>OY754311.1:46997282-48492563 GCA_963573325.1 Astragalus glycyphyllos
CTCTTCTACTTTCCAATGTATCCTATATTTCTTATTTCCCCATAAGAATGTTGAGGAGTTAATATGTCTAATAAATAATAGGTTGGGGAAAGGGTACAAATGGGAAGGCACAATTTGACTTCACTATGGTAAAAATTCTTTTGCCCCACACTCTTTCCTCCTTATTCTAGTGTACCAAAGACGCCGTTAAAGCCCCCTATATATTTATGTGAATTTAGGGTTTCAACATTCAAGTGGATGAGAGGTTTCTTCGTCTAAGAGAAGACTCTGTTTGGTGAGTTTCTTCAACTGCTATCACTCGTTCCAATTTCATACCAAGATGAAGAGTGGTGATGTGTGGGAATGAATAAAGGTACGTTATCAATCAAAAATGTTTATGCTAATTTATCTATTAAATATCTTTAATTTTTGAATTTTCACCTAAAGGTGATTGTGGTGTTGGGTAATTAGTTGCGGAAGAGTTTTGATCCCTACAAGGTCGTTGCTTTGTCATGGCAATTGTTGTTGGCTTGGATCCCTGGTCGCCTAAACCGATTTTGGACGAGGGTGATTAGGGATTCTAAACACTAAAGTAACCATGGTCGATCTTCAAATCATTCTGAATCTACACTTGTTTTGTTTATTGTGTGTGATTTTTTCATTGTGATCTTTTATGTAATGTTTAGATCGCTCTTGGGGCTCAAGATCGTGGGCATAAGGGTTTGTTGTTTTTATAATCAAATTGTTTTTTTGGTTACAAAGGCAGAGAAAAGAGAAAACCAAAACAAAAATAACTAGACTAGTTTCTTATAAAAGTTACCCCCTAGCATCAGCTACTAGTAAACTCATTAAGTCTAAAGGAGGAGTGGAAATGACCACTAGCTCTTCGGTTCCCCTAGCACCCAATTTAGCCAAAAAATCAGCACATTGATTCCCTTCTCGTAGAATATGATTGATCTCAATATTCCAACTCTTGCTCATAAGATTTCTAATAGTAGCTGTGACATCCGGGCCTGACGAGGGCGGGGAGTGATCACCGGTGCCCAAAAAGGTGGCATGGTAAAGAGCGGCTCCTGGCAGCTTCAAAGCGAAGGGGCGCGTGAATGAACTGAATACGCACCGGAACGAGAGGGATCCTGAGGCTGTGCAGGTATGGGACTGTACAGTTGAAGGAAGGCTTAAAAAAATTGATTTGGACTACCTATACCAACAAGGTGCATCTTCTATTCGGGAGCCCTTCACATAAGAACTCCATAGTTAAGCGTGCTTGACTTGGAGTAGTAGTGGGATGGGTGACCTTCTGGGAAGTTTCCTAGAAAGCATGCAAGTGAGGACAACGCATGCTGAAAAGACTCGTGTTGGTTCTTGGGGGCAGTCGACAGTTCTGGAAGCAATCTGGGATGTTACAAATGGTATCAGAGTAGCAGACCTCTCTCAGTATGGTGTGGTTCGGAGACGAACTAGGCGGGTGCAGGTATGGGATTGTACAGTTGAAGGAAGGCTTAAAAGAATTGATTTAGACTACCTATACCAACAAGGTGCATCTTCCTTTCGGGAGGCCTTCCCATAAGAACTCCATAGTTAAGCGTGCTTGACTTGGAGTAGTAGTAGGATGGGTGACCTTCTGGGAAGCTTCCTAGAAAGCATGCTAATGAGGACAACGCATGCTGAAAAGACTCGTGTTGGTTCTTGGGGGCAGTCGATAGTTCTGGAAGCAGTCTGGGATGTTACAGTAGCAATCTCATTCCCTAACACGTGATAATCTGGATTCCCCTCCTTGGTCAAATGAAGGGCATGCAACGAATCTGAGAAACAAACAAGATTATTAATTCCCATCTCCCAACACAATTTAATACCATGTAAGAAGCCCATTATTTCTGCCTGAGCAAATATTTGAATGTCCAACAGAGCCATAAAGACCACGCAAAAAAGTTCTATCACTATCGCGTAAAAGACCACCAAAACCAGCTATACCAGGATTAGAGATAGCATTCCCATCACATTTAGACAAATTGTATTACACATTTTCCTTTTATATTTTCTTTCTTTAAAAAAAATAATCAAAAATGTTTTCATCGAGGTAAAACCCTCCTTAGCCTACCAACCGTCGGAATAATAATCTCATCAGAGTTCCTCTTTGTGACCCTCAAATTTTTTAATTCATCCTCTTAATGTCCTGTCACTGACAGATCCAGAAAATTTTGTTACTGGGGGCAACAAATTTGTCAATAGTATTTTTTCATATAAGAAAAATATTATAAATCGAAAAACTGCGTAATTTTGTGAAGAAAAAAATTAATCTCAAAATTTAATGTGATTTTTGTCAATCTATATGTTAAAGGTTAGAAGTGATGTCAAAACTAAAAGGACAAAAGAAAAAAATATATGTGAATTGATTGTCTCGTTTAAAAAGAAACTATCTAATGGGCGCAATATCTAATTCTATATGGGGGCAAAGCAATTTTATTAAGCTTATTTTTTGAACTAAAACATATTATTTTGGTGGGGGCAAGTGCCCCGAATATACAACACGTGCATCCGTCCCTGTGTCCTATTGTAGGGTATAACTCCTACAGCCAATGATTACCTTACTTCCCCATCGTAGATATACAACTTCACCTATTCCCCTAATAATTCAATGTTGCACACATTTTTAAAGAACATTTAATTTTGTTCTTAAAATGTTTATAGATTTGCACTTACCCTAGATACACAACACTCTTTGGTGTTTGCATTAAAAGGAGAAACAAATCTAGAAACATAACTAAGATATAGATGGCTTAATACTACAAGAGAAATTCATTATTCAATGCACACACTTCCAATTTCCATCGAGCTCGTGTCAGTTTTCCCTTTTCTTTATATTCTTCTTACATGATATACGGGATTGGAGCATCTCTTTTACTGTCGATTTGAGTGTTTTTCATTGCAACTCTTTATCTTGTGATTATGCTTTGTTTTCACTAAATAATACATCAATTTGCTCTGTTTATGTCATGTTTCGGCTTCAGTCAAATCACCACGAAACTCCAATAATGAATAACGAAGAAATTGATGTTGTCCCCATTTCCTATAAATTGGATGACGAGTCAATCATCTATACCATATCATATACTCATATGGCTGACGACAGTATTAAATTCTAATTGAATTTAATCATAGATTGTTGAATCTTTGGTTTTAACTTTTATACCAATATCCTTTAAATGTTTAATATACTACTTAACATAATTGTGAGTTATTGTGCATTCAGAATGGGGAATCAATTGCAAAGTCAAAATCTCATAAAAGAGTCTGCAATAAGACTGTTTGGGAGATTATATCGAATCAACGAAGCTAAGGAAGATGGGAAAAAGTAAGTATATATAGTTTGAAATTTTAAATAGCCATTTGATTTTCATTTATTATTGTTGATGCAATTCAAAAAGATGATTAGGAAAACCCAATTCCCCTTTTCTTGATAAAATAAAGGGTTAAATATGTTTTTGGTCACTATAAAATTTTAAAATTTTTCTTTTATTTCCTATGAAAAATGATCACTTTTAATCTACACATTTTCCTCTGTCAATGCTTTTAGTCCTCCATGAATTTTAATAGCGCTTTTTGAGCCTTTTAATAGTGTGGGAATAAGAATCTCATTCTAAGTTTTGATGATACAAACTAAGTAAGATTTAGATTTTCTAAATGAAGTGTGATCTAAATATTTGCTAAGTGCTAATGTTTCTAAACATAGCAAATTAAGGCTCTACCTTGGATTACAAGTTTGTAAAGTACAAAGGTAGAAAAGCCTTGAGAAGGTTACATTATGAGAAGCTTAAAATAAGTCAACAGAAGGTTTGACAAAATTAACAGAAGGTTGACCAAAAGTCAATAGAAGGTTGACTCTACAAACACCTTAGAAGCATAAGTTCATGCTTGAGAATGTTAATGTGAAAGAAGATTGAAGCTTGAGAAGGTTACTGGAAACCGTAACCAATTTATGACAGACACATTAACTCCTCTTGAATGTTCTTTTGTTGCAGTAAATGAAGAAATCTAGCAATAAATGTATTGGAATGTCTCAAGCATTAAAGAGGAAATGCTTGATTATTCCCTTGGTACATATCCAGCTCAAGAAGGTTAAGATGCGCAGATAAAGAAAAAATATATCCTTGAGAAGGTTCAAAAGCTGTAAACTTTTGTACCTTACTTCACATCACTCCTATGGACCAATAGATATTCTAAACGCCTATATTTGACCTCAATGCCTATTTAAAGGGTCCATTCTGAAGTTTTAAAGTATGAGAGTTAATTGCAACCTACACAAGTCAAGCTTCTCAAAGCAATCAACCTTCTCATCCCACACTCAAAGCTTCTACAAGTTCAGATCTAGGATCTCTTTCTTGAGTATGTGCTAGCTTGTTAGTATGATTGTTTTCACAGTGTATCTACTTTGTATCAAGCTCTTAAATATCCCAAAATCATTGTTGTAATTGTGTGTTATGAACATTCCATCAAATTACGTAGATTGTGAGGTGAGTGTTGGTGAGAACTGAAAAGAAATACCTTTAGGAAACTAGGAGAGAGTTTCTTAGTAGGTAAATACATCTTGGTGAAGCTGTGCAAGAGTGCACATGTCTTTTGTGTGGTGATCAAAAGAAAGTGGTGGTTGTAAGTCTTTTGTGGTTGAGAAAAAGCGAGTGTAACAGCTATTTGGAGAATTGTGGAAAAACTCACTTGGAAGTGAGGAGAGAACGTAGCCTAAATTGGTTGAACCTCTATAACTCCTATGTGTTCTTTAAATTTCTTTCCTTAACTATTGTTTAAACGGCTCTGCACTTAAGATTGTTTTCAAACCAAGAGAAGGTTAAATCCATCAACCTTCTCAATACAGTTCTTGAACTAATACTGCATTTGTCAACCTACTCATCTTTGTTTGAAAACTACTTCTCCTGCATAGCATATATTTATCTTACAATAATTATTAGTTTTCATATTTTAAGGGTGGTACGTGCTTGTGGTTTTTACCACTAACCTTAACATTCTCATCTCCAAGTTAAAGCTTGGGAACAATTTGTTGAGAAGATTTCAGGATTCCAGAATTTAAAAGGGTACACAATGCAAAACCCCCGTTTATTGTGTAATTAACTTAGTCACTTCAAATAGTACTTCTATAAGCACTATTAAAAGTTATGAGGGACTAAAAGTATTGACAGATAAAAATGTGAGGACTAAAAGTGAGTTAAATTTTTGGTAGAGACAAAAAGCAAAATTCTCAAATTTTATAGGGATTAAACACATATTTAACCATAAAAATTAAAAACAATTATTAATTTTTTTTCTAATTTCAGCATTTTTGAGTGCATAAAATTAAAATCAGTGTCATTTTATTTTCTTAATGTAATATTAACTATTTTATTCTAATTTTATTTTTAAATTAATATTGTGGGCATCACGGTTAAAAAAAACCTTAAACTATACTCCCTCCATTCCAAAACCTTGTTTCTTTTATTTTTGTTTCAAAGTAATGATACTTTTAAAAACCCAAAGTATAATACACTAAATTTTGTCAAATATATCGTTTATATTTATTGAGTCTTTAAGAGTCCTTAAGTATGGATTAATTGTTCCTATATAAACTCTTTTATTTGGTCTTCAATTATCCCAAGACAACTACAAAGTGGGTATTTCAATATTTAGATAACACAAATGAATGGTACATTAATTTGTGTGTAATAAACAAGAAGTACCAAAGTTTTGGAGTATAGAAGGAGTTTAATATAATATGAAAGGGAGATAGTAGCATGCAAGAATCTAACGATGTGTATGTTGCTTCACTTATTTAGTATTCCAACTTATCTTAATTTGTTCTCTTTAAACCAGTCATTTAATGATATTCTTTTTCTAGGTTTATAAACATAAAACAGAATGTTTTCAATATCGTTCTTTGCAAGAAATAGAAAGGTACGAGAATACATGTGATCGTCCATCTATATGGTGAGGGAAATTAAAACAGATGAAACTTTGGAGAATCCTTCCAACGTGAGTTTATAATTTTTGACCAATTTAATTTCAAATATTTTTCATTACTACTTAGCATGATACTTTAACATATACTACTATTTTTTTTTAGAAAACGACAGCTGGGCAACAACACTTGCATGGTGGTCAAGTTCGACAACACCAATCTGACCCGTCAAAAGGTAAGTTATCAAGATATATATATAGTTTCTTATGAGTAATTTTTATTAATATGATCCACCTCAAACATCATTCAGGGTAAAACTCTATCCATGCATGTTTTATGAAAAATTTCCCAGCACACACAAAATCATTTATTATGGAATTTAGACAAAAAAACATGGTACGAAACAATCTCGTAATACATCCCCATCCTAGAGATTATACAGACCCTTATACGGTTATACCACTTACTCCCATGAGTTATAGAAGCTATTGATATAAGTCAACTTATCTATGCAATAATGAAAGAAAAAGATAGATACCACATTTGTCCCTATATGTGATATATTTTTGTAACACCCCCAAAAATACGCTTATTAGATTAAGGATAGATTCTCACTAGACTATTTTATGTTTTAACAATGGATAGTATTAATCAATAGTTTAAGAAGTAAAATAGATAGTCAGATAAAAAATGTGATTGATTTATTAGAATATAACAAGAAACAAATATTCACTAGTGGAAAAATGACTTTAGAAAGCATCATTTAGCATCGGTTGTTTGAACAGCCGATGCTAAATGTGGACGCGGTGGCAATTTTGCAATTAAGGGCAAGTTTTCATTTTTCCCGCGCACCTTTAGCATCGGTTGTTTAAACAACCGATGCTTAAAGTACCTGAGTCAGAGCTAATTGTATGACTCATGTACTTTTTGCATTGGTTGTTTAAACAACCGATGCTAAAGGTCCCATTTTATTTCCAAATTTCACGCATTCTCAATCTCTCACGATCTCATTCTTTCATTCTCAACTCTCAGTCTCTCACGATCTCATTTCTTCGTTCTCAACTCTCACTCCCCTTCACGCGTTCACCCTAGCATCCGCCGTCGCCGTCGCCATCCTCCCTCCACGTCACCGTCGCCGTCGCCGTCGCCGCCCTTTCTCCCCGTCACCGTCGCTGTCCTCCATCGCCAGTTCGTTCACTGATTCGTTCAGAATCTTCAAGCTCAGTTTGTTCAGAATCTTCAAATGGTAAGCATCTTGGCTTTGGTTCTCTTCCTTTCCCTTTGTTTTTGTTTTTGTTTTCGTTTTCATTCTCTTCCTCTCCCTTTGTTTTCGTTTTCTCCGCTTGAAACCCTAAATTCGTTTTTGTGTTCTCCGCTTGAAACCCTAAGTTCGTTTTCGTTTACTAAACTTTGTGCTGTTGAAAAACGTTTGTTCATTGATAAGCTTATTAAGCATATTGAGAATGATAATTTACAATTGCTTCAGAAACTTAGAGAAAGAATGGACAGGTATATTTATTTGATTAGATTTTGCTGTAAAATGAGTTCTTTTTATGATTATTTATGAACAATAATAGCTTTTTTTGTTAAAGCAATTGATATCTACGTGACAGAGAGAGAGAAATTGGGGAAACTGAGTTTCCATTTTTCTTGAAATTGAATTACACTGTGCAGAAATACAAGCATATGTAGTGTTTGACAAAAGAGCTGACTAGCCGGTACATCTTATATTCCTTATGCTTCTCGTTCGCTTCTGAAATTCTAATGGATTTTATTTTGTATTGAAAATTTCGTAATTCCAGATTAGAGGAATCGGATCCTGTTTCGAGTATGATTTTTTTTATGCGATGCTGATGAATGCTTGTTTGTCTAACAATATGCCGAATCTGTGCTTGCTGCTTAATTTAGCTCACTACGGTTGATTATATGTTTTGTATTGATGAGGTAGATTTGTTTGATTTGAGTAAATTACAGGGATAACTTGGTTTTTGGATTCTGTAGCGATTAATATAACTGATTTTTTTGGTATTGAAATATAAATGTTTTTATTGTATAAGGATTTTGTCAGAAAGATGCGGCTAATGTGTTTATAATACTATAGTCTCCCTTTATGTGACCTCATCATCATCAATATTTCAGGTGAGCAAGCTAGTAACTGATTCTGAGCTACCTTAGAGAATGGCACTTTACCCCAAAGGAGCTGAAGTTATCTGTGCAATGGAACTGGCAAAGAGTTGCAGGTATTTTTCTTCTCATCTCTTCTTTACTTGATCGAACTTGGTTCTTTTCTTTTCATTACTGTGAAATCCACATAGAATGATAGCATCAGTAAGAATGTTGTTGGGCTTGGCGTAGCCCAGAATGATGCTAACATCATCTAATTAAGTAATTTCAAATTCATTCTTTTGTATATGGATATAAGGATTAAGATGATTGCACCTACTAATACAAAAGGCAGAAGATTTTAAAAATAATGCTATGGAAACAAGCATTGCTATTCAAAAGGAGCAGAATATATTATTGATCATGAAAAACTCATATCGTTCCATCCTTGTTTTCTAGTTCCTTTTTTAGATCCTGAATGCAGCACATTTTCAACAAATATTGACAGAGTAGATAAATTTGGCCATGAAAAAATTTATATTCCATCTGCATCACCGGCAATAGTTATTGGCGGCGTTCTTGGAGTCCTACAAGCTCTCTTTCTAATTTTTACAGTTAAACCAGTCTTGAATTACATGGGGCTTCATTCTGTGAGTCCTCTCTTGACACAGCTATTAGAATTCTATATGAAATTGATGTTACCTTGCTATCTTCTTAAAAATGATTGTCACATTTTGATTTGCATGCAGAATTCTCCTATGTTAAAACCAGCACAACAATACTTGACATTGAGGTCATTTGGTGCACCTGCTGTTATTCTTTCTATGGCAATTCAAGGAATTTTTAGGGGAATCAAAGATACAAGAACTCCTTTATATGCTACAAGTACATCATTCTTCTCTTTACGTTGAACCAGTATTTCTACCTAGGTCATTATGATGATACTATATCAGTGTTAGATGATAATTAATAGTGTGATTCTCATGGAGATAAAATCAATTCAAGCTTTTTGAAAGTGAACTAGTGGAAATAAATCAGATTTTACTTGTAAATATGAAATGAAATACACCTTACAAACATTCAGTAATTTGTCAAGTTTAACTGCAGTTATTGGAGATGTAACAAATATAATTTTAGATCCATTACTTATGTTCACATTCCGGTTGGGAGTCAGTGGTGCAGCCATTGCCCACATTATCTCCCAGTGAGTTCACCTTTGTCTGCTCTTATTTTCTGATTCCAAATAGAAGTCATCTTTCACTTCTGTTTCTCATTTCATTATTTCTGACATGATTTGATAGGTACTTGATATCCTTAATTCTGTTATGGAGTTTAAGGAAGCAAGTTGTTCTTCTTCCTCCAAGTATCCAAGATTTCCAATTCGCGAAGATTCTGAAAAATGGTCACATTCTTTATCTATGCCTCTCATTTTCTTTTTCCAGAATCTGCTGATTCTCAACTTCATACAACTTAGCAGCAGAACATACATGTTATTTTTTGAAGACAAATCTATAACTTTTTTTTTCTTCACTTGGATTGGATGTAGGGTTTCTGTTATTGATCAAAGTTGTAGCTGTTACTTTCTGTGTGACCTTGTCAGCATCCCTAGCAGCAAGGCAAGGATCAACAACAATGGCTGCATTTCAAATATGTTTACAGATTTGGATGGCAACCTCTTTGCTCGCTGACGGATTGGCTATTGCTGGACAAGTAAGAAATTATTTCTTCAATAACATATAACTTCTACATCTTAGATTTGTGTGATGAAGAATTACTCCTTTCAGGCCATTATTGCAAGTACATTTGCAAGAAAGGATTACAACATGGTCATTGCATCTGCTTCACGTGTACTGCAGGTATTTCAACTTGTTACACCTTCATATATAATATTTGGTTACCTATTCATTCTCTTAACTTGAGTCATTTTGATTCTGCAGCTTGGCTTGATTTTAGGACTGTTTCTTTCATTCCTTCTATTCAGTTTACTTCCATTTGCTTCTAGATTATTTACAAACGACATTAATGTTTTGCAACTTATCAGTATTGGTATTCCAGTAAGTAATGTCCCTATGTCAATAAATAATAATAATATTATCTTCTCAACTATATATTGGTTTCCATAATTTAAAAAGCTGATATATTTTCCTTTTTTTCTCTATGAGTGCTTTCTAGTATGTTGCAGCCACTCAACCCATCAATGCCTTGGCATTTGTTTTTGATGGAGTCAACTATGGAGTTTCTGATTTCATATACTCTGCTTACTCAATGGTAAGTTAAGAAAATTATATCTTCAGTATATGAACCATAGCAAGTATCTTAGATAGGGATCATGAGTTATGAATGTTGTTGGTCAATTTGACATTAAAATCATTTTATTTTGAATCTTTTCTCTTATGTGGTTTATATATGTATTTATTATTAATTACTTCCAGATTATGGTGGCATTAGTGAGCATATTTAGCTTATATATGCTATCCTCAAGCCTTGGCTTTACTGGTATCTGGATTGCTTTGTCTATTTACATGACTCTAAGGATATTTGCCGGCTTTTGGAGGTAACTTTTTTTGCTACCATAATCTACGTAAAATTCTCTCATGCAACTCATAGTATTACCTATTGTAAATAATGTACGGTAATAAGAAAAAAATACAAAAATCATCACTACCAATGAGCTCATTTAATTCTTGTCTTTTTATAAATTAAGTCTCTAAAATACCCTCTACTCAACTCTCAAGTATTTATGTGCACTACTCCCACTCACCTTGAAAATTGAAAAGACAAAGTATTCAATGAGGGTAAATTTGGTATTCAAGCAATAAATATACACTAAAAACTGAAATAGTTTATTATATTTGGGACCAAAATTAACTCCAAAAATTTTCTTATAATAAGGACCAGAGGGAGTAGATAGCTTACCTTGGTTAATTTACTCCTAACTCTGGTTCATTATATTGTAACTACTTTAGTTAAGTTAATACTAGTTAGGCTAGTTTGTTATTATTCAGTTAGTGAGAGTTAGTTAGATAAAAGGTGTATATACAGTGTACAGATTCATTCTATTATCATCATCAATAATATGAGATTCAGTTTTCATCTCTTTTCTCTGTACCTTGAGTTTAACACATAGCTCATTCCAAATGAAAAGCAGATTTAATGAACATATAGTCCTAACAAATCATGGAAAAATGTGTATGAAGGAGAATTAAAAGTTGTAGCATTTATGAAGTTTGATTTGCAGGATTGGCACTGGATCTGGACCTTGGAGTTTCCTTAAGGAGGGCAACCATGCACAACTCCAACAGTACCATATAGTAACACCATTATGAATTTTGGTATTCAGAGCACTAGTGGCAATGATTACTCCCTTCCTAAGAAGGGGCTGCTCTTGTCATGGGTAGTTTTATTTCAATTGATATATTTTACTCCTTATGATTTATGAATATAAATGTATATGAATGTTTGCAAAAAAATTGAATATAAATGTATATGAATGTTTGTAAAATCATGGCCAACACATTTTTCTTCCAACTAGTAAACTTTCTTGGATTATCTTGCTTTGATTTGTTTGCAAAATTGACTAATTTAATAATTGATGTTTATAGGAACTTATTGCTAAGACAGAGATTGATGTTTGATTTGTTTTCCATGTTTTTTCAGAGTTCTGGTAGTGCAAGAGAGTAAAAAGGAATGGAACAGAAGATGATAAATCAAAAGAAGTATTTCATCTTAGGACCTTACCTTACCTTAGTTTGACGTTTGTGTTTTAGAAACATTTTGTTGAATTTTGTGTAAGAAACTTGTAGAAATTTTAAGTTTCTTGAATTGTATTGTAAGATATTAATTTCAATGGAATTTGAAGAATTTTTATGAATTTATTATGTGTTGCTATTTGGAAATAATTTTGTATATCAGGATTTTATAAATTGGTCAATTGGTATCTATTAGTAGTGCCAATTAATTTTTTTATGTAAAAAATAGACATTTAGCATCGGTTGTATAGAATACCCGATGCTAAATGTGCTTGTAAGAGACATTTAGCATCGGTTATTCTATACAGCCATTGCTAAATGTGCTTGTAAGAGACATATAGCATCGGGTATTCTATACAACCGATGCTAAATGTCCTTGTAAGAGACATTTAGCATCGGGTATTCTATACAACTGATGCTAAATGTATTTGTAAGAGACATTTAGCATCGGTTATTCTATACAACCGATGCTAAATGTGCTTTGCTAAAGGTGCTTGTAAGAGACATTTAGCATCGGGTATTCTATACAACCGATGCTAAAAGTCACTTTTAGCATCGGCTAAATAACCGATGCTAAATGTCCCACTTTTAGCATCTGGGGATTTAGCATCGTCGGATAACCGATGCTAAATGTCCAAAACAACCGATGCTAAATGTCTTTTCTGCACTAGTGATTATAACTAAGATAAGAAAGAGTATTTGATTAAGACTAGAGCTTACCTACAATATATATATATATATATATATATATATATATATATATATATATATATTTGTATAAATTATTTTGATTGTCTATCGTAAGTGTTGTTTAAATTTAAATGTTGTTGATTAATATTGTAATATTTTAAGCTTGAGTGTTAAAAAATGAGGGTAGATTAGTGGATAAGTGTCTAAAATACATTAGGAGTTTGGGATTATAGTATCAATATCTAATCAAAAGGGGACTATTTAGAAATTAAAAGGAATTGCCAAACAGCCCCCCACAATATGACACACCATAGCATGCAAACTCCTAGCCCTATTTATACACCCTAAGCTACAAACATAATAATTCAGCTCACTACTTTTCATTCATTCCAAAAACAAAAGAAAAGAGAAAGTTGAGAGAGAGAGAGAAGAACTATTACAATCTTCATCTTGCTTTCGCCATTACACCAACATCACACCAACATCACACTTCACTCCTTTTACATGAAGGGCACCAATAACTAATAAGACCATATGCTTTGTGAATCACTAAATTTATTGTGCTAAAATGGAATTGACTGTAAGTATGCTTAGAAATTGTATGATGGAATGTTTGAGTACGTATATATGAAAATCTTGTGAAAATATCAGCTCAAAACCTTGAGAACTGAGAATTTGATTCTGTGAATCGATTCTTTTAGTCAATAAATTGATTCATTCAGTTTTATTTTTAACATATTATCTCTAATGAATTAAGTTGTTTGAAATAGTTTACTGGGATTTCAATATCATGTTTGCTCATTGTTTCATATGCTCGTGGTTGAGATATCCTCGTGGAGATATTATGTAGTTTAGAACTATGTGTTAAAGTCCATGTATTTTGGTTGTATTTCTGATTACAGTCGTTATTTGCTTGAGTTTCTGTTGTGTATTAGTAACAGTGTTCAATACTCTGTGGTATGAACTAGTTTCCATATTCGAAAAATTAGTACGTCTTTTGGCGATTTACATTTTGGTAAGGACTTGAATTGCTATGTTTATGTACGAAGTTGTCTTATTTTATCATGTATTTTATCACCAGCAAATATTGTTTATAATTTCGTAAGATGTTACATAAGTTATCATATATAAATTTATATTTTTTAATATAAATAAATGTATTACTACTACATTATAAGACTCGGGCCCTATTTTTACTGAAAACTTGAACAGAATAAATTGTTGGGTATTTGTGTAGCTGGCAAAACGGGCTACTAGGCCGGCATCGGGCCAGCCCATATCGGGTTCGGACTTTTATGGGCCGGGCCAAAAAGCCTGGGGTGAAATTCGGGCTCAACCTTTGCGGCTCAAGTCCAGCCCTATGCAGGCCATGGGGTTTTCGGGCTAGCCCGCATTATACGCGATGCTAATCAAATAATTTATTTATTAAAAATAAAAAATACAAGGTGTTCCACCGTAGAAGTTTAAAGCCAATGTAGAAGTAGAATTTAACGCCACGGATGCTCTTTAAGCTTTAAAGCACTACGGCAAAATGAATTTTTTAGATGTTCCAATGGCAAATATCCATAGATATTCTTATAACAGTCAAAAACATATAGTAGGGGTGAAATTGAGGAAACATTGCCAAATGAGAAAGAGGGTTCAAAACACATTAGGCAGAAACCAAATTTAGGGTACTACGGTGCGATCATTTTTTCAATATTTAGCCATTTAGCCTTTGGATTCCTAATTTTGGGAGCAACATTCTATAAGTAAAACCTTATTATTTTAAACTTGCGGGCCTACGTGCTACCCGTGGCCCGTTCGGGCTCAGGCTTTTTCGGACCGGGCTAAAAAGCGCAAATATAAAAACGGGCTCAATTTTATTTGCCCAAGCCCTATGTTTATTCGGGCTAGCCCGGCCCGCCCCGATGGACCCGGCCCATTTTGCATGCTCTAGGTATTTGGCTCCCTTTCTATGTGCAGAAAAGGACTCTGGGTGTCATTCTTGAGAGAGAGTACAGCCATGCATAACCTGCTTTAGCTGAATATATGTCATCAATATAACCTGTCCAAATTAAAGCATCAAGAATTGAATCAACAAGAGTCAAATTAAGGCCTGTTATATGATCCAACACATGGAAAGGTAATTGTGTGTAAAGAGTTGCAAGATTCCACTGTCCATCCTGATAAATATCTGAAATGCAAAAGAAAATAAGCAGATGTGTGTTAAAATCAAATCTTTCTTTTTTTGACAAATTTAAAATCAAATCTTCATACCTACGGATATTTTGTTAAAAAAAAAAATACTGACATTTATAAGGCACTGTAATAAGAAATCTGAACCTTCTTTTCTTGATGATCATCATAATATCAGAGTCTGATCGAAAGCGCTTACAAATTATGAAATTAATTAAATAGAACAAATTAATAAGTATCATCATTGATTGAAACAACATAAAATTGAATTGATCGAATTTCTCTGTTATATATATGGTTGTGTGAATTTCATAATGCATGCTAGTTTTAACATAAAGTTCATCAACACATGCAGAGGATTCCATACGGTTTCACTAAGATACATGTGAATTTTTACTTTTGTTGCATTTTTTTTCTTGAAAAGATAAACAAATGTTGAAGTATAAATGGCACAAAACTTTAGCACAGACTATGCTCACTGGTTATGATAAAATTTAGCACTAGAGTTGTCAAGTCACACTAGATTAGAACTAGTAGCCAAAGGAACAAGCCTAACAAATCTTGTTTGCAAGTTTTTCTAAACCAGAAGCTATCAGCTCTTGAAACTTACCAGCTGGCTGTTAACTTAGGATCTCATATTATTGCCTCAAGATCCACCAATTCCCTCCAAATCAAAGTCAATATCTGATTCAAGATATCCTAATTCCAAAAACCTGAACCAACTTGGGTATAATCCCCTACCAACATAGCCATGATGCTGATACAACAGCAGAAACTAAAAATCTGAACCATCCCCCTACATTCTCATGTTACCATATTTGCATTTCTTTTGAATTTGTATCATTTTATTTGAATCCTGACTTTTTTTATAGAAAAACATCATTTCATTGTCATTGCATACCAATAATCTGTACACGTTGATTTTTGGATTCTGTATGGTTAAAAATGTGAGTGTGTGTGTGTGTGTGTGCTGGAGGCTGGTTTCGATTGTGATGCCTGGGCCGAGATGCTGCCAAGGTTGGATATCGGACTTGCTCCAAGTAGTGCTCCGCCGAGTTGATCTGGCGAGGGGGGTGGTAACTCCACATTATCCATCCTCTATCTTCCTTCAACTTGGAAAACAAGTAGGAGTGTCCCAATGTTCATGTTAACTCAAATGCAAAAACTTCAAGCTCAACGATATGTGCTTCTGAATTGTTCAATAGTTGCACCATTTGTCGAATGAGTAATTAGAATGAACTTCAGCTCATTCATTATTAGACTTTTAAATATCCAAATCACGTGATTGCCATATAATTAAATCATGTAGGGATTTTAGACAATTCATTAAAAGAAGTTCAAAGTCAAGAATACCTTCAGCTACAGAGATAGATAAGAGAGTATCTAAGGAATTTGTTGATTGGTTTCGAAAGTAGGTATGTGATCATTCAATAGTTATGTTCTTATTTGTCGTGCTCGCTTCCAAATTTGACTGACATAATTGCATTACGTTATCTAGATTACGAATCCAGAAACAATGAATATGGTGACTGCTTATTTTAAATTTCTAGCACGTGGCCCTTTGGACAATGCAAGGAGATTTAGTGGTTACAACATTAATCACGTGCTTATTTTTAACATCCAGTACATATTGTGTGTCAGAGTAGTGTTCATAGGAACTCAAGACAAGTGGGGATACCTTATTATGGGAAAGTTGGAAGATATTATTGTGATTAACTTCTATGGCCCGTTCAATGTTGTTCTTTTTAAATGCAAGTGAGCGGATTCTACACGAGGTAGAGGGTATAAAAAGGATAGTTGGAATTTTAATTGTGTAAATTTTGAAAAATTGATTCATAATGGTGATCATGAAGAACATGACCCTTACATTCATTAGTCATATTCATGTCCAAAATAAGCATAAAATCTACTTCATTGATCCTTTTCCACTGAAAGGGGCGTTCGCGGAACAGGCCTCTGATTATATTCCCCCTAGGTACGAGTTGGTCTCCATCACAATGGGGATGAAGAATGATAAAAAAACACAAAACAAATCCCTTGTGTGGAAGCCAAGACCCCAACCTAACCTTACTATTAGCATCAACTCTGCTGAAAAATATTACTACAAGTCCTAGACTTATTTTTAGCAATAGCAGCATATTACCGGGCCATATAAATTACTTAAACTAATAAATTCATGGTGGTTGTGGTCAAATATATATGCAGTATGCGCAAATGCACAATTAGACATATATCATTATCAAATCACTCACAAAAATTACTTACTAATACATGAACTGGTGGTTGAATGAGGAATGTGACAAATAAAAAAGAACAAGTATAAAGCAAAAATAAAGCAATTTATGCAGCAACTCCTATATATGCAACTAGGATATGTTAAGCTTATGAATAATACAAAAAAAAACTTATTTATTTGCATAAGTTGTTTTGCATAAACTCAAAATAAGCTCTAAATTCAAACAGGCCCTTAGATCTATGGAGAATTGCTGAAACTGGTTCATTTACCCCAAGGGTAACTTATGATGATGTGACGGGAGCAATGAAGGAAAAAAGTTAATAAACCCTATGGTTGTTCAGGTTTCTTCTGCTGTCAAATTCAAGATCAAATCAAGATGTGGACTCAAGTTTAGGGCAGAGAAATTGGAGGAAATTATCTATTTTAGGGCGAGGAAATTAGGAAATATACATCTTGTAATAGCACTTATTGAGCCAAGCGCTATAAACACTCTTCACATATACAGCGCCTTCCCAAGCACACACCATTAATGTCTTTTTTAAATTTTGACGAACCTTTTAATATCGCCTAATCTAGGAGGCACTATCAAAATGTGGCAGTTCCATCCATACCCGTGTTCCCCACTACATGACTGGAATAGTTCTGTGTTATATAAAATGGGGTTCAGATTCTCAGCAGCGATTTCTACAGCAAACAAATGAATTGTTGGATTACATCAATGGATGAGATTTATATAGGAATAAAATAAAATAAGAACTTTGCAACTGTCCCAGTATATTGGCGCGACTTTTATTGTCCATGCTGTCCACTTTGACCAAGTTTCGCACCACCTTTCCTTTACGTATCTTTAAGGTATGTTTGGATCGGTGGTATGGGATGGAATGGAGTGGTAAGGTGTTTCATTGTTTGGATACTAAAAAAATGGATGGAAACCAATGGAATGTATTCCATTCCATTGGTTACCCCCATTTTAGTTCCCCTCCAATTTGGGGGATAGGGAATGGAATCCCTCCATTCCAATTTTATAATTATAAAAATACAATTTTATCCTTTGCTTTAATCTTTTCTTCATGTTCTTACCGAAAAAGCTTTTCTTCACGCAGTCACCTAAATTTAGTGTTATCAGAACCATGACTTCCATAAACGGCTCAATTGCTTTTAATTTAATTTTTCATGTTTTTTTGTTACAAAAAGGCTTCTTGCGGGAAGCGAACCCTGCAACAAAAGATGGTGTCGCACCTGTTAACCACTACGCCAGCTTCATATGTTGTTAATAAGCTTACTAACATGATATATATTATATCACTACTAGAATTTTCGTCATTTCCTGCAGAATTACCTGCGGGTTTTCATCAAAAATTCGCAGGAAATGGTTTTCCTGCGGAATTTTCAGCGAATTAAGGTTCCCAGTTATTTCGTTCGTGGATAATTTTTTCCTGCGGATTTTAAAATCGGCAGGAAATTTCCGCAGGAAATTCCTCAGAAAATTCCGCAGGAAGTTCGCAGAAAATTCCGCAGGAAGTTCCGCAGGAAATCCCCAGGAAATTCATAAATTTCGCATGAAATTCCGCAGGAAATCATAAAATTTCTTTTTTTCAAATCAGCAGCAAATACTATTGACCGGTATATACAGACAATATATATAATAACCACGACATTAGTTTAAACAATATATATAACCACTGCATTAGTTAACAACCATGCAAACAGAGTTGAAATTGAGAATCAAATACATAACTTCACAATGAAATTGTTGTCTTATCCCCAACAAGTCTGAAAATAGAGTCAAATTTGACTATCAAATACATATAACTTCAAAATAAAACTGTTGTCTTAAGTATGATCTAAGAAATGTCAAGACTAAAATAAAATGACTACGACTAATATGATAAGAAGGCATTGATATTTGTTTCTGCTTCATCAATGTCAGTTTGAACATTACTAAGGAGAAAAACTCTAATCAACTCCATCCTGCTTAGCTTGAGCCAGATAATCAGACACATTCCTTAGTTTATCCACAAAAGAATCCAAACAGAAGCCAAAGCCCAAGAACCAGACCACTGCAACACTAAACACTGGAACTGCAATATATGCCATGAACTCTATTAATATTCTTTGCAGGTTACTAATGAGCCAACTAGGGTGGTTTATATAGTAGTTGTATATAAAGTCAGGGTTAATATTCTTTACCAGAAGCAGAAAAAGATAAGTCAAGATTGTGATGATTTTTACCAATTAATTCAGAGGTTTATCTTTCTGCATCTGCAATTCCACCAAATTGACACAGGTTTATCATTAGTAAAGGTTAATAAAAATAAATTTCTTTACTTGCTATCTAATTGAGAATCAGAGCCTAATAACCTCAATTAACAATCTAGGAACTAAATGAAAATAATAGTAACAAAGAATCTCTTGCATTCCAAAAACCATCATGCTATGAACAAGTGTAGTTAACTTTTAATCTTTCATTCTGTTCCAATATATACCTAACAAATATATGCAGTAGTTGTATATAAAGTAGATGGTGGAGAGAATGCAGTTGAATGGTTTTTTGTGATCCTCTAATTAGTTATGAGATTCTGGTTCCAAATTCTAAATCTGCAACATTTATAAGAAAATTGTTATCAGCATTCAGCACCCAAATGAAGCAACCACATACAAAAAAATCATATCTGTGCTTGCCTTGAACCATTCTATTTCTTACCTTGTAAATTTCCATCAATTGCCACCATAGCATGATTTTCCCATCTACAAGCTTGTATCCAATTCAGAAATCAACAACATGAAAACCATAAACTCATGAGCTTTAACTAAATTGTCTTCTAGTATACGCTATGCATAATAGGAATCTGTAAAGGTTGACAGGGAGTCAATTATATGAACTAGTAACAACTAATTGAGCTGTCATATCCACGTGAAGGAAGATCACAAAATTATAAGGCAACTGACCTCATTCATATCATTTGCATGTCTTTCAAAGTATCCAATCCTTCTGCAATCATATCCCAACCTTGATCCAAAAATTTTCCATTCACAACTATGTAGCCCAGGATGTATACAAAACTTTATCTATTACATTAAAAGAAAACACCAAATGATAAATCTAAAATTTAAATGAAAGTGGTTAGGAAATCAATGATTTGATTTGAAAACTACTTACTTGGGGTCACAGTATCCAGCACACAGCTAAAATGGAACCATACACCACAAACCAAAGTATGCCTTCATTCTCTGGAAAGATAACAAAATTATAGGATGCCAATCATTAAAAACAGGACTGACATTTAAGATCACTAAGATTTACATTTGAAACCACGACATATAATCAACTTAGTTCTCTGCTTGGAGTTGACTGATATAGGAGCCAAACCCTGAAATGTAGGAATTATTTATTAATTATTAATTAAAAGTTGGAAGTAAATCATAGGCAGAATATCACAACACAAAACAAGAAGATTCAAATATGCAAAACAACATTATCAAGTCATACATATAGAATCCATTTCCTGCAACAAAGACAAGAAATTAATCTACATGGCAAGTCCTAGGAGCATATGATATGGTATACCGGGACTTCCATTTAGTGTACCAAGGGCTAATTAACTTCAAGAACATAGAGAGGGCACTACACAGAAGATCAATAAATAATCAAACCATCATTTCATAAAACCATTTTGAAAGATTCATTCAAAACACAGAAATTGTCATTAGCTAAATGCTGACATAGATTTAGTAATCTTACATTTAATGGAACAAACTTAGTTGAGAATTTCCCACTTTTGTACAACATTTAATGGAACGAACTTAGTTGAAGATAACAAACCTTCAAATGTATGTAAGGGAACATAGAGGATCATTTTCATTCACCTGCAGGATAAGATGCAAATAGGGGAAGGTAAATTTCAAAAAGAATACACGGCTATATAATGGTTGAATGGCAGAGAGAATTTCTTGTAGAGAATTTCCCACTTTTGTCCCAGTAAGGAATAATTTTCAAAGTTACTACTGCTGTATCTTTTTCTTCCTTCGTTTCTTCGTTCATCATTAGCAATTGCTGATAGGAAGCACATCACCAAGACGAAAGTCAAGATCATGTCCAGCAACCTCTGCTAATCCCCCAAAGCATCAGGTACCAACAAATTTTTAATTAAGATAAGATATGAATGGTAAGGCATCAAGAACAAATCAATCAAAACAAAGACACATACGACAATGGAGGATGGACTAGCTTGGGTAAAATTTGGGGCAATAATGCATCTGTTCTGTCACTACAAATAAAGAACAATATGAAATGGGAGGGGGCATGGGAGAATAAGAAGAAACAGTAGAGATATGTTAGGAATACATTAAATTTAAATTGTCGGGAGATATAAATATCTTGAAGTGGAATAGGTGACTGGGAATATAATAAACTTGAGAAGTATATGCAAAGCAAAACAAATTATTTTTTATAAATAAAACTAAAAACTTTGTAGTATATTCCATACCTTTATAAACTGGGTCCTTGCCTCCTAACCATCCCCTCCTCATGACTGCCAGCACCTGAAACAAAAAGAGAATGCAGTCAATTACCATCACAATTCAGCTGTCCTATGCTTCAACGGATAGACAAAAATGTGCAGGATAATAGTGTTTGACGGAAATTGTAGCAGGTCACTTCCACGTAGTCTGGCAGTGAAGCATAGAAAACCAGGCTCTGAGAATACTGTACCAGTTAGATGATACGATGGGCAACCTGTTTGGTAGGAATAAAAAGCTTGACACTACTCAATCTCAAAGTGGTATAGTAAGATCAAGTGAAAGAATCTCCACCACCTTCACTAACCTTGAACAGGTAAATATGCATGCATGCTTCTCTGAGCTTTTTCTATAGTACTACTACTTATACTATTGTCTTCAGAACTAAATTTTTTGCTCAAATTAAAGTAGAGTAGTAGTGACTGATAGTAAAATTTCAGAACTAAATACATGTAGACATTTAAATTTAGCATAAATGGTAACAAAACAGTTCAAATAAATGAAGACAACAAACACTTATTGTGAAAACAAAAGCATTAGAAGTCCACTTATTGTTCTGCTTTTTGGATTAGAGTGTCTTAAAAACTTAGATGACTGTAAAAGCACATTGATGTGGTATTAATCGATCGATATTTTGCCTATATAGTACAAAAATATATTAACATATAAAAATACAAGGCAAATGACTAAACCGTCCCCACTCTTTGCCAAAAATTCATCAACATCAGAATTCAGAAACCAGTAAAATCAAGCTAAACAAAACAATCAAGCTTCCTTATCCCAGAATACGCAACACAAATTGTTTCAATATAAATCATAGAAAATAAAACCAAATCAATTGTTTCAAATGATTATAGGTAGAGGAAAAAGGAACTTACGGAGAACGAAGAAGCTGAGAAATCTGCAAACCTAACTCACACGATGGTTTTGTGAAGGTGCTACGTGCTAACCCTAACACGATCAACGAAACGGTGGCGTTGAACTAGAGTAGACGACAACGAACCAGGACGAAGACGATCTGTTGAAGAAGACGAAGGTTCACATGGTTGATTTCGTTGTTCAATTTCTGAATCAATGGTGATGGAAGCTTCAATTTCTGGATCTGATTTCATTGTTACGATGAGTGAGAGTGAATGTTAGGGTTGATCATTGTTTCTGGACGAAGACGATGAGTGGAGTGGAGTGGAGTGGAGAGTGAATGATATCGTAACATTCTGTGCAATTCGTAAAAAACAAAAAAAAATTCAGAATATTTAGATGTTTTCAATTTTTTGCACCAAGCGCAGGTTCAGTGGTAAAGAACCGTGTTTTGCGCCTGGAGTCACGGGTTCGAATCCCACTAAACACCTTTTTATTTCGTATTTCTCGTAAAAAAAGAGAAATTTCCTGCAAACTATGGTTCTTAGGAAAATCTGCAGGAAAATCAAAAATTATCTGCGAACTTACCTGCCAGTTTCATTCCGCAGCAAACATTCTGCATATTTAGAAATTCGGCAGGATATTTCTCAGATATGTCCTGCGGAAATTAGGTACTAATTATGAATTTGGATATGTAAAGTATATGTAATTAGGTACTAATTATGAATTTGGATATGTTGAGACCATTATTATTTCATGGTTGTTTATTTAATTAGGTACTTTCGATGTGGTTATGGACTTATGGTCCTTATGGATTTGAACTTATATAGTAAATTTGAAGAATTATGTTAATTTTGTGTTGAGAATTTGTTTTGTATATTACTAAGATATATTACAAAATTTTGATGGCTTTGTTATGTACAAATATATACATATTTGGTTTATTTTTAGTGTGTCCGGCTCATGCGGTCCGACCAAAGACCCAATGACCCAGTGCCTTGACCGACTCGATGACCGGTCCAGTTCTGATAATATTTCCTAAATTGCCTTCCTCGTCCCTTATCATGCCTTCCTCGTCCCTTATCATGTGATTATATTTGACGAATTTCTCCCACGTTGGTCAACCTCTATTTTTTTTCTTCATTCAATTCTATAATTTCCATCTTTGTTTATATTTTCTCTCAACTTGTCGTACTAATTCTTAGACTAAAAGGCCATGTGGTGGAGACTTAGAACAAGAAAGTAATAGGAATGTGGAAATATTAATAAAATTAAAATTTCCAGAAAGTAATTAAAAACCATCACAAAGAATAATGTTCAAAGTACAAACTATAAAAATTAAGTAATTAGGAGTAGGAATTATGTTGTACCAAATAGTGACCAAAAGAAAAATTATATTTTAAATAATGATGCTGTGTTTTTTTGAAACAATGATGTTGCGTTTTGAACCGGTTGGTAACTGTAATGAAATGCACAATTGGGACTCATGCGTTTTTTAAGAGTAACGGTAATGGATCTTGTCAACAAAAAAAAGAGTAACGGTAATGAAGGAATAAAAAAATTTTAATTGATTATGATTCGTTAGTTCTCCAAACAATGGAGTGGGAACTTTGTTCCATTCCATCATAAAATACCCAAACAATGGAATGAAAATTTTATTCCATTCCACTCCGTTCCATTCCATTCCGTTAAGTTGGGTGTATCCAAACATAAGCTTTGTGTTTAGCATCTTGCTGAAGTGTTTTTGCTAATTAAAATTCTTTCATCCTTTAATTCACCATTTTAAAAACTCTTCTTTTCCTCTCCTTTTTTTCATTCTTTTAATTGCCCAACTTCGATTTTTGTCTCCTTTTATTGTTCTATTCTCATGTTAGTACTTAGTATTCATCATCTTTCGAGTCATACAAGTGGCTCTTTGTGATATTTCTAGAGGCACACAAGCAAAAAATGCCTCAAACTTTTTTTACGGATCAAGAACCTGCAATGGCAAAAGCACTTGCTGAGGTTATGCTCAAAACCTTAAGTATTTTTGTAAACTTATCCATCTCAGCTTTATAAAAATTCAGTTTATCTTTTAATGAATATCCATTTATGAGTTTTGTGCACCTCTGAGATTATTGAAATTAAAATTCCGAGTTTGTAATATCGATTACGAACTTAGGATGTTACATTAAATATTTTAGATATTTGATATTATATTTATGTTATCATAATTATATTTGTTCTGTATCTTGCTGTCTTTTCGGGTTGGTCCAAGAATGCAGTTGGTAATGCTCCTTTCGGGTCGGGTCGGATTTCAGTGTTTTGAGTGACAGAGGGTACCTGCAAAGACACTCTGACGCTCAAGTCAGTATTGAGAATAGTGAAGTATGCAATAAATGGGTAATGCGTATCTTTGGTGGCTATCAGAGCCAATATTTATAGAAATTCGTGCTAGCTAGCTTTGAGCCGTTGGATCGATCGGGTGAATTTAAGCCGTCGAGGCATGATAAAGCGGGCCTTGGATATGGATCCAAGAAATTGGGTTGATCTATGTCCAATTGGCTGAGTGGGCCTTGTGGCCCGCTCTGAAATACAAGGCCTTGGATATGGATCCTAGCCATTGAGCTGATCTAGGTCCAATTCGCTTAGAGGGCCTCGTGGCCCAGTCCAGAACAATATTCTTACTGAAGTTTTTGGTTTTTTGACTAATCTTAGTTAGTGTTCTGTAAGATATATGTATAGCTGCTAGTAATTAAAAAGTGGTAACAAGCTTAAAATGCGTAACTGTTAAAGGAGGTTGAAACCCTTACAAAAAAAGTCCTACCAATTGTGGTAGTCAAAAACCTCCATAAAAAAATTCCCTCAAAATCACTCAAGATCTTACTAGGTTTATAACCCCCTCAAAAGAAACCTCAACTAATCGCGGGGGTTAAAAATCCCCGTAGTGAAACCCCCGCAAATAGACGCGATACTTGAGTTTCTAAAATCCCCCTGTAATAAGATTGCGGCACTTGAAACTCTGGCGGTTTTAAAACCCCGCTATTTGATATGTTTTTTGTACTGACAAATGGAATTGATTTTCTTCTTGATGATACTTTGTAGGCTTAAATATATATTTAGTCCCTGCAAATATACGTTTGATCCACTTTAGTCCTTATAGCAATAAAACTTTGTTTTTAGCCCTTGCAAATATATGTTTTATATAGTTTAGTCCCTGTAAAAGTACAAATTTGTTTTTCGTCCCTGCAAATATACTTTTTATCCAGTTTGGTCCTTACAACATGTAAAATATTGTATTTTAATCCCTCCCGTATTAGCGAAAACGGATCAGAATCAAATATTTTACATATTACAGAGGCTAAACTGGATAAAACATATATTTGCAGGGAAAAACAAAAAAAAATTTATAGGAACTAAACTGGATCAAACCTATATTTGCAGCAATGTAAAAGAAAGTTTTATTTTTATAGGAACTAAACTAGATGAAACCACTTGGCTCTAGAACACATGAACCATAACCACTTGGCTCTAGAACACACTTGAACCACATAAGCCCTTCTCTGTACAAAAAATAATCCAATTCACCTTGAAGCTTAAATTCATGTTTTTTAAGGTGATGACCAGCTCTACCTTCATGAATGGCCTTTTGAATGCCATGAATCCTATTCAGTAGGCCCCTCTTTTTGTAACCATATTCAATCTCCTCCACTTATGGAACACATGCTCCAGGTGCTTAAGATTGTAAGTAACATTAATATCATGTATTCATGTATCCAGAGCTGATAAAGAAGCTCAAGAAAGGATGGTTCCGTCAACCAAGCACTCTAAAATCTAAAGCATTTGGCTGTGTGAGGAGCAACCACACCACAAGGGCGCACAAGAGTAGGGTGGTGATCTGAATAATCAACTCTCACCAAAACCTTATTTATAGCCTCTGGAAAAGATAAACGCCAACCATCATTACTAACAGCTTTGTCTAGCCTATGAAATATATGCGCACCATTAAGAATTTTGTCTTTCCACCATAAAAGGAAACTGAGAGGGATTAAACATATATTTAAGCCCCAGTATATTAAGGACGAAAGTGGAATCCTATAAACTGAATGATCTGGAATTCTTAGTAAGAATATTAACAATAACATTGCTAATATTATACCCAATTGTTATACCACCAGTATAACCTTGAACTTGAGAGAAGGTATATCCATCAAACCCCAGAAGCAAGAAAGATCTTCTAAGTTTCTCTGGAACTACTCTCGTTTTTCCTTCAACAAAAATATTCGGATGATGGATATCAATATACTGCTTGCAATTGCGGAAAAAAATTTCACATTGGCAGCTCCATGAACATTCCACGAAAGGATCGAATGATTATGTGCAATCGTTAAAAACATACTAAAGAAGTAAACGGAATCCAAGGCTTAAGCAACACCCATAAAAGATGTTTCCTCCACCACTTCCATGTCTGATTCTTCTCCTCCTTGAATATCATGATCATTGGCTTCCATGAACACATCTCCATCTCCATTCAAATTTCGGATTGTCAAAATGGATGGATTGGATGGATATGGATTTGGATTATATTGGATGGATTGGAAAAATCCATTAAAAATTTTGTATCTATTAGGATTGTACCAAATAAATCCAATCCATCCATTGACAAAAAAAAATCCATCAAATTCATCTATTAACAACTTTTTTATGGATGGATATCCAATCCATCCACTAACACCTTTAAAACATAAAAAAAAAATCTTTTAATAAAAAAATATTTTTTTTTATTTTTAAAACTGGCAGCAATTTAAATAGTTTTTTATATTTATAAATATATAATATAAATATAAATATATATATATATATATATTATATTTAAATATATATTATATATAAATATATATTCTATATAATATAAATAATAATGTACCCAAAAAAAATATAAATAATAGGTGGTGGTTGCAGCAGTGGCCGGCGGAGCTCCGGCGGCCCACGGTGGTTCCGGTGGCAGCTATCCGGCGACCGGCGATGGTTGGCGGCGGCTTTCCGGCGTTCAGCGGCGGTGGTGGCTTCTATTTATTTTTAAAATGTATATTTGTTTCTGATTTTTTTAAAAAAAATTATGGAAAAAAATATATTTTTAAAAATTGAAAATTTCTTTTAAAAAAACTGAAAAGTATTTTTATAAATATATTTTTGGTAAAAAAATATTTATTATAATTATCAAACGGATTTTGATTTTGTATTTATTGACAATCCATTGGATTTGAAAAAATTAATGGATGGATCACAACCATCCATAAATCAAGTGGATGGATCCAATCCAATCCATTTATAATTTTTTATTTGTAACGGGTGGATTTTGTTATGGATGGACCGGATATCCATCGGACAAATGGATCATTTTGACACCCCTATTCAAATTGCCCTAGGCATGAGCTTGTTGAGAGGGAGGTATATTAGAATATTAGGGGGTCATGGTGTGGTTGGTGCAACTGGAATATCAATGGGCCTAGGGGTTGGATTATTTGGGCCCACTACCCCAACCTCGCCCATGTTACTCAAATCAGATTTATTATTGAGTTTTGAACAAAAAAAAGATGGTTTTTTTTTACCCCCACACCTTTCCCATCTACCCCCACAATGTTTTTTTGGACGAAAATACCCCTTAAAAATTTAACCCAAAATCGTATATACCACACGTCTATGTATATACGACTTTAAAAAAATCAAATCGTATTTACCTAAAAATTACTTAGATACGAAAAGTAAAAAAAACGTCGTATATACCTATAATGGGGTGTATATACGACTTTGTAATATACAAGTCGTATGTACCCCCACACATACGTATATACGACTTGTATATACGTATGTACGTATGTGTGGGGGTGCATACGACTTGTATATTACAAAGTCGTATATACACCCATTATAGGTATATACGAGTTGATTAGAAAAAATTGATCTAACGGTTAGGATTTGACTTCCACTTTTAATCAACGGTGTAGATTGGACGGATAGTATCAACGGTTGATATTCATTCACGAATTCTATAAATACCCACCCCCACCCTCATTATTTTCACACCAAAATTTCACTCTCAATTACATTTCTCACACATCCAAAATGCAGATTTGTCTAACACAATGGTCCGCTGAGAATAGGCTTTGCGGTATACATTATGGGGGCAACATCACGATGAGAGAAGATGGGGTCTACTTTTGGAGTCCGAAGTCGGCGTTATGCCGAATCGACCGCGCCATGGGGTTTGATGGATTGAAGGATAAAGTGTGGTCGAAAGTTCAAGTGATTGGGGACGACCGCGACGTCACTAGTATCACTTATTGGAAACCCGATCGTGGAGATGATGGCTGCATTTCCTACTCGTCCATGTCTATCAAGACCGAAGAAGACGTGGCGACCATGTTCGACATTCACAACAGGCTTATGGGGTATAAGCCTTTGGAGTTGTACGTGGAAACACAACGGAGCGTGAATGAGATTTTACGTCGTTTGCGAGATCCGAAATATTAGGGTTTAGTTTGTTATGTTTTATCTTTTATGTAACTTTGTTTTATCGAATCAATGAAATGAATGAAATCGAAAGTTTAAGCAAACTCGTAAGAAATAGTAATCAACTGATATAAAATAAGAGTTCAAACATAAATCCAGAAAGTACAGACATAAAATAAATGTACAGAAAAATGCCCTAGTCATCAAGTCCTATCATGCGCAACAACTGATAAAGCTCCGTGTACGTGGTGGTGCCCATACGGATATGTCCACGACGAAGCCCATTCCTAACCAAGTCTGCCATGCTGTGCGCCCACTCCTCAGGTGGTGGCGGTGCTGCCTGTGCTGGTGTTGGTGCTGCTGCAGGTAAGAGCCTCGGAATCGACGCAGTCACGTACCACTACAAGTAGCCTAGACCAACCTCACCCAACTCCTCAACAACACGGGTAGTGGCCAGAACGTCCTGTACTAACGGCATGTACTGTGCAATCTGCATGAGGACGTGTGCATGGGCCGGACGACCAGTAAAAGGGGTACGTGGGATGACTTGCACAAACCCAAACTGTCGCAGGCACCTATCAAGCATGTAGGGAACTCTGATGTCTCCCCAGCTGATGAAGCCCCTGTACAGTGAAATCAGCTCAAACTCTCTATCCCCACGGAGCCCCTCAAAAGGTCGCCAACACACATCATCGAACGTCAGCCCATCAAGCAGCTGCCTATAATCTGAAAGCTTCACGGCGTCAGACTTCTTCTTCCTCCAGCATCCACACAGCGGTCCCTCCCTCACACTACCCGGCCTCCTCTCAACTAGGGTAGGAAAATACCATAAAATCCAGGCCTGAAATCCAATAATAAATAACAAAATGGTTAATTAAAAACAATTTATCAAAACTCGAAAAAAATGAAAAAAACAATTTAAACTAAGTACCTGCAGTAGGCTCGCGTACCCTTCTATCTGCTGTGAAGAGTCCACACAGGAGTAGTTCAGTGCATCATACGTATAAGCTACTGCTGTGCTGTTGCCCCCCCCCCCCCCCCCCCCCCCCATGCGTACCCTCCAACAACCTCTGCCCTCAAGTCATCAAGCAGGAGCAGCCACTTAGCCTCAGCCCTGTCTCCAGTCTTGCAAGTGAAGATGGAGTAGCTCAGAAGCAGAAGTATGTATGCCCTGACAGCAGCATCCATGTTTGCCGCCCGCAATGGAATTATCTTGAACTAGTCCCTTCAGCCACTCATAACGGAAGTATGGACCAGTAGTCCTACCACACCCCATACGAGCCTCCTCAATACTCACTCCTAGATAAGCGTGTGCCAGCTAGATGGCCTGCTCCGTAGTCACAGAAGTGGGTGGAGATCTGAAATAATTTCCCTGGATGGGAAGATGAAGCAGGCAGGACACATCATCAAGAGTAATCGTCATCTCACCAAATGGTAAGTGAAATGACGATGTCTCCGGGTGCCATCTCTCAAAAAAGGCGGGCAACAGCTCATGGTCCACCGTGGAATGTCCGGTGGAGATAAGGGGGGATAACTTGGCACCTCTGACATGGCTGAACAATTGCTCGTTCTGGCAGTAAACAAATAGTCTGCTACTAACCTTGCCGCCATGGTTCCACGCTTTCACCACACGTCTATATGTCTACATTAAAAAAAATTAACAAAATAAGACTACGTAGAGGAATAAATTAAACTAACAACACGGTGTAAATAATTTCAACTTACCGGGTCTACCAGTACACGAGAACAGACATGACCCTCACAAGTAAAGAGAGGCTCCTGCTGAGGCTGCTGGTGATGGTGCTGCTGCTGATACTGCTGATGCTGATACTGATGCTGCTGATACTGGTGGTGCTGAGACGTAGACTGGTCCTCAGACATAGCCTGGTCTGAGGACATAGACTGCTCATCGTCAGTCGCATATGGGTGAGCCTGCTGGCCCTCCTCATACTCAAACTCAAGCGAAGGGACCCGGACCTCCTCCACCGGTCTATCTCTCTCTGAGCGCCTACGCCTCGTAGACGCATGTCCCGCAATCCTGTGGCGGGTGCGTGTGGACGGAGCTGCCGACGCCGAAGACTCCCCTCAATGCCTATGGGACACTGTAAAAAAAACAAAATTTTTAAATAAAAAGAATACAAAAATTTAAATAAATAAAAAACCCAAAATATGGGTCGTATATACCTATATACGAATTTCAGTCGTATATAGGTATATACGAATTAATCGTATATATGTAAGGTAAGGGTATATACGACTTACTATTTAACAAGTCGTATATATGTGGCATAGGAGGTATATACGATGTGACCAAATCCAAGCTAATCGTATATATGTCAATGTGATGTATATACTATTTCCTCTGTAAAAACTGGTGGTAAATTGTATGTAAGTGAAAAATGATAAGTGTTTTTGTAATTTTAAAAATTTTTAAGGGTACTTTGGTCTTTTCTCAGGTGACGTGGGGGTAGATGGAAAAACTGTGGGGGTAAAAAAAACCCAAAAAAGATTTGTTATTGAGCGTATCCAAGATTTTGTTGGTTTTTGTTCGGAAAAAAAAGATTTTGTTGGTTGTTAATAAAAAAAAGATTGTGATGGTTCATTGGTTGTCAAATCCTTAGAACAAACTGCCTTGAAAAATGATTTGTGGTTAAGAATATTTTCTGATACAATTTATGGCTAAGAATAGGGTTTTTTTATACCCCCACCCAATCCCTTGGTACCCCCACATAATTCCTTAATCACGAAAATACTCCTCACATAATTATCAAAATTTGACTTTTGCCAAGATTCTCGGTTGGGGTCCAAAATATCTAAAATTGGATTTATGTAACTGAAAGGTAAATCTGATTAGCATTAATTACGTATTAATAAGAAACCAAACGGAAGTAAACGGAGGCACATAAATCTGCTTTGGTCAAAATCGGATGTACCTAGATCCGATTTGACCGTTTATGTCCGTTTAAAAGGGAAATTTTGTCTAAGCGGATCTACCTAGATTTGAAGGGAAAGCGGATTTACGTACCCCAAACGTAAATCCGCTTTTGTCATTTAACGAATCGGATTTACTTTTAGGGAAGTAAATCCGCTTTGGAAAAATCAAAAGCGGATTTAGGTCCCTAAAATGTAAATCCGCTTTGTTTAATTTATTCTTCTATGTCTAATTTTTGTCCTATTTTTGAAACAGATATGGATCCGGAGTCAGAGTCACAGCTGGTTCCGTTCGAGATAGATACTACAGAGCCATTCAGGACGGAGACAGTATATTTAATTACTAATTTTTTTTAATCAAGATTGATAGATATTTAATTAATTAAGTACCTAACATTTTTCTATTTTGTAGATCTTTTTTACACGCCAAGATGTTATTGATTGGGAGAAAGAGGTTGGGAGACGTATTGGAGTTATGGTTATCATTGTTAGATCCTGCAAAGGTGGAGGTAAAAGGGGGACAGAGATAAGATTATTTTTGGTTGCGAGAAGCAAGGGAAGTTCAGTAATGATTCTAGAGTTATCGTGTCTAAGAGAAGAAACTGTCCGTTTAAATTGAGAGCTACTTGTACAGTTCGTGATGGGGGTTGGCGTGTGAAGGTTAGGTGTGGTCTACACACACTTGAGCTGCTTACTGCCCCAGTCAGGTCAACAGTTTTTGGTCGGTTAACGAAAGAGCAGAAGGCTATGGTTGATGAGCACACTTCTTTGAGGGTTGCCCCAAAAGATAGTCTTAATGCTTTGAAGAAAATTTTTTCAGGCAATGTCACTTCTCTTCCTCACATATATAGGCAGCGTTACGCATATAGGTCTTCTAGGAGGGGTTCTAGAACTGATATTCAGGAGCTGCTGAGGTTGATTGACTCTGAGAATTATTTACATTGGAGTATAAAAATTGAGGGGTCAGATGTCCTTAGTGACATCATTTGGGCGAATCCCACTTCTCTTAAATTATTCCGGTTGTTTTCAAAGGTTCTTATTCTCAACACCACTTACAAGACCAACAAATACAATATACCTCTATTGGAGATTGTTGGAGTCACTTCAATGGAGATAACTTTCTCGGTTGCTTTTGCATATATTGCACACAAGCTTGGAAAACATTTTACTTGGGCATTGCAGCAACTGAAAGAGTTGTTTGATATACATGGGCTTCAACCTCGAGTATTCTTGACTGACAGAGATCTTGGTCTTATGTCTGGTATTCTTGATGTCTTTCCTTCGGCTACAAATTTGTTATGTTCTTGGCACGTAACAAAAATTGTCAAAGCGAAGATTAAACAAATGGTGCACTTAGATAGGCAAGACTCAGTCATCTCTCTTTGGCACGATATTATTGACTCACTTGACGAGTCAGAGTACTCATATCGGTTGAAGATTTTTGAGGACTCGTGCGTTGATTTGCCCGCTCTTATTAAGTACGTGCATGACACATGGCTGACAAAGCATAAGGAAAGATTTATCTTGGCATGGACAAACCTAGTCGCACACTTCGGGAATCAAACCACCAACAGGTATTTTGGCAAATAGTTTAATTTTTTTTGACACGTATCTAGTTTTTTTATGGTAGTTTAATATTTTTTTGATACGTGTTTAGTTTTTTATGGTAGTTTAATATTTTTTGACACGTGTTTAGTTTTTTATGGTAGTTTAATATTTTTTGACACGTGTTTAATATTTTTTGACACGTGTTTAGTTTTTTTATGGTAGTTTAATATTTTTTGACATTTGTTTAGTTTTTTTGTGGTAGTTTAATATTATTTAAGAGTTGAGTCAGTTCATTGGACATTGAAGAGACATTTGGGGAATTCTGGAGGAGACTTGTCTAAGTGTTTTCAGTTAGTGCATGGCATGCTTACCCTTCATTTTGATAAAGTTATCGGGTCTTTCCAAAAAAACATCAACCGTATTGAAGTGGCTCATAATACTCCTTTTCTATAAAAAGCTTCGCAGTCTTGTATCTTTAAATGCTTTGAATCATATTGCTAAGGAATTTTCAAAAACCAGATCTGGGGTTGGATATGACAAAGGTCGTTGTGAGTGTGTTCTTAGAAAGACACATCTTCTGCCTTGTGCTTGTGAGCTCGGTGTGTACCATGTCTCCGGTACTTCTATTCCGTTGGATGTTGTTGACGGTCACTAGAAAAATTTGAGTTTGGATTTTATTGATGATGATCTCTCCCTAGAAAAATTTGTTGAATGTGATATTACTTACACTATGGAGATGATATGGGCGAGATTTAATGCTATGACTCCTGGTGAGAAATTTGTGTTCAAGAAACAACTTAATGAGTTTGCATTCCCTACCACTTCTTCAATGGTTCCACCACCATTTAAAGTTAAAACAAAGGGTGCACCAAAGAAGAAAAAACAAAAACTCTATGATGTAAAGTGTGATCCTTCTGGTTGGGAGTATGCGGATGAGAAGATGAAAATGACTCAAGAATCCGGGACTTCTAAAAAATCATCACAGTCACATGGGCCTTCTCCTATAGTTTCACAACAGTCTTCAAAGTCTAAGGTATCCCAGAGTGCTTCACAGTCAAAAGGTCCTCCTCCTAAAGTTTCACAGCGGGTTACTAGTAAATTAACACAGCAGGGGATGACTAAAATGTTATTACCGTGGGTTCCTCTTCACATCCACTCTTATGTTGAAAATATTATTGATGTTGGCACAGATGGTAATTGTGGGTTCCGAGTAGTTGTTGTTGGTCTTGATCTTGGTGAGGATAGTTGGCCTTTAATTAGACAACAATTAATCCAAGAAACAAATTTCAATGCTCAGCTATATTCTTACATGTTTGGGGATAAAAGACTTGGAGAGCTTAGAGAAGCGTTAACCATTGAACACTTAGGTTTTCAGCCTCCGGAAAAGTGGTTGAGATTTCCTGAAATGGGGTACTTCATATCTACCAAATATAATGTGGCCCTAGTTCAATTATCTTTGGGAATGACATTTACTTATTTGCCTTTGAGAAGTACTTATTCTTCTTCTAAGAGTCGCAGCATCATATCTATGGTTGGATCCGTATACCGGTCGTTTTGCCCTATGGCATACTCAGACTCCGGTCATGCCCCCTCCCACTGGTCCGCCTATCGTTGTAGACTTAGGAGATGATCACTACAAGAAAAACACGTATTTCCAGCGGATTTTTTCTGTCGGTACATTACCGGCGGATTTTTTCCGCCCGAAAAAACAATCTTACCGGCGGATTTTTTCCCATCCGTACATTTCCGGCGGATTTTTGAAATTTCCGCAAAAAAAAAAAAATTTTTTAAAAAAAATCCGCCGGTAATGTTAAAAAATTCGTCGGCGATTTACCGGCGGATTTTTTAACATTACCGGCGAATTTTTAAAAAAGATTAAAAAAAAATTTTTAAATAAATCCGTCGGAAAAATTCGGAGGAAAAAAAATCCGCCTATAAATAAAATTTTCTCCTACACTCCTCTCATTCTCTCATTTAACTCTTTCTTTCCTTCTCATTCTCATTCTCTTATCTTTCTCATACTCTCTAATCTCCATAAATTTCTCTACATATCTCTCTTCTATAATTCTCTTTCCTTATTCATTCTCACTTCTTCATTATTATTTCTTCTTACTTCTTTATTCTCATTCTCTCCTATATTACTACTTCGATCTCATACTCTCATTCATTCTTATTCCTGCTTACTCTCCTTCATTCTTATTCCTTCTTACTTCTTCATTCTTCTTTCTTCTTCATTCTCACTCATTCATTCTTATTTCTTCATTCTTATTCTCTCCTATATTATTTCGTATCATATTCTCTTTCATTCCTTCCTACTTCTACATTCTCATTCATTTATTTCTTTTCATTCTCTTCTATATCATTTTTTATCATATTCTATTTCATTTTCATTTTTTCTTACTTTTTATTATAATACATAATAAATTTTAAAATTCGAAAAAATTAATTTTTTTAAAAAAATCCGCCGGTAGTGTACATTTCCGACGGATTTGTTAAAAAAAATTAATTTTTTTTCACAAAAAAATTTAAAAATCCGCCGGAAACGACCATTACCGACGGAAAAAATCCGCCAGTAATTACCGGGGGAAAAATCCGTCGGTAATGCACATTATCGGCGGAAAAATCCCCCGGTAACCGTTACCTACGAAAGAATTTCCGGCGGAAAAAAATCCGCCGGTAAAGACACATTTCCGGCGGATTTTAAAAATGTCAATCTAAACTGTCTTAATCCACTACGAGAGAAATTTCTTGTAGTGGATTAAGACAGCTTAGATTGACATTTTTGTTGTATTTATTTTTGACCCATATTTTTGTAATTATTTGTCCATATTATTATTATATATATATATAGAGGTAAAAAATAAATGTTTAATTTTTTTTACAAGTCGGATTTACCCTGTTACAAGGTAAATCCGCTTTTGAAAATATCAAAGCGGATTTACCATGGTAACAGTTAAATCTGTCTTCTATGTTTTGTAAATCGGATGTATCTTCCTGAGAGGTAAATCCGCTTTGTATAAATAACAAATCGGATTTACCTCCCTAAATGTATATCCGATAATCATTTATCGGATCTACATAGATTCGCCTTCTTTTTTTTGTAAAGCGGATTTACATGTTAAGCAGGTACATCCGTTTGAGTCAACTTTATTGAGGGTACTTTCGAGTTTTTTTATTTTATGGGGGTATTTGATGAAACTGTGGGGGTAAAAAAACCCTTAAGAATATATTGTTTCCTTTAAATATCTATAACAAATGGCTCAAATTATGAAAATCTATTAATACTGTATAGAGTTTATCACCATCCAATTGTCAAAAAAAAGAGTTCATCACCATCCTTCAACCAAAAGTCACAAACTTTAAAAATTAAACTGATGGATTAAAATGAATTGCAAAGACTAATTAATCAGTTTATATTTTTTTTGATCAAGAATTTAATCAGTTTATATATAATTTAAAGACCAAATAAAAATATGATATTTTCTTACAAAAATAAATTATATATTTTAAAAATAAAGGAACGGGGACAAGAAAGCAAGCTCTTTGAGGTTACCTTGTTGTGGGACCGAAAATCTACAAAGGTGGTACCATAATTGTCGTTTAGATTTACAAACCGCACGTCTGATGAAACAATCACCGTTGATGATGGAAGAAAGACACTTGGGGTCCTAAAGTGTGGGGCAACAGAGATTTTCCTATAACAACAAGTATCCAGAAACTATGATCAACGGTTTATATCACTCGACCGTTAACTTCTGACTAAGTCATCATCGGTGTCGTGATAACGGCGGAAACTACAGCATGACGGAGTGGTAATACGTACTACGAGTAAGGACAGTTGTCATTGTAGGATTCTTGACTTCTTGCTGTTTGTTTGTCAACAATTTAACGTCTCGTTCCGTTTAGCCAAATTCTCTCCAAATGTTTTGTTTCTGGTTTTGAGTGAATGATGAAGGGTGAAACTTGAAACTATAAAGACTCCTATGCCTTGTGTATATTTTTAATGACTGAGTCCAACATTTATCTGCTTGTCAGATCTTACATGTATCTGTATAGTTTCTCATGTGCCCATTTTCTTTTATCAATCAAGGTGCCTAAGTTTCGATATGAATATCTAGTTGTATTTTGAGTATATAGATCTTGGGTGTGTGCTTGAGCTCAGTTATTGCTAGGGGTTTTTGCATGTTGGTAGTTTACCTTTGTTTTGATGAATCTATTATCCCAACCAATTATATTCATTTGGTTCGACTTGGTTTGGATTTTGAAGTTTTTACTCCAAAATCTAAACCAAACCAACTCGATGTTCGACAAGTTGGTTTGGATTAAGCTCATGGGTTGTTGTAAATTTATTTAAATAGAAGATTCTACACTTTTTCATAAACCAAATTGGTTCATAATTTGGAAAATTCATCCGATCCAAACTCTCTAACTTCTTGGAGTTTTAGAACTTAAACATATATATTAAAAAGTTAAAAAGTCAAAGCAAATACGCATATTATGCTGGGCGGCCCAATAGGCCAAGAGATCCAAGTTGGAGCTTTAGGCGTCACAAAATTTGATAAAAAAATAGGACTCAAATTTTGTTGGTACATAATATTTATTGTAATTTTCACTGAAAATTTCAAAATTTAGCCTAGCTCAAATGTTAGGTCGTTGTTTCCTAACTCTGAGGGTGTGGGTTTGATCCCTCTTGTAATCGTGTTGTTTGATTTGTGTTAAATATAACTCCAAACAACTTCCATCCCTCTTGTAATCCTTTTTTAGGTGAATTGTAATCCTTTTCTTTTGATATATAACTCCAAACAACTTCGGGCCATAACCAGTGCCTTCGAGGTGCCTCCAATCCAGCGAGGGGATTAGTCACTGCGTTCGGTGGTGGATACCCTGGTCTCGACCAAAAAAATAACTTTGGGCCATAATATTTTTAAAAAAATGGCTACAATAAGTGGATAGCTTGATATAAAGGCCTCCAATATGAATTTTTTGTAAATATTCTATTCGTTTTCATTTTATCATTAATACTTACTTGTTTAAACTATACTTTTTTAATTTTTTTTTCAAAATATTAACTATCATTGGCATTTGTTGACAATTGAGTAGAGTCTACTCAATTGTCTGATTTTGTCTATTCCACATATTCTGCTTCTTTTTCTTCTTTTCTACCCTCTATTCATAGTTTGTATGAGCCCTCTTCCTTCAAAGAGGCTATTGTTGATCCTCTTTGGCAGCAAGCTATGGAAGACTAACTTTTTGCTTTACACAAGACACTTGGAACTTAGTACCTCTTTCACCAGGGAAACATGCTATTGGTTCTCGTTGGGCATATAAGATCAAAACCAAGTCTGATGGGTCAGTTGAGCGCTACAAAGCTTGTCTTGTTGCTAAGGGTTTTTCTCAACAATATGGTATGGATTATGAAGAAACTTTTGACTCGTTGGCCAAGATGACCCCTATTCGCACTTTCATTGTCGTTGCATCTATACGTCAGTGGTATATTTCTCAGATGGATGTCAAAAATGCATTTTTTGATAGTGATCTTCAAGAGGAAATTTATATGGTACCTCCACCAGGTGTTTTTCATAACAAGGGGAAGTGTGTAAGTTGAAAAAGGCTCTATATGGTCTTAAACAAGCTCCACAAGCTTGGTTTGAGAAATTCTCTATGGTGATTGTATCTCTACGGTCCTGCATTGTTTATCAAAACCACTTCTCTTGGTCGCATATTACTCTCCCTATATGTTGATGATATGATTATTACAGGTGACGATGTTGATGGGATTGCTGAATTTAAAGGGTAAAAGGTATGTTTCGTCCCTGCAAATATCACAATAATCCAGTTTTGTCCCTGTAAAAATAATAATTTAAAACAACTCCTGCAAATACCAAACGCTTCTAGTTTGGTCCTTGTTGTTAACTTTCCATCCAAAAAACTAACGGTTGCCACATCATCAACCATGTCATGTGTCACGTCAGCATTATTGTTACTAAAAAAATTACCATTTTGGCAAGTGAGGGAATTGAACCCACAACCTTTGGCTACCAAACACCTTCTTTAACCACTTCACCACGTATTCTTATTGGAAATAATCTTACAACTGTAACTATTCATCATCTTCTTCATGTCATCATCATCATCTTCATATTTTCGTAAACCCAAATTCGTATGTATGTTCAAATTAGAGAGAAATCATGATTTAGAGTGAAATAAGTAGAATCGGAATAAATAAAAAAGTATGGTAAATGGAAATGGGTGAACCAAATTAGAGAGAATAAAATGAAAAGCAAAGAACTTTAACATGATTTAGATGTAAATCATGAGAAGAGAACCTGGTGGGAGATTTTAGGAGCTTCATCCGTGGTTGATGTTTGAGCCGGTTGCATAATCTGTAGTTCTCTCACCAAATATCGCAGTGGAAAATGGGGGGGAAATAGTGAAAAAAGTGGAAGGGAGAAAGAATGAAAAGGAAAGAAAGAAGTAAAGAGTAAGAAGAATCCAATCCAACAAACATACATACCAAACAGAATCATTGAATTGTGGAAAAAGACCGCCTGTCGTTGCTTAATCTGTTGTTATTGTTGTTGATTTTATTGGGTTTACGAATCTGTTGTTATTGTTGTTCATTTTTACTGGGTTATGAATCTGGGTTTACGAATTTGGGTTTACAAAAATATGAAGATGATGATGATGATGACATGAAGAAGATGATGAATAGTAACAGATGGGTTTTAGTAGCTATTTAATATACATCACAGTTGTAAGATTATTTCCAATAAGAATTTGTGGTAAAGTGCTTAAAGAAGGTGCTTGGTAGCCAAAGGGTTGTGGGTTCGATTCCCTCACTTGCCAAATGCTAATTTTTTTAGTAACAATAATGCCGACGTGGCACATGACATGGGTTGATGACGTGGCAACCATTAGTTTTTTGGATGGAAAGTTAACAGCAGGGACCAAACTAGAAGCGTTTGGTATTTGCAAGGGTTGTTTTTAAAAAAAAATTGCAGGGACAAAACTGGATTATTGTGATATTTGCAGGGCCGAAACATACCTTTTACCCGAATTTAAATTAGAGTTGGCTAAACAATTTGAGATGAAGGATTTAGGCACTCTTCGTTACTTCTTAGGAATTGAGGTTGCATACTCTCCTAGAGGTTACCTTCTTTCTCAATCTAAGTATATTGCCAACATCCTTGATCAGGCCTGAATTTCTGATACTCGAGTAGTAGATAACCCTCTTGAGCTTAATGTGAAGTATTCTCCCTCTAATGGTGTCCCTCTACCGGATCCCACTTTATATCTTACTTTGGTTGGCAGCTTGGTGTATCTTACCATTACTACACCTGACATTGCTTATGTTGTGCATGTTGGCATCAATTTGTAGTTTCTCCCACCACAATGCACTGGGAAGCCGCCCTTCGCATAATTTGATATCTTTGAGGAACTCAACTTCAAAGTCTTCTTTTTCCTTCATCTTCTTCTTTGGAATTGTGTGCATACTCTGATCCTGATTGGGCTGGTGACCCCACAAATCACAAATCTACTACATGATTTTGTATTTTTTTAGGGGATTCCCTCATCTCTTGGAAGAGCAAGAAGCAAGACATTGTCTCCCACTCCTCTACATAAGCAGAGTATCATGCTATGGCAACCACTACTTCAGAGACTATTTGGCTACGTTGGCTTCTTGTTGATATGGGTGTTCCCTCTCTCTAAGCCCAGTCCTATGTATTGTGATAACAAGAGTGCAATTCAAATTGCTCACAACTTGGTTTTCATGAATGCACCAAGCACATTGAGATTGATTGTCATCTCACGTGTCAACATCTTCAACATGGCGCCATTACTCTACCGCAGGGGCCAAACGCATATTTAAACCTATGATTATACATTAAATTTGAAAAACATATTAAATAATCAATTAGTAACGTGTTATTATATTACTATTTGTAAATACCTATAATTTTTTTAACGTATCACTGAATAAGATTGAGATCTTTAGCATTGTATAAATACTAGTTGTAACGTATTATTATATCATCTTATTTTTTAAAAAGTTGCATTATTATATTAGCATTGTATAAATACCATAAATATTTTTAACGTATTATTATATAACTTGTAACATTCTCAATCTCATTCACTAATAAGTTAAAAAATTTTATAGGTATTTTAACGTATTATAGGTATTTATAGCTTTTAGTATCATAATAATTAGCATTATTATATAATTTTTAACGTGTTATAGGTATCTATAGGTTTAATATTGTTGATACGTTACAAATTTATATGGGTACGTTACAGATTTAAATGGGTATGTTACAATTGACACACTGATTTTCAATTGAACCTGAATATTTATATGAGTATGTAACAATTGATACATTTAAAGATTGTAACACATTTTTAAAATTTGTAACGTCTTTTTTTTAATTATGCATTTACAATGGGTAAAAAAAATTAAAAATCAATTACTAAAAGTGTAGATGTAGAAATCATATGTTTATATATGTGATCAAAATTAAGAAATATTAAATAATCAATTAGTAAAAAATCATATGTACAAATCATACGTTTATTTCATTTCCTTGCTTTTTAGGTAATTTTTCAATTCATTATCACATGAATAATAAAGTTTTGTAGAAATTATGAATTTTATATATGTGAGTATTTCATTTCATTTGAATGTAAGAAATTACCTATTATGATGTTTACATATAAATGTAATACTTAATTTTTACTCAAAAATTTTAGGGAAATTGAAATCCTGTGTGATATTTTTCGTTTTGTTGTTTCGTTGGCAAAATCCACATATAGCAATATCACATTTTTTGGTAAATGGACTCAATTCTTTCGCGATATCATCATACTTGAGGTACACGTACACCAAAGTAGATTTTATCTAAATATAAATGATAATGTGAACTGTTATATTTATATCTAAATTAATAATAATGGTAAGTTTATTTTATCTAAATTATTTATATTTCATTTATTTTATTTCATGCAACCTAATTATATGTCCTCTATACACCCATATTATTTCACAAATGTCATAACTTTCAAAATCGTTATTATTTAACATAAAAAAAAATCAAAGTAATATAATGAGCTTGAAAAAAAAAAACAATTATAAACATTATGAAATGGTAACTGAAAATTAGAAACAATTAAAAGATATAACAAAATAATTATTCTCCATCATAATTGCATTAGAAATTTGAACGTAAAGTATTGAATAAGCTGATTTTTGTATGTTGATTAGTTCTTCATTCATATGCTAGAGATGCAGAAGCGAGGGAGAGAGAAAGAGCGAGTGAAGGGACATGTAGAGAGGGGCTTACAGTGGCTTATGGATGGGTTCGACGACAACCAAAGACACCCACAGTGACTTTGGACTCAATACCTGATATGGATTTATTAGATTCTCATATCCAACGTCACTTAATTCTCATAACCAAAGACACGTACACTTAATTTTTCGATTCCATTATCACTTGAATATATTGACCAAAACATCACATTTTGTTTGTCAACAACCAGTTCTTATTGTGTTACCGATTCAATTAGTGCAGCTTCGCATTTTTTTATAACTTAGTTAATTTGATCTCAATATCATCCTATTATAATGGCCCCATTTCTCATATAGGGAAGGAAGAGTGAAATAAACTTAAATTATTATAAAATAATAAAAATAAAGATAAAGGATGACATACTTTCCAAAAAACTTGCAAATTGCTTTGTATAAACATTGCTAAAAAAATCACATAAAGAAAAAGAGGACGACATAAAGTTGAAACAAACAGAAAAAGGAACCACAAAGAAAGAAAATTGTTATTGATTATCATTATTCTATTTTCGTTAGTTAATTTGTTTAACAGTAGTTATGTTGTAGTTGGATTCATCATTGATAACAAACATGGATGTAATATAGAAACATTTCATACAGTGATTTCAATGGTTTTGGTATTATCACAAATTCCCTCACATACAATAGTAGTCAACTCCATCACCATGAAATTTCCATGTCACCTTGATTTACATTACATTTGATATGGTGATTTATATTACATGAGTGAAACAAAGATCGAACACAATATATATTATGGAAAACTTAATTGACAACATGTCAAATCATTATCTAATATCAATAAGATGAATTTCAGAAACAACCATTTACAAATTGACTGCTACACACTATCTGAATCTTCAAAACCTTTATATTCAGAATCATATACGTCAGCAAAAACATTCACCTACTTCAACATGAAATTTCCAAATGGTGAAGAAGAACTCCCCAAGTAAATTAAAACGAACCGTGATGAACAAATGTTGCTTATTGAAGATGAAGTCATGGTGTGGAGAGTGACTCCACCCATCACCCAAACTTAGATATTTATACCCATAATTTTTTGGAGAGTTACAACTCAAAAGAAAACGTTTTTTATTTCTAATTAATATTTTGAAACGTTACACATTAAAAAACGTTTTTATTAATTATTCACGTTACAACATCAAACATATATATAAAATAATATCAAAATAATAAATAATTAAATTATAGGTGAGTTCGAATTAGCATTTATTGTCAAAATGCTATATGTGTGACACTTGTTAAAATAATAAATGAGTTTATTTGCAAATGTATATATATATATATATATAGATATAGATTTGTAGTTATATTTTAGCACAGTAGTATAAGATAATGAAAAATGAAAGAATCCCATTGCCGGAGTGAAAAATATCGTGAAGAAAGAGATTTGTTTCTTTTCCTGAAATTAGGGATGGCAATGGGGCGGGACCGGAGAGTACTTCCCCGCTCCCCACCCCCACCTCCCATATTGTCCCCCATCCCCATCTCCATTCCCGCTTCGGGGGAGTTTTTCTCCCCATCCCCATCCCCATCCCCACGGATCCCCACAGTCCCCGCGGGGACCCTAAGATTTCATTCAAAGTTAGCAAAAATTAAAATTAAAGTATAATAAAACTGAAAAAATGTATAAAAATAAGACTAAAAAACAAATATTTAACATTAAATATAAAAAAATTATAAAATTTAGTCTTAATTTGATATTTTAATATTTAAAAAATATAAAGGTGAGAAAAAATATAAAAATTAGCACAATTTAATATTTTATTAATATTTTTATTTAAAATCACATGTTAAAAGATTAAAAAATCTATAACTTAGAATATAAGATATATCTATAATAAGAACATTTATTATATATTCGGGGACGGGGTCCCTGCAGAGGGATTTTCTCCCCATCCCCATACCTACGGGGAAAAACTCCCTACCTACGGAGCCCCAAATGGAGCGATCCCCGCGGGGATCCCCACTTCGAGCAAGAGAATTCACAATTTTATTACGGCTATGGTAAAGAAATAAAATCTCGCGATATAATGTCGGCGTAGGAGAAAGAAATGAGCATAACGCCACAGAGAACTTTCCCAAAGCCTACAATCAAACGTCGCCACGTATAAGACACAGAACATTTTGATGGAGGGCACGTAGATGGGGTCCACGTATTTAATAGGTGTTGGTTTAATGAGATGCACCCAATAAAGCCTCACAACTCCTCCCCCCTTCTAACCACGGTTCGGTTATTGTTTACCACCGGTGTCTCTACTGTACGGCTCGTGCTCTTCCTTTCTTTCGTCTTGTGCGGTTTTTTTTCTCTTTCTGTAAAGAGCCGAGCCGGTCGTTCACATTTCACCAACCAACCGTGAATGCGTTCATTGTGCTAGTTCTGTTTCTCTCTTTCTCTCGCTTTTGTTACGCGTTTCATTATTATTCTCTCTTTTCTTTTTCTTTCTATAATAATTCTGTTATCACGCTCCATTACTCGCCGGGAGTTTTTTAAGGCGAGAGACACCGGCGACTTTTACAGACTAGTCGCCGGGGATTCCGCGACCAGATTTTACATTCTCTCTCTCTCTCTCTCGCGTTTGTCGGTGTCGGTGATTTTCTTTCTAAATTCGAAGATCTCTTCGTTTCGGTTTCCGATTTGAACAAAGCGGTTCATGGCTCCGGTGTGGTGTTCGGAGCGATAATGCACCTTAGAATTTGAGGTTTAACCGTTTCTTATTATCGTTTGAGGTTTAAATCTGTTTACATTTTTGGATATTTGGATCGAGGAAGACGAAATTGGAAGTGTTGTATTTGTCATTGTGTGGTTTTAGGGTTTGTTAATTGGTGGATTGATTTGTGAGTGTGGTGGTTATGAAGGTTTTGTTGTGGGGAAGAGAAGAAGAGAGCAAGAGAGGAAGGGTAATTTGGGAAGGGTTGATGATGATGGGATTTAAAGGGGAGAGTAATAATAAGGTTGAGAAGTTGAAGAATACGGTGTCGTCTAGGTCATCAAGGATGAAGTTATGGATGATACGGGCTACCACATCGGTGTTACTGTGGACCTGCGTTGTTCAGTTAACTGCTTTTGGTGATGTTTGGGGTCCTAGAGTTTTGAAAGGTTGGCCTTCTTGTTTTTCACAAGAATCTGCACTCATTGAGTTGCCTTCTACGCGCCCCAGGGTTCTGCCACCTAAGAGTTAGTTGCTTTACTCATTAATCTTCATTTGTTTTCTTTCTATTGTAGAATTTTATGTGCTGTTGTGTTTAGTTTAGTTCAATTTAATTACATATTAGGAACTACTAGTACTTGTTTATTAATTTGTTAATTGTTCTAGTGTAACCGGTGTTTTGGTATTTGAAAATTAGTTTGATGATTTTTGGCAGGGGTTTATAAAAACAATGGGTACTTGATGGTGTCGTGTAATGGAGGATTGAATCAAATGAGATCAGCAGTAAGTGGTTGGCACATGTGCTTGGCGTTTTGCTTTTGTGCTGCTTAATAGTGGTGGAGGTATTTCAGTTTGATTTTTCTGATTCTCTGATGTAATTTTACAGATATGTGATATGGTGGCAATTGCAAGATACTTAAATGTCACGCTTATAGTCCCTGAATTGGATAAAGCTTCCTTTTGGGCTGACCCTAGGTTAGTTTTTTCATTCCTTCTAGGTGAATTTGTTTTTAGCTAACTAACTTTTGAATCAGGGTCTGGATTTTTGTGTGGAAGGTTTCTGTTCTCATTATCTGTTAATTCCTTTTTTCAGTGAGTTCCAAGACATATTTGATGTGGATCATTTTATTGCATCTTTGAGAGATGAGGTGCGGATATTGAAAGAGTTGCCTCCTAGACTCAAGCAGAGAGTGGAAAATGGGTTCCTTTACACCATGCCGCCGATTAGTTGGTCTGACATGTCTTACTATAAGAACCAGGTTAGTATTTTATAATCTTTGGGATATTAAGTTTCAAGAGCTTTCACATTATTTATGTTATTTAAGACTCAACCCTTCAAATTAGCGTGTCATTATAGTTCTCTTGCCATGTTCTCTATGATGATTTTACGAGTTTCTGGTTTTGCTGACTCAAAAGCTAATGGCATGGTTATTCTTTCAGATTCTACCATTGATACAAAAGTACAAAGTCGTCCATTTAAATCGGACGGATGCTCGGCTAGCTAATAATGGCCAATCTTTAGAGATTCAGAAGCTACGTTGCCGAGTCAATTTTAGTGCACTTAGATTTACTCCTCAAATTGAGGAGTTAGGAAGAAAGGTAATCAAGCTACTGAGGCAAAACGGGCCATTTCTGGTACTTCATCTAAGGTATGAGATGGACATGTTGGCATTTTCTGGCTGTACTCAAGGTTGCAACAGTGATGAGGTGGAAGAATTGACAAGGATGAGGTGAACAATCTGCCTAATTTAGCTGTTTTGTAACTTTCTTGATGGAGTTTGAATTGAAATTTAACTTGTGTCTTTCTTACATTTCAATTTCCTGTACATTGGCAGATATGCTTATCCTTGGTGGAAAGAAAAAATCATCAATTCTGATTTGAAAAGAAAAGATGGTTTATGTCCTTTAACACCCGAGGAGACTGCTCTTACACTTAGGGCCTTTGACATTGATCAAAACATTCAAATCTACATTGCAGCTGGGGAAATATATGGTGGGAATCGGAGAATGGCCAGTCTAGCAGAGAACTATCCGAAATTGGTAACTAACTTGAGGCTTAAGAAACTGGGAATTGTGATTCTTCTTGTTTTTTCCTCTTACTCTTGTGCCTTTGTGCTTTTTTGAAACAGGTCAGAAAGGAAACACTGTTGGAACCATCTGAACTTCAGTTCTTCCAAAATCATTCCTCTCAAATGGCGGCATTGGATTACCTTGTCTCATTAGAGAGTGATATCTTTGTTCCTACATATGATGGAAATATGGCCAAAGTAGTTGAAGGCCATCGCAGGTAAAGTTTGTCTAATAATATGAAATGTTATTTGTTTAATTTGTTTGCTGCCATTAGCATTTTTTTTTTGGACAAAACTGTTTGAACACTTTTCTTCCAAATAAGTTGAGTTAGTTTTTACTCTGAAGTTTTGTTCCTCCTTATTTGTTATAATTGTGAGTACTTCCCTCCAATGCTTCTGCAGATATCTTGGGTTCAAGAAGACCATTTTATTGAACAGAAAGCTCCTAGTTGATTTGATAGATCGATACAACAATGGAGTTATGAACTGGGATGAATTCTCTTCAGCTGTGAAGCAAACTCATGCCGACCGCATGGGAAGCGCGACTAAAAGATTGGTAATCCCTGATAGGCCGAAAGAAGAGGATTATTTCTATGCCAATCCAGAGGAGTGTTTAGAAGCATCAGAAGATGATCTGTTGAGTAGTACAGCTTGAGTGGTGTGTTTGGAAATAATAGAAATTTTACTTTTGTCCTCTCCTGCTGCGTACTTGGTTTTCTACCACAGATACTAAGATTACACGGTTTTAGCAAAACTGACAGCATTTACTATCAAAGAGGGCCAGTCATAGTGACTGTTAGAAGAAGTGGGGTTGGGGGGAATAGACTCTTTTCATGAGAAAGCTCGAGGAGGCCAAGAAAAGTAGCTGAGGGTAGTTTATATATAAAAAATATGCAAATAATCCATCACATTCATCATGTATAGAAGTTACCCCTGCCATTACAGGGTGAGAGCAGATCAAAAACTGCATTGTACACGGAAGGATTCACATATACAAAGTCAGATTTCTTGGAACTGCAGTTCGTGGAAGCTTTATTCCTTGGTACCTCTTTTTTTTTTTTTCTTTCACCTTAATATAAATATATATTATAATTATAAAGTGCATTTTTGTCTTTTACTTCGCTTCTTTTTAGCCATCACGATCATTGTGATTTTCTGGCTTAGTCCCTCTATTAAATTTGTTTGTTCGTGTAGATTATGTTATAGCCTTCTAATTTATTACCTTTCCGTCTGGATTCAGGATTAATATATGGGATATTTTTTTATATATATTTTCTCTAATCTATGTTTATATTCATATTTGACTGAGTACTAGCACTTTTCGCTAACTCATAATTGCTTAATAATGCTAACTTTTCCATCAACCATCAAATGGCCCAGAATCAATAGACATCTGAACTGGAAACTCGTGTCATCTTCTGACTATTTCTCTAACTCGTGGTTGGATGGAACATGGTTGGTTGTATGGTTGGGTTTTTATCTCATAATTATGCGAATATGAAGTTTGAGTGGGCTTTCTTGGTTGAGGGTCGTTATTCTTTCTGGAGTAAGACAGATGACAAATACTAGAACCAATCAAAACCAGTCAAAAGTGGTCCGTTGAGTTTTTTTTTAGGTTTATTCCATTATATCATCACTCATCAGCAATTACTACCTCCGTCCCATTTTATATGCAGTTTAAAGTTGTTGCACACATATTAAGAAAAATGATTAGTAGTCTAGATTTTATAAAAAATGTTGTCTAAATTACCATTTAACTCTTTATCTCTCTACATAGATAAACGTGAATCATTTATTAAATATAAAAAGTTGTAATGATTAATAAGGGCAATAGTGGAAAAACATGTTAGTTGCCTTCTTGAAAATGCAAAAACAATTAATTTGAGACAAATTCATTTTGCTAAAACAACTTATAAAATGGGACGGAGGTAGTATATGATTTCGTGTGGTGTTTGATGGAAGAATATTCTGTTAATCCCTCTTGACGTCTTGCGGAGTCAAGTTGGTGATAGGCTGTATTGTATCGCGACAGAGGCTTTATAAAGATTATTGTTATTTATACTTTAATTATTTTTATATTTAAATAATATGATTATTTATGCTCAATTAATATCTAATATATCAGATAATAAAAAATAATTAATGTTGGAGTTATTTGATTAACCTAGTTTGGATTATAATTAGTGTATTCTACTTAGTTTATTTGCTCTTTATTAGCATTCAAGAAAAAGTAGATAATGGCTCTTGGAAACCGATCCAAGTTTCAAGAGGCGGCTCAAAACACTCTCATATTTTATTTGCTGATGATGTGCTTCTTTTCTGCGAAGCTAGTACTGATCAAGTTGAGGTTGTTATGAATACTCTCAATGACTTCTGTCATGCCTCTGGTCTAAAAATCAACACTTTGAAGTCTAAAGCTATGTGTTCTAGAATGGTGCATGGGGAAAGGAAGCAAAGGATCAAGGAAATCTCATCAATTAGCTTTGTAGCTAACCTTAGCCCTACCTCGGTTTCCCTTTGGTGAAAGGTAGGGTAGCAAGAAATGTGTACAATGATATTCTGGACAAAGTCTCCAAGAAACTTGCATCCTGGAAGGGAAATCTTTTGAATAAAGTTGGCAGAGCTTGTTTAGTGAGATCAGTGACCACTGCTATACTTGTCTACACCATGTAATTGCATTACCTCCCCACCTTTGTGTGTAATCGGTTAGACAAGATGGCCCGAAGTTTCCTTTGGGGGGGAGATGGCCTCTCCCGTACGTGGAATTATGTTAATTGGCACATTGTTACCACCCCCAAGCATTACGGGGGCCTTGGCATTAGAGATGCTAGACTCACAAACTATGCACTTCTTGGGAAACTAGTGTGGATTTTGCTTCACCATCAGGATAAATTATGGGTTAAGGTGCTTACCCACAAATATCTCGGCCAGAACTCAATTTGGGTTAACATGAAGAATTCGCAGCCCTCTATTACTTGGCGTGGTATCCAAAAGGCTATTACTACCTTTGCTGAAGGATTCAACTTCAGAGTGGGTGGAGGAGAATCATCGTTATGGTATGTTGATTGGACCAAGCTTGGCCCACTGTGTCATTTGGTACCCTTTGTGAATATTAGCGATAGTGAGCTGCAACTTTGTGATGTCCATGATAATGGGAGTTGGAACTTGCAGGGTCTCTCAACGATGTTATCTCCTGCGCTGATAGAAACTATCCAGACCGTGCCTGCCCCTATGACTTTAGATCCACGACTTCCTGATACTTGGACTTGGAAGCATGCTGCTCAAGGCTACTATACTTGCTCGAATGGCTATTATTGGTTGCTTAACCAACATAGAAATTGGGATGTGAACATAAATATGAGGTGGATTTGGCGCCTCAAAGTCCCAACTAAGGTTTAACATTTCATTTGGCTTTGTCTTCACAATGCCCTTCCAACTAATGCCCGTAGGCAGCATTGCAACATGGTAGCTTCTTTAAGTTGCACTCGTTGTTCCTCTCTCATGGAAGACCTTCATTGCCTTCGTGAGTGCCCACATTCTAAAGAGGTGTGGCTTCGTTTGGTCTATGTGTCCCATGACGAATTTCTAGACTACTTCCTTCCCCGGGGGGTCGACGTTGCCTCAGCCAAGCTCACTTCTCACTAGACACCACCTCCTATTGGTTATGTTAAGGTCAATGTGGATGGGAGTTTTTTGGAGATTGTTCTCGTATGGGAGCTGGTGGTATTCTTCGAGATCACACAGGTGGCTGGATTGCTGGTTTCTCCTACCCTCAAACTGGTGGTGACACCCTCTTGGCTGAATTGCTGGCAATCCAAAAGGGTCTGGAGTTGTGTCATACTAAGGGCTTTGAGCAAATTATTTGTGAGAGTGATAGTTTAGAAGCGATGCAACTTTTCTCTATGGATAGTACTCACAGTGGCGGATCTTGACTAAAATGTCAGGGAGGGCCGCTACTTAAAGAGATTTGGAAACTCAAAAGCGCATAAACATGGACACAGACATAATGATACAATTAAAAAATAAATATAACTTAAAATTATTTATAGAGAAAATTAAATGACTAAAACGTAATTTTGATTTCACAGAGGATCAATTGAAATTGTCTGTAAAAAACATACTTTTAAATTTATTTGTTTCTAATTTTAATATGCTGAAGCTGAAGACATTTTTCCAAAAATTATCAACCATGTATTTAATAAGTTCTAATTCTAATATAAGAGGCGTGATAATGATAATAATATACTAATAAAGTTTATATTCCAAAAATATAAAAAAATACCAAACATAGGTATGTGTATATATATTTTGTTATATAGATTACCTATACATTGAGCAAAATAAATATCATTATCATTAATATATAAAAAAAACCATAGTTTACTAAGTTGGTCTAGTGTTAAAGGGTGCTGTTTTGCAATGCCTTGGTCATGGGTTCAATTCCCCAAATATATATTTTGTTGGCAAGAATATAAATAAGCATGTGAGAGCAATAAAAAAATTAACGAAATAACTCTTCCAAACACTTCAACTCAAACGTTCGCCTAGTTCGCCTAGTCTATTGTTGCGCGGAATATAAATATATATTTAATAGTTGATATTTAATAACATGGGTATTTTAGTAATGCATTACATTCTTATGCTTCTCTCATCTTACAGATATCAGAGGCTTTGCGGCGAACTAGAATCTCTCATTCTGAGAGATAAGCTTGGAACTTAGTTTTTTTTTGCTCTGTTTTTTTCCTTTCTTTTGTCTTTGTTACTTTGTAACACCACAAAAAAAAAATCAATTAGATCAATAACATGTTTGTTTATTAAAATATTATATAAACCAAAATACGATGGTTGTTAAACCAAAATAATGTTGCAGTTATTTGATTAACCTAGTTTGGATTTATGTATTACTAGCCGTGTTACCCGTGCCGTGCACGGGGGGCGAAGAAAAAACAGAAGTTGCGACACAAAAGGCCTAAATATTACATTCCCATAGCAATAAAAGTTTCAACAAAGGTTTGAAGATAGAGCAAAATAAACAAAACAAAGATAAAATGTCTTGAAGGTACATGCCACTAAAAAAAGTCATTACATAATAATAGGATTGTGAGCACTTTGGCCAACTTCTTCATGATGAGAAGAGTTAGTCCTATGAATGGGACGGCAACCTCAATGAGGGTAGAGCATCTAAATTGGAGGCGGCTGATTGCGCATTATTCTAAGACGAACACGTGCAGCAGTCATCGGACAATGGATTTTGAAGCAACCCTTTGAAACATAGGTTAAAACGACCTCACTCTTAGTAGGTGTTCCAATCAAACCATCAACACCAAAGAGATTCATAATCTCAGTAGTCTTGGTCTTAATATAAGGCACGTTGTGTTGCTATTAGGTTGTTAGCATACCCACCATCGGCATAAGCACTGTTAACATTTCCACCATAAGCATTTTGATTAAGATACTCCACTTGGATGGAATGTCATTGATTACGCATAACACGTCGTCAACGACGATCAACAATAGTTGTCAAGGAACATGAATATTGAAATGCCCTTGAGATACATAAGTGAAATCAAAAAGTGCAGGACCTTCAAGCAAAAAGATTCATTATAGCAGTGATTTTGATCTTTAAATATGATTGCCGAGTCTTATTCACACAAAGAGTATATACATCAACATAAAATGTTTCTCCAAACATAAAGAAAGTGATTTTAGAGTACTAAAAATGCCAAGCATTTAGTAAGTGACACATATTTTATCAACTTCCCAATTACCGAGTCTGACCCAAAGTGGGGGTTTCTTGATGACAAACCCATTCAAACTAATTTACAAATTTAAATATGATTCCAATCAACGACTTTCAAATTTTAACCCCTATCAAACTCTTTACTCGCCCCAAAGAAAACAATCTGAAGACAAATCAAACTCTACTCGTTACAAATTCAACACAAGAAAAAGAATGATATAAGACGTCATCATTCTACTCTCAAAGTGCGGTGTTTTAAAATGTGGTGTAGAATGATACTGCAAACTTTTGTGTGTACATATTTGTCACGAAATTATTATTTCTCACTAAATCGGTTATTGAGGAATGGACTCTGAGTACTTGAACGGTAATTTTTTTTTCAAACACTAAAGTACCCAAAAATACGCTGCTTAGCATTACATTTTACGTATTTTATCATGAAATTATTTATTTTTTCACTAAATCGGTTATTGAGTCACAAATTTTTGACATTTGCATAGTAGATTTTTTTGGAAACAATAAAGCATAAAAAACACACTACTTAACATTGTACTTTACATACTTTTTTGAATTTATTTTTTTCACCAATCCGGTCACTGAGAAACAAACTTTGTGTATTCGAACAGGTAAACTTTTTTCGATATTTAGGAATGAATTTTGGGTATTTGAAAAAGCATCACAAAAACACACTGGCTAGCATCATAATTTACATACTTTATTATGAAATTAATTTTCATTTTTTAGCAATCCGATTATTGAGGAAAAATTATTATTTTTTTGACAACTAATTTTGTTTCGGACTCTAAAGAACCTCAAAAAATTGCTAGCATCACACTTTACATAATATATAACGAAATTAATTTTCGTTTTTCACCAATCTGATTATCGGAAAAAATAATTTTTTTTCAAAATTTTAATGTAATATAAAAATGTAAAATATTAAAAAAAATGGGGGATAGGGGTGGGGGGGTAGAGGGGGTGTGGGAGTTTTGGAGGGAAAGTGAAGTGGGAGACTCCACAAGATTTATATTTTAAAGATATGATCCGTTTCGATACTTGTTTTTTGTTTTGTTTTAAAAGAAAAATGTTGCGCATAATTTTTTTGCTGAAGCTTCTTTTTTGTAAAAATGTCAAACAAACCAATCTAGGAGACTTGACAGAAAACAAAGTTACTTACTAGCTTTATCATTCCTTTTTTACTTGAACACATTTACATTTTAACATCTAAAATTCGTGCAAAGCGTGGACATCTTATCCAAACTGGAAAAAAAAGTTTGTGAGTTGCTTCGTCCTTTACAGTGGTGGTATTATTACAATTGGTTCACTAGTGCTTTCAAACTAACATTTATTTAAGTGCTATGAATTCAATCGATGACTTCCAAAATAACATCATTTTCAACGAAACAAACTCCAAAGAAAAAAAATGCTGGAGAGTTGAAGGATTGCTTTCATCAAATCAAAGCATAATTTGGAGACAGAAAGCAACTAACCTCCAAACAAAAAGCATGGGAGTCGGCCAAATGCTTACAAAATACACGTCTCATATCATAAGTATCTCTCTCAAAATAATTGTCATTTTAGGATATAAAGATTATATTCGTTATATATCACAAAAAGAAGTTATATATCTATCTATCGCCTTATATTAATTATTCTTATTGCCTAATTTCTACTACTAGTAACAAACTTAATTAATACCAAAGTTGAAACAACAAAGTTAATTTAATTAGTACCGTTTCTAGAAAAAAAATGATATGGAGAGAGTAACAAAGTTATTTTAACTAGGGGTATATAGAAATGGCGTAGGAGTATTACCCTAGGAGAATTACTCTTAAAAATAAATTAAATTAGTCATTTTCTTAATACGTGTGTCCATTGTGCTAATTGAAGAAATCTGAAAGCTCATTAGGAAATTGAAAGGATAATATGAAGGAGATCCCAAGAAATGCTTGATGAATTTTCCAGTCATTTTATGAATATAGGGTGATTGATCCAAGAACTCACCTAGGAAAATGCTATTAGTAAAGTCATAAACATAAACATTTGAGTTTTCTCCGACTCATGTTGGTAGTATTAGTAACATAGGGATAATTAAATTAACTGCTTTGCACGGAATCTGGATCCGGCAGAAGAAAGGTAGTCTTAATTACGTTTGACAAGTCCCATTAGAGTTAGTAATTAATTATCTGTGGGGCTGTGGTAGTATTTGCTGCCATGTGGTGTGAGATTGGAAACTTGAACTTAAAGCCATTCATTAACTTACTCATCCTAATCGGCAGGGCAAAGGACAAACCTTTTTTTTAGAGACAAAGGACAATCTTTTTATGCTTTTTTTGGACTTTTTTTAATGCTCTTATTAAGGGTATTGCTACAAACTAACTACTCCTAAGATGGAAATGAACAAATTATTATGCGTATTTCATTCAACTGTAAAATAGAATGGTTTTTTTTTTTCATACCCCTCTTTATCTCCTATACCCCCATAAATGCGAAACTGACCAAAATACCCCTGAAATTCCAAAAAATTTCCGGACTTACGTCGTAATGTGTAAATTCGGAACACACTTTTTTGAATTTTCCGGATTTACATCATTTAACTGTATTTCCGGAATGATTTTGTATTCCGAATTTACAATCAAATGATGTAAATCTGGAAAATTCAAAAAAGTGTGTTGCGAATTTATGACTTTAAGACGTAAATCCGGTTAAAAAAATTATTATTTTTATTTAAAAAATCAGTTTTTTTTAATTAAAAAATCATGATTATTACGATAAATAACGGTAAATTATGAAACTCGCTAAACTACGATAACGATAACAAACAAAAGAACGAATACGACTCAAAAATATGGTAACCATAATATAAGAAACTCGCTAAATTCGGAATACATTTTTTTTATTTTTTCCGAATTTACCACATAAATTCGGAAATTTCAAATTTAACATTCCGAATTTATGTATAAATCCGGAAAAATGTAAAAAACATTTCTTTTTTAAAAAATCAGGGGCATTTTGGTCCAAATGGAAATTATGGGGGTATGGGTGATAATGATGTGGGTATGAAAAAAAACCCAAACAGAATTTATACAAGAGGATATTTAATCCTAGCTAACCATTGGTGATCAGTACCTTGAAGTCGGCTGTAGAGCTGGCTGTAGAGCTGGTCAAGGGACTAGTCCTCTAATGTTGTAGAAAGTGATCGGCCTGATGCTGTTGAGGTAGGTCTGGACGCGCTGGGGGGGTGTACCTGCGAGGACACTCCGACGCTCAAGTCAGCTAGGTCGAGCACTATAATATCGAGTGAGAATTAGAATAGATTGTGTACCTGACATCTTAGTGCTTAGTGCTATTTATAGTGGCTGAGAGATTCGAGAGAGCCGTCGGATTCAAGTGGATTGATCCGGATCGTTGATTCTGGAGGCCCATTAATCTGTTGGGCTGATTCGCTAATGGATTGGGCCTAACGACTGGCCCAGTCCAGAACAATTGGTATACTCAATTAATGGCTCATAAAAATGAAATATAAGCATAATAGAATCTTAACAATTTTGGATGGGAAGTATAACCAACTCAATTGAATGGCGTTCTAAAAGGCACTCAAACATAGTCATTCAAGTAATAAGGCTTGGAGGTAGTCCTCTTGGGTCGGGTAGTAGTAATCACTAGTGCAGAAAAGACATTTAGCATCGACTGTTTTGGATATTTAGCATCAGTTATTGAACGATGCTAAATCCACCTATGCTAAATGTGTGTCATTTAGCATCGGTTATTTAACCGATGGTAAGTGTCTTTTACTAGTACTTTTAGCATCGGTTATACTATACAACCGATCTAAATGTCTCTTAGTAGTACTTTTAGCATCGGTTATACTATACAACCGATGCTAAATGTATCTTACTAGTACATTTAGCATCGGTTGTACTATACAACCGATACTAAATGTCTAATTTTTTTTATATTTTTTTAGCCTTACCAGTCAATTAATATATAATAACCTATTATACAGAGATAATTCCAGTAATCAACACATAATAAATATACTAAAGTAATTAAATATCCATTAAACTTAATATCTTACATAAACTAATTAGAACACAAGTTAAACTAAAATAACATATCCACCATAACACAAGTTAGAACACATAAACTTAAGCATCCACCATAACATATCCCTTTCCTATCTTGAAAACAAAATAACAATGTTCAAAATGTGGTATCCCACCATAACATCCCTTTCCTATCTTGAAAACAAAATAACAATGTTCAAAATGTACGTGGTATCCACCATAAACTACGCACGAAATAGTGTATCCTTTTGCTCTGCACGTATCTTGAAAAAGAATTCCGCCCAAAGCTGATGAATCTCCTCAAGTTCTTCATTGGTGTATGACTTTGAGTTATCAAATACCTACAAGTTTAAAAGTGACTCAAACAAATTATTTCAAAATTTTATACCTTCTCCCAATTATCAAATACCTACTAAGAAAAACTATTTGCCACAAAATTTAATATCTTCTCCCAAATATCAACAATACCGGCACTCACAATGGTCAGCATAAACTTCATCACATAATAGCCACAATGATAACCATTCGGTTGTATTGGCATCTACACAAATGAATTAACAAAGTTAACAAAAAAAGAATATAATATATATCATATATCAATTCACTCAAAATTAAATCAACCAAATAATTTAAACTACTTACTATAGGGTACAACCACTTGGTAGCCGATGTAGAATCTCCTTTCACAGGTCTAATAACAACATAATATAAATTAGTTATAAAATTTCAACCCGAAGTTCAAATACTACAATCTAAACGATGATAAACAATCAAAAACTTACTTGCCAAACATTTCTTTGATTGCTTTGCTTGGTTGGCGACATAAGGAACACATCCAGACCACGGTATTTTGCTTCGGGAGTAGGACAACTAGTTGCCAATGCTTGCTGCAACATTGATAAACATAAAATTAAGAAAGAAACAAACAAACAAAGGAAAATGTATTACCAATTCGTTCAAATATGTAATCGCGTACCTATTGCAAAATGGAGCCACATGTATCTCCTTTCGCATACTCATCACTCAGACAATTACTTTGCATCCAACTACGATCTATGACTATATGCTCCAAAATAATAGACCAAGTATTAATTGTTAAAACAAAATCAAACAATCACATCAAACCAAGATAGTAATAAATAAGGTCAGTTTCCAGCAACTTCTTGGTTTTTCAAACATTAGATTAAGGGCTAAGGGTGGATTAATCTTGTAGAGAAGTCTATCCTACTTTGTTTTTGAAACATCTAACAGACATCCAATCAGATCATGAACACAAATTCAAATTAGAAAAATTTCAATGTCTCCCTTCTCTGTAACTAAACCAGCCTCAAGACAAAAGCCTAATTTGTGTCATTGTGATACAATCAAATATAGTCACAGAATAAAATTGATTTGTTTTGGATTGTGATTGAGACTAAAAATTAGCTTTAAAAGAGTTGATTTAAAAAAAAATTATTCAATACAGAAATTTATCCCCAACAATTTTATCACCAAAATACAGTAATACTAATTTTCAATTATATTGACATTATTTTTACTCTGCACAACAGATTCTCAACTGTCCAAAATCCCAATCAAACATACATTTAATTCCCCATACTTAAAAGAACTTTTATAATATCAAGAATCAAGATACCACAAATTCTGGAATGAAATATCTACTCTCTAAGCAGTGCATGTGTACACACCCCACCAGCTGCAGCTATCAACAATAAACTCGTCTTCTTTCTTCTCTACAAGATATTTTGGCAAAGTAAGATAGACTTCCTATATGCCAGCAACTTTGTTTTTCAAACATTAGATTAATCCAATTTGTTTGAATACAATTAGACTCATACAAAAAATAAGGTCAGTTTCCAGCAACCATACCATAAATAAGTATTACAAGCTTGAAAAAATAACAAAAACAGTAAAACTAACGGTATATCAAAATCCAAGAAAGTCAAACAAGCTTGCGGAGATGCTGCTTACTTCGGAGACGAAAACGAAAACTTCACAGTTTTGGAGATGCTTACTTCGGAGACGAAAACGAAAGCTTCATAAATCAAAACAAGTATTGTTAAAAGAAAATCAAACTAATGGCATTAAAACCGATCATGCATAAATATACATCACAAACAACTATGATCAAAACACAGCTAAAAACACATAAATGGTGAATTGACAACTATTCAACTACTCCCACAGAAAAGTCATGATATCTTTAATAATCTTTAATAATATGACACTTAGTCCAACTAGTGAAGTGTTAGCATGGAAGTGATTGAGATATAGTATGCATCACATATTGAAAACTAAACATAAAACTACCAGGTAAAATTCCATTTGACTACAAAATTGAGGAAACCAAAACTATGATAGAACTAAGATAGTTCCAGTGTAAAGCATGTAATGTATCAAGTTCTGCATGAAGAAGACTAAGTAATCAAGCTATTACTATGTACAGAAGAACAAAGAGTACATGTATCTATGAATCTAATGCAAACTTGCACACACCTCTGTGAACACTAATACAAAAATCGAAACTTTTTCAACCCCTCATACACAAAGTAATTAGAAGTTTCAACATAACCCAAATTCTCTATTACTTTTTTGCATACCACAAACTAATTCAAAATGTTCAGTTAGTGGCATTTCATTTCACACACTTAGTCATTTATTTCTTTTTCCAGAGTGTTTGTTAATCTAGTTGGTCTCCTTCGTTAATCTAGATGACATTGACAGAGATTTATTCAATTAAACAACCATAACGGTAGAAAAGAGAAAAACAACCAATTACCCCTAGCCTTATTCAGCTAATAATACCCACCTAATGGAGAAGAGAGAAAAATTAACAAACACTTAGTCATTTATTCAAAACAATAGAAATATAAAACGAGATGGTGAAATTGAGAGTGTACCAGGAGTTGCCTTAATCTTGGTTGTGGCTGTTCTAAAACTCAAGTCTTCAAGCAATTGCACATTTTGTGTGCAACCTAACAAAACAAACTTGACAAAATCAAAATTAACCCTTTGAAAACGAAACAAACTTAGGGTTCCAGCGGAGAACACAAAAACGAACTTAGGGTTTCAAGCGGAGAAAACAAAAACAAAGGGAGAGGAAGAGAGAGCCAAGATGCTTACCATTTGAAGATTCTGAACGAACTGAGCTTGAAGATTCTGAAAAAGTGAACGAAAACGAAAACACTGAACGAAACTGATGAGAGTGAGAGACTGAGAATGGGCGACGACGAGGGGAGGAGGGACGGCAATGGCAAGGGTTCAGAGTTCAGAGAGGGTGAACGAAACTGAGAGGGTGAACGACTAAGAGTGAGAGACTGAGAATGAGAGTGAGAAAGACGCGTGAATTTTAGAAATAAAATGGGACCTTTAGCATCGGTTGTTTAAACAACCGATGCTAAATGTACAAGTGTCAGCTAAATGTACATGTGCCAGACAATTAGTGGAAAAATGACTTTAGAAAGTATCCTTTAGCATTGGTTGTTTAAACAACCGATGCTAAATGTAGGCACGAAAAATGAAAACTTCCACTTAATTGCAAAATTGCTACTGCGTCTACATTTAGCATCGGCTGTTCAAACAACCGATGCTAAATGATGCTTTCTAAAGTCATTTTTCTACTAGTGAATTGGACTTGTAGCTTCAACAATTGGGCCATACAAGTGAGTTCCAATAAATGGGGCCAGAAGTGTTGTTATCATTGTCACCCTCTTGGATCAACACCTTGTTCTTAAGGTGATAAGTAGATGCAAGCTCCAACCATGGCTCCTAACTAGTGTCTTTAGGGGAAGTCCCAACCATTGAATCAAGACTAGCTTCTTTGGGGGATTGGAGTTAAAATCGGCCTTGACAAGATATCCAAAGGAACAAACAAAGGGCTATGGTCAACAGCTGACGGTGACTGTGAGTCTATGACAGTAGTGAGTAGTGTAGGGACCCTCGCGTGGCTTCAATAGGCAGAAGTGGAAAACAAGATGGATTTTGGAAGTTAAAGGTAACTCTAACTTGTAAGAGGTATTGCCAAACTTATCAAGTATCTTGTAGGGACCTTAGAAGCATTTGACAAGCTTGTTGTAGGGTTGTCCCATAATTCAAGATTGGCGATAAGGGTGAAGCTTCACATAAACTAAATCCCCTACGGCATAGGATACATCAAGCCTCTTTTGGTCAGCATGTAGCTTCATTCTTTCTTGTGCCTTGACCATAGTCGTAAACATAAATATCTATTGACGAGATGAGAGCGAGGAATCTACTACCTCAAGTGTGGAATCACACCCTCAAATGGCGAGGAATAGGAGAGGGAGGCTTACCATAGGTAACTTCGAAAGGAGATAACGATGTAGCCAAATGTGTGGATGTATTATAGGACCATTCAGCTAGTGAGAGAAATCGGGCCCGATGTGTAGGTTGTTGATGCACAAAGGCCATCAAGTGCTCAAATACATAGTTTAACACCTTTATTTTCCAGTCCGTCTTCGGGTGGTATGTTGTGCTCATGCGGAGCTTGGTGCCACACTATTTGAATAGCTCACGCTAGAATCGGCTGATGAAGATGAGGTCATGACCTGAAATCAAACTCCGAGGAGGCGCACGATGCTTACAAATCTTCTGTAAAAGGAGAACAACCTTATGAGCTGAGAAGTTTGAAGGTAAAGTGCCAAAACTATGTTCCTACGAAACTGGTAACCCATGATGAAATATTTCCATATGGCTGATGGAATAGGTAGGGGTTGAAGAAGTCCGGTTGGGCGCTTGATCTCATACTTAGTGGTTTGGCACACACCACATTGAGCAACATAATTGGTAACATCTTTGTGCATGCCTTCCCAAAAGAAACTAGCTTGCAAATGATTCAAAGTCTTGTGAACGTCCATATGCCCATTGAGAGGGGAATTGTGGAACTCTTCAAGTAAACGCTGCTTAAAGGGGATAGAAGCATCAAACCAAATTCACCTGTCATAGAAAATGAGGTTTTAGCAGATTTTTTATGAAGCATGAGCGGAAGGGTTGCCCTAAATTTGCTGAAACAGATTCACAAAATTGGCATTGATTTGTAATTTTTGTCTCAACTCATCCAAAAAGACAAAGTGTGGAATAGATAACATTAAGCATTGGTTAGTGACAATCTCAATTCGTGAGAGCACATCAGCAACAGTGTTTGTTTTACCATTCTTATAAAGAATATTGTAATATGTTGTCGTCAAACTCTTAGGTTCTAGTCGTGGTGTCGGCCAGAGGTTTGGACAGTCTTTGATTCCTTTTTCTTCAAGCAATTGCGTCGAGGAGGGAACTCTGCTCCTCAACTATGGGTTTCCTGACTCCTCTAGAAAGGGTCAGGCAAGGTGAGAAAGGACGCGAGTGTTGGATTACTACGGCTAATGCATAAAAATAAAGTAAAGGGCGAAAATGCGATAAAGAAGATAAATGAAATAAACGTAGAGTTTGATTTGATTGATGTGTGTCTGTTACATTTCACTCTAATGCTATATATATACACAGGCCCTCGTCGGCCACTAAGCTAGCCAACATTTGCCTGCCGTTGGATTGATCTAAGATCAACGGCTCTCATTACTTCATAGGCCCTCAACGAAGCAGAGTAATTGCCCACGATCCCACTGGCACGGTTAGTGGGGTGAGTGCTCGTTGCTCCGAGTTTTTCGGCCTCGCTCTTTCGTTTGAACTTCAACCGTTCCCACGTTCTTCCGTTGTGTCGTGTCTTGTCTTCCAAGCAACACCCATCATGCCTCGGCCGTATGGTGGCTCGGCTATCCTGATCCCACCTTAGGTAATGGTTCAGGCATCCGAGCCACCAAGGCCTTGGCACTCTATAGGATGGGGTGATTACTCTCCCTCGGCTTGGCTCATTGGTCCTCGGGCATAATCCTCCCTCGGGGGGGGGGGGGGGGGGGGGGGGTGTTCTCCCATTTAACGCGCCCCGAGGACCTTCTTAGGCTCACTCTTTCTGGCAAAATACCTTGTTGCCCCCTTGTCATATAGCTTGCCTTCACACCATTTTTCTCTTTTCTCCTTTCAATCCTCGGCCTACGACTGATTTATTTTTGGGTGTTAACAATTGCCCCCCTTTTTGTGCTATCGTGCGGCCTCGAGAACGTGATTGACGGTACGAAAACCCTTGAGATGATTTGAAGTGATGGTTAGAGGGGACGTAACCGCTGCTACGTGACACTTAGCGCATCGCAAGAATCGAAACGACTGCGCTACGGTTCCCAAGGACACGCTGGTTGAGTTTTCCTTGCGAAGCTATAAATAGTCTTTATCATTGCCCTTGCACGGTTATTTATCCCTTCAAAACTCCTTGCTTTCGGCTCACCTGCCCCTTTCCTCAAATCAACCCTTCCTTCTTCAACTCCCAACTCAGCTCTTGGGGCTAAGGTGGCTCAGTTCTTCGCTTCTCGAGGCAAATCTCAAGCACCTTCCCCTTCAGAGACGGACCTGCAGAGATTGGAGGATGCCCTTCAAGGAGAGGTGGTTACTGATCCTACCCAGCTGGCCGATTTGAGATCGATCGCCTTTCGTCTAGCCTCTGTGGAAGGTTTCCTAGAGTCTCGGCGGTGGGCGTTGAAGGATATTGGTTATGGTCTTCCAGAAGTCTCCCGTAACTACTTGGCGACCAAGGCCCTTAGTGATGGTGCACAGCAAGCAATGGACCGCCTAAGTGCCCTACAGGCAGAGCATAGGACTTGTTTAGCTGCCTACAATGAGAAGGAAGTGGAGCGTCTGTCTTTGATAGATGAAAACTGGAGGGTTGATAACAGCATTGAAACAATTGAAGGTATAATGTCGGATCTCCAGCGGGAGTTGCAGCTTCTGCTTCCCCAGCGAGACAAGGCGGCCGGCAAGCTTGCCAAAATCTTGGAAGATGAAATGCGCTTGTATGATCAGGCTAAGCCTCTCGCTGGTCAGGATAAAGATTTGGAGGCTCAGAAGGAGGGTTTCCTCTATGATTTTGAGGCTGGCCAAGGAAACTTACAGTCTGCAGTCTCTTCCTGGGGGAGGCTGCGTGCTCGTCTGTCTTCTGCCCCTCTTGGTGTTGCTGAAACCTCTGCGGCTGCTACTTCAGGTCCGGCGATCATGCAGCAAGTACCTGCCCTTATGGAGGTAGAAGACTCGACCGCCGAGAATTGAGGGTGCCTCAGTGATTTTACTTTTGTTTCTTGAGATAGGTCCCAAGCCTTCATGGAACACGAAGCACAACCTCAGCATCAACAAGAGGCAGAACGTATAAATCAACAAAGAATGTCTCACCTTGAATTCAGAGAGAAATTTGCGCACAACATTGAGTACACATAAGGTGCTCACCACTATCAACCATCACCTTTAGGGGGGTTGCGACGGGGTTGGTGTGGAGGCACGGGAACTTAGCAACTCGTTGTTGGATTACTACAACAGATTTAAGCATCAGTAGTGCTTTTTGTGGGCCATCAGTAGCACTTATGGGAGCTACTAAGGCTTGCGCTACTGATGCCCCTCCCCCAAGAGTAGCGCACAAAAGTGCTACTAAAGACTAGGTAGGCATGAGTGGCGTGTTTTACTAAAAAACACTACTTATGCTCTTAGCGCGTTTTGGGCATAAGGAGCGCTTTTTAATAAAAAGTGCCACTAATGGTGTTTGTTCATTTTGGGCATAAGGAGCGCTTATTAGTAAAAAGCGCTACTTATGAGGTTATGCACGCTAAACCATAAGTAGCGCTTTTTACTAATAAGCGCTCCTTATGCCTTTCCATTAGTAGCGCTTTTTAATAAAAAGCGCTCCTTATGCTTATTATTTTAAAAAAATTATTTTGTATTTGTATATTGTCTATTTATTTTATTACACTATTTCTGCATTTCCCTGCTGCATATATAAATCAACCAATTCCAAATTCTAATTAAATAAAATCCAACCAATTCCAAATTCTAATTAAATAAAATCCAACCAATTCCAAATTCCAACCAAGTAAAATCCAATATACATATAAATCAACATTGTTGAATCAAACATACTTAGCTTACAACATATATATCCAACATACTAAGTCATGTATGTATCAAAACATACAACAAATTACAACATATATATCCACATCAATTTCAATGTTGCTGAACCAAACTGACAACATGACAACACCACTCTCCCTTAAGCTCAGTAAGTTGCTCATCTGAGTATTGAGCTCCAATTCCAGGAAAATACTGAAAAAATAAAATGAAATAAACTTGTAAAATGCTAGTGTATGCACTCCGAAAAATCCGGTTTGGATCCTTCTTCGTACAACGGGAAAAACAATGAAGCCGCCACCAATATTTTAATTTAGGAAAAAAACATTGGAAAAATCCTTTTAGGCGATTGGTCTTTTGAAAACGAGAGATATAGGTTCGGGGGTCGGTTATGTGTGGGGAAGGTATTAGCACCCCACACATCCTTTCTACCGAAAGGGAACCTTTAATTTAGTGTGTGGTTATTGACTGTTGATTTGAAACACTTTGTTCTACTTCTTTTCTTCTTTTTTTTTTATTTAAAAAAATGTTTTTGAAAACTGGGGAAAGAAGAATCTTTTTGTTATTATTTTTTTTAAAAGGGTGCTTGACGGGAGGTGAACCCGCTCCTACGTATCCTCCGGTGCGATGAGGATTTCAAAGCTACGTAGTTCCAGTCTTGTTTTGAAAAGGCTCCTTTGTTTTTAGCTTTTTAGTTTTTAGGTATTTTTTGAAATAAGACTCGAGTGTTCACTAATACCAAGCAAGCAATGGCTTCGAGTGGTTTTCATTACTAACTCGAAAGAAAATGAGTTGAAACCGATAATCAAACAAGCAATGGCTTCGAGTGATTATAAGTAACAACGTTTTTATTTTATCTTTTTGCAAATGAGGCGAGCATCGGTGATAATCATCTAGCAAAGGCTTAGGACAATTACCACTAATGACTCGTGTTGTTTTTGGAATTGAATTGGGTTCGCATGTGTTTAAGGTTTGGGAGCTTTCATGATAATCAAACAAGCAAAGGCTCCGAGTGACTACCACTAATAACTCTTCATTAGTGATCAAACAAGCAAAGGCTTCGAGTGGCCACTAATGATTTTGTTTATGAAAAACTTAGGGTTTAAGCTTGGAAAAGAAATTGGTTTTGATTTGTTAAAGACATAGTTTAGAAAAGAAGTTTGAAAGCAATTTGATTTCGGAAAAGAGTTTTGGGAAAACTAGAAGAACATTTTCAATCAAGTTCCAAGTCAATAACCAAAATGCAAATTGCTAAACTACAATTCATGCAATGATCTAAACTAGTAACCATTTTCATGTCAAGTTGTTTAGAAAAGAAAACAATGAATGCAAGAAAGTTCATAGATGCAAGCATAGCACATTCATTGAGATCATGTTATCAAGCAAGCAACAACATAGACACAATTTGCAACTTACCCTTTCATGTTGAAAACATCTCATTACAACATTTGAATACACAATGCATGAATAGGCAAAGATGAACCTAGACTACACATATCATGTCACAATACATAGATAGGCAAAGAATGAACCCAAGTTGAACATTTTTGCAAAATGCATGAATAGGCAAGTGAATGAACCTAAATTGAACATCTTATTGAAGATGCATGAATAGGCAAGTGAATGAACCTAAATTGAACATCTTATTGAAGACGCATGAATAGGCAAGAAATGAACCTACCTAGGCATTTATGACACAACATGTGAGTAGGCAAGGAAGTTACAAAGCACAAGTGAATTCAAACATTTAATGAATCACTTGCAAAATCCTAGGGATTTCACATCAACATTTGACATAAGCAACAATGTGGTATCATTTTGATGGCATCAGCATTTAGCATATTTCTACAATCAACCACATGAAAGGAATAAGTTGGAAAGGGCATTTGCCTCAAGTAAGATCATTAGCAAGCCATGAAAAATCAATTTGACATTTTATTTAGCAAGCATATGCAATTAAGGTGTTGAATCCCTTTAGGTAATCTTTAACACTTGGGATATGCACAAGTGCATAAGTGTCAAATCCTCTTACCAAATCATCAACACAAACATGATTTTCAAAGCAAGCAACCAAAACAAGCACAAACCCTAATTATCTCATGAAATGCGACACCAACATAGAGCTAAAACCTCATTTTATTCTTTGAAAGCAACAAAATCATGCAAGCAAATGACATAGATCAAACTTTTTGGCAAGGATTCACATGATTAAGCAAAGGAATGCACTAAAATCACACAAACTCTAATTTTTCTACAATATGCGAAATGAAACATAAGCCCAAATCACAATTTTATTCATGAAAATGCAAGCACAAAATGAAAATAGCACAAACACACAATTTATTCCAAGAGAGAGATGCATTTCAAGCATCCAAACCTCCCAAAGTGTTTGTCAAAATGCTTGAAACACATCTCTCATTCAACAACAACAATTATATCAACATTTCAACATAAAATAGAGCACTAAAATGCAAAGAAATGCTTGATATGAAAAAATAGATTGATGATCTACATTTTTGATGCTAAAATTTTGATGATGCTAAGATTGAGAGTATACCTCAACTCCAAGCTAGAATAGCGAAAGAAATAAGGTGAATGAACACTAAACCACTTGAATCAACCCTCTAATCTTCAATCTTGAGCTTGATTCTTGAGATTTGAAGATGGATCTTTGAAGAGAATGCAAGGATGATGAAGGATTTAGGACTAGAATGTTGATTTGAAGTGAAAAAGTGAAGAAATGAGGTGAGGGAATGAAGAGGGGTATTCGGCCAAGAAGGGAGAAGAGGAGAGGCTAGGTTTTTGAGTGTGAATTGTGAGCCAAAACCTTGTGAGAGGTGAGGATATGAGGGTATATATAATGTGCAATTAGGTTTAGGGGCATTTAGGTCATTGTGTACCTCATCTCATTCTAGGATTGCATTTTAATTTTGAATCAAGGGTGAGGATTGAAACACACCTTGATGAGGGGCAAAAAAATGCAAAATGAGAGGGCAATGAAGGGGTAGATATTCAGCCAAGCAATGAGAGTGGTGCCCAAGTTTTGCAAGTTGGCAATTGTACTATTGTACTATCCATGAACCTTCCAATTATCCTCTCAATTTTGATTATTCCTTTCAAGATAATTGTACATAAATCTAACCATTTTGAGCCATATACAAGGTATCTTGAAGAATATGCCATTTTTGAAAATGAGAGATGACCAAAATTGCCAACAAAAATCCTATCATATAATTTTTGGGAATATTCCTTGTACTATTTTTTGAAGTGCTTTCTTGAATTAATTTGAACTTGATTTTTTTACTACACATATAAAATATGCGCATAATTTGAAAAATGATTTTCTTTATTTATTTTTTTGTTCAAAATAATACAATTTCATTAAATAAATTCCCAAAAATTAATTAATTGGATTTTCAGCTAGCAAAAATTTATTAAATTGAAATTGACCAAACAATGCCCCTTTTAAATGCCCCAAAATTCCTTAATTTCTCAAAAATGATTTTGAAAACCTTAGAATGCTTGGGTAAATACCCTAAACCCTTTCTCAAATAATGCATCACTCACAAAATTATTTATTTTTGCTGAAAATTAGGGTTTTGAAACTAGGCGGACAAAATTGGGGTATGATAGCTGCCCCTCTTTATTTGGATTTTACCAAGAAATATGAATTGGCCGAGACATATTTCGAAGATAAAACAAAAATAAAGAATTCAGAAATTATACCAATTTTGTCTACTTGGAGAAACCCGAATTTTCTTTTTCTTTTTCTTCTCTCTTTTTTTTTTGAAAAATGAACGCTTGGCGCGCTGATGAGAAAGCAGTAAATGAAATGATTAACGACTTGCACGCTGTAACACCCCGGAAATAATTTAATTAAAATAGTTGATTGAATTATTAAAATAATTTGGAGGCGGGATATAGATAAATTAAAAGGTTAATATTTTATATGCGTAGGAGGTGAAACGAGTAAAGGAGGTGGTGACGTAGAGAGCCCAGTGTTTACTGAGCCCTCAACTTAAACCCTGGGGGTTTAAGCCAAACCCTCATTCGCAGCAAGCAAAAGAAAAACGAAAGTGAGAGTGAGAGAGAGAGCACGCGGCGCAAAGAGGGAGAGAAGAGGAGGGTTTCGCGAAGAATTTCAAAAGGAGATCGTTCGTGTTGCTGTGGTTTTGTTCGTGTCTCGTTCGTCGTGTTCCGGAGCTTACGTTATTCGAGGTAAGGGTGGGCTTAACCTTGATAATGGGTTGATGATAATTATGTGTGGGTAGTCTAGGGTTTTGTTGAATTGTTCGTGTTGTTGCATATCGTGTTTTCGTTGAGATTGGTGCTTTGATGATTATTGCACGTTATTGTGATTTGTTTCGTTATTTGTTGTTGCGTGATTATTGTATCACGATGATGGTGTTGTTATTGTTCGTGTTTTTGTTGTTGCTGTGCGTGGTTGATTGTTGTTGTCGCGTTGTCGAATTGTCGTTTTTGTTGTGGTGGTTGCGGTGTCGTTGCCGTTAGGGTTTGGTGTTTGGCAATTTAGCGATTCTGGAAACAGGTTCGGTTTTTCTAAAACTGGAGCTGTTTGGTTGATCCAAAAATTATGAGGTTGATTGTTTTTCAAAATAGACTTAACGCCGGTCGTTTTGGCACTGGTTTCGTTAAATTCGGAGTTGTATAGCTCGAGTTATAGGCGATACAAGTTAGGTTAAAATTCTGGAAACGATTTGGGTATAGATTCGGTATTTCGGTGACTGGGAACGTTGTATTGACCGAAAAATTATGTGGTTTATTTTTCTGGAAAATAGACTTAATGCTTGTTAATTTGGCACTGGTTTGGTTGCGTTTAGAGTTGTGTAGCTCGAGATATGAATTCCACAAGTTAGAGTAAGATTCTGGAAACAATCTGGACACAGGGTCAGTGTTTTGGTTACCACGTTTTCAAAAGAACTCCTTTTCGAACGAATCCAATTTCTTTGAAAACTAGACAAAATTTTACCCAGTTTATGCACAAGTTTCATGCAATTTGATTGAGTTTTGGTCACTTTGGAATTGCTTGAATTTGAAGGACAGAAACTGTCCTCTTTTGCAACTAGCCTGTGTGCTTTTCGAAAACTGTACCTATTGGACACTCTCCTTCAAAAACTGAACTTAGGGATGATAACCAGACCCATAGGGCTTTCCAACAAGTATTTATTTGTTGAAATCCGATGTCGTTTGCTATTTTAATTAATTCGCTGAAGTAGGTGCGATGTGCCTAGGCGCTGTGCGCCAGTCTTGTGCGTGGTGTGCGTGCGTTATGTCCGCGTTGTGGAGCCGTCTGGTGTTAATATTTCAGGTGCGGTGCTGGTATGCTCAGGAGAGTTTAGTGGTAGCTGTGATGCTACAACTTGGTGCTATTTTTGGTGAAATCATTTGTTTTGATTCTGGTGATATAGTATTTATTTTAAATACTTGTTATGGTGAGTTGGTGCATAATCATGGTGTCGCATTGTCATATGCATGTTTTGGTGATATAGGCTCTGCCTCTGGTGTTTATTGGTGATATGCCCGTCGTGGCTCATTTTGGTGATCGGTACCGCATGCATATGCCCACTGGAGGGGTTGCATATCATCCCATTGTCTATGAATGTTATAACTTTGGTGGTTCACTGTCAAATGGACTTTTCTTTTGGTATCTGGTGCTGTGATATGGTGTAATTGTATTGTGTTGCTGTAGTTACCTGATGCTAGCATATTTTTATCATCTGCTTATTACCTCTGTTAGACTCACCCCTTCTGCTTGGAATGTTGCTCTCATGCGGCAACGCTGCAGGTGATCGCTAGTGCTCGTGGAGGAATTGCTAGGTTTTGCTTCCTCTCTCGTTTGGGTCTGTGTCAGCTCTGATATGTAGCACCGGGGAGTCGTTAGTTATCGTTTTGAACTATTATTTTAGTTACTGGAAATTGTTTTAATTAATTTTGGAGATGTCTTTAATTGTTAATTCTGGAGATGTTTAAACTGGTTAATATTTCCGCTGCTTGGTGATTTCTTTTATATAAATTATTTTGGAGATTTTTTTTTGGAATAAATGGTGTTTTTTTTTAAAATGGTGAAAAATGTAGCGCCCTTCGAGGTGACTCTGATAATTGTCTATTTAGTTGTAATAGTAAAAGGGGGGTGTTACACACGCTAACTGCGAAAAGCAAGGAAAACGCTAAATGAAGAAAGCGATAAAGAAAGCGGTAAAATGCAAGGTTGCCTAAAACCTTTAAACGAACCCTTGGCGAGTCCGAGTTTGCACGTGGCTTTGAGGAGCACGCATCCTGAGAATGGCCTTTCGAGCGACCGGGGGGGATCGTTATCAGCTCCGGAACTGATATACTGATCAATGCACGACGTCCACTGTATCTTAGGCGGATACAACTATTCCGTTGAACCTCACATGGGGCTGCGGTCCATCGTGTTGCTCGTACATGACGTGAGACCATGAACAGAAGGGAGCGATGAACTCTGACAAGAGCGATTTGAACTCCAAACTGCAATGCACGCTTGAGCGCTGAACTGAAAAGCATTTGAACTCCGAACTGAGGGAACGTTTTCTGGGAACTGAGTGCGGGGATTAACACCGAAGTATTTATCCGTCTTTGTACCTGCAAGTGAGATGAACAAATGCATGCAATGCAAATGCCATGATTGCTGTTTTGATGGAATGAATGTAATGCATGACTTTCTCTTTTTGTTTATGTTTGATGAATGCAATGTAATGCATGATTTTCTTTTTTCTTATTGCTCTTTTGCTCTTTCTTTTTTTTTTTTTTTAGCTTTTCTTCTCTTCTTTTCTTTTGCTAGTTGTTGCTCTTTTGCTCTTTTTGGCTTTTTCTTTTGCTGGCTCGACCAAATCGTTGGACTTGCGTTATGAGGCACAATGATCGTCCATGATGACAGTGCGAGAGCCACGCTCCAACCTTTTTGAGATTTGTTTTGATGCAATCAGTGCTTTTTGTTTAGTTCTTGTGAATTTTACCTGACTGAAAGATCATCTCTTTTCTTTGTAATTTTCAAAAATTTCGCAATGATTTTAATGCTCTGATTTATGCACATTTTCATAATCATTTATCATCTACCATAAAACATCATTTTAAAGCAGAAATGAAAAGAAAGCAAATGGTAAAACAACAAACAGATGGAGTGAAAAACTTGGACTTTTATTCATATGGAAACCGAACGTGCAGAAGGTCACGCCGACTGAAAAGAGTACATTGGAATTTTTTGAAACTAAAAAAAAAGAAACAAGAAAAATGGACGCAACAGATCTTAGGAGCGCTTTTCATCTTTGAAGTGTGCCAATCACCCATACTTGCAGCCTTGATCACCCTTTTATCCAAACCTTTGGAGGTGCTGCTTGCCTCTTTTTCTTTTAAGTCCAACTTTTCTGACCCTAATTTTTGCCTGGACCGCTCTTTGCGAGTTTTCAGTCCACCGGGTCGCTCTTTTTTTTGCCTAGGCCGCCCTTTCGGGTTTTCAACCTAGCGAGCTAATTCTTGCTTGGCTCATCTTTCTCTTTTTCTTTTCATTTTTCTCAGGCGTAGTATTTCTTGACTGAATCTGAATTAACTGGGTTTCTGAGTTCTTCACCATCCATGCTGGTGAGTATCAATGCTCCTCCAGAGAAGGCTTTCTTTACCACATAGGGTCCATCATAGCTAGGAGCCCATTTCCCACGAGGGTCACTCTGAATAGGCAGGATCTTTTTGAGCACGAGGTCTCCTTCTTTGAATTCTCGAGGACGCACTTTCTTGTCGAAGGCTGTTTTCATCCTTTGTTGATACAGTTGTCCATGACACAGGGCAGCAATTCTTTTATCCTCAATGAGGTTCAACTGGTCCAGACGAGCTTGAACCCATTCAGCTTCTTCCAACTTGGTTTCCATCAGCACCCGCAGGGAGGGTATCTCAACTTCGATAGGGAGGACTACTTCCGACCCATAAACCAAAGAGAAGGGGGTTGCCCCGGTTGAAGTGCGCACTGAGGTACGATACCCGTGCAGAGCGAAAGGAAGCATCTCATGCCAATCTTTATAGGTTACTACCATCTTTTGCACGATCCTCTTGATGTTCTTATTGGCTGCTTCGACTGCCCCATTCATTTTGGGACGGTATGGAGAAGAATTATGATGTTGGATTTTGAAGTCTTTGCACAGCTCTTTCATCATCTTACTGTTCAGGTTGCTACCATTGTCTGTGATGATCTTGTCTGGAAGGCCATAGCGACAAACCAGATCTCTTTTTACGAACTTAGCAACCACAGAGCTGGTTATGCTGGAGTACGAGGCGGCTTCAACCCATTTGGTGAAGTAGTCAATGGCGACTAGAATGAAGCGATGCCCGTTTGACGCTTTAGGCTCAATAGGACCAATGACATCCATTCCCCACATTGAGAACGACCAAGATGCAGTCAGAACATTTAAGGAAGAAGGTGGCACATGGATATGATCGGCATAGATCTGGCACTTGTGGCACTTTCTCACAAAGCTGTAACAGTCGGATTCCATTTGCAGCCAATAGTAGCCGGCCCTCAATATCTTTCTTGCCATGGTATGTCAGCTGGAATGAACCCCAAACGAGCCTTCATGGACATCTCTCATAATTCTTTCTGATTCCTCCTTTGTCACACACCTGAGGAGTACCTTATCATGATTCCTTTTATAGAGCACCTCGCCGCTCAAGAAGAAATTCATCGACAACCTTCTGAGTGTTCTCTTGTCATTCTCGGAGGCCCCGGGAGGATACTCTCTGTTCAAGATGTACTGCTTGATGTCAGGATACCAGGGTTTACTATCAGATTCTTCTTCAATTGCTGCGCAGTAGTGATGGGCTGGCAGATCCTGATGCTGAATTCTGATGTGAGTCAAGTTTTTGTCGCAGTTGATGTTGAACATTGAAGACAAAGTGGCCAGTGCATCGGCCAACTGATTCTCGTTGCGAGGAAGATGCTGAAATGTGATTTCCTCAAAAGGCTCAACCAACTCTCGGATGTAGTCTCGGTAAGGAATCAACTTGGGATCTCTGGTCTCCCAATCGCCGTTTACCTGGTGAATGACTAGAGCTGAATCTCCATACACATCTAGTCTCTTAACTTTCCAATCTAGGGCTGCCTGAATGCCAAGAATACATGCCTCATATTCTGCAATATTGTCTGTGACATAGAAACTCAGTCTGGTAGTGAATGGGATGAAGCGACTATCAGCGGAAATCAGTACTGCCCCAGCTCCGTGCCCATATATGTTGGAGGCACCATCAAATATCACTCTCCATCTTTCATCTCCCGGGGATTTCCCTTCTCCAAATAGGGCCATGATATCCTCGTCTGGAAAGTCATACTGCATCGACTGATAGTCTTCGATAGGCTGATGTGCTAGGTACTCGGCCAGCGCACTACCCTTGATGGCTTTCCGAGTGACGTACAGGAGGTCATATTCTGACAATTGCATTTGCCAGCGGGCAATTCTCCCTGTAAGTGCGGGCTTCTCGAAGATGTACTTGATAGGATCCATTTTAGATACCAATCAAGTAGTGTGACTTAGCATGTACTGCCTCAAACGGTGAGCAGCCCAAGCTAATGCACAACAAGTCTTTTCTAGCAACGAGTACCTTGTTTCACAGTCAGTAAACTTCTTGCTCAGATAGTAGATGGCATGCTCTTTCTTCCCGGATTCATCATGTTGTCCCAACACACATCCCTTTGAGTTATCTAGCACAGTTAGGTACAGGATGAGAGGTCTGCCGGGTACATGAGGCATCAAGATAGGTGGATTCTGAAGATATTTCTTGACCTTTTCAAAAGCTTCTTGGCAATCGTCATTCCATTTAGTCTCTTGATTCTTGCATAACAGCTTGAAGATTGGTTCACATGTGGCGGTTAACTGGAATATGAACCTAGAGATGTAGTTCAGTCTTCCAAGAAAACCACGGATCTCCTTCTCTGTTTTAGGCACCGGCATTTCAAGAATTGCCCGCACCTTGTCTGGGTCAACTTCTATCCCCCTTTGGCTGACAATGAATCCCAGCAACTTCCCTGATCGCACACCGAAGGTACACTTGGCCGAATTTAATCTGAGCTTGAACTTTCTCAACCGTTCAAAGAGCTTTTGCAAATTGACAATGTGTTCCTCATCGGTTTTAGACTTTGCAATCATATCGTCCACGTAGACTTCGATCTCCTTGTGCATCATGTCGTGAAACAATGTGACCATAGCCCTTTGATAGGTAGCACCGGCGTTCTTCAACCCGAATGGCATGACTCTGTAACAGAACGTTCCCCAAAGAGTTGTGAAAGTTGTCTTCTCCATATCTTCAGGAGCCATTTTAATCTGATTGTACCCTGAATACCCATCCATGAAGGAGAACAGTGAATGCTGCGCTGTACTATCCACTAAGACATCAATATGAGGCAGGGGAAAATCGTCTTTGGGACTGGCCCGATTCAGATCTCGGTAATCAACACACATTCTGACTTTCCCGTCCTTTTTCGGAACCGGCACAATATTAGCAACCCATTGCAGATATTTTGCTACCGCTAGGAAACCAGCATCAAACTGCTTTTTCACCTCATCTCTGATCTTTAAGGACATTTCTGGTTTCATCCTTCTCAGTTTCTGCTTCACTGGAGGACACTCAGGCTTGACTGGAAGCTTGTGCACCACTATATCAGTATCTAACCCTGGCATATCCTGGTAAGTCCATGCGAAGACATCATCATAATCATGCAGGAGTTGAATTAGCCTCTTACGCTCACTTTCATTCAGCGAAGCGCCAACCTTGACTTCTTTCTTAATGTCCTCTGTGCCCAGATTGATTGTCTCAACAGATTCCCCATGCGGCTGAATAACCTTTTCCTCTTGCCCAACCATTCTCATCAATTATGGAGGAGTTTCCCAGTCATCCTCAACATCCTCCTCGGCTTGGTTAACGGGGTAATCAAAGTTAACATATGAATCATTGGCATCATTATTTTCAAAGATGTTCATTTTAAATCTGCATTTGCGGGAATGGAAACAGAATGAACAAGCAAAATAGAAACACAAGATGAAGACACACAATAATGGTATGAAAAACGATTTTATTCATTTGAGAATTCAAAACAACATTTTATTGATTGATGATATTCGAAGGAAAAACATGCATGCCCTTATGAAATGTCCTGAGGCCTTGGGCAGAGCCAAAGGATTCGCATTACGAAATCATTACTTTGAAATGAAAGCAACAGGGAAATCGATGATCTTCCAATTGCCGAGCTCTTCATTTGCAGCACCGCGACGCACCAGGTCCACACTCTTGTCTTCCACAGCTGATTCTTCCCCAATGACAGCCACCTGATTGGGGTCCAGCATGCCCGCGCTCCTGAAGCTCTGCTTGAGATCACAGATGGGAACCCTCTTCAAGCTTCGTTCTCGCCCCTGAAGCTTAGCTAGTCTTCTTTCTCGCTTCTCCTCAGCCATTCTCTTCTTATCAGCTTGAGTGGGCCAATATCCTAACCCACATCTATCCTTGTACTCTTGCAACTGGACAGGTGCTAGAATTCCTTGCTCGGACCTTCCTAAACCCTTTCCGATCTGGTAACCATTTCTCAGCATGACCTTGGCGACCATGATATCAGCATTGGACATTCTTGGTGCAGGCAGTGGGGCTTCCTCTCCTACGAAAACGGCATTTGCAATTTCCAATGACTGAAAAGCAGTTTCAAGGGATTCCTCTGCAGCCTCGATGTATTGAGAGGGACGGGGCTTGTTAATCATAAACTCTTCTTCTCCAAAGACGACTATCAGTTTGTCGTCGACTACAAACTTAAGCCTCTGATGGAGAGATGAAGGAACAGCTCCTGCAGCATGAATCCAAGGTCTTCCCAAGAGACAGCTGTAGGATGATGCGATGTCCATGATTTGAAAGTTCACATAAAACACCTCAGGCCCTATCTGCACTGGATACTCTATTTCCCCGATAACCTCTTTCTTGGATCCTTCGAATGCTCTGACTAGCGTTGAGCTAGGCTTCATATATGAACAGTCTACGTCTAGCCTGTTCATTGTAGATTTGGGCATGACATTCAATGAGGATCCATTGTCTATGAGGACCCGAGAAAGTGTATATTCACCACATCTGACTGAAATGTGCAATGCTTGATTATGTCCCTTTCCTTCAGGGGTGAGCTCGTCATCAGTAAAGGTAATATAGTTGGAAGCAACGATGTTCGCTACGATGCCATCAAGTTGGTTAACAGTGATGTCTTGGGCTACATGGGCTTCATTCAGCACTTTCACTAGGGCAGCACGGTGGGCCTCTGAACTGAGCAGCAAGGACATGATAGAGATCTTTGCAGGAGTGTGGTGTAGCTGGTCCACCACTTTGTAATCGCTTTGCCGCATGATTCTCAGAAATTTGGAAGCTTCTTGCTCTGACACCCTTCTACTTTCCATGGGCTCTTGCTCTTTACCCTTACCCTTTCGAATTCTTTCCTCATCCTCTTTTGATGGACCCACTTTAAGGGCTTCAGGGACATAGACACGTCCGCTTCTAGTGACTCTGCTGCTTCCCGCAATGTTTGTGACATCGGGAACAACTTGAGGATTCTGAGTTTGAACTGGCACACCATAACTTCACGGAACAGCACTATCCTTTTGATAAGGAGCTGGGACAGGAATCACAATTGTCTTAGGTTTCTCCATGCTCGGCTTTTGACTATACGGGACCTCAATAGGCTTCTGGACACTCCTGTTCTTATTAGACTGGAAAGTCAACACATCTTCCTCTTTTTCTTGCACACCTATTTGGATTATATGACGATCCAACAGGTCTTGCAAAACTATCTTGAAGGCCTCACATGCCCCAGCACAATTATCATCAGCACAGACTTCTTTCTGAGTACAGCCTTTCTTGATGACCCCAAACTTGCACAGCTCTGCATGAATGACCTTCAGTGGTGTCTGAATACACTCCACAGTTCTGATTAAGGGTTGGCTTCCCGTGTCAAGGATGGCATTGGTTGCAGGTTCTTCATGACCAGGCAGCGGGTTAGTTGTAGTGCTTGGGTTTTCTTGTTTGAAGGTTATCCCTTTGGTGTCAATCAGATCTTGCACTACAAGTTTGAAGGCCTTGCAGTCTTCCACAGCATGTCCGACTGCCCCTTCATGAAATCTGCAGGTAACGTTGGGATTGTATCCTCGGAAATAAGGTGGTTGGACTGGTTTCATGGGTCTGGTGTTGATGAGCTCGTTGGTGACAAGGTAGTTAAAGAGGTCGGTGTATGACATAGGAATGGGATCAAAGGTGGTCCATTTTCTGTCTTGATAATTTCTATGGTGATTACTTTGTGGTGAGCGGGTTGGTTGTGTTTGAGTGGGGACAGGGATATCTTGTGGTTGATAAGGTGGGCTTATGGTAATGGTGTTGGTCTCTCCTTCCTTCTTCTTTGGAAATCCGGAAAACGGCTTTTTATGGGTGCCTGTACCTGCGGAACCATGGGCAATCTTGCCGCTCCTCAGCCCATTTTCTAATCTCTCGCCGATGATTACCATATCTGAAAAGTTGGAGGACACACTGCCGATCAACCGATCATAGTATAATGGAGGCAAAGTTTCCATAAACATGAAGACTAATTCCTTTTCTAACAGAGGTGGTGACACCTGTGCAGCTAGAGCCCTCCACCGCTGGGCATACTCTTTAAATGACTCGTTGTCCCTCTTTGCCATGCTCTGTAACTGTGTTCTATCCGGCGCCATATCTGTGTTGTACTGGTACTGTCTGAGGAAGGCATCAGCCAAGTCTTTCCAACAACGAATCTGGGACGGTTCTAGCTGCATGTACTAGTTGAGAGATGCCCCAGCAAGGCTCTCTTGGAAGCAGTGAATTAACAGCTTGTCATCATGAGAATGCGTAGACATTTTTCTACAGTACATGGTCAGATGGCTCTTAGGGCAAGTTACACCTCGGTACTTATCAAAATCAGGCACTTTGAACTTAGGAGGTAAAACCACGTCGGGAATGAGACATAAATCGCGAGCCTCTCTCGACCTAGAGCCTGATCCTTCAATCATTTTTAAGCGCTCTTCTAACACCTGAAACTTTTCTCTAGTTTGTTGGTGCTCAATATAATAGCCTTGGGGGAAACTGTTCATTCCAAGGTGGGGACGGAACATTGGAGCCATGGTTGAGACTGCATGCGGAGCATGAGGATAAGCAGAGTTCCCAAGAATGAGGCTTTGGGCCGGAGGATTTGCAGCTGGCTGGGGAGTAAAGCCTTGTGGAGTCACCTGAGGTATGACAATGGGATGTGGAGACTGAACCCGAGGTTTGCCCATTGCTCCCTCTGATCCTGGAGATGCAGGTTGTCCATTCTCGACACTCACCAAAGGACCAGTTCCTTGGTTAACTTTTGGGTTTGAAGGAGGAGTGTAGCTTAGAGGCAGTCCAAAAGGAGGCCATTGAGCAGCTTGGTAGTCATTTCCATTCTTCAGGGACAGCAGGACCCTCATCATCTCTGACATCTGTGCCTTCATAGCATTCATCTCATTTCTGATTTCTTGGTCACCTTGACTGGAACTATCCGGAGTTGGGTTACCCTGATTCTGCACTACTGGACCTGGACCTGTCTCGTTTCTGATCTCTGAGCTCAGATTTGCTTGATTCGGATTCTCTGCACTTGGATGGGACTGATCAAGATCGTTCAGAATCGTTGCCATGCCTCTTGCTTGAGAACGTGTCCAATAACGATGTTGGCGAACCAGCTTGCCTTACTTTCTGTTGATGGAACACTTATATGAGCTCGTGAATGAATTAATGAATGAATGCAATGCAGATGCATATGATTTTATGTTGCTTGATGCCAGGAATCGCGACATAGTTCGTCTTGTCATAAGCACATAATCGTTTTTTCTCTCTCTCTTTTTTAATTAATTTTGGAAATGCAATGAGAGGGGAATCGAAATAGCAAGCCAGCACACTTCATACATCGGGAATTCAAACAAAAGCCTTAACAACTTCCTTAAAGGGAAGGATAGTACAATATTCATATGGAGTACAATACTCGAAAGCAAATAAAAGAGTACAATATTCAGGAATACAATACTCAAATGGAAAGTAAATACTCAAAATGAAAGGTACAAATAAACAGCTCAAATACAAAGAGCTTTGAAATCTCCGACCCTCTTCCTTTTCTTGCTGACGTTCGCATCTCGGGATCGCTCTCTGAACTCCGTGATTAAAGCCCTGCAGAATTTCACAAACTGGTAAACCTCGGGTGGGGTATTGAGGAAGTGCATTTCGGCCTCGGCTATTTTCAAATTCTTGGGGACTCCCGCAATGGCTTGGCTAGCTAGCTCTGCCAGCTTTGAAAATTTGTTCTTCCAAAGCTGAATCTCCTCTCTTAGCTCCTTGGTGATTTCTTGATCCTCTATTTTGCCAACCAATGCCATGAAGCGTTTCTCCCAGTACTGGCTTTCTGCTTGCACTTACCTATAAGCCCCTTCTAGACACCTGAGATTCCTCCCCAGTTCCTTAGATCTTCCTTGTTCGAACCTCAGAGCTTGCTGATACTCCTTAAGGATATCTTCAATAGAACTCCTCTCTCGCTCAAGGTTCTTTAGCTGACCTTTCAATTCTACTACCAAGCGGGATTCTTGTCTTGACTTAGTTGCTATACTCTTCCACTCTTCGGCTTCCTCAAGTGCTTTTCTTGTTTTCTGCTTGCACCTTTGGAGTTCCTCTCTAGCTCCCCTCAGGTATTTCTGAGCCTCTAGCTTTCTTTTCTCTTCTCTTTTGAATCGCTTGATGCTCTCCCCAACAGCGATCATCTTGATAGCATCTTCTTCCTCTAACCTTTCTTTCTCTATGGTCATTTTCTCCAATTCTGTTTGCAATGCCTTCTTTTCTTCCTCCACTTTTGCTAAGGCTGACTTGACTTCATTCAACTCCTCAAAGGTAGGAGTGTGAGGCTCTGATATCTCCTCTTCAAGGGATAGTGCCCCTTGATTTGGTAATTTTGCATTTTGAAGCCTCTCTTTGAGCCACTGGTTAAAGGTGATGCTACTGGTTCTCTTGGACAGCTCTTCGCCTTCCTTATGCACTACGGACTCCCATGCTTGCAGAACTCGCCGAAGCAAGTCTTCGCATTTAGGACTCCCCTTATAGAGGTAAAAGCGAGATAACATGCTTTCGGAGGGTGAATTCCGCATTGGGTAACCGAGTTGTCTTAAGGTCAGTGAAGGATTATAGTTGATACACCCTTGTGTTCCCATGAGAGGCACATTCAGGAAACTTCCACAGCTGAACACCACCATAGGCCTTTCCTTCCAACAAGCAGTGGTAAACCAGCGGATCTGGAGATCGTTGAGACTTTTCAAGACCTCAACCCATTCAAGAGAAGTCATGATCTTTACATCACAGCTTAAGGCATAGGAGATCAACTCCCTAACTTCTTTTCGGTTGTTGACAACATGAGTGACAAGCCAAGCATAGAGGACGTGAGAGGAGAAACACATTTTCTTCTTGTGGAAATCACTGTAACGGGTGAAAGCCTGATAAGTGTTGGCGAGAACAGCGGGAACAGGATTGATAGGATTTTTGGTGTCTTTGAATGCCAAGAAAGCACCAATTGCAGTTTCATCAACATATCTCTCTATCTGAGGAAAGAGGACCACCCCAAAAACGGTTAGAGCAAGCACCAGCTTGAAGAGACCCCACTGTTTGGCCATAGCATAAGATTGCATCAAACCCTCAAAGTACTCTTGCGGAAACCCGGCTATACCATTCCTTTCCAACTTTTGAAGCTTCAGTTTTTCTAAACTGATTTTGAGCAATGATGCTAGCTTTTCATCAGTGTAATAATGACCTTGATATCGGTACGGCGTGACATGCGACCTAGAGAACCCCAAAAGTTGTTCATACTCTTCCAATGTGGGCGATAGTGGAAAGTTTTTGAAGAGAAAACATCTGATATCTGAGTCATAAAACTGACTTAGAGCCACAAGAGCATTTTCCTGAACATCTAACTGCAGCAGCCTACGAATGTTCCCATATGTCTCGTCAAAGGACCCCAACTCAATCTGACCCATCAGTGCGGCACATTGCTTCAGACTGTCAACATCAACCCTTTTTACAACCGGAAACCTGGAAGTAGGTGAAGTTTTGCTATTCGATTCCATCTTTATGCACCTATGACAGGACGGTACATTATTTGGCTATTCCCGGCAAGCAAATATGAATGAGATGCAAAATGTATGCAATATATTTTTTTACATTTGGTTTTATAAATGCGGCATGATGCAATGCAATTATGATGCTAATGATGCATGTGGAAAAATAAGGACAATGCTCATGAGCGGTAGTTCAAAAATTTAGGAAACACACTACGTGCCGCCTCACGTAGTGGTTTATGGAAAAAGAAAAGATATATTTTGGATTTTTTTTTGAAAATTCTTTTTTTTTGAAAAGCTCACTTTGAGGAAAACATGCCTAAGCTAGCAATGCAGCACACAATTTGTATGCCCTCGTGTCCTACAAAGGTGGGAATCCTAGGGTCTAAGGCAACTCAAAGGTACCTCCCATGTAGCTCTAAATCACATCCTCACAATGGTTACCGGAGCTAGAGACATTCTCATGACGGCACCCACAAATGTAGAAAGCTACCAAGTGTGAGGTATCATGAGAAAGCGTACTCCGGTTGAAACTTTCATGAGAGTCAGACAGACAAAGGTCTCGAATGCCAGTCACTACTCGTCTCCACTCTCCTATGTGTTTTTTCAGATCCGGGTATAGGACCCCACTCATAGCACATAAATCATAAGGTGTGAAAGTGTGTGATGAGGGCATAGCACCTAAAGCCTACCCAATCTAAAATTACCCCGCCTGCAAGGAAAAACCAGAACAGTCGAGACAAAGAGTCGTCTACCCTAGGGTTTTGTAAACATATATCATTTTAATATAAGCATGTAAACTAACCTAGGGTACCAATCAACAATCGTGTGCAATGCTTACCTTCAAGAAAGGGAGCCAAGAAGAGGGGACATAATGGAATTGGGGAAATATGCATGAACTTACCTCAAAGAAAGGGAGCAAAGAAGAAGGGAACATAATGGAATTGGGGAAATATGCATGAACTTACCTCAAAGAAAGGGAGCAAAGAAGAAGGGAACATAATGGAATTGGGGAGAATGATGCATGAGCATAAGCATATAAACAAAGAAGAGGAGGAGAAGAAACTACACTTCAAGCAAGAAGCAATCATAGAAGAGGAAGAAGTAAATGCACATGAATGCAACACGATAGTATGAGAATGCAAGAGAGCAATTAACACTCAAACTTCATTGATTAAGAAAGAAAGAAAAGGAAGAAGAAGAAAAGGGAGAAATAGAACAAAGCATTCAAATCAAACAATTAAAACCACACACTAAATTAAATAGGTTCGACCCTCTTAAAAAAATGTCCCCAGTGAAGTCGCCAGCTGTATGCACTCCGAAAAATCCGGTTTGGATCCTTCTTCGTACAACGGGAAAAACAATGAAGCCGCCACCAATATTTTAATTTAGGAAAAAAACATTGGAAAAATCCTTTTAGGCGATTGGTCTTTTGAAAACGAGAGATATAGGTTCGGGGGTCGGTTATGTGTGGGGAAGGTATTAGCACCCCACACATCCTTTCTACCGAAAGGGAACCTTTAATTTAGTGTGTGGTTTTTGACTGTTGATTTGAAACACTTTGTTCTACTTCTTTTCTTCTTTTTTTTTTATTTAAGAAAATGTTTTTGAAAACTGGGGAAAGAAGAATCTTTTTGTTATTATTTTTTTTAAAAGGGTGCTTGACGGGAGGTGAACCCGCTCCTACGTATCCTCCGGTGCGATGAGGAATTCAAAGCTACGTAGTTCTAGTCTTGTTTTGAAAAGGCTCCTTTGTTTTTAGCTTTTTAGTTTTTAGGTGTTTTTTGAAATAAGACTCGAGTGTTCACTAATACCAAGCAAGCAATGGCTTCGAGTGGTTTTCATTACTAACTCGAAAGAAAATGAGTTGAAACCGATAATCAAACAAGCAATGGCTTCGAGTGATTATAAGTAACAACGTTTTTATTTTATCTTTTTGCAAATGAGGCGAGCATCGGTGATAATCATCTAGCAAAGGCTTAGGACAATTACCACTAATGACTCGTGTTGTTTTTGGAACTGAATTGGGTTCGCATGTGTTTAAGGTTTGGGAGCTTTCATGATAATCAAACAAGCAAAGGCTTCGAGTGACTACCACTAATAACTCTTCATTAGTGATCAAACAAGCAAAGGCTTCGAGTGGCCACTAATGATTTTGTTTATGAAAAACTTAGGGTTTAAGCTTGGAAAAGAAATTGGTTTTGATTTGTTAAAGACATAGTTTAGAAAAGAAGTTTGAAAGCAATTTGATTTCGGAAAAGAGTTTTGGGAAAACTAGTAGAACATTTTCAATCAAGTTCCAAGTCAATAACCAAAATGCAAATTGCTAAACTACAATTCATGCAATGATCTAAACTAGTAACCATTTTCATGTCAAGTTGTTTAGAAAAGAAAACAATGAATGCAAGAAAGTTCATAGATGCAAGCATAGCACATTCATTGAGATCATGTTATCAAGCAAGCAACAACATAGACACAATTTGCAACTTACCCTTTCATGTTGAAAACATCTCATTACAACATTTGAATACACAATGCATGAATAGGCAAAGATGAACCTAGACTACACATATCATGTCACAATACATAGATAGGCAAAGAATGAACCCAAGTTGAACATTTTTGCAAAATGCATGAATAGGCAAGTGAATGAACCTAAATTGAACATCTTATTGAAGATGCATGAATAGGCAAGTGAATGAACCTAAATTGAACATCTTATTGAAGACGCATGAATAGGCAAGAAATGAACCTACCTAGGCATTTATGACACAATATGTGAGTAGGCAAGGAAGTTACAAAGCACAAGTGAATTCAAACATTTAATGAATCACTTGCAAAATCCTAGGGATTTCACATCAACATTTGACATAAGCAACAATGTGGTATCATTTTGATGGCATCAGCATTTAGCATATTTCTACAATCAACCACATGAAAGGAATAAGTTGGAAAGGGCATTTGCCTCAAGTAAGATCATTAGCAAGCCATGAAAAATCAATTTGACATTTTATTTAGCAAGCATATGCAATTAAGGTGTTGAATCCCTTTAGGTAATCTTTAACACTTGGGATATGCACAAGTGCATAAGTGTCAAATCCTCTTACCAAATCATCAACACAAACATGATTTTCAAAGCAAGCAACCAAAACAAGCACAAACCCTAATTATCTCATGAAATGCGACACCAACATAGAACTAAAACCTCTTTTTATTCTTTGAAAGCAACAAAATCATGCAAGCAAATGACATAGATCAAACTTTTTGGCAAGGATTCACATGATTAAGCAAAGGAATGCACTAAAATCGCACAAACTCTAATTTTTTTACAATATGCGAAATGAAACATAAGCCCAAATCACAATTTTATTCATGAAAATGCAAGCACAAAATGAAAATAGCACAAACACACAATTTATTCCAAGAGAGAGATGCATTTCAAGCATCCAAACCTCCCAAAGTGTTTGTCAAAATGCTTGAAACACATCTCTCATTCAACAACAACAATTATATCAACATTTCAACATAAAATAGAGCACTAAAATGCAAAGAAATGCTTGATATGCAAAAATAGATTGATGATCTACATTTTTGATGCTAAAATTTTGATGATGCTAAGATTGAGAGTATACCTCAACACTAAGCTAGAATAGCGAAAGAAATAAGGTGAATGAACACTAAACCACTTGAATCAACCCTCTAATCTTCAATCTTGAGCTTGATTCTTGAGATTTGAAGATGGATCTTTGAAGAGAATGCAAGGATGATGAAGGATTTAGGACTAGAATGTTGATTTGAAGTGAAAAAGTGAAGAAATGAGGTGAGGGAATGAAGAGGGATATTCGGCCAAGAAGGGAGAAGAGGAGAGGCTAGGTTTTTGAGTGTGAATTGTGAGCCAAAACCTTGTGAGAGGTGAGGATATGAGGGTATATATAATGTGCAATTCGGTTTAGGGGCATTTAGGTCATTGTGTACCTCATCTCATTCTAGGATCGCATTTTAATTTTGAATCAAGGGTGAGGATTGAAACACACCTTGATGAGGGGCAAAAAAATGCAAAATGAGAGGGCAATGAAGGGGTAGATATTCAGCCAAGCAATGAGAGTGGTGCCCAAGTTTTGCAAGTTGGCAATTGCACTATTGTACTATCCATGAACCTTCCAATTATCCTCTCAATTTTGATTATTCCTTTCAAGATAATTGTACATAAATCTAACCATTTTGAGCCATATACAAGGTATCTTGAAGAATATGCCATTTTTGAAAATGAGAGATGACCAAAATTGCCAACAAAAATCCTATCATATAATTTTTGGGAATATTCCTTGTACTATTTTTTGAAGTGCTTTCTTGAATTAATTTGAAATTGATTTTTTTACTACACATATAAAATATGCGCATAATTTGAAAAATGATTTTCTTTATTTATTTTTTTTGTTCAAAATAATACAATTTCATTAAATAAATTCTCAAAAATTAATTAATTGGATTTTCAACTAGCAAAAATTTATTAAATTGAAATTGACCAAACAATGCCTCTTTTAAATGCCCCAAAATTCCTTAATTTCTCAAAAATGATTTTGAAAACCTTAGAATGCTTGGGTAAATACCCTAAACCCTTTCTCAAATAATGCATCACTCACAAAATTATTTATTTTTCCTGAAAATTAGGGTTTTGAAACTAGGCGGACAAAATTGGGGTATGACAGCTAGTAATTATTTTCTATGTCACATTATCAACTATATATCAAATTACTTGTAAAAAAATCTAGATATCAAATTATTACATACTTCTTTTGGAATTTTCATTTGGTTATGAGTGATGATCTCCTTCATAAATCTCATGACATAGTACCCGCAATCATCGTTGTTTGGTTGTTTGGGACACTATAAAACCAAAGATTAGTTATTATTTAATTTAATTTAATTTAATAAATTACATTCATAAGAATATTGATTATAAACTTACTGATTTTGATATCCATTTTGTAGTCTTTCTGTAGGAGGTTCTTTCTTCATTCAATTTAGAATACGTCATCAAAGAACTGAACAAAAAACATCATATAATTATATTAATCGAAATACATAGATAATTACATGCGATAGATTTAAATACACACCTATTGAATACCCTCACCATCTTTGGGTAGTTGTTGTAATGTCCATGCAATGAATCCAAATAGAATATCATATCTCTTTTAGGATCAATCGCCAACAACACCCAATGCATCCTACAAAATTTTTAAATAATCAAATGACAAATATTTCACAAACACGTTATATAGACGATTGATACATTAATTTAAATTTCTCACCCTAAGTTGATCGGTGCCAAAAACAGGGTATCAAAGCTTGTATTTTTAGCTAGCTTCAAGCGTGCATCGATATAGCTTTTAACCACTTCCAAGTTTCTTTCCTTAAACTTTTTTGCATCTTTTAGCTTGGGATCTATGGTATGAATAGATGTACTTTCTGGGCACAAGAACACAAATCTTTGTGTTTGTTCATTGGGGACCAATATCTCATGGTACAAGTACCTTTAATTAAAATGTATATAAATTAAATTAATGAAATAATATTAATTACATCAATAGTAATATGAAATAATAAGCGACACAGTACCTGATATATGTTTTAACAGTAGTCGTCGTGCTCATACACCACTTTGAGTTCATCACCATTGATTAGTACTGTTTGCTCAAGTACCAAAATGTCTGTATCCATCCAAGCGCCTATTGAGTTTGTCACGGTTAAAGCGTGGATTTTCAAACAGTGACGAATTCCTCGAAAGAACTACTACTAGGTTGTTGCTTTGATACTTTGGCATTGCCAGCAATAGAAGTGGATGGTTGGGATCCAATCTCATTCCCAGTAGGTATCTGTCGAGACACTTTTGTCTTGCCAGCATCCCTACTAACTTTCTTTCCCTTTCCAGCAATAGAAGGGGACGGTCGAGATTTTTCTTTGCTAACATGATGAGAATCTAACTGATTCCATGATAGATTAAGGATCTAACCAAGTGATCTCTTGAATCAAAGATAACAAATAGGATAAAAAGAGAAAGGGAAAACAAACATACAAACGGATTAGGCAAGAAGATGAAGAAATCGCCACATCCAAGAGGATGATAAGATCAAGGTAGAATCACCACAAGAGTAAGAGGCTCTTGATAAGACTCAAATTTGGTTCTAAGAAGAACCCTAGCGAAACACTCTCTATTCTCACAATTCTGTTTCATCAAAAGTTCCTTCAAACTTACATAACCACACCTATTTATAGGGAATAGATTGTAGACTCACTAAAGTGACAAACATAAACCTAGAAGCCCAAATTCAAGCCCAAACAAGGCCTTACACAATTAGGCATCTAAGAATGAGAAATAACGCGCCTAAAAATGTTTGGCTTGTTACAATTATAAAATTCATACGAAATCTTAATTATAAAGCTATTTAAAAGACAAGGAAATTTTAGATTATTTGCTATCATTAAGCAAATTAATCATTTGAGCTTCCAATTGTTCTTGTTCTTTAATCTTCTTTGCTCTTCCTCTTCTAATTGGTGTAAGTGCCAAGTCTTGAATCTTCATGCTCTTTGTGTCCATAACATTTCTTAATGGTCTTGCGGTCGCCATCATTCCCTCATTCTTGAAGAAACTCGACCTCGAATTTGATCTCCATTGTATCCCTCTTCTTATGACAGCATCTCCATTGTATCTTACATAAAAAAAATAACTCAAATCAATACCAACATACCTCCCGGGTCAAATGGAAATCGGGAAGAATCAATATATTTGACGAATATAACCAACACCCAACATCATAAAAAAGTAAATTTCGAAACAGGAACATGACAATTTTTTCCCGAATTATCAGATACAGATTCATTCACTATAAATGTCTTGGCATTGTCAAACCCTTTTAAAATTTCAACACATTGACCTTTTATCAAAGATGGAGTTAGAAAATCAATATCACAATGGTTATAGAGAGCGCACAAGGAACGACTTGCAGACATCATATTTTGAAAATACACGTTAAACCTTTTCATCATCAAATTTGTAAAATTTTCAATCACATGAGAAAACTTAAGCAATGCAATAAACAAGTCATCCAACATGAATTTAGAAAACTTAACTGATTTGACACTTTTGTAAGGAATCAAATCAAAAGAAACTTCCCTTGAATCAACTTCTTCAATAAAATGGACTTCCTTGGAAACTTGCAAGTTGGGAGTAGCACCATAAGGCACCAAACCACGGGGAACCTCTCTTGAATAGACATCCCTATGCGTGCTAAAAAATAGATCAACAACACTAGGGAAATTGTTAGCATAAAAAAAACAAATAATGAAATGGAGCTTCAAGTTTAAGCATAGGTCTTACCAACAATGCTCTATTGACCTCAATATCCCTTTTTAAGAGATTTTTATTATTCCCCATTTCTTTCTTTTCATTGCTTTTCTCTCTCTTTGTGTCTCTTTTGCCACACTCATTTTCATTTTCTTTCAACTCTTCTTTCTCTTTTTCTATTTTAAGTTTCAAAGCCAACATGTCTTCTTTTGCCTTCTTTGGACTAAGAGGGTGAAGAGTAAATTTAATTTTATTGTGAACAAAAGTTTATTTATTGGATTCACCATCATGAAAAACTTTCCTATCAAATTGCCAAGGTCTCCCTAGCAATATGTGGCTAGCCTCCATGGGTGCTACATCACATATAACCTCATTACAATATTTATCAGTAGAAAATGATATCTTGACTTGTCTATTTATCTGTAGTTCTCCATGATCACTTAACCATTGCACTTTATATGGACTAGGGTGTGGGGTAGTTTCAAGATTAAGCTTTGACACTAACCTAGTACTAGCAACATTTGCACAACTAGCTCCATTAACTATCAAAGAACATATGTTTTCTAGAATGAGACACCTAGTTTGGAAAATATTATTTCTTTGTGAATCATTCTCATATTTCTCGTAGGCTCCCAAAATTTGCTGACCATGAGCAAATCTCCCTCTTGAAGAGTTTTCTTACATTCACTCTCTTGTGCGTTCATGCACCCATTTTTTCTTAAGACCATAATTCTCTTAGTTTGGAAATTCAATGCAATGTGCCCATACTCTAAGCATTTAAAACATTTCATGTTCTTTAACTTAAGGTTTAAAGAAGAAGAATTAGAATTTGTACATTTACCCTTGGAGGTTGTGACATCATATCTTTTGGATTGAGATCCCTCCTTCTTGGAATTGTCCTTCCAACTTAAGGAATGATATTTTGAAGGCGACTTCTTGTAGGCATCCTTTCTTTGCAATTGTTTTTCCACCTTAATGGCTTGGTGGACAAGACCTTTAATCTTTGCAAAATGGTGATGCTCCACTTCCTTCATTATTTCGTCATTTAGACCATCAAGAAATCTATCCATGGTATCCTCCAAATTCTCCTCCACATTAGCTCTAGTCATAGCCATCTCTAACTTCTCAAAGTACTCATTAACACTTTTAATTCCTTGAGTAAGCCTATGCAATTTGTCACACAACTCCTTTTGGGTATGAGAAGGAACATGTCTCCTCCTCATCATGGCCTTCAAATCTTTCCATTTTTTAATCGGCTCAAGTTCACAATTCCTCCTAAGCTTTTTTTCTTGATCCCACCAAGTAAGTGCATAATTTCTAAACTCCAACACAACAAGCTTCAACATTTGTTCTTCACTAACATCACAACAAGAGAAGACTTGTTCTACCTTAAGCTCCCAATCAAGATACGCTTCGGGGTCACTCTTCCCATGAAAGTTTGAAAAACTCACTTTTTCTTTCATCTCATTTTCTCTCAAATAATCTCCATATTTTCTCTCTTTTTCTCTATCTCTCCTCTCATAGCTCCTTTCTTTTTTATACTTTCTATCCTTTTCTCTCACATTCTCTTCATACCTCTCATGCATCTTCCGGAGCAAATCTCCAACCTTATACTTCTTAAGAGTTTTTGCAACACATTCTCTTTTATAGTCCCAACCTCTATTCATGATTCCAACAAGCTAATAAGTACCACAATGATAAAAAAAAGTAATAAAAACAAGAACAATAGTCCTCACCACTCACTAAGTGTTTAGACTCAAAAAATGTATCACTCGTGTATATTACTCAATTATGGCTTTTTCACTAGTGCAGAAAAGACATTTAGCATCGGTTGTTTTGGACATTTAGCATCGGTTATCCGACGATGCTAAATCCCCAGATGCTAAATGTGGAACATTTAGCATCGGTTACTTAATCGATGCTAAAAGTCACATTTAGCATCGGGTATACTATACAACCGATGCTAAATGTCACTTACAAGTACATTTAGCATCGGTTGTATAGTATAACCGATACTAAATGTCTCTTACAAGTACATTTAGCATCGGGTATACTATACAACCGATGCTAAATGTCACTTACAAGTACATTTAGCATCGGTTGTATAGTATAACTGATGCTAAATGTCTCTTACAAGTACATTTAGAATCGGGTATACTATACAACCGATGCTAAATGTACTTGTAAGTGACATTTAGCATCGGGTATACTATACAACTGATGCTAAATGTCTCTTATAAGTACATTTAGCATCGGGTATATTATACAACCGATGCTAAATGTCTAATTTTTTTATATTTTTTTTTGTTTTTTATCCATACCAGTCAACTAATTTATAATAACATGTTATATACAGATGATTCCAGTTATCAACACATAATAAATATATAAACATACTTCAAATTCCATTGAACTTAATATCTTACATTTAGAGAACACAAGTTAAACTACTTAGAAAACAAAACAACAACAATGTTTGTTCAACCCAACAGTTTCCCACTAAATGCAACAAAATATTTCTAAAACACAAGTTAAACTACGAACGAAATAGTTTATCCTTTTACTCTGCACGAATCATCATAAAGAATTCCGCCCAATGCTGACGAACCTCTAAAAGTTCCTCACCAGTGTATGACTTTGGGTTATCAAATACCTACAAGTTTAAAAGTGACTCAAACAAATTAGATTTCAAAATTTTATATCTTCTCCTAATTATCAAATACCTACTAAGAAAAACTATTTGCTTTGACAAAATTTAATATCTTCTCCCAATTATCAACAATACCGGCACTCACAATGGTCAGCAGAAACTTCATCACATAGTAGCCACAATGAAAAGTACTCGGTTGTATTGATATCTACACAAATGAATTAACAAAGTTAACCAAAAAACTGACTTGCTAAATGAACGATGATAACAGTAATCACATATTTGTCTATATGACAGAATGAACAAACGAAATCTTAAAACTTAAAAATGGAACCAAAGATACAATGCAAGCAAACCACAAAAGCACCTTGTTGCAATGTTTAGTCTTGACTCATAGTTTCGTCAATTTCCAAAATCTGCAAGGAAAAGTGAAGAAAATAAGCCCTATCTAAATTAGAAACAAAAACTAAAAATGATGTACAGAAACTAAAACAGAGATGCATCTAGAATTCATGATTCTTCACTGTTAGCAAAGAAATCGTTGATCTTGAATGATATAAAAATATGCTAAATTATTGCATCATGCTACATTATTGCTTTTGATTAAGAGCTTATCTTTGCACCCCATAAAAAAACCTACTGTAAAAAACATATATATTGTGGGTCTTCTAATTTTATAAATTAAAAACAATGAAAAAATCAAAGACTCAGAATGTCAAATGTTCAGAAAGAAAACAAACTACATGTCTACAACGTAAACTTCCCCACAAACCACTGCAAGCGCCGCCCCCTATTGGTCCATCGACACCCCTGTTGCCTTGTCACCGCCCACGTTGTAAGAGAATCCCTATCAAGCACAATAATAGTGAAGTCAGCCAAGATGATATTTATCTCCTTCTAAAATGTGTACATTAAAAACTAATCATTATAATCACATTACTATCACTATCAATGGAAGAAGACTGCACATCTTATGGTTACAGCAGCAATAAACCAAATGGTCACGTGTCATCATAAATACGAAGAAAGAACAATCAAAGAAAATTGTTTGACTTAGAATCTAAAGCTATTGTTAGCTACTGAATAGTGCCCATTCATCAGACATATATCATCAAAATTTCATAAAAAGTACATATGAAAAGTCAACAATTAACTGCCCATGCTCTATGTATTAACTCCACAATCACACTTTCTCCTACCAAATGAATCATTCTCTGCCACTTCCACACAAGCATAGTCTCATAAAATCATTCATCCAACATTGTTTTGGACCAAGTTACAGAAATGATTATGAAGCTGGAGAAATAGAAAGCAACTTGAACCTAATTTTCAAAAAGCATAGAAAACTAAAAGTATCAGGTATATTAGAAGCTTGATAAACATATAGGAAAGAACATATTCAAATTGAAACTCACTCAAATCACTTAAAACAGAAAATAGCATTAAAGAGGAGGTCTACAACTTGAGTTTCTTTCATTCAGAAAGCTATGAATTCGAATCCGAACTATTGTTGACATGGAACCCCTTGTTAAGGATCAAGCATGACCATTTTCAGAAGGCTTGTAGGTCAAAATCTGAAACTACTACTGGTTTAACTCAGAATCTGAAGCTACTGGATGAATAAATCATAAATCTTAATATATATATATATATATATATATAAACTTTACAAAAACAATCAGGCAGGGATTAAAAGAGATGGCTTTTCATGAGCTGATCATAAAATATTTGGGGGTCTTGCTATTGTATATGCATTTCCAGCTTTTCAATCCCAGATGAAACAAAAAAGCAAGCAACTTGATACCTCGTATGTATAAAGTTTTACGTATAACAAAGGCATTCGCTGGTTAATCCTGCTATAGTTCCAAGGCCTGCAGACGCCATATCACTCCCTATCACAAACTAACTGATCTTACTCTGCTATCTTCTTTACAATTACCTCCAACCCGTGACTGGCTCACTGTTGTGTTATGAAATCCAACACACTCAACTATCAAATTAACTACCAAAGAGAGCAAAACAACAATTAGATTTGATCAGATCTAGTCCCTTCAAAACAAAAAAAGAAGAATATAGAAGAATCTAAAGCACCTGTTGGAACTGGAACTGGAAGTGATTGTGATGATGAGAAGGGGAGCACAGCAGTTGCACTTTGTTTTGGAGCAGCAATGTCACCATTCACATCAACCTAATTTTAAAAGTAAATAAACACAATCTCAGTATGCATTTAACACATAGTTGTAATGATGACTGGTTTCTTGAAGAATAAAAATAAAGACTTGACTACCAGCATACTTATTCAGAAAAAGTCATTCATTCTTTCACTAGTGCAAAATTCCATATTAGCTGAGAGGAAGAGAGTTAGGGCGCAGGCTTTAGGTTTCGTTCAGTGTTCTTTTGTTCTTTTTGATTATGAACGAACTTGATTGAAAACCTGCGTTTAGGTTTTAGGTTGCCTGCTCATTTTCAATCAAACCAACAATGTTCTCATGTACTAAAGATAACTTCCATCCCCAAAATCAATTTAATTTAACAAAAACCCAATAAAATCACAACAAATGGAAGTCACTGCAGAAAGTGAACAACTAATCCCAAAATGTCAAATTCCCCACTCAATTGAATTTAGATTAATGGACAAATCAAAATCTAAAAAATGAGTCAAAATCAGAACCACTTCTTGTATATCTAAAGACAAACCCTAGGTACCAATCCAAACATCAACGAAGTCGATTCAACAATACAAAAACCACACAATAATCGCTAATCTAAACAAGAAGGAAACAATAGTATCGAAAGGGAAAGAGGTTTTAAAGATAACCTGAGTAACTGCTTTGCCATGTGCATAATGAAGAAGACCAGAAGGATGAGTTTTCTCATATTAAAGCTTATATCTACCTTCAAGTATCAAAATGTGATGAAGACGAAACAGAGAACGAACGATGAAGTCAGATGACCGGAGCGGAGCGTTAACCGTCGTTAGGGTTCCTCCATGGAGTAGAGAACGAACGAAGAAAACAAACGCACGAAGAGAGCTTAGCGCAGAGATCTTAGCGCAGAGAGAGGAAGAAGAGAACGAAGCGAGGAAAAAGAGAACCTCAGGGAACAATGATTTCTGCGAGGAAGAAGAGAACGAAGGAGACGTTCTGCGAGAGAAAGAATAGAACGCATGATAATTTCAGAAAACGTAAGTTGTGTTTTGGTTCACTAATAGGACATTTTGCATCGGGTGTTTTAATGCCCGATGTTAAATGTGTTGACATAGAGATATATAACATCGGTTATTAAGATACCTGATGCTAAATGTCTAACAGAAAACTTAAGTTGTGTGTTTAATTGCAAAAATGCCACCGGTTCAACATTTAACATCGGCTGTACAGACAACCGATGCTAAATGATGCTTTCTAATGTCTTTTTTCCACTAGTGTTTCTATAATGTTCACTCTAGCCTTTTTTCACTCCCTAATGCAACTCTTCAAGTTCTTAAAACAAACCAAACAAGTCTCAATCAAGTTTGTGGAAAACCTCTACACAATTGTGACAAAACACACATTTAAAAGACACAACAGAAAGAAAAGCAAAGGACGACACACTCAAATAGATAAACAAGGAGACGACTAAAAAGGAATAAAACTAAATGACTAAATGGTTCAAATATTTGGATGGTAAGATACTAAAATCAACTTGCAATGTTTAATAGGAACAACAAAGATGCAAAAATGATTGATGTATCAAAATGAACAATTCTGGACTATTTTTTTTAGTATATGCTTTTTTCTATAAGTGCTTTTGTGTAGAATCACTTTTTTTTCAGCACTTTTCTTTTCAGTTTTTTTTTTGAATATCTGAATTCTTTTCTTTTTTTTTTCTAGTCAATTTAGGCTTTTCATTTTCCAAAATCGGACATGTGTGGAAGAAATAACATCAAAAACAAGTTTGTATATGGAATTTTGGATCAAACAATTGCAAGTGAAGATAGTATTATTTTCCCAGCTAATAAAATTAGGACCAGCCAACAAGCCTTGAATTACTAAATGAGCTTCAAATCAACAAAACCCAGGCAAGAATGAAGAACATGCTGACATTGTTAATATATGATTATATGAAGCACAAAAACCAAATGTGTGTTATGATAAATAAATGCAGGCCGTGGGAAAAAAATGCAAGATTAGAAATTTCTATTGGCCGACACAAATAAGAAGCTGATCCAAATACCAATTATATGGATATGAATATATGATTCCAGCGCTGAATCAAAAGACAGGAAAAACCTAAATATGAACGACAACAAAATTTTAGCGCCAAAGAAAAAAGATAACAGTTTTTTTTTTGTTTAATTTTTTTCCTTGATTCAAGAGCACAATCACACTTGGTAAAGGCTCTGAATACCAGTTGATGAGAATCTAACTGATTCCATGATAGATTAAGGATCTAACCAAGTGATTTCTTGAATCAAAGATAACAAATAGGATAAAAAGAGAAAGGGAAAAGAAAGATACAAACGGGACTAGGCAAGAAGATGAAGAAATCGCCACATCCAAGAGGATGATAAGATCAAGGTAGAATCACCACAAGAGTAAGAGGCTCTTGATAAGACTCAAATTTGGTTCTAAGAAGAACCCTAGAGAAACAATCTCTATTCTCACAATTCTATTTCATCAAAAGTTCCTTCAAACTTACATAACCACACCTATTTAAGGGAATAGATTGTGGACTCACTAAAGTGACAAACATAAACCTAAAAGCCCAAATTCAAGCCCAAACTAGGCCTTACACAGTTAGACATCTAAGAATGAGAAATAACGCGCCTGAAAATGTTTGGCTTATTACAATTATAAAATTCATACAAAATCTTAATTATAAAGCTATTTAAAAGACAAAGAACAATTTTAGATTATTTGCTATCATTAAGCAAATTAATCATTTGAGCTTCAAATTGTTCTTGTTCTTTAATCTTCTTTGCTCTTCCTCTTTTAATTGGTCCAAGTGCCAAGTCTTGAATCTTCATGCTCTTTGTGTCCATAACATTTCTTAATGCTCTTGCGGTCGCCATCATAACATTCCCTCCCTTTCTTTTGTCTTTGGATTTTGCTTTCTGGGGTACCTATAGATGTCAAACAAAGGTCACCAGAATAATTTGATACCAAACAACCGTAGTTCCCATACATAAGCATAGTTCACACAAAGGTTTGCTAGTTTATTGTCACTTAGGCACCTAGTTGGAGACATACTAAGCCCTTTGCAACCAAATTTTGCATCTTCAACTATGTAGCGCTCAACGATACAACCCTCGGGTCGTGATTGGTTTTTTACATACCCTTTTAATATCTTCATTTAACGCTCAAACGGGTACATCCATCTCATGTAACATGAGCCACACAATTGTGTCTCTCTAATCAGATGAACTATTAGATAAAACATTATGTCAAAGAATGAAAGTGGGAAATAGATCTCAAGCTCACATAAAGTGGCAGTAATTTCTCTTTGCAACGCTGGCAACTTTACATGGTCAATCACTCTACTACAAATCGCCTTAAAGAAGAAACAAAGTTTAGTTAAGGCATGACGAACATTGGTGGGCAAAATGGATCGTATATCAATGGGTAGAAAATTCTCCATGAGAACATGGCCATCATGGGACTTTAGAGACTTTAACTTGAGGTCTTTCTTTGATACAAGGTTCGTGACATTTGAAGAGTAGTCCTCTGGAACTTTAACTCCATGAAGAAACTTACAAAAGACGATTTTCTCCTTTTTAGATAGATTATGAGCTGTCGGAGGTACATAGTACGTGTTCCCTTCTTTATCGGACCCAATTCTGGTCTCAACTCCATACTAACCAAGTCTAACCTTGCGTTGATGGTATCTTTAGTCTTTCCTGGCATATTGAGTAAGGTACCAATGACACTTTCGAAGACATTTTTTTCAACATGCATCACATCAATGAAATGTTTTACCTGTAACGACATCCAGTATGGCAACTCAAAGAAAATCGACCTTTTCTTCCACCCCCGTTTGGCAAGATCTCGTACAAAAGGCTTCTCAAATTTAATATTCATATCTTTCACCTTTTCAAATAGTTGTTCACCCGTCAAAGGCAGGGAAGCTTTACGGGATTCTGTATTCCCATTGAATGTCGTTTTCCGCAATCAATACTGATGAGTTAGAGGCAAAAATCTACGAAGACCAAGGTAGATATTCTTCTTACCATGTTCCAACCACATCCAATATGTATTAGCTTCACATATAGGGCATGCACACTGACCTTTGTCGTATGCTAGAAAGTTATTAATTGTGCCAAAAATCATAGCCCTCAGGGTGAAACTTTCTTCTCTGAACCCATCATACACCTCTACGCCAGTCTCCCACACTTTCTTCAAGTCTTCAATTAAAGGAGCCAAGTATACATCAATATCATTTCCAGGTTGTTTGGGCCCAGAACAAAGCCAACATATATTTGTGTTTCATGCAAAGCCATGGAGGTAAGTTATAAATCGCCAAAATCACTGGCCATGTACTATGGGAACTACTCTGAACACCATGCGGGTTAAATCCATCAGCAGACAATACAAGTCGAAGGTTTCTTGGCTCCCCCTAAATCAGGATAATCAATTTTTGCGGAAAATCCGCCGGGTGTCGTAGCATGCCATCTTTAATCCTTTCATCATCATGCCAAGTCAAGTGTTTTGCATCTTCTGAACTCCGGTACATGCGCCTAAATCTAGGAATTATGGGAAAATGCCACAACACATTTTCTGCAGTCGATTTTTTCTTCTTATACCATTTTACATTTAGGACACGACTTTAACAATGCGTGTTCATTCCAAAATAATATGAAATCATTGGGATAAGCGTGTATCTTCTCATAGTTCAACCCAATGGTGCGTAATTTGTTTTGCATCATACGTTTGAGAAGGGAGCACATTATCCTTCAGCAACATATCTTTCAATTGTGCGAGTAATTCTGTAAAGCTCTTATCCATCCATCCGTGCAAGTCTTCAAGTTATACAACTTTATCATGGCCAGTAATTTTGTGAACTCAATACAACCCGCATACAACTGTGTCTCCGCATCGGTTATCAACTTCTCAAACCTTTGAGGACAATCATTAAGATCATCTTCAACCGCTTTTGTCATCTCTTCAAATTGGTCTCCATCAAATGTATATGTTTCGGTGTCAACCGGCGCACATCTCTCAGTACTATTACCCATATTTGAAGATTCACCTCTTTGCTCACCTTGCATTGTCCAACAAGTATAACTTTAATCAATTCCATAGGCCTTTAAATGTCCTGCTAGCTCAACTGCAGTAACTGGATTTACATGACAACACCGTAAACAAGGACATTTGATAATACTAGAAGTTCCCATTCGTCGAACAGCAAAGTTAACAAAATATTCGACTCCATCGACATATTCTGATAAGTCTACATTGCATATAGTTTTGAAGGTTTAAAACTAAGTGTTTTCATATTGAAATTATGAAATTGCATTGAGTTTGGACTACAAATTGCCACATTCCGTTGATTTTGGGTAGACCTTTCCTAGCTACCGCTAGAGCTGTAATTGATGTGGCAGATGGAACTTTCACATTGAAAGTCCATGATGAAGTAGTGACTTTTAATGTACTCAAGGCCATGGACCGTAAGAAGGGAAATGAAAAGTGTTACTCCATTGGGGTGCTTGACCCCATAATTGAAAAAAGACTTCATGATCAACCCCTCCACTTACCTCTTGAGAATTCACTTGTTGTATCAAAAGATTTTGAAGCAGGGGTTGACACTAGGGAAAAATAAGTTGTGGCTATGTTAGTGGATCCTCCGTTCTATTCCCCTCATGCAACTTTTAGGAAGAGGAAACTTAAGCTTAAAAGAAAAGGTACCCAAGGAGCACTGAAGGAGGCACCTGAGAAGCAAAGTCCTCCATCTGAGCCAAATTAAAGAATCACCTCAACGTCAAGCTAGTGACGATAAAGAAGCTCTCTTTGGGAGGCAACCCATCCTCTTCTCCCTCATCTTATTTTATTTCTTATCTTAACTTTTATCTTTAACATTTTTTTGACGTTGTCTAGGGAGTAGATTAGCTAATCATGCATATTTTTGAATTTCTTGATGACTATCATGATGATGGGTGTGTTAAACTTGAATTAATGTGCACTTTAAACTTCATTCTTAAATTCTTTTTCTGAACTTGACATTGAATTTGTGCATCAATTTCTTGATCAATGAGCTGAAATTCTGTGATGATTCTTCTGTTAGTGTAGGTAACTCCTTGTAACCAGAATCTCGTGAATCTGGGAGTAACATACCTTTCCTCTCTAAACCAAACCTGTGAGTGTTGAGCCTAAACAGCATCTTTATTCTTGAGTGCTCCATCACTTTTCAAGATTCTTCAGAACTTGACTTAGTTCTTGATTGCTTTTGCATTGCATTTACACACACATACATGATTGAGGACTCTCATTTTTCTTGTTAGCTAGAGCCTTAAAATGCCTACCCTTAAATATTGACCTTTGGGCAGCCCATTTGAGCCTTAAATCCTTTTTTCTGGTTACGAGCCTCATTACAAGCCATTAACTGAAAACCAAGTGTCCCACTTGTTTGGAATTGAGGAATGTGTTGACATTATGGATCCTTGGCTATGAATTAAGTTTGGGGTTGTTTGAGGACAAACAATTTTTCTAAGTTTGGGGTGGGTATACAAAAAGTAGGTTGTAAAGAAAAGAAGAGAAGTCAAGTACATCAATTTCAAAAAAAAAAGAAAGAAAAAAAGAAGAAGAAGAAAAGAACAAGGACAATTTTTCCTTATTCTTTTCAAGAGGTTTAGTAAGTGATGATCGAAATCGGATTTAGAGTGAACAAGGACAATTTTTCCTTGTCGGCAATTCTTTTGAAGAGGTTTGGTGAATAAGGATAGGATCTAGAGTGAAAATGCATTTCTCAATTCCAATCAAGAAAGCCTAGATTCCAAAAATTATCCACCCTAACCTAAGCCCCATTACAACCTTCATAAAGTCCTCATGAAAAGCCCCACTACAACCTTCATAAAGTCCTCATGATATGTGTGGTATTTGTGTGTGATTGTATTTCTTAGAATTCTGTCAAGCCTATGGTAGATGATTGCAAGTGATGTGAATTGAGTGTAATATACCTTGAAACACTTGAGTGTGAGATAAACACATATTATGGGGAGAGAGAGAGAGAGAGAGAGAGAGAAGATTTGTATGTTGCATCAAGTGGATCAAATATTTGGGTTACTTTGAGTTACTTTCACTTGTTAGCATGAACTCAAAGAATGAGTGAATTGATCATGGATTGATTGTTGTAAATTTGGTAGATTGATCAAAGTGTTGTGAAAGTTGAATGGAGTTCTAAGAAAAAAATTTGTGGTGTGCAACTCTTCTTTTGACTAAATTGGGTTAATTCCTTGAGGACAAGCAAAACTTTAAGTTTGGGGTTGTGATAAGTCTGCATTGCATATAGTTTTGAAGGTTTAAAACTAAGTGTTTTTATATTGAAATTATGAAAATTGCATTGAGTTTGGACTACAAATTGCCACATTTTTCATAACCATGATTTTCAGGTTCAAACTGATGTTTTGGATCTTGTTGAAGCTTGAAAGAATGAGTTGAGTTGCTAAGAGTTCCACCGTGCGCCCAAGGATGCGTGTGCCGAGCATTTGGAGCGCCTACTACAAAGATCTGCTACAAAGCGCCCAAGCGCTTCTGCATGCGTTTGGGGCACTTCTGCATCTGTTGATTCTGTCTGTCATACGCCCAAGCACTTCTGCATGCATTGGGGTGCTTCTGTACCTGATGCTTCAGTCTGCCATACACCCAAGCGCTTCTGCATGCGTCTGGGCGCTTTCACATATGATGTTGCTGTTTGTCATGCGCCCAAGCACTTCTGTAGTGCGCTTGGGGCGCTTTCTTATCTGGTGTTTCTGTCTGCCATGCGCTCAAGCGCTTCTGTCGTGCGCTTGAGCGCTTTTCATCTGCGATTTGGTTTATGTTGTGATTTTCATCCAACTTAGGGATCTTTGGCCATATTCTTAACCTTGTTTTGAGAGAGAGGGCAGGAGCTGCGACCAAGGATCATCTCCCTTCATCATTATTGAAGATTCAAGGCTTGGGAACAAGATTTTGGAGCTTCAATGTGGTCACTCTATCTATTAAGTTCCCTTTTATGTTTGATTTCCTCTTCCTCTATGTCTAGCTAAATACCTTTTGGTTAGGGATGAATGAATATTGATGAAACACTATTGTAGTTGATTTTGATCTATTTAAATGTTATATTCCCTTTTCCTTTGTGTACTCAATCTTTGTTCTTAATGCTTTTTATGAATTAATCATCCATGAAATGATGTATGGTTCATGTGTGAGATGGAAGTTTTATGCATGAATGCTTAAGGTTGAGCACCTTCAATTCTTAGTCTAGGAATAGTCTTGGAGTTGTTGTATCTTGAAAACCCTTGATTGTAATGCTTGTTCTCAATTAGAATCACCTAAGGAATTAGGGTTTTTAGTTGTTTACAAAGGATTAGTTGCCTAAGGAATTAGGAATTGATTAATGTTGTGGGTTTGATAACATAGGTAAAGAGGGAGTAATTTTCTATAACAAATTATTTTACAATAGTGTGGAATCAATAGGAGTTCATCCCTAACTTCTTTTATCATCTAGTAATTTCAAAAGCGTTCTTCGGTTTATTTTCTAAAACTCTCAAACATTTTATTGTTATTCTTTATATTATTGTCAACACAACTAAATTCAGTCCCTTGTTCAATTTAGTAACTAGACTTTTAATTTGATAAGTACGTGCAATCCTTGAGTTCGACATCCGGTTCTTACCGTTTTATTATTACTTGCGACGATTTGGTACACTTGTCAATATCTCCATCATATTCCTTCGACAGACAATTTGCAGACATCCACCTTTGATCCATATTTTACCAAAATTGATAATAAAATCCTGATAAGAGTAGTTAAATTTATTATAGGTAAAAAAGACACAATGTACAATTTTTTGAACCTAGGACATTGGAATTCCTAATATGGACACAGATGTATCAAATTCAAATACTTATTATCAGCCTTGACCCATCAAGCAAATCAAATATAATGATGAATCAATTCATATCCAAAAAAAAAAAAAAAACAAACTTGCTCTTTTAAAAGTTTTTCAATCCCTCCCCCTATTTTCCCAAGATCTATTTCCTATTCTATTCTTACTCTTGTTCCTTTGGTCAAGCCAAAGGAACCAAATTCTAGTTTTCCATCCACAGTTGCACAATGAATAACATTAGCAATACAAAAAATCAAGCAAATTCAAACTCATTGAACATTATCGGTAACATCCTCAATAACAGTTTTATTCCAAATATGTACAAAAATATCAAAAACAAGAGAACAACAAAATTACCTGAAATAAGTGAACCAGAGAGAGCGCAGAGAGATGAACCAGAGAGAGCGCACGAGAGGCGCAGAGAGATGAACCAAAGAGAGCGCACGAGAGAGTTGAACGAGAGCCTGTACAGAAATTTAACATCAGTCAGGATTCTAATCAATACTTATGATGAAGAATTTTCCTAAACAACAAAGAGAAATCTAAGAACAATCATTAAATTTGCTTGTTGTAATTAGTATAAAATCGCAGCATGTATTCTATGATCTAATGCTCAGTCACTCTACTCAACCATATCAACCACTCCAATCATGAATGCCATACACAAAAAATCCAGTTGATCCACTATTCATAAAATGCATGTCAGCTTGTAACTTGTACATTTTTAATAAGCAAAAACCACACCATAACTTTGTTTCCTATTTCTAGTTTGAATGATTATTTACAGAAGCGTTTAATCTTGTTTATAGAACTAATTACAAACATCCATTTACCACAAAACAAGTAGTATAACATTCATCTGTTTTGCAAACCTAATCGCTGCCACCACCTAGCCGTACCCAGCCACCTAGCCGTATTGTTGTTGAATCGAGGGCAAACACTCTTTGTTTTGTATGATAACAAATTACAATTTGTCTACTAACGTTTATAGTTGAACCAAAGCACAGGGCATGATATCTTAAAGTGTAGCAGCTCGACATGATATCTTGTAAGACGCTTGACATGATATCTTAAAGGGTAGCAGCTCGGAGGAGAAGCTACTCAAGCGTTCAAGACTTATGTGTTATATTACTTTGCATAGGACGCTTGTAAGATCTCATCACTTAAGCTTTATGACTTTTGTAGTTGAGAGATGATCTTTTAAAATTGAACCGTTTTGTTAAAATAGAATTGAGCTAGGCATGGTAGAATCTTTTATATAAAAGCATGCAAATAGGTTAGGCACAAATAATGACTTGTTGTTTTTAAAGAAAGAAATAGATTCATCACTTGTTGTTTTTAAAGAAATCGATTCATGACTTGGTGTTTTGAAAGAACAAAATTGATTCATGGCTTCCTCTTTGAAAGAAGAAAATCGATTCATGGCTCATAGTTTTAAACAAAACAATCGATTGATGTCTTCTTCCTTTAAAGAACGAAATCGATTTATGACTTCTTCCTTCAAAGAAGAAAATCGATTTATAGCTTGTAGTTTTAAAGAGAACAATCGATTGCCTTCCTTGTTTTTGTGAACTTCATTTTATAAAGCAAACAATTGATTGTTTACTTGTCTCATTAAAGCTCAATATCGATTTAGGGCTTCATCTTCGAAGCACATAATCGATTCTTGGCTTCTTTACTCAAAGCCAAGAATCGATTCCTCACCTATTTGTTGAAAGCCAAGAATTGATTCCTCACCTATTTGTTTAAAGCCAAGAATCGATTCCTCACCTTTTTATAAAGGAAACAATCGATTTTCATCCTATGTTTTACAAGCAATTAAACGATTTCTCACTTATCAAAATAGTGTTAAAAAATTGCTTCAACTGTCATATTTTTACAATCCCAATAAATAGGATTAGGGTTTCCACGATTCTTCAACAATCCATAAATCTAAAAAGAATAGAACGCGAACTCTCACCGTCACAAATCTCTCATCTCTCTCAGCTACATCATTGTTATATTGCTTGAGTGATTGGATCCTAGTTTTCAATTGTAAACATCTATATTTGATTGTTGTGAAATCCTGAGAGTTTTCTTCGATAATTCAATCGGGGAGATTGAATTGTAGCGAAATCCTTAGCGGGGAGCTTGGGTTCTCAATTTGGGGAAAATTGAGATTGGTGTGATTGCTATAGGAGATTTGCTTGCTTGTAAGACGTTGAAGAAGTTCTTCTCATATAGTGGTTATTATCAAGTCCGAACCTCGTAAAAATCACAGTGTACTTCTTTCCCTTATCTTTACTTTGCGTTGTCTTTATAATTGTTAACTGTCATTGCATTTGATATTATCACGCTTAGATTTCATTATCATTGTAATTGTCTCTGCCTATTGTTATAGCTTGCATAGTTGTTGCATATAGTTTAAATCCTCTTTTTCGCATTCGATTTAAACTAGCATTGTTATTTCTCAGAAATTAAAAAAGATTTCATTTTTAGCATATAACCTTATTCACCCCCTCTCTAAGGTTATCATATAGTCCAACAATCGTCACCATCATCCTAATCCCATACCTTTTAGTCATTCAAGTTTCTAACCTTTCCGTTTATTCGTTCAAGTTTCTAACCTTTATGCGATTCGTTCTAGTCTCTAACCGTTATGCTATTCCAGAACCGATTTCACCCTGTTTCGAAATCATTTTGTGACTCCCAGCAACATCACCATTAAAACAGATCAGTGACCAAGAACCACAATCTTATCACGACCCGTTCCTTTCGTTCTTGCTTTGCAACGATTCTGATTTACACTCTGTTACTGGATTGGTTTCAAGCTACGGGATGGAGCTTCTTGATGGTGATGACAACTTCTGGACAGAGGGCACGATGGTGATGTGATCTTCTTGAGCCCAATCAGCTAAGTTTCTTTTCCTTTTTATTTTTCTTCTTGTTTTAAGTTTCCTTTTCCTTTTTCTGCTGGTTTTGCTTTTCGCTTTTTGTTGTTTCTATTGTGTTGTGGTTTTCTTTTATGTGATGTTGTGAGTGCGATGAGAGAGGAAGAGCGTGAGAGAGCGAGAGTGTATGAGGAACGGAGATGGTGAGATCGTGGGACGGGTTGGGAGGGTGATCGTATAAGGTCGAGCTGGAGAGAGGGGGTGAGAGGGTTGAGGAGTTGGAGAGACGACGACGTTGATTATGGTAGAAGGCATTTGGGTGTTTTCGGTCCAGGCCAATCAAAGGTTGGACGAATCGAGGTGGGGAGACGGGGTTGCCCAAAGGTTCACTAATAACGCGGGAGCCTTAGAAGGAGAGGATGGATGGCAAGTTGTTAATGGTCATAGAAGAAATGGAAAGAGTAGAGGGGTTGTGAAACCCATGAAGACTAATCTTGCTATCGCTTCTAATGTTGATAAGAGTGATGAAGTTCTGACTTCTTTCTTTATCACAACTTTTCCTGAGCATTATCGGGCCAAAGATCTTTTAGCTGTGTTCAAAATTTATGGGAAGGCTCAGGAAGTCGTTATTCCTGCGAGAAGAGACAAGGCTGGTAGGAGGTTTGGGTTCGTCCGTTTTATGGCAATCAAGAAGCCGTGTAACTTTGTTGTGAAGCTCGATAATATTTTCCTTGAAAAAATGAAGTTTTTTGTTAATTAACATAGGTTTGACAGGGTGGGAGTGGAGACTATGCGGAAGAATCAAGTTCCTACGAAAGTTGCGAGTGAGCTTAAGAAGACGCAGCCTACGACTCGGACGTGGGTGGTCAAGAAACAAGGGGGGAATTTAACAAATCTTACAAATCGGTTGTGGATGGAGTCGGTGTTAAGGAGAAGAGCGCATCTGGCAGTACGGTGGATGTTAACTTTAGCCCATTACCTGAGACAATTTCAAATCTTAATGTAGCTATGGTCGGTGAGGTTTTGTACCCGGGTAAAACCTATTTTATTCAGGAAGAGTTTTCTATGCAAGGGGTTTTTTCGGTGAAGGTTACACCTCTAGGAGCGAACTTGGTTCTGTTGGAAGGTAGGAAAGATGGCGATCTTCAAGCTCTTGTTGAGGAGGCAGGAGATTGGATGGCTCAATGGTTCAAAGAGATCAGGTCGTGGCAGCCTAGGGAGCTTGATAAGGAGCGCTTGGTGTGGGTTCGGTGTTTTGGTATTCCTGTTCATGCATGGTCGTTAGATTTTTTTCTCCTACTTAGTTGAGCCTTTTGGTACTTATGTGCATTCTGATGATAACACAGAAAAGTAAAAAGCCATGGACGTTGCTCGCATTCTGGTTAGGACAGAGTCTTTTGCTGATGTTAATTGTGTTCTTAAGGTTAAGATCAATGATGATGAGCTCGAGATAAGGGTGGTAGAGGATTGGTGTGGTCCCATGCAATGGAGTCTTTCGGTTCATCAGAAGGGTTTAGAGTCTAGTTTGAATGACAAAAAACCAGAGTTTGGTGCTCGTTGGCCAGAGATTTCTTTAGAGGAGGAGCATGTGTCTCCTTCAGGGGAAGAACATATTGGAGGTTCCTCTAAGAATCAATCTAAGGATGAGTCGACGCGTAATGACTTTTAATTTATCTCATGTTAGTAATTCTGTTAACAAGAGGGATGTTGAGTCGGAGGGGCATGTGGGAGGTGGAATTAAGTCTATTCCCTTTGCTCACTGAGCACGAGTGTGAAGGATCAAGCGGTTTCGACCCAGGGTTCTTCCTTGAGTCTTGTTCCATCTATTAGGCCCCTTGATCTCCGTTTAATTCCAAAATCCAGGAGTGTTGCTTGCATTCTTCATTCTGATCCTGGTGCAAGCCAAAACGTAAGTTCCCATGCCAGTGGAGCTGAATCCTTGATGGCATCATCTCTTCGTAAGGTTAGTCGCATGGAGGTAGCTCATGCTGCATTCTCTAATTGTCTGCGTCAAAGGATCAAAATCAGTCACAAGGTTCACCCAACAGTTGTGAGGGTCCAGTATGGAGTGGTGGTTCCTTAGGCGATTCTGGTATCCTGGCTGAAAATAAGCGTTTTTGGGTCCTTCATCAAAAAGCTACAGCTCAGAAGGTTTGGAATTATGCATCCGCTTTGGGGGTGGCGGGAGTAAGCCCTGATTCTGTTTATATTGACTTAATTGCTGCAGGTGAAGCTAGGGATCAAGCAGCAAAAATCATGAGGGAGAAAGAAATGGTACTTCATGAATATTGTTTCTTTAAATATTAGAGGGTTGGGTGATAGCGCCAAGAGGAGACATATGGCGGCTTTCATCAAAAGAGGTAATTTCGATATTGTTTGTATCCAAGAAACTAAGGGAATTGATAGATGATGGTCTGGTTCGTAGCTTTTGGGGGCAGAAAAGTTTCGATTGAATTGCAAAGCCTTCTGTGGGTCTTTCTGGGGGTATTCTTATGATGTGGAAAACCGTTTTGTTTGAGGTTAAGAGTTGTTTTGTAGGTGTGGGGCATGTGGGTTTGTGCTGTTTGTGGCAGAATTCTTTATTATATGTGGTGAATGTGTACGCCCCGGGGTCGATTGTTGGGAAACGAGAAGTCTGGGGGGCCATCTTTGCTTTGAAAAATCAGGGTGACCAAGGGGAATGGTGTGTTGTGGGGGATTTCAATGTTGTCTCCTCTTTGGAAGAACGTCAAGGTATCAGTGCTCATTTGCGAAGAACGGACATGCTAGAGTTTAATTTGTTTATCGCCAATATGTAGCTTGTGGATGTTCCTTTATATGGGAAGCAGTTAACTTGATTTTGTCCTGATGGTTTGTTTAGAAGCAGACTGGATCGTTTTTTAGTCTTTGAGGGTTTGGTTTCTTCTTAGAAGATTAATGGTCAATGGGTGGGTGATAGAGATATATCAGATCATTGTCCTATTTGGTTGCTTAGGTCCTTTAAGGATTGGAGTCCGAAGCCTTTTCGATTGTTTAATGGTTGGCTTGACCATCCAGAGTTCAATGGTTTAGTGGATCAATGGTGGAAAGGGTTTTCTGTTAAGGGAAAAAAGGGGTATGTGATCAAAGAGAAAAACTCAAATTTACTGAAGGCAAAGTTAAAGGTCTGGAATAACAAGCTGTTTGGTCGGATGGATCTCAGTATTAACAATCTTATTTCTGAGTTAAATGATCTTGATCGGGTCATCTTAGAAGGGGGGTGTGATGGAAGATGTGGCAAAGTTGAGGGAGTTGTCTGCGTCCTTTTGGAAGCAGTTTCACGTTAAAGAGAGTATGATCAAACAGAAGTCTACATCTAATTTGATTAGAGAAGGGGATCTCAATACTAGATCATGCCTGCATCAAGAACTGTAGTAGAGCTAATCAGATTGTGTCTTTGAATAGGGATGAGATGAGGTTGGAGGAGGTATAGGAGGTGAAGCAGGAAGTGAAAAGATTTTTTGAAGATAGTTTTGTGGAACCGCGTTTACAGAGACCTATTCTCATTGGTATCGAGTTTGGTAAGATCAGCGATGAGGAGTATCATTATCTTATAGCTCCGTTCATGGAGGATGAGGTGAAAGAAGAAGTGTGGAATTGTGATGGAAATAAAAGTCCACGTCCTGATGGCTATAATCTCAATTTCATTAAAAATTGTTGGGAGGTAGTGAAGGAGGATGTTATGGGTTTCTTTGAGGAGTTCCATGCTAATGCAGTGTTGCCAAAAGCAATTTCGGCTTCGTTTCTCGCTCTTATACCAAAAAAGGATAATCCTTAAGATTTAAAGGAGTATCGTCTGATTTGTCTTATAGGGTGTATTTATAAAATTTTGGCTAAAGTGCTAGCTGGTAGATTGAAAAAGGTGTTACCCATGATTATCTCTTCGTGTCAATCGGCGTTTCTCTCGGGTTGACAGATTTTGGATGGGGTGTTGGTGGTTAATGAACAGGTAGATTTCACTAAGAGAAGGAAGGCAGAGTGCATGCTTTTTAAGGTCAACTTTGAAATAGCCTATGACTCTATCTCTTGGGGGTTTCTTGAATACATGGTGGGTCAGATGGGCTTTGGTGCATTGTGGATTAAATGGATTAGAGCTTGCTTATATAACTCTTATATGTCTGTTCTGGTTGATGGGAGCCCTACTGAAGACTTTCTAATTCACAGAGGTCTTAAGCAAGGAGACCCTTTATCTCCTTTCCTTTTCCTTATTGTCGCTGAGGGCTTAATTGGTATGGTTCACAAAGCGGTGTGGGACGGGCTTTTCTCTGAGTTCATGGTTGATACAAATCTTAGTTTTTCGGTGCTTCAATTTGCAGATGACACTATCTTGGTTGGTAAGGGATCGTGGGATAATTTGTGGAGTATAAAGTTTATCTTCAGAATTTTCGAACTTGTCTTGGGGTTGAAGGTGAATTTTCACAAGAGCTGTTTGTATGGCATCAACTTGAAGGATGATTTTCTTGAAGCGGGTGCTACTTTCTTGTCCTGCAGCACTGCTGCTATTCCCTTTAAATTTTTGGGTATTCCGAAGGGAACCAATCCTAGAAGAAAGCACACTTGGACTTCGATTTTTGATAAGGTGAGAAAGAGACTTTCGTCATGGAGTGGGCGTTTCTTGTCTATTGGGGGTAGAGTGACTCTCATAAATTTTGTGCTCAATAGTATTCTGCATTATATGTTTTCCTTCTATAAGGTTCCCAAGATTGTTATCCAATAGCTTGTTAAGATTCAAATGGATTTTTTGTGGGGGAGTTTTAAAGAGGACCGAACCGTTTATTGGGTGTCTTGGGAGAAGGTGTGTAGACCTAAGAAGGATGGTGGTTTGGGGGTGAAAAACCTGGAAGCTTTTAATTTGGCTCTTTTGAGCAAGTGGAAATGGAGGTGCATAAATGATTTTAATGCTAATTGGCGATCGCTTATTTATCATCGTTATGGGGACCCGAGGTTTGTCTTCACGGGAGCTTTATTCTCTACTGGTGGCACTAAGGATTCTTTATGGTGGAGAGACTTGTTACTTTTGGAAGATGGAGTACCTTCATGGCAGGGTGCCTTTGCTTCTGCTCTTAGGTCGGTGTTGGGTATGGGGAATTTGATATCCTTTTGGTTACACAGGTGGGTTAGTAGTGAGAATTTAAAGAACTTGTTTCCTAGCCTTTTCCATTTGGCAAAGTTTAAAAATAGCAGTATTAGGGAGCACGGTTATTGGATTGATAATACTTGGCATTGGAATCTCGAATCGGATCGTCCTCTGTCTGCGGAGAAAAGTGCTGAAAATGACATGCTTCGTGACATTTTGAATTCTATTCATCCCGATGATTTCGACCAAGATCGTTGGCAGTGAAGGCTTGATAAATTCCATGAGTTTACAATTAAATCCTGTTATGCTTTAATGCTGAATCTAATACATCATGATAGGTTGGATAACGATATTCAAAGCTCTTTAGATGACATGTGACAGCTTTCGATTCCCACTAAGGTGGGGGTTTTCGGTTGGAGATTGCTGTTGGGAAAGCTTTCAACTCGCGATGCTCTTATTTCAAAGGGTATTATTAGGGATCCTCATAGGTCGTGTTTCCCTTTTTGTTTTGAACAGGATGAATCTATTTTCCATTTATTTTTTCTTTGCAGGTGTTCCCGGTCAGTTTGGACTGCTATTCATACTTCACTGAACATTACGGTTATTGATTCTCTTGTTGGAGTTGCGCGTTTTAAGGCTCATGGGCTCATGCTGGATTCCAAGAAGGCCGGGAGGTTGAAGTATTTACTCTGGATGGCAATCACGTGGTGTGTTTGGGTCCTTCGGAACAATATTCTTTTTAGGGATCAAGTTTTTAATTCTCAAGTGATTGTCAATCATGTCAAAAATATATCCTGGAGCTCGTTCATCAACATTGAAGGTCGCAGTTCATCTTTAAATATTTCTGATTGGTGGGTAAATCCTATTATTTGTATGAACTCAGTGTAACTTGGACTCTTGTTTCATTCTTCCTGGGGTACTCTTTCCTCCTTGAGTCTTTTTTCCGTGGTGTTTTGGCCCAAGGAGGTTTTAATGAGACCCCTTGTATTTGTAACGGTTTGATAGCAGACCAATTGTAAATAGAGTTTACTATAGAAGAAAGAAAGATATTAATGATTCTTAGGAGGGGTAAAATAGTCAAAACACACTTGTATTAGTTGATATAAATAGTGTTGTACACTGTGAATGTTTCACAGTTATGCAGAAACAGAAAGTAGTTACATTCAGTTAGTTACTGGAACTATAAACCAGTGGATTGTAATGTTCATTGATTCTTGAAGTTTTCAATAAAAATTCCCCTTGAATCAGTTGATTCCTATCAACTGGTATCAAAGCAATTCGATTCTGCAATTTCATGCCGAGGAAGAAGACGAACTCAACAGTGATGGATGCCAAAATTGAGGAGTTGGAACGACGACTTAGGGAGTCTAAGGATCGCAATCAACAACGTCTCAACGAGACACTCACGAAAATGGAGGAATTGTTCGCAGCAATGCAATTGAGTAACCCCGGTCAATTTCGACCCGACGACCCGAAAGCGACAGAGAAATCAAGCAACACCGGGAACAACGGCGACGACGAACGCAGGCTACGCAAGGTGGATCTCCCAGTGTTCAATGGTGACGATGCCACGGGTTGGCTCACGAAAATGGAGCGATTCTTCAAGGTTTGCAAGATTGACGAGAGCGAGAAGATTGACGCGGCGTTAATGGCGATGGAGGGAAAGGCATTGTCTTGGATGCAGTGGTGGGAGGCGAACAGTGAGGTGTTGTCCTGGGATGGTTTGAAGGAGGCGATTCTCCGCCGCTTTCAACCAACGGTGGTCACTAACGCCTTCGAAATGTTGATAAACATGAAGCAAGAAGGGACGGTGCGTGAGTATCGCAAGAAGTTCGAAATGGTTGCAAGCCACCTCAAGATTCAAGATCAAGATTTGTTCTCAGGCATGTTCTCGAATGGTCTAAGAGAAGATCTTAGGGCTGAGGTAGGATTGCAAAGGCCAAAGAATCTTGCAGACATGATGGAAATAGCACTGCTGCAGAAGAAAAGTTAGGTGCCGTTGGAAGATATGGTGCACGCAATTTTGGAGGTTTCAAGAATGCAAGTAAGCCTAGCACAGACACTGGAACCGCTTCTAAGGGGTCTAAACCAGGAAAGACTTGGCAAGCTACCAAAACCAGAAGTGTTGGAGGAAAGGAGATTGAGGAGAAAAGAAAGAAAGGGTTGTGCTTCACGTGTGATGAAAAATATGTGCCAGGGCATGTTTGTAAGAATAAGGTGCTGTCGTGCTGAGGATACTCTATGTAGAAGAAGCCAACGAAGAGGCAGAGGAGAAGGAAAAGGAAGATGAGGAAGATGAAGAGATAGTTTGGGAAGCAATCATGAAAAGCTTGCATCTCTATAGCATGGCAGGTTTGTCTTCCAATTATTCATTCATGTTGAAGGGCGGCTTGCTTGGCATATTGGAGATACTAGTATTGTTAGATTGTGGTGCCACAAATAACTTTGTATCTAAGAAACTTGTGGAGGGACAGAATCTGGTGGTGCAGCAGATACCTCCATGTTGGGTGAAAGTTTGGGAATGGTCAGAGAATAATGATCAATGGTGTGTGTAAGGGGGTGGAACTCCTATTGCAAGGGTTGAAGGTGAAGGTTGATTGCTTTGTGCTTCCTTTGGATGGTGAAGATTTGGTGCTGGGCATTGATTAGTTGGAAAAAATGGGCAACATTAAGGCCAACTTCAAGGAGTTAAAAGAAGGTGCTACTATACCAAACTTGAGGTCCTATAGATATCCCCATTTCCAGAAAAATGAAATTGAAAGATAGGTAGCTGATATGTTGAAAACTGGCATCATTAGACCTAGTTCAAGCCCCTATTCCAGTCCTATAATACTTGTTAAGAAGAAGGATGGCAGTTGGCAATTTTGTGTGGATTATAAAGCTTTAAACAAGCTGACAGTGCCCAACAAATTTCCCATTCCATTGATAGATGAACTACTAGATGAACTCAATGGTGCAGTAATTTTCTCTAAGTTGGATCTCATGTCTGGTTATCACCAAATCAGAATGAGACCTGAAGATGTTCGCAAGACTGCCTTTAGAACTCATGAGGGCCATTATGAGTATTTGGTGATGCCCTTTGGGTTGACTAATGCCCCCATCAACCTTCCAAGCACTCATGAATGAAGTTCTCAAGCCTTTCCTAAGAAAGTTTGCCTTAGTAATTTTTGATGATATTCTGATATATAGCAGATCTGTGAGTGATCATGCTGAGCATCTCAGAAAAGTTTTTGCTGTTTTGACTGAGAATCACTTGATAGTGAACAAGAAGAAAGGTGACTTTGGAGTGCCCACAGTTGAATATCTTGAACATGTGGTGACAGCAGAGGGTGTGTCTGCAGATCCAAAGAAGGTCAGTGCAATGATTGAATGGCCCATTCCTAAGGACATCAAGGGGTTGAGGGGATTCCTAGGATTGACAGGCTACTATAGGAGGTTCGTGAAGGACCATGGCCGCATTGCAAAACCTTTGACTGAGCTGTTGAAGCTAGAAAAGTGGTGCTGGAATGATGAAGCAGAGGACGCCTTCAACCAACTTAAACACATTATGACCACTCTACATGTTCTCAGGATGCCTGATTTCACAGAGCAGTTTGTTGTGGAAACTGATGCATCAAGCAAAGGTGTAAGGGCGGTGCACTACAAGAATTACTTGCATTACTGGTTGAACATTTCTGGCGGAATCAGTCTGTCAGTATGTTTTCTGGCGGAATTTGGCGATTTCTGGCGGATTTAGCCTGCCAATACGTTTCTGGCAGATCTTATAACATTTCTGGCGGACTTAAACCACCAGTATGTTTACTGGCGGATTTTTTTATGCATTTCTTGCGAAATTTGGTTGGGATATTAAAAATATTTTTTAAATAAACATATCCGCCAGTATTTGCAGTTACTAGCGGATTGGTTATAAAATTTAAAATTTAAATATCAGCCAGTAGATGCAATTACTGGCGGAATTATCAGCCAAAATTGAATTTCGCCAGTAATTGCATTGAATCCGCAAGTAATTGTATTTTCTGGCCGAATTTGAAATCCCCCAGTAGATGCAATTACTGGCGGAATTATCAGCCACAATTGAATTCCGCCAGTAATTGCATTGAATCCGCCAGCGATTGCATTTTCTGGCCGAATTTGAAATCCCCCAGTAATGCGTTGAATCCGCCAGTAATTGCAGTTACTGGCGGATTGTTATTGGTCCCATCGTTAACTGAATTGAGTTCCGCCAGTAATTGCACTTTCTGGCTGAATTTGAAATCCGCCAGTAATGCGTTGAATCCGCCAGTAACGTGGGCAATCCGCCAGTAATTGGTCCGCAAATAATGTTCTTTTTTGGCGGAATTTATTTGTAGCCTCGAAAACGCATCTAATTCCACCAGTATTGCTATGTTTCTGGCGGATTATCAATTTTTAGCCGTTGGTTTTTTCACCTATATATAACTTCTCAGTTTCTCAAATCATTCATCTTCATTTTTCTCCCATCTTCATTTTTCTCAAACTTCTATTCTCTTCTCACATTTCAGTTTTCTCATCTCTTCTCATATTTTGTCTGCAATAATTTTATTAAGGTATGTATTAATTATAACGTTTTTGTTTTAGTAAATATTTTGTTTAAGAATATGAGTAATAGTTAGTTAATATATTTTATTTATTATTTCTTTAGCAATTGATTGGAGTTTGGTTGAAAATTTTGTTGGAGAAGTCTGAAATTTGCTTCAAGCTAGAGTCTTCTCTGCACTACTGGTTTGAATTAAATAAACGAATTAAAAAATAGTTTTTAAAAAAACGAATTAAAATATTTAAATAATATTAAATTTTTAAATCAACGAATTTTAAAATAATTTTAAACGAATTATAAAATAATATTTAAAAAAATCACATTTAAAAATACTTTTTTAAAAAAAAACATTACTGGCGGATTTTCAGCCTGTAATTACTGGGGGATTTACTGGCAGATTTTCAGCCAGTAGTTACTGGCGGAATTTCTGCCAGTAACTACTGGCTGAAAATCTGCCAGTAAATCCGGCAGTAATTACTTGCGAAAAATCCGCCAGTAACCGTTACCTGCGACCGTTTTTCTGGCGGATTAAATCCGCTAGTAATGTCCTATTTCTGGCGGATTTTAACCATTACTGGGGGATTGGGTCAGCCAGTAATACACGAAATTCTTGTAGTGGTACTTATGCAAGAAGACAGGCCAATAGCATACTTTAGTCAAAAACTCTCCATTCGTGCCCAGCAAATATCCACCTATGAGAGAGAGCTCACGGAAATAGTGCTGGCAATACAGAAGTGGCGCCATTACCTTATGGGACAGCAGTTTGTAGTCAGGACAGACTAACAGAGTCTACAGTTCCTTAATGATCAAAACCTGCTTGGTGGAGAACAAGTGAAGTGGACTTCCAAGTTGTTAGGATTTGACTTCGTGATACAATATAAGCCTGGTAGTGCTAACAAGGTGGCTGATGGGTTGTTTAGGCAGATGATTTTTGCTGCTGTGTCTAGTATAACCTTGCCAGAGTGGAGTGAATGGGAAGAAGAAATAAGAAGTTGCCTTGTGCTGAAGGCAATCATGCAGCAAGTGGTTCTGAAATCTGCAGACTTAGTGAAATTCACCATCAGACAGGGGTTCTTGTATAAGGGAACCAGTCTAGTATTGCCCAAAACATTTTCCTGAATTCCCACCATATTGAAGGAGTTCCATGCTTCATTGCAAGGTGGCCATTCAGGTTTTTTAGGACATATAAGCGTATTGTGGGGGTCTTCGATTGGCAAGGGTTGAAGAAAGATATCAAGGAGTTCATCATGCATTGTCAACAATGTCAAAAAAGCAAGATTCAGACCTTAGCACCAGCTGGATTACTACAGCCACTGCCAATACCAGCAAAGGTATGGTCAGATGTGTCCATGGACTTTATAGGTGGGCTTCCTCGGGTTGGCAAACAAGACACCATCCTTGGGGTGATTGATAGGCTAACAATGTATGCCCATTTCCTCTTACTTGGACATCCTTATACAGCTAGTGATGTGGCTCATTCCTTCATCTCTGGAGTCATTAAACTGCATGGATTTCCAGAATCAATTGTCACTGACAGGGATAGAATTTTTCTCAGTCAATTTTAGAGAGAACTCTTCAAACAAGCTGGTACTAAGCTCAGATACAGTACAGCTTATCACCCCCAATCAGATGGTCAAACTGAAGTGACAAATAGGTGCTTAGATATTTATTTGAGGTGCTTTGTGGGTGATCACCCAAAGTCTTGGACCAAGTGGATTGACTGGGTAGAGTTGTGGTTCAACACAAACTATAATGTGTCTATTGGAATGACACCATACAAGGCTTTGTATGCTAGGGATCCTAATCCTATCATCAAGGGTCCTGCTATCCCTTCTAATGTGGAGGAGGTTAATCAGCTATATGAGGCAAGTGATACCTTGCTTGAGAAACTGCACCAGAACCACACATTGGCTCAACAGAGAATGAAAAAATAGGCTGACAAAAGAAGAAGAGACATCCCATTGAATGTGGATGACTGGGTTTATTTGAAGACTACTCCCTATAGATGGAAGTCCCTAGCAGAGAGGAGGAATAAAAAGTTGAGCCCTAGGTTCTATGGCCCTTACAGAGTCTTGGAAAAGGTGGGACAAGTGGCTTACAAGCTTGAATTACCACCAGGATGTCGTATTCATCCTGTTTTCCACATCAGCAAATTGAAGAAGACTATTCCAGGCCAATACCAACCACAACAAATACCTACAGCTTTAACTGAGGATGGCACTCTACAACCTGAAGTAGAAGATCTGTTAAACCTTCGGTACAGCAACAGGGGAGAAGCTGAAGTGTTGGTGAAATGGAAAGAATTGCCTGCTTGTGATAATTCTTGGGAGAGCACAAAAACTTTTGCACCTCTTTTCAAATCCTCTTTTAAAAGTTTTCCAATTCAACTACGTGATTCTTATAACACAATCATTTATTAAGAGAAGATTTGGTTATTATCCTTGGCTATGTTGTTTGTACATGTTAGTAACCAAGTGATCACTCTGAATATCAAATTCATTTGATAATTTTAGCTTCCTTAAATATTCTCGAATTACATTTGCTTTTTGTTTTCTTGGCTTATCACAAATACAATACTATTTATAATACACATGATACTTTTTGAGTGCACTTGTAATGAATTTAGTCCCAATTCTAAATACACCAACTAACTAAGTATGTGCATGAGTAATTACTTAGAACCTACCAATATATGAATATGATGATAAGTGAATACTAATTTTTTGTTTAATTTTCCACACAGTACCTGAAAAGTAATTAATCCAGGACAACATTTATAACACAAGGTGGACAACATTTATAACAGTATAAGTGGTGCCAAACAAAGTTTTTCCAAAATTTCTCTTTCCTAAATTATTAAGCGTGAATTCATGAATAATAACGGGACAAATAAGAACATACATAGTTACTTTTAATGTTGAACCAGAATGTAAAAGTACTCATATCTGTCTAATGTTGAACCAGAATGTCATACAACTTTAGCATACCTACAAGGTAGTCTCTAAAATTAAAACTCCAGACTACAACCAGCCACAGTTCAAAGAAAATAGGCCAAGCTCCTTTCAAATCCTACTATCAAACAGTGCACAAATCAGCGAACGAATAATAGTTTCCTCTACCTGATGGTTCATTACAAACTTGGGAAACCTTAAAACCTAAAATCCCTAAAAAAGAAAGGGGCTCTGTTCGCAGATAACTTACAGAAAAGAGAGAGATGAACGGCGAGATTAACTTACAGAAAACAGAGAGATGAACGGCGTCGCAAGTGAGAAAGATGAACGGCGTCGCAAGTGAGAGAGATGAACGACCGAGCAAATGAGATAACAGTGTTGTCGAACGCGTCGTTGTTGGCGACGACGAAGTGGGTGAGATGCTCTAACAAGACGACGGTTGGGTGAGAGATTCTAGGTGTCTGGGTGAGAAGGTTTGTTCATACGTTGTGCGTGAGAGGAATTTTGGGTTTACGCAACGGGAAGGAGATACAATGCACGAGGAAATAATATTTTAGAAAAATTAAAATTTTACTGAACATAAGGAGCGCTCATTAAGAAAAGCGCCACTAATGGCCCTCCATATTTTTGGGTTGAGGAGCGCTTCCAAAAAAGCGTCACTAATGGCCCTCCATATTTTTGGCTTGAGTAGCGCTTTCACAAAAGTGTCACTAAGGACCATCCGTATTTTTGACTTAAGGAGTGCTTCATATAAAAGCGCTACTAATGCTATAACATAGGTGGCATTTTTTTAAAAGCGCTACTAAAAGGGGAGCCCTTTTTACCCCATTCTGGCGTAATGGATGAAATTGTGTGTGCTGCCTCCGTCAATGTCATTCTTTGGTTTGTGTAATGTTGTGTTTTTTCTGTTATTTTGTAGACCGAAGGGAATATATTATATTTGAACACCTAAATTTTTTTATAATAACATTTAAATTCTTGTTTTGAAATTTAATTGCTGGTTAATGAATTACGACACATTGATATATTCGTTATCTGTTATTCCAAGTAGGTTCCCAGGAAAGAGAGGTGGGTCACAATGGACACTCTTAAGAACCAAGTCTTTCCTAGCCAGAACTTCCCCCCAAACAACACTGTTTTCGAAATCAAATCGAAGAGATTATTGGGATGAGTCGCGGACAAGGTCGCTTTCTTTAAGACGTTTCGTGGCACTGCTCCAAGGTGCAAGCAGACTATCAACCACGACGTCCCCAAGATAAAACAGCCCAGACAAACAGTTACGAATTTCCACTGCACCGTGAGAAATTCACTCTAAGATATACACCTTCAATATGGTTATGAAAACCACTCTTGGCTTGGAAATGCTTCAAGCTTTCGAAAGTACAAGAAAGTATTTTAGGGAGAAGAGAGAAACACTTGAAGAGAAAACTCTTGAGTTTCAAGTGTTTGGTGTCTTTTGCAAGTGAGGAGAAGGTCTCCTTTTATAGGTGTTGGGAAGGATGTATCCGTTGGCAAGAATAAAGAGCAACGGCTCTAATGGGGAACAAAACCGTTGGAGGTTTAATGAAAAAAACCCGTTACAAAATTAATGCAAAACCGTTACAAAAATTGGTTGGTCAATAACTCAGTCAACAGTCAAAATAAAAAAAAATTCCGAAAAATTAAGCACACCGCTCAGCCTGGCCCGACATGACCGGCCTGCAGCGGCGATGCGCGCGTGTGTGGTGGTCATTTTTTGCGTGTCCTCTCCCATCCACAAAATTGGGTAACCCTTGGGCCCCAACCCAATAGATGAGATTCCTACTTATAAACACTCACATAGTGTCTATTCCAACCAATGTGGGACTTTTTCAAGTCACACAATTCTAAAAATATCAACAATCCCCCACTTGAATTTAAAAAGAAGTTTTAGAAGTAGCGTCAAATGTTTCCATAAGATTGTGCATAAACAGAGGTGTCTTATGATCCGCTGTCGCGCACGGATCAAAAACGAGTATTTTGAAAATATAGTATACGGTAACGACAACTCGAATATCGTTCTCAAGGATTCTTGTATAATAATTAACCAACTGAAATCGATTTCCGGGGTGTTTGGTTTAAGGTTCGAATTAACAAATAGAGTAATTAAGTGATTATCAAATAAGTTTAAAAATCAATTTACTGATTCGGTTCCTGCCTATCATCGATTGTCGTAATTCCAACCGCAAATTATCTATTCCTATTCGACTATAATATCAACTAACAAGCGCAGTTGATAGTATAAGTTGTATGTTCCTATTATCCGAATTAAGCAAACGGGATTAAGTTTCATGAATTACGCAAACATGAATCAAACGAACACGATAACGAATTAAGCAAACGATAACGTGACTATAGTTAGGATCATACAATCAATCGAATTAAACCAATATAACCTATGTAAATCAAATTAAGCAACAAGAGACATAGATTTATATTGAAAGGAGTAGAGAACCTGAATTATAATTACTAAAATCTCAAGGTGTCAGAACCTGAATACAGCAAATTGTCTGGATCGGTTAGTTCTCCATGAGAATTCGTACAAAAGCTTCCAAAATATTTCGTGAATAGTAAACTCGATCCCTGAACAGTAAACGGCTGCCTAGGTATAATGGAAAACAAGGAATTCGGGTCATAACCCAACTGGGTCAAAAACATAAAAAACCCGGTCCAAAATCGACCAAAACTTAAAAATATCTAATGCTGCAACTTCAACGAATTATTCAAGCCTGCTACAGTCCGAATCATCTTCTGGCTTCAACATGAAAGTTGTACCTCTTTCTCTTATCTTTTCAACGCATATTGGAACGCGTCGATCCGATACTCGTAGCTCCAGTTATGAATTTTTCCGTGAAAGCTGCTAAAGCTGAAAATAAAATACGGAAATCAAATTAAACCAAAAATAAACTAAATTAGAAAAACATTATAAAACATAAAAATAAACAAAGCAAAACATAGAAATGCTTAAGTACAAACATGGAAGAATGTGCATCAAAATGCATTGATCAAATTCCCCCACACTTGAACTTTTGCACTCCGAGCAAAATAAAATAAAAACTCAGGAAACACACAAGCATCATCAGTTACTCATTCCAGGCCACAAACTTTTCTTCAGTTAAGATTGCATCGATAGGTACTAATCTTGCACACTAAGGATATCGTAGGAACACTAATCCACAATTGTGCAATCATAAGCCTCCTGAATACACAAACCAATCTGAATCACGTTATTATGCCTAAGCCTAACTTACCCATCCTCCTTTTTCCTCTTTTTCATTCTGGCGCAATCACATTAAGCCCGTTATCTCCACACACTCATAGTAAGGCTACCGGTTAGTGACTCTGATCCTTTTTGCATGGGGTTCTGGAATTAAGTGGCATAACCCCTGTTTACCCAATTGTAGTTGCGGGGGATCGGACCGTAATCCGCCCTACCAAGTTCAGCACCAGAAACCTCTGAACCAACTAACAACGAGGATCCCCCTTTTTTTTTGTGTAGGTTCTACGACCGTTGGGTTAAGTGACCGGGTGAGGGTCACCAAACTTAGAAGGAACATTCCCTATTTTTTTTTTTTTTTAAAACTTGGATCACTCACTTATTTTCATCGGCTTCCTTACATAGAGCGTGTGTGAGATGGTGCCGACTGCAAAGATAAACTACTCAAGAGCTGTCAGAGAATGGGAATTCAAGGTTATGTCATAATAAGGATTCAAATTAATTTCCATATGCAGGAGACTCACGGTGTTAAGACGATACCGATCTTGTGAACTTTTCCCAAGTCTCCACAACCCAAAACTCAGATTAATCTATAACCCAAAACTTTCAAAAAGATGCATTTTTTTTATAATAACTGAAAACAAAACAAAACAACGAACAAAAGCAAAGAAAACAAATGATTCCCTCCCCCACACTTAAAACAAGCATTGTCCTCAAGAAAGGACATAACTATGAAAGTAGAGAGAAGGAAAGAAGAACTCCCTGATCAAGTTGCAGTGTAGTTGGGCGCTTCCAAAGAAAGCTCCTCTATGTTTGCATCTTCAGGCGCTGAACTTTCATGGAATAGCTTTAGGCGCTGCCCATTGACCTTGAAAACTTTGTCAGTACCTGCACTTTTAATCTGTACTGCACCATGAGGGAAAACATTAGTAACAACAAAAGGGCCAATCCATTTGGATCGAAGTTTCCCAGCCATAAGCTTAAGGCGGGAACTAAACAGTAAAACCTGTTGGCCCACAGAGAATTCCTTCCTAGAAATCATCTTATCATGGAAGTGCTTAGTTTTCTCTTTATAAATCCTAGAGCTTTCATAAGCCTCTAGCCTAAGCTCTTCAAGCTGTTGTAATTGGAGTTTTCTTTCAATACCCGCTTGTTGCATCTCCAAATTACAACTTTTCACCGCCCAATAAGCACGGTGTTCTATCTCTACAGGAAGATGACATGCCTTACCAAAAACAAGTCGATAAGGAGACATCCCTATGGGTGTCTTGAAAGCTGTCCTTTGAGCCCAAAGTGCGTCTTCTAGACGGCGGCTCCAGTCCTTCCTGTTTGGCTGCACCATTTTCTCTAAAACCTGTTTGATCTCTTTGTTTGAGATCTCAGCTTGCCCATTAGTTTGTGGGTGATATGCAGTAGAGACTTTGTGCACAACTCCATACTTGCGGAGCAAAGCTTCCATGGTGCGGTTACAGAAATGAGTGCCTTGGTCACTTATGATAGCTCGCGGTATTCCAAACCTGCAAAAAATATTAGACCTGACAAAATCTGCAACAACTCTAGAATCATTAGTCCTAGTGGGGATAGCTTCTACCCACTTTGAAACATAATCAACAGCAAGTAAAATGTAGAGAAAACCAAATGATATAGGAAAGGGACCCATGAAGTCGATTCCCCATACATCAAATACCTCACAGAAAAGCATAGGTTGCTGAGGCATTTCACTCTTACGAGTGATGGCTGTACCTGCTATCAGGCACTCTTTACAAGTGCGGTAAGTCTCATAAGCATCCTTAAAAACAGTGGGCCAATAGAAACCTGAGTCTAGGATATTTCTTGCAGTCCTTTGAGGACCAAAGTGTCCCCCTACTTGAGAAGCATGAGAAAGATGCAAAATAGATTCAATCTCATAGTCGGGGACACATCTCCTAATTACCTGATCACTACCAAACTTCCAAAGATATGGATCATCCCAAACATAATATTTGGCATCACTCTTGAGTTTGTGAATTTGTGTCCTGGATGCACCTGTAGGAAAAACACCAACAACAAGATAATTAACAATATCAGCAAACCAAGGAGTAACTCCATGCATAAGTAAAAGATGCTCATCAGGAAAGTCATCCTGAATGGGAAAAGGATCTTCATCCCTCTCTATCCTGCTCAAGTGATCAGCCACCAAGTTCTCAGCTCCACTTTTATCTTTAATCTCCACATTAAACTCTTGGAGTAACAACATCCACCGAATCAATCTCGGTTTTGCTTCTGGCTTCTTCAACAAGTACTTTAAAGCTGCATGGTCAGTAAAAACAACAACCTTGGAACCTAGCAAATATGATCTGAATTTATCAAGAGCAAAAACAATAGCTAGAAGTTGCTTTTCAGTGGTGGTGTAATTAGACTATGCAGAATCTAAAGTCCTAGAAGCATAGTAAATAACATGGGCAGCCTTGTCAACTCTTTGTGCAAGGACCGCCCCAACAGCATAGTTAGAAGCATGACACATAATCTCAAAAGGAAGGGTCCAGTCAGGGGGCTGGATGATGGGAGCTGAGGTCAATGCTTTCTTCAAGAAGTCAAATGCTTTTTTGCAATTGTCATTGAAGTTGAAAGTGACGTCATTCTTCAACAAGTTGGACAGCGGAAGAGCTATCTTGCTGAAATCCTTAATGAAACGCCTGTAAAAACCTGCATGACCAAGAAAAGAACGAATCTCGCGAATGCAAGATGGGTAAGGCAATGTAGAAATCACATCAATCTTAGCAGGGTCTACAGAAATTCCTTTTTCAGAGATTATGTGACCTAAAACAAACCATAAAATGGCATTTTTCATAATTTAAAACAAGGTCAGTTTCGATGCATCTCTCTAAAACCATATTTAAACTGCTCAAACACGCATCAAATGAAGAACCATAAACAGTGAAATCATCCATAAACACTTCCATGCAATTTTCAATAAAATCAGCAAAAATGCTAATCATGCATCGCTGGAAAGTGCCAGGAGCATTGCAAAGACCAAAAGGCATCCTCCCGTAAGCAAATGTACCGAATGCGCACGTAAAAGTAGTCTTTTCTTGATCTTCAGGTGCAATATGAATTTGAAAGTAACCTGAAAAGCCATCAAGAAAACAATAATGTGATTTACCAGCAAGCAGTTCAAGCATTTGGTCAATGAACGGTAAAGGAAAGTGATCCTTTCTAGTAGCCTGGTTCAATCTCCTGTAATCAATACAAACTCTCCAGCTATTCTGAACTCTAGTGGGGACAAGTTCATTCTTTTCATTTTTTACCACCGTGAGGCCAGATTTCTTAGATACAACCTGCACTGGGCTTACCCATTTACTGTCAGAGATAGGGTAAATGATACCTACTTGCAAGAGTTTGGTTACCTCTTTCTTCACAACATCGAGGATAAACGGATTAAGCCTCCTTTGGGGCTGCCTTACTGTTTTAGCACCATCTTCAAGTAAAATCCTGTGCATACACATTGAGGGACTAATACCTGGGATGTCAGCCAATGTCCACCCAATCGCCTTTTTATGCTTCCTCAAAACCTGCAAAAGCTTACTTTCTTGATCGAAATCAAGGTTAGAAGATATTATAACCGGGAGTTTTTCATTACTCTCTAAATAAGCATATTTCAGATTTGCAGGGAGTTGTTTCAGCTCCAGGGAAGGTGGTTGCTCAATGGATGGAGTACCTGGGGCAGCCGGGGTGTCGAGAGCTTCATCGACAACTTCACCTGTAGAAAAAATGTTACCCTGCAAGGCAGCATCAATCTCAGCACATACAACACAAAGGTTAGTGTCAGTACAATCATCACATGAGTAAACATCATCAAAACCAGATAAAGATGGAAAATCAAGTGAAAACAATTCAGAACAAGTGTCATCAACCAACTCAGAGATCAATTCAATATGAAAAACGGAATGCTCTTCTAAGGGATATTTCATAGCATCGAAAATGTTAAATTTCGCGACAATGTCACCAAATTCCATGGACATGGTTCCATCATCAACATCAATTTTTGTTTTCGCCATTTTCATGAACGGTCTGCCTAAAATGATGGGAGCCCTGCTTGACTTAGTTTCTCCTTCAATGTCCAGAATATAAAAATCTGCGGGAAAAATTAAGTCATCAACTTGAACAAGGACATCTTCCACTACTCCGGTGGGGCCGGCATTGCTTCTGTTCGCCAGCTGAATGATTAAACCTGTATGCTGCAAAGGACCAAGATTAAGGTTATTATAAACAGAAGTAGGCATAACATTAATGCCCGCTCCTAAATCAAGCATGCAATTTTCGAATTTACTATCCCCGATGGTACAAGGAATAGTAAAAGTTCCTGGATCCTTGCACTTTTGTGGCATGACCTGAGTGAGAGCTGAAACATTTTGCTCGCCTGTAGCTTTTTCAGATGAAGGCTTAGGCTGAATGAAAGCAGAAACATTTCTTCCCAAGTTGACTCTCTCATTTCCCTTCAACCTCCTTTTGTGTGTACACAAATCTTTCAGGAACTTTGCGTACTTCGGAACCCGCTTAATCACATCAAGAAGTGGAATGTTTACCGCAACCTTTTTGAATACATCCAAAATCTCTCTTTCTTTGTCTCCCTCATCAGTCCTTTTATTTTTCAGTACTCTATGTGGGAAAGGGACTGGTGGTACATACTCCTTCTGTTTATCTTTTTCAGTTTCTACCACAACAGAAGAGGGTTCAAGTGAAGAAGGTGTTACCTCAAGATTTTTTTTATTTTTGTCTGGGGCTGGTTCTACAACTTTTCCGGATCTCAAGGAAATTGCACTCACATTAGGGCCTTTTGGTTTCACAACTGTTTGGGCAGGAAGTTGGTTCGATCCTTGGGCTTGCTGCATGGCATTCATTGAAGTGGCAAGCTGTCCAATCTGTGTCTGCAAGGTCTGAATGCTAGAATCAGTTCTTTGTTGGAACTGGAGATTGTTGACAGCCATTTGCTTGACAAGATCCTCTAATGAAGGTCCGAAAGGTGCAGGGGTGGTCACTTGGGGAGGGTTTTGTTGTTGGCTGGACTGTTGATTCCAATATCGAAGGTTGGGATGGTTCCTCCAATTGGGATGGTATTTGTTAGTGGACAGGTCAGGAATGTTGTACCTGTTCTGATTGTTGCCTTGATTGTAAAGGTTTGCTGCATAAGCTTGAGGCAACTCAGTGATCGACTCATCTTGCAAAATAGGACATGTATCGGTCGGGTGTTCAGGAGAAGTACAAATACCACACAAGTTTGCTGCTTGAGTCTTACCTACTGCCAACCGTTTCACTAAAGAAGTAAGCTCGTCAATTCTTGTTTCTAAAGCTTTGTTGGAAGAAACTCGAATCTCGTTCACACCTTTGGTTTGGACAGAATTGTTTCTAGTGGTGAACTGTTGGGAGTTGAGAGACATGTTTTCAATCAAGGCTTTAGCAGCAGTTGGAGTTTTATCAACAAGTGCTCCACCGCTAGCAGCATCAAGAATGTTTCTATCCATCGGTAACAATCCCTCATAGAAGTACTGGACAAGTAACTGCTCGGTGATCTGGTGTTGGGGACAACTGGACACTAACTGCTTGAATCTCTCCCAGTACTCAGCTAATGACTCATCGTCCTGTCTAATGCCACATATCTGTTTTCTGATTGATGCAGCTCTGGAGGCAGGAAAGTATCTTTCTAAGAACACTCTTTTCAGAGCATTCCAGCTTGTGATAGAATTCGGTTCAAGGTAATATATCCAATCTTTTGCCGCACCTTACAATGAGAATGGAAAGGCTTTGAGCTTGATGTGATCTTCAGTGATTCCTTCAGGCCTCAATGGTGTAGAACACACAACCTGGAATTCTTTCAAATGCTTATGCGGATCCTCACCTGCAAGACCATTAAACTTTGGCAACAAGTGTATTAAACCAGATTTCAATTCAAAGGGTGCATCAGCTTCAGGATAATCAATGCATAAACCGTTATAATTCACATCAGGGGCCGCCAACTGCCTTAAAGTTCTTTGGTCAGCCATATCAAAAACAAATTCAGAATCGGAATCAAACAAGTTATGAAAATAATCCGAATCAGAATCAGACTCAATTGTGGGTGGTGAGCTATTGCTAGCCTGGACTGCTCTACGACGTGTATGCAAAGTTCTTTCTACCTCAGGATCGAAATCAAAAAAATCAGAACAAGAAGACCTAGTAGCCAGGACTAATGCACAGCAATGCAGCAACAATCGTGAAAATGCCAATAGTGTCCCTATAAGGCAGAAACAAACACCATGAAGGAAATCGATTAAAAAAAATTTCAGAAAAAAAAAGGAAAAACAAATTTTGATCTAATTAGATGAAATAAAAATTTTAGAAATTTTTTTTGGATTTTTCCGACTCTATGAAAACAGTAAATAATTCATAAAAAATAGAAAAAAGAGGAATTTGGCGATTTGAAATCGAAGTCCCGTAACTCTTCCAGAGTAGGGGACAAATGAGCCTGGAATTTTTCTGCTACAGATGACCGGAACATATTTCTAATTGGACGCAATTTTCCCAAAAACTAATTTTTTTTTTTTGACTCTAAAACGCGAATTGGCTAAAACCGTGACGAAACTAGGGCCTAGACGCGAGAACACTAAACCTAAGATTCTAAAATTAGTTAATAACGACAAGAATCCCCGGCAACGGCGCCAATTTGATCCGCTGTCGCGCACGGATCAAAAACGAGTATTTTGAAAATATAGTATACGGTAACGACAACTCGAATATCGTTCTCAAGGATTCTTGTATAATAATTAACCAACTGAAATCGATTTCCGGGGTGTTTGGTTTAAGGTTCGAATTAACAAATAGAGTAATTAAGTGATTATCAAATAAGTTTAAAAATCAATTTACTGATTCGGTTCCTGCCTATCATCGATTGTCGTAATTCCAACCGCAAATTATCTATTCCTATTCGACTATAATATCAACTGACAAGCGCAATTGATAGTATAAGTTGTATGTTCCTATTATCCGAATTAAGCAAACGGGATTAAGTTTCATGAATTACGCAAACATGAATTAAACAAACACGATAACGAATTAAGCAAACGATAACATGACTATAGTTAGGATCATACAATCAATCGAATTAAACCAATATAACCTATGTAAATCAAATTAAGCAACAAGAGACATAGATTTATATTGAAAGGAGTAGAGAACCTGAATTATAATTACTAAAATCTCAAGGTGTCAGAACCTGAATACAGCAAATTGTCTGGATCGGTTAGTTCTCCATGAGAATTCGTACAAAAACTTCCAAAATATTTCGTGAATAGTAAACTCGATCCCTGAACAGTAAACGGCTGCCTAGGTATAATGGAAAACAAGGAATTCGGGTCATAACCCAACTGGGTCAAAAACATAAAAAACCCGGCCCAAAATCGACCAAAACTTAAAAATATCTAATGCTGCAACTTCAACGAATTATTCAAGCCTGCTACAGTCCGAATCATCTTCTGGATTCAACATGAAAGTTGTAGCTCTTTCTCTTAACTTTTCAACGCATATTAGAACGCGTCGATCTGATACTCGTAGCTCCAGTTATGAATTTTTCCGTGAAAGCTGTTAAAGCTGAAAATAAAATACGGAAATCAAATTAAACCAAAAATAAACTAAATTAGAAAAACATTATAAAACATAAAAATAAACAAAGCAAAACATAGAAATGCTTAAGTACAAACATGGAAGAATGTGCATCAAAATGCACTGATCATCTTACGATTTGAACCTTTGCATAGCGGTTAGGCTTTAGATTCAACAAGAATGACTCGTAGTCTTGAACTCTATCTCTAACATCAAAACCACAGACAACATTTTCTATGAGTGTATTCTTATAAGGCCGTGCTTTTATGACCCTGCACGTTTATCCTGGTTTAGTGAACGCTCTAGGAATCCTGCCAACGATTCCATAGGAAGCGGCCCCATTCCCACATTCACAAAGGTGAGTCTATCAAGAGTACTCCTGTAGCTTGGTACTCCACTCCACATAGAGTATAGATCTCATTAAGAGTTTCTATTACCTCAACCTTTCGTCGCTTCAGGAATCATGTTTCATTACTTATAATAGCATGTTCATCTCGTATCACTTCACAACTTGTTATTACCCATTGAACCTATTTCTTGGGATCTCCAATCTTTTAGGTCGGGTTACCATCGTGAGTGACTCATGATTCTAATGGCAGTAGTCACATCCTTTGAGATGTATTTTGGACTTTCTCCCTAGCTGATCCTTTCGTCAAAGGATCAGCTAAGTTCGGATCAGTGCGTACATGATCCACTCTCACGGCTCCTTTTGAGAGAGATTCCCTCACAGTGTTGTGCTTACCACATATTTGTCGTCTTTTATCGTTGAAATAACGGTTCTCGGTTTCTGCAGTGCATCAACACAGCTGGCATCTGTTTTTCGCATAAGGGAATCTCTGCTAGTAGGCATCTTAACCAACTAGCTTATTCACTAGCGGTTGCTAGTGCTATCATTTTAGATTCCATAGTGGATTGAGCCAATATGGTTTGTTTCTTAGATTTCCATGAGACAGCACCAACAGCTATACTAAATATATAGCCACTAGTTGCCTTGGAATCATCTGATAGAGTAATCCAATCAGCATCACTGTACCCTTCAAGTACAGCTGGAAATCTCTGATAATGCAATCCGAGATTCATGGTTCTTTTAAGGTATCTCAAAGTTGTTGCACAACAGTGATTTCACCTTATTTACAGCATGAATGTTTTATCCAAATATGAGTAAGTCGTCTACATAGAGACATATGATAGTGCAAATGTCATTCTCGGTTTTGTAATAAATGCATTTGTTACTTTCATTCACTTTAAACCCATTCGATATAATCAAATTATCAAACTTCTCATGCCACTGTTTAGGAGCTTGTTTGAGACCATACAGAGACTTATCCAAGTTACAGACCTTGTGTTCTTGCCCATGAACTACAAAACCTTCAGGTTGCTCCATATAGATTTCTTCTTCTAATTCACCATTTAAAAAAGCAGTTTTGACATCCATTTGGTGTACTTCCAAATTGTAAATTGCGGCCAACGAAATTAGTACCCTTATAGATGTAAATCTAGTAACAGGTGAATATGTATCCAAGAAATCTATGTTCTCTCTTTGCGTAAAACCTTTGGCTACAAGGCGAGTCTTGTATTTATCAACAGTGCCATCAGGTTTTAGTTTTTTTTTTCCAAATCCATTTACAACCAATGGGTTTGCAACCAGGAGGCAAGTCCACTAAGTGTCGTGTCTTGTTAGACTCTAGAGAATTCATCTCGTCATTGATGGCTTCTTGCCACAAATCGGCATCCAAAGAAGACAATGCTTCTTGGATGCTAGTTGGATCCTCTTCTAACGTATAGACCAAATAGTCGGGTCCATAGTCCTTAGCAACACGTGCTCTCGTACCTCTTCGAGGTTCTATTTCCCTTTGTTCGTTGTTTTCAACGTTCCTAGGCACAGAAACTTGACTAGTTCTGGTGCCCCCACTAATTCTAGATTTAAAAGGGAATTCATTTTCATAAAAGTCAACATCATTTGACTCTATGATCACTTTAGCTTTAAGGTCATAAAACCTGTAAGCTTTACTGTTTACTGCATACCCAATGAATAAACATTCATAGGCTCTACTGGCGAGTTTAACTGGAATCCTGACATCGGCCAAGCAACCTCAGATTCGAAAATAAGACACATTAGGTTGTCTTTTCTTTATGATTTCATAAGGAGAAATTTTGCTCTTAGACTTTGGAAGTCTATTCAGGACATAACATACAGTTAACAAAATTTCCCCCCACCAGTGAGATGCAGCACCAGAATAGAGCATAATACCAACTACCAATACGGTAAAAGTTCTATTCTTTCTTTCTGCTTTACCATTCATTTCTGGAGAATACGGTGCAGTCGTTTCATGTATGATTCCCTTTGACTTATAAAAATCATTAAACAATTGGGAATCATATTCAGTTCCTCTATCACTTCGAAAACGCTTTATCTTTTTGCTAAATTGATTTTCAACTTCGTTTACAAAAAATTTGAACATGTCAAGCGCTTCACTTTTATTTTTCATAAGGTATACAAATGTGTAGTCTGAGCAATCGTCAATAAAAGTGATAAAATAACGTTTACCATTTCTGGTCAACGTTCCGTCTAATTCACATATATCAGAATGTTTTGAACATAGCACGGTCATTGTACACATGGATAGATGATCCTATGTCCAACCACCATCCCTCAGATCCACCAACAAGGTTGATTTCAGAAATCATAGCAGTAAATTGCAGCATGCGGAGTAGGATTAGGCCTGTTCCTACACTTGCGTGCCATATGAACTGGTATCCCACAATTGTAACAAGTGAATGGAGGAGCAGCATCATTCTTAGGTTGTGGTGGTAGTTGAGGCTTAGGATTTGGGGACTTTGGAAGGTTCCCATTCTTCCTGCAGTTCTTTTGAATCTGATTACAGTTCCGATTCTTGAAAGGTTTCCCAGTTGGCTTCAGAACCGCTCCTGCTCTCTTGTTTGAAACAAACAAGACTTCATCTTTCTGATCTTGTTTCTGAGATTTCTCCTCAATTCGGAGTCGGGTAACCAAACTTTGCAGAGAAAACTCTTTGATCTTGTGCCTAAGAGAATTCTTGAAATCCTTCCAAGCAGGAGGAAGTTTGTCAATAATAACAGCTACTTGAAATTGTTCATCTAAGGCCATGCCTTCAGAGATAATTTCATGAGATATTTTCTGAATCTCATGTGACTAAGTCTCTACAGATTTTTCATCTGTCATCTTGTAGTTGAGATAGCGGCTAACAGCATATTTCTTATCACCCGCTTCTTCAGTATCATATTTCTTTTTCAGAGCATTGCTTACATCCCTGGCAGACTTGCAAGTGATGTAATAATCATAAAGATCATCAGCAAGTCCGTTAAGACTAAAATTCTTACAGAGATAGTCATGCTCCTTCCATAGGAGTATTTCTTTTGCAGTTTTGGCTCGTTCATCCTGTTCAGCGATTTCATCTGCCACTGGAATCTCATCAGTCAAAACATTGGCAGCCTTTCTCACAGTCAGGAAGAAAAGCATCTTTTGTTGCCAACGTTTGAAGTGAGCTCCTTCAAACCGGAATGGTTTGTTGAAGTCAGAGGCAGCGGAACCAGCACCAGCAATTTCTTCGGTTGTCATGGCGGAATTAGAAACGTCTTAAAAATGTTATTCCAAGTAGGTTCCCAGGAAAGAGAGGTGGGTCACAATGGACACTCTTAAGAACCAAGGCTTTCCTAGCCAAAACTTTCCCCCAAACAACAAAGTTTTCGAAATCGAACCAAAGACAAAGAGATTACTGGGATGAGTCGCGCACAAGGTCGCTTTCTTTAAGACGTTTCGTGGCACTGCTCCAAGGTGCAAGCAGGCTATCAACCACGACGTCCCCAGGATAAAACAGCCCAGACAAACTGTTACGAATTTCCACTGCACCGTGAGAAATGCGCTCTAAGATATACACCTTCAATATGGTTATGAAAACCACTCTTCGCTTGGAAATGCTTCAAGCTTTCGAAAGAACAAGAAAGTATTTTAGGGAGAAGAGAGAAACACTTGAAGAAAAAACTCTTGATCTTCAAGTGTTTGGTGTCTTTTGCAAGTGAGGAGAAGGTCTCCTTTTATAGGTGTTGGGAAGGATGTATCCGTTGGCAAGAATAAAGACCAACGACTCTAATGGGGAACAAAATCGTTGGAGGTTTAATGGAAAAAAATCTGTTACAAAATTAATGCAAAACCGTTACTAAAATTGCTTGGTCAAAAAGTCAGTCAACAGTCAAAATAAAAATTATTTTCTGAAAAATTAAGTACACCACTCAGCCTCAGCCCAACCCCAGCACGGCCGGCGGCGCGCGTGTAGTGGTATTTTGTGTGTGTCCTCTCCCATCCACAAAATTGGGTACCCCTTGGGCCCCAACCCAATAAATAAGTTTTTGAAAATGTTGAGATATGATCTGCATTCAATTTTTATTTTTAAATTGTTTAGGATTATTACGAATATTGTTTTGTATATTGTTCCCAGCCGAGCCGACCACTCAGGAAGGCTCGGTCACACGTAACTTCCCGACCAGCGCGGCTGACTCTCAGAAGACATGACGAGGCTCCTGAAGACTCCGGTTCACCTCAAGAACCAAGGGACTCCTCGGACACGCAGTATGAGGGGCTCGTCCCTTCACCTAAGGCTCAGCTCCATCTCCACGCTCGGCCGCAGGCAAAATACAAGCAGAACATATATGGAAAGCCCTAGGATCTCGTTGTATTAATGTATTGTCATTATTAGCATTGATCACTGATTGTATTATATAAACACACCCTAGAGGAAAATAAAAGGATCCAAACATTATTCTCCGATCTGACACTCTCCTCTTTATACTCTACTTCACCATATTGATCGTCTTCTACCTATTTCTGGCTCAGGAAATAGGTAGGAACATTGGCGCCCACCAAGGGGCCGAGTAAAACTATCCTACCCGACTAGAATACCAGAAAAGCTACTACACCATGATATCCACGAGTAGAACTACTGAACGCGGTCAAGGTGTTGCAGGAACAGAACGCTGAACAAGCCCGCAAGAATGAGGAGCAGAATCTTCGGGCTCAGGCATTAGAGGCCAGAGAAGTCAGGCTGCAGGAGCAGTTGGCAGCAATCCAGAACAATAGAACAGAGGCCACCAGAACTCCCTTGAGAGCATTCCAGCCATTCACGGTAGATATCGAAGCCGTAGCTATCGCTCACCGCTTCCGCGAGCCTTCCATCGGCACCAACGATGGCACAGGGGATCCCCAGAGTCACGTTGACGCTTTCCAAACCCAGATGATGATTAGCAGCGGAAGCGACGCCGTCAGCTGCAAGATGTTCGCACGGACACTGACTGATGTGGCCCTCAAGTGGTTCAAAGGGTTGACCTCGCAATCCATCACCGGATTCGAGGACCTAGTCAGCCGATTTGTGCAGCAATTCTCGGCGAACAAAAAGAAGCTGATACACTCTAAAGACTTGCTTGATCTTCGGCAGGGAGAAGTCGAGCCTCTAAAGAAGTACCTGAACCGCTTCAAAAAGGTAACTGTCTTGGTGGAGGACCCAGACGAGAAGTTCCTCGTCAAAGAATTTATGAAAGGTCTTAGGAACGGGACCTTCAGCGAAGCGCTATCCAAAGGAGGCTGAGCCGAGTCGCAACAGCCTTCGGCCAAACGCGACAGGGGCGGCAAAACTAGGAATAGGAAGTCCCGACCCAATCCATAGGTAGCTTATAACCCCCCTAAGGATCAGGCCTTCCGCCATACTGAATGATGCATTAAATGACGAAAACATTACACGACCGACACCCTTCGTCGACACCATGGGCAAATATCCGGAGGCCTATTGTAGGTTCCACAGGACTGAAGGGCACACCACTGATGACTGATGGACTTTAAAGCAACCGATCGAGCAACTTATCCAAAGGGGGTAGCTTAAGAAATACGTACTGACAGAAGAGCAGAAGAAAGGGCGAGCCGATGGGAGGACCCCGAAAAGAGGCTACACAAAAGGAGGGGCATGAGACTGCCGACCGAGGCAATGTAAACACAATCTCTAGAGGGTTCTCAGGAGGAGGATCCACCTCATCGGCTAGGCGGAAGTATGCTCGGGCCATCATGTCAGTTGCCAACAAGGACCTGGTGGCGCCGATCCCAAAGTATCGGCTGATCTCCTTCGACATTGGAGACTTCAACGGGGTTCAACCCCATTCAGACGATCCTATAGTAATCTACATCACAACCAGCGGTTTCAAAGTTGCTCGGGTGCTGGTAAACGGGGGAAGCTCCGCCAACGTCATGTACTGGAAGTGCTTCCAGGACCTCAAACTGCCGGTTGAGTTGCTGAAAGATTACCTTGGAACTCTTATCGGTTTCACTGGAGAACAGGTCGAAGTCCGAGGCTACATAGACCTCAGAACGATGTTTAGGGAGGCAGACTCAGTCAAAATCGTAGTCCTCAGGTACATGGTCATTAATGCAACTTCATCTTATAACATTATTGTTGGCAGGCCTACTCTTACTGCATTGATGGCGGCAATATCATACCCCCATCTCTGCCTCAAATATCCTCTTCCGAACGGAGGCGTAGGCACCGTAAGGGGCGACCAAGCGATGGCCCGCAGGTGCTACGCCAAGAGTGCCCGGGTCAAGGCAATCCAAAAGCTCGAGCCAAGGAGTTCCAACTGCAGCTTCCTGGACCTCGATCCCAGAATGTATGACGCAGCCAATGAAGAGAAGAGGCCAAAGTCAGCCGACGACCTAAAGGAAGTGATGATCGGTCCTGCACAACACCAGAAAACGAAGATTGGGATGGGCTATCAATAGAAATTGAAGACCAGCTCATCAAACTCCCGACGGACAACGACCACATATTCGCATTGTCCCCGCAAGACATGCCAGGTATTGACCCAAACTTTGTTTGTCATCGGTTATCTCTAAACCCCTCTGCTCAGCCTGTGTTGCAGAAAAAGAGAAAGCAGGGATCTGAAAAGACACAAGCCATCAAAGAGGAGACAGATAAGCTACTGGTCGCTGAGTTCATCCGGGAGGTGAAGTACCCAACATGGCTCGCCAACCCAGTGTTGGTGAATAAGTCAAATGGAAAATGGAGGATGTGCGTCGACTACACTGACCTCACCAAAGCATGCCCGAAGGATGCTTATCCGCTGCTAAGCATTGACAGACTTGTGGACGGAGCCTCCGGCCACAAGCTACTCAGTTTCATGGATGCGTACTTTGGTTATAACCAAATCAGGATGAGCTACATGGATGAGGAGAATACGACATTCATGACTGGCCGGTCCAATTATTGCCACCAGGTAATGCCATTCGGTCTAAAGAACGCTGGACCAACATATCAGCGTTTGATGGACCGGATCTTTGAATGGGAGATCGGAAGCACCATAGAAGTGTACGTTGACGACATGGTTGTAAAGTCACTAACAGATCTGGCTCACATTGACAACCTGGCTAAAATCTTCAAGCTACTAGAGAAGCACAGCCTTCGTCTCAACCTTGACAAGTGCTCGTTCGGGGTGCAAGTAGGAGAATTTTTGGGGTACGTCCTAATTCACAGGGGAATTGAAGCCAGTCCATCACAGTACAGAACTATTATTGAAGCCAGAAGTCCCACCAAAGCTGAAGAAGTCCAAATCCTGGTCGGACAAATAGGAGCACTCTCTCGCTTCCTTGGTCTGTCGGCAGACAAGATCAAACCTCTGTTTCAACTTCTCAAGAAAAACGCCAACTTCGAGTGGTCTGAATAATGTGAAAAGGCCCTCCAATAACTCAGAATACTTGGCAGCACCTCCAATCCTCACTTCCCCAATGCATGGCGTCCCTTTACTCTTATACCTGGCCGTCTCAAAGGATGTCTGCAGCGCAGTTTTTGTGCAGGAGCAAGGTAGGGATCAGCTTCCTGTTGACTACATCAGCCGAATGTGGAGAGGTCTAGAGCAAAGGTACCAGAAGATAGAAAAAGTAGCATACACAATCATCTTAGCAGCTAGAAAACTCAAGCACTATTTCCAAAGTCACCCGATAGTAGTCAAGATAGATCTGCCAATCCGACAAGTCCTCTCCAAGCAAGATCTAGTCTGACGAATGGTATCCTGGTCAGTGGAACTGTCAGAATTCGATATCAAATACATGCCACGAGGACCGATCAAAGCCCAAGCGTTGGCCGATTTCATAGCCGAGCTTGTTGAGTCAGATCCAGAAGCCAAACCTTCGGCCGAGTTTGTTTGCACGCTATCCGTTGATGGTTCGTCAAACTTAAGGGGAAGTGGAGCCGGGATTACCTTGGAAGGACCGGATGATATCCTCCTTAAGCAATCGCTGCGGTTCAACTGCAGGGCCAGTAAAAACCAGGCGGAATATGAAGCACTCATAGCCAGTATGACACTCGCTGCCGACTTAGGAGTAAGGCGCCTGAAGGCACGAAGCGACTCCCTCCTCATCACCGGACAGGTCACAAATGCATTCAGCACCAAGGACGAGCTGCTCAACAAGTATTGTAATAAGGTACAAGAACTTAAATCCAAATTCATTTCTTTTGAGCTAACTCATGTCCCTAGGGAACAAAACGGCAGAGCAGATGTTTTAGCAAAACTCGCTAGCACCAAGAAACCTAGAAACAACCACTAGGTGATCCAAGAAACATTATTTGAACCCAGCGTAAACAAAATCCAGGTTCTCTCGACAGAGATCGAGCCTCCTAGCTGGATGACAAACATTATCAAAAGGTTTAATTATTTTTTTTTTGTCCTTTTGTTAGGCTCAATTGGCTAAAATTGTTAAGTTGGATATCACAGTTGTGTGTGAGTTTCTAATGACAGCGACCACTCTATCTACATACAAAAAAATCCTCCCCCCCCCCCCCCCCCCCCCCCCCCCCGTTTCTAATCTTTAGTACTTTTGGCCTCTTATTTTTGTTTGAAAACAATGGTCCTTTTAAAAGTCTTACGTATAATTCACCCAATTTTTCCCAATGTGCCTTTACATTTATTGAGTCTTTAAAGTATGAATTAATTGTCTCAAAACTCTTTTATTTTGATTTCTATTATCCCAAGACAACTATAAAGAGGGTATTTTAGTACTTGGCTAACACAAATTAATGATACCTTAATTTGTGTGTAACAAGCCAAAAGCACCAAAGATTAGGAACGAAGGGAGTACTTGTTGTCCTTTTGTTTGCAAAAATACAGACAATTAGGGTATATTTAACAAGGTGTTTAAAAACTGTTTTCTATATATAAAATTTTTAAGAAAGAACAAATTTGTTTTTGATTAATTTTTTAAGTGCAATCAAGCAAGCCCTTAGTCTTCGAGTTTTAAAATTTTCAAATTTTTTAAGACATTTGTCTTTTGTATTAAAATTTTAAAATATTTTAATCTAAAAAAAAATTCAAATATTTAGTTCAACACGGCATTTGGCGACAAATTTAAAATGTGGCACTTTTTTGTTTACGTGGCATCTGAGTAGACATCTCATGTAAGAAAATTTCTATGATACAATTGAAAAATTAGAGTGTACTGGTACAAAAATGAGTAGATGTAATGGATACTAGACCCAAGACCCGCGCTACGCATGGGTGGGGCGGAATATCGTTATTGATTGTTAGCACATGAAGAAATCGCAAATAATTATTACGCGTAATAATAATAATAATGGAGAACAATAATATGTTTTCCTTGAAAGTAGTGTGATCCATGTTATAAATTTTACAAAACATATATATATATATAAATGCAAAACATATTTACCTCCAATACAAATACTATAGTTTATTCTATATGTATATGTTAAAGAATAAATTTGCAAATTTTTAGCTCTGTATCTCTGTTTATTCATATCTCTAGAAGCTTCCCATTGTAATGTAGCTCATTTCTCAGTTCTTATCTACTTTTCATCCTATCATCTCTGTCATTTTAAACAAACTCTCTCATCTAACTCACTCATGGCTTTTTTGATATCATTGGCCTGCTAAACTTGTTTCTCCCTACAACTCTCCCTCTACAAATTTATTATGTATTTTATTAATATTATTATGTTTTTTATAGGATATTCTTATTATTAATAATAATAATATGTTTTGGTCAAAATAATAACAATAACAACCCTAATTTCTTTCGTCTCCTCTTGCACTGTGCCACTTCACTCTCCCTTTCATTCCCATGCCTAACTCTACCTCTACCTCGTCTCTGATTCTCTCACTTTCCCCTTACTTCATCGATCTCCCTCACATGTACATACAAATCTCTTATATCCGACCTTCTATCAAAATGTTTCTATCAAAATGTTCTCACACTAATTTTTTGATTTTAAGTGTAACTTTTTTCCGAAATTATTCTATCACATTAATTTTTTTGTTCAAACTTCTATCACTTTAATTTAAATGTTTATTTCATTTTGTTTATTCTTTTTCCAACGTAATAGTAATTTCAAGTTTCAAGTTTCAATCCCAAGTAGGTAGCTCAGTTGGCGAGCTAAGGGATACCGAAGGACTGCACCAAAAGAGTGCAAGAAGGAGGTCCCGGGTTCAATCCCCGGAAATTAACATTTCCCCCACCCCCACTAACATTGTCTATCAAAAAAAAGTTTCAAGTTTCAACTAATCCCTTTTAAAAAAATTAGATATGTATTAATTATCTTTATCCAAAAGTCCATTTAGCAAATTCCTATTGTTATACTCAACCCTAATTTTTTCCATCTCCTCTTTCACTCATGTGTCACTTCACTCTCCCTTTCATTCCCATGCCTCACTCCCTCTCGTCTCCGATTCTCTCACTTTACCCTTACTTCATCCCCTCACATGTACATTCAAATCTCTCATCTCCCTCCTCTTCTCAAAATGTTCTAACCTCACTACTCAAATCCTCTTCTTTTTGCTCCTCCCTCTAAGAACGTCGTATCATCTCTCTCTTTGCTCCCAATTTCCTCATTAAAGTTTCTGATATCCTCCTCACACCTTCAAATCGGTCCTCACAACTTCAGATTGGCCATATGCAATGGTGCTATTTCACACTATTGTGTCACTTCACACTATAACTTTATCCAGACATATGGATTTTCGTTGACACTGTTAATATGAATTTGGATTCTATAAAATTCATATTTTTATTTTTCCTCTGAGTGGCCTACATAAGGAAAGTAAAAAGTGACAGGGAATATAAAGTGCATTCTCAAGTCTGTTGATAATGTTGCTGAGCAAAAACATTAGGCGCCCAGCAAAACCGAAGTTGCACTTTATTATCATTAGACGTACTAAATATTTGTGAAACAACAAAACTGAAGTTGCAATTTATTATGATTATGCGCAGTAATTATTTGTGAAATGGGGAAAAAAAGGATATTGTTATTCAAGGAAAGATATAAGTAGATAAAAACCAAGCGGGACTTTATTGCTGACTAACTTAATGTTAAGTCATTGCTTCAAATAAGCAAAAGCGATAGAAGAGACCAAGTGGATGCCCAACTCTAATGATGATGTTGCTGAGCAAGAGAAGTTGGTGTCTAGCAACTTTAAAGATAATGTTGTAATCTCCATCGACTGTTACCATGCAAAAACATATGATTGTTAAATAAAAGGAAATTTTAAAAAATAATGACAAACGTGCTAAACTTGTTTCTCCCTACAACTCTCCCTCTACAAATTTATTATGTATTTTATTAATATTATGTTTTTTATAGGATATTCATATTAATAATAATAATAATAATAATAATAATAATAATAATATGTTTAGGTCAAATAATAATAATAATAATAATAACCCTAATTTCTTTCAGCTCCTTTTGCACTGCGCCACTTCACATGTACATACAAATCTCTCATATCTGACCTCCTCTTAAAATGTTCTCACACTAACTTTTTGATTTTAAGTGCAACTTTTTTCCGAAATTATTCTATCACATTAATTTTTTTGTTCAAATTTCTATCACTTTAATTTAAATGCTTATTTCAATTAAAAAAATTATCGCAGACCAAGAATATTTTCAAAATTCTAATGAAGTATTTACTTATTGAATGGGGTTTTCACATGTATGGTCATCACTGGCCTGCAAGTATATCCACACACAGATTCATTTGGGTCAAACAAACACCATAAAGTGAAAAAATGAGGTTGATTGCCCGAAGAAGATAACTTTTACTGAAAAATAGGACCATTGAACTATGATTTTGATATTTTCATTCCAATTATCCAAAGAAGTCTCTAACATCCTATTCTCACCCCCCCCCCCCCCCCCCCCCCCCCCCCCCCCACCTCTTTCACGGTCAACCAATCAATATATCAAGCAAAAACAAAAAGAATCATGTGTTGAGAGCCTAATTCAAAACTAATGTCTATTAATTGTATTGTCAAGAGAAACACACACAGTCAAGTCCAAAAGTATATGCATCCACTACACCAAAGGTGATCACACTCAAAGAAAGCTACGGAATTTAGAAAACATGTCCCTTCTTTTATTGTTGTTATGATAAGCCTGAGTAAGTAGCATCAAAATTCTCAGCATATCTTTTTCTTTGCATGCTTAGAAGCTATATCATGGAGAAAGGCTACAATTGTGTCAAAGCAACAATGACAAAAGTTAAAAAAGAAAATTCAGGAAAAGAAATCAACAATAGTATATATAGTAGAAACTGAAATTGAGGACCTCTCCTCCACCCTCCTTGCACCACTTTGAAGACGAATGCTACTTTTCGACATCAACGACGCTCCACTTCCTTTGTTTTGCAAACAATGGAACCGAATCTACACATATCCTCTTGGCAGCTCCATCTCCTTTTGCACAAAGAAATTAGCAATTATGTATCTGATACCCAATCAAAAATAGTATGCATGCTTTAAAAGAAATTATTTGGTAATTAGAATGATAAGCGATCTCATTGAAATTTAAACAAATTTAATGACTGCGAGCTCCCATAAATATTTTAGATGGATTTAGATCTTTGATCATGTCAAATGGGTGTGAAATAGCCATTTCCATTTAGACAATACCGAGCAACCATTAAATTGGCTTATCCCAGGTGAAGCATCTCTCAGTTTCAGTAGAAGTGTAGTGTAAAAGATCAATGCATAGACTCTTCTGCCTTTGATATTAAACTACTTGGAGTAGCAGTGCTATTGATTCAATTAGAACTTGACAAACATCTATAGCTACAAAATTAGAAACCTGATCAAAAGACAAAGCACGGGAAGTAAGTAAAAAAGGTGCAGGCAATACAATAGTTGCCTTTGTAATATGAGCTTTCTATTTTATTCCATGTTTTAATGAGTATGTGTATTTTTGTTAAATAGTTATGGATAAGGTTTCTATTGAATCAAGGTATGTCAGTTGCATTAACATGCAGTGCAACAAATTTTATACATGTTTCAAAAGTTTTAGTTCAAATTCCAGTTACTCAAATTAGAGTATAATAATCAATTATCAAGATTTAACTTTAGCCTGTGCTTCATATTGAATATAGAGCGCTCAATTTGTAGCTAAATATATAGTACTTCCAACTAACATGACTATATAGATATTGCGTATATCTAGTGTAACATTAGTAGTATAACATGGAAAAAGTATATAATAACTTATTTTACAAATCTTGTTCCACAAAGAAGGACATGGTCTGCTGAAAATATAGTCATTTTACACCAGCCATCAAGCTAAAAACTAATAATACTATGCATGTGAAAAAATTTCCAACTATGTAAACCTTACATGATTCAGAATGATTCAGAATCAGAACAAACATTTCCGCAAACACCACATAAGCAATATTCATATCAGAATAAAAAACCTCTCCTATTCCCTCTTTTTAAGAAACAACATAGCAAAAGGAAGCGGTAAAAGGAGAATACAGTGGAAAAATGAAAACAAATTAGCCTAGACATTTCCTCAAACACCACATAAGCAATATATAAACTATGAAAGCCTAAATCAAATTTGATAAATTAAAATCCCCTTCCTTAATCCTATTATTTTTAGATATTTTTTAAAAAGAAAATAATAAAACCTCTTCTCCAAGATGGCAGTGGATGCTTTGCCAGAATTGTTCCACTGGGTGCAATGAGGTTATAATGCTGGAGGCTATTTTCTTTTGACCCTAAAAAAATAACATACACACAACCATTTTCTTTAGATTAACAAAAGGTAAAGAACATAATAAACATAAATCTATACAATATTGAGAACAAAAAAGCATACCTTTGCCTCTGCAATGAACGCATCATAGAGAGACAACTTTCGGCGACATTTGCATGATCAGCCGTGGACGCTTGTTGTCGTATTCCCTTCAACTCTTCTCTGTTTCGATTCCCTCTTTGACCTCGCCCTGAAGAAATGTATGTGGCCAGCTGAAAGGGTGGAGATAAGCGGCAAAGGTGGAGAAATAGTGATAGAGAACCATCACCACCATCTCGCCGCCTTCACCCACCTCCATCAAGAAAGGTCTCTCTTTCTCTCTCACCTAAAGAAATGGAACCCGTAAAGAATCGAAAATCCCCTCTCTTTCTCTACTCTCCAACTTCTTCTATTCTCTCTAGGACGTGTCTCTTGCTAACATAGAGTAGAATTTGTGTTGATCTAGGAGAAGGACAACACATAACACGGGTGTCAAATAACAATAGCAATGTTGATAAAAGCTGAGTTTTATTAGCAAAAAAAATTTTGTCAAGAAGAAAAAGCAAAAAAATTGGATGGCACATATAACAAAAAACGTGTCAACTCTATGTGAACATGCAGGATGAAACTTTCTATTTTGTTTGCATGCTATGTTGATAGTTGTCAATTAGGAATATTTAAATATAAAAAAAGAAGTTGCCAAACGTGTGAGGAAATGCCACACGATTTGCTAAGCAAAAAAATTTGGTGCCCAGCAAAACCGAAGTTGCACTTTCCTAAATTAACCTATTTTCTTGCTTATTTCAACCACTCAAAATACAAAACACATTCAACAATAATCACACACTTATATTTAATACAAATAGCTTCCTAACCTATTCAATTGGCACTTCATACACGTAATTATTATCTGCAACGAACACATATTATTATCCTTCATTATTATTATCATTATACGTAGTAAATATTTGTGAAATGGAAAACCAAAAAGAACGATATTCTTATTCAAGTAGAGACATAATTAGAAAAAAATAGTTAGGTATAATTAATATGTGCTAAATTTAGACGAACTACACTACTTGCAACGAATATATATTATTATTCTTCATTATTATTATCATTACACGTAGTAAATATTTGCGAAAAGGAAAACAAAAAAAAATGATATTTTTATTTAAGTGGAGATATAAGTAGATAAAATAGTTAGGTGTAATTAATATAATTCTTAGAGATTGATTTAATTTTAAGATTTGAAGCATATAATTTTAAGTAAATGTGTAATGGCGATAGAAGAGACCAAGTGGATGCCCAACTCTATTGATAATGTTGCTGAGCAATAGAAGTTGGTGTCTAGCAACATTAAAGTTAGAATTGATTATAAAAATATAGCTTCAAATTGTAAAAATATAGCTTGAAAATACAATTAGATATAATAAGCAGTAATATTGTATAAGCTTTTAAATATTATGTTGTAATCTCCATGGATAATTTTTGACACGCATAATATTTATTTGTAAGAAACACGTATCTTTTGACAACATAAAAACTACTATTGACATGCAAGAAGACACCAAGTAGAATAGGTGTTTAGTGTCCATAATTTTATATTAGGTGTCATCTTTAGAAGATGCCACCAAATTAAAACATATGTGACACCAAATTAAAATTACTATTGTAATGACAACACATAGCAACATTTAATAAATTTTGAGTTATGAAAAAAAAAGGAATGAGGTAGACTTTTTTAGCAACTTTATTTAAAAAAATGGATGGCATGTGTTAAGTGCATATTGTTTTTAAACTGTTTTTGTTCCAAAAAAAATTTTGTTGGCACATGCCTAAGATGGCACATGATTTAAGACTTCTCGCTTTATAGATAGAGATACTATATATTAAAAAATATGGTTATCTTTTATAATGGAATTTTTTGACAAAAATATAAAGTGCTATGAATATGAAAAAGAAATTTTTTAAAAGTTCAAAGTTTACTTTATATTTTTCAATTTATACAAAAGTTTTAGTCTAATAACTTTTAAAGTAATTCAATTTTTCTATTAAGGATAATTGTGAAAACTACATATTTTTTAAATATATGTATATATATATATAAGAAAGATAATTCTCATCGGAAAAAAAAATAGTCTTTTTCTAATAAAACTATACTTCTTAAAGTACAAAAGTTTATAAATAATATATAGAATTAAAAAAAAATATCACTTACTTGCTAGTAATATATAAAAACGGTAACGATATCCTTTAATTTTTAATAGTACCATAGAAGCTCCCCACATGTGATTGCTACGTTAATTAACGAATCCAACTCAGATGCCACATCACTAGTTAAAAAAACAAAATATTTAAAATAAAAATTAAAACCAAACTAGTTGAAACAACCCTAATTTCACGATTGAATGACAACTTTTCTACCCTTTTGTTTTTGTCCTATGATTATTCTCCTCTATGAACCCAGTTCAAACTACAATCCATAGGAACTCTAACCACTAATCTCCACAAAGACCTCCATGTTGCCATTTTTTAAAATGAAAGAAATGTTTGTGTGTTTGTATTTTTTTATTTAGAAATTATTTAGTTTAAATAGAGATTTTAGGACCTGAGTCGTATCATTCGTGGTCCTAAAAAGCTGGCTAACCCGATTGTACAATCGACTTAATCCCTTATTTGTTTTTGAAAATATTTATTTATTTGTGAGAGGAAAAGGAATATTTTATTTTTGTGTTTGACTATGAATGAGAAACCAACAAGGGTTGGTCCAAGTGGTAACTCGACTTGGATCCCACCCCAAGGTCTCAGGTTCGAATCTTGGGTGTGGCAAACACTCTGTTGGGAGGGGAGAATCACACGTACGGGCCGGCAAAATCGGAAATTTGTGGCCAGCCAGGTTCATCGGCGTGGATTAGTCACCGGTAAAGCCAGTGGAAACTACGCACTAATGACATGGTAACAAAAAAAGAATACGAATGAAAAATTGACAAAAAAAAGTGAAAAATAATTATCATTAATATTTAAAATTAAACTAATTAAAAGAAAAATAAAATAAAAAGGGAGGGGGAGAGAGAGAGATTGTGTTTAGTGTTCTTGTTGAATCATTGCGGTGTGTTCTATTGTGGAGAGGGCCTCCTTTTATAGGTGGAGGGTTAGATGAAGAGACTTGCTGGACAAATTGACTTGTTGGGCTGAAGGTTGATGTAACTAACAACCCCTTTTTATTATTTTTGTTTTTCTCTAAAAAAAATTATTTCCATGTAATTTTTTTTTTGCTTTGGTGATAATGTAAATAAAAGACTATTTTTATACTAAAGAAAAGATTATTTTAAAAAGATAAATCTAGAAAAAGGACAAGTTGGGCCCAAAGCCCAAACGAGAAAATCTAACATAGGCCCAATAAAGTGAATTACTAAGTACAGACCCAATAAAACAAAATAGTGTTCATACGAGTCCGAAAACTAACTTGCGATAGTAAGACTTGAGGTTTACAACACGCAAACTAGTAAATTTACAATTGGTAGCAATTAAAAGAAAGCAGACAAAATTGGGATATAACAACTCTAAACTTAATACTACTTTAAAGTCAGCATTAATGCTACTCTTAAATCAATGGACTAATGTTAATACTCCCGCTCAAGTTGGAAGATACAGATTTTTCATTCCTAACTTGGATATCAACTCTTGAAACTGGATCTTTGGGAGAGCCTTTGTCAATACATCTGCCAATTGTTGTTTTAATTTCACATGGATCAAATTTAGGAAGCCATTTGAACATATTCTCTTATAAAATGATAATCTATGTCAATGTGCTTCGACCTTTCATGTGTAGTTGAATTTTTAGCTACCTGTATGGCAAATTTGCTGTAACATAATGCCACGGGGGAGGGTATTTTCACTCCAAAGGATCTGAGCAGTTGTTCATCAAGATTAGTTCGATAGTCACTATTGCCAGTGCTCTATATTCTGCCTCTACAGATAATTTGACCACAATGGTTTTCTTCTTAGACTTTCAAGTGATCAATGAATCTCCTAAATATATGCCAAAAATAGTGGTTGACTTTCTAGTAACTTGGCATCTGCCCCAATCAGCATCAACGTAAGCTGTTAGCTTCAAAATGGAGCTTGCAGGGAACATGAATCATTGCCATGCAGTGCCTTTCAGATACTGCAACAGAAATTGTGATTGCTACGAGATGTATAGTCCTTGGCTTTCCCATGAATCGACTCAGTCTATTCACTGCGTAGGTGATGTCAAGTGGTTCACCATCCATTTCATATTGCCAGGATCCATGGGTATAGCCCGTGCGTAAATGCATATACTCTTCTTCATTGAGCTCTCCATTCAAGAAAGCATTATTAACATCAAGTTGAAGGAGGTGCCACTAAAATTGAGAAGCCAAGGATAGTAAAATTCTGACATAGGTTAGAACGTACCTAGAAAATCAATGCCTGCTTGTTGAGTAAATTCCCCAGCTACCAACCTAGCCTTGCATCTGTATAGTAAACCATCTGCATGATACTTAACTGTGTAGACCCATTTGGCGCCCACGACTCTTTTGCCATTGGGAAGAGGCATTAGTGTCCAAATATTATTTTCCTCTAGGCTGCTATCTCAGCCATGGCTCTCTGCCATTCAGAATTTTTTATTTCTTAGTGAACATGTTGAGGTTCAAATACTGAAGACGCATTAAGAACAAAGGCTTCGTAATGTGGAGGTAAGTGATCATAGGTGAGGTATGACTATAGAGGGTGCGATACAAAGTTGCAGTCATAGTGTTGGAGATGTGCAGGTATTATGCGAGTTCTGGATGATCTTCTAAGGGTAGTTTCAACTTGGTCAGCGAATGGGGTGGGTAATGGATCTGTTTGAGAAGATGGTTCAGAGATTGGAAGGGGAATGACTGTGTCAGAAGGAGCAATTTTTGGTGCATCAAAAATAGGATCAAACTTAGGCAAAATGGAATCAGGAAAAAGGTTGCCCATATTGGTATCTGTATTAAGCTCCTATTATAGAAAGGTGGTTTCGTGAAAGAGAACATACCTGGAGACTAGAAACTTGTATGTTTGAGGGTCAAACAATTTGTAGCCCTTGACTTCTGTAGGATAGCCCATGAAAACACAAGGGGTGGCTCTAGGTGAGAATTTGTGCCTTTAAGAGGGTACGGTTGAAGCAAAGGCAAGAAAAACTCTAAGTGAAGAGTAGTCTGGAACACTATTATAGAGGAGCTCATAGGGAGATATACCTTTGAGTGAAAGTGATGGAAGCCTATTGATGATGTGAACTGAGGTAGCAATGCATTCTCCCCAAAAGTGAAGGGGAATTTTGGATTGAAAATAGCTCTTGCCACATTGAGGAGATGTTGATGTTTGCTCTCGACAACCGAATTCTATTGTGGCCTGTGTGGACAAGAGAGATCATGGATGGTGCCTTCATTTTGCAAAAATGAATTGAGAGCAAGCTCCTTTGCATTGTCGGTTCGAATAACCTTAATTTGCTTGCTGAGTTGAGTCCTTACAAACTTGAAGAAGCAATGAATGATTTGAGGAGCCTCAGATTTACTCTTCAGTAAATGAACCCTTGTGAAGCGGGTGCAATCATCAACTATTGTGAGGAAGTATTGTTGGCCTTCGTGTGTTGGCTTGTGAAAAAGCCCCTAGACATCACAGTGGATAAGATCAAAAGAAGATTCACAATGATGGTTGTTAGATTTAAATGGTAAACAACGGATTTTGGATAAAGGAGAAACAGTACAAGAAGAATTATTACATTCAAGTGAATTAGTTATAGAGTTTGTTCAACAAGGGTTTTAAGACATGATGATGCTCACTCTTTCTGATCACCTTCTGTTGGTGTTTGTCCTGAATCAAGAAGACATTATCAGTCAAGGAGATATGATAATTGGAGTCTTGATATAGGCTACCAACAGATATGATGTTGACATGAAATTTAGGAATGCATAGAATATTTGTAAGTGTCAATGCTGAATTTACAATTACTTGACCACAAGCTATAACAAGAACTTTGAGATTGTTTGGAAGAGTGACAAATGTGTTATGCAATTTAGTTTGCTGTTGCATGATTGAATTCTGCAGAATTGTGGATGAACAATGGAGAGGAGATGTAACTGAATCCCTAATAAAAAGCAAGAATTGGAGAAATTAGAAATTCCATTTCATTGAATAATGATTCTGTACAAAGGAGTGAAGTCGCACTTCAGCTTATATACAGAGTGTGAATGAGTGAAATCTAGTCTAACTAACTCTAACAACTGTTGATGTTCAGTTAATCAATATGTTAAATTACAAAACTAACTCTTAACTAAATACTACTTGAAAGTCATCACCAATGCCACTCTTAACTCAATGGACTGTAACAGTGAACTCGCAAAAAATGATGTAATAGCTTGAATTTAATTGGGGGAATGTTCAAGTACTGATTACAGTGATAAATGCAGTACACTCAAGCTATGAAAATAAGGAAATAACTGGTACAATAGACGTGATAGAGTACAGAGGGAGATTAGGAAAGAGCACTTGACATCACACACATTGTACACCCTCAAAGGAATCTTCTCTTTCTTCATATAGTCACTTTCTAACAAAATGACCCCACCTTGAGTGCTCCCTCTTCATACTAATACTCCTCCTTGGCCCATGTGGCTCATTCATTCCATGTGACTCTTTGTCCACGTCAGCACCCATTACAATACCCTCCCCTTCAAGAGCAATCTTGTCCTCAAGATTGAGATTTGGATATGCGTCAGCTATCTCTTGAGCATTCTCCCAAGTAGCTTCCTCAACAGGTATCTGCTGCCACTTGACTAAAACTTGCTTCACTTGCTGTGTGCCCTGTAGCACAACTCTATGTTGTAAAATGGATTCAGGCTCAATGATAGGACCTTGTTCTGCAGTAGTTAGAGGTAATGGTAAGTAAGCCTCTGTAGCTTGTCCTTTAAACTTCTTCAACTGCGAAATGTGAAACACAGAATGAATTTTGGCTGCCTCAGGCAATTGCAACCTATAAGCAACATTTCCCACCTTCTCAATGACAGGAAAAGGACCAAAGTACCTCATCCCCAGTTTCTAATTCTTTCTCAGAGCCACAGAATTCTGTCTGTAAGGTTGCAATTTAACCAACACTTGATCTCCTATGTCATAAGAAGCATCAACTCGCTTCTTGTCAACCTGAGATTTCATGGTCTGTTGAGCTCTCATCAGATTATGTTTTAACTGCTGTAACAGCTGATCTCTAGCCACTAATTGTTGCTGCAATTCTGGAGTATCATTAGCAGTAGGATTGTAACTAATCAACAATGGAGGGTCTCTCCCATATAATGCTCTAAATGGAGTCATGCCAATGCTAGTATGCCAAGAAGAATTATACCAGAACTCTGCCCAATTCAAGTTTTTAAACCAAGCCTTCGGGATGTCAAAAGTGTAACATCTCAGGTACATCTCCAAGACCTTGTTAACTGCTTCAGATTGACCATCTGTTTGAGGATGGTAGGCTGAACTCATTGCCAATGTGGTACCCTGCAATTCAAACAGCTGCTTCCAAAATCTACTAGTGAATACTTTGTCTCTATCGGAAACAATGGATTTAGGCATACCATGTAATTTGACTACGTTATTCATGAAAGCTTCTGCTACTGATCTGCTACTATAGTCATTCGTTAAAGGCATGAAATGAGCATATTTTGTTAATCTATCAACCACCACTAATATTATTGTAAAGCCACCAGATATAGGTAGACCAGTTATAAAGTCCATAGCAACATCTTCCCATACCTGAGTAGGGATAGGCAATGGTTGAAGTAGTCCTGCAGGTTGTGAATTCAAATGCTTTGCTTGTTGACAGATTAAACATTGTTCAATAAACTGCTGTATGTCATCTCTCATCTTTGGCCAATAGAATTGTGCACTGATTCTTGCCAATGTTCTCGTAATTCCTGCATGCCCCCCAATTGGTGATGAATGATATTCCTGTAGTACCTGCTGAATCAATGAACTCTCCACAGGTAGCACTAGTCTGTTCTTCCAACACAGCAACCCTTCTCTTACTGTATAGTTACTGTCAGTTACAGTGTGATTGCAGCATTGTTGCACAATAGTCTGTAAGTGAACATTACTGGCGATCTCATTCTTCAATTGTTGCAGAAAGTCATTCTCAGAATTAGACCAAGACAAGGTCATCATTCTTGACAGAGCGTCAGCAGCTTGGTTTTCCTTTCCAGGTTTATATTCCATCTGAAAGTCATAACCAATGAATTTATGCAACCAAGCTTGTTGTTCAAGGGTTTGCAGTAATTGATCAAGCAAGTTCTTCAAACTTTTCTGATCTGTGCGCAAAATAAATTTGTGGCCTAAGAGGTAATGTCTGAACTTTGCCAGAGCAGCAGTTATAGCATGAAACTCTCTGATATATGCAGATTGCAATTGCATTCTTGGTGCTAATTTCTTTGAGAAAAAAGCAATTGGGTGGCCACCCTGACTAATGACAGCACCTATGCCTGTGCCTGACGCATCTGTTTCTAACACAAATGGTTGAGAAAAATTAGGGAGAATTAACACTGGAGCAGAAGTTCAGCTTGCTTTAAATTATTAAAAGCTGTCTCAGTTTCTGCAGTCCACTGAAAGGAATCTTTCTTCAAAAGATTGGTTAAGGGATTAGCTATGGTAGCATAGGACCTAATGAACCTTCTATAATATCCAGTTAAACCCAATAATCCTCTTAATTGCTTCAAATTCTTTGGTATTGGCCACTCTAATACAGCTTGGACTTTAGCTCTATCCATTGAAACACCATTTCCAGATACCAAATGGCCTAAGTATTCCACTTCAGTTAAACCAAATGAGCATTTGGACAACTTTGCAAATAGAACCTTTTGACTTAAAATCTGCAGCACCAACTCTACATGCTGCAAGTGAGCGTGCCAAGAAGGACTATAAACCAGGATATCATCGAAAAACACCAAGACACATTTCCTCAATAATGGTTGGAATATCTGATTCATCAATCTCTGAAATGTAACAGGGGCATTGGTAAGGCCAAATGGCATCACCAACCATTCGTAATGACCTTGATGAGTTCTAAAAGCAGTCTTCTGTCTATCCTCTGGTTTCAGCAGAATCTGGTGGTAAAAATCTCAATAATCTCAGGTCAAGCTTTGTGAAAAATTTAGCACCATGTAATTCATCTAGTAATTCATCCACAGTAGGCATAGGGAAACTATCCTTTATAGTGATGGCATTTAATGCCCTATAATCCGTGCAACATCTCCATGTTCCATCTTTCTTCCTTACCAAAATGATAGGTGAAGAAAATGGACTAACACTCGATTGAATGATACCTTCTGCCAGCATATCCTGAATCATCTGTTCAATCTGCTCCTTTTGACTGTGAGGGTACCTGTAAGGTTTTACCTTGACAGGTTGTGCTCCATCTTTCAATAAAATCTCGTGATTGAGTTCTCTCTTAGGAGGAAGACCTTTAGGTACCTGAAACACTTCTCTGTATGTGTGTAGCAAGGTGGCCATTTCAGGTTCCACTTGCTCTGGCATGCCCATCCAGTTATCTTCTTTCACCACAGGATCCAGCTTTTGAAGTGTAAATATTTCTGAGATAGCATCAGTTTGATGTAACCTCCTGAAATGATGTAATTGTGCTATTTCTGGTTTGAGCTCATTCTCACCCTACAATATGATGAATTTACCATCTAAATAAAACTTCAATTTGGATGATGCATAGTCTGCTACATGAGGTCCTAATGAAGCCAACCATGGTGCCCCTAAGATCACATCTGCGCCAGAAACAGGTAGCAGATAAGCAGGTACAGTAATTTCATTTCCTTGCACTTTCACAGTCAATTGTTGCACTACCCCTTCAGTTCTCATATTCTGACCATTACCTACCAAAACATTACATTTTGTAGTAGGTTCTACTGGTAAACCCAAACAATGCACTATTCTAGGCTGCACAAAACTGTCTGAACTGCCACCATCCAATAGAATAGAAACATTAAGTGGTCCAATATACCCCTTAAATCTAATCACACCATATCCAGTTGCTCCATGTAAAGCATTCAATGGCAGATAGTGGTCCACAGATGTACCAGTATCAGGTTCTGTGATAGCTTCAGTTGACACAGGTCCAAGGGGATCAGGCTCATCATCAAATTCCAGAAACATCAGTTGCTTGTTAGGACATTTATGAGAAAAGGAAAATTTGTCATCGCAAAAGTAGCACAAACCTTTCTCTCTTCTGAGTTGCATTTCTGCAGGGGTGATTCTCTTAATAGCAGGATTTTTTTGAAGTTGGCTCATAGGTCTAGTAGGAGGTGTGGGTAAAATTGGTGGGTTGGGGGCTTTATCAGTGACTTGTGTTTGGTCTTTGGTAGTTGGATTGAAGTGAGCTCGGTTATTGGATGGTGCTTGTTTCTGATTTGGTGTGTGTTTAAGGTTAGCCTCAATCTTTTCCTAAAACAGTTTAGCCAGAGAAACTGCTTTCACAATGGAAGTTGGGGTATGGAGCATAACATCTCTACGGATCTCATCTTTTAAACCACTCACAAAGCAATCAATTAATGCATCATTACTCAATCCATAGACTCTATTAGACAATGCAGTAAATTCCAGATAAAATTCATGCACAGATTTCGTTTATTTCAGCTTAAACAATTAAGCTCTAGGACAATCATACAAAGAGGGAACAAAATCCAACTCTAATTGAAAAATCACTCCAAGACTGAAAGGGGCGTGAGCGGTGAACCATCTGAAACCACGGTACTACTTCATGATCTAGATGCACCGATGCGTGATCAATCGCTCAGGATCCGGTGTATTGTAATAACCAAAGAATTGTTCAGCCTTAAATATCCAATCTAGGACATTCTTCCCGTTAAACCGAGGAAATTCCAACTTGATATGACGTACCTGAAACGGTGGAGCTGAGGAACTTGTGGATCCTAATGAAACAGAGTTCATCGGAGAACTTCTGGTTGGGGAAGACTGAATCGGATCGGTAACGGTGGAGATCGGAATTGCCTCTGTGCCTGAGTTCGTACTTCCATGGGTGACCGCTATTGTTTGCATCTGCTGCATCATCTTATCAAACGTCGTCGCCATCTCTGTGAAACGAGTCTCCGACGCTTTCTGCATTTCTTCAATTCGCTCAAAACGAGCAGTGTTAGCTACTTCAGATTTCTCAAGCACATCGGCTTGTCTGCGCAGCTCTGCTGCTAGTTCTTTCAATCTGGTATTGTCGGCCATGGATTCAGTGAAAGCACCAATGTAACAGTGAACTCGCAAAAAATGATGTAATAGCTTGAATTTAATTGGGGGAATGTTCAAGTTCAAGTACTGATTACAGTGATAAATGCAGTACACTCAAGCTATGAAAATAAGGAAATAACTGGTACAATAGACGTGATAGAGTACAGAGGGAGATTAGGAAAGAGCACTTGCATCACACACATTGTACACCCTCAAAGGAATCTTCTCTTTCTTCATATAGTCACTTTCTAACAAAATGACCCCACCTTGAGTGCTCCCTCCTCATTCTGTTACTCCTCCTTGGCCCATGTGGCTCATTCATTCCATGTGACTCTTTGTCCACGTCAGCACCCATTACAAGGACTAATGGTAATAAGTCCTTTACCGTCCACATGTGTTAAATTTACACGTGTTAAAAGAAATGGTCGATGGTGTATTATATATTCTGTATCAATGGCAAGCGGTACCTTGTGTTGATTTTGGTTCCAATGTTGTTGTTGTTGTTGAATATGTGAGATTACAAACACACAATGAGGGTTATTTTGTACATTTCCCTTCCAAGATTTATGTCGGGAGAGAGATAGAAGAGATGAACTAGGATTGGGATGTTTATGAGTTGTCCTATATAGACCTATTAAAGTTGGTCAAAAGTTTATGAGACATTCAAGTGCTTGTGGTATAGATACAGTCATGTTCTTGTCATTTTATGGGCCCTAGGCATATTGTCAGAAAATAGCCCCCTTAAATAACTATTTTTAATTTAAAAATATTTCAATAAAAGACAAAAAAATAACTTATTTCATTTAACATAATACGTCTTAATACATAATAATAGTTTTACAAAATATAAATAAATAAAAAAACTTCTCTTTTCTCGGAAAGTCATAAGAAACGGTTTTTCATGCATTTTGAGATGCAAAATCATTTATAATCTTATCAAAATCAATGTTCTCTAACATATCCTTCTATCACATTGTGAAAAAAGAAAAATAGTTTCATTTTAAATTTTATGTCAAAGATAATGGTAATGAAATTCATGATCCTGAATGCGTCTCACGTGATCTTGCATTATCAAATCAAATTCTGCAATCATTTCAATCAATCCAAGAAAATTGTCATTACTATCTTGATATGATTTTTCATTGGCTCCTCGAAAGGCAAGATTAATTTAGGAAGACATTTCACAACTGAAAATATTCTAGGTAAAATTGTCTCCAACGCTATTTCTCTTTCATAATTTCTTCTTGCAAGTGTTTATCAATTATCTGATTTTTACCCAATCTGATTCTTAATTCATTCCAAGTATTCATATTAGTCATATGTTCGACACTATTTTTATGTTATTTGAGTCTTTGGCTAATATGCTTCCAATCACTTAAGCCCTCATTAGCAAAATCAAGTTACTATAGATTTAAATAAATTACAACAAAACAATATAATTTGTTAACATATTTGCAATAAACTAACCATTACCAATCACTAATCTGACCATTGCTTAATTTTCTTAAATAATACTCATATGAAAAATGCCTAAAATATTTTGTCAAAAGTAAAGTTTAGATTCGTTTTTCTAGTAGGCCCCTTTTCGACTAGAATATCCTTCGAACTGTTATCAAGATTCTCCCAATTTGTTGGATCATATATATCAAAATGAGGATTTTCTTATTCACTAGGAACATCATTAGGTGCATTTGTTATAACACTAGTATGATTTAGGCTTAGTATAAAAAAATTTTGAGCCCACGTTCGCGGTCGCACCCCTGGCCTAGGCCCGGGGCCGGCCCTGTATAGGCACCCAAAGCTAAGTCTTCAACATGGTTTAAGGCCACTAAACATTGTGGATGTCCTAATTTCTTCCGATGATGCTGAGAATGAAGTGCAAGATAGAGGAAAGGAACCATTGGTTGACAGAAAGAAGAAGGAAAAAGTGGGTGAGAGCAAAGGGAATAAAAAAGTTGTGGACAGTAAAGGCAATGAGCATTTTGTCGAAGTGGAAGATGTGAATAAGAGGATGAGGATTACTCTGCAAATTCAGAGACTTAGGACAATGACTTCCCTGATGATAATGATTAGGATGAAGAATGGGGTTGGACCACAGTTCTCCCTATAAAAATAGTGAATGAAATCAATAAAATGGGTATGAGATCTGAAGGAAGAAACTCAGATCCCGATGCTTAAGCTAATCTTTAGGGAGAGGAATGAATAGAGTCAGATCGGTTGGATACTCTACCAGATAGTGATGGTGAGGAGCATGTGATGCAATTATTTCCAAAGTTTAGGCTACTTGAAGGTGGCGAGCCTATAAATTCTGAGTTAGGGTTGATATTCAACACCAAGAAGATATAATGAGACATAAGGACTATGGAATGTAGACTAAAAAGAACCTGGACTTTAAGAAAAATGATAAAAAGAGTAGCGGTCAAATGCATGAAAGGTTGTGTATTTTCGCGAGGTTCAGTTAGAGGATAGGTATACATTATTGGCAGATGGTGAGCAAAACTGATGAGCATTCTTGCTTCAAGATTGCAAGAAGTAGACTGGCCAAAATAGAATGGCTTGCCAAGAAATTTTAGCTATTCTAAGTCATTCTCCATATTTGAAAGTCAATGGACTGATTGTGAAGTCTAAACATAGATGGGGTGTGAAGCTGTCACATGATCTTGTGTATAGAGCAAAGAGAAGGACTTTGGAAAAATTGCAAGGTGCTAGTTTTGAGCAGTATTTGAAATTGAGAAATTATGCAAGGTCAAATCCTAAATAGCGCCGTATTCATTAAGTGTGGCATGAGATGAGACCTAAGGCATGCAAAATTGATTTTCTTAGTAAGGGTGAATTTTTTATGTGTGAAATTAAAGAGGATGTGGTACATGCTATTTATCAAAGACACTTCAAATTATGCATGCTATTTAGAAAACTTTGGTAAAAGTGCTGAAACTTAATCTTAACAAGTTCCAACCCGTGATTAAAGAGGATGTGGTACATTTCTTAAATTATGTGTTGATAAATATCTATGACTTGTATACAAGATCAAGTATGTCAATAAAAAAGTCGAATTTATAACAATAGTTACGATAAAATAATTGGAGTTTTGAGACATTAATATTTGTTTTTGTTTATTTTTGATCAACTGACTTCAAAGTTCAAATAGGTCATCTCAATCGTGAGAACAAAAAATACCATAAGCTTCTACTTACAAGAGTGGCGTTAATTGTCTTTGGAGCTTCAAACAGTTTTCAAGTATCGATCTATATCATAAACATAAACCACCATAAGCCACATGTAACCTTAGAAGCCGCCTATTTCTATCTTAGTTATTGAATATATATTACTTATATGCGATATGAAGCATATCAATCGGAAAGAGTCTTAAGAATTTATATTGAATTCAAACAATAGTTACGATAATATTTATTTTTTTGATGAACTACAACCATGACTTTTTGGCAATATACAATGGACGTTCCATTTCATCTAGGCTTTCTTGTTTCATAAATTGATCCTTCATTGTGGTGGCTTGGACTTGAGAATGCTCTGCACGCCCCTACTTCCTAATGGTAATTAAGATTTAAGACAACCACCATACATTTATATAAATAAGAAGCCTGATTTTTATAAAACACCCCATCTTGACATTTGATCTCAAGTTGAACTACACGACATCTCTATCATCAAAGTAGAAACTTTTCTTCACTTGATAATGGTCTTCGAAAATGGATTTTTTGGTCTAATTGGTTGTTCCAAACTAGCCTGTGATCTGTTAATTCCATCTTTAGCTACTACCTCTGGTACTTTTTCTTTCTTTAGGAACGACGGTGCAGATAATTTTGGTAATGATGGCACAGTAGATGTTTTTGACGTTTCAGTCTGAGTTAAGGCTTTATTTCCGCTAATTAGAGAATCAGCTTTAATGGGTTCAGGAAAGTTTTCTTTGAGGTAGGTTTCTGTAGGTTTCTTCACTTCATTAAGTAGCCTTCCCTGTTTTAAACACACATAAATTGCAAGGTAAATATGACATAGAATTGATATCCTTAATGTACCATAAAAATTGTTAAAATATAGAAGGCTTACCTCCAATATGCTGCTGAACCTTTCTGCCAAGTTTGGAAGCTTCAGAGCAGTAACGAGTTTTATTGCACCTTTCATTGATTTTTCCAGTGTCAAAAGCTTCACAAGTTCAGTTGCTCGTTCAAGCTTATCACCTGAAATATCCATGGGTGAGGCATTACTAATGTTGACTTTTACAATTTAGAGAGAGAGAGAGAGAGAGAGAGAGAGAGAGAGAGAGAGAGAGAGAGAGCATTGAAACTCACTGTTGCAGCAGGAAGCTATAAGCCTAAGTATACATTTATCTTGTGCTGCTTCCAACTTGAAAGCGTCGTCATCAAGGGAACTAGCATCCAAACCAGCATTATCCATTTCTTCCATTCTTTTCTGAATCTGCATGATAAATACTTACCAATTCAGCTATTGAACAGAAATTATAAAAAAATTCAAACTCAAATTACAGCCAAAGAGTTAAAACTGTCCCCATTATCAATGCGAGTCAGGACAAATTGCAGGTTGGCTAGAAGTTACAAAAATAATGACTCTCGGAGTTTGGGTTGGACCTAATTGAACCATACAAAAACAGCTTGTGGAGTAAGCGTGACCCAAGTGGCCCAATAACAGGTGGCTCAACGGATCATTGATTGACTCCGATACCATCTCAGAATTTGGGTTGGGCCTAACTCAACCATACAAAACCAACTTGTAGAGTGGGGGATGTCTCCCACTTATATAATATTTTTCAGGCGATATCACGCCCCATGCGGGCCTCTCCCAACAATTAAATTTGAAAAAGTTGCAAGAACAAACCTCAAATAGATGCATGCTGTTCATCATATACTCATTTTCAAGGGCATCAGCTCCCAAATCAGAGGAAGCAAGAGGAAATGAAAGATTGAGCAAAGTGAGAATTGGTTTAGGCACCACCTGAAAGACAAGTGAATAGCAATTGATGTTTAGTCATAGACATGGTGGTCACATAGGAGATGGGAATACATCAACTTTCCTCATACCTGTGGGAAGACTTCTGGCTTTTTGCATACTACACAAACTAGCTCGTTTGCATTTAAACCCACCACCCAATAGTTTTCATCTGACTTCTTTTCTTTAATACCACTGCAGTAAAATTTTCATAAGACAAATCATCACAGGTCAGGCCTAAGAAGAAAATTAGTTACATTAGACTAATGCACGCGGTTAAACCAATATCGAACCTGAAGACTGGGAGCCAGCTACCACCAAATTGGCTTGTATATAATCTTAGCACACCCTGCATATTATATTTACAGAATTAGCAGTGTAACAGGATGCAGCATAAAATAAATACCAAATATCAACACTATAGTGTAAACACAGTTAATACCTTGGAATCATAAGAACACAATCGACCCTCTTCACTAAACCCAAACCATTTTAGAGAGGAGCCAGGAGTTAATGGCAAGCGACCACGAAGGGGTTGTGTTCCATGCGGTATATTAAATAATCTAAACTCTAACACCTGCATGAAGAGATCGTTTAATGTTTTATAACCAGATAGATGATGATTATGCTGTCGCACTAAGATAATCTTTTCAAAAAGGTCAAAAATTAAATAGAAAAAGCATATAGTGAAGAACTTTGGATAGTTGTAGGTATGTGTAATCCTATATACTAATACTAAATAAAACCACCACACTGGAGGTACCAATATAAGACAGAAGAGCTATCACAAAGGCTGAACCGACCTGATCATTTGAGGAAAGGCAATCAGAAGCATGAGAGACAACTGCAAGCTCATTCTGGAAACCAGATGCAACCACGACCGGCCCATCTAGTGAAAAAACATGTCTCTGCGATGAAATAGTCCAAGTGTTAGAAATGTTTCATGCTAAATACCATCAACAACAGATTCTCTTTTCACGTGTTAAAACAAAAAAGTTAAAACTTCAAATGAGAGGCTAGCAAGTACATATTTATCTGCCCTTTTAAACCAAATCCCTAGTTCTTTTACGTTTGGGGAAGTATCATGTCCCAGCTTTCGGCTAATGAAAATGAGAAAGCACCTAAATAAGCTGTGAACATGCGTCAAACCTGTAAGCCACCCTCAGTAAAGATGCGAAGATAATTAAAACTGGTCACTGCAGCCACCCAAGCAGCACCAAGTGCGACAGCCTTCACTTCTTCTCCTTCGAAGCGCATAGACCACTACAAAAAATTTCAACAAAGTGAGCATGCAGTAAAATTTCATATCATGTCATAGACCCACACTGTTAACCACAAGATCTGAAATGCAGTCCTTATAACGATGGTGCAATCACATATCTTTAACATATCAATAAAAAGCGTCAAATTTTTTAACAACACAGAACAAGCACAAAATCTGACCTCGCTATTACTAGCCCAGCTACTAAATGGACGATACATGAGGGTGCTCATGTTCTTCTCCCCCTTGCAAGGATTCGCCAAGACGCTCCCATTCTCATTTAATGCGGCCATTGTAAATCCAAAATGGTCAGTCATTGATGGAACTCGGGGAGTGCTTCCAGTATCATGAAAATCAGTCTGTAAGAAAGACATGTCTACTCATTAATGTATAGTATATTATATGCTACAAGTGATGATTTAACTAAACTCCTCATGAAGACAAACCAAAGCTTTATCTGTGATTCTCTTATGTATTACCTCAATATGAGAATACCCATCATGTTCAAAAGAGGTTATACTTCCAAGCATATTGTAGCATAAGAAGCGCCTTTTTCCAGGCTGCACTGGAGTCGAACCTGGTTGAAATGCCTCCTGCATTTTTGTCTTAGATGTTATCGCCGTGCTTCTAAATCCCACATTCCCACTATCTAAATTTTCCTTCACTGAACGGTTCTTTTTCTTGTGAGACTCTACCTTTGGACACAGATCCAATTCACCTCCTCCATCTTCATCCAAATTTTCCTCACTCAAGGACTGTTTGCGCAATCTTTTCCTGCTAATTGGTGGCTCAGACTCATCATTACTTTTCTCACCAAAATCACTGAAGCTCCCACTTGCACTATTTTCCTGATACTCCTCATCGAACAAAAGAAGGCCATTACTGTTCTTGCTCTGCACAGGTATATCTTCAGTTGGAGATTTCATAGATGAAGGAATAACATTGTCCCAAATACCATACTTTCCCATAACATCAATAACAGCCAAGGCATTCCCAATTGGCTTCCAAGCTATGCAACACACTCTTTCATCAAATTTTTGTCTGTCAATGTCCTGCTTCCTATCAACATCCCAGATCAGAATCTGCTTGTCTAAACCAGATGTAGCCATGTACTTGCCATTTGGTGACCAGCACAGGAAACATACAGGTTGAGTGTGATCCCCCCTAAGAGAAAACAATTTTTCAGCAGTGTCCCTATCATACATCACGACGTCGTTTCTCAACCCGGGAACTGCTAAGGTCTCACCATCCGGACTCCAGCAAAGAACGTTCAGGGTCGAAACATCTGCTATCCCGATGTCAGGAGCTATGCCTTTGAGGTTGTGAAGGACTATCCCAGAGTGGAGTTCCCAAATAATAACAGTTCCCGTTGAATCTAGCGATGCTAAGTATTCACCATTGGGGTCGAAGGCTAAGCCAGTGACGGGCCCTTTATGCCCTTTGAGAACCCTTGCAACGGAACCATCAACTGTGTTTATAAGTTTGATACCCTCATCATCACCAGCAGCTGCCAACATGCTTCCTTTCTTGTTAAATGCAAGGGAACGAATAGGAAGTGTAAACCTTGTAATATTTGTCTCAAACTCTCCACCTGCCAACAACCAGTTCTAAAATCGAATCAAATTGGCACATAGACTACAACAAGTAAACAAAAACAAAAACACAATGCTAGTTTTTCCTATAGTGTGTATCACTAGTCTAGTTAGATATAAATTCTTACTGGAAAATGAAATGCATGTATCTTAAGATTTAAAACAATGATATAAAAAAAAAAAAAGAACATTCGCTTGAGATGTCCTAAAATGGCATGTACTGGTCTAAAAGCAGACCCTGGAAATTTTGTATACCAAAGTAAAGAATCAGAAATCAACCGCATATATTACCAAAGTTCAGTGGCTTTCAGATATGAGTTTCAGTAAACAACAATAACAATCTTAAATTAATAATCAAATGAAAACAAGAAAGCACCAATTTTGTTTGAGTTTCAACTTTCCAGTAAACATACTAATAAAATATTACTGAATACATAAATTAGTTCCAACAAAAATCACAGAGACCAATTTTGTTCCTAAGACATGATAAATAACAATTTAGTCCTTAAATTTCAAATCTGAGTCAAACTAGTTCTTGACAGAGACTACAATTTTCCTAAAAACTAATCTAAAAAGGACTATTGTGACTCACATTTGTGATTCTTAAGTACCAAATTTGTCCTTTTCATTTCTCATGGATTTAATTGTCATCTCCAATGTTTTATCGCGGACCAATTTTGCTATTTGATCTGAAAAATAAATCTCAAAAGACAAAGAAAAATAAAAGAAACGCGAGCACAATAAGCATAGAACACTGCTCAGCAAGTTAAACTACGCACAAAAACAAAAACTATACCAGGAAACTTGTAGAGCTTAACAGATCGATCAACAGATCCAGAAGCGAGACAAGTGGAATTAGGGCTAAGAGCCAAAGCAGTAACACCATCACGGTGGTGACGAAGGATTCTAGGAGAAGCGGAAGGGAGAAGCGGGTTGTGAATAGAAATAGACGCATCAGAAGAAGAAGCAGTGACCAGATGCTGGCCTTGCTGGTCCCACACAACCGAGCAGAAGGAACTCCGGTTACCCTTCTGGTCGTGAGCATCCCTAAGCTTAATCGACCGTACTTTCATGGCGCCTTTTGTTTTCCCTCGAAATGGGTTCGATTTGGATTGAAGAATTTGGAAGAAGTGGGGTTTTGAATTTTGATTTCGATGGTGAAAATGGGAAAGGATTAAGAATCGATTTTTTAGGGCGCCAAATGAGGTTTGTGTTTTAAGGTGTTGGCGGGAGGGAGAAATGAATGAAGTGATAAGCAATGGACATATTATGGGCCACTGAAAGATTGGTGCTGGCCCAAATGGGTAATTACTACATACACCCCTATATTTCTAAAAGTTCTTAAAATACTATGTCTCGTATAAATAAATCCACTCTTTATTAGATAATAGTTAGTTTAGCATCATTGTTTCTTATTCCTAACCGAATTAGTTACTTTGTTTGTTAACTACTAGTTAGATGATTGTTAGGAATTCTATATAACCACCCTTTGTAACATTTTGTAAACACAATCTCATTTAACAGAAATAGAGAACATTCAAATGAAGTTCTCACATTCTTCCATCAGTTTCACTAATACTCTTTTTTTTCCAACTTTTTGAATGTAACCTTCAGATAAAATACTCATGTCATATACTCATGCATACGCATGAGTAGCATCATTTTCTTTGTTGGAATGGATTCGTTTTCGTCAATTAACTAGCTGTATACTCGTGCATATGCATGAGTAGCGTCGTGTTCTTTGTTAGAATGGATTCAAACGGAATTCAATTAGTCCGCACACCTTTAGTCCTTGGAAGTTGTATCGATACAATAGAGGTGTTCATGCTAACCAGAATAAACACACAAACCAAAAGGTGAAGAGGAAAAAGCAATTGCTTTCAAGCACCATTATGCCCCTGCATTAAGACATTTTGTTTTCAGGCATTCCCATGTTATATTAGTAACTTCGTAAGCAGCTCATAATTGGAGGTTCTAATAGATGATAAAAAGCTACATTGATAATATTATGTGTCATTTGCACAATATAGCAGAATCTCTGTCCATAAAGGCAAACACAAAAAAGAACATAGAGAGTTAATCCAAAAGAAACCGAAACCTAAGATTCCTTCATCGTCAAGATTATTTTTAGAATGAATCCAATTGGTAGTGAAAGAGTTTTATACATCGAGAAGTGTAGTAGTCAAGAAGATAATTACACGCGGACCATTGAGAGAAGTAATATCAGAAAGAAAATAAATTATGCCATAGAAATTATTATTACCAAGATTTCCGCAAAAAACAAGTAACATGAATGATAGAAATTACAATTATCAGAAAAATTAGCCAAACTTGTTTTTACTACTTATGTAGTAACTAACATACGAATAAACATGATTTATAAACTTGTTGAAATTTAATCTTCTATAGTTTTATAGTGATGTTGCTTTTGTTGGTTTTTTTTTCCACATTTTCAAGCTCATGTAGGTTGATATGTCACGATTAAAAACTTTCAAACTTTAATGTTATTGTCATGTATGTGTTTTAAGAGTCGATATATACGAATTATATAAAGACTAAAAACTTTGAATGTTGTTGTTGTTAGGTTTTTGGCATATCTTTAGAGCCAAAATAATACTGTTTTTAGTACAAGAACTTGCACATCTTCAGTTGCGCATTTTTTTTGGCACTTGTAGGTTACATGTCATTTAAAAACTAACAAACTTAAACATTGTTGTGTATGTATTGTCATGGAAGTAAAAATATGAGTGGCTTCTATAGCATGTGATAGTTTGTTTCAAGAATATAAGAGTTGTATATAGGATGAAAATATGTATGTTCTTGCTATGTGAGTTTTGAATTGACTTTATCAAATGGAAAACTGAATGTTTTTGTTGTTTTTTATGAGTTTGTGTTGTTTAAGATTTTGAAGGTTTGTAAACTTGGTTGCATTGCATGTTTTGTTGGCTCGGAATGTTTGAAAACTGTTAAAAGTCCCACATCAGATGTGATATGGCCTGAAAAAGAGTTTATAAGTGGGAAGCATTCCTCACCTTGCAAGCCGGTTTTGTGAGGTTGAGTTAGGCCTAAACCACATTCAAAGAAAAATATTGATATTTGGACCCAAAATCATCAAAATTATTGTCATGACGTTGTGTCTATAACACATACTTAACGACTAGTTATTTTAACATTGATACACAACTCATTGTGCTTCCAACCCTAATTGTTGCAAAATGTAAATGTAATGAAGAGGATGAGGGTACGAATAAATCCAAAACTCTGAGGTTCTTAATTGCAACTTTGGCATCAATACTGTTAAGTGATAATTCATAGTCAACTCAGTATTTTTACAGTTTACTTTTAACTAGTTACTGTCAAGATAGTCTACTTACTGCAATTTACATTTCATTTAGTGCTCATTTGGACTTCATTAAAACAGTTAAGAGTTGTATTAGTTGGATATAATCCTTTTGTAATTCAGTTAATCATTTTTCAATAAAACAGTACCAATTTTGTTACTTCTTCTTCTTCTATTCTCTCTCTCTCGTTCTCTACAACTGGTGTGTGTGTGTGTGTGTGTGTGTGAACATCAATGGAATTCTGTTAAGAACTCCAACAAATTGGTATCCAGAGCTCTTGACTAAAACGATTCAGGGAAACACGAGTGGAAGTGAGGTGTGTGCTGATTTCGATCTACAATTCGCATTGGATTGAATTTCGAAATCGGAAGGAATCTTAATTACAGACTCCTAGGGTTGGGAAACACGAGCGACGGTGAGAATTTAGTGTTGATCGCAGAGAACGAAGATGAACGGAGGAAACGGTGGACTGAACACGAAGTTGCCAGTATTTGATGGGAAAAACTGGAACTGATGGTCGATCCAGATGCGCGTGTTGTTTGGTGCTCAAGATGTGCTTGAGTTGGTGAACGACGGCTACACGCCGGTGCCGGAGAATGCAACAGATGCACAGAGAAACCCGCAACAGGAGACGAGAAAGAAGGATCAGAAAGCATTGTTCTACATTCACAAATGTGTAGACATGGAGGTGTTTGAGAAGATTGTTGATGCTACTATGGAGAAGGCAGCGTGGGACACACTTGTGCGATGCTATAGTGGTGATGCATCGGCGAAGAAGGTGAAGTTGCAGTCTCTACGCAAGCAATACGAAAATCTGAGCATGAAGAGCAACGAGAAGGTGCCTGATTACATCTCACGAGTGATCACAGTGACAAATGAGATGAAAACGTGTGGAGAAACACTCTCAGAACAGACAATTGTTGAAAAGGTATTGAGATCCCTCACTCCTCAATTTGATTACACAGTTGTAGCAATAGAACACTTAAAGGATACTAGTACTATGAAAATTGAGGAACTGCAGAGTAGTCTAGAGGCACAGGAATTACGTTTGGCTGAGAGAAATTCTGATAGAGAAGCAGAACAGGCTCTTAAAGCTCAAACTGTTAAGAAAAACAGTAATAATAAGACTAATTGGAAGAGTAAGAAGCAAGCATGGTTTGAGAAAAATAAGAAAACTGGTGATAGTGGAACTGATAAGGCTGAATCCTCTAATCAAGGTGGAAAGAAATTCACAAATAATCAAAAAGGAAAGGAGAAATTTGATAAGAGGAAAATTCAGTGTTGGAACTGTGATAAGTTTGGCCACTTTGCTGATGAATGTTGGTCAAATAAGGAGAACAAGAGTGAGAAAGCTAATATAGCTCAAGGTGAGTCAGAAGAAGAACTTGTGCTGTTGATGGTGACAACAAATGAAAATGGAGTTGTGGTGGAATGGTGGTATATGGACACAGGTTGCTAACCATATAACAGGAAATAAGAAGTGGCTGATCAATTTTAATTCAAGTAAGAGAACAAGAATTAGGTGTGCTGATGATGAGTATCTAAATGCTGAAGGAATGGGTGATGTGCTGGTGAAACTAACTGATGGCAGAACTGTGTTAATTCAGGATGTGTGGTATGTGCCTGGTATGAAGAGCAACTTGATGAGTGTAGGGCATTTGCTAGAGAATGGCTATTCAGTAACAATGGAGGATAATTTGTTGATGTTGTATGACAGTGAGAAGAGATTTATTTTGAAGTCAAAATTGGAGAAAAATAGAACATTCAAGGTGAACATTGAGATGGCAGAGACACAGTGTCTTAATGTTGTTAAGGCTAAGAGAGAAGCAATGCTATGGCATAAGAGGTATGGACACCTAAACTATAGGAGTTTAGGTAAATTGAAGTCCAAAAACATGGTGCTAGGAGTTCCCACAGTTACTGTCAGTGACAACGCATGTGAGATATGCATGAGAAGCACAAGTCTTAGGTGTTGTACATTCTGATGTGTGTGGTCCACTTGAGGTTCCCTCCTTAGGTGGAAATAGATATTTTGTGACCTTTGTTGATGAATTCACCAGAATGCTTTGGATCTATCTCATCAAGAACAAGAGTGATGTTCTAAATCAGCTCAAGAAGTTCAAAGTATTTGCAGAAAATCAGAGTGGATGTAAACTGAAAATACTTAGAACAAATGGTGGTGGAGAATACAACTCCACAGAGTTCAAGAAATTTTGTGAAGAGCAGGGGATAGATCATGAAGTTACAGCTCCTTATACTCCTCAGCACAATGGAGTTGCTGAGAGGAGGAATAGGACATTGATGGAGATGGCTAGGTGTATGTTGAAGCAAAAGAATTTGCCAAATACTCTGTGGGGTGAAGCTGTATCTACTGCAGCTTATATTTTGAATAGGTGTCCAACTAAAATTAGAAAATACTGTGCCAATTGAAATGTGGTCCAACAAGAAGCCTAGTGCAGGGCACTTGAAGGTGTTTGGGTCACTGTGTTACAAACATGTTCCTGAGGCTCGCAGGAAGAAACTAGATGATAGGAGTTGTCCTATGGTGTTAGTAGGATACCACTCTACTGGAGCTTATAAATTGTATAATCCAGAATCTAATAAAATTGAATTCAATAGGGATGTGATTGTGAAGGAAAATGAGAAGTGGGACTGGGGCAAAGGCATGACCAGCACTGTCAGTGATGATACTGTGATGATTGACAATAGTGTTGAAGAGAGTGACACAGCAGATCCAATGGCAGAACCTGAGGTAAATGAGGAAGATGATCAATTATCACAAAATGAGGATGACTTGGTTTCTGAGTCTGATGATGAACCAGTCGCAAGAAATAGGCCACGGAGACAGAGAGTAATTCCAACTAGATTGGTTGATTATGACTTGATTTCTGACAATGCAGTGAACAATGATGGTGAATTTGTTCAACAGGCTCTGTTAGCTGATGTTGAGCCAATTAGCTATACAGATGCTCTGAAGGAGAAAGTGTGGAAGAATGCAATGATTGAAGAGTTGAATTCAATAGAAAAGAACAAGACATGGGAACTGACAGTGTTGCCTGATGAGAAGAAAGCTATCAGTGTGAAATGGGTGTTCAAGGTAAAATTGAACCCAGATGGTACAGTGGCTAAGCACAAGGCCAGGTTAGTTGCAAGGGGTTTCCTTCAAAAGCCTGGTCTAGATTACTTTGAGGTCTTTGCACCAGTTGCAAGACACGAAACTATTAGAATGGTGATTGGATTGGCTAGCATCAAAGGTTGGGAATTGTATCACCTTGATGTAAAGTCTGCTTTTTTGAATCGACCATTGAGTGAAGAGGTGTATGTGTCACAACCTCCTGGATTTGAAAAGAAAGGGAAAGAAGAGATGGTGTATAAGTTGCACAAAGCCTTATATGGGCTTAAACAATCTCCAAGAGCTTGGAACAGGAAAATCGATGCCTACTTTGTTGAGTTGGGTTTCAAGAAGGGTCTGGTAGAGCATGGAATCTATGTAAGGGATTTTGAAAATGGTGGAAAAATCTTGGTGTGCTTGTATGTAAGTTGATCACAGGAGGTAATGTGGCTGAAATAAATAGCTTTAAAGAGAAGTTAATGACCACTTTTGAGATGACAGATCTAGGGAAGGTGAATTACTTCCTAGGTATGGAGTTCCTCCATGAAGACAGAGAAATCATACTTCACCAAATGAAGTATGCAAATGAGATTTTGAAGAGGTTCAAGATGCAGAACAGCAAGTCTGCTGTTACACCTGCAGAAGTAAACTTGAAGCTTGATGCTGATTTGGAGGGTGAGGATGTTGATCCTACACTGTTTAAACAGCTTGTTGGTTGCTTGACGTATCTCTGCAACACAAGGCCAGACATATGCTACTCAGTTGGTGGAGTGAGTAGATTTATGGGAAGGCCAAAAATGTCTTACTTTCTTGCTGCCACACGAATCCTAAAATATGTGAATGGAACTCTGAGAGTTGGAGTTCTGTTTCCAGCAGCTTCTGCAACAGTTACAAATGAACTAGCAAGATATTCTAATGCTGATTGGTGTGGTGACAAGGTGGATAGAAGATCCACAACAGGTTTTATATTCTTATGGAATGGAGCTCCTATCTCTTGGAGTTCAAAGAGCAACCAGTGGTTGCTCTCTCATCTTGTGAGGCTGAATACATAGCAGGTGCTGTGACTGCCTGCCAAGCTATATGGCTGAGTTCCTTGATGACTGAACTGAGGATCTCGGTGAAGAAACCTGTGAAATTGCTGATTGACAACAAGTCAGTAATTAGTCTTGCCAAGAACCCTGTCTTACATGGGCGCAGCAAGCATATTGACACAAAATTTCATTTCCTGCGTGAGCAAGTTGAAAAGGGCAGCATTGAAGTGTGTTACTGCAACACTTAACTACAAATTGCAGACATATTAACAAAAGGGCTGAAGACTGAGCAGTTTTTGAAGTTGAGGAATGACCTTGGAGTTGCACAATTCTAGACTATGAATTAAGGGAGGATGTTAAGTGATAATTCATAGTCAACTTAGTATTTTTACAGTTTACTTTTAACTAGTTACTGTCAAGATAGTCTACTTACTGCAATTTACATTTCATTTAGTGCTCATTTTGACTTCATTAAAACAGTTAAGAGTTGTATTAGTTGGATATAATCCTTTTGTAATTCAGTTAATCATTTTTCAATAAAATAATACCAATTCTGTTACTTATTCTTCTTCTTCAATTCTCTCTCTCTCGTTCTCTGCAACTGGTGTGTGTGTGAACATCAATGGAATTCTGTTAAGAACTCCAACAAATACTAGTTGTCAGTGTAATTGGTGTTTACACCCAACTTCTTGGATATCTGTATTAAGCTTTGAGAAAGACATATTTTTTTTATTTATTATTGAAGCATTTGCGAGGTGGTTTGGTGTGTAGGGGTGTGTGTGATGTTTTGTGTGCTTGTGGTGTGTGTGTATTTGTGTGTATGTGAAGGAAAATGTGCTACACTGATCTATACAATGTCATACAACAACATGCATGCATGTAATACAATAGTAATACCATAGTCGATTTGGAGCTACACATTTCAAAATCAATATTTCCTCTTTCTTAAACTTTGAGGGACAATCATTTATGAGTCGGGTCTTTCTTGTGAATCTCTCTTCAAGTTATAACTACACATTCGTCTCCCTATTACTTTCGAAATTGGAAAGAAACTTTTTTCTCTCTTGATCTTCCTTGTGCTCCCAACCGTAGTTGCCAAATGATGTGTGCCGAGTAAAATGAGGGTAGGGTTAAAGCCAAAGCTCTAAGGTACAAAATAAATTTTTTGCTGTAAATACTAGTTGCCTGTAAAATTGATGTTTGCACTCAACTTCTTGACAAGGTGATATCTGCATCAAGCTTGGAGAAATGCTCATTATGTGGTACAGTTAATTCTATAATAATCTATTCATGTCATGAAAAAGGAAACAATACCAACACTAATTTGTTTGGAATTTTTTGAAGAAAATGTTATTAAATATGTAGGACACGGATTATATTTTATAAAAAACAATGAGAACTACAAAGTAGCTTTACTTAATAGATGGCTATTTAAGAGCCAAAGGATAAGAAATAGCTTTACTTAATATCTTGATTAAGGTCCAGAATGATAAGGAATTTAAACTTGCTTTACTTAAGATTAAAAAAAATTTGGAACCACACAGTCAGAGAGTTGACAATAGGACAACTTCGAAGATGCACATTCGAGCCTAGCTGGTCATCCAAGATGATATCTACCATAGGATTGTGGAGAACTTGAAAATTGAAAATGGATCAGAATGCAAAATAAAACAATGGGTCTCGTTTACTTTCTAATCAGTATACTGAATCATATGAATAAAAGGTCTTCTATACACATAATTATAACCCCATACAAATAACCACAGGGAAATCCTTTTCAGACTGGGATTTCAATGGTTTTGAGGCCATATCCACCTTGATTTGTGTTAGCTTTTTTAAGAGTCATCATGTCATGTGCACTGATGCTTCTCCATGCAAATTTCAGTTCTTCTTCACCATGTGTTTCCCATTAGGGATGCTACCTTGTGTATCTGCTGGTGAAGATGTTCCATTGCTGCTTCGGTCTTCAAAACCTACGACAGGGTCAGCACATGATCGGAGACAAGGTAGCCTAGAAAACGATGTCCCAGCGTGGATTAGTTTCCAGAATGTTACTAGTAGTTATTTATAAGCGCACCGATCTTTATCAAATAATAAATATAGACACAGAAAATAACATTGAATGAATCAATTTTATTCAAATTCTTCTGTTGACTTTGACTAACATTTACAATGCAAGATAGTTCACTGCATATGCTTACCTGCTTGACTTTATAATTTGATCACCTACAGTTATTTGCTCATCAAATATGTTGCCTGTGAAAAACAATAATTACTACCAATTGAAACTGTATTTTTGTGTTACTTAACATTTATACTTCAACTTATAAAATCAAGACTTATAAAGTTCAGGAAAAACAAGGCACCACAAGATCTTTTGTATTTTGCTTCTACCCCGCTATCAGATGCAAATGATCATATTAATATTGGCAAAGCAAAGTTATTGTAAACAATGTGGTATACTACATTTGCACTCTAAAGTCAACAGTATAGACACATCTTTATAGCGTCAACAGTACAGACACATCTCTATTAAATTCTAAGAATTATGAGTTAGAGCTGTCTTTAGTTTCTATCAAACAAGTGAAGGAGAGAAATGCTAAACAAAACAGCCTTACACAATAAATTAAGAAACAATAAGATATTCCAATTCAATTTTATATTACAACAAGTGCGAGCAATTTATACACAACATTAGAGTATTGTATTTCATCAATCTAAAATTACACATTAATGACGCTGTGTGTTAACCTTCATTTTATATTCATTATGATATTTTGAAGACATGAATGTTTTACTTGAATACAGATGATTATAAATAGCACATGAGAAGTTGCAGTACAGATTATGCACTGCTGAATCATATTATAATATATAGGCTAATTACTAAGTGATGCTGAAATAATAAACCATGACTCAAAGCAAAAAATTATATGAACTGATGTCATATATTCACCAAGGGAAGCACAATGGGTTCTTGAAGCCTAATCAAGGAATCTATCATACCAGTCACAAATCTAACAAGGAAAGTAGGCACCTTATATAGTGTGTATATAGGGAGATTTGCAGTAAATGGGTATTTTTGTATACCTCCTACTAGGCTTTTTGAAGAGAAGTATTTAGCTAACAAACGTCGACTGTATTCAGCATCATATTTTTTGAACCTCTCAATGCACTGAGTGCTGTCCAGATGACTGCAAAATGAAAAATAAGGTAAATTATCCTATTCTGGAAAAATAAAAACTTGCAGCAAAATAACAGTTTCCAAAGAAAAATAAAGGGGAAGAAGGATAAATCGGCAATAGATCAGATAAATGAGTGAAGTTTAATTGTTTTGGAATAGCTTCAAAGGGAGGGTGATCGCAATTGTGCATATTCGACAAATTACATAACTGAAATTATATGACTAAGGAGAAAGAACAATAATTGAATTCATAGGACGGAGGGAGTAAACCCAAGGTCACAGCATCAAACACTTGGGGGATTAAGATCACATCTTAAGGGTTTGGACCTATGGGGACAACTCTCAGTGTGTGCATGTCTATGGTTGTGCGTGTTTGTTCTGGAAATATTCATGATCAAGAACAGTGCAAGATGGGAATTGAGGCAAGATACGCGATGCTCCCCTAGGTACTTATCAAAATTTCCATAACTATCCTATTTGAATGCTATGGTTGTGCGTGTTTGTTCTGGAAATATTCATGATCAAGAACAGTGCAAGATGGGAATTGAGGCAAGATACGCGATGCTCCCCTAGGTACTTATCAAAATTTCCATAACTATCCTATTTGAATGCTCTCTATCTCCTTTGTTTATCTTTTATTTCCAGTTTATATCCCTCTGTACCTCCACACACGTTTATCAGGTATTGAAAATCATTCAGGTGCATCCATGTTGATTAACTTGTTCTCGATGGTCAGTGTTAGATCCTCTCCTCCACAAAGGAACCAGACAAGACAAACATGCTGTTTGTATGCATCCATTCAGCATCTCTGAGAAAATCAGCCAGGGGAAGTTGTTTTCTACTAGTTACATGATCACAAGTCAACATCATTCCACAAAATGGCACTTTAGAGTACAATTCCAGTCTCATTTATAAGCAAAATTCAGTCGACGAAAGTTGATGTATTTGGACCAAAACCCATTTTTGCTTATAAATGAGACCGGAGGGAATATGTCTATTTTAGCTTTTCAGCAGCCAAAATCTAGTTTTGCAAATCCCAGTAAAAAACACTGGCCGGCGTTTTGATTTCTGCTAAATTTATGCATCAGGCTGTGTAATATATATATATATATATATATATATATATATATATATATACATACACAAATACTTTCCATATTGCATCCCTGAAGAGAACATGAAGTATCAATATCATTATCATCAGTCTTACTGATTTCTTAGGCAGCAGCCAATCGATTCACAATTACAAAGCCTAGCTTAGAGTTCAAAATCCATACAGAAAACCTAAAAGAGACAGATCCATAAAAGAGACAGAGTGTGATTTGAGGCATGTTCATTATATTCCTTCATCAATATTAGTTGCAAAATAAATGAACAAATTAAATGCAAACTTTACTTTGTTTTAATGATTGTTATTACAATAATATACATGAAAAAATTTCTAATCTCTACAAAATGCACACCAAAAACAAACAAACAAACACGCCTTGTTATTTTTACACAAAAATCAACATTTCAATAAGGGTAAAAGAAAGAGAGAGAAAAGAAGTTACTCAAGATTATCATCCAAGTGAGGTTTATTTTCATCGGCAAGAAAAACCCCATTAGTGGAAGCACCTTCGATAACGTTGTTCTGGTTCTTAGGGGAGGTGGAATCAGACGCGGAGAGATGCGAGCGTCGAGGTGAAGTTACGCTAGCCATCTTCTTCTTCTTTGGTTGCTAAACTTTTCGGAAACTGGATTTTGGTATTTGCATTTTGGAATTGGAATTGGAATTCTATCTTGTGCTGCGCTTTCTTTGACACACACTCTCTCTCTCTCTCTGCACTACAAAACAAAATCTTTTTATTATTTTATCAATGCCTTCCACCCACCAACACCACCTAATTTTAATGTGCGTTTAAACAACTTTGTGAAATTAGAGGGGCGGAGGAGGGGAATAGTTAAAGTGATAAACAAATGAATAAAAAATAGAGCAATACTTAGTCAAGTACCATAGGTACGTGGGAATAGGCTGGGTCGAGCTAGGCTTTGTTTGACCTGGGCCTAAACTGCATTGATAATATTAGATCTGAGCCTAGCCTGTGGCCTATCGTAGGCCCATTGTTTAGGCCTGGTCTGGCCCATGTGAAACCTGACAATGCCTGAAAACCTGTTTAAATGCCTATTTGACTATTTTTTTTAGAAGGCCTACAACATTTCAATGGTGAAAGCTTTTGTAAATAGACTAACAAGTTAATAGGTTAAGGAGATTAGCTTCTAACTAAGATCTAACAAAACCTTTTAGAGAAATATCGTTGTATGACATTCTATTTAAATTATATTTTATAGTAATAACTTCAACTATGTCAAAAATTGATGTAAGTTAATATGTTTAAACTAACAAAAAATGTTAGCAAAGTTATGACTTAGCATAGAGTACCAAATTCAATATGAAATAATAGTAGTAATTAAAAATATTAATTATATTTATTCAAATAGGCCGGCCTGATAGGCCTAAAAGGCTTTTCCGATGGCCTATGGCCGGGCCTATTTAGTTAAATAGGCTTTTAAAAAAGCCTTGGCTTTATCTGTTTTAAAAAAAGCCTGGTCTGGCCTGGGCATGTCGAAGGCTGGTCCATAGGCCCCTGTTAGGCGCTCTGGCCTATTCCCACCCCTATACCAGTTGTACTGGTCTAGACACAAACACCATTTATTTTAAAAGAAAAAATATAAAATTTTATTTGAAACCCAACAACTGCCAAGTGGTTGGTGGAAGTTTTCCTACTTTTCCTTTGAAGTATAGCACCACCAGCACCTATGGTACTGTACCTAAGTTTTTTCCTAAAAAATATTTAATTTATATACAATTATTTTACACCACATATACCAATTATAAGTTGACACATTATTAAAAAGAAGTTAGTTATTAATAATTATGGTAAATGTCGAATATTTCATTAATTGTGGTCGTAATGTGTGCGTAAATTAAACTCATAAATAAATTTTCAATGAAAATGTTCACTCTTTTGATGATGCGCAGAATACAATAAAGAACGGAACAACCTAATTTTCACGATAAAATAGTAATAGTACAACGGTTAAAAAATTGTAAGAAAATAAGTTACACATCTTATGAATTGCTAAATTGTTCACTCTTTTGGTACCTTTGTTTTTAACACCCGGCCCTCACGAATTCTTATTAGGTTGCACTCTTTTCGAAAAGGTTTAAATATATGTTCTGCCTCTGCAAATATTATCATAATCCAGTTATGTCCCTGTAAAAAAAACTTTAAAATTGCCCTTGCAAATATAATTTGCTTACAGTTATGCCCCTCGGTCAGCTTCCCATCCAAAAAAATTTTAAATAATAATCAATGTCACGTGTCATCATCTAAAACTTAGAATATTGCATACCATGGGTTTTGAACCTGCAACCATACTCTCTCACTTACTACCAAACCAACTATTAACTTGAGAATGAAACACCAACAAAACTTATTTGCTACATATCTGCTGAGATATAGTGTGAAGGTTGCTGCAGTCTTCATCTTCATCAGGTTGGCAGCAGTCATCATCATCATCATCATCACAGATTCATCTTCTTCATCTCTTTAAAACAAAAACAAAATTTAATCATGAAGCAAATCCAGCAAATAATCATCAAGTTCGATTTTAATTAAAAACCGAAATCTATAAACGAAATCGATTTTCAGATTTGATTTTAGAAACTATGATTTGTTTTCCTATTTGATTCGATTTTACTGGTACGATTTTCAGATCTCGTTTTCCAAATCTCGTTTCTTTTTCTATTTCAATTTGTATCGATTTATTTCTTGTTCGATTTGTGCTAAGAGTAAACAGAGAGATTAAAGAAGATGATGAACCATTTCTATGGCTTTGGGTCTATTGAAGAAGACAAAGGAATCCAGATCAGATTTTTCTTAAACAAAATTAATTGAGAACGAAATAATTTTTTTTGCAGAACAAAGTAAGAACGAAATTCGTTTTGCAGATCTGGTTTTTCATTGAATGAAGAAGATGATGATAGGTATTATGTAACAAATATGTTTTGTTAGTGTTTTATTCACAAATAACTAAATGATTCAGTGGTAAGTGAGAGAGCATGCCACCACGAGGTCACAGGTTCGAAACCCATGGTTGGCAATATTCTAATTTTTTTTAGTAACACACTATTACCTACATTGCCATGCCTTTGCCACGTGGCAGCCATCTATTGGTTGTGGACGTGACAGTGACACGTGGCATTGATTATTATTTAAATTTTTTTTTGGATGGGAAGCTGACCGCGGGCATAACCGTAAGCGAATTATATTTGCAAGGGCAATTTTAAAGTTTTTTTTTACAAGGGCATAACTGGATTATGGTGATATTTGCAAGGGCAGAACTTATATTTAAACCTTTCGTAAAAGAAATTTTGTACCGAATATCATTGCTCTTTGTTCAATATAAAAGTAAGTGAAGACCTTCCAAAAATAAAGAATGTGCAATTAATTGGACAAATATCTGGACAAGGGGAAGAGACCTAGACTCTCCCAAGGACACAAGTCTTCCACATCAACATGTCTACGCCGCAATTTACTCCTGGTGGGCAAGATATCTCGACAAAGACGCCATAAGAAATGCTTCACCTTAGGGGGAATCTTAAACTTCCAAAGGGTACGCCAATCACCATCAGCATGAAGGTTACCGCTATCTAAAACATCATTCATAAGGAGATTATAAGGACCACGAATAGAAATATACACCAGACTGCTCCGACCACCAAAACCGTTGATTTGCGACAATAGAGCTAAAAAGTGGTGTCCGAATTATTTGGTCCACCATAGAGGTAGGGAACCAAACATTCAGCGCCTCAACATTCCACGCCTTGTCATCTGCCACAAAAAGATCAGATACCCAAAGGAAAGGGTTAAAAACAATAGCGTCCTCTTACGTTAGAATATGACAGTTTGAAGGCCACCTATCCCCAAAGACGTTAATATTCATGCTATCACTAACCATCCAAACGAGCTTCGTGAATATTCCGCCAAATAAAGCTAGAAGTACATCCCTTTAAGGCATGCATGAAGTCGCAACGCGAATAGTACTTAGCCTTATATAAACAAGCCACAAGAGAATCTGGATTATTCAACAGTCTCCAACCTTGTTTCCCCAATAAAGACACATTGAAAACATACAAGTTTCGAAAACACAAACTACCATGATCCTTGGCCACACATAATTTGTCCCAAGAGAGCCATCGCATACCACGACTTGCCCTATAAGTAAAACCTTGTGTTCAATTTCATAACTTCAAAAACAATAAAATGATGCAAGTTATGGTTTTTTCCCTATAAGTAAAACCCTATGTTTTCTTATAGACTTGACTACACTTTTGTTCTCATTATTTTAGGGATTTTTAATTTTACTTCTTATTTCGTAATTTTAGTGTCTCCATATAGACCACTAGCATCCGACCGATCTAAGACTTGAAGACTTTCTTCATCATTTTTTGATACGTGACTCTTGTGTTTTTCAGTTCGAATGACATAACTTGGTAGTAGTAGTTTCCCTTCAGAGTCATGAAGGCGGTCTTTTCCTGGTCGGGAAGATACATCGGAATCTGATTGTAGCCTGAATAGGCGTCCATGAAGCTAAGGAGTCTGAATCTCGAGGAATTATCAACTAGCTTGTCTACGCTCAGGAGGGGGAAAGCATCTTTAGGGCAAGCTTTGTTGAGTTCGGTATAATCCACGCACGTTCTCCATTTTTCGTTAGCTTTCTTCACAAGTATTACATTCGACAGCCAAGTGGTGTACTTGACCTCTTTTATGAAATCGGCTTTCACGAGGTCTTTTACCACCTTTGCGACTGCGTCGGCTTTTTCGTCGAACTGCGATCTTCTACGTTGTGCCACCACGTTTGCCTTTGGGTTGACAGTGAGATGATGGCAAGTCATGTCGGGGGAAATTCCAAGCGAATAAGTCAGAGTATTCTCAGTACGGTTTTGACCTCCTCGAAGAGCTCCAAACCGATCATGATGACCTTATCAGGATTCTCTTTGATCTGTATGGGTACAAATTTCCCGTCAGGTTCGGGTCTCTTGATTTTCCTTTTTAACACTTTCTTGAGTGTGTCGCTTTCTTCGTCGTCTGAACTGTAACACCCCATTTTTCGTGCACTGTGGTTCTTTTAGTACGTGCTTGTCGTATGAGTTATTTGGATTTATTGTGTGATTGAGTTATTAAAATTAGTTGAAGTCGCATTTAAATGTATTTTTATTTACTATTGGTAATATATGATTGTTATTATATACTATTTGTATATTTATTTTATTTTTGTAAATATTAGTATTTTAGATGTTATTTATTTTAGAAATTATTTTGAGTTATTAGTGTACTAAAATAATAGTTGTAGTTAAAATGAGCTTTTAAAAATGAATTAAAATGAAATTTGGGTTTTACTACTCGTACACACCCCATGTTCTCTTGCTAGCTGCCCACCAGCGTCTGAGCCAGCCCAAACGCGCGCAGCCCACAACCCGACCCGACCCGCGACTTCATCTTCTTCCCTACCAAACAGAACCAGCGAACCCTAGTGCAGCCCCATCCCTCCACGCGTTCTCCTCACTCAAGGCTAGACCCGAAAATCCACCTTCCCACTCGAAATTTCCTTGTGAATCTGTTTCCAACGTCAATTCAACCGATTACAACCCCTAGCTTGTGCTCCTGTCGCCATCCCATTCGCAAAAACCACCATGACCGCTGGTGTTTCAGGCCACGACGTCACCACCGTGGTCCACTCCCTTACCCGCGAACACAACAGAACCTTTTCCCTGGCTCCCTTGCTTAGATTCCGTCGACCATCATCATCTTGAACCAACTTGCCATGGGTCAAATCGAAAATCACCATGGATTCAACTTCAAACCTGTCACATATTCACGGTGCCACAGAGGTTAGACAACAGCCCCTCCGTAACTCCGCATTGCATTCAAATCAATACCTTCAACTTCTCTAGTTCACGATATCAAGTTGTCGTCGCTGTGTTGTCCCTTCGGGTACTTTCCGATAAGTACCATTTCTTGAAAGACTAGTCAATTTGTTAAATGAGTGATTAAGTATTTCTAGTTTTTTGTGATTGGGTAAATAATTGAATGTTCTTGTTATTTAATTGTATGTGCACGAGTCAAACATGATGTCGTTGGAATCAGATCACACTCGAGGGTTTGTGACTGGTCTTCACCATTGTGTCAAAGAACGATTACAATTAATTATCAGGTAGGGGGAAAGGGTTTCTTTTCTATATGGGGAATAGGGGATATGACTGATAGTATTGATTATTGCTATTCCTATTTGTTTGTATTTAATTACTATTTATTATTTGGATGATTGTAATTAATTCAAATTTGGATGACCGTAAATAACTGGACGACTGTAACTATATGATTTGGATGACTGTAATTAAGTGATTTGGGTCTGTAACTATTATGCCGAGTTTAGGGAATGAACCTAGTATGAGTAGTCAATTGTATGTTAAAAGATGTCATTTAATTACCACGTGAGGAACGAAGAGTCGTATACAGATGACCGTAGAATTAAGTCGATAGCGAAGGTGAATTTAGAGTAAAAAAATGGAGTAAATATAAGGATTTATGTCTAAAACTACTCCTAGGTGTGGCCGATGCATTAATAAATAATAGTGAATGATCAATTGATAATTAGTAGTGAATGGTTAATTAAGATTGAGACTAAGGAAGAACTTGGAGACCTAACAAGTCAATTAGTAATTACATTCTAGTAACGAAAACGTGATAATTGGCTTTCAGAATAATTCCTAGTGACCGAAAGACAGTTTGAGCTAGTTGTAAATCACGAGTAACATAGGACAATAAATGAGTGAGGTGTCCATAGCTAATTAATGACTTAGTGCTAGTTAGATTAAGAACACTTTATAGTTTAACGAAGTCAATTAAGTTATAGAAGCTAGATGATAACGCTCAGACATAGATGAGTAGATATAGCATGGATATAGCGTGAGAGTTATTCGTAATTAAGTTTAATAACGTAAGTGAGAAGGAAGAGTTAGTTACGATAGTTAAATGATAGTTAATGATGATGATGTTTAGGGAACCTTGTCGCAGTATGGGCAAGGACTTGTCGTTGTATGGGCGAGCCGTACCTGATGATAGGTGTTGTTGTTGTCATCGTCGTTCTCGTATTCGTCGTTGTTGTCGTTGTGCGATATTGCGTCTGATTAGCTTTATGTGTGTCCATCTTGTTGTTGTCGTTGTCGTTGTCGTTGTTGTTGTTGTTAGTAGGGAATTATCGGCCAAGGTATTCCGTTCGGGCAAGGCATCCCGGTCCTAATAGTCCTCTCTTGGGTGTTCTTCAGGGCATTACCGGGCAAGGTATCCTGGTTCTCATAGTCCTCTTCCTGCTGTTTTTCGTAGGGCGTTATTGGGCAAGGTATCCCGGTCCTATTGATGTTGTTCTTTGTAGGGCATTAACGGGCAATTTATCCCATTCAGGCAAGGTATCCCGGTCCTACTGTTGTTGTTATTGATGATGATGATGATGATTGTAAGGCAATATCTAGCAAGGTATCCTAATCATGTCGTTGTTGTTGCTGCTTGTAGCCCTAGGCCCTAGGACCATACGTGAGGTCGCGACACTAGGATTAGTCGAAGATTAACTAAGGATTGTTTGCGCATGTGCGCTATGAAAGTTGTATTCACTATTGTCGATTGTGCCCTTGCTATGTGATAGTCTTTGCTGTTTTAGTTTCGGTCTTATGTTCCTTATATGGTTTGGACGCTCTTTCTCATCCGTGCACCATTTTTTAGATTGAGTTCCAGGTGCCGTTGGAGTTGTCTTCTACGATGGCGTTTCGGTGAAGATGTGACCACTACGGATCACCTAATAGCTTGTAGTATGTTACCACGCGTTGATGGTATTCTTTGTATTTAATTGGATGGAGGGTTAATTGCTCTGATCATGTGACATCGGGATTTGGATTGTACTCTTTTATTATAAGTTAAGATCATTTTTGATATTATGTTTAAAGAAAGGTTTTATCGCTTTAGGCTTCAATATTAGTATAAATTGTGTTTACATGACTTAGGGACTTTGATGACATCTTTTACTCGCGAAAATTTTTTCAAGAAATGGATTGATAATTTAGTTGAAAAACCAATTTACTCATTTTTCATACTTTTTCACTTATAATTACTTTCGGGGTAAAGGGTGTCACATGAACTGTCTGGTTCGTATCGTTTGTCCAATTCGATGAGGTTTACCTCAGGGTTACAAATGATTAGCTCGGTGAGGTCTGTTCTTAAGTAGCATGTTCATGCTATTCTCTTGTCAACATCTAGAGTCACGACCTCGAAATCGTTGGTGTATAACTTCATTTTCAGATGAATCGTTAAAGTGTCTGCTTCCAACTGCCCCAACGCCAGCCTTCCAATTATGCAGTCATAGATCATCTGACATGGAAGTATCAGAAAGAGTGTCTCGATGGTCCTAGATAGTGGACGTTTCCCAAGGTTATTGGTAAGCAAATGCACCCGAGGGGAGTCGATCTAGCCCCATATAGATGGAGTAGTCCTTCCCCTTGGAGTAGTCCTCCACTATGTTTTAGGTGGACACAGCTAGTCTGAAGGACCACTGGGGGTCTGAAGGATCCGCCGTGCTCAGTGACGACGTATGATCTGAAGGTAGAGTTCGAAGCCGTCGTTTTGACGTGTTAATTTGAACTGAACTGAAGGACCGATTTGGTCTGAAGGATTGGTCGTTTTGACGTGTTAACAGTTTTTTTTTTGTTTAATTTTTTTTCTTGATTCAAGAGCACAATCACACTTGGTAAAGGCTCTGATATCACTTGATGAAAATCTAATTGATTACATGATAGATTGAGGATCTAACCAAGTGATTTCTTGAATCAAAGATAACAAATAGGATAAAAAGAAAGAGGAAAAAGAAACATACAAACGGATTAGGCGAGAAGATGAAGAAATCGCCACATCCAAGAGGATGATAAGATCAAGGTAGAATCACCACAAGAGTAAGAGGCTCTTGATAAGACTCAAATTTGGTTCTAAGAAGAACCCTAGAGAAACATTCTCTATTCTCACAATTCTATTTCGTCAAAAAGTTCATTTCAACTTACAAAACCACACCTATTTAGGGAATAGATTGTGGACTCACTAAAGTGACAAACATAAACCTAAAAGCCCAAATTCAAGCCCAAACTAGGCCTTACACAATTAGGCATCTAAGAATGAGAAATAACGCGCCTAAAAATGTTTGGCTTATTCCAATTATAAAATTCATACGAAATCTTAATTATAAAGCTATTTAAAAGACAATGAACAATTTTAGATTATTTGCTATCATTAAGCAAATTAATCATTAGAGCTTCCAATTGTTCTTGTTCTTTAATCTTCTTTGCTCTTCCTCTTTTAATTGGTCCAAGTGCCATGTCTTGAATATTCAAGCTCTTTGTGTCCATAACATTTCTTAATGCTCTATTATAGTCAAAACCTCTATTCATCATTCCAACGACAAGATAACAAGTACCAAATGATCAAGCAAAGTAACAAGAAAGAACAATAGTCCTCACCACTCGCTAAGTGTTTACACTCAAGAAATGTATCACTCGTGTATGTCGCTCAATTATAGCTTTTTCTATAATGTTCACTCTAGCCTTTTTCCACTCCCTAATGCAACTCTTCAAGTTCTTAAAACAAACCAAACAAGTCTCAATCAAGTTTGTGGAAAAACCTCTACACAATTGTGGCAAAACACACATGAAAGTTATCATTCAAGAGGCCAACAAAGACAAGAAAAACTTCTAAGACAGAACCAAGGAATTTAAAAGACACGAAAGAAAGAAAAGCAAAAGAAGACACACTCAAATAGATAAACAAGGAGACGACTTAAAAAAAAAGAACAAAACTAATTGACTAAGTGATTCTAATCTGTGGAAGGTAAGACACTAAAAATAACTTGCAATTTCTAATAGAAGCAACAAAGATGCAAAATGGATTGATGTATCAAAATGAACGATTCTGATTTATTTGTAAATGCCTCTTTTTTTTTTTTCTACAAGTGCTTTTGTATAGAATCACTTTTTTTTTGCAGCACTTATCTTTTCATTTTTTTTTCTGCATATTTGAATTCCTCTTCTTTATTTTTTCTAATGAATTTAGACTTTTGAATTTCTAGAATCAGACATGTATGATAGAAATAACATCAAAAACAAATTGGCAATTAAGATTTTGGATCAAACTATTGCAAGTGAAGATAGTATTATTTTCCCAGCTAATAAAATTAGGACCAGCCAACAAGCCTTGAATTACTAAATGAGCTTCAAATCAACAAAACCCAGGCAAGAATGAAGAACACGCCGACATTGTTAATATATGATTTTATAAAGCACAAAAACCAAATGTGTGTTATGATAAATAAATGCAGGCCGTGGGAAACAAATGCAAGATTAGAAATTTCTACTGGCCGACACAAATAAGAAGCGGATCCAAATACCAATTATATGGATATGAATATATGATTCCAGCGCTGAATCAAAAGACAGGAAAACCCTAAATATGAACGACAACAAAATTTTAGCGCCCAAAAAAAAAGATAACAGTTTTTTTTTTGTTAAATTTTTTTTCTTGATTCAAGAGCACAATCACACTTGGTAAAGGCTCTGATATCACTTGATGAAAATCTAATTGATTCCATGATAGATTGAGGATCTAACCAAGTGATTTCTTGAATCAAAGATAACAAATAGGATAAAAAGAGAGAGGGAAAAAAAACATACAAACGGATTAGGCGAGAAGATGAAGAAATCGCCACATCCAAGAGGATGATAAGATCAAGGTAGAATCACCACAAGAGTAAGAGGCTCTTGATAAGACTCAAATTTGGTTCTAAGAAGAACCCTAGAGAAACATTCTCTATTCTCACAATTCTATTTCGTCAAAAAGTTCCTTTCAACTTACAAAACCACACCTATTTATAGGGAATAGATTGTGGACTCACTAAAGTGACAAACATCAACCTAAAAGCCCAAATTCAAGCCCAAACTAGGCCTTACACAATTAGGCATATAAGAATGAGAAATAACGCGCCTAAAAATGTTTGGCTTATTCCAATTATAAAATTCATACGAAATCTTAATTATAAAGCTATTTAAAAGACAATGAACAATTTTAGATTATTTGCTATCATTAAGCAAATTAATCATTAGAGCTTCCAATTGTTCTTGTTCTTTAATCTTCTTTGCTCTTCCTCTTTTAATTGGTCCAAGTGCCATGTCTTGAATATTCAAGCTCTTTGTGTCCATAACATTTCTTAATGCTCTATTATAGTCAAAACCTCTATTCATCATTCCAACGACAAGATAACAAGTACCAAATGATCAAGCAAAGTAACAAGAAAGAACAATAGTCCTCACCACTCGCTAAGTGTTTACACTCAAGAAATGTATCACTCGTGTATGTCGCTCAATTATAGCTTTTTCTATAATGTTCACTCTAGCCTTTTTCCACTCCCTAATGCAACTCTTCAAGTTCTTAAAACAAACCAAACAAGTCTCAATCAAGTTTGTGGAAAAACCTCTACACAATTGTGGCAAAACACACATGAAAGTTATCATTCAAGAGGCCAACAAAGACAAGAAAAACTTCTAAGACAGAACCAAGGAATTTAAAAGACACGAAAGAAAGAAAAGCAAAAGAAGACACACTCAAATAGATAAACAAGGAGACGACTTAAAAAAAAAAGAACAAAACTAATTGACTAAGTGATTCTAATCTGTGGAAGGTAAGACACTAAAAATAACTTGCAATTTCTAATAGAAGCAACAAAGATGCAAAATGGATTGATGTATCAAAATGAACGATTCTGATTTTTTTGTAAATGCCTCTTTTTTTTTTCTACAAGTGCTTTTGTATAGAATCACTTTTTTTTTGCAGCACTTATCTTTTCATTTTTTTTTCTGCATATTTGAATTCCTCTTCTTTATTTTTTCTAATGAATTTAGACTTTTGAATTTCCAGAATCTGACATGTATGATAGAAATAACATCAAAAACAAATTGGCAATTAAGATTTTGGATCAAACTATTGCAAGTGAAGATAGTATTATTTTCCCAGCTAATAAAATTAGGACCAGCCAACAAGCCTTGAATTACTAAATGAGCTTCAAATCAACAAAACCCAGGCAAGAATGAAGAACACGCTGACATTGTTAATATATGATTATATAAAGCACAAAAACCAAATGTGTGTTATGATAAATAAATGCAGGCAGTGGGAAACAAATGCAAGATTAGAAATTTCTATTGGCCGACACAAATAAGAAGCGGATCCAAATACCAATTATATGGATATGAATATATGATTCCAGCGCTGAATCAAAAGACAGGAAAACCCTAAATATGAACGACAACAAAATTTTAGCGCCAAAAAAAAAAGATAACAGTTTTTTTTTTGTTTAATTTTTTTCTTGATTCAAGAGCACAATCACACTTGGTAAAGGCTCTGATATCACTTGATGAAAATCTAATTGATTCCATGATAGATTGAGGATCTAACCAAGTGATTTCTTGAATCAAAGATAACAAATAGGATAAAAAGAGAGAGGGAAAAGAAACATACAAACGGATTAGGCGAGAAGATGAAGAAATCGCCACATCCAAGAGGATGATAAGATCAAGGTAGAATCACCACAAGAGTAAGAGGCTCTTGATAAGACTCAAATTTGGTTCTAAGAAGAACCCTAGAGAAACATTCTCTATTCGATTTTTTCTTCTCTTCTCTAAACTGACGTGAACCAAGTGATTGTTTGATATTTGAAAGCAAGGGGGTGGTGATACATTTGTCATCGAGGCGAATTCGCGAAAACAGGTTGGATTTTTTCTTCTCTTCTCTAAACTGACGTGAACCAAGTGATTGTTTGATATTTGAAAGCAAGGGGGTGGTGATACATTTGTCACCGAGGGATTTAACAGTTGGAACAAGAAAGATAAGATCGCGTCTCATGTTGGAGCTCCTAATAGTGCTCATAACATTGCCTGCAGGAAATGTCAAGACTTGATAAACCAAAATCAACATATTGACACGGAGATGTTTAGGCATTTTGACAAAGTTCGTGACATACACCCGAACACATTTAAAGGCAACAATTGATTGTGTTTGTTGGCTCTTAAAGCAAGGATTAGCTTTTCGTGGTCATGATGAATCAACGACTTCTACCAATCAAGGTAAAACAATGCAGCTTAAATTTCATCTTTATTCCAGAGATTAACATCTTGAACTTGCTTAAATAGACCCAAAATGAACAGAAGAAATCATAAAGTTTTTAATAAAATGGAACAAAAAAAAAGCATGCTAAAGAGTGCTTGAGTGAAAAAAAAATGTGCAATCGACTTGTAATAGTTGTACAGTAAAAATATATACAAAGGAAGGTTATCTGTTAAGGATGCATTAAGAAACACAAATCATTTGAGATTTGAGGACCAAAAATGTATCGGTAAGTGTCACACCAAGCTTACAAGGCAATTACACACCACCAAGGTAGTTAAAGTCAAGATTTTACGCATAATCCGAAAGGGAAGGTAAAATCGCAAAATCTACTAATCATAAGATTATACAAATTTATATAACTTATTTATACATACTTTTATTTTGATTAATATCCATTCATCATTAGATGAAACATCACCAAGATGCATCTCTTTAGGTGATCTTCGAAACTGCTTCTTCTTAGCCAATTATGCATTTGCCATGACATGAACAACAACATTCTTAGTTTCTTGTTTCAAATGATTCCTTCTCTTTGTGTGGACCTATACACATATATCTACATATACAAAAGTGATGAGAAAACTAATAAGCATGTATTTTGCGATTATATCTGATTTCAACGATTAAGAGTAGGTACATAATTGTTCTTGGGTGGAATCGTGTGGAGCTTTGGATGTTCATCTCCATAAGACTCCCACCAAGCTTCCAAAGTCTTTTTTCCAACTGCCCTGATAGCTAAGGGATAGCTAAACAAAATTTTTTGCATCTTCAACTTGAAGATCAATAGCAGATTGTTCTTACAGATCACACACCATATTTTCAATACAACTAATTAGACCTTCTTAACTTCCAAATCAGCTTTAAAGTTAAGAGTAGTAATGCGCAATTTAAAATTAAGGAAATAGGTTGCAACATGCAAACCCCTATGCAATTGATTGTTCCACCTTTCATCAATGATGTTCCATAGAAAGGATGTTGAGTGATTCGAAAGAAAAATCTACTATTGATCTTCAACTTGAAGATTTAAAGTTGCAAAAAGATTTGTTTCACAATCCCTTGGCTATCAGGGCACTTGAAAAAGACTTTGGGAGCTTGGTTGGAGTTTTATGGAGATGAACATCCAGAGCTCCATGCGATTCCACCCAAGAAAGATTTTGTACATGCTCTTAATCGTTGAAGGCAGGTATAATCGCAAAATACAGACTTATTAATTCTTTTTTTTTATCATTTTTGCATATGTAAATATATGTGTATAGGTCCACACAAAGAGAAGGAATTGTTTGAAACAACAAACTATGAATGATGTTGTTTATGTCATGGCAAATGCAAATTTGGCTAAGAAGAAGCAGTTTCGAATACCACCTAAAGAGATGCACCTTGGTGACGTTTCATCTAATGATGAATGGATTGTGGAGGAAAATGTTACTTCAAATCATATTGAAGATGATGTTAATGTTATATAGGAGGAGGATGGTGTGCCACCTCTAGTAGAGATAGAAGAATATCTTAAAAGCTCGAAAGTTGAAGATGAAGATTTTTATCAATTTGTATATTAGAAATTCTTGTTTTCTTTTGCTGGTTTTAATTGTTTTGTTTGAGACTTTATGGGTGTTTACTTTTCTGGTTTATGTTGTTTTCTTTTGTTTCAGTTTTCGGATAGAATTGTTTTGAGTGTCATTTTGCTGGTTTAAGTAGTTTCGTTATGTTTTAGACTATGAATTTGAATTTATTTAAGTATTCGGAAGTTTGAAGGGTAATTTAAGTTTTGCTTATCTTACTTGAGCTATTTTATCTGCATATATATGACTTTATTTATAAGTATACATAAATCAGCTTTATAAATTTGTATGATAACACGAATCTACGATGTTGCAATTTTAGCCGCCCTTTCTCATTATGAGTAAAATCTCGATTTTAACTACCTTACATTTCATCAATGTTGACTCCCCAAAACCATAACATATTAAACCAAAAATATGTAAAAAAATGCACTGAGTTTGTCATCTGAAAACTCTACTGGAATCCATTAATGCTATTAATTAATTTAACTTGGTAGCTCATCCATACCTTACTTACCCCAGCACTAACAACAACAACAACATTTTTACGGCTCCTGCAGACCCAGTAGTCAAGGTTCTCAAAAATTTAAGAAATTTATGAGACACATCTTAAGCTAGAATTTTACACAAAATTTGGAGCAATGTTGCAAGCAGGAATTTTATAAAAAAAATTCAAACATTTTCTACACCGTTCCTAGATTGAGAATTGACACACTAAATTCATTATGAACCTCAACACATTTTGCAGAGAAATTGATGTGACTCTTTGTGCTCCCGAATTGCATTGCACCGGAGAGGGTTGTGAGTTTGGTGTCACGTGCGATCGACTGTGGCAGTTGATGGGTGCGAGATAACAGGGTCTTACCAAACTCGATGCGGTGATTCTAATGGTGTTATCGTCGGAGAGCGGTCGGCGACGAAAGTTTTGCCCGTTCTGGCTTCCTCCCCGTCTCCATGTGTCTCTGCTCTGTATCCCTCACTTCGTTTTGCAAAGAATGAGTGAAGTGCACATGAAATTTCTGCTCCCATGCTTTTGTTAAAATTTCAAAAAACGCCACTGAAAAGAATCCTACTTAAATCAATTTTGCCTTAATTGTGAAAGATTTACAACTGCAATCATTGATTAAAAACTAATATATAGACCCTATACTACCAGTAATCTCCGCAGGTACAAAATCCATTTTTGAAGTGATGAAAGCGCTTGTTGTCCCTTACAATAATCTCCCTTTTATCAACTTTAGATACTAATTTAATCGCTTTGTGACAGTCTACACAAATGCGTAGATTTTTGCAAACCCTCAATGTGGTACCTTTAGCAGTATTTAATATACCAAAAGAAATTGCAAGCTTCTCACTGTGGCTCTTTAGAATCTTAATCTTTTCCTCTTCTTCCAGTTCATGAAGAACACAACTTGTGTCAGGTCTATATCCAACTTTGCTTATTTTCTTCTCTAATTTAACCCAAGTCTGCTGAATTTTTTTTGATTCCAAGAGAGATTCATCACCAACAATAAATCTATAAACCTTTCCTCCTATTTCAATCCAACTGCAACCTGCATCTTTTTGAAGACCAATATCCTTCATCTTCTGCCGCACTTTTCTCACCTCATCCCATTTTCCCAATCCAGCATACAAGTTTGATATTAACACATAATTCTCAGCTTTGTCTGGTCCCAACTCTAATAACTTTTTGGCAACTTCCTCCCCAATATCCAAATCCCCATAATTTCTACAGGAACTGAGCAAAGAACTCCATATCCCTGAATCAGGTTCATCTGGTAGCTCATTCACAAGCTTCAATGCTTCATTCAATCGTCCGGCACGACCTAGCATATCCACCACACACGCATAATGCTCTAATTTTGGTTTTATACCATACAAATTCTGCATCTGACCAAGATATTCTAACCCTTCTGCTACTAAGCCAGCATGGTTACACGCCATTAGCAATCCCATAAACGTGAAAGAATCTGGTCTGCCGCCAGCACTTTGCATAGATTTAAACAACTCTATGGCTTTCAGTCCATGTCCATGAATTCCATATCCCGCAATTAAAACATTCCATGATGCTTCATCTTTCCCATGTAGCCTGTCAAAAATGTTCTGAGATTGTGCCATGCATCCACATTTTGCATACATGTCTATCAATGAACAAGTAACAAAGTTGTCCTCTGTGAGATGAGCTTTTATTGCAAAGGAGTGAAGTTCTTTCCCCAGGCGCAGCACCCAAACTTGTGAACATGCACCAAGAGCACCCATTATGGTAATTTCCTGAGGCCGAATTCCACTTGACAGCATCTGACGAAATGTTTCAAGTGACTCATAAGGAAGCTCATTTTGTGAAAACCCATTAATCATAGTATTCCAGCACACTACACTTTTCTGTTCCATATTATCAAAAAACAATTTAGCTGAAAACATTTTCCCACACTGCACATAAAGCGACACTAACGATATCCCGATAAATTCGTCCAATTCTAAACCATTACGCAACATAAAACCATGAATCTCTTTCCCACAAGACAGGAATTTCAGGTGGGCACAAGCCAAAAGAAGGCTACCAATTGTAAACAAATCAGGACCCAGGCCAGAAGCTCTCATCACAAAATACAAGTCCAAAGCTTTTCGAGGAGAGCCATTCTGTGCATGGCCGCCAATCAATGCATTCCAAGAACTCACTGTCTTTCCTTCCATACCATGGAACACACCCTCAGCATAATCTAGTGAACTACACTTAGCATATCCAGAAACAAAAGCATTAACCACCAATTCATCACTCTGAAGAAGTCCATGCCTAAAAGCATAACCATGAAGCTCCTTTAAGCTCAAAACCCGACTCTCCTCCACACAAACTGGTAAAACATTCAACAGTGTCACCTCATTCACCCTCACTTTCTCTTCCATCACCATCTTCCGAAGCAACTCAAACGTTCGGTAAGAATCTCCTTCCTTAGAATATCCTCCAATCATAGAATTCCACGAAACAACATTCTTGTCCTCATTTATATCAAACAAAACTCGTGCTTCATGTAAGCAACCACATTTCGAATACATATCCATAAGGGAATTACTCACCTTCAATTCCCCACCAAGGCCAAGTTTCAAAGCCAAACCATGAAGTACCATCCCCAATTTCCCTTCACCCTGTGATGCACACAAAGGTATCACTGTCACCATAGTAGCAACATCAGGTACCAAACCTTCTTCACCATTTAACAGTCCCATAAATAAATCATAACTCTCTCCAAAAACACCATTCTCTGAATACACATACATCATCGAGTTCCATGTAACTAAATTCTTCTCAGGCATTTTTTCAAACACCTTGAGAGCACTCTCCAAAAATCCAAATTTCCCATACATAGCAATCAACGCATTGCCAACAAAAACATCATTGAAAAGCCCCATCTTCAACGCAAACGCGTGAATCACTCCCCCAACTTCAGCGTCATAGATCCCAGCACACGCCTTAATCACGCAAGGCAAAGTAAAATTATCCGGCACGAATTCCGTTTCAGAGAGCAACTCAAAGAACAAAAAAACCGCGTCATGAAAAAGCGCGTTTCTAGCGTAACCGCTAAGAAGCGCGTTCCAGAGAAACAGATTCTTTCTCCGCGAAGAATCGAAGACGGAACGGGAATCGTAAGGCGAGCCACACATAGAATACATGGTAACAATGCGTGTTATGAGAACGACGTCGTTTTGAAATCGCGACGATGCAGAGACCAATGCGTGCACTCTTTTACCGACTTCGATGTCTCTGTGGCGTCCACAGGCTTGTAGTAAAAGTCCGATGGCTTCTTCTGGTTTGGGATTAGAAGAGGAAACGACGTCGTTGAGTTGTGATTGTAGTAAGTTGAAGGCCTCGTTAAGGTTTCCGGAGTCGCAGAGAATTTGAAAGCGTTGGAGATTAAAGGGTAGTTCATCATGTGTTTCTGTTTTGGGTTTTGAGATTGAAGGAGATAAGAGGGATGATTTTGGAGTTGGAATTGAAGGAATGGGGTTGGTGTTGTTTCTTCTCCAAACGGTTCTGTTGGATATGATGTTGTGATTATGATGTTGATAATGGCATGAGAATGAGAGAGGTGGAGGTGCTACAGAACACATTGTCAGACTTCACTTCAGTTTCAGTTACAGAATTTAGCTTCACATATATTTTTGGTCAATACTTCGTACAAAGCTACCCAAACCTTAAATATTCTCAAAATACCCTCACAGTGAAAAATTCCCACACTGCATTTTAATTGGTTCGGTGGCACCACGTCCGAACCGGTTCGAACGACCGTACGCCGAACCATCGTTGGATCACAAGACTCATTAATGGCATTTTGGTCTTTTCACGCGTGTTAGGGAGTCTCTACTGAGTATCTAGGGGGTTTGACGAAGTATGGGCCATATTTTTCTAACCGAAGAGCAATGTTCATTTTGAAAAAATGTGTAACATTTTTTTTTAGGTTTAAATATCTGTTACCCTGCAAATATTGTCATTATCTATTTATCCCCTACAAAAAAAACAACCTGCAAAATATAAAATTATCCAGTTACCTCCTCTTTCAAGGGGGTCAATGTTATATTTTGCAATGTTATATTCAGGGGGTAAAATTATATTTTGCAAGGTATTTTTAAACATTTTTTTAAGGGGTAAATGGATAATGACAACATTTGTAGGGAGGTAACATATATTTAAGCATTTTTTTACAATGAAAAATGTGTATAATATTGGAATTGAATCTTGGAATATTAAACTAAATTAAGTTTAGATATTTTTTTTAAGAGAGCAAGAAAAAAAAATAGAATTTACAATCTCATAAAGAGTACTCTAGATGCATCGAATTGAAGAAAAGAAATTATGTCATCAAGGCGGTCTTTCAGCTCTTGCTGACCAACTAAACTAGTTGCTCATTTTTTTTTTGACATACTAGTTGCTCATTTTATAGCCAAAAAATCCACAGTTGCATTTGCTTCCATCATAGTGGGACGACTGAAGACTCCAATCTCTCTACCAATAAGCTTCTAAATATCACAAATGATATTAAAAAGGGATGCCACTGGCTAACGGTTTTCCACACTAGGTGAATGACCAACGTAGAATCTGAGTAGCAAACAACATTTCCGTATCCTTTCTTCTAAGTTAATCCTATCCTAGAGGTCAACAATGATTTAGTTAAGGCTAATCCATCAACCTTATTCATCAACTTGTTCTTCCAGGAGGCCAATCTCTGATGAACTTTATTCACAAGAAACTCATAATTCCTCTTCCTTAGCCTACCATGTATCATAGGGAAGCCTAGATATTTCTCCAAGGTAGTGGTACTTCTTATTCCTGTAATAGAAACAATACAGTCTATTTTACTTCTATTAGTAGTAGAAGAGAAAAAAGCTCTAGACTTAGCAACATTCACCTCAAACCAGATTTGACAGCAAAATCAGTAAGTAATAGTTTCTTCTATAAGAGTAGCTTGAGCAGCTGTAGCTTTGGAGAAAAGAAAAACATCATCCGCAAAAAAACAAGTGGTGTAGAAATGGAAAATTATTTGATATACTCACAGGTTCCCAGAGGGTTAGATTCATGTTTTTGAAGAGATGATTGAATCTCTTGAGCATCGACTATGTTTAAGGCATTTATATGCCAATTTCAAGAAAAAGGTTAGAGGAGGCATTGCTATAAGGGACTTGATGATAGCTTCTGCCAAAGCTACACACTTTAGGGTATATTAACAACATATGGGTGACAGTAAGAACCTTGATGCCAAGGCATGGGAATAGCTTATGGGAGTATCTACGTACAAAACTTTAGTGTAAGTTTGCTTTTAGTTATTATCCAAAGTGTGATGTTCTAATGAACAATATATCTGAAGCTTTTAACAGTACCATTCACGTAGCAAGAGATGAACCATTATTAGCATGCGTGAGTGGATAAGAACATATTTGATGAGGAGGATTACTACCTTAACAAGGAAGGGTAACAAGTCTGGGCTTAGGATAATGCCTAAATCCAGAAAGTGACTAGATAGGGAGATGGAGCACAATGGTAACTGGTTTCCATCCTGGTCAAGTGAAAATGTTTTTGAAGTTGAACACACAAAGTTTACCCATAGGTTTGTTGTTGATTTAGATGCAAAAACCTGTACGTGTAACTACTAGGAACTGATAGAAATTTCATGTAGGCATGCAATAGCTGGAATGTCTTATACGGGACACAAAGGATGAGGATCATGTTCATGCAGGGATTTGTATTTGGTATGCTACAACAATGATAATAGTTATATAAATGGTGAAGAAATGTTCCCCATTGTCAACTGTGAAGAAATGTTCCCCCTCAATATAAGAGGGGTCTTGGGAGGGCAAAGAAGCTAAGAAGGAGGGAAGTTGATGAGGACCCAAAGGCTACAAGACTAAAAGGGAGCAACACACTACAGATTTACCAAATGTGATAAACTTGGACACAATGCTAGGGTTGCAAGACTTACACTGTAAACCCAATTACTCAAGCAAGAAAGGTATTATAAAATGTTCCTTTTACAATATATATATATATATATATATATATATATATATATATATATATATATATATATATATATATATATATATAGACACACACAATGTTGTTGCAGATGTTGAGGTAGGGTTACCAAGTCCTGCACAAGGTTGTGTTTTCGGTTATGTCATTAACTTATTGATAGAATTGTGTCTTATAAAATTTTTATTAATTGTGTGTCATTGTTTACCAACAAATTTCGTTGTTAAACAAATGAATTCAAAAGGATTGAATATAGAGGACACAAATTAGATCATTGGGTCACCAAGTTGGTAAGTTTAAAGTGCAAGTTTGATTAAGACAATTTCAAAGTGTAACACGTGGTTTTCGTAAAAGAAACTCAGATACATTACCAATTGAATCAGTAAAACAGGCTCAAGATCAATAATGTAAACAAAATTCGAAAGTGAATTAGTAAAAGTGACTTAAAAGCAACATGGGAATTAGGCCCAAAAGGGACTAAACATCATGAAGTTTAAGTATCGAAGTAAAAAGAGAGAAGACAAAAGGGTAAATAAAATTAAAAAAAAAAGACAAGAGAGAATGATCACTCAATTGTCAACAGAAAATGAACATTAAAAGTAGTATTTGAAATACAGAGAAAATCACAAATTAAGGAGATACATTTTTCACCACAATAGCAAGTGATCATGTGTAATCGGATGTGTTAGGCGTGTAAGGGTTACTGAATGTTATGAATTTCACCCCTAGATCTAGAACTATTTACAAACATTCAGTAACCCTATATAGAGTTTTCAAATAATAACTATTTAGTCAATTTTGAGCTCGAAATTTGACTATAACAGATGCCCCCATATGTTTGGTCTCGAAAAAATTAGAGAGTGAACATTTTGTAAGAATATAGTCGTTAGCAGTCACTTCATTGACGCGGGACTTATGTAACTTCTTAAGCGCCAATTTCCAAGATTCTCGCTATGATCGCTTACAACCCTGTAACGGTAACTAAAACAAGCTCTAACGGCTAATTCCATCTTAAGTCATAAATACCCGAGATTCACGAAAACTAAGTACTTGCTAACTGATTGCTTCTGAACTTTCTTGCCTTCAAATTATCTTTGCATTCATCACTTTTCAATAGCTTCTTCCCCTAACATTTCGGATTCAGATTAGCTGCAGTCAGCTATCTCTCTCTCTCTCTCTCCTCTCCTTTGTTTTTTATTTATTTTTTATTTAATAAAAATTAAGGATCAAGATTTAATTGTGACTGGCATGCGATCAGGATACAGATCTTCAGGCAGTCTGGTTGGAGGCAAAACAGGCGGTGCATTTATAGGGATGTTTTGGGTGATGGCGGTAATAATGAGGCTTGATTTTCCGGTTCCTTGGTCTCCAACAACAACAATACGACCTCCAGCCCGTCCTTCTGGTTTGACATTTGTCATGGATTCTGCAACAGAACAGTACAATCATCAAGTATAGTTCAATAACTAAGGAAATCTAGACTAGCCATTTCAGGGAATTAAAAGTGAATTTCTGACAGAAAAATTCTCTCTTTTGGCCCTACTCCATCTTATATCACGTAATCTTCAGTACTGATAAAGCATTATATCATATTGTACTACTAGATATGTTTCCTTAATTTAGAGATGCTTTCTTTGGATTGATATATGTTTCCTTACTTTTGTATGGAAAATGCAAGCGGAATGAGAAACCTAAAATCCATGAATAATGCAATCGGAATCAGAAACCTAAAATCCAAATATGAAAGGAGAAATTGGAGTGAGGTGAGAGTGCATCGGGAGTGAAAGTACCTGTGCGCTAGGAGAATGGCGTCAAGCAGGAACCGTAACTCTAAGACGGTGCTCGTAGGTGGCCGTCTGGTTCTTTCACTTCCACGGGTAATATTTGTAACACTCCTCTTTCTTGCCGTGCACCACAAGATAGCACTTTTTCAAATATATATTTACGAAATTTTAGAGTGAGAGAATAAGGCTCCGATTCAAGGTAGAGAAAACCTTAGAGATTTTTGAGAGCCTACCAAAGAAATTATATTTATATCAATCAAAGGGATTAATGGGAATTTGAACCGAGACCTTTAGATAGAACTAAAAATGAGTCAAGCTGAGTTGAATTTGGTTCAACTCGATTCGAGTTCGATATGAGCTTTTTTTCTAGATCAACATCGATATTGTTCGATACCTGAGTACGGGCTGAAGTGCTCCGCGAGATTTGAAGGTTGACTTCGAATGGATGATTGTGGGCCTCAGATTGGCCAAGGTGATCTTCTCCCGCGCCTCGGGTGGGGTACCTGCAAGCACTCTGATGCCTAAGTCAGCAAGGGAAGAGAAGAGGTATTTGAGAGAGAAGTGAGTGCGTACTTGGAAATGGTGAGTTGATAGCTTATTTATAGACCACGGCGCCGTACCCACACCGTTGGATTTGGTGGACAAGTCCTGGCCGTTGGATACAGGTCAGGCGCGGATACGGGCACGACGGAGTACGAAAATGGGCCAAGCCAAAGTCTTTTGAAGGTTTGGCCCAGTCTCGGAACAGTGGCCCCCCAAGTCGAGGTCGGAGAGGGATCGAGGTCGGCCTCGGCTTGATGTGACAGTTCTTCCATGGGTAGAGCCATGATTATAACGCCACGTGTTCTCCGCTGAGTGGGGATGCAGCAGGTGACGTTTGGGGAATTGAAGCAGGAGTCATAATTATGGTTCAGTTTCCCATGTCAGGTTTTGAATAGGTGCATTGATTAGACGCGTCAGTTCGTTTCTCGAGCCCCTGTAGTCTTTAAGCTCAATGAGAGTTTTTCATTCTTCACTTGTCATTTTGAGCGAGCTGAGTTTTTTCTTCCTGCGAGGTCAATCTTGATCGTCTTTCCGGCAGCCGTTCCGACTTGAAAACTTACCACCAAGACCAAAATTCTTCCCGATGTCAAGTGCCGAAATGTCAAGTTCATTTTCTGAAGATCAGAGGGTTTCTAGTCCAGAGGGTTCTCCACGAGATTCTGCTCTCGAGGCCTGGGATTCCAACATAGTCGAGCCGATGCCGAGGAGTACCAGTTTGACCAGACTTTGTACAATTGGGTTTCTTCCAAAGTGGTGGGCGTGGCGTCCAAGATGAATGGTGACGCCCTGGCTGAGTTCGAGAAATATGTTGTTGCGCCCGTGGAGCAAAAATGGAGGTTGGAGAGCGCATGGCAACTGCCTGCTTGCACCAAACTGCTCAAGAAGGAGGTCGGTAACTTCTTCTACGGGAGGTGCCTGGATACCATGGGAATCCGAGTTCCCATGGCACCTTATGGGGGAGGATGTTAACAATTACCAGCTTCTTCGGGAATGGGGTGACAAGCTCTTGAAGGCCGGCCTGAGGTTTCAGTGTGCCGATATTATCAAAGCAGGGGCCGAGTCCGCAGCGAGGTTGAAGTCTACGTTAGGTAACTCGATGTTCCCGAAGTTTGTTTTCCATTTTATTCGTCCTTGTGACTTCACTGATTTTCTTTTTCCTTTCCGCAGATATGTTGGCTGCTTGCCCCGTGCCTGATCCCAATGTCGAGGTTCGACTCAAACCCTGCTCTTCAAAGCGGAGGACGGGCACAAGTGCTCCAAGGCGGAAACGGGCTGCTACAAATACTGAGGCCCCATCCCCCTTCAAACAATCAAGAACACTTGCTGACGAAGACTCTGCTTTGCCTGTTGAGTTGGAGATCGAGTTCCCTTCGGCAGCCGATTTGGAGGCTTGTGTGAGGGTGGCGGTGACGGCTTTCAGCTTGTTTCAGGGGCTCGAGGATCTGGAGTCAGACCCAGAAGTCTTGCGGCTCTCGAAGAGATTGGAGAGGGCTGAGGCCATTAATTGCGAGCTGGAGGGGGACCTCCTGGACAGGCCTGACAAGTTAGAGTGTTGTCGGGATGTGAGGATTCCTGAGCTCATAGAAGAGAACCGTTTTCTTCGAGGTACCATCAGCTCTCTGGCCTCAGCTGAAGAGCAGATCGCTGGCCTTGAAGCTCAACTGGCGTCGGGTCAAGATGAAGTAGAAGAAGCGGGGGAGATCCAGAGGCAGCTTGCCGAGGCTAAGGCAGAGGAGGTCCGAGTTCAGGCTGAGGCTGCTGCTCTTCGGGCCGAAGTTGAGGAGCTTAAAGGCGAGTGCAGTGCTGTTGAAACCAGGGTGGAGAGTTCGGCGGTGCTCGAATTCAACCGCTGCAAGAGTCTCTTGGCCGTGGTTAGCCCTCACCTGCCATTGGACCTGCTGATACCTGAGCATGAAGTCTTTGAAGGGAATCTGGTTAGGCCCGTGCCCGGTGCTTCTTTGGACCAGGCTGTATTGCTCTATGTCGGCTCCGAGGCGGAGGTATCTGAATGAAGACTGTTCCTTCTAGCATTTTGTATTTTTGTAAATATTGGCATGTGGCCCCCCTCTTGTAACATTTTGCAATATTAATGAAAGTTTAATTTGTTTTAGACCATCTCGTCATTTATTTATGTTTTATTTGCAAGTGATTTTGATGGTGAGGCGAGAGTGGCCGAGGCCGAGATTAGGATTACCTGAGTGTCTTTCCTTGAACTGCTGCGAGTTCTTCTTGATGGTCCCTGATGGAGCGCGTGGCTCGGAGATCAGGGAAGTCTTTGTCCCCTGATGGAGTGCGGAACTCGGAGATAAGGGGAGTCTTTATCCCCGGATGGAGCGCGGAGCTCGAAGATCAGGGGAGTCTTTCGCCTCTGATGGAGCGCGGAGCTCGGAGATCAGAGGGAAGGTCTTGGGTCGAAGCCGCTGCGGATTTCTTCCTTCGGCCTCTGATGGAGCATTGAGCTCGGAGATCAGAGGGAAGGCTGCTCGCTCGAGGCGAGATCAAGGGCCGCTGTGGGCCTGTGTGCGCTTCTCGACTGAGCATTTAAGCTCGGAGTCGGGAAGGACATGTGCGTCATTGCATGGGCCTCGCCTCGTACCGTCGTCCGTCGAGTGGCCAGCTCGGGTCGGACTCGGGTAGGATTGGCGTCGCCGGATAACCTGCGTGTAATTAGTACGCATATAGCAATAAAAATAGAAATTGAGGGCACAGTTCTGCAATCTTTTCTTATTGAAGATGGTTTTAATACATTTGCATGCTCATTCTTTTTCTACGGTCTTCAATCCCTGTCGCGCCCGTCACCCTTTCTAATCTTTTTTCTTGTTTTCTAGCACGGTCACTGTGAGAGCTTGTTGTTTTTCGGCTTGTCGTTCTGATTTAAGGCAGAGGTACTGGCACCTTTTCGCCCCATCGAGATCTACCGGGACCGTGACCACCTCCTATTGAGATGAACGGTGGAGGCAACGACCCCGAGCTTTCCCAACGTCGGTCGGCCGACGATGCAGTGGTATGGGGAGGGGCAAGGTAGCACTAGGGACCATGTCTTAATGGTCTTTGAAAGTTTATCCTCTCCGTATGTTACCCTTAGCTTGAGATAGCCCAGTGGCCTGGCTCTGGAGCCATTGAACCCCACCAGGTCGGAACCGTCGTACTCAAATAAGTCGGCCTCGGAGATTTTTAATTTTGGGAGCAACTCTCTAAATAGTATGTCCACTGAGCTCCCTTGGTCAACCAGGATCCTCTTTACATCGACCCCGACTAATACCGCGGAGATGACCAACGAGATTTCCTCATTGGACTTGCCTCGGAGGAGGTCAGCATCGGTGAAGGATAGTAGCGGCCTGTTCGTCTTGATCAAAGGTGAGGTCAGGCCACTTCCGACGTTGAGTATTTCCTGCCAGTGCCGCTTTATGGAGCGTTAAGTCCGCCTGACTTCCATGGAGTAGCCCCCATGATGACCATGGGCATGGGTCGCTGCCTTTGGGACCTCGACACGTCTTCCGCCGAGTCGCTGCTGTCCGCGGGAGATTTGGTCACTTCGTTGACCACGACCTTTGATTTCCGTGGCGAGTGCCTGGGAGACCTCTCCCTCTTCTTGTCATCCGAACTCAGGTACTGATTTAGTTTTCCCTTCTGGATCAGGTCTTCTATATCGTCCTTCAACACCCTGCATGCCTTGGTGTCGTGACCGCTGCTCCTGTGATACTTGCAATATGCCTTTTTGTTTGTTTTTTCGCGTTGGGGGATGGGAGCCGGCCATTTCATATCTCGGAACTCGGTACTGGCGCATTCAGCTAGAATTCTTTCCTTGGGAGCGTTGAGGTCGTTATACTCAACATGCCTTCCGCGCCACTCCTTCGAGCTAAACCCGGAGTCCTTCTTGTTCTTAGAGTCTTTCCCTTTGCCTGACGCCGGACCTGTGTTGGGAATGTCTGCAGCATCGGCTTCATCATAGTCGATGTAGTGTTGTGCCCGCCTCAGGAATTCATCGAGGGTTCTTGGCTTGCGGAGCCCAACACTGATCAGGAAGAGGGTACCTTTCCGGAGGCCGTGTCTCATGAATAAGACCCTGCTGTCGTTGGAGAGCTGACGTACATCGTCTGCAATTCGGTTGTACCTTTCTATGTAGTCTCTTAGGGACTCTTTCTCCCCTTGGCGGACTCCTTGTAGCACGTCTTCTGACTTGGGTTTCACCCTTGAAGCTGTGAAGCGTGATGAAAATAATTTCGTGAATTGTTTCCAACCCGAGATCGATGCTGGAGGAAGTTCGCGGTACCATTTTAGGGCACACTTGCTCAGGGAGAGCGGGAAAAGCTTGCATCGGACGTGGTCCGAGGCATCACGATAATCGAGCATCAAATCAAAGGTGTCCACATGTTCGTCGGGGTTGCCCAGCTGTCATACACATTTAGTCGGGGAGGCTTTTCAAGAGACTTCGGAATGCGGCAGTTGGCGATCTCCGGGATGAAAGGGCTAGCCCGGGACCTTCCCTCCTTTTTTTTGATTTACCCTTGTGAGTTCCCTTCTTGCGGGGAGATGGATCCCGGGAGGAAGAGGAGGAATTGGACAAAGGGTTACCGAGCTGTCAAGGGAGTCCGACCTCGGCGGTGACGGCGGGGTCGGCGGTTTGCCGCGGCGCTTTTCCCTACGAACCGGTGGTGGAGAGGTGTCACTTGGGATGCCATCTAGGGGAGGCGACGCCCGGTGTCTTCGAGAAACTGCGGTCCATGGTGGAGACTAGGGGAGCCGGTCTAGTGACTGTGGTTGGGCCGCGGCAGCTTGGGAACGACGGCCATTTCCTGCTGCATTAGTCCCTGGCTGCGGCGTTCCAACACATCGAGGAGTTGGCTATCAGCTCGGAGTTGCGTTGGAATGGCATCAGTCAATGGAACCGGCACAGGTGGTGGAAGTCGGCCAGAGTTGGGAATTGTCGGGACTTCCTCGAGCAAGGTCTGAACGTGACCTTCTAGCGTGGGCTGGAGCTGAGCCCCGGGGTTCGCACTTTCCGCCCGAGATTGAGATCGGGTAGGTGGCGTCCTCGCGGAGGCATGAGTAAGAGCGTATGCGAGTTCGGAAGTGAGTGATTATACTCCCACACTGTGGTCATCAATGTTCGATACCAGAGTACGGGCTGAAGTGCCAAGTTGAAGTGCTCCGCGAGATTTGAAGGTTGACTTCGGATGGATGATTGTGGGCCTCGGCTTGGCCGAGGTGATCTTCTCCCGCGCCTCGGGTGGGGTACCTGCAAGCACTCCGATGCCTAAGTCAGCAAGGGAAGAGAAGAAGTATTTGAGAGAGAAGTGAGTGCGTACCTAGAAATGGTGGGTTGATCGCTTATTCATAGACCACGGCGCCGTACCCACACCGTTGGATTGGGTGGACAAGTCCTGGCCGTTGGATATGGGGGATACGGGCATGGCGGAGTACGAAAATGGGCCAGGCCCAAGTCTTTTGAAGATTTGGCCCAGTCCGGAACAAATATCGACTCAAACTCAAGAGTAGCTCAGTTCATCTCGACTCACATAAATTAAAGGTAAAAATAATCTCTTATTTTTTTACAAAAAAAGTCAAAATTTACAATTTGACATTTTAAATTAGCAATTTACTAACATTTTTCGATAAAATAATTACCTTATTCAAAATATAAATATAATTTTTTTGGTCGAGACTAGGGTATCCACCGCCGAACGCAGTGACTAATCCCAAATATAAATATAATTTTAATATTTCTTGTCATTATTCTCGGTATCTTGTATGAAATATTGAGTTGATCTGGCTCAATGCTTCACACAATATACCTTGTACTCCTAGCTGATTCAATCTATCTAATCTATTAACTGCGAACCACTAAACCCGACTAGGTCGAACTGCTCTGATACCAAAATGTAAGACCCTAAATTTTAGTCGACAATAAAATTCAGGATACTACGTTTTAACCAATCAGAGATACACAATTTCAATTGGATTAAGAACTATCCATTCTTGACTCTTAAAATGTTATATAACTCATAATATTGTACACATGCACCCTCACCTCATCTTGAACGAGTATATGTTCAAGATGAAACTATGTTCGTATTTTGACTAATCTCATGTGTGGTGAGATATTTTGTTTGGATCATAGTTATGAACCTTGTATTGTATTACGATATACACATTTGACTTGGATTATGTTAGTTTTGATGACTCACGTGAGTATCTTGAACGAGTATATGTTCAATTTATGTGTACGATCTTATGAGTTGTATAACATTTTAAGAGTCAGGTATGGATAGTTCTTAATCCATTGTATTAATCCAATTGAAATTGCGTATCTCTGATTGGTTAAAATGTAGTATCCTGGATTTTATTATCGACTACAAGGGTCTTACACAAGACATGCTTTCCTAATACATAATCCAATCAATTCCAATTATAAGCAATTAAATTTATTGATTCACAAATCATAGGGTATTATGGGGTCCTTTCATTTAAAGTCAATAACAAGTTTACCTCAATTTGAAAGTTGAAGAACTGAAATTGAGAGATGAAATCAACAATAACTTTGAAAAATTTTGTCATTTTTTTAATGTTAGTTTATTACCATAAATGTAAGGATAAATAAACAATAATTTAGAAACATTTTGTCATTTTTTTATTGATTAAATAAATTTAAGGGTAAAATATGTTTTTGGTCCGTATAAAATTGGGTCATTCTAAATTTAGTCCCTACATTAACTAAATAGGCATTTATGTCCCCATCTTATTTTGCCATTTTCATTATTAGTCCATGGCGTTAAATCATGTTGACTGGGCTAACAGAAATTGAGTTGGCTTTTACACGTGTATTTTTTTTAATCTACGTGGCAAATCAGCTACTACATTTACCTTTTTTTATTATCTTTGTGGCTTTTTTGTTTTTTACCAATTTTTTTTATTTTTGTTTTTTGTTCAAAAAACTGATCTTCTTCCTATCCTCCGGCAGCTGAAGTAGCAGAGATGACCTCTGACACAGTGGTCGCCAGTGGAGTTTACTCTGATGACAAAAAATTTTGAGGGCATTACGAGAGGATGAGGTGAGGTGAGGATTCTGAATATCAAACTTGTTTTTCGATTGAAAGTCCATGGTTGCCGGAAAATAAGGAAGAAGGTTACTGTTTGAGGGTCGTAGATATGTTTTCTTAGCTACGAAATATTCACCATACATGGAGAGGAGGAAGATGGAGACATCATGGTGGTCATGGGAGTTTGAATGGTGGTCGAAATCAACTATAAAACGAGAGATGAGAGGTGAGAGGGAGAGAAATCGCGACAGAGAGATAATAAAATGAGAGAGGGAGAGAGCGAGCGTGCAAGACAGAGGGAGAAATAATGAATCTGATCTGGTTTTTGCCGTCAACAGAGTTGGTTCTCTAGTGGTTTGGTCGTCGCGGCCATGAGAGGTAAGAGGGAGAGAATGAGTGAACCTGATCTGGTTTTGTTGTTAGTGGTGGTGGTGTGTGTAGTAGAGAGGAGGGGATCATCGGCCATATGAGCATCTCAGAATTCTGAGAGCAGCAAAGATTGCTTCATTTGTTTTGGGATCTTCTATTGTTGTAGTTCTTGTTATTTCAGATCATTCGATGATGTTGATGGTTTTCGATTGTAGTAACTCATTGGAAAGAAGGAAGAATGGGTAATAAAGAGAGAGAGTTGGGGATTGGAAGTTTATAAGGACCAAAAACATATTTTACCCTAAATTTAATTATGAATAAAATATGTCATTTTACATTTATCAGTTAGCTTAATCGCTAATTTTAACAAACACGTGATTTACTATCAGGTAGCTCATCCGTTATCTACTAGCTTATCTGCTATCTAATAGCTCACCAACTATCTCCTAACTTATCTACTATCCACTAATTATACCAAAACCCTCTTCTATAGGAGAACTAAAAAAAAATGTATTGAAGTATAATTTTGAAGTGGTTCAAAAAATTCTTCAAATCATTTCTAACATTTTATATTTCCTCAAATTTAAAAATATATTATCTATAGGAATTTTCTTTTCCTTTTCTACGAAATCATTCTCTAAAAAGGTTGAATATTTCTCTATCATCCCCCTTCCCTTCCATTCCGGACTCCTAAACAGAGCCTCAAAAACAAAGCCAGATTACCTCTTATATTTCATTTCACGTGCTGGAGCGTAAAGGTTTCACACATTAACCTAATTGAAGGCTAAGGTAAGCACATGATCTACTTCTTGTGAAATGATCAGGAGCAAGAATTTGAAGTACTACAGGATACCCTTAAAAAACTCCAGATGAGACAACCCAGGCATCATTTAACGTATGCTTAGTTGATGTGTAAAAGTATGCTTTGAACCATGCTTGCTTCACTCAATATTTAGCTGATGTGTAAAAGTATGCTTTCAACTTCTATATTTACATTATACACGTAAAAGAATTGTGTGGGAGAATTTGATGAGGACTACCTCTGTCGTCTATTACCCCTTTTGGGCAAACCGGCAAAAATGAAAAATATAAGGAAACTATAGAAATAAGATAAAATGATTGTAACGAATTATGAAAAACTACAGCGAACTAAGAATATCTTTTATGATTGACAAAATGGGGTTGGCGTTAGGATATCCTTCCAATCTCTGAAACATGATTCCGTCCATCCGGGCTTGAACTCCATCAGAAAATGTCATGCCCTGTAGGAGTTCCTTCAGTGCTTTTTCTATTCCAGCGACGGAACTTCCTGCGCCTAACAAAATCCCGGGTAGAGAGGGGCTGGGCCTGGATATCTCCACAATAGTAATCTGGCATAGCTCAAGCACAATTACCATTTTTTGCAACTGTATTTCTAAGTACAACATTTATGTTTCCAAAATAAAGGTGACCTCCAACCAACCTGTTTTTCTTGAGGTATGTTGGCCTTCAATTTTGCTATGGCGATAGCTCGAGAAAGCCCACCAATAGCATCAACCAAACCATGTGACGCAGCATCATTACCCGTCCAAACCCTCCCTTGTGCAACCTCTTCCATCTTATCCACCTAGATACAGAACAGTAGATGTAACAAAATCTAAAATAACAATAACAAAAAGCACAGTAATTAGCTTAATGAATTTAGCACATTACAGTCATTGATCTGGATAAAGCAGCCTTGTCTCGAAATTGTTTATAAGCATGTTGTGCAGATTTGGCAAATAGCTCTGCTTCATCTGGCCTATACATCAAATCAAAGAAAGGAGAAAGTAAATAAGAATGTTCATATTTGTCTCTTCTGGAAGTCTAATATGTACCGATAGTGTAATACAATAAAAGAATACCCCATAAAAATCGTTATAGTATTTAGGCTCCGTTTGAGATGGAAAGGCATAACTTTTACTTGTTCTTACAATCTACCTAGTCGCTAGTCCCTACCTTTACAATCTTCAATGTTTCTTTTACTTCGAATTTACAAATTCTATGGTAGAGTAATTTTGAGTATCCACTTTAGTGTTTTAATTTAGCCTATCTGAGTTCAATGAAAACTAAAATCCTTCATTAAATAGCTAACATTTAGAATTTTGTCATCTTTCCTTTTGTTCCATGACTAAAATTTCTCTCTACATCCCTAATGTATTTCACTCACTCAAGTCTCTTGTCTTGATTTTCTCCAAGTTCGCACGCCTATAGATATTTCATTCCCTAGCTTTGTTGCCTTAAGATTGGTATAACCCATAAAATGCTTTGACTTTCACTTAGCTAACCACTTTTATAGTCTTTTTCCTAGTTACCTTCTAAGGGAGGTACTCCAAGGTTTGGATGCTTATCAATTGTTATTAGAGTTGGTTCTTAGTGTCTTAGAAAGGGAAACTTAAGGAGGGCATCACCGGAGAGGTAAAATGGAGCGTCGTAGAGTGCAGCTGTCGGGACATTGGCCCTTAGGGGCAGTGTTTATATTAGAAACTTGGGTATTATGTGGTGCCTAAGTCCCACATGAAGTAGTATGAGTTGCTCAATGGGGTATTAAATGGTTTGGTTCTTCCCCATTGACACTTAAGCAAGGGGTTCCCAAGGCTTGGGTGCTTATCAGTCTCCCATTGCCATCCCCCCAAAACCCTTCTCTCAAAGCACCTCAAAGCATCGAAAGTAAATGAGGGGAAGAAAAACGAAAATCATAGCAAGTAGCAACCATAGCAAAGGCAAAGCTAAAGTACCACTGATAGGAACCAGAATTTCTCATCTCTCAAATGAACAATGAAAACTGTATTAATGGTGATAAAAGTGAAATTACAAATGTAAATGATAAACTAGGCAATTCGAGAAGCCTAGGATCTCCCAAAAGGCACTTATAGAGGCCTAATCTCTCCCAATAGGAATAACTTCCCAAATTCATACTTGCTTAATGATTCTAATCCCTCAACTCTTATTTATAACCTCCACTCCACTAACTCACCCACATTCCCTCCAATTTGCCACATAAGCAAGTTGGTTACAACCAATTCCCTACCTAAGCCATAATCCCCTACATCTCATATATTTAGTATCCCTCCCTACATTACATATATTTATGATCGTATCAATACTCCCCCCCTAAACATTCACCTTGTCCTCAAGGTGAAGATACCCAAAACAAACAATTAATACTCTTCCACCCGGATCCCATAGCTTGAAGCAAGATGTCTCTATAATGCAAGAAGCGGAGTATGGTTCACCCAGATCCCACTGCCTGTGATGTGTTTCCATCATCGCTATTCTTGAAGACTCCACCCTGTGAATAAGGTGTTCAACCATAAGCTGGTGCCGCTTAAACTCAGTAAAACCAGAATTGTCTTCCTCTTCCTTATCATGAAATTCCAATGGCTTATTTTCTAAAGTTCTTGATAAATCACCAAGACCCATATGCCACTCATAAAGCAATTCAATGGCTTCCTTTGAAATCTCAGATTCACCTTGTACCCAAGGATTAATGTGATTCCATGCTTGAAATTCTACCATCTTTTTATGGTCTTGTACTAAAGCCAAAGATGTTGCATATTCTTCAATATAGAAATTTAAAAGTGCCATAAAAGATTCAACAGTGAAAGACAAACACATATATTGTGGGAGTGGATGAAAAATGTTGAAGCATTGGTCCCCAATTGCTACCACTGAAAAGTTGCCTCCCGGATCAAATGTCTTGTTTTCAACAGCATTTTTTAGCACAAAACAGAGTATGGTGGCTGCTATGTTTTTCCCATATGAAGCTCCATACATATGAGCAAATTCTTCTAAAAAATCAGAAGTCCAGGTACCATACCTCCCCATAGTTTTGACATCCATAAAGGAAGATAAAATATTGTGTGACCATTTCCCTCCTTCAACAGTTATAGGTACACCAAGAGGTTTTGAAAATAAAGGATAAGTGCTGGAGAGTTGATCCCTTTGATTGTTTAATCCATCTACTACTTGCAATGCCCTTCCAGTATTAGTAAATATGGGAGGTGTAGTAATAAACTTGTGGGTCTGACCCAAAGAAATGGTAACAGGATCCATTTTCCTTTTAACTTGTAACGCCTCCTCATTAATAATGAATTGAGTAGGTGTAAATATTAGAGTTTGGGCTGATTTAATAATATGAGCTGATTTACTTACAGTGACTTGGGCCTGGCCCAATGAAATAGAAAAAGAATCCACTTCAGCCCAAGTCTTCTTTTCCCATTCCTCACGGTTGCGCATCTCAACAGAGAGAGAGAACTCGCGAACACGCTGCACTCCCAAATCGTGAGCACACTGCAACTCCGCCATGGCTACTTCCTTGTCCGGCGGTTCCGGCGGCGGTTCACGATCGCTGACGTCATAACGCCCTTCCCTGGCCCCATCGTTCCTTTTCGACTTTTCCTCTTCCTCCTCTCCGCCGCTCACTTCGGTTTCGTGAGAGAGAACGATTTCCCCCAATCTGTTCGTTGGCCACACCTCATTCAAGAGCGCGATCCTGTCTGCTGCCGTCGCCGTCGAATCTTCCGGCTTCAGTGGTGGTGGTTCCCGATCATCTCCGTTCCCCTCTGATCCCTCTGGTTTCGCAACAATGTTGATGAACAAGCTTTCACCTCTGATGTCGCTATTTTCCCTCTGAAATTTCTCATTCACTCTCGATCTGATTTCTTCCTTCCCTAGATACGATTCCCTGTTCTCCATTGCTGGTTCTTGATTCGTCAACTTAGAGTAAGTTTCTGAGTTCTGCGATTTGAAATCTACCTCGAGCTTCTCATTCCATCCCTCTTCTTCTGGTTCTTTCTCAGATATGGCTGTTGCTCTTCTTTCTTCTGATTTTCTTGATTTCGCAAACGCTTCTAATTTCCAGAACTTCAAATCTTCTTCAATACTCTCGTTCCATCCCTCTTCTTCTGCTTCTTTGGTTTTCATTTCTGGTTTTCTGGATTTTGCAGTAACATAATACTCTTGTAACCACTGCAGTTTCATTTCTAAATATATTTCAAATTCTTTCTCCGAGAGTTCATCGCACCTTTGTCTTCTTCGTTCCAAGCGTTGCTTGATTTTGTCAAGCTCTGCCTTCCATTCTGTTTTGCTGTGCTGTGCTTGTTTTTCCAGAAATTCTTCCATGGCAGCGACTCTATTATCTCTTTGAGCACTCAAGATCGAATGCTTTGATACCAATTGATAGAAACCAGAATTTCTCATCTCTCAAATGAACAATGAAAACTGTATTAATTGCGATAAAAGTGAAATTACAAATGTAAATGATAAACTAGGCAATTCGAGAAGCCTAGGATCTCCCAAAAGGCACTTATAGAGGCCTAATCTCTCCCATAGGAATAACTTCCCAAATTCATACTTGCTTAATGATTCTAATCCCTCAACTCTTATTTATAACCTCCACTCCACTAACTCACCCACATTCCCTCCAATTTGCCACATAAGCAAGTTGGTTACAACCAATTCCCTACCTAAGCCATAATCCCCTACATCTCATATATTTAGTATCCCTCCCTGCATTACATATATTTATGATCGTATCAACCACATAGCCCTTACCCACAAGCGGACAGTCTTATCCATATAGTTTGTTTTAGCATCTGAACTTCTTGAAATTATTATTTTTTTATTTAAACTCATTTGTAGTGACTTTTTTCTTTTTAATAATATTCGCTAGGGAATCATCTAGTTATTATCAGGTTATATGAGTTGGGCTAGCATCTTAGTTAGATTGTAAGAACAAGTAAAAGTTATATGCCTTTCCATCTCAAAGAGAGTTCCCCAAATCTGAGCTGATACCAAATGACATATCACATTATCTCTTGATCCCTGGAATCTTAGTACCTGCGATCGAAAATGAAGAAAAATTATTACCTAAAAGAACGTTGTTCAGCAGTAAGGAGCTCAGCATATCTCCCCCTTGATATGATTTCTTTGTTAAATCCAATCTTCTCATACAGGTTCGCAAGGTTAAACTTTCCTACCAAAAGAAAGAAAGATAGATATCATATATTAAAAAATTACAAAATTGAAAAACAGGATATTTAGCACTGACTGTTCATGATGTTAAAATGTGTTGACCCTAGCCTCATTATTTTAGGGGTTCGAATTAATAATTAGCATTCAGCAACATTTCATTCGCCAAGGAAAATGGGTGATGGGATCAGCCCATGGGGGGTGGGTGTTGTCAAAGCAAGAAACAAGATTGAAATCTGACTGGCCAGGGGAAACAATGCTGGAGAATCAGGAAAGAACACCAAAAACCCTGAAGGTGCGGGATAGAGCGAAGAAAGACGATAAAGAGAAGAGTGGTAGTCACGAGACCGATTAGGAATCAAAAATTGCACGTGACTACCATTGAAATCCAAGTGGCAGATGAAAGAACTGAAAAGGAATCGAGTAAGCACACCAGAACCGTCAGACCCGGGTTCCCTCATTGTGGCCTCTCACCTGCCAGAATCACACCCACCAGAGCAACCTGACGCCAGCGGCCAGCCAACACGTGGTGGCCTACATTCAACCAGAACCGTCACCTCTGCCGAAGCAGCCAGAGTCCACCTCAACTGCAACCAGCGCTGCCCGAGCCAGAGCAGCCAAGTAGTGGCCTTGCTGTTGCAATGGTAACAAAGGCACTACTGAAGGAAACACATTCAGGGTGTCATTGCAGCGCAGAGAGTTGGACAAGGGAGGTGGATAGAAGAGAGATGGGCATATGTTGCGAGAGGGCTACAGTTCTCAACCTTTTGGGCTTGGCCCAATTCAAGGATGCCATTCCAGCGATTCTTTGGGTTCAAGGAAACATGGCAGTAAATGGGCTAACTCTAGGACTATATTCAGTTGTCCTGATTAGCGACAAAGGGATGGAGATTTTTGGTAGGAACATTTAAATTAGCCAATAATCTCTTAAATGGCCTAAAAAGCATGTTGGGATATTTTCAAATACATAATCGTATTTGAAGATGCTGAAGTTGCAGCATTGGGCTGTTGAAGGAAACACCTTCAGGGTGTCATTGTGGTGCAGAGAGTTGAACAAGGGAGGTGGATAGAAGAGAGATGGGCATGTGTTGCCAGCTGTTTTTCTCTACCTTTTTCTCAGTTTTGGTGTTATCTGTTTTTTGGATTATGAAAGTGAAAGCAAGTGATGAAGCAATCGGAAAACTCATGCAGAGACTACTTTTGCTCAGTGCCTGAATTAGGAGTTTACTCATTTTTAAATTGAGCAGCAACAATAAGATTGTAGCATAGATACTGATGAGAACAGTCCTTTCAATTATTCCACCGTGTGCATGAAGGATTTTAATAAATCTAGATTTTTTGTTTCACTCTTGTCATGTCTGCATGACCTTCTCTTTTTGCCTATAAAAAACCGTAAAAAGCCCCAGTTCACCTGTGACCACTCCAATTGAACCAGTTAAGGTTAGACTTTCTGCAACAATAGCATCAGCTCCCATTGCCATGTAGTATCCTCCACTTGCAGCCACGTCAGCCATTGAAGCAATGACCGGTATTGAAGCAGCTAAAAGCCGAATTTCTCTCCACATCCTGAAGACCATGATATCAGATAATGATAATCATTCATGACACTAGGTTATTAGAAAAATGCTTCGCAAGTATTACGTTATCATCCACACAAAAATAGATGCTTTTCAAAATTAACTATCTAATGAAAGGATACAATTCACTCGGCTCAAGTTTAAAAGTATTACCAGAAAAATGCTTATACACAATGTCATACAGGTAACTCAAAGTATAATGCGGCACACAGATCAGATTTAGGTACATCCAACCAATGCAAATAATCTCAACTATTTCTTATATTAAAAGTGCATTTTAAAAATTTAACTAATACGGGGATTTTTTTACCAGAACTTACAAATCAGAGGCAAGAGCGTCACCTCCAGGACTGTCAATTCTGATGATAGCAGCCTTGTACTTTTTAGACTCTGCCGAGAAAAAGAACATCCATTATGACTAGGGGACAAACTATGGCACATATGAAATGATAAAAATAAAAAGGGTTAAATATGTTTTTGATCCTTATAAAATTTGGAATCTAAAAAATTCTACTCACTTTTAGTCCCCATATTTTCCTAAGTCACTTTTAGTCCCTCATGACTTTTAATAGCGCTTATAAGCGCTATTAAAAGGCACAAAAAAGTTCTATTAAAAGTAACGAGAGACTAAAAGCATTGATGGAGGAAACTGTAGAAACTAAAAGAGAGTGAAATCTTTTATAGGGACTAAAAACAAAATCCTCAAATTTTATAGGGACCAAAAACATATTTAACCCAATTAAAAATAATAACTAATAACATTGTCTATGGTTGCAGCTTTGACAAACAGCATCATAGACATTGAAAACCGTGATTATGCCTATGCTATGTTACTAAAAGCGAATAGATAAGTTGCATTGCTGCATACATAAATTACTTAGCGGAACAGAACTAATCCCTGTTATTTACATCCTGGAATACATGAATGAAGAGTTCTGCAAGTCATATGTTTATATCTTTTTTCTTGATGATGGGTCATTCTCTGCCTCTGTTTGAGATTCAGAGATCTCATAAATAACATCTTCTCAGGCTTGGCAAGTAAACAATACTTCTATAACCTTTTTCGAAATCTACAAAAAGTATTATCCCTTGGCTTCTTATTATTTTACTGACATCAGTGAATAATATTACAGCTATATAGCACTGACACTTCAAATCGAAGACGTGTCGACCGATACGTGTCATGTCGATGCGACACTTAAATTACTTTCATCTTTCATATATTAATATATTAATGATAAATGGTTAAAAGGGAAACTGATTAGATCAAGTGTACCCCTGACGCTGCGAATCTTCTCAATAAACTCCTCGGCAATGATGCCTGAGCTAGAGACACTTAATTGACCCTTAACTCGGCTAATACTCCCTGAGACTCGGATCATGGCTATCAGTTCTTTGCCACCTGATATTCCAACTGTCCATTTCCTAACACGAGAGTATTTCCTGTATTTAATCAAAGCAAGAAATTATCTCGATGTGTTTAATATGGATAATTTAGTACACTTTATATTCACTAAAAGGGTTATCTGTTAACCATAAAATCAGTAATGAAAAAGGAAGCAATAGTGAGCCAGGTGAAAATCGAAATTTACGTACATAAGCCACAGAGAGATCCAGGTAACAATAGTGGGGGGAGAGATTTAAAGAATATATATTCAAACAGAACTTGGTAATATATAATATATCCATTGAATTTGATCATTTACTGTATAAACTAATTGTAAATTTGTGTTTCTAAATTTTAAGATGAAAATTTATCAGTACACACAGCTTTGTATTTTTAAAAAAAATGGAAATTACAACTTTTAAATTGTAAGACAACTCCAGTAATAAAAAAGAAAACTGTCTTATAATTAAGGTATTATGTTACAATAATATCTGACTCTAATCTTCCAAAGCATTTCCATAAATGAAGCAGCAAGTGAACCAAGCACAGCTATTATTGCAAAGTATACAACAGCAATAACACTCGATGTGAAAGATGATGCAAGCAATAGCACTAGCACCGTGATGAGATGACATATTTAATTGAACCTAGAAATCAGCTACTTAGATACCAACTAATCATCAATAGAAAATAATGTCTATAAATCCCCATCAAAGCATAGAGGTGGAGGGAACTATGACGCATATAATCCTTTATCTTTATAAAGACGAAATTTTAGTTGACTACTTTTCTGTTGATGGAAAATATTTCAGTTATTAAACAATGGTCTAAATTACCGAGCATTAAAATGAAATGAAAATTTTAAGAGGCGGATGGTGATTTTTGAGACTACGGATTTGAGAATTTCCCTAACTAGACATTTCTAAAGCTGACTTTTATATACGTCAAATAAATAACATATACCTTGGTACATTCTTTAAATCCTATAGAAGAAACTGCTACCTGTAATCTACCATAGGCAGATTTTTATCTGTTTTTACTTCAAGTCTTTCCTTCAACATGGCAATAACCTGCAAAACATTTAACATTTCTTATCAATTTAACACTCTTTAATTGTGATGTATTGACATCCTTAAAACTGTGAGAATCCAAGTCATGTGCACATCATCCCTAACTATACATATCAATTAGAATTAGAATCAGTAAATAATTATGTACCTCATCATCATAGATTATATTTGATATAAGACCCTCTTCTTTCAGCTTACCAACTTGATAAACACCTTCGTTTATGAAGTTCTCAATATCTTCTCTTCTCTTTCCTGTTTTTAATTAGCAGAAAACCAGAAGTTCATTTAGTGGTTCAAGATTCAACTAAAATTTCAAGTGCAAATGTACCTTTGGCAGAAGAGACTTTATCCAGCCAGTTTGTATAGATGTTATCAAGCAATGCAGTCAGCATCTCACTATTTTCTTTAGATATGGTTCTTCGAGCTAGTTGATCTCCTGCACTTTTGTACTTGCCAATCCTTTCCACTTGTGGTTCAATTCCTATGTAATCTAAAACACCTGAATAAAAATTAATAAACGACGTCAAAAACATAAGTTTAAGTATTGTTTGTAGTTAATCAGGGGGCTTAAAAATTTAAAAGGTTCAATCAATAAATCTGGACAACTATCTACAAAGTAATACATGAAAATAATTTGATATTTTTCTGGACAATTAAAGAGAGATTTGAGACAAGCTTTGAAATGATAAATGAGAAATTAGCATATACCTCTATAAATGTTTTAGCAAAGGCACATCCGTACCAGACTATAATTTAGCCATTAGTAGTAAGACATATTATGCCCAAGTTCTGTATAAATTTATATAAAAGGAAACATACCAGGTAAAACATTTACAGGGATTTAGGCAATAGTAGTATGACATTTTGTACCAAAGCTCTGTACAAACTTTATATTATGTAAAAGGAATTGTACCGCATAAAGAATTATACTGTGTAAGGAACTGTAGCCTAGAAGTCATATCTTGTAGCCTAGAAGATTCTTCCAAATAAGTGTCATCACGATCCAAATCCCATTATTTGAAAGGGCCATTCTTATAGTTATTAGCAAAATCGTGACTGTAGGCGGATATTGGAGTGAATATACACCAATTTGTCCGCTCTTGCACAGTTAAGCTGACTCCTCTCTACAATATGAATTATGAATATAAGAATAAGTACTCCAAGATCTTCCAGCAAAAGAGCTACATAATACTTTTTTTGCCACCTCTGCTAATTCATGAATTTTAGATCCATACATTGGCCACCAATCAATAGCTCAACATCCAATTGAGCAGCGAGCATCGCATACATCCCTTGTTTTTGTGTGAAACATGGCAAACTGATCACATAAAAGCTTGTGTTTCGCTGCATTTTCAGATATTTTTTTGAAGGATTTCATTACTGCAGTCCCTACTTCTTTATCTTTATTTGGAGCCTTTCTAGCTATACCACATGGAGCTGGTGTTGCAAGATAACGAGTATCATAAAACCGAGGGGTCAGCGCAAAACCAAGACAACGAATAATTAATTCATTTTGGTCCATCTTGCAGTTATAATCCTTTCTATTTCAGAGTAACAATTTGCATACTCATTTCTTTTCATAATTTCTTGTATTTATCATATCCATCTCAGAAAATTCTCCCATTTCTGCGCGTTCACCATCAGCAAACTTAATCAAAAGATAATTCAATTTTGTTATCCTAATACATTTTCATCTTCTTCCCAAAAATTATCGCTGCCAATTGTTTCAGCAACTAAAGCCCTCATTTTTCTTGTGTTTTTATCCCCTTTCTTAACCCATTCTTTCAAACTATTCAAGACAAAATAGTCACAAGAGCTTCTCGATACACTAAAAGCCGCTTAAGTATGATATAATGAGAGGTAAACCTAGTCTTTGCAACTTTTAATAATTCCAACAATGAATTTGATTTATAAATGGCTAATTCTTGACGATGAAGCAAAGTCTTTAAAATCAAATTTTAAATATGGATAACACAAGGTGACTGTAAAAAATTCTTGTATACCTTTTGTATTTTCATCCCAGCAGCTTTAGTTTGCAGCATTATCAGTCACCACTTGTCGAACATTAGATGGTCCTATTTCTTCAATGGCTTTGATCAAGTATTCAGCAATAGCAACTCCATCTTTTGCAACTCCAAAAAAGTCACTCGCATACATAAACACCACAACTTTACTATTCACAGCAAGTACACTTATAAGTGGCATATGTTTTACGTTACTCCACCCGCCTGATACAATAGAGTAACGTAAAACATACGTCACTAATAACTGTACTTGCTGTGAATAGTAGAGTTGTTGTGTTTATGTATGCGGATGCCTTTTCTGGAGTTGTAAAAACTCGAGTTGCTATTATTGAATACTTGATCAAAACCATTGAAGAAATAGGACCATCTAATTATCTACAAGTGGTGATCGATAATGCTGCAAACTGTAAAGCTGTTAGGATGGATATGCAAAAGGTATACAGGCATACTTTTTGGTCACCTTGTGTTGTTCATACTTCAAATTTGATTTTTAAAGACTTTGTTGATTCATCTCAATGGTTAGGAAACACATATAAGCAGGGAAAGGCAATAGTGAAGTACATTATTAATCTAGTCAAGTATTAGCCAATTATAGATCAAATTCAGTTGGAATTATTGAAAGTTGCAAAGACTAGGTTTATCTCTCATTATTTACTTAAGTGGCTTTTAGTTTATCGAAAAGCTCTTGCAACTATTGTTGTCTTGAATAGTTGGAAAAGCAAGGGGACGAAAACACAAGAAAATTGGGGCTTTAGTTGCCAAAACAATTAGCCGTGATAATTTTTGGGAAGAAGTTGAAAATGTGATTAGGATAATAAAACCAATTTATCTTTTGATGACGTTTGCTGATGATGAAGGCCCAAAAATGGGAGCATTTTATGAGAAGATGGATATGATAAATACAAGAAATTATGAAAAGAAATAAGCATGCAAATGGAAAGGATTATTACTGCAAGATGGACCAAAATGAATTATATTATTCGTTGTCTTGGTTTTGTGCTGACCCCTCGGTTTTATGATACTCGTTATCTTGCAACACCAGCTCCATGTGGTATAGCTAGAAAAGCTCCAAATCAAGATAAAGAGTAGTGACTGTAGTAATGGAAGCCTTTGAAAAAAATATCAAAAAATGCATCGGAACACAAGCTTCTATGTGATCAGTTTGTCACGTTTCACACAAAAAAAGGGATGTATATGATACCCGCAGCTCAACTCAATGTTGTAACCATGGATGCTATTGATTGGTGGTCAATGTATGGATCGAAAACTCCTGAATTAACAAATAAGGCAAAAAAAGTATTATCTCAACCAATAAGAAGCTCTCCTGCTAAAAGATCTTGGAGTACTTATTGTTATATTCATAATGTAGAGAGGAACCGACTTAATTGGGCAAGAGCAGATAAATTGGTGTATATTCACTCCAATATCCGCCTACTGTCATGATTTTCTGATAGCTACAAGCCCCTTGGCAAAACTCAGTTCTACCTCCTTAGGAACAAGCTCAGAGTTTTTCATCCCTCTGAGCTTAAGGGGGAATGTTGGATGATAAATAGTTGACTTCGTATATTCTAGCTATTAGTCCTAAGTCTGTAATTGTAAAACTCTGCACCTGTTAATATGCAGTGTAATATTTTGTTTCCAGTTAGTTTTTAGTTTAGCTAGTTTCTATTTGGGTTTAAGTTTGTTAGAAACCCACAACAGAATTCTGACTTCCATCTCAGTGTATGTATACACTTGTAATCTGTCTTCCAAATCAATGAATGAATTCACAATTCCAAATGATAATATCACAGATTCTATCATGGTATTAGTTGCGTAGCAAAGCCACCGCCGTTGCACGATCCTAATCTCTTCGTCTTGCTCATTTTCGTCATGGCAACCCCACCCCTTACGCCGCCTCTCATGGCGTCGACCACCACCACATCATTATCCACCTTCAACTACAAAATCTTTGTTAAACGTGACGAAACGAATTATCTTGTGTGGTTACAACAGATAGAACCAGTCCTCTGTGCTCATCGCCTCCACCAGTTCTGCGTTTCACCGACGATACCTCCGCAATTCTTAAGCGACGGCGACCGTGCTTCCAACGTCGAAAACCCTGCGTATACAACATGGGAAATTCAAGATCAACTTCTTCTCGCATTGGATGTCGTGACACCTTTCAATTGTGGGAGAACATTCATCAGGCCTTTCAATCGAAAACAAAGGCGCAAGCGAGGCAACTGAGAACTCAACTTCGCACCACCAAGAAAGGTACGTCGATGATTTCTGAGTTTCTTGCGCAGATCAAACACATTTCCGACTCTCTTCTTTCAATTGGTGAGTCTGTTTCGCTCCAAGATCAACTTGATGTGATCTTGGAAGGTCTTCCACCGGAGTTCGAGGCTCTCGTCACCCTCATCAACAGCAAGATCGAATGGTTTGACCTAGAGGAAATCAAATCGTTGTTGCTTGCCCAAGAACGTCTCGAAAAGCAACGCGTTGTTAAAGAAGTTGCGTCGTTGAATCTCACCCAAGCCTCGCAATCTTAATCTTAAACTGCTGGTAGCAATAGGCAAACTCCTCAGGCTAATTTGACTGCTAACAACTCATTAGATGGTTCGCAACAACAACATTCTGGTTTTCGTGGCAACAATTACTTCTGTGGCCATGGCGGCAGGTTTGGTCGGCGTGGTTGTAGAGGCGGTGGTCGTAACTCAGTTCAATGTCAAGTGTGTCATCGTACCGATAATGAGGCGTCTTCTTGCTATCATCGGTTCAACGCAACCTATGGTTCTTCACAGCATCCAGTTATCCTCAGGGCAAACCGTATCAATATCTCAGACCCACTGCCAACAACAACCCTTGGCCTCAATCCACTACTGCTCCAATTCCTCAAGCAAATCTCACAGGGGTCAATGCTGGTCACCCTATCCTAAACAACTACATGGAGACTGCTGCCACTGATCACGTTACTCACCTCCCTACTGCACCTGGTTCAGTGCCTCCTCTGTCTCACTTGGAAAACACTTTCCTTGGAAACGGTCAAGGTTTGCCTGTCCAATCTCTTTGAATTTTTCCTTTACTTCTCATACTCATCCGAGCAACACTCTTAAACTTAGAAACGTTCTTCATGTTCCTTCCCTTAACAAAAATCTTATAAGTGTTAGTAAACTTGCTTTAGACAACAATGCCTATATACAATTTCATCCTTTTCATTAAGTTGTGAAATCCCACGTCAATGATCAAGTTCTCTTCAAGGAAAACTCAACTCAGATGGCTTATATTTGCTGCTTCCCACCAAAGTGTCTTCAAACAATTCTTTTCCTACTATTCATTCTACTGTATCAAATAATTCTAAAGCTTACTTCAAATGGCACCCTAGATTGGGCCATCCTAGCATAGATACTCCCAACAATGTACTAAAATTGTGAAATATGTCCACATTTTCAAAAAATGAAAATCAATTTTGTGTTGCTTGTTGTCTAGGAAAAGCTCATAAACTACCTTCTTCTTTGTCTCAAACTGTTTATATTGAGGCTTTGGAATTGATCTATTGTGACTTATGAGGTCCTGCACCTATGACTTCATCTATGGGATATAAATATTACATATCCTTCATAGATGCTTTCAGTAGGTACACATGGGTCTATTTTTTTCTTCATGATAAATCTGAAACTCTCACCGTTTTTAAGCAATTCAAAGCCTTGGCCAAACTGCAACTCAAACAATACCTCACTGATTTGGGAATCATTCATAGAATTATATGCCCTCACACCCCCATCAAAATGGTGTGGTTGAGAGGAAGCATAGACACATTGTTGACATGGGCTTATCTCTCCTTTCTCACTCATCTTTACCCTATACCTTTTGGGACCATGCCTTTCACACTGCTGTGTACCTAATCAATAGGATCCCTTCATCTCACACTAAAGCAATCCCCTTTCACACATTATTCCACTCTCAACCTGATTTTCACTTCCTAAGGGAATTTGGTTGTGCCTGCTATCCCCTTCTCCGACCATACAACTCCCATAAATTCCAATTTAGGTCATCTGAGTGCACCTTCTTAGGCTAATCCTCTTCCAACAAGGGCTATAAATGCCTTGATTCCACTAGTCGTCTCTTCATTTCAAAGGATGTCTTGTTTAATGAAAACCATTTTCCATATCGAACCAAATCCTCTCAAGTTCACCCCCTCCCTCTCAAAGTGTCACTGCTCCTCTTGGGTTTGTCCCATCTCCTCCTCTTATACCTAACCATACCTCTCCATATTCACCTCTCAATGTCAGTCCTCCCCTCACACCTCTTCACTCCCAAGCTAGTCATCACTCCACTCCTCTACCTTCCTCTACCTCTAGCACCATTGACCCAAATTCCTCACCTAGTCCCTCTCCTTCTCCTCCACCCATCACTAATCACCACCCTATGCTCACACGATCCAAAACTGGCAGCCTTCATCCTCCTTTATATCCCAAATTAACTTTACTAGCACTGAACCTACCACCATTCACTAGGCCCTATCCACTCCTTGTCGGGCTAATGCAATGAAACTTGAATATGATGCTCTTATTGCTAACGATACTTGGCAGCTAACTACTTTACCCCCAGGGAAGACTCTTGTAAGTTGCAAGTGGATTTTCAGAATCAAGCAAAATCCCGATGGCTCTATCAACAAATACAAGGCTCGTCTTGTGGCCAAGGGATTCACTCAAAAGTTTGGGTATGACTACATAGACACTTTCTCACTAGTGGTCAAGCCTGTTACAGTCAGAATCATCTTAACCTTAGCCGTCACCTACAAATGGACAATCCAACAATTGGATGTCCACAATGCTTTCTTAAATGGAACTCTTACAGAAGATATGTATATGTCTCAACTAGCTGGCTTTAGTAATGGTGATAAGTCCATAGTTTGCAAGCTCAATAAAGCCATCTACGGCCTCAAACAAGCCCCTAGGGCATGGTATGATAGTCTTACAAAGACCCTTCTAAGCTTTGGTTTCACTCAATCTAAGTGTGACCCTTCTTTACTCATTTATAACCGTGGAGGCCAAGATATTTTCATGTTGATATATATGGATGACATAATAATCACTGGTTCATCTCCAACTCTTGTTCAATCAATTATACACAAGCTCAATGCCATCTACTCCTTAAGGCAAATGGGCACTATTGAATACTTTCTGGGCATAGAATGTAAATTCACCAAATCCGGTGCTTTGGTGCTCTCTCAGACCAAATACATCTGTGACATCTTACATAGGGCAGGTATGGATGATTGTAGAGGGATTTCTACACCTTTACCTACCAATTTGAAACTATCCAAACATGGAAAGATTACTTTGAAGATCCTCTTCTATATCGTAGCATTGTTGGAGCACTTCAATATGCAACAATCACCAGACCAAAGTTAGCATATGCTGTCAACAAAGCATGTCAGTTCATGTCTCAACCATTAATCACTCACTGGACAGCAGTGAAAAGAATCCTAAGGTGTCTAAAGGAAACTATGGATTTTGGTCTGACTTTATCCCCTACTTCTGCTGTTAGTCCTCTCTCAATTATGGCTTACTGTGACGCTGATTGGGCCGCAGATATAGATGACAGAAGGTCTACTTCTGGGGCTTGTATATTGCTGGGACCAAATCTTGTTTCTTGGTGGTCTAAAAAGCAGACATTAGTAGGCAAAATTTACTGCAGAAGCTGAATACAGTAACCTTGCTCTAGCTACTGCTGAAGTCCTTTGGGTGCAGTTCTTCAAGAACTTTGGATTTCTCTCCCTGCTCCTACTATATTTTTGTGACAATCAAAGTACTGTCGCCTTAAGTCATATAACCTTGTGCTACATTCGAGAACAAAACATATGGAATTGGATATATTCTTTGTTAGGGAGAAGGTTCTCAACAAATTGCAGATATATTAACCAAGCCCCTTGCCAAAACTCAGTTCTGCCTCCTTAGGAACAAGCTCAGAGTTTTACATCCCTCTGAGCTTGAGGGGGGAATATTGGATGATAAATAGTTGACTTTGTATATTCTAGCTATTAGTCCTAAGTCTGTAATTGTAAAACTCTGCACCTGTTAATATGCAGTATAATATCCTGTTTCCAGTTAGTTTTTAGTTTAGTTAGTTTCTGATAGGTACCAACTAGTATTATTGAACGAATTAGGATGATTACAATGTATCCCTAGAGTGTTCGAGAGGCTCTAGACTCTCCATAGTGCCATAAGGCTACAATTCTTTACAAATGATTACATGCCCTCCTCCCTAATCCCTCTTCTCTATTTATAGGCTATATGCCTAACCAACTCAACCAACTAACAAATTGCTAACTAATATAACAAACATTAACTAACTCTAACTACTATAACTAACTACTATTAACAGGCCTATCAATACTCCCCCCCGGACATTCACCTTGTCCTCAAGGTGACTAAGAAGGGGAAAATTACAACAATACACAACAAATTCAAAAGAAAAAATCGTTGTTGACAACACAATTATTGTAGTGGTGGTGCTTTCCAGTAGTATTACTTCACAAGCTCTAGCATTCAAATTGGATTGCAGCTGTACCCAATTGTGAGAGGGCCAAATCTCTCCTCCATCATATACGAAATTAAGCAAACAAGAAATTGAGGAAGACCCCTTCCAACAACCTTCACAAACCAGCCACATCGCTCCACACATGCTGCCTTTGAGAGGTAAGTTATTGTTGGCTGCTTCCCAACTTGGAGACCCTCTTACTTCAATAACTGAACCACAAGTTGAGGAACTAGCAAACTCATTTGAAGGATCTGGTAAAGGTACTGCCACATTAGCTGCACTCGAATTTTCAGCCAAGCACCACGGCATTCCAATAGGAATTGAGATTGTAATTTGAGCAATCCCACTCGAATTTATCTTTTGGAGAATATACTGGAACAAGAGGATTAGAATCCCTGCACAGGGAAGCCCATCTCTACACAACCTTCCAGATTTAAAACTCTCAATATCAAGTGTGAGACCCACCAAGGTGACAAGGGAACTCCCACTAAACTTCATGACAAGCCCAACCAACTGCTTCCAAAATTTGCACAAACCCATAATGAAATTGATTATCGAAGTATTCTTACCATGGAGAATGATCTGCATGCGTAGACAAATTTCTCCTTGCAACATTTTATTGTGAGATTTGTAAGAGAGGATAGGTTGTTGGTGGAGATATCTGGTCATTACAAACAACAGGCCTTGCTTTTCATTACCCTTCTCCATTTGGACCAACTCAACATTTATTCCAGCCCAACATGTTAATGCTTCACCCAAACAATTAATACTGCTTTGAACGAGAACTATTCTGGGTAGATCAAGTTGCCCTTGTAACTCACTTCGAGCTTGACCCCAATTTCCATAATCAATATGGATTTGATGCTTCAGGTCCACAGTAACACTCAAGGTACAAATATTTATTCCACTGACTTTTAGTTGAGTTGAAAGGTGATACCTCATAGCAATCTTCCAATGGCCACCAAGGAAATTAAGGTCCATCAGCTTTAAAACATGGCTGCAATGTTCAGTAGAGTGCGGAAATGGCCACCACGTACAAATAACAGTACATGTCCTACTATTTGCACATAGGTGGGGACTTTTACCTTCAATTTCACTTACAGCTTTCAACCACCTTCCCTCTTGTTGGTATGTTAAAATTACCTGCTGGTGTTGAGGTTTTGACTTCCCATGGCATTCCAATGCACTTGTGGCACCCTCCCTTGTGTCTTCATCCCTTGCAGTGCCACTTGGATCCCACTTATAGACAAGTGGAGGCTCTACCATGATTGAGATACAAATACTATAACTCTTATAAATCTCCATCAGCAACCTGATTTGTTTGCTAGCTCCTTGAAATAATAGCTGAAACAGATTACAGTGGCTGTCTTGCTCAAAGAGAATTAAACTCAGTATAGTTACTGCACCCCCCTTTTCTTGAGACACCCCCCAATTATTAGAACAATGGGCACCTTCACTTATAACGATTTGGGCCTGTCCCATTGTGTGAGTAACATGATCCATCACACTCAGACACCAATCAGACCTATCCCAGGCACACAAGATCAACGAATCACGCCCATTACCAACAACAATTTCCAATCTAACCCAATCATGCACCTTGAGCGTTTCCTCCTTCCCCAACGGCGACAACCGCAAGCCCTGGAGATTCTGTGTGGCCATGACAGCAGCGACGGTGGTTGGCGAATTGCTCCGGTCGACAACGACAAGCCCCTTTTCTCTCCCCTCCATACTCATTTTCACGCACCCCTCTCCGTCAATGGCGGCACTTCGATCTGGGGGCTCGGATGGCGGTGATAACCATAGAAGATTGGCGCCGGGAAAAACACGCATGAGGGATGGCGAGGGAGCGCGACCTCCTTGCGCCTTCGCATCGTCGAGTTTCAGATGGATTCGGGTCGGGTCACTTGTTGCAAAATCTGAACTTCTCATTTTAACTTTACCCAAAGTAATTTGGGCCTGGCCCATTAGGATCGGAAAGAGGCCCAACTCGTATGGTGATCGCAGCGGCGTCCTTGCGCCGTTCCTCTCGTCTTCGCATCTATCATTTCGCGCTCGCTCCTGCACCAGCAGCAACGGTCGACGGCGTGGCCACTCCCCGGTGGTCGTGGTGGCGTCCGGTGGTCTGGACGTGGACGGCGTTGCCCAGGAAACTCTAACCTTCCATCTTCTCTTCTTGTCCACTTCTCTGTTCCTTTCTCCAGTCACATTCTGGTCTGGTGGTTCCGGTGGCGGTGGGGGCGCATTCCCCACTTCCTCACTTTCTTTTCTGCGAACAATTTTGCGTACACAAGCACTGGTCACCGGCAATGCACCAAGAGGTTCTGGTGGTGACGGTTCAGCCTTGATTCGTTCTATTACAACAAGCTGTTTCGGCTCCGATTGTACCAACGATGGCCCAAGACCTGTTGAAACTCTCATGGACTCCGAACTAGCCATTTCTTCACTGAAATTCCGCATTCCTTTCGGGTGTGTAGTTTTCTTGGAAGCGATTCTTGAATCTTTGGTTCCTCGACTTCTTCTCCACCTTACCGTGATGCCTCTCATCTTAAGTGCCAAACCAACATTCTGCTTAGACCATATTTGGACCTTGCAATATTCAGTTTCCACCTCTGATTTCTTGCTTCCCAATGAAGATGTAGTTGCGCCTTGTTTCTTGGAATTCTGATTTGAAGACTCTTCTTTTCCAAGAACAGTTTCTTCAATTCTGTCCTCCACAAGATTATGCTGATCAGGAGTCTGTTTCGTGTCAATGAAATTCCCCGACTTGGGAATTCCATTGCTATCATCGGTGAGCACCACTGGCAGCCGCTTTGCTTGGCTCGACGATTCTGTTTGCTGTTGTTGCCACACAGCAATGAACATCTCCTCTATGCGGGCGAATGATTCTTCTAAGCGACGCTGATTGCGGATCTCCAATTCTTGAAATCTTCGTTCCAATTCTTCAATTCTGGAATTCATTGTGGTTGAAACGAATTTCTTGCACACAACGGATTTCCACGCGGATCGGGACTCGCTTTGATACCAGTTGATAGGTACCAACTAGTATTATTGAACGAATTAGGATGATTACAATGTATCCCTAGAGTGTTCGAGAGGCTCTAGACTCTCCATAGTGCCATAAGGCTACAATTCTTTACAAATGATTACATGCCCTCCTCCCTAATCCCTCTTCTCTATTTATAGGCTATATGCCTAACCAACTCAACCAACTAACAAATTGCTAACTAATATAACAAACATTAACTAACTCTAACTACTATAACTAACTACTATTAACAGGCCTATCAGTTTCTGTTTGGGTTTGTTAAGTTTGTTAGAAACCCACAAGGGCCACAACAGAATTCAGACTTCTGCCTCACTATATATATACTTGTAATCTGTCTTCCAAATCAATGAATGAATTCACAATTCCAAATGATAATATCACAGATTCTATCACTGTTTATTTAAAATAAAGGTATTGTTCAGAATTTTAGTTTTTTTTTAAAATCATAAAACTATGAGTGTTTTTTTGTTAAAATTTTTGGTTTACATTAGCAGCGGCACTTGCTAATGTAATTTTTGAACTATTATTATATATTTTCATTTATTTGAAAACAAGTTTTTATGTGTAAAATGGTTAATTGTTGTTCTTCTCTCCTTATGTCTTAAAATTAATAGGGAGTAAAAAGTCATTGCCATGTTGAAGGAAATTTAAATCTGTATTGTATATTTGCAGATTGCATGAATATTGCCATTTCAGGATTTTGTTACTTTATACCTTGGGTCAACCCAGTAGAGTCCTAATTAGACCATACATCATTGGGTTTGTTCAAATAACAAAAAAATCGAGAACAATTAATGTCAGTTAAATTTAAAAAATGCAAGGTAAAGAAAGATCAGCTTACCTCTGAGGAATGAGGCTTGAACGCTCAATCCAAACAAAGAAAAGTAAGCACTTGGAGGGGCATATATCTCCTCACATGCGCATGCGAGGTAATATTCTTTTTCTTGACATGAAGGGACAAAAGCCACGACAAATTTTCCTACAAGCACAGTCAACTATCAAAGCATGTTCCATTAAAGTTGGTTATGTAAGTTTGGTACTAACTACATTTGATTTGACAGTTTCTTAACTTGGTTATGTAAGTTTCCTGAATTTTTTGGTAAATTTAAACACTGGCACATTTGACAGTAACATCCTATTAACATCATAAAATAAGAAAAATAGTTTTCTTACATTACACGTTTCCACTTTTCTCATTCTCACACATATAAGCTGCAACACGAATCCAGACTTTTTACCTGATTTTTTGAAATTCAATATGTGTCTTCGAATTTCTTCCACTTTACCCCACCCACATTGCAAACTATCAATATGGAGATAGACCCCAGAAATACGAGGATCATATGCTGCTTTCAAAAAATTCTCACAAATTTGGGGTAGAGAAAGTCCCGGAGAGAACCTACTCTTCAGTTGATCAGATATCTGAAGAACACATTCAAAAATCAACCACATCAAAAAAAATATATGCCATTTTGAAAAGTGAAGACAAAACAAGAAAAGTGTGCAGCTGGGTAAGTATTTGATAAACTTAGCTTTGATCGTATAAAATTGAATTTGGTTAAAATTGCAATCTTGGCCAATTGTATATCTTCTATTTATCCATTTACGAAGTCTTGATACAAAATCAATCGATCTTGGCCAATAGTATATATTCTATTCTATCTATTTACTCTGTTTTTACTAAGTCAGCTTGATATAAAATCAATCAATCTTGGCCACTAGTATATATTCTACTTATCCATTTACTCCAGTTTTACTAAGTTTTGATGTAAAATCAATCAATCTTGCCAATAGTATACCTTCTATTTATCCATTTATTTAACTTTTACTAGGACTTGAAATAAAATCAATCAATCTTTGCCAATAGTATATCTTCTATTCTATCCATTTACTCTAATAAGTTTTACGAAGTCAAGGTTTCCACACTAAATCAATTTGTAAAGTATATCAATAACACGAAATTCATACATTTTTCATTTACTTCTGGTCAATGAGATTAAACACGAGTATGAAAAAAGCGATAGTCGCAAAGGAGATAGAAAGAAACCTCGCCACGAAGCTTCATTGTGAGGACGCTACCTTTACGAACACGTTCCCAAGGGAACGCTACAATCATCTTAAGCTTAACAAGAAAGTTTCTCCACCCAGTAATAGGTTCGAATTCGAATTCGCCACTCGGATAATCCTCATCAGCGATTCTAACATTTTGATTGTTAATTGCACCTCCTTTATCTTCTTCTTCTTCGGTTTTGGAATCAGACGAAGACTCGAAAGCGCGAATCGAAATATTCCCTCTTGTACGAGTTTGCGGAAAGGAGAATCGACGCTGAAATTGAAAGACGGAAGAAGATGATGATGTTACTGTTAACGTGTTGCGGCGGTGAATTGAGGTGCGTGGAGGAGGATTGGGGAGAATCAGCGTCGACATTTCTGTGTGCGAATGAGAATGGTAGTAGTGAGAACTAGAAGTGAGGCATTTGAATGTGAAGCAATAGAAAGGGGAAAAATGAAGCGATGAGTGATAAGCTGACAAGGTCTGCATTTTTCCACGTCTTGGTTTATTTCAGCCGGACATTTTTGTGCGAATGCAAATTGCACTTTTTCTCCTGGACTACCAAGTATTTTAGGAAGCTAAATTGCACTTTATACTACAAGTATTTTGATCGTTTATCTTTTTCTCCTAGACTACAAGTATTTTAGAGCTATGAGAATACGAGGTCAACTCGCGGTGTTTTTAAGAACACATTTTTATACTGTTGAGGCTAGTGACAGTCGAATCAATTGGGGGGCTTATAACGTCAAGTAGGGCTGAAAATGAACCGAACCAACTCGATCATAGTTGAAAACTCGACTCGGTAAATTTTCCGTTGAACTTTCTCATGAACCAAATTACCTGAACTTGAACTAGATAAAGTTTGACTCGTTTGGTTCATGAACCAGCTCGGTAATTATATATATATATATATATATATATATATATATATATTACTCTCTCATTTTTATTTAAATATGATCTCTGTTATACATTTTTGTGTTTCTGGAACAAGACTTTTGTTGTTTATTGATTGGTGCGATTTGTTTAGCACTAATTATTATATCATTATACAATTCTCAAATTACTTATTATGCCTGTTTATATTTTTTTGTTAAACTCATGAGATAGGTAAACAAAAATATTATAATTATAATTATATTTATATTTTTATTTTTAAACAGGTAATTATTTAATTCAAAAAAGAGATTTTTTTAACTTTTTATTCTTGTGAGCCGAGCTAACGAGCTGAACGAAGTTGCTCTCGAGCTTGAGTCGAGTCGAGTCGTGCTGAAAAAAAGCTTCATGAACTCGAGTCGAGCTAAAAGTTGAGCCGATTCTTATCGAGTCGAGCCGAGCTGAACCAAGTTTGATTCATCTCGACTCATTTCCAACCTTGTCAAGACTCATTCGGAGACAGACTATGGGCGTTCTGGGAACGTTTGTGGCATCAGGATTATGGCTTGAGTCTAGAATCTACGAACATGTTAGGATAGTTTCATGCTTGGACAGTGTGAACATTAACAAGAAAAGACACAAAAGAATTGTCAGTATAAAAGGAATGATTATAGAGCATAGTTTGGGAAATGATGAATCTAGGAAAAGGATCTAAGAGAATGAGACAGTACGAGTGTTGAGTCCTTAGAAGGACATGTGATTTATTGTCTGCATAACATGTTTAAATTTTATTTATTTCTCTCATCCCAACTTTCTGATTTATAATGTGTCTTAGCTCCTATTTTCCAATATGTGTGTGCAAAACATTTTGGGATTAGATATTATAGAGTACGATGAGGAGAAATATAGTTGCAGAGTATGTGCCACTTCCCCAGAGGTGGTATGACCTTCATATTCTGTATGATGACCGCAGTCGTGTTGGGTGGGAGATTGAAGCAGAATTGGGAATAACAATCTACCGAGGAAGAGCTACATATGTGTATGGTTCACCGAGGGTTCTCCGAGACAAGATGGACAAGGGATGTTCGCATAGCACAATGGTTTCCCTTTCATCATATCTGGGAGGCACACAAAGTAGAGCACCAAGATCACATACAGGCGGAGCCGTTTAGACGTAGAGTCGAGAACGCCAGGACGTATTGACATCGGTTTGCTCATAGACTCCCAGAAGCACCACCATCTGTTGAGTCTAGTGATCTTACAGCCGATAGTTGGAGTAACTGGAGTCACAAGAAAGGGTGGTTTGAATTGTGACCCTTTTTAAAAATGTTTGACATTGACCAACTAGGATACTTAAGAAGGATACTTAGAATAACTTCCTTAAGAATAGAGTGATAAGAGCATCATATAATATTAACTATCTTCTAAGTAAAACATTCATCGGAATGAATGAGAATATAGGTTGGAGAGAGTCGGTCAAAGTTCTAAGCAGATATAGGTAGTGTATTGATTTTGATATAGATATCTTCTTAGAGACAAAATAGTGTAGAGAAGGTAGGAAGGTGTATTTAATGCTTCTCACTCTAGTGATGATGTTGAGTTATGATAATGCTTGGTAAGTAAGATGAGGAGTGTTGTAGCATATTGAGAGGATAGCTCAAGATGGTTCATCTTGAGATCGTAAGATGATTCCTTACAATAGAGTAGAAGAGTTATTTCTTTTAGACCATGTAGCCATAGGGGTATCAACATATTGGAAAACAGTAAAGAACACTCAAGAAGCATAGTGGTTCACCCAAATCACATGGGCTACATCCACTCCTCACATCGAGTGAGAAGTCCACTATTTCCAATAGTTTACACTTTACAACCCATCCTAGGCTTATAACAATTGATAGTTTTCTTTTACAACTCTATCAACTGTTCCACTAGTTTTCTTCTACAACATTAGAAACTGTAATCCCCTAACAAACATCTTAGGCATCTTCACTAACACCCCAGCATCCCTATGCCATGTTAGGAAGGTGCACACCCCTAAGAACCTACTTAGAATTTTTCATTAACAATCCAGCAAACATATGCCTTGTTAAGAAGGTACAATGGTAAGGTGATGTTTGAGTTCTGTTTGAGAAATAAACTAGCTTGGATGATTATATGATTTCTAACAGTATATAACTTCCACAACTATCACATACTCAGAAATGTTCCCATAGAAACTTTGAAGTGCACTGATTATGGTTAAGAGAGGCTAAGGAACTTCAAAAGCTTGTTGAGAAGCTTGAGAAGCCTTAGAGTGGGAAATATTATTGTAGGCTTGTAATCCACTCTCATACATTGAATGTGATCATCTATCAAGTATTTATCGATGGATTTGATCAATAGACCCATTGAAATACTTCTCCCAAGATCCATATAGACGATGTGGCCTTTTGACATAAAGCAGGTAAGTTTTCTACACCTTCTGCAGGTTCTGTACTGCAGCAGGTGACCGTTGGGGGCTTCTAAGCTTCATGTCTTCGTAACTTGGTCAAGCTTTTGGAACGTAGCTTCTAAACTTGAACACCAATCTTCTTAGCCCTGATTGATCATTATACTAGATGCTAAGAAGAATTGATCTTGTGACATTTTCTCCTTTGTAGCTTCTGATGAATCTTCTGAGAGTACCTTCTGAAGTATCTTCTTAGCATACCTTCTAAAGTTTCTTTTGAGCACACCTTCTGATGTATCTTTTGAGCATACCTTCAAAAGTGTCTTCTAAGGAACTGATCTTTTCTTTAATTATTCTTTCTTGTGCAATGGCTCTTTATACATTGATTCTCAGATCAATCGATACACTTGAATACGTCACTTCATTTGCCATAATTCTCTTGACTTCAGTTTATCATAATATGCTTGTCATACTTCATCAATCTTACAATTGACAGTCCTTCTACTATTGTCATCTTATGTAATTATCACTTAATGCTTATCTTCTCTTCTGTGAAGCAATTTGCTGATGCTCTTTGATTGAGAAGGTTCTTACTATTGCTTTACTCACTTTGAGAAGCTTTCTGAGGAAGCACTTCTAGTCAAAGTAATCACCCTAGCTGTATTCTTTTATTCAGTTGTGAGCACATTTGGCTTTGATCTCTTGGTTCTTTCTTTGAGAAGATGTTTTTTTTTCATTTATCTCTTTATTCTTAATATGTTGAAGGACAATCTTCTCATCTTGAGAAGCAACGTGACTATATTTATTTGAGTTCCTTCATTTCATCTCTTGATCATCATTCCTATTAATCAGGGAAACAACTGTGCCTTTTGATCTAAGAGGCCATCTTTGAGGAGAGTCGTCTGAGCTATTCAAGTTATTGTAACTTCATTGTTTTCTCTTTGGTTTAAACTCAAAGCCTTCTTAAGTAGTGCTATCATAGCACACTGTCTTCTTGAGATATGATTGAATGCTCCTTGCACTTTAGATCACTCAAGAAGATCCAATAGATCACTAAAGAATTAGATTACTTAAATACTTGTCAAAAATGTTTGTTTCCATCAAAACCTATCAAAGGGATTTTGCCTCAACAAAAACTCTTCGATTTCCTACGATCCGGGAGACCTCTAGAGTTAGAAGAGTTGGGGCCACGGTCTCTTGTACAACTTTACAGTCAGTCAGTCAATCAATCAGTTAATGGAGGGAGGTTGGTGTAAGTTGGATTGAAAGAAAGTCATGCAAGTCAGGATGTTTTGGTTGGTGTTACAACGTAACTACTATATCACGAATATTTGCAAAAGTTGGTTGCAACACTTTTGTCTTTTTTGGAACAAATATGAACCATAGCAAAAACACCTTTTTATCAAAGAATATAATTTTTCTTTTGCTGTGCTATATGTTGTGTGTGTTTAAATACATTAGATTTATTTATTTCACACACAATTTATTAATTAGGATATACCTATATGTGTGTGTTTATATATATATATATATATATATAGAGAGAGAGAGAGAGAGAGAGAGAGAGAGTTACTATGGTGAGATGGGAAGAGTTGTTTTCTGTCAAAAAAAATGATGAGACGGGAAGGGATGTCTCAATATCACTCTTCAATAACATTTTGAGAAATGAACCAATATGAAATATTCTAAACTACTAACATAACTGAAATATACACAAATATGTTTCAAAACATCTCAAAAGAATTGATAAGTTGAGAAGACTATGACTAAAGTCATCAAACTGTAAATAGAATACTTAGAATTCAAACACAATGGTTTATTTAAAATTACATCTTGACTATTTTTGCTGCAATCTTCATATTTTCTCAAGCTTCCATGATCTATATTGTTCTCGTATATAAAACGGGGTGGTATAACCCTTAAGGATATTCTTACTAAGAGAGACCTCCCAAAATACATGAGCTAAGTCCTTAATACAACACTGGCATGAGCTATTTGTAATACAGAATGGGTCTAAGGTGTTCTATGTCACAAGAGATCGACCTCCTGCACTTGCTCTGCGCCTACCACTGAGGCAGTGGTGCAGCCACATTCCCTCGTCTTCTTCATTGAAGATGTAATCCAAGTTTGAGTCACTAAAGGGCTCCTTTATGGGATTGAGCGAACCCGTGGGACTACCAAGACCACCATCCACCTCCAAGATCACTATACTATAAACCAATTGCAATGATTCTGGATTAGCATTAGATTCAGTCACATGGATTCAAGTGAAACCAACTTCTTCTCCAAGTAAATTTAGCGTTCAAAAAAGCTCACCCATGAAGTCTATAAATACTCTTCATCTCCTCATTCACAAGTAGACCAGAATTCACTCAAGAAAATCATCATTACAACTGGTTTGGAAGGAGAGAGAAGAACGTGACACCTTCTCTCTCTACTTCCACAATTACACTATGCCGAAGGATTGCTGGCGCATCAAGCATTTGTGAGGCATTGTTGGAGCAATTACTAGGCTGATTTATGCGAAGGAAACTAAATTGTGTATCTTCTACTCTATTTCTTTTCCTTCGTGTTTTTCAGTAATATGAGCATGTTTATAACATCAGTTTGTATGTCCTTAGTAATCTCAAGCATGAGCTAAACTCTTTGTAGTTGTATGCCATAAACTTTGTAATGAACTTTTAACTAGTTTTATGTTATATGTTGATGTTTGCATTTTAGTTTTTGCATGATAATTCTTTCATATTCAACATTAGAATTGGCCAACTAAAAGTGAATGCAAATCGTAAATACAGACATGGTTTATGATTAAAACTCAAGAACTAATATGGATAAGTGTTTAATAAAGGAAATTTTGTTAATTCCATGCTAAAACCTAGACATAGGATATCATAGTCCATAGAGTGATACTGTGCGTACTTCATATATAGAGGTGAACTTATTTAGAGCTTAGACATAAGACTTGTAATGAAACCCTGACGTTAGTTGCTGAAAAGAACACATCAATTACTACAACATCCATTGAAGGAGCATGAATTGCAGCAGCATCCGGTGTTGGAGCATCATATATAACATAATACGGTTAAAAGTGACATACTTAGTGGAGAGCATTCTAACTACCTTCCTTCTCATTTGTAATACAACTTATATTTACTTAACTTATTTTAAATTCTGCTTTCTCACACCATTCATTATATTTTATTTTATTTTGTTACTTTGTTTCTCACTAGTTAAAACTACCATTTTAAACTTGTAAATTAATCCAATCCCTGTGGGAACGATACTCTACTTTCACTTTATTACTTGTTGCGACTCTGTATCTCGCACATCACTTTTTCTCTCACCAAGTTTTTGGCGCCGTTGTCGGGGATTGCCATTAATTTTATAGTTTAGATTGGTAGTAAATTAGTGATCATTTTACTTTGGTTCTGTTCTTGTGTTTAACATTTTTATCCACAGGTCCCATACACCAAACTATCAGTTAGGCCCTGAGATAGAGAGGAGATTTAGTAGCTTGCGAAGACAACAATGAACCAAAGGCAGAGGTTCTAGCATGATTTCACTTAGAAGAGGCCGAGGTTCCACACATGGTGCCAATGCTTCTGGATCATCAAGTGATTCAGGAGATGAAGGAAGACAACAACTCATCAACATGGGAGCAATAGGTATGTTAAATGACATAGATAGGCCAATGAGACATTATGGTATGTTTGATCCTAAAACCATACAAACTAGCATAGTTAGGCCTGAAATCTCTGCAACACATTTTGAATTCAAACCCATGATGTTTCAAATGCTTCAAACAGTAGGCCAATTTAGTGGTTCTCCTCATGAGGACCCTAATTTGCACATAAAACAATTTTTAGAAGTGTGTAGCAATTTTATCATTCCCGGTGTTAGTGAATATGCGTTTAGATTGAAATTATTTCCATATTCCTTGAAGGATAGAGCTAAGGCTTGGTTGAACTCTCTAGTGCCTAACTCTATCACTACTTGGAATGAGATGGCTGAAAAAATTTTAGCAAAATATCTTCCACCTATCAAAAATGTTAAGATGAGAAATGATATCACTTCTTTTAAGTTTGGGGGTGAGAAAGTTGTTGTTGGTTTTTAAGTTGTTTGTTTTAAGTGTCAGTTTGTTTTAGTGTCGTCACAGCGACAATTTGAGTTTAATGAAATCAGTTTGTTCTGTTAGATCAAGGTAGAAAATGATGAAGAAAACAAAACTTGGTCTAGACTATACACTACAAAAAAACAGTGGATTAACGACGAATTTTTCCCTCGCTAATCGCTTTTAGCAATGGAATTAGCGACAGACGAAATCAGTCGCTAAAAACCTTGACGCTAATGTTTAGCGACAAAATTTAATCTGTCGCTAAACATTAGCTAGGGAAATCCCTCACTAAATCTGTCGCTAATTAGCGAGGGATGTAGCACCCCGCAATTACCTAAAGCGGAATGTCAACACTTTATGCCTTAACTCAGAGAATATACAAAACTATTATGGATTCAATTTAAAACATAACATAATATTGGGATCAACCCAAAAATAACTACATATGTCTCGGTTCGTAGACCACCATATCCTGGAATACAAGTTAGTACATAATACAAACTTGAGAAAACAACTTAAACTGAATCCACAACAGCTAAAGGACCAAGATTCGATCCAAAGATCAAATTACAAAGACTACCCAATAAACTAGATATCTGTTCTCCAAAATTCCTCTAATAGAAATTCAACTGGAGTAGCTTCCACACTGAGTCTTTGTACCTGAAAACCACAAAACATAAACAGTGGGATTACAAATCTCAATGAGCGCCTCCGTGACCCCTTACGGTTCCTCTCATTCGTTCTTTTTAATATCTATCTTTTAATCGTAGTCCAAATAGATAACTACGTGCATATAGATTTTCCTGACATAGTACATCACCGGCAATAACCACGTCATTACTGGTGAACCATTCCACTAACTTACGCGAGCTTCAAACAGTCATGAGGTCTAGGTTCTGGGGCTCATGACTTCCCCTCCCCTAGTATACTAATTCTTCTCGGGTCGTCACCAATCCATGATAATTAAATTACATGACATGATATAAAACATAAAATACTTTAAAATGGGTTCTAACTCGTTACTTGACATTTCAAACAACCGACAATTTAAAACATAAAGATAGACTTAATCCAATCAGTTACTCAGTCACATCACATATTACCATTGCATTGCAAATAGAACACATAAACATATACCAAATTCACATAGCGTGGTGAGGATCTCACCCGGAGCGACACACAATTCGAATAACGGAAGACGCGATCAAGCTCTACCCATACCGAATCTATTTTGGACAGCATCTGTGAGTAAATTTGGAATTAGTGAGCATAACATATTCAATTTCTAGCCAAAACCATTCAAACCAGTGCCTACTGTGTAGAATATTTTGTCTATTTTCTTATGATTCAAGTCCCAAACTGATATGACGAGTACTCAGGGAGTTATGGCTAAAATACGGTGACTAGTTCAAAATCGTTACTGCTACAAAAGTGAAACTTGTAAATAAAATTTCTCCCTCAATACTCAGTCAAATAAGGTCATTCTTGTGCGGAAAATGAAGGGTTTTAAGTCTTGTTTGTGACTATGATTTTGCTTTTCAAAATGATGTGCCATTTAATACAGTTTTTCAAAACAAACCGTATGCTTCCTAAACTGGGCAGATTCTGTCCTCTAACTTATAACACCTCTTAAATGACCAATATTTAACCAAATGATATGGGACTTGAGCCTAAACCGAATCAAATTAAGTCTAGTTTTCGATGGGATGAGAATCATTCAAAAAGGAGTTCAAATGAAAACACAATACATGAAACAATGAACTTATACACAAAATTGTTCCAGAATTTTGACCTAGATTGTGACACCTATATCTCGAGCTACACAACTCCAAATTCAACCAACCCATTGCCAAATTAAAGAGAATTGGGTCTATTTTCAAAAAAAGGTAAAACACACAATTTTTGGATCACCAGAGATCACACAGCATCAAAGAAACCGAACCTATGTTCAGAATGTCTCGAACAGAATTTTACGCACAACCAAATGCACAATTAATCATCAAAATTCAGAATTTATACACTAAAACAGAACCATAAGATAACTAAAAGTGAAGGACTCACCTTGAAAATGTAGAAGAAGCTTTCTTAACCACAAATTGACAGCAAAACACAACCAAAATTGATTCCTAGAGCTCCAATTTGTTACCCACAGCTCCAAACCCTCTCTATCAAGCTTTATAATCTTACCCAAACCCTTGTGGTTACCAAAACACCCAAAACTCCAGCAAAACAAGTTCCCAAAGTGCAAAACCCAACTCAAAATCGAAAATGGAGGTTAGAAACTCAAACTTGACCCATTTGGAGCTTGATATGTGCGAAAATGGTGAGAACAGAATGAGGGACTTTGAGGTCTTGAAAGTGGTATCAAATTGTAGAGGATGGAACAAGGATTAAGATGGTAGAAATAGAATTGACATGCAAGAGGAATACTTCTCTCTCCCTCCTCTTCTCTCCTTCGCCAACTCTCTCTCTCTCTAAGGTGTCTAATTTTTTTTTCTTCTCTCCCTCTCTTGTATTTGAAAGTGGTGAAGAACTAAAGGGGAGTGGGAATTCTGAATTTGTTCAAGTGTGGGTGAGCTTGGGACAAGGTTTCATTAAAGGCAAATAGGTCCTTTCAGAAGGTTTCGATCGGTATTCATGAAGATGAGAGTGATGAAGACACCATGATTGGGGATGGAAGACCGATTGATAAGTCGGGAAGACACCACAATCAGTTTTGGAGGTTCCGGTTGATAAGTTGGGATGAGCGCCACGACAAACCGATAAGCTCGGATAACGGCTCACGAAGAACCAAAGAGACACGTCTCTAAATTTTTACTTAAAATTCAACTTGTTTATTTCATAAAATGCATTACATTATATAGGGCTCTAGTCCCAATTGACTCAATGACACCTTAATAATTTTAAATCTAAACAAATCTTGCAATAAATGCAAAAATCAAATCCTAAAATTCATATTTGAAAACAATCAAATAAGAATTAATTCTTGGAATAAAAACTAATCCTATTATTCTAATCTAGAATAAACCAAATCAGCATTAATGTAAAATCTTAATTAAAAATAAACAAATCTACAGGCATTAATGCCTTTATTTGTTTCTCCTAATAATGCAATTAAAGTTGTGATCTTCAAAATCAAACAAAATATGGAGATTCTTGTAGGTTTCCTTCCACATGTTCAAAGAACCATTGATCACATCATTTTGGCTTCTAAAGTGTAGAAGCTAAATATTTTTCTTTGTAGCATTCCTTCCACATGCTTAAGGAACTCATGCTCTCATCATTCTCCCATTTTTCGAAAGGATTTGTCCTCAAATCCAAACCTGCATAATAAATTAAAGGGTTATATAAAAAAATTCTACAAGTTTTCACTCCCCTTTCTCTTTTAAATTCATTTTTTTCTTCTCCTTCTCAAACTTCCAATCTTTCTCAACATCACCAACAACATTTTTTTTGTACTTATTCCTCTATTTCTTTGATTTCTCCAATTTCTATCAATTCCACTTTCTTTTCAATCTCTATTTCTTTTCAACATTTTTCCCCCACTTTCTAATACCAAGAGACTCTCTAATTTTTCAACATTTTTTTCTTTATAATTCTCACATAATATTTCAAAAATTACTCTTTCTATTTTCTCCTCTCTTTCTTTCCTTTCCACTTCTCTACAACTGCATTCCTTTTTCTCATTCACTTTCTCCCGATTTTTCCTATTCACCAAACTCGCTGCTTCCGTCTCACCATCTCTGGTCAAGATTTGATCTTGGGTTGCGTTTTCTGGTACAAGAGTGATTTGACGATTATCAAATAAAATTGAGTATGTGTTGGTGCAATGATCATGTTTTGCTTTACGTCGATGCTTCCATGGAAGTCCAAGTAACAAATGACATTTTTTAGAAGGCACCACATCAGAAAGTACTTCATCTTCATATTCCCCAAGTGTGAATGCCAATCGCACTCGTTTGGTCACCATCATATCTCCCATATCTTTAAACTCTGGATCTTCAAGGCTATCAAGTATATATGGTTGGGGGTGTTTGAGAACAGGAAGTCCCAACTTCTCCACCAATGATGTACTAATCATATTGATCCAATACTTTCTGTCAATCATCAAACAACAAACTTGATTTTTCACAAGACATCTACTAACAAAAATATTCTTTTTTTGCTTGCCTTCCAAGAAGAATTACTAACGAAAATAAAATCAAGCTCTCGTACAATAAGAAAAAAGAATAATCACGAAAAAAGAAAGCCTTTTTTTTTAATCTCTTTTCTTCTTTCTTCTTTTTCTATTCTTTTTTTTTTCGAATTTTTCTTTTTCTTTTTTTTTGAATTTTCAAATTTTTTTCTTTTTTTTTGCAAAAAATAAAATAAAACAATGAGATGAACAAAATTTAGAGACTAAAATTGAAAAGGATAGATAACACCTTGATAGAACCTAAGCTTTGATACTAGATGATGGCAACCTCGGAGCCGTCAGTGACTATTTCGATAGTCATGAAGATGGGAGTGAGGAAGACACTACGATCGGGGGTGGAAGACCGATCGATACGCCACAACTGGCTATGGAGACACAGATAACGGCTCACGAAGAACCAAAAAGACACGTCTCTAAATTTTTACTCAAAATTCATCTTATTTATTTCATAAAATGCACTACATTATAGGGCTCTAGTCCCAATTGACTCAATGACACCCTAATAATTTTAAATCTAAACAAATCTTGCAATAAATGCAAAAATCAAATCCTAAAATTCATATTTGAAAACAATCAAATAAGAATTAATTTTTGGAATAAAAACTAATCCTATTATTCTTGGAATACAAACTAATCCTATTTTCGGCTTCTAAAGTGTAGAAGCTAAATATTTTTTTCTTTGTAGAATTCCTTCCACATGCTTAAGGAACTCATGCTCTCATCAGAGAGAGAGAGAGAGGGAGAGAGAAAAGGGAGGAGATGGTGGTGGTGGTGGTGAAAAGGTAAAGATTTTCGTGAGGTAAGAGGAATTGAAAACGGAGAAGAAACAAATGACATTTAGCGACGGATTAGCGAGGGAAATCCGTCGCTAAAAGTGGCCCACTCTTCAATAATCAGTAACAGTCAGAGTGGCACATTTCCCCATGGTTAACGACGGATCCTTAGAGAGGAAAATCCGTTGCTAATTCAAAACGAAAATTTCAAATTTCCTGCCTTGTAAAATCCATCGCTAAATGCTGGGAAATCCGTTGCTAATAGTAGCACAGTCAATAAGGTTCTGCAACGGTCATAGTGGCACAATCCCCAATATTTAGCGACGGATCCTTAGAGAGAGAAATCTGTCGCTAATTGAAAATTTAAAATTTCGCAATTTCTGCCATGTATATTCTGTCGCTAAATGCTCCATATATATTCCATTGCTAATCACAATCTAACCTATTCCGTCGCTAATTACGCCATAAATCTGTCGCTAATGATGTTTTTAACGACGAACCACGAGTCCGCCGCTAAAATCTGTCGATCTTATGTATTTTTTTGTAGTGATAGAATCTATGAAGGTCCATGGATAATTATTGATTAACTCAACACAATGTGCCTAATTTAGCAGAGGATTCAATAGCTGATGGAACCGTTGCTGGCATAAGGAACATATTTGGAAGCAAACGAGCCAAGCATGTGGGGAATTATGTTGAAGATAAAAAATGAAATGTGGAAAGAAGGGCACGTTTAGGCGCCTAGAATGTAGGGAATACGGTAAATTCCCATGATCCGTGGCTGGGGCAGTTTCTCAGGATTTTAGTTTATGTTAGGCTTAATAGACGCTATTCTTAGCAGAGTAGCCTTTTCTGATCGTGGTTAGCTGTAGGCTAGTGATCGTGGCCAATAGAAACCATATTGTATATAAATACTTAGCTTGTAAATATTCTATACACATGATAATAAATCAAACTCTTATTTTCAGCCATTTTACTTCTCTTTTTAGGTTATGAATTGCCTTAGAATAGTCCTAGTTTAGTAAAATCTTCTCCCATATATACCTAATCCTAACACTCTTTGGAGTAGTTATAGAACACATGAGGAATAGAGTTCTTTCCTCAGCATAGTTGTTTGAAGAAAGGAAATTACAAGACTCAAGCTATTTAGCCGATCCTCGGGTAAATTCTTAGTTTGACAATTACAAAAAATGACTAGTAATTATATAATTTTATATTTAAAAGTTTTATCATCCGTTAAGATTTTTACTAAACACTTTAATCTCATCTAGAGATACACACACATATATATATATATATATATATATATATATAGTGTCTTTTCTCTCAATATTCTTATACACTATAAGTTATATTGGTGGCTCTATGCATGAGCTGGAGTGGCAACCATCCAGAGCCCCATTTTGCTACTAGTAGTGATTAAACAAATTGTTTACTAAAACACTAAATTTACTATGTCGCAAAAAAAATTGAATGGTACTTTATTCCCTTAAAAAGTTGATTAAAATTAATTTATTGGTGATTTTATGGAGAATATGTAAAAGATAGTGTTTAAAAAGGAATGAGTGCGCTGTTTTCTTATTTTACCAGCAGCAATCAAAATCTAAGGACTGCCATGTATAGTGCTTATCTGTCATACCCCATAATTATAATTATATAGTACAAATGAAAAAGTAATCTCAAAATTAACCAGAAAAGATGTCTACATAACCACTTATATCCATGCATGTCATAGCTAATCAATCCGACCTTTCTTTATTGAAAATCTAATTAATTAACCATGACATCACTGATTCTGAAAATTAACAAAGCAGAGTACAAAGTAATTCCAACCAATGTCCCAGAAGTTAAAAACCTAAGGATTAAGAAAAACAAGCTCATTCAAAAGCCACTGAAAACAAAAAAGAAATTAAAATTAATACATCTATTTCCTTGATCCCACCCAATGATTTTTCTTCACTTTCACCCTCCCACTGCATTGAACGAAATCCTTACCTTTGCTATTCATGAAAACCCTTTGTTTCTTTTCCACCTTTTTTACAACTATTTGATTTTCTTTCTTCTCACTTTCTTTCTTGTGATCTGAAAAATACTTTAGATCTTCATGATATTTCTCTTCCACTTTTTTCTGGATATTTGTCAAACCATAATGACTTGGTCCAGAAGAAGCATCAGAAGTCATTGAATCATCACTTTCAACTTCAGCATCAGCAAGAATTCCTTCATCATAACAATCCACTTCACCATCATCATCATCATCATCATCATCATCAGAAATTCCATCTTGATGATTTATTGGGGACCCAATATACATGGTCCATCCAGATTCATTGCTTTGACATTCTTCTTCACCTTCCAACAATATGTTAGGTGGTTCCATATATCCTGAGACCAAAACAATAGAATTTAAAAAAGAAAAAATGTAGGTTAGTTTTTGTGTAGTACTAGTAAGATTGAATGAACCAAGTGTCTCTTAAATAGGGTACAAAAAATTAAATAAATAATAATAATAATAATATTCTGAGCACCTGAAATACTTATCCTTTCATCTCTTCTGACCACAAAACAGTTTTCTAATCAAAGAAAATATACAGCAAGATTGCAGCTTCATAAGGGCATTAAAATAGCTTTGGAAATCTCTTTAATATTAAATAACATTGGAAATAAAAATAAATTTGCATATAGTCATTAATTGTTATACTGACTAACCTAGCAGAAGAAGATCAGACAGCTGTAGAAGCTGTCAATGAAAGTGAAACAATAAGCATAAATATATACTCAGCTCCTTCAATTTGAAAGGACATTGGAGAGTTTTTTTTTTAATTTTTTTTCTTATAAGAGAAGATGCAATCATCATTATTTCTCTGCATTCGACATTAATAAAAAAGACAGTTTTTAATGCTAAGTCCAGATATTGCTACAGGCTACAAAAATGGAGAGAATATTATGACCTATATAAGTTTATGTAGGATACAAGAGGACCTTTTCATTACCTGATTTAGCTTTTAAACCTTTAAATATTTTGTCTCTTCATATGAAACAAATACCCTTTTTTTCTTTTCGTTTCTCTTCTGAGTAACCTGCTATATACAACTGGAGTTTTGGATTTTAGATTAAGCCCACACTATAGGAGCTTGCTTTAATGTTTCTGGTTGAGACCTCTCTCGCTCTCTCTCTGCTGCTTTCTCTTGGATCTTGATAACAATGACATTCTGATCTCAACACACATTAATTTTTTTTCTTAGCTAAAAATACAAAAAGCACACACCATAATTATAATTAAGTATTTTGTTTTCAAAAACTATATAGTCACTTACATGTTTTTCATGGTGATATATAATGAAAATTACTTTATGCATGGTTTGAAAATAATGAACTAAATCATATTTCGTATCATGAGGAAACCATCGACCCCACCTTTTTCCTTTTGGTCTTCCACAAACTTGTTTTGCATACATAAATGATAAATCAAGTTATTTTTTTTCTTTATTTTTTAAAATGCTTTTAAAAGAAAGATATTGTTAGGTGGTGAAGTAAAGGTGATCAGGCAGAAAACTTTTACTACGGTCTTAACTAATGAAATGACAATTTTGACATCTGAAATGACTTCTTTCACAGCTCACTTCTTTTACGATATACTTGATTAATGCATGAACAATGCGACAAAACTTCCTATATAATTTAACTAGGAGTATACCCGTGAATGTACAAAAAAAATAAAAAATAAAAAAACACACGGGTAACATTGTGTTATTTGTATAAATAGATTTAGCCAGAATTTAGTTAGTGCACAGATCCAAAGATAAATTATTAAATTTCATGTCAAATTAGCAATTTATACCAAGAGGAAAATACATATATTTGGCGCAATTACGATAAAATCTTTCATATGATAAGAAATGAAGTTTCATAACTTAAAATATTTGCTTCAATCGACATATTTTTATCGTTATGTAATTACCAGTCATATAGTATGTTGCTTTCGTGGGGAATAAATAATATATTGGATATATTTATCAGATTCACAATCAATGAAGAATCTGTTTGAGAGAGAGACACAGAATTTTGGGAGAAAAAGGGAAAATCATTCTTTATTGAAAAAATGAATATTCTATTCTGTGTAACTGTACAAATGGTCAAAGTTTGGTTTTATATACAGACTCAATAATGTAACTAACTAAAACTGAATCTGTTAAATACACAATTTCTAATCTAACAGAATGCTAACAACAATTTGTACTATCTATTATTAATGGTAACTAGCTAGTACACTTGATACCCCCCCTCAAGTTGGGAGGTATATATCTTTCATCCCTAACTTGCACATCAGTTCATTGAATTTCACTTTAGGAACAACTTACTCCAAAGGCTCTCAACAATTGTTTTAACCACAATAGCTCACAGGTCACAGTTGCCAGTGCTCTATATTCTGCCTCTGCAGATGAACGGGCCATTGTTGCCTGTTTCTTGGATTCTAGGTGATCAATGAGTTGCCCAAATAGATACAGAAGCCAGTTGTGGATTTCCTACAAACTTGACAGCTACCACAATAAGCTGTCATGTTTATTGAGGATTTAGCAGAACACCAAGCCCACCTATGGTTTTTAAGTACTGGAAGAGGAATTGTGCTGCTTGTAAATGAGTTTTCCTAGGCTTGGCCATGAATTGGCTACATTTATTAACTGTGAAAGTGATATCAGGCCTTGATATTGTTAGATATATCAATCTACCAATCAACCTTCTGTATTGTGCTATGTCTTGTAATGGCTCACCATTAGTGTCATTCAGTTGGATGCTAGGATCCATTATATTGGTATAAATGTCGGTTTAGCAAAAGTAAAACCAGTGTCAGACAAGAGTTGCAAGGTGTATTTCCTTTGACAAAGGTGTATTCCATTGTTGGATCTAGCAATCTCCAATCCTAAGAAATATTTTAAATCCCCAATTACCTTCAACTTGAAGGGCTTCTCAAGTGAGCATTGAACTTCATTGATCAATGCCTTGTTTGGTCCAACAACTACTATATCATCAACATACACAAGTAGTGCCACAAAGCTAGAGCTTGATCCTTTTGTAAATAAGGAATGATCAGCAGAACTTTTGTGCAATCTTAGAGCCAATATGGTTGAGCTGAACTTCTCAAACCACTGCCTTGAGGCTTGTCTAAGTCCATAAAGTGACTTGTTTAGTTTACATACTTGATTCCCCTTGACTTGGATAACCAAGGGGCAACCTCATGTAAACCTCCTCTTGCAATTCACCATTGAGGAAAGCGTTGTTGATGTCAAGTTGAAGGATGTGCCACTTAAACGGGCAACTAAAGAAAGGAGAATTCTCGCTGATGTTAGTTTTGCCATAAAGGAAAAGGTGTCAGAGAAGTCAATACCTGCCTGCTGGGTGAAACCTTGGGCAACCAGTCTAGCCTTGCATCTATCTAGAGAGAAATCAACATTGTATTTGACCTTGTACACCCACTTGCAACCAACTTCCCTCTTGTTAGGAGGAAGGGACATGATAGTCCAAGTTTGATTTGTCTCTAGGACTGCCAACTCTTCTGCCATTGCAACTTTCAATTCAAGAAACTTAATGGCTTGGTGAAAATGTTGGGGGTTCAAAAACAGAGGGTACATTGAGGAAAAAGGCTCTGTATGGCGGGGAAAGGTTGGCATATGTGAGATGGTTTTGGATAGGATAAGGGACAGAGTTTCATTCATAAGGTTGGAGATTTGAAGGAGGTCTATGTGGCCTAGATGATCAACAGACAATGGGTTCAGCTAGGTCAGGGACTTGAGTAAGGCGATCTTGGGTAGGTAGATCAATGCTAGCTGCGGGCTCAACAATGATAGGAATAGGGATGACAGGTGTATCAGGTTCTATTGAGGGGATTGGAATTTGGACCTTTGATGGTGTGGAGGAGTTTGGAAGTAAAGATGGAGGAAATAAACTGTCAAGATGGGTGACTCATTGACATTGTTATAAGGAAAAGTTGTTTCATAGAAAAGAACATCTCTAGAAATGATAAACTTTCCAGTTTGAGGATCAAAGAGTTTATAACCTTTAACACCTAGAGGGTAACCCAAGAAAATGCAGGGTATGGCTCTAGGGGAAAATTTGTGACGTTGAGAAGGTATAGTTGAAGCAAAAGCCAGGCAGCCAAAAACACGCAATGTAGAGAAATCAGGCAGCTTTTCGTATAAGAGTTCATAAGGTGATTTACCTTTGAGGGTAGGAGATAGTGTCCTATTGATCAAATGAGCAGAGGTGGCAATGCATTCTCCCCAAAAATGAATAGGGATTTTTGATTGGACCAGCAGAGCTCGTGCAACATTCAATTAGTGCTGATGCTTCCTCTCCACAACAAAGTTTTGTTGGGGTATGTGTGGGCAAGAGTACTGATGCAAGGTGCCTTCTGCTTGGAGGAAGGAATGAAGAGCCATCTCTTTTGTATTATCTGTGCAAATGGTCTTGATCTTCTTGTCAAACTGTGTGCACATATTTGAAGAAACATTGAATGAGGTGTGGAGCCTCGGATTTGGTCTTCATTAGATGAACCCAAGTGAACCTCATGGAGTCATCAACAATAGTAAGGAAATATTGTTTTCCATCATGTGTAAGTTTGTGAAAGGGACCCCATACATCAAAGTGAACCAAATCAAAAGGAAAATCAGAAAAATTGTTATGAGAGTTAAAAAGCAAAAGATGCATATTTGATAATGGACAAACAGAACAAGGTTGAGTATTACATGACAATGGAGTATGTAAAGACAGTGTATGTGATAACAATTTCAACACATTATCAGATAGGTGGCCTAGCCTAGAGTGCCACAGATGAAAAGAATCAGTGGAAACATTATTACAAGTATGAAGTATTTCTACTAAAGAAATTTCACAAGAGGGAAAGTAAAAGTAAAGGCCATGTTGAAAATCACTCTTGCCAATCACCTTATGTCAGTGTGTGTCCTGGATTAAAAACACATTATCAATGAGACATATGTCATAGTCAAGATCTTGATGAATACAACCAACAGAAGTGATATTGACATAAAATTGAAGAATACACAATACATTTTTGAGAGTTAAGGTTGAGCTAATAGTAACTGTGCCCATCACTATGACAGGAACTTGTTTATTTGAAAGAGTGACAAAGGTATTGTGTAAGATAGTATATGAGGAAAAACAAGACAATGCAATGCATATATATGTGCAGTGGCACCTGAGTCAAGTAACCATTGTTCAGGTTTAAAGAAAGAAAAGGAAAAGAGGGGTGAGCAAAGCATACCATTGTATGAGCTATCAGCTTGATGAGAGGCTGTGGTGGATGCCTTGACCATTTTAGCCTACATATACTCAATGGATTCTTGATATTGTTGATTATTCACTTGAGATTTGTTTGTAGAAGTTGCACCCGTAGTGACTTGCAAGATGGTTTTGGGTGAGGCACCAGATTTCTTCTTGAAACCAGGGGAAAACATGGAGTTTGAAACATTTTTCCTTCAAATGATCGAGAGCACCACAGTGAGAACATAGGGGACGCTCATGTCGTGCACCTTTGTTGGTGGTGACAGCAAATGCAAGTTGATTAGGGGCTTCAGCAGTAGTTAATCCCACTTCTCTTTGTTTCTCATCTTGAATAACGAGGGAAAATACCTTGCTAATGTCAGGCATGGGTTCCATTAGAAGGATTTGGCCACACACATGGCTGAAGGATTCATTTAGTTCCATAAGGAAGATCAAGACGTGATGACGCATGAAATAGGCAATGAGAGCATCAGAACCCCCGCAATGACACGTGTTTTTAGGGTTGTCTTCAGCAAGGGCGTCACAAAGCCCTTTGAACGTACTGAAATAAGCACTCACAGAAAGCGTACCATGAGTACAATTCAAGACTTCTTTGTTGAGCTGAAAGATGCGAAGACCGTTCCTCTGTGAAAAGCGATTCCTGAGTTCCTTCCAGTTTTCTGCGGTAGAGTTGGAGTATATGACGCTGTTGTGAAGTTCTTTCGTGATGGAGTTCAAGATCCAGGAGGTCGCCATATGGTTGTTACGGATCCAGGCAATGTGATTTGCAAAAGATTCGCCTGGTTTGGGAATGGTGTCGTTGACGTACCCTAACTTGTTCTTGGCGCCTAACTCAATTGTCATCGCACGAAGCCATGAACCAAGATTGGTTCCAAAATCGGAAAGCACCTGTGAAACGAGCACTGCTTCTGGATTATTAGAGGGATGGGTGTAGTAAACATTCGAAGGTGAGTTGGAATCCGCCATGAGAAATATGAGAACAATATGAGAACGATGAACCAGAAACAAAAACAAATCGAAGGAGGAGATCGGTGAAGAAAATGTGACACCGAACGAAAGGGAAGACGATGCAAGATCAACAATCAAACTTCAGAAGAATGCGAAGCTGAAGGATCCGATTGAGCAAAACAAGTTCGCGATGGGTGAACCAGATTTGCGATGCAAAAAACACAAAACAAAAAAAAAAGCTCTTAGTGATACGAGAGGAAGAAGAAGGATGCGGAAGCAGAAATCTTCAAGGAGCGAAGAAAGAGTCTGCTGATACCATATCAGATTCACAATCAATGAAGAAACTGTTTGAGAGAGAGAGAGAGACACCGAATTTTGGGAGAAAAAGGGAAAATCATTCTTTATTGAAAAAATGAGTTATAAAAAGAACAAAATACTCAATAATAAAAAAGTAAATATATTTATAAAGTCATAATACAAAAATATTTTTAAGAGTAACAATTAATTGTTTCCCGTTGAGACTCAAAATTAAAATAATTTTTGCAACAAACAGGTAAGTTTCGATATCGAGAATCAAAAGTAATAAAATTTACTAACAACATCTAACATTTTTTCATTGGAATTCAAAAGCAAAATACAAAACATTACATTATTCTTTTCATAACTATATATTGTCTATATATATGATTTTTCTCCACATGATTGGCATATAGTGGATATTATTCATGCTAATTAATTACGATTGTGCATTTATATATTTATATACAAGCAATGTTTTCTTCATTATTGCTCCATGCCTCCATTTGACATATTGCAGAAATTTTGGTGAATGCTTTCTTAATTCTTAGAATTGTTTGTACATTTGTGACGACAGGATTTTTCCACAGAATGCAGTTTATTCTAATGCTAAATCTGTGCTGCCAAGTCACGAGGAAGGAAAAAAGAAAGGCAAGAACCAAAAAAGGCCTTGCATAATTCTGCTGGTATAATTGACTACTCTTAAGGGATGGGCCCCTTGTTGATTTATAAAGGGCAAGACCAAATCGAACTAATATAGTGTCAAATGCATGCCATGCCCCATCATTTGTAACAAACAAAATTTGGCTGTTCCCCACTTTTTAATCAACTCCATGACTTATTATGGGGTATTACGGGACAGGGTAAGGTCCATTCCATTCATTATTCCTCTTGTTTGTCTTTCCAAGGGGGCTCCATGTAATAGTGAAGATATTGTGTTTTTGCATCATCTAGACAATGCTATCAAAGCTGGACATATGATTCTCTTTTAAAATGTGTTTTTGTAAGAAGTAGCCTTTAAAGAATCAATTTTTATTAAGACATTGCTAGGGTTGATGTCCCATATGTTTGAAAGTAAAACTCGTTTGAGAATTGTTGAATTAAGTAGTCTCACCGAATACTAAGAGGCACTACTCACACTAGATTTTAGTTTCTCTTACCCACTTGCTTCCTCTCTCTCTCTCTCTCTCTCTCTCTCCCCCTCTCTCCCTGTCTCTCTCTCTGTCTCGTCTCTCTTTGTCGATCTTTGGCCAGTAGAGCAATGCAATATTCATTCATACTGAACAAAGGCCTCAAAGCAATTTCATCACATGTAATCTAGTATCCCACTAAGAGGGCACAACTACATGATTAAACAAGCTCCTAAAAAATTCACTAAGCACAGGTTAATACTGATGCATTTAAATGTGTACACAAACAACCTACGCGGCCAAGACTCCCCAAAAGTCTTGACAACCTACATCCAAAAATTGCATAAACAAACTTGGGCTCGATTGTCTAGGGTTTTCCTACCCCTCTTTAACAAATAGTGAAATACCACAATCTATGCTTCGAAGCATTGAACTAGATTGGCAACAGATATGATGCCAAAAACATTTTTGAATGCCTTCATACCTAGACCAGAGAAGAGGAATCAAAAAATGAATCTAAAGAAACCCACAAGAAATGTAAAGGGGTAGGGCAACCAGTCCTTCCCCGAATCCTAACTTGAAATAGAGGGGAAGACAAAATAAGAAACTTGCGACAATCAGAGGTAGGATGATGGCATATCAAGGTATGGTTAGAATCAATATATTGGGTTTAAATCTGAATCAGGGTTTGGGTAGAGCATTTTTGGGTTTGGATGTAGCAGATCAAGGGGTTTAAGTGGGGTTAGAAATTGAATGGGTTGGGTTGCAGAGCAATCTGGCACTTTAGGGGGAGAGAGTGGTCATTAGTGTTGGAAAAGGAGGATGACCACCTCAACCATCAACGTAATGTCGCCACCAGTGGGAAGGAGGATGCTTGGTAGGTTGGAGCTTGCAGCTGGGCTGAATCATGAAGGAGAAGAAGAGACGAGATAGAGTAGCAAATACAACACTCAAATGATGCACCAAAAAGGTGCCTAGTAGTTTCTAGGAGGAGGAGGAGACGTCATTGCACCTAGGGAACCCTAGTAAGTATAAGGAGAGAAACGTCTACGGCTATTCGTTTCTCTTCGTCGAGTTGTGATATGGGCTCTACAATGAGGGTTGTGTGGTGGACCGGCCAAGTTTGGATTCTAGTATCGACTCGCGATCCTCCCATAGTGGGGTTCAAAGTGGATTTGGTTTTTTGAAAAAGCCAAAAGTTTCGAAACAAGGATTTTGTCGTTTGCTACTTACCAGCTTCTAGCTAGTTTAAAAATATAAGAGAACACTTATTTAATACCTCTTGGTGTACATGCATACCAATTATAACATGTATAGGCTAAAACATATGGACCGCACTAAAGTTGGTAATTTCAGCGACACGGGGACGTAGGCTCTCGGGTTTGAACGCGGGTGTAAGCAGTGATGGTAGTGTGTGCGTGGTATTTATTTGTCATTTCATCTAAGTAGACGGAAAAAAATGGACCCTATGAGACATTGATCCATCCCACAAGCCATCTTTTATATAATGTGAAACAAACAAATTTTATTTCAATGAAATTAATATTTTGATCATTGATTATCATTATTAAATTTTTTTAAAATATGATTTGGCCTCTATAATATTCCCAATTTTTTGTTTAAATATGTTTTGGCCTCTATAATATTCCCAATTTTTTGTTTTAGTTCTTGATTTTTTTTAAGTGGTCCTTGTAATATTTTTTGTTTCATTTTAGTTCTTTATGTTTTGTTCAAGTTCATGCAATATCCTTCCTCTTAATTTCAGTAATATTAATATACCGTTTGTCGTTTAAGCCTCAATCCATGTAGTTTCATGAATCAATTTTTTTTGTACACGTCAAAAAATGAATCAATTTTTGTAAAAAACATGTTTCATGAATTAATTAAGCACAAATAAACTATTAGATGTATTATAATATTATATATATTTAAAAAAAAACAATTATGTATATAAGGATAACAATGTGCACCCTTTGGGTAGGGCACTATAGTGTTTGTACCTAAATCCGCATATGTATGGACACCAACTTTTGTGCCAGCCCCATATCCTCCGGGCATCCAAATGTCTGTACCTGCACATGAACCGCAATTTAACTGCGAAAAAATAATTAATAAAATATAAATGAAAATAATTACTGAGTCATCTTAGAACAAAAAAAGTTGTAAGATAGAAAATAAAAAAATTGTTTATATCGTAAATAACATGTTAAATATTGCTTAAAAAAAATTTAGTGGAAAAAATGCTTCAAATTTCAATTGGGAATTCGGGATGACATTTGGGCACTATAGTGTTTGTACCTAAATCCGCATATGCTTCACCTCGTTTTCATGTTAACTAAAACTAAAATCGCTAGAGACCTGTTTGATAACTGTTTTTAAAACAGTTTTTAGTTTTTAGAAATTTGAAAACAAAAAAAATTGTTTGAATTGTTTGTTTTGTAAAATTGTTTTTAAAAACTATTTCTATTTTATTGTTTTTAAAACTAAAAAAGGAAAATAGGTGAAAACTGTTTTTGTTTTGAGTTTCTTGCAATGAAAATTAGAAAACACGGAAAACTGACCATTTTCATTAACGGCAGTTCCGTAAATAAATGAAAAACTAATTTCTAATTCAGGTGGTTTGCTTTTGTGATTATTATGCTATTGTTCTTTTTTGTCTTAAATAGCTTTTACCCCCTACAAATATCACAAGAATCTATATACCCCCTTGCAAAAAAAAAAGTTTTAAAATGAATCTTGCAAAATTCAAAACATTTCTAGTTAGGTCACTGCTCTTAGTTTTTGTTAACAACGTTAACTTAAACTGAGTTGGATACGTTGGTATAACACGTGGCTAATTAGGCTTATATCATCATCATCAACATCATTCATTCATCTAAAACTCTTATTCTCATTGAAACTCGCCAATAATTATGTTGATGAATGAGGCAATTTTCAGTGAGAATAAGAGTTTCAGATGAATGAATGATGTTGATGATGATATAAGCCCTAACTAGCCACGTGTTATGCCAACATGGACATCCAACTCAGTTTAAGTTAACGTTGTTAAGAAAAACTAAGAGCAGGGGCCTAACTAGAAACGTTTTGAATTTTGCAAAGTTCATTTTAAAACTTTTTTTTTACAAGGGGTATATGGATTCTTGTGATATTTGCAGGGAGGTAAAAGCTATTTAAGCCTTCTTTTTTAGTTATATTCAACTTGCATTCTACTTGCTCATATCCTTATTGCTAATTATTTTATTTATCAATTTACGTTTGCTTTTTTCTTTGACAAATCAATTTTCTTTTGCTTTGGTCTATACTTTGAATCATTCAGACTCATAAAATATTTTCGCCAATAAATCATTTATTTAATACAGTATTTTAATTAAATACTTACTTATTTAAACATCAATAGCAATTTTGTTCTTTTTTTTTTTTATTTCGGACCATCGCTGGCTACACACAAAGTGTCTCAACGCTTTCAACGAATGACTAATCTCCGCTCGTTCTTAGGATCAAATTTCGCACTGGGCAACACCGTGGTTAGCAACTTTGTTCTTCTGATCAGCAAAGTCGAGTACATGTAGCCAACTAGGGTTTCTAGATGTTAGAGCCGTCAAAATTAGCCCAATCCGCCCGTTAAAATAGGTGAGCTAGTAAATAGTGGCCCACAATAATTCTATCCCAGCCCATCCTAAAATTGTCTTCCGCCCGAATACGTTGACCCGAATGAGTCGGGTCAACCCAAATTGATAGCTCTACCTGATGTAGATTAATCACTGACAAAGTTAGTGGATACTATGCACTAATAGAATAGTAACAAAAGCACACGTTTTCCCCCACTGCCGATTGCATTGGCAATTTAAATCTGAAAAATATCTTTTGCAGCCAAGTCCCTAGTTTTGCACCAAAATTTTGAATCTGTTCTTGTTTTTAATTTATACTCTTAGTGCTATCTAATTTATATTTAGGAATCAGGTTAGATTTAGAAATCATATGATCCCCTTACACTCAACTATCAATTTAATCATTTCAAATGTTGTTTTAGCTGAGAATGCTTCTAAATCATCAATGTCTTCCTCTGTTGATTATAAAAATAATTATACCAAACATATTTTAAGTTTTTTAATTCTTAAAACATATTTTGAAAAAAATTAATCCAAACAAGTGTTTGAGTGTTCTCATCTTTGAAATAGTTTTTAAAAATAGTTTGTCAAACAAGTTTCTTTTTGTTTTTTTCTTAAAAACAGTTTTCAAAAATTGGTTTATAAAATAATTTTCAAAAACTAAAAAACAAAACACAATCAAACAGGCCCAATTGGTGAGTGATTTCTATAAAAAAAATGGAGTTAAGCTAATATTGTATATTTTTTTGGTGAACGTTAAGTTGTATAAGTATATATAGTATGCTATGTATGGTACATAACGTGAATGCTTTTTGACCTTATGGTACATCTCATTTGATTAACTACTATTGTGAGGGAGAAGTGGGGTTAAGCTAGCTGTGGCAGACCAAAACGAGCTAGCTATAATGCAAATTTGCTACTCTATAAACACTTGTGAACAAAGAGAAGGACCTAAGTGACAGCGACTCACAAGGCATGACCAGACTTAAAAGCTATTTGTGACGAGGCTCACGATGGACATAACGAAAGGGAGTGGGGACTGTGAGCATGTGATTATGGATTCTTTGGGAGAGTATTTGAGAACACAAGCCATGTTCTATTAATATAGGTCAGGGTTTTAAATTACGATTGCGGCTGCGGATGCGGATGCAGTTTTGGTTGTTGCGGCTATTGCAGTATCTGTGATCCGCATTGCGGTTGATGCGGCGTGAATTAATTTCAAATTTGCATCCTTTTCTCTGCCTCTTATTTTCTGATTTATCATAAAGAGAGGCAGATGAAACCTGTTGCAGGTCGTTGCGGTGTGTGACGCGCTTACAATGCAGTAGTTTTAGGTGAATATAGATCACTCTGCAATTGCGATGCGATGCGACAGCCACCACAATAACAATATTAATTGAGGCCGCAATGCGCATTGCTGACGGCATTTTGAAACCTTGATACAGGTCACACAATATAAAGTAGTGAATCGATAGTTCGACCGTTTGTTTAACTCTTGTTGGACTATAGTTTGGCTGAACATTCAAGTGGGTTGAAACAGATTGAACTGTAGGCGACGTGCTTTGAATTGTTATTTGAATCAGTTCAGTCATTTTAAACGATTTTTGTTATTAACTTTTTCCAAAAATATAATGTTTTTATGTATTTTGTTAGTGTTGGATTTTGCATAATGGTTGTTTCCTCTGCACATGGTGGTTGATGTCTTCAAGTTCCACGATGAGAGGTATCCCTACAAAGATGCTCCAACGCCTAAGTCAGTTTAAGGCTTAAAAGGAAATCAGAGAGGAGAGTAAGTGAAATTAGGGTTAAAATGAGGTTACCCAACCTGAGCGGTGAGGACCCTTATTTATAGAAGAATGCAGCATGCAGTTGGATCCGAGTAGTGCTCTCCCCTAATTTAGAAGCGTATGTCTTATGTTTAAGGGAGAGCGTGTTAATACTTCCTATTTAGGCGGACATGATAAGGATCTTGCCGACCACTTCAGAAGGTTAAGGCGGACATACATTGCATTACTTTGCTTGTTGGCTTGAATTTTAGTCCTCAAAGAGAGCTCAGATCTCTGGTTATCATAATGGAGGTTGGCTCGGTCTAATATTGAAAATCAACTAAAGGAGATATCTCCAGAAGTCAACGGCGAAGGTCGGGATAACAACACAAGCCCCATACACTTGTAATTCAATTAGGAGAGTAAGTCTAAAGAAATTGTTTGAGCTCTGTAATGAAGATGTGTCTTGAAATGACATGTCTTATTGCGTGTGACGACTCCAATCACTTCAAGTGCGACTCTCAATATTTAAAGAAGGCAACCTTTGGGCATCTCACTCGATCTGGCGTTTTGATCTCATGATCAAATTCGGACCAGTAGATTTTGGTGCTGAGCAATGTTTCAATTTTCTTTTAATGACTCGCAATTGATCCGAGGTCTTGGATGTTGTCTATAAAAGGGTGAGTCCTTCTTCTCCTTACTCTTCTTGATTTTTTTAAAATTGTTTATTAGGTTTTTGCAAATCTTTTATTTACAAATTCTAGCCTTTGAGTCAAGCTCTGCAAGTTTCAAGTTTCTCATTTTTTTATGCCAGTCTTTTCTTCCCTTCTATATTTGTTGTTATTTCTTTGGATGTGGATCCTAAACCGGTTCCATTGTCATGACATCTAGTCTGGTGGTGGTTCTTTCTTCCTCCTCCAACTCTTCTTCTTCTCTACTTTTCTCTGCTCGTCCTCGACCTGTAAATGCCGAGGAATTTGACCAGGAAGCATCTTCCGCTCCAGTTGATAGAGAAGAGTCAAAGAATTTGTTTCCGATTGAAGAGGAGGGAGCTCCGGGCACGAAAGTGCGTCCTCTCCCTATGGCCAGAGTACAGTCTATGGTCCTACCCTTTTTATTAGGTTTGTGCAGAGTACAATCAATGGTCCGGCCCTCTTTCTTGGGGAGCCTATTTTGCCACTGCACAAACCTAAGAAAAAGGGTTGGACCATGGATTGGATTCTGCCCGATTACTCATGGGTTGATCCCGATGACGACGTAGAGTCATGCTATAGCTTAGTAGAGGAGCTCAGGGCTCTTTGGAGGGTGGCTTACTTTTTGCCGAAATAGCGAAAATGAGAGTAGCTTAAAATATAGATTTGCCAACCAGAGGACATAGTTTGGTTTCACTAAATTCTCCCCAAATCGACTAAGTACACCTATTTTTATGATAACCTATTCACCAAGATCTGTATTTAATTCCCCTTCACTATCTTCAAACGAGGAGTCCTCAATTGGCTTAATATCGCCCCTTTTCAGCTTCATCCGAATAGTTGGACCTTTGTTCGAGTCTTCGAGCGCACTTACTTGTACTTCGTAGTTAAAGGTTCTGCTCTTATGTTTTTTTGTTTTTTTTTCAAATGAAGGTGGGAACCCCTATTAGGTGGTGCTCGGTAAACAAGATTGTTGGTCAGAACATTTTGTCCTTGTTCGAATTGTCTTGTTAAAATTGGAAGACTAATTACTTTTGTTTTCGGGCCACTGCTAGGGACTACAGGTTATGTTTTGATGAAGTGGAGAAGAATTTTCCAGTTTATTAGACACCAAACTCCCGAGTACCATACTTTGGTCGATTTCTTTGCTCGGCTGCCGATCACCATTTCCAATACCCTAATCGGTCAGTATATGTCGATCGACTTACAGTTGAAATTGGGTGAGTCTAAGTCACTGTAGGTCAATTTTTTTTTCAAATTTCGTTTTTTTTGACTCGGTTGCTAATTCATTTGTTTCTTTTCGTAGAGAATATAGCAAGCCCAATGACTAAGAAGCTGCTTTGAGCTTGTGACGTCCGGTACTCTGTTTGGAAAACATGACGTAAATAAAGGAATCAACTATATCTTTAATCAAAACAACCACTACCAAAAATACCAAACTACCATTTTATAAAATCCACTTTTTATTATATCTTACATTTTGTTTTTTTGGGTCTCACTACACTACCAAATTTAAATTCAACTATCATCAACTATATCTTTATTATATCTTACCTAAAATACCAAACTACCCTTTTGTAACACCCACTTTTTATTCTATCTCACATTTTGATTTTTGTGGGTCTTACTCCACTACCAAATCAACTTCAACTACTTCAACTATCAACTATCAACTACTATCTTTAATTAAAACAACCACTACCAAAAATACCGAATTACCCTTTTCTAAAACTCACTTTTTATTCTATCTCACATTTTATTTTTTGTGGTCCCACTCCACTATCAAAAATGTCAAACTACCCTTTTCAAAAACACAGTTTTTATTCTATCTCACTTTTTATTTTTTGTGGGTCTTACTATTGGATTCCTTACGATGGAATGTTATACATTGTTGAAATAATTACTTCTATATTTTGCCTTTATGAATGCCTATAATTTTTATAATGATTATTTTGTTTTTGATTCATGATGAGAAAACATTAAATATTTTCGAAATATTGTGTTTTATATTCTACTTTTGAATTACAATGGGAAACGCTACATGTTGTTGGTATGATTTCATTACTAACAAAATTTTATAAATCTTTATTTTATTTAAAAATGCTATAAAGATATTTGACTAAAAGCATATAAATTAGCTTTACTATTCAATTTTATTTTTAAAATATTTGATAGAATGTTAGACATTTTCAGAATCATTATTTTATAATCTACTTTAGAGTCACAACGTAAAAATGTTACATATTGTTATAATTTATTACTGCGAAAATGTTACAAAATCTTTGATTTTATATTTGGCTTGAATTACACATTTTAATATATTCTGTATATTTATCCGCCACGGGAGCTACATTATTACTATAATATTGGTAATTACCTAACGATAAAAATATGTCAACTGAAACTACATTTCTTTTCAACTTAAAAGATTTATTGTTATGATGCCAAATATACGTGTTTTACTTTTGATGTATATTGCTAATTTGACATTAAATTTTATAATTTATCATTCTATGTGTGAACTAATTAAATTCTGTTTGAGCCTATTTATACAAACAACACGACGTTACCCGCCCGTAAGCACGAGTATACTGCTAGTTTATAGAAAATACGTCTTTGAAAAAACTTTAAGTCAAACGAAATAAAAAGTATCACCAACAAACACAGAAATATAAATCAGAACTAAAAATAAAGGTTTGGTAAAAATCTCGTACAACCTGTGTCACATGTCTCAGAGCTTCTACCACTTATAAAAACTTTGAAAAACAAACCGGTAATCAGAAGATAATAACTAAAGTATTCTTCTCATGCGATATAATCTTCGGCGCCCACGTTGACATGTTCATCACCATCTGCTTGCTCATCACCTAAACATGTACAATGGCATAGAGTAGCCACAAAGAAAGAAAAATGAGGAAATCACTTAATATAGGAAACAATCAACGTTAATGGATACAACATAGATAACACGCATCCAGAAATAATCATCAACTAATCCACATTGTCGCGACCTCACGTACGGTCCAAGGACTACAACGTCAACGCAATCCTAATACCCACTACTCTAACGTCACGCTCAAAATGTCCACTACTCTGTCAATACATCTAGATCCATCAAACTTTGAGTAAGAGGATGCAAGTGCTCTCACGTCCCGGGAAATAGATAGAGTCTAGTTAGGGTATCCCAGTGTTTTTTGGAACGCCCAAGCGATGCCCCGCGTCGAATCCCCCCTACTTGGCCTACCTACAAGGCCGGGCCATGGCTGTCTCTATTACTACTCCCATAATCATTTGCTTACCATGCCACCTATCATCATCACCATCCTTTGAGGTATGGCTCGCCCATTCGGCGACGAGTCCTTGGCCATACTACGACAAGGTTCCTCCGACAAATTTCAATTACTAAGGTACGACTCACCCATACTACGACGAGTCCTTGCCCATACTGCTAGAAGGTTCCTTGATCATCATCGTCATAATCAACGTCCCAAATAATTCCTGAGTCCAAGAGTATCCTCATCAACTGGGTGGTTACTTGTCATGTTGTCATCATCTCTAATCACATCTACATCCCAAGTCGCCACTAATCGCAAGTAACAGTGTCTATATCTACCATTCCGGTTCCATCCATTTCATAGTGTTACCTAAGGCTTTCTATGGTTTTAAATCCTTTTATCATCATCTATGGTTAAAGGTCACTTAAAACTAGCTTAGGAATGATCGATCATCATCCAAAACACACCTAGAATAGTCCTAATCCATTAATGACTTAGTCCTAGTTGATATACTATCTCTAAAATTTCTCCTAGGTAATTCTTCATTGTCCTAATCAATTAACAGTCCTTTATAATCCATTAACGCGACTTCAAAACATCTCTTCGGTGATCTTAACTGCTCTAGTCGACTAACATCTTGCCTCTAATAGATTAACACGTGTCCAAAACATCTTTTGGGTGATTTCCATTGCTCTAATCAATTAAGAACACATACCTAATCAATTAACATCTTCATCTGTGTCGAGAAAGAACTCTTAGTCATTCTTAATTTAAATTAAACCATCAAAATGCTTAGGAATCTCAATATCATCAACCCAACCTCTTATACTAAAGTTTTACCTTGTTACTTAGAGACTGTCTTAATTGTGAGTGCATCTCCAGTTTCAAATTATGGGTTATATAACCATATAATTTCAAATTCATTTCTTTCAAAGGTCCAATAAGTTCTACTATCCTATAGTTCATCAGCTATAACTAACCAGTTGCAACAGCGCACTAACAATCATGTATCCTCTAGGGAGGTTAATCCTTAGGTCTTAATAATGAATTTCAATCCCATCGAATTGGCCCTTTATCATCATCAACAACAATCATAACAACAACGAAAAACGCAATAACAAAAAAAAAAGTTTAGGCATAACATTTTCAAAAACAACACATATCATTTACACATATCATCAACATTATCACATAATAACATAGTCCTTGCTCCTACAAGGACATAACCAAATTATAGAATAAATATATAAAATCCATTGCTCATACAATGGTCTAAACACAAATATATTGTCAGCGTAAGACATAGGGATCATGAGATATCCCAATTATGTCAATTGCATCCTAAACTACCACACGTTCCCTAGTTATTATCCCCTCTCTTCTTACCTCGAATTCAAGCAATCATGAATGATATTCCAAAGCAATAACAACAACTTGATTCCTCTAAACAGAATTATAAAACCCTATATCAGTCCCTTTTTTATCTCGGAAGTCACGAATAACAAAGGGTAAAGGTACACTATTAGATCTTTGCTCGTAGGGACTAAAATGACCAAAAACTAGGGCTTTGAAACATACCACCAAATTATGTTCTGAAAGACTCCAAAATTGATTTTGTAGTGCTAAGGACATTAGTACGAGCATGTAGCTTCAAACGGCACATGGTTCTAAAATCGGTAGTAGAACATATGTTAAAAGTTGTTTTTTACGGTTTATATAAAACTGAAAGAAAGGAGTTGAATATGAAAAGATGTGCTTACCACGAATTTAGACTTAAAACCGACAATGTTGAGAATCCTTAGATGATTTGGATGTCCTTCAAGGTCAAAGGAATGAAGGAACATCAAATTCTCTTGAGTAGTGCCCAACATAATGAAGAACGATGAAGTACGAGACCCATTTTTGAAATGTCTTAGTTTGTGAATCTAATAGTATAGAATGAAATTATTCTTTTCGGTGAGTCTAAATGTTCTTAAAGGTGATCTTCGGTGTGGCCATGAATGACACTTGAAGTTGTAGTCATAGGCAAAATAGGTCAATTTTAAAATTCACAATAATAAGAAAAGTAATACCTTTTCTCGAAAGTTTGGATGAGAGAATTCCAAATAAGATATCCATTTTTCCAGATGACGATTGTGGTGTCCAAAATCACAGATATTCAATACGAAATACAATATAGTTTCTGTCTCAGATGACCAAAATAATGCCATAAATGAATTGGGTACATGATTTTGTATAGAGATGTGAAGTTTGATAGTTTTTTGTGATCAAATAAGAGAGAAAAAAACTGACAAGAATAGCTCAAAAAATGTATCACAAATGTAATTCTTTAGAAACAAGAAATGTATCACAAAAAATAGCTCAACTTGTTACTAATTAAATTTTAAAGCCCAATTCTCCTATAATAACATCTTTAATTCTAACCTAATGTCTTTGGACAAAAATGTTATTTTGTAAATAATATTAATAACCAAAGACTATTATTTTACAATTATTATTATAATAATAATAATAATAATAATAGTAATAAGAATAAGAATAACAACAACAATAACAACAAAGTACTTCACACTAACAAAATGCATCAAACAATAACAACAATCTATTATTAATATCATATAAAAATATAATCGAATATCAATATAATATTAATGTCTTAAATTTTTATACTTATAATTTTAAGCCTAGATAACGGCTCAGAGAACCAAAGAGATAATGGGGTGAATGTTTTACTCATTGTATTATCTTAATAATGACAATCATAGATCATAAACTATTATGGTTTAGAAAGTCGTCTTATGTTTGGGAACATGACAGATCATGTTTAGGGAGAAAAAAGTAGGTTTCTCAATGTTGGTCCTCATCAGTTCACATACAAGGGTTTACAAATTTGTTTCAAAGGTTACTAGCCTTTTACTAACTTTCATATTTTGTACTATATAGGTTGTTGTTGATAAAGGTAAGACAAATGGCAAATTAGATTTGTCATCCCAAGACGAAGGTGAGACAAATACAAGTTAGAGTTGGCATCTCGAGACCTCCAAGGAGCTCCACCCTCCAAGTATAGTGGTAAGTATTCTGTTGATGGTGTTGATAACTTTTAATGAGACGTTTTCAACCAGATCCGGTTCTCACAATTTCAATTGGTGGTATAATATTGTTTCATGCATTTTGTAGATGCATGTAACATTTTACCCTATCAACATCGTATCAATGATTTTTCAATTAGCCTTAATGCTATTTTTTTTTGTCTTGCAACAAACTGATAGAGGTGTATTGCAGGATGATGAGGTTGAAGGTTTCCCTGTTGACTTGTGGATATAAAAAAATTTCAAGAGCATGGAGATTAAAGGAGGATTGTGTCATTAGATTTCACGTTCATAAGAATAGTGAGAGAAAAATTAATGCTATAATTATTAATTAGTTTGTTGGTTTTTGCAGTGTTATTTAAATATGTTTAAATTGTTGAATGCTTAATGTCATGGTGTTGTCAAGTTGAATTTTCTTGGTTCAATCCATTAGCCTACAAATGCTAGTTTAGCATTGCTAGTTGAATTTTCTTGAGTTGCCATTCTTCTAACTTAGTATTGGGCCTAAATATGCTGATTTTGCTAGGCCATGGGCAAGAACTTGCTAACGAATTCGGATTGGAAGTCCAAAAATCAAGACGTTCATTGAGTTTTAAAATATCCTACGTATTTGAATGGATTGAGTTTAATACTAGTACGTTTTTTTTCCTTTCTGAATACTAGTATGGTATATTTTAATTTTGTATTTGAAATAGACAGAGATCACGCACTCATGCGCCAATTATTGATCATATTCGCTCTTTTATGGAACGTGGTTGGCAACTCAACTTTCAATGCGGATTGGTTGGCAAAACAAACCTCATATATGAGAAGTGCAATCGACTGCCGAGGAAAAATGCAGACCTAAACCCCAAAACAAAGTTCACTTATGGCATAATTGTCCTTCGGTCATTTCTACCTATCTGCTTGCAAATGCTATAGAAATTGTTCGATTAAGACCCTAGTTGGGTTGTTTGTTCCTTTTTTAGCTTATATTTGATAAAAAAATTACGAGGCACAAGCTCCGCATGGATTATCTATCATCTTTTATATTGTGGATGGATCATCTTTAGGGTTTCGACTAACATGGACCCGTTTTTTTAGGGTTCACCAGTGAACCTTCGAAAATGACTTAGTATAGTCGGTTTTCGCGGCTTTACCCGGTAACCACTATAGAATAAATGAGTTTTACTTTTACCCCAAAAATTTTTCATTCACAATGTAGTCCCTCTCCCTCGGATGTATAATAATACCTCTCCTCGTCCCTCTCTCTCTCTAACCATTTGTTCTATCCCTCTAACTGTCTCGACCCTATGCTCGTACTCTCTAACCATTTGTTCTATCCCTCTCACGGTCTCGACTCTGTGCTCGTACACTGCAAAACTTAGGGTTTTCTCATCTGTTTCACTGTCTCATACCTTTGCTTCTTCAACACAACTTAGGTTTTCACATCTGCTTGAGTGTGAAACGTGCTCTCTGTTTGAATCGCGCTCTCTGTTTGAATCACGCTCTCTGTGTGAATCGCGCTGTTTCGGTGGGTAAGTTTTGTTTTGTAATTTGTTGAAATGTTTGAACGCATTATTTGAGGTTGTTTGTAATGTGATTTTGAATAATGATTGGAGTGAAGTTATTTATGGTTGTTGGGATGGCTGGAAATAATGAAGAAGACTGTCAGAGTAATATTGGAAGCATATAACAGGTTAGCATTTGTTTATTAAATTTTGAATATCTTTTTAAACTCTGAATCTAAAAATTGATATTCTTGGTGCTTATAGATTGTTAATGATAGGTTTCTGTGTATTATAGTTATGATTAGTGGCTTAGGTTACAATTGTTATTTTTTATACCTTTTATGGACAATGAAACTGATTTGAGGGATATGAGTGATGATTCTAGATATGTTGAAAGTGATGGACAAGATTATTCAATTGATACAAATGATGGTATATCAGCAGAATTTCATCAAGGTGATGGAATTACTATAGACAATTTACAAGATATAGCCACCATTGATTTCCATAACCTCACTACACAAGAATTGTTGGATTATCATTTTCCAAATGTTGGGGTTGCATTTAGTTTTTACTACTGGTTTGCTCGAATGAAGGGTTTCTCTGCCCGTAAAAGAAAAGAAAGGAGAAAGAAACAAGGAGACATTACATTTAAAGTTTTTTTGTGCTATAGACGAGGTTTTAGAGAAGATCGTTTTGTGGATGATAAAACTCGTAAGCGTGAGGCAAGACTTGAGACAAGGTGTGGATGTGTTGCTAAATGTAGTGTGCGGATTGATAAACATAGTTAGCATTGGTATGTTTGGGATATGAACAATGTGCACAATCATGATTTGGTGAACCAACATAATGTTGGTTTCCTAGCAGGTCATAGGGGGATGGATGATGATGATATTCTCCAAATGAAAAAATTAAGAAGTTCGGGTATTAGAACACCACAAATTTATACCTCATTTGCAAATCATTGTGGGGGTATGAAAATGTGACATTCCTAAAGAAAGACATTTATAATAAGTTAGATAAGGAGAGGCGAGGTAAGAGTTGTGATTCAAGAAGTGCGTTGGCGTACTTGCGTTCTTTGAAGAATGAGGATCCAAACATGCACGTGAGCCATACTATTGATGTAGAGGGCAGATTGGAAAATTTATTCTGGAGCGATGGTATGAGTCGATATTTGGCGATGTTTTGGCATTTGATGCGACATATAAGAAAAACAAGTATTTGTGCCCGCTGGTTGTTTTTTTCGAGGTGAATCATCACAACCAATCTATCGTGTTTGCTACTGGCATTGCTGAGAATGAAGTTGAAGACACCTATGTGTGGTTGCTTGAACAATTCGAGAAGGTAATGAAAGGGAAGATGCCAAAATCTGTGATAACTGATGGAGATGTATCAATGAGGAAGACAATTAAAAGGGTATTTCCTAGTGCCTATCATAGGTTGTGTGCTTGGCACCTTCTTCGGAATGCAACATGCAATATCAAAAATACTAGGTTCACATATTTATTTAGGAGATGTATGTTGGGTGATTACAAAATTGCTCGTTTCGAGAGAAAATGGAATGAAATGGTTCTTGAGTGTGACGTGAAGGACAATGAGTGGGTTCAAGAACTGTATGGGAAAAAGGAGATGTGGGCTACTGCATACATGCGTGGCAAGTTTTTTGGTCTTGTTGTGAGGGTTTGAATGCACAAAGTATGTAAACTATCGAAATAATTTGTCTGAGTTTTTGGAGCATTACATGCAATGCATAAAACTAATGAGGTTCAACGAGGTTGACGCTGATTTCGGGTCAATGGATGGCGATCGAGTTTTGAAAATAGATATTCGTGCATTAGAGCGTTCAGCCTCAAAGATATATACAAAGGGAATATTTCTACTCTTTCGTGCAGTTCTTCAAAGGGCCTCCAGTGTGGTAGTCAGTCAAACTAAGAAAACAGCCACTCATTACATATTTATTGTGACTAAAACTGCTACACATGATCTTGAATGGCATGTTTCTTATCGGCCTCTGAGTAGAGATATTAAATGTTCTTGCTAGAATGGAATCAATGGGTATTCCTTGCGATCACATAGTTCGTGTTATGGTTTACTTGGGCATCCTTGAACTTCCTTCGTCTTTGGTGTTGGATAGAAGGACAAAGAATGCCAAGGAATTAAAAACTTGTTCAACGCATGAAAAGTCTAGTGGTTGGGTCACAATGGTCGTATGTCGCTATAAAGCTTTAAATCAAAGATGTAGGGATATCAATGGTGAAGCTTGTAAGACTTTTGATGACTATGTGGAAACTTTACAAGTGTTGGATGCCCATTTTGAGAGGCTCAAACAGAAAAAAGGTATACTACCTGAGGAGGGTGAGAACGTGAAAGAATGCGTTGACTGTTTCCTCCGAGATCCAACTATTGCTAAGACTAAGGGGCATGGTGGTGGCAAGGGAGGACATAAAAAACGCAGTGTGCGCTATGGTTATTGTGGAGTCGTTGGCCACAATAGACAAACTTGTTCGAGTAAAGGAAATGTACTCGAGGATGAAGATGAGGCAACCAACATCGCAGATGATGAGGATGACTCCACTGATAAAGAGAATAGAGAAAGCTCTATGATTATGGACAAAACAGTTACCGATGTCACTCCTAACATTAAGGAGGTTAGTGCTCAAACTAATCTTATGCATGATAATGGTTTTAGACCATGAAACTTACCCAAGAAAGTCCAAAAGAAACAGCCAACAAAGAAATCAAAATACATTTCAAGGAGCCTACAAATAACCCAATAACAATATTCTTTAACCAGTAGCCATACAAATAAACCATCATCCATCCATATAATAATAAAAACACAATATAATCATCATCCCAAAACTAATCACAAGGTGATATCAAACTCTCAACATAGACATTTGGGACCAAACATCCATCATCTCTTTGCCAATCGTTGATGTTTTGAATATGTAGAATTTCTGGAGTCTTGAAATTACCATCACCAGAATTGTAAACCATCAACGTTGACCAAAGCTCCAATAAGACCTCTTCATACTTAGAAACATAATGGGCCCTAGCATTTCTCCATCGAAGGTTACCGAATTGAAAATCCGTGGGCACCCTGAACAGTTTGGTCCAAGACTCGTTAACACCATACTCCTTCATGATCCAGATATCAACAAATTTCCTACAAGGATTAAGGATGGACAAGCAATCTCTCAACACACTCAATGATACAGGACCGTAAACCTCTCCATATTCTGGCTGAAAGACCTCTTCATAAGACTCGATCCCCAGATGTCATCCAATTAACAGTTCCATTGACGAATAATTCAGATACATTCCAAGGGATAGGGTGTCCTATAAACCCCAAAAGATTGAGAAGTGGTCCAACCTGCCAAGGAACACCCTCATTGAATAGGGAGGGGGAAGCTGACAAGCGCAATCGACTGCCGAGGAAAAATGCAAACCTATACCGCATGCACCGTTGAAGCAGTGGGATGTGGCAGCTGGTCATTCGCTTCTACAAAAATAGTGGCCAAGCCACTACCTCAGTGGTAGGGGCTGAGTAGGCTCAAAACGTTGATCTCCTATGGTATAGAACACCCTAAGACTCCTTTTCTATTATAAATAGCACATGCTACTGTTGTATTAAGGATTCTTGATTCATGTAATTTGGGAGGTCTCCTTTAGGTAAGACTATATCCCTAAGGGTTGCACCACTCCATTTTACATTGGCGTCATTGGCGCTGTTGGGTCACCGATAAAAACTCCTTTCCCAACGATCGCACAAGCAAAGAGCTAAGTGCTTCAACAAGAGCCATGGTGGAAACGCAACGTTCAAGCTAGACAACTAGCTGCGAAATCGAATAACCATAAAAGGAAATGCAGCGAATGCAAAGCTCTATAGAATGTTGGAGCAGTGAAATGAGGAGCAGCAACACAAGAATCAGAAACATATCTTCCTCGCACATGCTCTTTAAACACAAACCCTTGGTGGAGCGAGGACTCCCCAAGAGTTTTTCAGCCATTCTCAGAAGAAGTTCAGGCTACGAAGGTCCCCCAGCAATACAGACAGCTCTTCATAACGACCTACGGCGACATTGGTGACCCCCTTGGCCAGGTGGCTGTGACGATGCCGTCAGTTGCAAGATGTTGCCGGAATGTTGGAAGAAGTAGCACTACGTCTTTTGGTCGGGTTACCCTGAGATTCATCACCAATTTCAATGACTTATCTAGTAGATTTGCCACTCAGTTGTCGGCTACCCGAGGGAAGCAGGGTGTCTTATTCGACCTGATTGATCTGCATCAAGGACGAAACAAACAACTCCAAAGCTTTTTACCCCGTTTCAACTAAATGAAACTGCAAGTCGGCGACCCTGACGAGAATTTCTTTGACGTGGCCTTCCTCAAAGGTTTGCATATGAGAACTTTCAGCTAGACCTTGCTCGTCCACAAATCCGCAACTATAGATGACATCCGAGTCTGAGGCGACAAGAACATTGATGCCGAGGAAGCGGTAGAGGCCAAAGAAGCTAAAGAAATCAAAGATATCCAGAGAGGCACCGACAAGACAGAGCGCGGTAACATACTCTCAGATGGGCCCTGCAACAGTAAGCGCAAGCAACCACAACATTCGATAGGCATGCCACTCACTCCCTTAATGCCATCATGTCTAGAATATAAATGGAAATCAAGGGGCTCAATTTCTTGGCGCGAAAAAATTAACCAACCACCCACTGGGGCGCAACACATCAGCGTACTACTAGTTCCACAGATTGACCGGTCACCACACGAATGACTGCATCAATTTGATGAAACAAGTCGAAGACCTAAACCAACAAGGAAACTTGAAGAAGTACGTAGCAGGAAACACGAGTTATAGCCAACCAAACTATGGGCGCAACCACTCATCAAAAGGAAGTAGGCCTCAGCACCAACCTGCCCAACATTGAGATGACAATCACTCTCATGAACACCCAACTAAGGGAAGCATAAAGACCAAAGAAGGGGGGAAGTGAAAGACCCAGAACGCCAAACTGAGCCTCAAGGAGGGGCCGCGACAAACATCCAACCATCAGCTTTTCCAAGTTGGATGGATGAGAAGAACATCATTCCCCATGTGCACAAATCAGTAGTGATCATACTTCGCGTAGCGAACCGCTGCGTAGACCATGTTTTGATCGATGGAGGAAGCTCAGCCAATGTGAATTCCTTATCACGCTTTAATGCCATAAGAATCTCGACTCATTTACTACGCCCATTTCGAGACACTCTCACTGACTTCTCGGAAGAAATAGTAGACGTATGTGGATGGCGTGACTTATGGACGACTTTCGGTGTCGCGGAAACAACTAAAACGATGCTCTTAAGGTACATGCTTGCCAACACAGTGTTCCCGTACAACGTCATCATAGGCTGACTAGCGCTACACACTATCGAGTTTGTCGTCTCATTCGCCTACCACTACGTCAAATACCTGGTTGACAGTCGAATTTGAAGAATCACATGAGATCAGCAAACAACCAAGAGAACTGTCCTCAATCGGCCAAGGGGTGAAGAAAGTCATCATCGGTGGCACAAAAGGCCAAAAGACGAAAATAGGAACAGACCTGCCTGAGAAAGTTGAATCAGCACTAATCAAGTTCTTCAGAAACAACAATGACGTCTTCCCATCGTGAGCTGAGGACATTAAGGGAAGCAACCCGAATTTCGTATGCCACAGTCTCACAACCAATCCTAACCTAAGACCGGTGGCCCAACAAAAAAAAAGTTGGGGGAACACAAACAAGAAGCAATGAAGGAATACACGAACAAGTTATGTAAATCTAAGTTCATCCGGGAATTCAAGTTCCCTACATGGATAGCCAACCTACTGTTAGTCAAAAAGCCAAACAGACAATGTCGGATGTGCGTCGACTACACAGACTTAAACAAAGTGTGTCTTAAGGACTCCTACCCACTACCTAGCATCGATTAATTAGTCGATGAGCTGGTACGCATTAGGCCTGGAGAGAAGAAAAAAGTGTATTCAGGACTTACAGGTCTAACTTCTATTAGGAGGTTATGCCATTCAGTTTCAAGTACACTGGTGCCACCTATCATCAGTTGATGGAAAGAATATTTGGTGATATCACAAGAGGCATAATAGAGGTCTACACAGAGGATATGATGGTAAAGTCCAGAACCGAGCCAAACCATATCAATAATTGGGTTGAGTCTTTTCACTCATTCGCAAGCGTGACTTAAAGCTCAACCCCGACAAGTGTAACTTCGGTGTGCACTTCGGAAAATTCCTCAGATTCCTATTAATAAGTAGAGGAATAGAGGCCCTACAGGATGAGTATCAAGTCGTCATTAACATACCAAACCCAACCTGTGCAAAAGAAGTGTAGATACTGGCAGGTCGCATTGTGGCACTGTCTTGATTCCTATGAAGAGCAGTAGACAAAAGCTACCCTTTCTATCAGTTACTTCAAAATAACAACACCTTCAACTAGAGAGAAGAGTTCTTGGAAGCCTTTCACAACTTAAGAAGTACCTTGCAGCCCCGTTGGTGTTAATCTCCCCCATTGAAGGAAAACCTTTGATTCTCCACCTAACAGTCTCAAAAAACACCTACATCTTGGAATTGGTACAGGAAGAAGAAAATGAGGAGTGATACTTCTACTTCGCCAATCGATCCTTAAGAGGACCGAAGCTCCACTTTAAAAAATTGAAAGAGTAGCCTTTGTTGTCATTACCACAATGAGAAGGCTACGATCATAGTTCCAAAACCACACACTAATCACAAGATCGATCTCCTCACTAGAAAAATAATACAGAAGCCCGACCTTGCGGGAGAGATGATGGCGTGGTCCATTAAATTGTTAGAGTTAGACATTTCATAGCAACCCCGTGGAATAGTCAAGTCTCGGGTGTTTGCAAACTTCATACTAAAAATACCTCTCACAGACTAGGCTCTCGCCAAAGAAACAACCGATGTCATTCATCCATGGCTATTATTGGTTGATGGATCATTAAATAAAAGAGGAAGCAGAGCAGGCATGACGCTGGAGGGCTCAGACAGACTCGTGCTAGAACTCTCTCAGATTCACCTTCAAGGCAAGTGACAATGAAGCAAAAAAAAGAAGCCCTCATCGTAGGAATGTTTCTCGCCGCCGAGCTAGGAGTAGAGACGCTACAAGTCCATAGCGACTCCCAACTGATAGTCAGACAAGTGCAACATAAAATCTCTATTGACGAAATTTAATTCTTTTGACCTAACACATATACCTAGGGAAAAAACACCCGACTTGATGTCCTTTCCAATCTGGCTAGAAATAAAAAACCACAAAAAAACCAGTTTATAATTCAAGAAACATTGGCACAGCCAAGAATCAGAGTTACCGTCATGCTCAACCTATCCAAAATTGTACCAGAACCCTAGATGAGGGAACTATTCGTCTACCTAGAGCACAAGCATCTCTCTGTAGCCCACGATGGTGCAATCAGAATAAAAAAAACCTCACCACGCTATTTGATGCTTGACGGATGCTTGTACAAAAGAAGATTTTCGGCACCGTTGTTAAGGAGCTTCACAAAGAACGAAGTCGAGTGTGTCCTCAGAGGAATTAACATCAAGTCTCGCGGAAGTAACATTAGAGGGAAATCATTATCTGCTAAAATACTCTATGCTACTACTGGCCTACCGTGAACAAAGATAGTGTCGACTATGTCGCCGATGTGACAAGTGTCAACGTTTTGCCAACATATTGAGGGCTCCGACTTCGGATCTTGAGTCCATTCTATCACTGTGGTTGTTCCATATGTGGGGAGAAGATATCCCGAGACCATTCCCACGTGTCCCTGGCCAGGTCAAATTTCTATTTGTTGTCATCGAATACTTCACATAATTGGTAGAAGTAGAGCCAGATGCAACCATCTCTACTGAAAGAGTTCCGCACTTTTACTAGAAAAAGATTATATGTCGTCTTGGTTTTCCACCCATGATCATCACCGATAATGTCACAGAGCTCTCTAGTAGCTTGATTGTAGATCTCTATTCCAAATGGGGAATAAAACACATCTTCACCTCGGCCAAAGATCCTTAAACAAACAGACTCGCCGAGGCAACCACCAAAGTCTTCCTCAATGGGCTGAAGTAAAAGTTAGATGATGCCAAATGAAACTAGACCGAGGAGCTCCCTTTGGTCCTTTGGTCATATCATACAACCCTGCACTCCACAATGTAGGAGACTCCTTTTCGACTAGTCTTCGACATTGACACTACGATCCAAATAAAAGTCTTTAAATCAAGACCACAAAGAATCTTATTTGACGAAGGAAAAGACGACCTCAACTAGCATGCCAACCTCAACTTGCTCGACAATTGTCGAGTCTTGCCTAAAACAAGAGAAGCGGTGTGGAAAGAGCAAGCCACCGAAAAACACAACACAAAGGTTGTCTCTTCATATTTGGATACCTTGTGCTCAAAAGAACTCCAAGAGTAGGATCGGTCGGCAAACTATCCCCTAACTTGGAAAGGCCATTCCGTGTCTGAGCCATTGTCGGAAAGGGAGCACTCAAACTAGAGCACTTGGATGGCAAGGATGTCCAACAATCATGGAGCGCATCAAACTTGCGCGCCACTACTTCAGCTAAGAACAATGTACACATCTCTCAATGATCAATGAAAATTCAATAAAATTGCTTCTTGTAGGGAGTTCAAAAAAGCAACTGTCAACATCTCTTGGAGCTTAACTGAGGCAATTCTTCCCCACTGTTGACAAACAATTAAATGGTTCTCAAGCTCTACTGACGAGTAGAACCAACGAGAGACAATCTAACACACACTACGACATACGGGCAACATAGACCTTCCAACTCAAACCCCGAGCAAGTGACTCGGTTCCTTCTTTGTCATACAACGGTATGTTGGATTTCTGATTAGCATTCGTATGAGGGTCAAATAACTAAAAGACATAAAATATAGTACAAGTTAGTGAACTTCGGTCGACTCACACCGACCTTTACCTTGAATATTACCGAAATAACAATAAAAAGGGTGGTCTTTGAGGAAAGAAATTTCAGTTTAACGATAAAATCAATTAACGAAAGACAATCAATCAATTGGTTTTAGGTGTGTTTCATGGACTTATCAAAGGTTCTGAAATACTCATCCTCGAAAGATTCCATAATTCTTGATTGATATAAACTAACCAATTAAGCGATAATTAATTTATATGAATTCACACTATTCTATACAAGCGTCAAAATAGTGTGTTCAATTTATCAAGACAGTGAACACACACAACTAAACATAATCTTTATCATAACTAAATTCTACCAGTCCTATAAACAAGCGCCATAGACTCTATAAATTTCTAACAATACTAAATTAAACAAGCGATAAGATATTTTGAATACTAAAAGTTGCCAAATAGAATCATGATTAAGTAATTAAGCAAAACTGAATCATAAAACCAAATCACATATACAAAAAACTTGAATATAAGTAATTAAGTAGAACACAAATTGAATTTGCAATGAGAATTACAGAGACAAAATTGATAGAGAAAGAATTAAAATCGTAAAAATGAAATAAACATTAAGCACTGAACCTCAAAATCCTTAGAAGAAACATCCTTCACCAATGGGTTGATCTAGGGCTTAAGTTTCCATGGAGGCTAAGGCACTAAAAAAAATTCAGGAATAAAATAGCAAAAGGTCCGTCTTTTGGCTGCATATAGCCTTGTTTTATAAACCTAAGACAAAACCTTAATTAACTAAAACAGGTTCTTGGACCTTCAAGACGTATGAATTGGGCTTTGAAATCAACATAAGAATTGTAGATCCTTGCATGCCTCAATCGGATAAGCACAACAAAGTTATCGCCTACAGAGTGAGAAAAGATCAATATGCAAATAATTCTAAAAATTAATTATGGAAATGCATTAACGCATAAATAAGACCCAAAGATTAGAAAAATGCCAAGACTCAAATATTAGGTATAGTAGGCCAAACCCGAGCAGGTTTCCCTCTTCGTCCCTAGGGAAGTACGTTGGGTTTCTCTCGATCTAACTCGGGAAGGGTTAAGGTGAAGAGCCTTGGCCAAACCCAAAAACTGGCTCGGTTCCTCTATCCGTTATCACGCTATTGTCGTCAAACTCTTAGGTCCTAGCCGTGGTGTCGGCCAGAGGTTTGGACAGTCTTTGATTCCTTTTTCTTCAAGCAATTGCATCGAGGAGGGAACTCTGCTCCTCAACTATGGGTTTCCTGACTCCTCTAGAAAGAGTCAGCCAAGGTGAGAAGGGACGCGAATGTTGGATTACTACAGCTAATGCATAAAAATAAAGTAAAGGGCGAAAATGCGATAAAGAAGATAAATGAAATAAACGTAGAGTTTGATTTGATTGATGTGTGCCCTTTACATTTCACTCATATATATACACAGGCCCTCGTCGGCCTATAAGCTAGCCAACATTTGTCTGCCATTAGATTGATCTAAGATCAACGACTCTCATTGCTTCATAGGCCCTCAACGAAGCGGAGTAACTGCCCACGATCACACTGCCACGGTTAGTGGGGTGAGTGCTTGTTGCTTCGAGTTTTCCGGCCTCACTCTTCCATTTGAACTTCAACCGTTCCCACGTTCTTTCTTCGTGCCGTGTCTTGCCTTCCAAGTAACACCCTCCTTGCCTCGGCCGTATGGTGGCTCTACTGTCTTGGCCCCACTTTAGGTGATGGTTCAGGCATCCGAGCCACCAAGGCCTTGGCACTCTATAGGATGGGGTGATTATTCTCCCTCGGCTTGGCTCATTGGTCCTGGGGTATAGTCCTCCCTCGGGGGGTTTTCTCCCATTTAATGCTCCCTGAGGACCTTCTTGGGCTCACTCTTTCTGGCAAAATACCTTTTTGCCACTTGTCATATGGCTGACCTTCAAACCATATTCCCCTTTTCTCCACTCAATCCTCTACCTACGACCTATTTATTTTTGAGTGTTAACAATTGCCCCCCTTTTGTGCTGTCGTGCGGCCTTGAGGACGTGATTGACGGTACGAAAACCCTTGAAATGATTTGCAGTGACGGTTAGAGGGGACGTAACCGCTACTACATGACACTTGGCGCTTCGCACGAATCGAAACGACTGCGCATCGGTTCCCAAGGACATGCCGGTTGAGTTTTACTTGCGAAGCTATAAATAGTCTTCATCATTGCCCCTGCACGGCTCTTTGCATTTCTGAAATTTTTACTTAGCGCTGCAATTTCTGGTTTCCTTGCCTCTTGATTTTTCCACTCGCTCATCATTTCCGCCTCCCATGCTGCCTCTTCCTCCAGGGCTCATGCTCCCGTTATCTTCCAATCTGTGGTCGAACTCTCTGCCTTTCACCCACTGGCCGACAACACTGATCATGGCTTCTCCCTTTTCAAACAACGCTTTGACGCTGCCGACCTCCGATTGAAATCTTCTCGCTTCAACGCCGAAACCAGATTCTCTGGGATCCGCGGGTGGGCGATAAGTGATGAGGCCTATATTGCCTGGGTGGACCGTTTAAAGCCCCACAAGGGCGAGTCTTGGAAATACTGGGGTATCTACGACATGATTGAGGTATGGACCAAGAAGATTTCCCGCAATGCCGATATCTTGTTTCCCTTAATCTCCTTCTGGTCAACAATCCTTAATATCTTTATCTTCCCCTACAAGATGCTGGCTCCGACTGTGCTGGATGTGGCCGCCATTCTTGGTCTCCCCGCGGGAGGTTTGGAGGTCCATACCAATTCAAGCCTTGTTGGTGAGGATCCTCCTTACACTTTCGCCCCCGGTTTTGCCCAATTGTATTCGCAGAACGCTGCAACTTCGGGGCCTGTGTCTCAAGGAGAACATTTTGCCTTTCTGATGTACTTTTTCAACAAGTTTTTCTACGCCACTAAATCCTTTGCTGTTGTCAGGGAACTCTCCATTTTCGTCCACTTGCTGCTATCGTGTGGCAAATATGCCTGGGACCCCTTCTTCCTTGCTCTCCTCTACCGGAGCATGGACAGCTTTGTGGCTGAGGTCAAAGAAAGCGGCCACTACTCTCGGGTCGATGGCCCAGTACGGTTTCTTCAACTGTGGGTGCAACTTTACTTCCCCATTCTCGCTCCTGACCTGGATACCAAGACTCATCGTGTACTGGGTACTACTCTCGCCGCCGTCCCTCCCTTGCCCATGGATCGGGCGGAGGTGTTCAAGTTGTTTCTGGATCTTGATACGGCCGCTGAAAATAGCACAACCCAACCTTTTTGTTGGTATCCCTTCTTGAAGTATCACTTGGGTCCTGACTCGGTGCTCTCTCCTCAGCACATGGCCTTAATCTCCCCCATTGACCGCGACGTCCTTCATCATTGGAGCCGTGTACTAATTGCCCGTGACTTAATTGCCGGGGCCAAGCTTATTTCCACGTGGAATTTTCTTATCAACGAGCCTTACCATCCCAATCTCGTGGCCCGAAAGTTTGGGGTGGGTCAACTGGTGCCTGCTTTTTATTCTTCTCCGACCGTGGTTCCTCATCGGCAGAAGCTACTCCCCCATGATCTCGAGAAAATCTTCAAGACACAGAAGGGACAATTCCTCCCCCTCAGTCTTCGTCTCGGCTGAAAGTTCTCAGTCAACCTCCTCCCCCCAATGGTAAGTTTTCTTTTCTTTTGCACGTTTCCTTTCCGTGATTCCTTTAGTTTACTTGACCCCTCTTTTCTCTCAGCTCAAACTCCGGTCATAACTATGGACGGCAGTGACGACGAGGATGATGACGATGATGTCCCCCTGGCACGGCGCGAAAGGTACAGGGATTTGTCAGCCCCTGGTTCCTCTCAGCCTGCGGTACCAGATTCGGTCTTGTCCCCTCCTTTTGGAAAGCGTCTTCGGGTAAGCTTCTACTCCTGCGCCACTTCTTACCAGAAAGTTCTCTCTGCATGTTTTCTTAATATCCGACCGTTGCTCATGTTGGTGCAGCAGCTCCGTGTGGGTTCCGCTTCTCCTCCGCCTCATCCGTCGCAGCTGCTTAAACCCACCATTCTGATTTCCGTGAGCCCCTTGTGTCTCTTATCCCTTCGTCTTTCACTGCCCTCTTCCTCTTCTTGCCCTGATTTTCTTTTACGCAGGAAGCGATTAATGATGCGGTGGCGGCTGACCCATGCAATTTTCCGTACAGTTGACAGGCCTCGCATCCCTTGGCAAAATGGAAGCAATTGGCCGTGATCGTCGGCCAATAATACCCATGCCAATTGATGAGCCACTTCATGATGGGGCCAGACTTATGGGCACCACCGACTCCCACATGGATCTGTGCCATTACCATATAAGCGTCCTTCATCTTGAGGCACTTTAACAGTACCCCATTGGTACTTCTTTTGTATAGGTCGTCCCCTATCAAGATATACTTCAATGCCCTTTGTTTGACCTTATAGTCAGTGCCAGCCGTCGGGCTACGGAGGTACCTCGTCAGCACCCCGATCCAGGCGTCAGCTGGATCCTCCTAGGTGAGAGTCATTGCACTTTGTTGCAGCACCTCGACCACTCGCTCCTTGCATCCCGAGGCTTGTTGGGCCAAGTCATTTGCTTCCTGATTCTCATTCCTGGGGACATACAAGATGATGACATCGGCAAACAACTTTAGCAAGTTGTTCGCCGAGGCCCTCAGCTCTTTGAGCTTAGCGTTGTAGCACTTCTATTCCCAGTGATTTGTTTGATCACCAGTTGGGAGTCACCCCTTATTTCCACGTAGTGAGCCTTAATGCCGGCCAAGATGTCAAGTCCTGATAGGCCGCAAGTGCACGGTTCAATCGCGTAATAGAAAGTATCGATCCACAGGGAGTAATTTGCGATTACTAATCTAATTTTCGATGTTGATTAGCTGAAAGGAATAGTTTAAATAAAGAGAGTATTTTTTGTTTTGTAAAATTCAGAATAAAAGACGCATTGGGATCATGGTTAGAACACAATGATGGAAATAAACAACCCTTTAACTATTCTCTATCTTATTTTGAAATTGTTTTAAGGACAAGGTATTCTTTTGGTGTAATTCAAGCTTCCTTTCGGAATTCAAGAATGTGTCTCGAAACAATAATCAAGCCTATTCTCATGGTTGATCATTGCAGGGACCCATTAAGCACAACCTTATTGTCCCAAGGCTAGCAATGCTATTCTCATGCTTTGCTTTGCCTTGTCTAATTCCATTTGTTCCAATATCAAACTTCACCTCTCGGTACTTCGTTTGATATTTGTTTTATAGAAATTTAGTTTGATGGAATTAGATTAAAATCAAGTTTTAAATAAGATAGAGTTTAGTCTTGGATTTGTTTAGGGACCCATCATTGGATTGTGTCCCACAATCCCAAGACTAAAGAAGTCTACTCACTCATGATCATAGTAGACAAAGGGGTAGAAGAGAATGACATAAAGATAAATGACATAGAATTAAAATGGCAAAATGTAAATGACAAGAATGTAAATAAAGAAATAAAGTACTGAATGTAAAAGAACTGAAATATAAAAGAACTGAAATATAAAAATGCTAGAAGATAAATGGCAGAAAAATAAAGAACAAGAAAGTAAAGGAAAGCAAGTAAACAAGAACTAAAATGAGAGCAAAAACTTAGATAAACTTTGAGTGTAATTTTCAAGTATGCAAAAGTACCATTACAGCTGAAATGAGGTCCTATTTATAGCCTAGGATAAGTAGACAAAGGATTAAATTCGAATTACAAGCCATAATGAAAGAATTGGAAGAGTTTTGTAACATTTTTAGCTTCAGATAAAGGTGCACGGACCATGCTGCTGGGGTGCACGGACCGTGCGTGCCGTAAAACTTGTAAATTTCTGATTCAGCACAGGGAGCACGGACCATGCGTGTAGGGATCACGGACCGTGCGTGGTCTTCAAACTCTCCAGCTTCTGCAACGTACAGTGCGCATGGACCATGCTTGTGGTGCGCACGGATCGTGCGTGTCTTGAGTCTTTTCAGCTACTTTTTGTAACAGTGAGCACGGACCATGCGTGTAGTAGGCATGGACCGTGCATGAACACTTAATTCTTGACTTCATTTGCTTGATTTTGCTCCTTGGTCCTTGAACTTTTATTCTTTGCCTTTAATCACTTGAATTTCTTCCATTCATTATTTGATCCTGAAAATAGAAACCAACATTTTGTAGTAAAATAGCTCCAAAGTGAAACTAAAATTCTACAATTTTTATTTAATTCAAATGCTAAAAACATAGTAAAATAAGACTTATCAAGTCCCATGATCAGAGCCTCATATTCGACCTGATTGTTGGAGGCTTGGTATTCTATCCGGCACATGAACCTCCATGTCTGGCCACAAGGGCTGGTGACGACTATACCCACTCCCGCCCTAGTCCGAGTGCTAGACCCGTCGAACATGAGAACTCAAGGCTTGAGGCCCAGGTAGCTGACAGCTTTGGTCGGAGCATCGTGTGGCTCTACACATGGGTGCTGAGCCAAGAAGTCTGCCAGGGCCTGGCCTTTCACAGCTTTCAAAGGTACATAAGTTAAAGCGAACGCGTTTAGCTTAATGGCCCACTTAACGAGTCTTCCTGGCAAGACAGGCCTATTAAGTAGATATCGAATGATGTCAACCTTGCATACAACTAAAACTTCCTTAGGTAGGAGATAATATTCAAGTTTAGTACAGGCATTAAACAAAGAAAAACAAAGTTTCTCAATGGGCGAGTACCTAGTCTCGGCTTCATTGAGTATCCTATTGAGATAATATATAGCACGCTCAGCGCCACTATCATCATCTTGAGCTAACAAGCAGCCAATAGCTTGGTCTTCGGCCACAATGTATAGCTCAGGAGGTCTCCCAGGCTCCGGAGGTATCAGGACAGGGGGTTGGTCAAAGCATCCTTGATTTGGTCGAAGGCCTCCTGTTGCTTAGCTCCCCAGATCATTTCTGCGTCATTCTTCATTCGTAGCAACGGCGAGAAGGCTTTAAGTTTTCCTGCCGAGTTGGCGATGAATCTCCTTAGGAAGTTGATCTTGCCTAGCAAACTCTGCAGCTCTTTCTTTGTTCTAGGGGGTCTTGCCTCTAGGATGGCTCGAGTTTTGTTCTTGTCCACTTCAATGCCCTGGTTATGCACCAGAAATCCCAGGAAGTTACCTGCAGACACGCCAAAGGCACACTTAGCAGGGTTCATCTTAAGATTGTGGAGTCTCATCCGCTTCAGAGCTTGTTCGAGATCCCCCAGGTGGGCTTCGAAGCTCTTGGACCTAACGACCACATCATCAATGTATACTTCCATGTTTTTACCAATAAGGTCATGGAAGATGGCATTCATTGCCCTTTGTTACGGTGCCCCAACATTTTTGAGGCCAAAAGGCATTACGAGCCACTCATAGATGCCTAAGGTGCCTGGACACCTGATGGCGGTCTTATGGGTGTCAGCCTCGGCCACATAAATCTGGTTGTAATCAGAATACCAATCCATAAAAGTCAAGATGACATTGTTCGCAGCGGCATCGACAAGCATATCGGCCACAAACATACCGTACTCATCTTTCGGAGTGGCCAAGTTCAGGTTTCTATAATCAATACAGACCTTGACCTGGCCATTCTTTTTGATCACATGGACTATATTAGACAGCCATTCTACTTACCTGGTAGTTCTGACGAATCCTGCCTTTAAGAGTCTTTCCACTTCGGCTTTGATCTGCGGCATCAGCTGTGGGTTGAACCTCCTCAGTGGTTGCCTGTGGGGCTTGGAACCCTCCTTGATGGGTAACCTATGCCTCACCAAGGCTCTATCAAGGCCTGGTATCTCATGGTAGTTCCATGCAAAGCAGTCACGATAGTCCCGTATTAAGGCTACCATGTGATCACGTTACTGCGGTTGGAGTTTACCGCTAACTTTAGTCATTCTGGACTCACTCTCCGTTCCCAAATTCACTTCAACCAATGGGTCTTGAGCTTCAAAGGTACGTAGGCATATTTCTATGGATGGGCTCTATGTAGGGGGTTTGGCCGACATCTCGTTACCAAGGTCATCCGAAGTCTCCCCCGAGTCTTCGTCCTCTCCGTGTACAGCACCAAACATAGCCTCTTCAATGCTGGACTCTATCTGAAATAGGTACAATCGGTCCAGCAGGCTCTGTACCTCCGAAGGAAGGCTAATCATTATTCTCGTTGTCAGGCCGTGAGTCGGCCAACATTTTGAATTCAAAACCCTTCTTGGTCCAGTCACATGATTCAATACCGCCCTATTCGTAGTCCCCTGGTATGGAGATCGGGCGCAGGTAGGGTGAGTAGAACACGGTTTCAAACATTTTTATCTCTGCTCGGAAAGGATTAGGATCAGCTTCCACTATCTCCACCTTGTCTTCCACCCATATCATAAGTTTCTGGTGCAAAGTGGAGGGGACACATTCACTGGTGTGGATCCAATCTCTCCTCAGGATCACCGTGTATGAGGGTTTTCCTTCAATGACGAAGAATGCCGATCGAGTTACCTTCGACCCAACCGTTACATCGGCCACCAGCACTCCTAATGCCTGAGACGGGTGGCCCATGAATCTGGTCATGGTCATGGTAGTGGGAATGAGATCTTCGGCATTTTCCCCCAGCCTTTTCATAGTCGACAGGGGCATGATATTCAGCACAGCACCACCATCCACAAAGACCCTATTGAACAACTTCCCATTGAGGTGGGCTTTAATGTACAATGGCTTCAAGTCTCTGGTCATATCTACAGTTGGTTTTTCAAACAACATGCCTTTTGGGATTGGTCCCTCGGCTTCTGTCAAGGCGGCCCATTCGGCCTCCTCGGCGAAGACATCTCCCTTGAGGGTCCTTGGCTGATCCCTAGTCCCCCAAAACTCCGGTGGAAGGAGGCCCACCATCTCTATGTCCGCATAGAATTCTCCATCGGTCTCATCCAACAAATCGTCTAGAATTGACTCAGTGATGGAATTTCCGTCGAAGTCTCTAGGGCCAAAAGGGTGTTCCTATTCTTCCCTCAGAAGGTCGTCTTCTTGTAATTCTTGCTCGGTCATTGTACCCCCATCCTGGGGTTCACTGATTGTTTGGGGTCGCCTTGGACTATGAGGTCCGTAGAGGCACTCTATCACCGCCTTCGTGAGGGGACTATGGGGTGCCTCCACCATGCCTACCATTGCCTGGTCCCCTCCCCCGTGATCAATAGGTGGCTCAGGGGCACCTGCCTCGGGAGACTGCTCAGGAGCTGTGTCCTCAATTGGCTTTGGGAAGGCCTGTTCTAACACCGTAGCAACGGATGCTGCGAGGATGGTCTGCGTATTCCCATATCTAGTAGAGGTGAGCATTTGGAGGGTCTCTTTCATCTTGTTGAACGCCTTGGCCCTCTGCAGCCTCCTTTTCTGCGAGCGAGATCTGGGGCCACTTTGGGGGCTGGCATCTCAACGGCCGCCTGAGTCATCCACAGATCCTGCGGCACATCTGCCGGAGGTTTGACTGTCCTGGTGGCGCTCAATTCTCGTTCATTGAGGACCGTGATATCAACCGAGGTTGAGCTCTGGGTTCCGTTGACTTGGGCCACCCTTCTTTCTTCTTTGGGGCGAGCTTCCCGGTCTGGGATTAGCAGGGTGGCTTGCCCGATATAACTATCGGCGGGCCTACCGTGCCCCCCATGCGGGATTTCTTGGAGTCTTTCCTTCAGGTCCCTCGTCTTGGGCACATGTCTGTCGAGGTTGAGCTTGGATAAATGCAATTCCCTAAGCTAGTGGACAAGCCTCCCCGGCTAAGGAAGCCTCTTCTTAGGCTGACTCGGTGCCCCTAACTACAATTTTTCTTGTAGCAGGGCCCTTCGCTCTGCAACTTTGGATCCCCGTGGGGGTGAGCCCAAACGGCTAAACACTGATGTTTCCTTCTCTGGGGAAATCTCTCCCTTCGGGACCCACACGTACTTCTTCTTCCATTTCCCTCGGCCGCTCCCTGAGAAGGAGACCATGTTGACATTCATGCTGGGGAAAGGGTCGGTGTCGACAATCATCTCTGATGTTCCTTTGTCAGCCATTTTAAATCACCCCTTCCTGATGGCTTCCTGAATGGCTCGGTGGAAGATAATACAATTCGAAGTGGCATGATTAAAGGAGTTATGCCACTTGCAGTATTTCTTCCCCTTTATTTCGTCAGGCGGAGGGATCTTATGGCCGTCAAGGAGCTTGATCTGTTTGTCCTTGAGGAGGTAGTCAAAGATTTGGTCAGCCTTGGAGATGTCAAATGAATATTCAACCCTTTCCTCGTCTTTCTCTTTACCTTTAGTAGGCTTAAGAGCCGGGCAGGTAGGCCACCCCCTAAACTATCTCGGCCACTAGGATGTCTGCCGTGTAGTAGGCTGACTCATCATAGTCCGAATCCTCGGTTGCATCCACCACTGATACCAACTGTGGCCCTCGGCCCGTCGTGGCTCTCTTCCTTTCTCTCTCTTGGACGTACTGTTCCACTTGAACTGCCCGGGAAGCCAAACCACTGAGGTCGGTGCAAGCTTGTCCCACAAGCTTTTCCTTCAATTGAGGGTACATTCTAGAGATGAGACCCCGATGATCCAGGTAGAGGCGTTTGGCGCCACAGTGTGTCTGGGGGACCCTGCGCCCACGGCTGCGGTGGTACCTGAGGTGGAGCATTTGTCCATGGCTGCCCAGGTACTACTTGGGCCAGGTTAGCAAGGTCAGTTCCTGGTACAGGTGCCTGCACGCCTCAGAGAGGTTGAACTTGATTCCATGGCTGCTCCACCGGGGCGACATTTATCAGTGTCTGCATATAGGAACCCGCCGACTAGGTACTGAGTGCACCGGGGTACGGCTGACTAGGAGGTAGACTTGCCGAGCCAGGTGGGTTCTGGACCCATGGTTGTTGACTTGGCCAAAAACCACTGTTCCTGCCAATCCATGATTCCGGGGAGAAGGCTTGCCCCCTGCGTAAGCCGGGTAGTTAGCCGCGGTAGAACATCCATAGGATGGTCCTTGCGGCAGACCCACCAAGCCTGCTGCCTCGGGCGGCCTTCTGGCCATTTGCACTTGTTCCTACTGAAGAGAAGCCGTGTGAGTGCCATTCGCCAAAAACTGCCCCCCAGTGTTGGTAGTGGCAAAAGTACTAGGCTGAGGAATCATAGGGTTAGGACTTACCTGATGAGAGTACGCCTGCTGAGTCCCAGTCATGCTCCCACTCGGTGGACACTGATGCATGCCTCCAATAGGGTTATAGGAGGATGCTTGCTGAGATCCAACAGGGATGGTGTATGGTGGGGCCTGATGCGGTCCTCCCAGAGAAGAAGGTTGTCCTCCCTATGATTGGCCGGAGACAACATAGTTCATGGTGCTATTGGCTTGCGCAGCACGTCTTTGCTCCACTTCCTTGGCCTGTTGCACTTCATTGTGCACTATAGGTTTCACTATGTCAGCCAATTGATGGGACAATTGATACATGATGTCCTCTATCCCCATGTTGATTTACCGCCGGATAAACGACGTGGTCATGACCACAGACCCCTCACAATGCTATGGGGAACCGTCGTTAGACTCAGCGCTAACCGTGAGGGGAGTTGCCTCTGAAACACTTGTTGGCTCAGTGTTTCTCGTTTTCGTGGCAGTTACATTATTTGATGCCGATGCTGGCTCCATACTTAGGTTTCTGCCGGAACGCAAGTGCATACGCCAACTGTAATCTAGTCCAATAGAATCAAAAGGGGGCGTTTGCTCACCTTTTCCAGTCCCACTGGGCGTGCCAATTTTTGTTGTCGTCAAACTCTTTGGTCCTAGCCGTGGTGTCGGCCAGAGGTTTGGACGGTCTTTGATTCCTTTTTCTTCAAGCAATTGCGTCGAGGAGGGAACTCTGCTCCTCAACTATGGGTTTCTTGACTCCTCTAGAAAGGGTCAGGCAAGGTGAGAAGGGACGCGAGTGTTGGATTACTACGGCTATTGCATAAAAATAAAGTAAAGGGCGAAAATGCGATAAAGAAGATAAATGAAATAAACGTAGAGTTTGATTTGATTGATGTGTGTCCTTTACATTTCACTCTAATGCTATATATATACACAGGCCCTTGTCGGCCACTAAGCTAGCCAACATTTGCCTGCCGTTGGATTGATCTAAGATCAACGGCTCGCATTGCTTCATAGGCCCTGAACGAAGCGGAGTAACTGCCCACGATCCCACCGCCACGGTTAGTGGGGTGAGTGCTCGTTGCTTCGAGTTTTCCAGCCTCGGTCTTCCATTTGAACATCAACCATTCCGATGTTCTTTCTTCGTGCCGTGTCTTGCCTTCCAAGCAACACCCTCCTTGCCTCGGCTGTATGGTGGCTCGGTTGTCCTGGCCCCACTTTAGGTAATGGTTCAGGCATCTGAGCCACCAAGGCCTTGGCACTCTATAGGATGGAGTGATTACTCTCCCTCGGCTTGGCTCATTGGTCCTCGGGCATAGTCCTCCCTCGGGGGGTTTTCTCCCATTTAGTGCGCCCTGAGGACCTTCTTGGGTTCACTCTTTCTGGCAAAATACCCTTTTGGCCCTTGTCATATGGCTTGCCTTCACACCATATTTCCCCTTTTCTCCTCTCAATCCTCGGCCTACGACCTATTTATTTTTGGGTGTTAAGACACGCAAATGTTGAGGTTCACAGATCTAGTTCGGGAGGGGATCAAAGTAAAGAGTCTTAGCCAAACCTAAGTATTAACTATGTCCAAAATAAGCAATAACTATGTCAAGGTAAAAATCGTTGGCCACACATCGGAAACAAAAGGTTCATATGCTCAGCGCCTAACACAACAGTGAAATCTGAAGTAGACTTGACGGTAATCAAAGCTGAAGAGCTCAAAGAAGATTTCATGATTTTACCGTCATCTAGGGAAGACACCAGACTCAAGATGCCTACCCAAAAGAAAGCGGAAGCTCTCTTGTTGGCAATGATGAAGATGCAAGTTTGGTGACACCTAGACACGATAAGAAGCAACAGAGCTACCCTATCGGTGTTGATCATTGTTGCCTTGTCGTGGAATCACTTGTCAAGAGAGAAAAATCAACACGGTTGGAGACGTACCCAACATCGAACCACATGATACCCTTACTCGCAAGGAACTTGTACCCCCTCTAAGACAACAACATACAGACACTGCTAAGGCTAGGGGAAAGGGCAATGCGCCTTGAGAAAATTCACTAATTTGACGGTGCCTGCCAAGGAAGAAGACGTCCTTTAGGTACTCGCATGACCCAACCATGATCATTGAGAAGGGACAACACAAGCAAAAAAGAATGCTTCGCAGACTAGTGTCAAGCACTCCGCTACCATCAGAAGAACACAAAAACAACAACAAGCACGACACAAAGGGAGTAGGAATGGCCCTATTTATATACAAATAGGGAAGGAACAATCAAAGGTGCATTTAAACCAATAATAAAAGCACGAGGGTAAACAGAGAGACATCAACACCCACTCGAAGACGAGAGGGCAACCAACATAAATAGTGAATCATTTGGGAAACAAAGCCTTTAAGTGACCGACCAACCCGAAGCGCTTTGAGCACTTTCTCCCTGAAGGGCTCATAGCTCGATGGGATATGTACATGGGGTGTTCGGAAAATGCAAATTTGAACCCCAAAAGACCGGGGAGAGCTCCCACCTGCCAAGGAAGACCCTCACTTACTAGGAAGAGGGCTGCCGAGGAGCGTAGTAGACACCCAAGGAGGCACACATAGTACCAAAGGAAGCCCTGTACTGCATGTGCCGCCCTACAGACCATGAAAAGACCAGGACGTGTCCGTGTAGAAGACAAACAAAGAGGATGTGGCAGTTGATTGTTGGTTGGTACAAAAGTAGTGGTCGAGCCACTAGCTGGGTTGCAAGCGATGCGAAGGTATAAGACATCGATCCCGTGCGATATAGAATTGCCTAGGACTCCTTTTGTATTATAAATAGCATAGGTTACCGTTGTATTAAGGGCTATTGGTTCATGTAATTTGGTAAGTCTCCCTTAGTAAGTCCATATCCTTAAGGGTCGCACGACCCCCATTTTATATACGAGAACTGTAACATCCTAAGTTTTAGACGTCATATAGTCCAGTATATTACACTTTGTAATTAATCCGAGGTATGCAACTCTAGGTTTGGTTTAAAATATATTCACTTGTATTACCTTCATAGGAGTTCAACCTATCTATATATAGTAAACTTTCATAAAAATGTTCCTTATAAACTCCAAACACTTTGTGGCATAAAGCAACTTACATACGATTTTAATCCAAACTTAGGGAAAACGTATATCCTATTCATCCATGAAGATAATTCATAAATAATAAGGGGAACTCTAAATGGTCTCATATATTCAAATATATACATAACCAAATATACTATCAAACATGTGACATCGTCTCAATACAACATGCCTTATCAAACATGTGACATCGTCTCAATAAATATCATCAATTTCAATGGAGAACCCATACCCAAAATTTTGTTGAGTAAATCAATCTTGGGCTTTGAATTTGGGAATCATGACTTCCCATTCCAAGTATGCAAATTAATTTTGTGATGTGGCATGTCTTTTATGAATAGACCATCAAACTGTTCTTCTCACATGTTCAAAACGTAAGATATAAATCCCACACCAATCCTAATACCGTAAGAGGATTCATAAGCAACATAGATAGCATAACTATTCATCAATAAATGATAGTATAATAGCAAGTAATCTCTCGTAGAATCATAGCACAAAGGTTGTAATCAAGTTGAATTTAGGATTGAAATGGAGTTGGGACTCAAAATAAGGAGAAAACACAAGTTTTGTAACTTGTGACCCGAGGGGGAGGCTGGCGCCAGCATCCTGGGCGCCTGGCGATGAGGTTCAGTGGCTGGGCGCTAGGCACTCGGATGTGAGCGCTGGGCGCCTGAACTATGCACACAAAATTCAGACTATTTCATGTGTTTCCTCTTTTCCTTTGATTCCTAACTTCTTTCCAGTCATCCAAACTCAACTCAAAAAATTCACAATCATAGACATATCAACAATGTCAAATATCTCAAGTTTATACATCCATATGTTTAAAACACACGAGGTTTAAGTTTAGCAAAATAACTCAAACTCATTATCAACCACATTCTGCAACGTAGTCAAGCATTTACTGGTCATCTTAGCACCATATTGAGAGTTTAAACCACAAGCATTCAAAGATTCAGAATACATTAACTCTTAAGACCAAAATCAAGCTAAGAGGGAACACAAAGGGGTGAAGAACTCACATATTGAGAGAAATTTTAGAAAACAACCAAGTTGAAGTTTCACCAACAAAGAAAAATTCCAAGACATCCAAATTAAAATCGATAATGTTGGACTCAAAATCTTTTCTTTGCAGCTCCTAACTCAAAACCAACTTCCTTTATCCGCAAATAAACTTCCAATCTTAGTTGTCATCATTGTCAAAATATTGTGGTAGGTGGTCTGATGGAGATCTTAGTTGTCATCATCGTCAAAATAAATGAATCCATTTTGCATGTGTTGCGTGATTGTCCCCTGGCTTTGCAATTATGGCAGAATCTTGTTCCTGCTGCCGTTAAACTGAATTTTTTGGGTTTAAATGTTCTTGATTGGATCAAGTTTAATCTCTGGGTGATGGTAAAATTAGAGGAGATCCCTTGGAAAAATTATTAGGCTGCTGCTTGTCATCATCTATGGATTTGGTGAAACAAGAATGTTCATGATCCCAATTTTGTAAGACCAATTCATACTAGTAACATTATTAAACAGTTTGTTAGTCATTACATGCAAGGAATAGGTGCTTTGGATCGTGTGATACACTTGAATAGGCAGGTAATTAATGTTGCTTGGAAGCCTCCACAGGACAGTTGGGTAGCCATTAACACAAATGGCGCTGTTAAGGGAGATACAAGGATGGCGGCTTGTGGTGGTGTCATTCGAAATGAGGAGGGACGGTGGCTGGTGGGTTTCGCAAAAAGGCTCTGCGTTACTAGTGCTTACATGGCCCGAAGTATGGGGTACGTCAATATTGAACTTCGAATGGATTCACTTGTTATTGTTGAGTGTCTCAATTATGGCAGACATGGTAGTTTCCTGGGGCACGGACTTGTGAACAAAATAAAGCAGTCTCTCTCTCATTTTGATAACTTCATCATAGTGCATAGCTTTCGTGACACGAATCAGGTTGCAGATAATGGGTATTTTGTATTTGAACTTGTCTTTGGATAATGGGTATTTTGGGTTAGGAATTATGTCACAAATGTTGGGAAATAAGTGATGTAAGTAGTAAGGTTTTGGTGAAATTGAGGCTGGATGAACAACTTAGTGTGGAAGAATAGAAAATGCTTCAGCTTCTTCATTCTCCCTTTCTTCCTCTCATTTTCGGTTAAAAACAAAAAACAAAAGTAAAATTAAATGAATTTCTCTCCTTTTATGTCTTCAGCTAGTTGTTCAATTGAGGATGGGTTGGACCTTATGCACAACTAGCTCTATTACTAACTCAACCACACCAAATACTTAATTAACTACCAACATCAATTTAGTACCAAAAACATATAGTTTAAATAAAATGGCAACAAGATAATATTCAAAGTAATAAAAAATATCTTAGGTATTACAAGAACACTACCGTTTAGCATTTTTTCAAACGCTACTTCAAGTAGCATTTGAGCAGTAGCGAATAGGGTCTCACTTTTTTTTTGCATGTTTACCATTATTATTTTTCTTAAATTCCTTCTCAATCCTTATTAAAATAAACCAAACTTTTTACAAACAAATAAAATGTTATTTTGAATGGAAATTAGGTTTTTTTTGACAAAATGGGATGCCTAAAATAGCAATCCATAGTACTATTAAGAAAAATGAAGTATTTAGTCCATGCTTGCACAAGGGTTTGCCTTTGGGTGTTCAGGTTGAAGTATTGAGTCCATTGTGACAGTCTCAAAACTCCAGATGGCAAGTTACATGCACCTACCGACCAAACACTTCACTATCTTCTTGTGTTGCAAAATCAAATTCATAAAAACCCCTTCCTAAGGATATCAAATTCCACTATCCAAGAGGCTTCCAAAATGTTTCTAGATTTCTCGTAAGTTCTTTGGCAGTGTTTGGAGTTGCACCTTTCTCGTAAGTCTAGACTTCTACACCTTTCACATATTCATCTTGAGAAATCTTGATAGAGAGGTATCAAGGTTTAGGAAGTTGTTGCACATTACTCTCGAAGGAATTATTCAACGCTTGTGCATAGGATTTGTTTCTAATTCAGCCATGCTCCGCATTGTCAGACAAAGATTGTCTATCAATACTCACTAGGAATTACCAATTGCATATTGTAGGCCGAGAAGTCACGAATGCATGCAGGCAAAGAGATGTTAACATAACAAGGCAAATAATTCTTGGAGCTTTCATCTGCATTCTTGGAGCATTCATGAAATTAGGTATTATAGCAACAAAATCGAGGATAGATCCCCTATAAAACAAATAATTTAATCATGAATTAAACAAATATTTCATTTTGTCATTACATTTACTAGTTAGTTTAACTGTTAGTTTTACCAAACAAAGACTTAAAAAAATATCAGCTAGATTTACTGTCACGACCCACACTTAGGCCATGACTGACGCTCAAGCTAAGACTAACTCGTCATAACTTAGCAAGCCTAACTCACTTGTACCGTTAATATCTACAAAAATTTCAGCAGAGTTTCCTCTGTTTTTCAAACATTTCCTAAACAAAATAACCTGCTCAATTATGAATTCTATATCCAGAATATAATAACCAAAGTCTTCATCATATAACTACGACATTGTCAATATGGTTCAAAAGTAAGAAGCAGCTATATAATCTTACAAAATTCCTATTTGACCATAGACCATTCTAGCCACAGAAGCTCCAATTCCTATAGTTGCATCGTACTGAAGTCATCTTGGGTTGAACAATAGACCCCAAAGACAATCTACTCTGATATCTGCAGATCTGAAAAAAATAAAGAAATGATAGAGTGAGTCACAAAGACTCAGTGAGAGCACAATAAACAAAGTGGACAGGAAGGAGAAGCAAGGATGGCACGAGTGGTTTTACATCAAATACGATTTTTTGTATAGCACCAAAAATAACACGTGGAGAACAATATCATTTCATATATATACAGAAATCATAACATCAAACAGATTCAACACGCCTCATATGAAAAATATTACAAGCAAGATAATCTATTTACTATGTGCACATAGACCACATTATCTCTTCGTCACGGCAAAACGGTAGTCATAGGCCGTATTATCTCTTCGTCACAGTAAAACGGTAGTCACAGGCCGTATTATCTCTTCATCACGGCAAAACGGTAATCCAAAAGAGCTATGAGCATTTAGCTCATAGGTTACATTATCTCTTCGTTGCAGCTAACGGTATCCGACAACAACAACCACGACAAAACACATAAAATAGAAATACTTTTCAGCTCATTTGAGAATAAAATCTATGTAAGAAAATTTGTTTGCTTCTCCAATAAAGAAAATAAATATATAAAAATTGCCACATTGTAGATTAGCTATTCACAACTTTTAAGAATGGGTAAAATCACTTCCATTGCCTTCAAGAGGAACGAACAGCGTAACTTGCACCGGATCTGAGCATCAATACAATTATTTCAAACATTTAGAAACTTATTAAAAGTCATGCAACAAATCGGGTACACTCATTCCAAAAAGAATGCAAGTTTTGTGTGGTTATCTTGAAATAAACGGAAGTGCTGTTGGCATCATGACACTTAACGATTTTTTGTAATAAAAAAAAAACTAACGTGGTTGCAAAAATTGTTTCACCAGGAGTTAGTTCCCACAGCTTCCACCTCCGTCATGATTGAGTTTCCAGTGAAATGAAACGTGAACGGAAGTGCTGTTGGCATCATGACACAAGGGGCGTTTCTGTGCAAGAACAAAGCGGTGAATCCTTTGAAGTGTAGCGGTGGAAGCGTTACAATCGAGAATTTCCATCTCTGATTGCCATGGCTTGCAGTCTTTACAATCTTTCTGTGGAGAAATAGGTTTGGAGCTAGAAACTCAACCATACCCATAGTTATGAAAGTTGTCCTTAAGGTGGTTGATAAAATGCCCAAGTTAAATAGCATTACTCCCAAGAGTTTAACAGAATGAGAGGGTGAGTAAATATGCCTGGTCGAAGTCTTTCCTGATAACGATGAGAGGGTGAGTAAATCGGGCAATTAAAAAAGGACTAACACAATGCATTATTAGCACCTCCTGGAAAATAAGAGAACCTAACTGGACCCAGAAAAACTTCTCCAGGTCCATAATTTTTCTTATTTATTATTTATTGGGTACTAAATTTTTCTGTCAAAAATATAAGTATTACACTTTTTGTTAAATTAGTGTAGAAACACAATGCATTTAAAAGGTGCTTGTGCTCTAGTTGATTTCAGAGAAAATTTGACTTGACTGAAGTGGAAATTGATCACTTCCCGTGAAACTTGGCTTGATTTGCTCAGTTAGCCGTTTTTTTCTTCTACAAAAAATCGTTAAGTCTTAGTAATATGATATGGCAAAATATTATTGGTGGGACAGCAAAATTTGTGACACCAGATTTTCATCCCTAATTTGTTGTCACTGAAAGATGAGAGATGAAAAATGATTGCTATTGATAGACCCAAAAGTCAGCCAGACAATCGAAAAAGGAAAGAAGTCATATTTAGAAAGAATTTGATTACCTTGTTTATGGTGTTGATGCTTTCCCCATTCCACTATAAATAATATTGATATTTAATTTGTGTTTTAAATATCAATCATGTTAGAGATGGTTTCATTCTAATGATGATGGGCAGGGGTACTTTTGTGTATTTCAATGTAGTTATTTAGGTTTGTTGTGTCTGCTTTGAGATATTTGCATATGTTCGGGTACCCCGTCAATCCTCCTGTGTTTCTACTATATGTTTTCCATCCAAAATAAAGATGGTTTCATTTTTTTTAATTATAACTTTTAATAGTGTTAGCAAATCCATAGGGTCAATAGGCATATCCTATTATTTAAGTGTTTTTAAATGATTTGTTTTGCAGGCTTTCGCAGCTGCATGGAATGAAGCATGTGCATCAACAAGTGTAAAAATTGTGATTCCTAGTAACATACAAGATGAGTGCAATAGATGTTAAGGGTCCTTGTAAGGCACCTATTGAAATTAAAGTTGATGGCACAATTCAAGCACCTGCAAATCCAGATAATCTCAAGGGGGCTGATCAATGGGTCAAGTTTGAATATATAAACTTTTTAACCTTATCAGGCAAGGGTATTTTTGATGGTCAAGGTGCAACTGCTTGGAAACAAGGTGCAACTGCTTCGAAGAAAAATTGTGGAAAAAATAACAATTGCAAGAAACTCTCCATGGTAAATATTTCTCTTAAAACCACAAGGGCCTTTTGGTTTTTTTTTCATGACTTGTGTTGTCTGACTCTCTAAATTAATAGAATGTTATTAGTTTTTTTTTAAAAAAAAAGGATGAAACAAAATATGACTAAAATAGAAAAGGGTTAGTATGCTATAGAAGCCAAAAATAATTTTTAATCTAGCTTAGCATTTCAATGCAAGTAATTAACATGTACGTATACCATTCATTTCTAATATTATATTCTTTCCAATGCAAACAGAATTTCGGTTTCAATTTCCTCAACAATTCAATTGTCCAAGGAATTACATCTAAAGATAGCAAAAACTTCCATGTAAATGTATTAGGGTGCAACAATTTTACATTTGATGGGTTTACAATTAGTGCACCAGCAACAAGTACCAACACAGATGGAATCCACATAGGAAGATCAACAGACGTTACAGTTATCAACACATTGGAACTTTGGAAAGTTCACAACTGAAGCACCTGTGCAAGGATTTTTCGTTAAGAATTGTACTTTGACTTAGAGTGTGGATTGAGCCTAACTCAACCTCACAAAACCGGCTTGTAAGGTGAGGAGGACCGGACAACTGGTGCGTGGATAATAATGATGGGTGGCCCGATAGCGGGTAGCCAAACGGATCTTGGATTGGCTCTGATACCATCTTAGAGTGTGGATTGGGCCTAACTTAACCTCACAAAACCGGCTTGTAAGGTGAGGGACGCCTCCCACTTATAAACTCTTTTTTATGCCATATCACATTCAATGTGGAACTCTTAACATTGACAAATACAGATAATGGTGTTAGGATCACGACTTGGCCTGATGAGCCTGGAACAATTACTGTTACTGATTGCATTTTGAAGATATTACTATGGTTAATGTTAAGAACCCTATCATCATTGACCAAGAATATTGTCCATGGAATCAATGCTCCAAAAAGGTATATTTCATTTCTCAATGTTTACTTGAAAACTTATAGTTTAATCTCTTAGGGTATGTTTGGATTAGGAGGGAAAGAAGGAAGAGAGAGTGTGGGAAGAGAGAGTGAGGGAAGAGAGAAAGAGGGGAGAAATAGAGTAGATTAGGAGGTTGTTTGGTTTAAGGGAAAGAGAAGAGAAGTAGGAAAGAGAGAGTTGTTCTCTTGATTTTGAAAGGACAAAAACACCCCTATGTGTTTGATTTAATTTTTTAATTTAATTAACTTAATAGTTATTTAATTGTTTAATTAAATTAGCTAAATATTTATTTTAATTAGCTAGATAATATTTTAATCATTTAATTAATTAGTTACGTACTTATTTTAGCTATTTCATATAAATTTATAAAGTGTCACAACCTATAACTTATAATAATTGTTATTCATTTAATTGAGTGCAAAATGGTAAAAGTCAAACTTAAGAGCCCCTTTCTCTCCACTTGTGGAGAAATTACAAAATGCACTAAACCAATCTTTCCTCCCTCTCTCCTTCCTATTTCTCTCCCTAACCAAACATGCCAACATCACTCTTTCTTCCCTAACTCTCTCTTCCCTCACTCTCTCTTCCCTCTTTCACCCCAAACAAACACACCCTTAATGATAATCTTGTGTTTTTTTTTTGCACACAATAAGTTCTCATATTTTTCACCATTGGAGTTGGGTTACATGGCTTCAACATATAAGAACAAATTTTAAGTATTCTCTAGACAGAAAGTATACTCGCTACTAGAATTCTCGGTATTACCTGCGGAATTTTCTTAAAAAGAAACCAATTTCCTGCGGATTTTTAAATCGGAAGGAAATTTCCGCAGGAAATTCCTCAAGAAATTCCGCAGGAAATTTCTATGTACCAAAAACACAACTGTCGTAAAATTCTTCTTAAAACTGAACTTAATATACAAATTTGAATCAACTACATCATAGACTTTTTTTTTTACTAAGCTACATCATAGAAGATCAGAATCAACACCAAACTTTTTAGCAAACCATATTCCATCTACATCAGCCTACAATTTATGCAAAGTTATGTAATTAAAGAAAACTTTCAATAACAACAAAAAGAAGAAATAGTGGCCTAAGCATGAGAACAGCTTCCATAAGTTGCTTAACTTCACCCTCTGTAAGCTTTGAGCCAAGTCTTTGCAATCCTGCTTTTGCTCTTTTCCTTGAGTTTTAGAATTGGGAGATCTAGGTAAATATATACTAGAAAGTTAAATAGATTGGTGGATTTGAGAGACATAAATACATAATCATCTCAACCATTCGTTGGCTTTAAAAGGAGCCGTAAGAAACTATGGTTTAAAATTACCCTTTTTATAATTTTAACAATGGATCTATGGACACATAGGTACCTAGTATGCTATACAAAAATGAAAAGTTGATAATAGGCTTTCCATGTAAGCAGTGTTATTAAAGCCAGACCGGACCGGCCGGTCGGACCGGGTTCCGGTGCCCCACCCGGCTCGGCCAGCATGTTAGTCCAGTTCTGCATTTGGGCCGGCTATGACGTCATCGAGCCGGTCATCATGCCGATTGGGCCGGTCATCATGCCGGTCGGACCGGTCATCATGACATATTTATAATTTATAATTTTGCGGATATTTTATTTCTTATTAAATTTAAATATTTTATCATTTTACTTAATTACAATTATAAATACAAATACTTTCTTAGTATATTATAATTTTTGAATTTATTTAATATAGACCGGCTCATGCGGTCCGACCAAAGACCCACCGGCCCGACCAAAGAACCAGTGACCCAGTGTCTTGACCGGCTCGATGACCGGTCCGGCTTTAATAACATTGCATGTAAGTATATAGCCTGAGTTCTAAAACTTTTAAACTTTAGCAAACCACGAAATATAAATCACAATCAATAACAACAAAGAAAATAAAGAATAACCACCAAATATTTGAACAAGCTAGTGTACACAGTGCAAATATAGTAACTAGTATGTTCAAGGAAACATAACAATGAACTGATTCTGATAAATTAAGCCAATTGCTACAGGTGAATTTACTTGTTCAAATATTTTAAAAAACTGATTCTACACACAACCATAAAAATGAGTCTAGAGCAGCAACAAAAATACTTGCATTATGGGGACCAATGATGGTGCCAGTCCATGAGCGCATGTAAATGTCATCACCGTTGTCCATTCCATAGCTAACTGTGCCATCACCAATTCCTTTTTCTCCCTGTTCAAGTTCCTCCAGCAATCTGAAGTTCCTTGGAACTGCGTTAAAGTGTACAGTTACACACTTTATCAGTTACACAAATTGAATTCCTTGAATACAGAGGCATCACTATCATAGTATCAATCCTAGAATTGAATTCAACAAATTGCATCACTTCAATTTTCAATGAAATGAATTTTCTCTACATCAATTCCTTTCTATAAGTTCATAAACTGATCTAAGTTCTTATTCTCTATTCATAAACACTACTTCATAAACCTTGTTTTCAGAAGCTTCCTAGAGGTCATCACTATCTGATAGGATCCTGAATTTCTCATCTCTCAAATGAAACAATAATGGAACAATAAACTGTATATTGATGGTAAAAAACGGAAATACAATGAAGTAACGATAAACTAGGCAATTCGAGAAGCCTAGGATCTCCTAAACGCACTTATAGAGGCCTAATCTCTCCCAAAGGAATAACTCCCAAATTCATACTTGCTTAATGATTCTAATCCCCCAACTCCTATTTATAACCTCCACTAACTCACACTTTCCCTCCACTTTGGCACATAAGCAAGTTGGTTACAACCAATTCACATTTCCCTCCCCTTACAATTTATTTATTTATTTATTTGAATATCCTATCACTATCCTTGTTGGAATGACAATTAGCAACAACAGAAATGAATTGAAGCAGACAAAGAAGCCAACATCTATAAGCTTCAAATGTGTTTCGCGTTTGAGACACCACAACATAAAATGTACAATGTCTTAACAGAAATACAGAAACACAAATACAAAAAGACTACTATACCATAAGTGTTTGATAATTAATGCTTGATGAATTGTCAGATGTCACATCTCAAAACATTTGGAACCATATTCCATTAGCCACCTGCAATTACCTTCTTAATCAAACAAGAATGAAAGGTTGTGAATCATCCATCCTCACCACCAACTTGTCAGCAAACTGTTTCATACGATTTTGAGCTCTGCTCAGCTGCTCTCTCAACTCTCTGATCATATCGTTTCTCTCTTGAGTTAACGGCTGCACTTCATCTACAAAACTCCTTCTGTCATCTCCCATCACTAGCACAGGTGGTCTTCTTCCATAGAGAGCTTCAAATGGAGACATCTTGAGAGAGGAATGATAATTGGTATTATACCAATATTCAGCCCATGGTAACCATTTAGCCCACTGCTTAGGCTTGTGTCCTGTCAGGCACCTCAAATAAGTCTCCACACACCTATTCACCACCTTAGTTTGACCATCAGTTTGTGGATGGTAAGCTGAGCTCAGCTTCCGTTTTGTGCCTGCAGATTTAAAGAGCTCAGTCCAGAAAGCACTGATGAAAACTCTGTCTCTGTCTGACACAATAGAGTTGGGAAATCCATGAAGTTTCACAATCTCCTTCATGAATATAGCAGCTACATCTTTTTCATTTTAGGGGTGAGCTAGGGCTACAAAGTGTGCATACTTTGTCAACCACTACTAGAATAGTATCCATTCCTAATGACTTTGGCAATCCTCCAACAAAATCCATAGATACTTCACTCCAAACTTGGGTAGGCACAGGTAGAGGCTGTAGCAGTCCCCCTGGGCTCAAAGCCTGGTATTTGTTCTTCTGGCAGATGGCACAAGCTTGCACATACAACTGAATCCTTCTCCTCATACCCTCCCAGTACACCACACCAGCAATCCTCTTATAAGTCCTGAGTATACCAGAATGTCCCCCTATTGCTGAATCATGAAACTCTTCTAGTATCTTACCAATTCTAGGTGAGTTCTGGGTAGAACTAACCTGTCTTTGTAATACAATCGCCCTTGTTTCAGTGCATAGCCTACACGCTCACTCACTTGAGCAATCAGATCTTGCACTATTTGCCTCAACTTAGGATCTTCCTAGATTTCTTCTTCCAATCCCTCCCACTCTTGACACTGTATAGTGGATATAGCAGTATAATTGAGCTGCCTAGAGAGAGCATCAGCAGCACTATTTTCAATTCCTGGCTTATATTTAATGTCAAAATCATAGCCTAGTAACTTAGTTACCCACTTTTGTTGTTCTTCTCCCATCAACCTTTGATCAGTGAGGAACCTCAAGCTCCTTTGATCTGTGTGAACAGTGAAATGCCTTCCTAGAAGGTATGGTCTCCATTTCTGGATTGCAAGAACAATGGCCATCAACTCTCTCTCATAGACTGACTTATTTTGTGCCGTGTTAGACAATGTCTGGCTCATGTAAGCCACAGGTCTTCCCCCTTGCATTAACACAGCTCCAAGTCCCTTCCCTGATGCATCAGTTTCAACAATGAACTCCTGTGAGAAGTCAGGAATGGCAAGCACTGGCAGAGTAGTCATAGCAGTCTTCAGCCTGTCAAAAGCCTTTTGAGCACTATCATTCCAAGCAAAACAATCTTTCTTCAGTTGCTGTGTGAGTGGCCAGGCTATCTTTCCATAGTCTTTGACAAACCTCCTATAATATCCAGTCAAACCTAGGAACCCCCTCAAGCTCTTGACATCTTTTGGAGTAGGCCAGTTGGTCATAGCAATGATTTTGGCAGGATCTGCTGCTACTCCTTGCCCAGAAATCAAGTGACCAAGATATTCTATCTGTCCTTGTGCAAAGGTGCATTTCTTCTTATTTGCAAAGAGCTGATTGCTCTTCAAGATCTCCAACACTGACTTCAAATGTGCCTGATGAGAAGAATTGTCCTTACTATAAATAAGGATGTCATCAAAAAACACTAACACATACTTCCTCAGAATAGGCTTGAGAATCTTGTTCATAAGGGCTTGGAATGTGTATGGGGCATTGGTAAGCCCAAAGGGCATAACTAGGTACTCATAATGGCCCTCATGAGTCCTAAATGCTGTCTTGTGAACATCTTCAGCCTTCATACGTATCTGGTGATAACCAGACTTCAAATCCAATTTAGAAAAGATCACTGCAGACCCCAATTCATCTAACAATTCCTCAATCACAGGAATGGGAAACTTATCAGGCACAGTATGCTTGTTTAGGACTCTGTAATCAATGCAAAATCTCCACCCTCCATCCTTCTTCTTTACCAATAAAACAGGACTAGAAAATGGGCTTACACTTGGTCTAATAATTCCAGCAGACAACATTTCATTCACTATTTTCTCAATCTCATCTTCTTGGTAGTGGGGATACCTGTAGGGCCTGATGTTGGGAGTGACTGCTCCTGGTTTGAGAATTATAGCATGATCTTGTTCTCTGTGTGGAGGCAGCTCCTTAGGCTCTTGGAATACATCTCCAAACTCTTCTAGTAACTGTGCAATCTCAGGGGTCACCTCTGCAGTTTCTGTGTTCTTTTTCAGTTGATAACAATGCACCATGAAGAACTCTCCTCTTCCTGTTTAACAGCTTTCACCAAAGTTTTGAGTGAAGCCTGGTGCCTACTCAATGATGGTTCTCCTTTTATCTTAACCCTCTGTCCTCCTCCCTTCCATTCGATGACTAAGTTCTGAAAATTTGCTTTAATATCACCAAGGCTAGCTAGCCAATCCATCCCTAACACCAACTCATTGCCTGCCAAAGTCATCAGAAAGAAATTCTCAGTGAAGTTAATGCCCTGTACCTGTAGTTTCAGGCCTACACATACTCCCTTGTGTGTTATCTTCTCTCCATTCCCCACCTCTATGGTATACTCAGAAGTCTCCTCCAGTTTCAACTGCAACTCCTCCACCAATTTATAGGAAATAAAGTTGTTGGATGCTCCTGAATCAATCAGAATTAACACCCTCCTTCCATTGATTATTCCCCAAACCTTGAATGATTGATTTGAGGTTAATCCTTCCTTGCTTCTTAATGACAACAATAGTGTTTTCAGCTCCACAGTCTCCTCTATCTCTATATCTTCTGTGCCCTCCACCACTTCTAACTCCTATTCATCATCTTCATCTATCAACATTACCTTGTAATGTTTCATTTTGCATACATCGTCTCTTCCCCACCTTTCCCCACACTTAAAACAGAGCCCCTTCTTGCTGAGGTCCCTTAATTCTTCCTGTGATAAGTTTCTCCTAACCCCCTGTTTCTTTTCTTGCACCCCAGATGGAGTCTTAGCATCACTAGTGCCTCCTGTACCCCCCATAGAGTCACCTTTGGGTCAGGTCACAAATACTCTGTTTCGACCCGCTTCCCAACCCGTATTAGAGGAACCGGGTTTCCACCTATTTCCTTCGTTCTTCTCCTTCGCGACACCTTTCTCAATTCTTAGGGCATTGTTGCGCTCCTCAATCAAAAGCGCACGATCCATTAACGCATTCAATCCACGCGTCTGATGCAGCTTCAACTCAGCTTGAATTTCGTCGCGTAAGCCATTGAGGAAGATACTCTCCAACATTACTCTTTCGCTGCGTTTTAATGGAGCCATGAGGAGTTCGAACTGTTCACGATACTCCATCACTGTCCCCGTTTGCTTAACATTAAGGATCGGACCAAGTGGATTTCTCACAAGCGCTGGTTGAAAACGACGAATGACGGCTTGCTTAAATTCCTCCCAACTTAGTTCATGGTTCTGCTCCTCCCACCATTGATACCAGTTGAGTGCTCTACCATCCAAAGCAATCACCACAGCTTCCAACATCTCATCCTCCTCTACTCCATTGATTCTGAAGTAGCGTTCTACCTTCACCAACCACCCATACGCCTCTCCTCCTTCAAAGATCCCTCCAGCTTCCTCCCCTTGTAACGATGGCGAGGAACAGGGCTAGAAGAATCCTCTTCAGTAGATACTTTTCCTTCACCTTCCATTTCTCCTTCTTCGTCATCGGTGATTCCGCTCCCTTCGCGTGGACGACGGTGATGCCTACGCCTTCGTGGTGGTCGTTGCTCAAGTGAGTGCCTGAGTTCTGCCATCTGGGATCTAAGTTCCAGAGTCAATCCCTCGAGCCCTTGCTCAAGTCTCTCAGTACGTTCCTCAATATGTGTCTTCCTCACCATGTTTCAAGCTATGATAGTCCTAGAGCTTTGATACCAATGATAAGAGAACCAATGTAATAGTAAAAGCAACAGTAAAATATGGATAAAAGTGTATTGTATTCCTCAAATTCAGTGAAATTACAGGGATACAATGACAGAATAAGGAAGAAAAAGTGCAGTACTCTCAGAGTAAGAGTATCTGTACTCCTATGGCCCAACCTATGCCAATTCTTGTCTAAGAGAACATTCTCTTTCCTAGCCTACCTTTATTCTATTTCCTCAGCAGCTATCATGCATGAGGGATACGCACGCACCACAAATTTGCCAGCTCAGCAGAGTTTGTTAGAAGATTCCTCCACTACTCAGGAGCTTTTACCCTTCTGCCCTTCCTCACATACACTTTCCCAAACTTGTTTGTTTTCTCCTTTTCATTAGCAAGCACGTTCTCATTAATATTCTCATCACTATGTTATTAACAGAGAGTAATTCAACATCTTTTCCTAGTTAGCAAGAAAGCAACAGCAGCGACCATATACAGTTTTTCATTAATTCTAATTGAGAATTTAAAGTAATTCCACACTAAAAAATAGACAAACTCAAAAGCCAAGCGAAGAGTCTCACTGCAAGTCTAACAAAACCCCTCTAGAATAGACAAAAGCCAAGTGTATCCCACAAAATAGAGCTGCAATATCCTATCCTTAAAAATAGCAATATTCCTTTACTAGTAGTTTTGATGATGAATATAGTGAACGAAAAGCAATCAGAGGAGAATTCAAGATAGTGAAACCAAAGAAAGAAGCTACGAAAAAAACTGACCACAAATAAAGCCAATTAATCAAAACAGCCTTCGATAGTCCCTTGCGCTGAAACACAGAATAATCCAAATTATGCAATCGATAACACATCAAAATCAAAAGAAGTGAAAGAAACTAGTTTCCAGCGACGAGAGAAAACTGACAAGATGAAAAACGATTAGGGTTTGAAGTTTTGATTTCTCTATTTCTTATGAGATATACATCTCATCTCCCTCTCATGTTGCATGCACAGTGATGAATAAAAACTATGCTGGTTATCTAATTTTACCCCATATAAGCAATAATTTACCTCAGAATATCTCATAAGAAAAAATGTCTTCAATGGAAATGCATTTTTTATTCCAATGAACTTACTTATTTGAATATCTGATTGACTATGCTTTCATTACCATAGCTATGAGTCACTTTCATTACCATAGAGTAGAAGGATCGAGTAGAGTACTTTACAATAGTACAATGCTTTTGAAAGAACACAAAAAGGTTGTTAATAACCTGCTTTCAAAATGTTTCTTGTTGAAGCTGTCAAACAATAAAGATATTCATTCAAATCAAAGAAAATGCACGATTATTAGGGAGAAAGAAAACCTAGGAATGTACAATGAACAAAGCAGGTTCACAAAATCAAAATCAAAATTAAACAGAATAGAATCTCAAAGTCAAAATCAAAATCAATATTAAACAGAATCAAAATCGAATCTCAAAGTCAAAATCAAAATCAAAATTAAACAGAATCGAATCAAAATCAAAATTCATCAGGTTCACAAAACCTAGCACGATTTCGGTGAAGAGACCAATACATACCTTGAATAGACCAATGGTGCTACGAATCCAGTGATGAACGATGGTGATAGACAAATTGCAGAGACAATGGTGAGAGATGAGAGACGATGAGTTCTAACCCTAACATGATCAGAGAAGACGAGCAGCATGAGCGGTGAACCAGGACGAGACGACCACGAGCGGTGAACCCGAACGAAGACCAGCACGAGTGCGAGGTAAGCGTGACGGTTCACATTTCGGTGAACCGAACGAAGACCGGTGAGAGTGAGAGTGAGAGTGAGAGTGAAGGTCAGGGTTTTTCTCTCTGAGTGAGAGTGAAGGTCGGAGAAGACGATGAGTGAGAGACTGAGAGTGAAAGATCTATCGAAATTCTATTTTAGTTTTTACAAGTTTTTTTTTAAAAAAAAAGTTTTAAAAAATAAAAATAAAAGAATTTCTTTTTAGTTTTTTTTAAATTTTTTAAATAATAATAAAATAAATTTCCTGCCAACTCTAGTTCTCAGGAAAATCCGCAGGAAAATCAAAACTTACCTGCCAACTTATCTGCCAATCCAAATGCCCAGCAAATATTCTGTATATTTAGAAAATTGGTAGGAAATTTCTCAGAAATTACCTGCGGAAAATTTCCGCAGGTAATATCGAAATTTCTAGATATCAAAAAGTCAAGTTTTACCATTTTATTAAAAACTAATAGTAGTTTTTAAATCGTAGATTGCATTTTATAGGCCCCACTAATGTCGGGTTAAGACTCGGATTTGTGTCTTTGCATTGAAGATATAGTGTAAATAAGTTTTACACATACATCTAACACTACTAGAAAAATTTGAAACAACAACGAATATAGAGAAAGAAAATAATATGGCGACTATAACATTTAGAGACGCAATACGAGACATATGTCGCTTTGCATCCCTAAATTTTCGCCGTTATTTCATCGTTTTCATGTAATTATGTTTTACCGTATGATGTTATCCATACTTCTGAAAAACTAATTATACTAAAATTATGAATTAATTAAATCTTTATTCATTTAGTATGACTAACTTTTGTCCATTTTTTTTTTGCATTCTTTGACTAATATGGCTATAGAATCCATCAAAAATAAAGATAAGCAAGGTTTCATTCAAGAACATAAAGGGAACTTCAGGAACACAAGAAGGGGTGGTTCTTATTTGTAGTAGTGGTGTACCATGTGATGGTGTGGAGCTAACTAATGTTGATCTCACATTCAATGGAGCACCAACCACGGCTAAATGTAAGAATGTCAAGCCGACTCTAATAGGAAAAGCTCCTACTTGTCAACCCTAGAAATCATCTTTAGTGCTCCCATTCACAGTTTTGTTGATCTTTAATTTTCTTGGAAGAGTAGAAAGCCATCTTGATACGAATGTTAATTAGTAGTAATAGTAGTAGTATAGTCCCTTGGGAGTGCAAATTTTGGCATTTGTAAGCATGTAACAACATTGTCAATGTTTCAAATATTTGAGGTAATTATGTTTCCTGAAATAGTTTTTTTTGGACTCAGTTGGACCCCAGTCGGGATTTGGGCCAGAATCAAGGCCCACATCCATGATTCTAGCAAGAATCATGTGCCCCACTAGCTATCAACGATGGAGATCTTGCGCAAGCCCCATCACACAGTCAAAACGCGATCTCAACCCCCCTCGTATGACATGCCTCACGACCAAGTACCTCACACGATCTCAAGCGCTTGGATGGTGAATCCACGCCACTGACACTATTACCTATAAATACGATCTCCTAATCTTTGAGATCTACTTTAGATCCTTATCGCCAGCGATCACTTATGCCAGAGGTCTTTCCTCAGACCGTCTTGGGTGGCAAGTTGCAGGATCATGAATCACTACCAGCCATACCATGCAATGATTCTAAGTTGTACCCATCATGGCACCCACTGCGGTACCCCTCACGACACAAGATGTACAAAACTTGATTGTTGTGCTCAACTATCAAGCCACAAATATCGCCTAGTAGAATGTGCACATGACTCAAGTTAAAAGGGAGATGGAAGTTGTCTGAGCTAACACTATGCCACTTCTTGGGTGTTGAATCCTCATTCACCACCACCGAGGACCGTGGTGTTATGACATCTGCAATCCAGTGCACCGTCATCACATTCTCCGTCAATCCTCCAACATCGCCAAATCTAGACCACTAGCGTGAATTACCATCTAACTACACCTCTTTGGTTGCCTCATCTACACACGGTCACCGTTCGCGCGATTGGGAAAGATCTCCCCACAATAGAGGAATACGATGTGCACCTTCTCCAAAGGATCTATCACAATGCTCGGGTTTATCTCGGCGTGGGTCGTTTACTCAAAAGATCGAAGACTATTCAATTATGAAATCTCTAGAGAAACTAATCATTTTGAACATGTAGAACGGTGTGGGAGATCGTGATGAGCACCTCAACTAATCTGACCTAATGTTCTGTTACCGAGGTGTCAGAGATGCCGTCAAGTGAAAATTTTTCCCTCTAACGCTTTTTAAGGCGGTACTAACCTGGTTCTCGGGTTGGCAGCCGAATTCAATATCCCCCTATTTCGAGCTTGTTGAACTCTTCTCGGCCCATTTTACTGCTTGAAGGTGTAAGCTAGAGTTGGCCAAGGTGGTCAAGGTAGTTTGATAGGGCGAGAGCAAAACTCATAGGGAGTATCTTCAATGAATTAACAAGGAGGCTATGAATGTCCGATATTTGACTTATAAGATTAGATTGTATTTCATTGAAGACGACGTCTGACTAGGAATCTAGAGGATTTACTTCATCGATCACATAATTTTTTTGATTATGAAAGAAACGAACTAGAGACTCAAGCAGTGGGAAGGCCCGCTACAGAGAAGAATGTGCATCAACAAGAAGGTCAAGCAATGACGGAACATAGGGCTTACCCGTGAACCTTGTGTTCGAACAACTCGTTTCTCGAAACACACCTCGCTGAAGGTATCTCGGGCGAAGATTTTGGCCGAGTGCATAAACAATTAATTCTTGGTTGTGAAGCCCTCAGAATCCATTGAGCAGAAAACTTGGATGTTAAAGAAGAGGTAATGCTATTACCGTAAGAGTAATGGGAATGATACCAACATGTACTACACTCTGATAGACGATATTGAGGAGCTCATTCGTAATGGGATGCTCCACCAGTACATAAAGAAATAAGGGGAACAAAAACTTTCCTGGTGTCCCGTAAGGGGATGGATACGGTGAATGAAATAAAAAATCGTGCTAAGAACGATAATAATGAATTGGCTTACGAGGAATAGAACCGGAAGTTGAGAAGCCTACTTGTGGCCATGGTGATCTTTTGAGGCTAATGAAAACTCTTAGAAATAAAGCTTTTTCAAGAGGTACGTAACTTGTGTATATAAATAAAGTCTTTTTTATATAATTTAATATAAATGTGCTTTTAATGTTTAAAATGTATATTGGGCACATTTGGTTCCATTTGTGGGGTTTCACCTTGTAGTTAGTTGTGCAGAAAATTTAGTGCAATTGTTGTCTTTGGCGTAGAGGGTTTGAGCAAAAAGAAATATCTGATGTGGTCCTTGGTGTTGAAATCAAGGCAAAGGCATTTTGTCTTTTGTGGGGCGCAACAAAAGCAATATGCTTAATTTAATGAGGCACTGCAAGACAAAATGTCTTTGGTTTTAGGGTTACTTTTGCACTTTTTAGCACTTGCCTAGTGAAAATGTTACTTGCAGCAATGATCTTCATCAGCCCAACATAGAACCATTGGAAATAGATCTATGACAATAGGAGCTTCTTTTAACACTCTACTTAATTATTTTTGTTCTTTATTTTTGTGTAATTTTTTTGTTATTGTACTTGTGGTTATAATGACTTTATTAGGAGTAGTTCAATGTTATTTTCCACGTTTCAGTCAAGACAATGTGATGTATTTTGGAACCAAATGATTAATATTGTGAAATCTGTTGCGACATTATTATCTTGTATGTTTTAATGCTATATTTTCTTGCTAAACATATTCAATTTATTTAGGATAGTGTGGGTTATTTACTGAAAAGTTTTAATTCACTGATTTCACAAGATAAAATTGTAGTCTATGCGATCGGGATATTGACTAGAAAACTAAAAAGGCTAGAATCTTGGTTAACCTAGATTCTAACCTTTTAAATTTTATGTTTGTTATTTATTTTAATTTTTAGGTATCAAATTGGTGGGATGACTACAGTTTTGGGGTTAATTATACGACTATTTTGGAGCTATTTCTGGTATTATGCATTGTGCTGTATTTTAACAAATGTTGTCACAACACCATGTATCTTCATTTACAACACCAATACTCAGGACCATGGTGTTGCCGAGACTGCTGGAGAAGGTGAAAAAGCCCGTCCAAAATTTAAAATCGTGGGGGAGACTGTGGCAGACCAAAAAAGGACTAGTCATGGAAGCCAAAAGAGTGCCAGGCTAAATGCAAGGAGATGATTTTCGATCCTATGTTATCTCTTTTTTGCTTTTCTCTTTCTGTTTTTTTATTGTTGTCATTTTTGCAGTTGTTTTTGTGTTGATGTTTGCTGTTTTGTTGTTATTCTGTAACTGCCCATCCCATATTTCATTTATTGGCACTGGGGATACAACTAGTAATTAAGTTTGGGGGTGGAGCAAGCTGTTAGTTGTTTTTAGTTTGTTTTATTTAGTATAAGAGTATTTTCTATAGTGATGTCATTGTAGTAATTTCCTTCAATAAAAAAATAATTCATTGTTTTGTTAGTCAAGGTAAAATATGATGGGGAAGGTAAAAATTTGGTGTCGACCTTAGAATTATGGAAAAAAATGGTTTAGTCCTTTGTCCCCACAGCGCTTGTGTTTTAAAAGTAGATATGAGGCATTGTTTAGGTAGAGGTGAGGTGACTGCTTAGTAGGACTAAAACTTCCCCAAATTCAAGAAAGACTGCAAGTAGGGTAGAAAGTATGTTTGGGGTTTGCATAAAAATTGTTAAAGCCTTAACACTGTCAAATTCTTAGAGGGTAAACATATAAAAGTAAAGAAAACAAATGAATAAGTTGCTTGCTGAGTAACTTGGTCATTCTTTGAGTAACTTGACTGCTGAATAACCAGGTTACTCTCTGAATAAGATTGTGGTCTTAGTCAAAGGGTAGTAAACAAAAAAAAAGAGGAATAAGAAAGGAAGAATATATGTGTGCATAACTCTAGTAGAAAAATAGATAATAAGAAGTCAAGATATAAAGAAAGGCTACTCATGTGTTGGCATTGTATATCTTTCTTCTGATAATTAATAAAGAGGGATAGTGTAGGAAGTTCTAAGTAGAAGCCAGAGCAAAGCCAAGTAGTTGTTGAAGCCTATGGAAGGAATGCAAGAGAGAACACAATCCCTTAAGGTTTAGGGAAAAACCCTTGATTTTATAAATTGCTAAGAGCTCTTGATGTGGTTAGTCTGAGGAGGAAGCTTTGAGAATAGGAATTGATTGCAAACTGTTTTTATGTTGTATAGCTTCTAATGTGCTGTGTTAGTTGCTGTCTGGAGTGTTATTCTTTGAGGACAAACAACAGTTCAAGTTTGGGGGTGTGATAACTCTTAGAAACAAGAGTTATCAACAAATGAGAATTAAGCTTGTTCAATAGTAGAGTGTGTAAATAAAGTCTTTGTATATAATTTAATAAAAATGTGTTCTTAATGTTTAAAATGTATTTTGGGCACCTTTGGTGCCATTTTGTGGGATTTCGCCTTGTATTAAGTTGTGCACGAAAGTTGTGCAGCTACTGTCTCTGGTTCTAAGTAGAAGCTGATTTATGACTGTAGGAGCTCGTTCAAAGACTCTACTTAATTATTTCTGTTCTTTACTTTTGTGTAATTCTATTGTTGCTCTACTTATGATTGTAATGACTTTATTAGGAGTAACTCAGTGTTATTTTACCATGTTTAAGCTCACCATGAGCTAATTCCATTTTCAATCAATACTACGTGATATAATTTGGAACCCAATGATTAATGTTGCAAAATCTGTTATGACATCATTATCTGGTGTGTTTTAATGCTAATATTGTTGCTAAACCTGATCGATTTAGTTTGGATAGTGTGGGTTGATAACTGGAAAGGATTAATTCACTGACTTCATGAGATAAACTGGTAGTCTAGGTGAAAGGAATATTAACTAGCTTGGTAATGGTAAGAAACCAACACCAAAATCACTGTGTGGCCTGAATCATGATAAAAAAACTTTAGAATGGACCTGATGGGAGCTTAGGAATAAGGGTATATTAGTAACATTCCACTTAATAGTGGTTGGGAAACTCACTTGGTCTTTGGAGACAGAGACCTCTTTGATGGGAAACCCAACATGTACATTCCACTGCTAGTCTGATCTGCCATGGTAAACTTCAAGGTGAGAAAAATCATGGTACATCAGGGAAGCTCGGTAGACATAGTGTTTCTCAAAATTTTGACTAGGTTGGGCATCTCGAAGGAGGACCTCACCTGGTAATGGGAAACAGACCTCTCCGGGTTAGATAGTTCAAATACCAAGCCTTTTGGCTGCATTAAGCTCATGGTGAATTAAGGTGACGAGTCGCTTACTCAGACTATCAATATCCCTTTCATTTTCCTCCCATGCAACTCGGTTTACAACTCTATAATTGGTAAACCGATTTTGGACCATTGGGTGCAGTGGCCACTTCAGTCTACCTAAAGATGAAGTTTTGTTCGCTGAACGCCGACTTGAATTGAGTTCAAAGATTCCGCTTATTGTCTATGAAGGCTGAAGAGGAAGAATATTCCCCACCGAGGTGTCAAAGTAGAAACACACAAGCAGGCAGCCGATGTCAACGTTGCTGACTTGGATGCTCATTATGAGCCTGAAAACTTATAGGACTAGGATGACATGCTCTTGCTAAAGATCTGAAAAAGAAGATCAAGAGGTTGGAGCTAGGTGGAGAATTCTTACCTATCCTCATAGGTGAAGATCTTGAGAGGACTGTCAATATTGGCGCCGACTTTCCAACCGAAGTAAAGGAGGATCTCATCTAATGCCTTTCGTGAGAATGTAGATCTCGTTGCTAGGATTATGGCCGATATGTCGGGAGTCTCCCTAGATATTGCTTGCATTACATTTATATTGATCCAAGGGAAAAATGGGTGGCACGATGTTGGAGAACCCAGTCAGACGCAAAGGCCAAGGATGCCTCTAAAATTGTAGATGACTTCACAGAGACCAATTTTGTATAGGAAGTCAAATATACCACTTGGTTATGAAATGTTGTATTAATCAAGAAATCTAATAGAAAGTGGAAAATTTGTGTTGATTAAACTAATCTTAATAACACATGTCTAGGGTATGCCTTTCCTCTTCCCAACAAAGATAAGTTGGTAGACAACTCGTTCGGATTCCGAATCTTATTCTGTAACACCTTAGATTTTAGCCGACAATAAAATCTAGTTGTTCTCATTTTACCAATCAGACATGTATCGCCAAGCTTTGGATTAATAAAACGAATATGCAAAAATTCCCAAGAATATCTTTCATTAGAAGAAAACTGTTTTAGGTTCTCAAAAGAGTCTTATATCAACAATTCAAAGGCTTAGTAACAGTACATATTCTATTACAAATGAAACATATGATACTTCTTTTGGTCCCATCAGTACAAAGATACAAAATAAATACATAATCGTTCGAAAAACATCTCATTCCTAAGCTTTTGATGTTGCCAACTTCAAGTACAGTAAACTTGAAAATCTTATTAACTTCATTTTCGATGTCGCTAAGACTTCTCTGTAACCTCAAACTTCAACAATCACATATTTTACATGATATCTGTTAAAGCACAACATTATAAAGGATGAGATTACAATAATCTCAATGTGTTCCTCAACCTAGCTATACATAAACTCACGGTGTCTTTTAGTTAATATTACCCCCGACGCCTTCCCCAAAGAGATGAAGTCTTACAGATATATAAATGCTACAATCCCCACGAAGCGGGAAACCCTAACTCGAACATATTATTTAAGTTTCAACTTGAGAGTCTTGGACAGGGATCATGAATTCCCCACCCAAGTGTGCGACATAATCCTTTAGTTCATTTTATTTATAGATATATGTAGATAGTTTGTCCACACAAAATGCTCGACGAACGGAGTATATATGAAACTCAACACATAAAAAAACAAGATACATAAGAGTTTAATCATATAGCAATTAATGTCATTTGAACACAATACTATACAGTTCAATTGAATCAATTGCACATCAAGATTAATGGAGAACCTCATATATCCAAAGCATCAAATGTTAAGAGTTGGGATAAATTAGGAAGGCTTTTTGACTAAATTAATAACACCATTCAATTTTTTATTATAGGTGTAGCTCGTTTCTTCAGCTTTCCAATGCATCCAATAACATTCAAATCAGAGTTCCAAATCAAAAGATACAAATAAAACAGTCAAAAGGCTGACGAAAAGAACTGCCAACCCAAAGGCACACACAGACAGTGCTTAAATACGCACGACCCTTGCTCCCTGTACAACATTGGAAAACCCATTATAAAGCTTACTTAAGCAACCTTTAACTACCAATCGAACCCTAATCCTCATCCAACCCAAAATACAAACTTAATACATATAAAATCAAGTTCAAACCATCAATCACAACATTGTAAATTACCAAATCATCAAACATTCAACCCCTTTGGGCTTAACACTCTTTCACTCATTTGAGCAAATGAGTGGGGTGGATACCACAATAAATATATTCAGAATACCATGAGGTCAAACACCTTAATGTGTCAAAAACCCTAACTTTGAAGATGGGGAAAAAGAGGAAACTCACATGGATACTCTTCACTACTGTCATACCCTAATTTTGTCCGCCTAGGTCAAAACCCTAATTCTCAACAAAAATAAATAAATTAAGAAGTGTGGCGTATTTTGAAGAGTGTGAAGAACATTGTGCATGCATTTTTTTGAGTTTTTAGGGCAAAAGGGTATTTTGGTCATTTTCTAAAAATAAGATATTTTTTCATCAAAAATCATTGTGCAATTTTAGAGAAATTTATTTGAAGCAAGACACCCTTGGTCATATATTTTTTGTGCATACATGCACGCATTTGCATAAAAATTCAAATTCAAAAAAGGCATCAAAAAGGAATATTCTACAAAAATTTCAAGATGAGGTTTTTATGATATTTTTGGTCATGGTGATCTCATAAAATGGCATATTCCTAAGATTCCTAGTATGTGGCCTAAATTGGGTGTATTTTTGTACAATTATCCTAAGAAGAATAATCAAAAATGAAGGGATAATAGAATGGTCATATGATAGTACAATAGTACAATATGACAACTTGCAAAACTTGGGCACCACTCTCCCTTGCTATTTCGAATTCACCCCCCTTCATTTCCCTCTCATTTTGCATTTTTTTTGTCCCTCATCATGTGTGTTTCAATCTTCACCCTCCATTCAAATTTTAAATGCAATCCTAGAGTGAGATGCACAATGACCTAAATACCCTTAAACCTAGTTGCTCTCTATATATACCTTAGAAACCTCATCTCACATAGACACCTTTTTTTTGGCCTCACAATTCATTCACAAAACCCTAGCACACAAACCTCTCCTCTCCTCTCCTCCTTTGGCCGAAACCACCAACAACCATTCCCTCCTCCATTTTTCTTCATTTCACTTCCATTTTCCATCTCATATTAACTCCTACTTCATATATCATCCATCTCTTCTACCAAGATTCAAGTGTTCATCATCCAATCTCAAGAACAAGGCAAGTTGCGCAAGGTTTTGGTGAAGATCTAGTGGATTTGTGGGTTTTCTCTTCATACTCTTTATTTATTAGCTTGGATTCAAGGTATACCTCAAAACTCTTGCATCATTCACTAAGTTTTTTTTTTTGCATCAAAATGTAAAAATCATGTTTCTAATCTTGCATCCTACCATATTCATGCATTTTAGTGTTGGTATATTGTTGATTTGTTGATTGTTGTTGGTGAGAGGTATCTCAAACATTTTGACAAGCACTTAGGGAGGCTTGGGTGTTTGAGATTGCTTCTCACCCTTGAATAAATTGTGATTTGTGTTGTTATCATTTTGCTTGTTGCATTTTGTGAAATAAAATTGTGTTAGGAAGCTATGAATGTTTTGCACCCTTAGCATAAAATAGGTTTAATCGAGTTTTGATGTATTTCTTTATGCAATCTTGTTATTGAGGCTTGATTTTGAAGTTCCCATGTCCAAACATGTTGTTTGATTTTGCAAATATTCATTTTTAATGCCTTCTTATTTTCACAAAAATCAAAAAAATATGAATAGTTGTTGATTTTGGTGTTTGATTGCTTGGATCTTGTGAATAAATGTTCCTAAGTCTTGTTAGTGTCATTTGCTCGCTTGATTTTGTGTATTTGTTGAATGAATTTGTTGTTTGGTTATGTTTTGGTTCGCAAGTTTCTAATAAGATAGGGTTTTTGTTATTTCTTTGTGAAAAGGGTTTGCAATTGTGAGTAAAATGATTTCTCAAATTGTTTTAGTGTTGGTCGTTATGTACTTTGCTTGCAAATTATTCTATGTTGTTGATTGGCAAGAGGACTCACACTTGTGCCTTAGGCATTTCACTTTAAGTGTTGAGGATTGCCTAAGATGATTCAACACAACCTTGTATTTTTGATTGAAAATTTTGGTTTGCTTGTTAGTAACTTGTTTGCAAAGTTATTCTATGTTGAGGATTGGCAAGAGGACTCTCACTTGTGCCTAGTGCACTTCACTTTAAGTGATGAGGATTGCCTAAGATGATTCAATTTTCTTTGTGCAATTTTTGTTTGAAAATGCAAATGCTAGTTTTCTAACTTGATTAATCAATTTTGGTTACAAAAATGACTTGTTAATGCCCTCTTTTGGTCACTTTTGGTCTTGCAAATGTGATGTTCTTTCTAGGTCAATGTTATGCTTTAATGTTGATGATTTGGTAAAAGGACTAGACACTTATGCACTTGTGCATTGTCTCAAGCGTCAAGGATTACTAAAAGGGATTCAACCTTGTGCCTTATCTTGTGTTGACACCTAATTGAATTGAACTTTTGTATGATCTCTTTGTGTGCCAATTGTTGATCTTACATATGCATGCCATTAGATGGTGATGACTAAGTGTCATTCTTGTGCTCAAATGTTGTAATTGGTAATGTTTATGCTTTGCTTACATTGTTGATTGCTTTGCTTGCAATTTGTTAAATGTTGCACTTTGGTTCTTGACTTGGAAATTGATTGAATGTTCTACTTTCTTTTCCTTTTGGATGCCACGCCATCCCAACAAACCTTTTGTGACCAATGTCACCCTCAAACTCCCTTCTCCTTTCTTCAAATCAATCATTTTCTAAAGCTTTTTCCAAACTCAATTTTTTCTCAAATTGTTTTCATAAGACAATCAAATTCTTTCTAAGATCAACAATAAACCTTTTTGAAAACTCATAAGGAGGCAAGTCGGACGTACGGCCGGTGTTGTCTAGCGTCCTAAGATCGGAGCTGTACAGCTCAAACATCTTGGGATACTTATGAGAATTAAAACAAGTAATTAACAACTTGAACCCTTTTTTAAAAAAAAATGAGTAAGGAATCAAATCGGATGTACATCCGGGATCGGTTAGCGTCTTAGGGTTAGCGAGCTGTACAGTTCGTGCGAGCCTAAGATACTTGCTCAAATAAAAGTAATCAACCTCACAACAAATCCTTTTCTTCAAGTAATTCAAACATTTTCAATAAGTAGGGGGCACGTCGTCTGTACAGGCGGGGTTGTCTTTGTTCCAGGTCTAGTGGACTGTACAGTCTAGGACCGAAAACCCCTACAATAAAAAACACCAACACAGAGTTTCTCGACTGAGGAGAACTACGTAAGCTTTGAATTCTCCATCGCACCGGGGGATACGTAGGAGCGGGTCACATCCCGTCAAGCACACTTTTAAAAAATAATAAAAAGATTCTTCTTTTCCCCCGTTTTCAAAAACACTTTTCTCAAATAAAAAAAGAAGTAGAACGAATTGTTTCAAATCAACTCTGTCAAAACCGCACATCAAGTTAAAGGTTCCCTTTCGGTAGAAAGGAGGTGTGGGATGCTAATACCTTCCCCACACCTAACCGACCCCCGAACCTACATCTCTAGTTCTCAAAGGACCACCCGCCTTAAAAAAGGACCCTTTTTCAATGTTTTGGTCCCTAAATAAAAAATGTTGATGGCGGCTTCACAAATTTTCACGTTGTACGATGAAAGGTCCAATCCGGATCTTTCGGGGTGCAACAGCTGGCGACTTCACTGGGGACTTTCCTTTTAAAACGAGGGTCAGGCCTAATTAACTTGATGTGCGGTTTAATTGTTTGATTTGAATGTGATTGTTGTATTTCTCTCTTTTCTTCTCCTTCTTTTTCCTCTCTCTTTCTGATGTTTGAATGTTCTCTTGCATTCTCGTGTTGTTATGTTGCATTCATGTGCATTTGACTCTTCTTCTTCTATGTTCGCTTCTTGTTCCTTCTTCTCCTTTCATCTTCTTTTGTTTATATGCTTAATATGATCATGCATTTCTCCAATCCCCATGTCCCCTTCTTCTTTGCTCCCTTTCTTCAAGGTAAGCTCATGCATCATTCCCCCAATTCTACTATGATCCCTTCTTCTTTGCTCCCTTTCTTCAAGGTAAGTTCATGCATTCCCCCGATTCTATTATGACCCCTCTTCTTGGCTCCCTTTCTTGAGGTAAGCAGTGCATATGATTGTTGTTGGAACCCTAGGTTAGTTTACTTGTTTGTATTGAAATGATATATGCTTGCAAAACCCTAGGGTAGACGACTCTTTGTATGGACTGTTTTTGGATTTTCTTTGCAGGTGGGGGGGTATGTTTGTCGTTGTGCTCCTACACACACGTTGCACTCTTTTTACCCTTATATTTCTTGGTGAGACAGCCCTATACCCGGGCTAGAGCATATCTTAGGCTAGAACGAAGTCATTAGTGGCTGCTCACTGGACGTACGTCTTGTTGGGTGGTTGCGAAGACTTCACCTAGAGTTTGGCTTTGTTTGATGATACCATCACTTGGACGTACGGCCCTGTGATTGGTGGTCTCAGATGAGGTCGTTGGCTCTAGGAGCCTTATTTAGGGTCCTTCTTTTAGTGCTAACCTTGAAGTGTGTACCCGTAGAAATAGCCATAGATCCTGTCTCTAAGAAATCTTGGTAGGACACAAAGGAGCTTCATACCCCTGCATCCATGCTAAATAAAATATTTTTGCAAATAAACCGAAAAAAAATTATCAAAAAAAAATGTGTGAATTTCCGGCTTTTGAAAGCCTTTGCATTGTAAATAATTTTTTACTCATTTCCTTTTGCATACATCTTCATCCAGTGAAGATCATGATTTTTCATGCATTAAAAATTGCGAGTATCATGCACTTTCTCGCATATAAAAAAAAACATTTTTTAGAAACATCTCTCGTGCATTGTTATTTTCCCTTGCATATAAATATGTGAACCTCTCATTTTGCATATAGTTTAATTTAAAAAAAATCACGTCTCTCGTGCATTTTAAAAATAATTGCGAGTATCATGCATTTCATTTCATTGCATAAGAAAAAATGAAAACGAAAAAAACAATTATCATCTGCATAGCATAAGCATTTCAGTCATCCATAATCATGTACAAAAACCTTCAGCAAATAATGTGGGCATCGAGCCAATGTAGCATTTATGCATCATTTCATTAACCTCATAAGCATTATGTCAGAAAAAAGACGAAGAAGAACTACGTAGCTTTGATTCCTCATCACAATGGGGATACGTAGGAGCGGGTCATACCCGTCAAGCACCTTTTCTAAAAACCTTTTTCCCCAAATAAAGCACCTTTTTCTAAAAACCTTTTTCCCCAAATAAAGCACCTTTTTCTAATTTTTTTTTTCAATAAATCACTTGCATCTTCAAATCATTTTTAAAATCATTTTCTAAATCATTTTCCAAAAAAAAATGAAATAAGAGAAACTCCTTATGCAATCGTTCCATGGGTAGAAGTGCATCTTTGAATGATGAAGGGTAATATCTCAAATTTGTTTGTGCACTACAAATTTGAGATGATACTCTACGATATCGGGGCACTTTGACCCAATCAGGCGCAGTTTGTTTTCAAATAAAGTGAATAAGTGGAGTCAACCAAATGTCGAAGCATTTCAGTATATTACGTGAAGTATTGAGTCAGGATCCACTCAATGTTTCATGCAAGTTACTCAGAGTAACGACAATTGGTTGCCTCACGTCATCATTTTCGCAAAAAGGGGCATTGGTATTTCAGATCTTGCCGTGCCTCTAAAGAATAAAAATCATTTTGAAAAAATATCATTCTTGCATCTTGCATCATCCAAAAATGCATTGGAGTTTCGTATTTCATCTTGCATCAAAAACAAACAAAAAAATCTCCTTTAGAATAATTACACTTTTCAAGTGGTCATTTTTCATGCATTTGCTTATCATGATTTGTTCATTCATACATTGCATAAACCAAATAAAAAAGTTGTGATGAGAGACGAGACGCTTTTGCAAAATAATCTGTTGAAAAAGTTTACCCTTACTTATTTGCAAACTCAAGATGTTCCAAGGCACTCAGCTTTTCAAATCAACAGTTCATTTGCATCTTCTTCAAAAAAGGCATTGCATCTCATCCATTCCATGATAAAACACTGAAACAGTTCATCAAAAAAATTTTCCATCATGTTTTAACCAATGTTAACTCTCTACGAAGCATTCTTCTAGTGGGCGTGCATGCCATGTGCAGTTTCTCTTGTTTGAGTCTGTCAGTTTCCTTCCCTTATCATCATTCTCCATCCAAGTTTGATCCCGCCCCATCCACCCATAAAGTACATACTCTCCCCGCATTAGTACACACTTGACTTTTGGTTTAAATCCTCCATACAAGAGGGCAATTTTGTAATCACTTAATTACCTTGTTAAGATTGCTTTTCTTTGGTGCAAGTCTAAAAATGTGCATGCATTTGTTCAGTCATTCGTTCTTGTGCTTATGTCGTGTGCTCTACTAAACAGAAGGAATGGCAAGTTGGATTTATTCTCTAGCAAGAAACATGGCAACAAATCAAGGCGAATCAAGTCAGGGTGATCCAGGCCAGGTTCAGGTATTAGTCCAAGAGAATCGGGCATTAAATGCTAAAGTCGATGCGATGGGAATGCAAATGACTGAAATGATGGATATCCTGCAAGCCTTGAAAAACGGGATCACTACTGAAGCTGCTGCTGTTGTAAACCCTGGTGGGACTGCAACCATCCTTCCTACTTCGGGACCCGCTGAAACTGTGACTGCTATTCCTCCTCCGGGATCCGGGGTCAATCATCCTGCTCATGCCGCTCAATACGAGGGTTATCATCTCAATGTGGGTAGTGGTCCTCAGGGTCACCCGGCTGCAGCTCCTCAAGCAAGAGACAAGTACCAAGGGTCACAAGAACGGCCGAAAGCAATTGAAGAAGCCATGGAGGTACACGATCCAGGTCTGGCCCTTAATATGATTCCCTCTCCCATATTCAAGGTGCCTAACATTGGTAAGTTCGAAGGAATGACTTGTCCTGTTAATCACTCGGCCGCATACTGTACAGAAATGTTCCCACTCACAAAAGATTACAAGTTGTTGACCTACTACTTCCGAGAAAGTTTGGCTGGGGAAGCTTTAAGCTGGTACATGCAAGAACATACTCACACTAGGTGTTGGAGAGAGTTAGCTAATGCTTTCCTGGAGCGGTTCAACTACAATATTGGCAAAGCTCCCAACAAGGCACATTTGCAAAATATGTCACAAAGAAACAAAGAAATATTCAGAGAGTACGCCCTGCGGTGGAGACATTTGGCAGCACAGGCGAAACCGTCTCTTCTTGAGAAGGAGATGGTCGGCATATTCATGAACACTCCACCGCCACTGTATTATGACAAGTTAGTTGAGAGTGCCTCTTCAAGCTTCAAAGACTTGGTCCTTGCTGGGGAAAGTTTGGAGAATGGAGCAAAGAAAGGAAAAACTGCCTACAGTTCAACCGAAGCTACTCCCATAGCAGGATCCGGGGATGTCTCCTATAGTCCCGAAATCCTCCCTCAAGTCCTGCACTCCTCCACTCAAATCAGAAAAAGCCAGAAAACACAAAATTATGTTAGAAGGAAGCCTGAGGATTTCGATCCAATTCCAATGTCCTACTCAGACCTATTTGACCATCTTGTCAGTCATGACCTAATTTCCATCCGCTCCATGAAACCCGTTCAGCCTCCTTTCTTGAGGAGCTATGACCCAGAAGCTACGTGCAAATTTCATGCAGGGGGAGTGGGACATTCTGTGGAAGATTGTAAAGCATTGAAACATGCGGTCCAGGATCTAATCGACTCCAAACATTTGAATTTCAATGACAGCAATGTTAATGGCTTGACTGTGAAGGAGAGTGGAGAAACCAGTGCTGTGGCGGGCAAAAGAAGGTCACCACAATACAACCCCATCCCTGTGTCATACGCCGACCTATGCAGCTATCTAATCAGTCATGGATGGATCACTCCTCGCAAGATGAGATCAGTTCAACCTCCATTCCCAAGCGGGTACAATCCAGAAGCCACTTGCGAGATCCATGCTGGGGCAATTGGGCATTTTGCTGAAAATTGCTATCTTTTGAAAAGTTTGGTTCAGGGCTTCATTGATTCCAAGCAGTTAACTTTTGAGAAGGGGGGAAGGATCAAGTTCTCAGGGTCTGTGAACTATTAAGCAAGGATAGCAGTTGTTGAAGAGGGTTGAAGTGGTGAAAGCGGCATCATCAAAACATTTGTGTCTTTGTCATGCATTTCATAGCATTTATGAGTGATTGTTGATTTTCATGTAGTTTTTCAGCTCAAAACAATTTTCTGTAATGCAATCCTTTGGCTCTGCCCAAGGCCTTAGGATATTTCAATAAGGGCACACATGTTTCCTTTTAGTATCATCATCAGTAAAATGTTATTTTGAATTCCTCAATAAAATTTCTTTCTTTCATTTTGTCATGTGTCTGTTATTTGCTTTTCAATTCCTCCCAACGCGGATCAAAAATAATAACAAATGAAAATAATCTTTGAAAACAACGACGCCAATGGTTCATATTGTGACTCTGATTACCCGATTAACCAAACTGAGAGAGAGGCTGAAGACAACTAGGATGTTTCTTCGGAGTTAATAAGTGAAGAATTGGCTAAGGCTGTAGAAATTCATGATGCCACAACTAGGTTGGGCAATGAAGTCAAAGCACAAGTTCAAGCAAAGTGGAGCAATTCTGAGGAAACCAAACAAATGTTACAAGCGAACCTCTTTCGCGACCAAACCCTTTTCCTTCTTCAGATCAACCAACTTTCCCATTTCCCATTACAAGTACCCCATCACAAAAAAAAATTCATAACCAAATGCCTGCCATCGCCACCTTCCTCACTACCAGTGGCCTTTCTACAAAATCAACCCATCTCATTTGCTCCTCCCTCTGAACCTCCTGTCACCCCAGTTAATACCAGAACCCAATCAAGCATCCTCCAACCGCTGCAGGGGTTTCATTGCCATTATCTCTCCAATCACCCCAGACAAGGATCATTTCAAATATCCAAAAATAGTGTATCACTTTTATCAGCTCACTCAACTCAAAAGCAAAAAAGGAAAAAATCAGAACAAATGAAACAAAAAAGAACAGATTCAAAAAATGAAAATCCCAAAAATGAAAAAACAAGGGAAAAAGAGACGAAAGAAATATAAGTTGTGAGCTGATACATTTGGCCATAAAGCGTAAGAGATCCTTGTCTCAATGAACCTTCCTACACCTTGTTGTGTATGACCACCCTTTCTTCCATAAACCTTCAAACATTTCATCATTCCTATACATCTCTCCTTTCATAAAACCGCAAACACTACCTCGACCTCGTCATCCCGCCCTCCACAAACCCTCATTCCTTCCTCAGACTCCACCATCAGATTTGCAATCAAGCTGTTGTGCAAGAATAAGAGAACAAAGTGGTCCGTCCTCATGAGGAATCAAGTGACATGATCAATTTGAGCAAAGGAGAGGATTGACGCCATGATAAAGAGCAATGAATCAACAAGTTTGTGTAAATCACCCTTCTGACATAAGACACTTGCCATTATAACAAAGTCTGTAATTACCAAAGTTGGGTCTGTTGCGCAGCTTTCCAAGCTAAGGTAGTCACAAATGACAGTATGAAGACTCCAGGTCAAGCATCATGATCCCTCCCTACGCCACCCTAAAAATGGGGCAGTTAGAGACAATCAACAAAGGATATCAAGGACGATGATGACCTTCATGGAAATCAGGCTTTGTTTTACACTCTAACAGGGGCAAACCCCATATGATGGAAGTAATACTTTCATTGAGCCTTATCAAACCAAAGTACATTTGTCTTATGTCAGAAGAAGAATAAGAGAAAGCTCAAACCGAAGAAAGCTCATCTTCAACAATTTCAAAGAAGACTCAATGCTCAGAAAGATCATGAACCTCCAAAGGGATTCCCATGGAGATGAACCCAGTATCATGAAGACGAAGAACTTATTCTCCGGAGGGGCCTTTAATTCTCGCAAAATGGGATGCAAGAAAAGAAAACCCCAGTTTCCAGTAAATTCAGATGCAGTCAGAAAGGAGTATGCCTAAAGAAATAAATGAAAAAAGGGAAAGATGAGCCAAGTAAGAATCAGCTCGCTAGGTTGAAAACCCGCAAAGGGCGGCCTAGGCAAAACCAGAGCGACCCGGTGGATTGAAAACCCGCAAAGGGCGATCCAGGCAAAAATTAGGGTCAGAAAACTTGGACTTGAAATGAAAAAGGCAATCAGCACTCCCAAAAGTTTGGATAAAGGGGTGATCAAGGTCATGAGTATGGACGATTGGCATCGTTACTTCAAAAGAAAAAACACAAGATCTACTTCCCCTTTTTCTTGTATTTTTCCAGTTTAAAAATTTTTCAATGTACTTTCAATTGGCGTGACCTTCTGCACGTCCAGTTTCCATAACAATAAGAATTCAACTTTTTCTTCCATGTGTTTGCTTTTCGTGTCTTTTATCTTCACTTATTCTGTCTCTTTGTTTTAAAATAAATGTTTTTATGATTGATGATACTGAATTGTGAAACCTGTGCATGAGTCAAAAAGAATTACAATCATTGCGAAATTTCTGAAAATCACAGAAAAGAGGGGATCCCTCATATAAATGAATTGGCAAAAAACAAACACGGGCACAATCACTTCAAATGGCAAGCAAACTTATGCGCGGCTCTGGCATTGCTATTACCCTAGATGGTCCTCATGTCTCAGGCCCAAAGGAAAAGATTTGCACCAAAGATTAAAACAAGGTTTAGTGATCACCAAGTGAGGCTTCTTTCATGCCAAAAGTCAAGACATTCATAGAGAACCAAAGATTTGCACTGAGAACACCACTCAGATCCAAAAGTTGGGGCATTCTCTTCACCACCCACCCACCCTGGTCTTGGGAAAGTTTGTTCATTGTCCATCCCATTCATATACCACCCTCAGTTCATAACCAGTACCATAACTTCATCCCCTTTCACAAACCCACTCAAAGAACCCACTTGAAATTGTCATTCTAAAGTGGGGCATTTCCATAACTGTTCACTCCCGCTCAAATGAGCAGAGTTCTCCCTAAAGTCATTCACATCCATAAATTCCTGTCGGGGCTGTCTCTCAACTCACTGTCCTAAACCAATCCCAAGTTAACTGACTCACTCGTCCACATCTGCACTCTTATGCATCTTACTAGTCAATGCTTCAGAGAGAGAGAATACAAATTGATCATGTGGTGTTTAAAGTTCAGTCATCATGGAAATGGAAAGGAAAATAAGTGAGCTTGTTAATAAAAACCTTGAGAACACCAGAGTTTGAATCAAACCTAGTTTTTCCAAAGAATGGTCCATAGCCATCTCAATTCCTTGCATTCAAAGTCTCGCGTCTCATCATCATAAAAATGTTTACGAAAATGTTTAAATACTCCAATCATTCATCCTCCTCATGCATGTAGGCATTTCATGTTATTCAAAGCATTACATTCGCATCATCCACATTCATCACAATAAAAGCAAAAGAACACAGACATTCCATAGCATTTATCATCATCACATCAAACATCAAATCAGTTTTCAATACAAAAAGAGGCATTCTTAATAAATAGTCATAGTCGTCACGATAGGACGCTTGAATTGATCACTCAAGAATCCTAAAGTCCCTATGCTAAAAGAAAATTAAAAACATTCATTGCATCACGTGCATTCGCATAACCTGCCCTTTTACTATTACAATTAAATAGACAATTATCAGAGTCACCTCGAAGGGCGCTACATTTTTCACCATTTTAAAAAAAAGAAAATCTCCAAAATAATTTATATAAAAGAAATCACCAAGCAGCGGAAATATTAACCAGTTTAAACATCTCCAGAATTAACAATTAAAGACATCTCCAAAATAAATTAAAACAATTTCCAATAACTAAAATAATAGTTCAAAACGATAACTAACGACTCCCCGGTGCTACATATCAAAGCTGACACAGACCCAAACGAGAGAGGAAGCAAAACCTAGCAATTCCTCCACGAGCACTAGCGATCACCTGCAGCGTTGCCGCATGAGAGCAACATTCCAAGCAGAAGGGGTGAGTCTAACAGAGGTAATAAGCAGATGATAAAAATATGCTAGCATCAGGTAACTACAGCAACACAATACAATTACACCATATCACAGCACCAGATACCAAAGGAAAAGTCCATTTGACAGTGAACCACCAAAGTTATAACATTCATAGACAATGGGATGATATGCAACCCCTCCAGTGGGCATATGCATGCGGTACCGATCACCAAAATGAGCCACGACGGGCATATCACCAATAAACACCAGAGGCAGAGCCTATATCACCAAAACATGCATATGACAATGCGACACCATGATTATGCACCAACTCACCATAACAAGTATTTAAAATAAATACTATATCACCAGAATCAAAACAAATGATTTCACCAAAAATAGCACCAAGTTGTAGCATCACAGCTACCACTAAACTCTCCTGAGCATACCAGCACCGCACCTGAAATATTAACACCAGACGGCTCCACAACGCGGACATAACGAACGCACACCACGCACAAGACTGGCGCACAGCGCCTAGGCACATCGCACCTACTTCAGCGAATTAATTAAAATAGCAAACGACATCGGATTTCAAAAAATAAATACTTGTTGGAAAGCCCTATGGGTCTGGTTATCATCCCTAAGTTCAGTTTTTGAAGGAGAGTGTCCAATAGGTACAGTTTTCGAAAAGCACACAGGCTAGTTGCAAAAGAGGACAGTTTCTGTCCTTCAAATTCAAGCAATTCCAAAGTGACCAAAACTCAATCAAATTGCATGAAACTTGTGCATAAACTGGGGAAAATTTTGTCTAGTTTTCAAAGAAATTGGATTCGTTCGAAAAGGAGTTCTTTTGAAAACGTGGTAACCAAAACACTGACCCTGTGTCCAGATTGTTTCCAGAATCTTACTCTAACTTATGGAATTAATATCTCGAGCTACACAACTCTAAACGCAACCAAACCAGTGCCAAATTAACAAGCATTAAGTCTATTTTCCAGAAAAATAAACCACATAATTTTTCGGTCAATACAACGTTCCCAGTCACCGAAATACCGAATCTATACCCAAATCGTTTCCAGAATTTTATCCTAACTTGTATCGCCTATAACTCGAGCTATACAACTCCGAATTTGACGAAACCAGTGCCAAAACGACCGGCGTTAAGTCTATTTTCAAAAACAATCAACCTCATAATTTTTAGATCAACTAAACAGCGCCAGTTTTAGAAAAACCGAACCTGTGTCCAGAATCGCTAAATTGCCAAACACCAAACCCTAACGGCAACGACACCGCAACCACCACAACAAAAACGACAATTCGACAACGCGACAACAACAATCAACCACGCACAGCAACAACAAAAACACGAACAATAACAACACCATCATCGTGATACAACAATCACGCAACAACAAATAACGAAACAAATCACAATAACGTGCAATAATCATCAAAGCACCAATCTCAACGAAAACACGATATGCAACAACACGAACAATTCAACAAAGCCCTAGACTACCCACACATAATTATCATCAACCCATTATCAAGGTTAAGCCCACCCTTACCTCGAATAACGTAAGCTCCGAAACACGACGAACGAGACACGAACAAAACCACAGCAACACGAACGATCTCCTTTTGAAATTCTTCGCGAAACCCTCCTCTTCTCTCCCTCTTTGCGCCGCGTGCTCTCTCTCTCACTCTCACTTTCGTTTTTCTTTTGCTTGCTGCGAATGAGGGTTTGGCTTAAACCCCCAGGGTTTAAGTTGAGGGCTCAGTAAACACTGGGCTCTCTACGTCACCACCTCCTTTACTCGTTTCACCTCCTACGCATATAAAATATTAACCTTTTAATTTATCTATATCCCGCCTCCAAATTATTTTAATAATTCAATCAACTATTTTAATTAAATTATTTCCGGGGTGTTACAACCCTCCCCCACTTAGAATCTTTCGTCCTCGAAAACATACCTGATTCAAACAGCTCCGGATAGGACTCTCGCATCTTGCTCTCCAACTCCCATGTCATGCTTTCACCAGCAGCTCCTAACCAGACCACTTTCACCAGGTTTATCTCTTTGCCACGTAAAGTCTTCACTTCACGATCTTCAATTCGCACAGGCATTGTCTCCACAGTGAGATTATCCCGCACATGCACATCATCCATCGGAATCACATGGGACGGATCCGAAATATACTTCCGAAGTTGCGACACATGAAATACATCGTGCAAATTCGAAAGATTAGGCGGCAAGGCCACCCTATAAGCAACATTACCAATTCTCTCAGTGATCTGATACGGTCCAATGAAACGAGGAGTCAACTTCTTTGTCTTCAATGCACGCCCAACACCAGCCATAGGCGTGACTCTCAAAAACACATGATCACCAGCTTGGAATTCTAAATCCTTCCTCCTCTTATCATGATAGCTCTTCTGTCTACTCTGCGACGCTTTCATTTTCTCACGGATCAATTTCACCTTTTCAGTAGTCTCTCGAACAACCTCGGGTCCAAGAACAATACTCTCCCCAGATTCATGCCAACACAACGGAGTCCTACATCTCCGACCATACAATGCCTCGAACGGTGCCATCCCGATGCTAGAATGGTAACTATTGTTGTAAGTAAACTCGATCAACGGAAGGTGAGTATCCCACGCACCTCCCTGCTCAAGAACACAAGATCTCAACAAGTCTTCCAACGACTGAATGGTCCTCTCTGTCTGCCCATCAGTTTGAGGATGATAAGCTGAACTCAACCTCAATTTAGAACCCAACGCTTCTTGCAAACTCTTCCAGAAATCAGAAGTGAACCTAGGATCTCTGTCAGACACAATGCACAAAGGAACACCATGCAACTTCACAATCACCTGAATATAAATCTCTGCCAATCTCGACACCGGATACGTGATATTGATAGGAATAAAATGAGCAGACTTCGTCAATCTATCCACAATCACCCAAATCGAATCGTGCCCCCTCACAGTATTAGGTAACCCTATCACGAAATCCATAGAAATACTATCCCACTTCCATTCCGGAATCTCCAATGGTTGCATCAACCCAGCAGGCTTCTGATGCTCAACCTTCGATTTCTGACAAGTCAAGCAGGAATACACAAACTGCGCCACATCACGCTTCATACCAGGCCACCAAAACATCTTCTTCAGATCCTGATACATCTTTGTAGCTCCCGGATGGATACTCAACTTACTCCTATGACCTTCTTCTAAAATTGCTCTTTTCATCTCCTCATCATCAGGAATGCAGATTCTTCCATGGTACTTCAATACATTCTGCGCATCCAACTCAAAGTCTTTATTCTCGGATTGATCAATCCCAACCATCAGGTCAACTAATTTAACATCTAACTTCTGAGCTTCTCGAATGCTAGCCATGAATTCATTATCAATCTTCAACATCCCCAATCTGACACTCTGAGGCGTCACTTCACAAACCAAACTCATATCCCTGAACTGCTCAATTAATTCGAGTTCTCTAACCATCATTGCTGACATATGCAACGTCTTTCAACTTAAAGCGTCAGCTACCACATTAGCCTTTCCCGGATGATAGTTCAAGCTAAAGTCATAGTCTTTCAGCAACTCCAACCATCTGCGCTGTCTCATATTCAACTCTTTCTGATCAAACAGATACTGCAAACCCTTATGATCACTGAACACCTCAAACCTCGAACCATACAGATAATGTCTCCAAATTTTCAACGCGAACACAACTGCAGCAAGTTCTAAATCATGGGTAGGGTAGTTCTTCTCATGAGTCCTCAACTGTCTCGATGCATAGGCAACTACCTTACCATTCTGCATAAGCACACCTCCCAACCCCATCTTGGAAGCATCACAATACACCACAAACGACTCTTCCGGATTAGGCAACGTCAGAACAGGAGACGTCGTCAACCTCTTCTTCAATTCTTTGAAGCTCTCTTCACAACAGTCATCCCAGATGAAAGCTTTACCCTTGCAAGTCAACTGAGTCAACGGAAGTGCCAACTTCGAAAATCCTTCTATAAACCTCCTATAGTAACCTGCCAGACCCAGAAAACTTCTAATCTCAGTAACTGACTTCGGAGACTCCCATTGTAACACGGCATCAACCTTAGACGGATCCACGGCAATTCCATTCCCCGAAATAACATGACCCAGAAAGCTAACCTCCTTCAACCAAAACTCACACTTAGACAGCTTCGCATATAATTTCCTGTCCCTCAGAATTTCCAATACCAATCTCAGATGTTCTGCATGCTCCTCTTCTGACTTAGAATAAATTAGGATGTCGTCAATGAATACCACCACAAACCGATCCAGATACTCACGAAAGATACGATTCATGTACTCCATGAACACTCCCGGCGCATTAGTCACACCGAAAGGCATCACGGAATACTCATAATGCCCATAACGGGTTCTGAAAGCTGTCTTCTGAATGTCTTCGTCTTTCACCTTGATCTGATGATAACCCGATCTCAAATCTATTTTACTGAACACCTGAGCACCCACCAACTGATCCATTAAGTCATCAATCCTCGGAAGCGGATACTTGTTCTTAATAGTCACCTTATTCAGCTGCCGATAGTCTACGCACAACCTCATACTACCATCTTTCTTTTTCACCAACAACACTGGAGCTCCCCACGGCGACACACTTGGCCTCACAAATTTCTTTTCAAGCAGATCCTCGAGTTGCTTCTTCAGTTCTGACAATTCAGATGCAGACATTCTATACGGTGCCATAGACACAGGTTTAGTATCAGGTACCAGATCAATAGCAAACTCAACCTCTCTCTCTGGTGGTACATCCGGAATCTCGTCGGGAAAAACCTCAGAAAACTCTCGCACCACCTGCAACTCATCAACCTTCGCTTGGCTCTCAGCAGACAATGACGCCATTAATGAAAACAACTGGACGTCTTCCCTCATTACCCTATGCAACTGACCAGCAGACAACAAACCAGACTCTTCCTCTTCAGGAGAAAAGAAACTCACAGACCTTTCATGACAGTTGATATGAACATGGTTATCAACTAACCAGTCCATACCTAGAATAACATCCATTCCGCTCAGCGGCAAACAAATCAAGTCAACGAGAAAATCATTACCGAATATCGATAAAGGGCATTTAGCACAAACAACCGAGGTAGTCACCGAACCCTTAGCCGGAGTATCGATAACCATCTCCCTCAACATAGAAGATAAAACAAGATCTAATTTCTCAACACATGCAGTAGCAATAAAACAATGGGTAGCACCAGTATCAATAATAGCAATAAGAGGAGAATTATTAATATAGCATGTACCTCTGATCTCATTCACTGCATCTGACCCCGCCAGAGCGAACACCTTCCCAACGGACCTTTCTTTCTTCGGTTTAGGACACTGAGTGCTGATATGACCACCCTCACCACAGTTGTAGCATAACACATCCTTTCGATCACAGCTAGACGCCATATGACCCTCTTTACCACACTTGTAGCACTTCTTCACATCACATGGACAGTCAGGACGCTTATGACCGGGTTTACCACACTTGTAACATACCACACTAGCAGCAGCATCTCCCCCACTAGGTCTCTTACCCACAGCAGTTCTCTGATTGCCCTTACCAGCTGGAACCTCATACGGCTTCCCACGACTCGAGAAATTCTTCTGCCTATCCCTCATGACTCTAGAATGAGCATTACTGTCTTCCTCGAAGATTCTGCAGCTGTCAATCAACTCCGAGAACACCCGAATTTTCTGATACCCTATCGCCTTCTTGATATCAGCCCGCAACCCATTTTCAAACTTGATGCATTTGGAGAATTCAGCACCAGCCTCACCATAATGTGGATAGAACTTCGCCAATTCAATGAACTTGGCAGCATACTCAGTCACCGACATATTACCCTGCTTCAGCTCCAGAAACTCAATCTCTTTCTTCCCACGGACATCTTCAGGATAATACTTTCTCAGAAATTCTCTGCTGAACACAGCCCAAGTGAACTCTTCATTCACAGTCGCCAACCTCTGCCTCACCTCCAACCACCAGTCATCAGCCTCCTCTGCCAGCATATGAGTACCATACCTGACTTTCTGCGCCTCAGAGCAATCCATAACACGAAAGATTCTCTCCATCTCTTTCAGCCACGCCAAAGCACCATCAGGGTTATACTTGCCCTTAAAGGTAGGAGGATTCTCCCTCTGAAACGTAGCCAAACTGCGCGACCCAGCATCACCAGCAGCACCTGGGTTATTCTCCACAGCTTGAGCCACAGCCTGCAAAGCAGCAGCGAGTGCAGCATCGTTCCGTCCTGCCATCTCAACCTAACACTGCAACAGAAACTATAATCAGGAACGAGTAACAATTACTCAAGTGTTACTCGACTCGACGACTCGACAACTTGGCCGGACAGACCGAACTGCTCTGATACCACTAATGTAACACCCCCCTTTTACTATTACAATTAAATAGACAATTATCAGAGTCACCTCGAAGGGCGCTACATTTTTCACCATTTTAAAAAAAAGAAAATCTCCAAAATAATTTATATAAAAGAAATCACCAAGCAGCGGAAATATTAACCAGTTTAAACATCTCCAGAATTAACAATTAAAGACATCTCCAAAATAAATTAAAACAATTTCCAATAACTAAAATAATAGTTCAAAACGATAACTAACGACTCCCCGGTGCTACATATCAGAGCTGACACAGACCCAAACGAGAGAGGAAGCAAAACCTAGCAATTCCTCCACGAGCACTAGCGATCACCTGCAGCGTTGCCGCATGAGAGCAACATTCCAAGCAGAAGGGGTGAGTCTAACAGAGGTAATAAGCAGATGATAAAAATATGCTAGCATCAGGTAACTACAGCAACACAATACAATTACACCATATCACAGCACCAGATACCAAAGGAAAAGTCCATTTGACAGTGAACCACCAAAGTTATAACATTCATAGACAATGGGATGATATGCAACCCCTCCAGTGGGCATATGCATGCGGTACCGATCACCAAAATGAGCCACGACGGGCATATCACCAATAAACACCAGAGGCAGAGCCTATATCACCAAAACATGCATATGACAATGCGACACCATGATTATGCACCAACTCACCATAACAAGTATTTAAAATAAATACTATATCACCAGAATCAAAACAAATGATTTCACCAAAAAATAGCACCAAGTTGTAGCATCACAGCTACCACTAAACTCTCCTGAGCATACCAGCACCGCACCTGAAATATTAACACCAGACGGCTCCACAACGCGGACATAACGAACGCACACCACGCACAAGACTGGCGCACAGCGCCTAGGCACATCGCACCTACTTCAGCGAATTAATTAAAATAGCAAACGACATCGGATTTCAACAAATAAATACTTGTTGGAAAGCCCTATGGGTCTGGTTATCATCCCTAAGTTCAGTTTTTGAAGGAGAGTGTCCAATAGGTACAGTTTTCGAAAAGCACACAGGCTAGTTGCAAAAGAGGACAGTTTCTGTCCTTCAAATTCAAGCAATTCCAAAGTGACCAAAACTCAATCAAATTGCATGAAACTTGTGCATAAACTGGGGCAAATTTTGTCTAGTTTTCAAAGAAATTGGATTCGTTCGAAAAGGAGTTCTTTTGAAAACGTGGTAACCAAAACACTGACCCTGTGTCCAGATTGTTTCCAGAATCTTACTCTAACTTGTGGAATTCATATCTCGAGCTACACAACTCTAAACGCAACCAAACCAGTGCCAAATTAACAAGCATTAAGTCTATTTTCCATAAAAATAAACCACATAATTTTTCGGTCAATACAACGTTCCCAGTCACCGAAATACCGAATCTATACCCAAATCGTTTCCAGAATTTTAACCTAACTTGTATCGCCTATAACTCGAGCTATACAACTCCGAATTTGACGAAACCAGTGCCAAAACGACCGGCGTTAAGTCTATTTTCAAAAACAATCAACCTCATAATTTTTGGATCAACCAAACAGCGCCAGTTTTAGAAAAACCGAACCTGTGGCCAGAATCGCTAAATTGCCAAACACCAAACCCTAACGGCAACGACACCGCAACCACCACAACAAAAACGACAATTCGACAACGCGACAACAACAATCAACCACGCACAGCAACAACAAAAACACGAACAATAACAACACCATCATCGTGATACAACAATCACGCAACAACAAATAACGAAACAAATCACAATAACGTGCAATAATCATCAAAGCACCAATCTCAACGAAAACACGATATGCAACAACACGAACAATTCAACAAAGCCCTAGACTACCCACACATAATTATCATCAACCCATTATCAAGGTTAAGCCCACCCTTACCTCGAATAACGTAAGCTCCGAAACACGACGAACGAGACACGAACAAAACCACAGCAACACGAACGATCTCCTTTTGAAATTCTTCGCGAAACCCTCCTCTTCTCTCCCTCTTTGCGCCGCGTGCTCTCTCTCTCACTCTCACTTTCGTTTTTCTTTTGCTTGCTGCGAATGAGGGTTTGGCTTAAACCCCCAGGGTTTAAGTTGAGGGCTCAGTAAACACTGGGCTCTCTACGTCACCACCTCCTTTACTCGTTTCACCTCCTACGCATATAAAATATTAACCTTTTAATTTATCTATATCCCGCCTCCAAATTATTTTAATAATTCAATCAACTATTTTAATTAAATTATTTCCGGGGTGTTACACCCTATGCTAAAAGAAAATTAAAAACATTCATTGCATCACGTGCATTCGCATAACCTGCCCTTGCATAACATACATTTGCATTACATTTGCATATCCACCTCTTGTGCATTCATCGAAAAAAGAATAAGGAGCATTTCATGAATATCCATGTCTTTGCTAAATTTTTCTGCATCCAAATAAGTTGCTATCTGCTAGTAACAGCTCAAGTCGCCGATGGTCGATCCTACGAAACTCGTGTTCGTTCGATCACCACTAAGGTAAGAAAAAACTTGCATTCATGCACCATTCCTTGCATCAACTAACGTATGCAGGTACCCTGGATCGGTGCGGCAGCATTGTCATACCCTAATTTTGTCCGCCTAGGTCAAAACCCTAATTCTCAACAAAAATAAATAAATTGAGAAGTGTGGCATTATTTTGAAGAGTGTGAAGAACATTGGGCATACATTTTTTTGAGTTTTTAGGGCAAAAGGGTATTTTGGTCATTTTCTAAAAATAGGATAATTTTTCATCAAAAATCATTGTGCAATTTTAGAGGAAACTATTTGAAGCAAGACACCCTTGGTCATATATTTTTTTTTTGCGCGTACATGCACGCATTTGCATAAAAATTCAAATTCAAAAAAGGCATCAAAAAGGAATATTCTACAAAAATTTCAAGATGAGGTTTTTATGATATTTTTGGTCATGGTGATCTCATAAAATGGCATATTCCTAAGATTCCTAGTATGTGGCCTAAATTGGGTGTATTTTTGTACAATTATCCTAAGAAGAATAATACAAAATGAAGGGATAATAGAATGGTCATATGATAGTACAATAGTACAAGATGACAATTTGCAAAACTTGGGCACCACTCTCCCAATGTGGTCGAATACCCCCTTCATTTTCCTCTCATTTTTGCATTTTTTTTCCCCTCATCAAAGTGTGTTTCAATCCTCACCCTTGATTCAAAATTAAAATGCAATCCTAGAATGAGATGAGGTACACAATGACCTAAATGCCCCTAAACCTAATTGCACATTATATATACCCTCATATCCTCACCTCTCACAAGGTTTTGGCTCACAATTCACACTCAAAAACCTAGCCTCTCCTCTTCTCCCTTCTTGGCCGAATACACCTCCTCATTCCCTCACCTCATTTCTTCACTTTTTCACTTCAAATCAACATTCTAGTCCTAAATCCTTCATCATCCTTGCATTCTCTTCAAAGATCCATCTTCAAATCTCAAGAATCAAGCTCAAGATTGAAGATTAGAGGGTTGATTCAAGTGGTTTAGTGTTCATTCACCTTATTTCTTTTGCTATTCTAGCTTGGAGTTGAGGTATACTCTCAATCTTAACATTATCAAAATTTTAGCATAAAAAATGTAGATCGTCAATCTATTTTTGCATATCAAGCATTTCTTTGCATTTTAGTGCTCTATTTTATGTTGAAATGTTGATATAATTGTTGTTGTTGAATGAGAGATGTGTTTCAAGCATTTTGACAAACACTTTGGGAGGTTTGGATGCTTGAAATGCATCTCTCTCTTTTGGAATAAATTGTGTGTTTGTGCTATTTTCATTTTGTGCTTGCATTTTCATGAATAAAATTGTGATTTGGGATTATGTTTCATTTCGCATATTGTAGAAAAATTAGAATTTGTGTGATCTTAGTGCATTCCTTTGCTTAATCATGTGAATCCTTGCCAAAAAGTTTGATCTATGTCATTTGCTTGCATGATTTTGTTGCTTTCAAAGAATAAAATGAGGTTTTAGCTCTATGTTGGTGTCGCATTTCATGAGATAATTAGGGTTTGTGCTTGTTTTTGTTGCTTGCTTTGAAAATCATGTTTGTGTGGATGATTTGGTAAGAGGATTTAACACTTATGCACTTGTACATATCCCAAGTGTTAAAGATTACCTAGAGGGATTCAACACCTTAATTGTATATGCTTACACTTGCATTGTTGATTGTTTTGCTTGCAACTTGTTAAAGTTTACACTTTGGTTCTTGATTTGGAAATTGAGTTGAATTCTCTACTTCTTTTTCTTTTGGATGCCACGCCATCCCAACAAACTTTTGTGATCAATATCACCCTCCAATTCTCTTCCTCTCTTCTTCAAGTCATTTCTTTTTCCAAATTATTTTCCAAATTAAAACTTTTCTTCAAATTGTTTTTCTATAGCAATCAAATTTTTTCTAAGATCAACAATAAACCTCTTTGAAAACTCATAAGGAGGCAAGTCGGACGTACGGCCGGTGTTGTCTAGCGTCCTAAGATCGGAGCTGTACAGTTCAAACATCTTGGGATACTTATGAGAATCAAAACAAGTAATTAACAACTTGAACCCTATTTCAAAAATGAGCAAGGAATCGAGTCGGATGTACATCCGGTATTGGTTAGCGTCTTAGGGTTAGCGAGCTGTACAGTTCGGGCGAGCCTAAGATACTTGCCAAATAAAAGCAACCAACCTCACAACAAATCTTTTTCTTCCTTAATCAAAAAAACATTTTCAATATGTAGGGGGCACGTCGTCTGTACAGGCGGGGTTGTCTTTGTTCTTGGTCTAGTGGACTGTACAGTCTAGAACCGAAAACCCCTACAATAAAAAACACCAACACAAAGTTTCTCGACTGAGGAGAACTACGTAAGCTTTGAATTCTCCATCGCACCGGGAGATACGTAGGAGCGGGTCACATCCCGTCAAGCACACTTTTAAAAAAATAATAAAAAGATTCTTCTTTTCCCCCGTTTTCAAAAACACTTTTCTCAAATAAAAAAGAAGTAGAACGGATTGTTTCAAATCAACTCTGTCAAAACCGCACATCAAGTTAAAGGTTCCCTTTCGGTAGAAAGGAGGTGTGGGATGCTAATACCTTCCCCACACCTAACCGACCCCCGAACCTACATCTCTAGTTCTCAAAGGACCACCCTGCCTTAAAAAGGACCCTTTTTCAATGTTTTGGTCCCTAAATAAAAAATGTTGATGGCGGCTTCACAAATTTTCACGTTGTACGATGAAAGGTCCAAACTGGATTTTTTTCGGGGTGCAACAGCTGGCGACTTCACTGGGGACTTTCTTTTTTAAAACGAGGGTCAGGCCTAATTAACTTGATGTGCGGTTTAATTGTTTGATTTGAATGTGATTGTTCTATTTCTCTCTTTTATTCTCCTTCTTTTTCTTCTCTGTTTCTGATGTTTGAATGTTCTCTTGCATTCTCGTGTTGTTATGTTGCATTCATGTGCATTTGACTCTTCTTCTTCTATGTTCGCTTCTTGTTCCTTCTTCTCCTTTCATCTTCTTTTGTTTATATGTTTAATATGATCATGCATTTCTTCAATCACCATGTCCCCTTCTTCTTTGCTCCCTTTCTTCAAGTTAAGCTCATGCATCATTCCCCCAATTCTACTATGATCCCTTCTTCTTTGCTCCTTTTCTTCAAGGTAAGTTCATGCATTCCCCCAATTCTACTATGATCCCTTCTTCTTTCAATTCTACTATGATCCCTTCTTCTTTGCTCCCTTCTTCAAGGTAAGTTCATGCATTCCCCCGATTCTATTATGACCCCTCTTCTTGGCTCCCTTTCTTGAGGTAAGCAGTGCGTATGATTGTTGTTGGAACCCTAGGTTAGTTTACTTGTTTGTATTGAAATGATATATGCTTGCAAAACCCTAGGGTAGATGACTCTTTGTCTGGACTGTTTCTGGATTTTCTTTGCAGGTGGGGGGGGGGGGGGGGGGGGGGGGGGGGGGGGGTATGTTTGTCGTTGTGCTCCTACACACACGTTGCACTCTTTTTACCCTTATATTTCTTGGTGAGACAGCCCTATACCCGGGCTAGAGCATATCTTAGGCTAGAACGAAGTCATTAGTGGCTGCTCACTGGACGTACGTCTTGTTGGGTGGTTGCAAAGACTTCACCTAGAGTTTGGCTTTGTTTGAAGACATCATCACTTGGACGTACGTCCCTGGGATCGGTGCTCTCAGATGAGGTCGTTGGCTCTAGGAACCTTATTTAGGGTCCTTCTTTTAGTGCTATCCTTGAAGTGTGTACCCGTAGAAATAGCCATAGACCCTGTCTCTAAGAAACCTTGTAGGACACAAAGGAGCTGCATACCCTTGCACCTGAATAAAGATTTTTGCAAATAAACCGAAAATTTTCAAAAAAAAAATGTATGTGAATTTCTAGCTTTTGAAAAACTGTCGTGTTGAAAATATTATTTTTTTTTTCATCATGCATCCATTCATACACTTTGCATGCATTCTCACCAGTGCTGGGGAAATTGTAGATACCAAAAAAAAAAACGCATTTTGCAACATCGCATGCATACACATATACTTATGCATCCATTCATTTCATGCATCCATGCATCTATTCATTCAGGCTCTTACACAATAAATATTTAAACAAACAGAAAAGGCAAGCTGGTTCGCCGTCACCGTTACTACACTCGTCTACAGGCAAGGCTCATGGCAGAGAATCAAGAAAGTCCAGACATTGAGATTGAGAGTTACCACTCGGGTCCGGATGATCCGGTTATAGAGATACTCAACCCCGAGCAGCTAGCTCAAGAAAACCGGGTTTTGAAGGATAAGGTAGGGGCTATGGAGGCCCAGATGGTTGAAATGATGGGTATGCTGAGGAATCTGAAAGGTGGGGCCAGTGCTGAGGCCACCGCCGTTGTAAACCCTGATGGAGTTGTCACCTTCATTCCCCCTCCGAGGCCTGTTAATACTGCAACTACTATTCCTCCTCCGGGAACAGGGATCCCTCATTTTGTCCACTCTCCAGGGGCAAGCGGTCAGAGCCATCCAGCTGCTTAGAGGTACCCGTGGGGAATGCCAGTCGGTTATACGCCTCAAAATGTTGAATCCAATCCAGCTGGGGTAACAGGGCCAAGTCAGGCTGCTGTGGTCGTACCTGGTGGAGTTGTTGGTAGACCCCAGGTCCACGCTCTTAATCATGATGCTGCACTACAGAGAAATCCACTCAGTCCTACTCCATGGATCACTACCAATCCTCAGAATGTTGCGTATCAGGTAGGAAGTCCCGCTCAGTTTGGGGGAAACTATTATGGCATGAGTAGTCATCCTCAGGGGCATGTGTTTGAAAACTCTCAGCCCAGAGACCAGTATCGCGTGCTTGAAGAACGGTTAAGGGCTGTGGAAGGTACAAGTGTTAGAGTCAAGGATGCCCGTGATTTGTGTCTCGTTCCAGATATAGTCCTTCCTCCAAAGTTTATGGCACCTGATTTTGACAAGTACTAGGGTGTTGGTTGTCCATCAAGTCATATAACCATGTATTGCCGAAAAATGGCTGCGCATGCTAGTGATGATAAGCTGTTGATCCACTGCTCTCAGAATAGCTTAGCTGGGGCATCCTTAGACTGGTACATGCAGTTACAGTCTTCCGACATCCATAGTTGGAAGGACCTCTCAGAAGCCTTTTTGAAATAGTACCAGTACAATATGGATATGGCTCCAGATCGATCTCAGTTACAGCACATGGGCAAAGGAGATAAAGAATCTTTTAAAGAATACGCCCAACGGTGGAGAAGTACAGCTGCACAAGTAAAGCCATCACTAACAGAGAAAGAGATGGTATACATGTTCATGGAAACTCTTCCGGCAATCTATTACGACAGACTGATAGGGAGTGTCTCGTCAAATTTCTCAGATATGGTAGTTATTGGGGAAAGGCTTGAAAACGGTTTGCGTAGCGGGAAGATCGCCAACCACTTTGGTAATTCAGGTAGTTCAGGCAGTTCAGGTGGACAAAGAAAGCCCTCTTCTCATTTCCCTAAAAAGAAGGAGGGAGAGACCAATGTAATTTTCGGAGGAAATCCATCTTTCAGTACTCCACCGCAGACGGTACCATTCTCGGCACCAGTGCAACCTCAACGAGCCAATGATGGTTATAAAGCCCAGAACTACCAGTATAAGAAGCGCGTCAGTTTTGATCCAATCCCGATGACTTACACGGAGCTGTTCAATCATCTGGTCTCCAAAAACTTAATCAACACTCGCTCGATGAAGCCTCTCCTGCCTCCTTTCCCTTGGAGCTATAATACCAATGCTACTTGTAGTTTTCATGAGGGTGGAATCGGTCACACAGTGGAGGACTGCAAAGCTTTTAAGCACGTAGTTCAGGACTTAATCGACGCTAATTGGATTTCTTTCAAACAGAACAGTCCAAGTATAACTACAAATCCACTGCCAGGACATGGGAATCCGTCGACCAATGCAATAGAAGATTCTACTGGACAGGTGATAAGGGAGGTTGAAAAAATTAAAACTCCCTTGGATGCCATTCACGCTGAATTGTGTCGATTTGAGGTCATTGAGAAAGGATGTTGTCAGGAGAATGGGTGTGCTGACTCCCTGTGTAAAGGGGTCTGTGAAGTTTTTAAGCAGACTTTGCAAGACTTGATGGACCGCCGTGTAGTTCAGGTAGTTACTTTTGAAACAGAGGAAAGCGTGATGACCCTTCAGGCTAATAATGGCAGAGAAGTCAGAAGGCCAATTGAGATTTTATATGATTACAATCCGAGGCAAGTTCAAGCCAAAGCTCAGCCCGTAGTCATTGAGGTCCCTGCTCCCTTTCCATATGAGAAAGATAGTGCTGTGCCCTGGAAATATAGTACTTTGCCTCCAGTGGAGAGTTCTCCAAGTGCATCTGCTGTCACCAATATATCAGGAGTGGGTAGAATGACGAGAAGCGGCCGTATGTATGCTCCGGAAACTCTTCGGGTTGAAACGTCTAAAGATGCTGAGGACAGGTTTAGAAAAGGAAAAGAGAAAGTATCAGAGGATACCCAGGGCAAGAAAGTAACAGAACGGGAAGCCAGTGAGTTCTTAAGGATTGTTAGACAAAGTGATTATCAAATTGTTGATCAGTTGAAACAAACTCCAGCCAAGATCTCTATGCTGTCGTTACTGCTCAGTTCAGAAGCTCATCGGACTGCCCTGATGAAAGTACTCAATGAAGCCCATGTCGCTAAAGATATCTCTGTGTGTCAGTTTGATGGGATTGTAGGAAACATCGTGGCAGCTAATCATTTGACTTTTGCTGACGATGAGTTACCCCCAGGAGGAAGAAGGCACAACCAGGCTCTGCATATCTCTGTCAAATGCGGAGACTATGTGTTGGCTCGGGTTTTGATTGATAATGGGTCCTCACTAAATGTCATGCCGAAGTCCACCATGGACAAAATGGATGTGGACTGCTCTTATATGAAGCCTAGTTCGACGTTGGTGAGAGCGTTTGACGGGTCGAAGAAGGAGGTGCTAGGGGAAGTGGAGTTCCCAATTCAGATTGGGCCGGAGACCTTTTATGTGAATTTCCAGATCATGGACATCACTTCATCATATAGCTTCCTGTTGGGGAGACCGTGGATTCACATGGCGGGAGCTATTCCCTCTTCCCTACACCAGAGGGTCAAGTTTGTGGTAAATGACAAGATTGTTGTTGTGTTTAGTGAAGAAGAAATGTTAGTCAACAAGCCATCCCCATTCCGTTATGTGGAAGCCGCTGAGGAATCTCTGGAGACCTCCTTTCAGTCCCTTGGAATTGCTAATGCTGTATTCAGAGGGAGCAAGCTTCCGTCACCAGGGTCAAAATTGTCAAGGAACGAGGAAATGGTCACCAAGATCATGTTAGAACAAGGATACAAGGTGGGATGTGGTTTAGGCAAGACTGGTTAGGGGATTCTTGCGCCTATTCAACTGAAGGAAAATCGAGACCGTTGTGGGTTGGGGTACCATCCTAATCAAGCAGAGAGAAAGGGGATGGCAGAGGAAAGAAAGAGCAGGTGGTTGGCCAAACTGATAGGCCATGATCCTTGGTCAAAAAAGATCCCTATCTGTGATATTCGCCAGAGCTTTAAGAGTGCAGGGTTGCTGGACCCTAATCAAATCGCTGCCATTGGGGATGGTCCTGGAGCTGAAAAAGGTGATACCAGCCTAGTCCGCCGTTGCTTTGCCGGTGAAAAGTTGAAGAATTGGGAAGCTGCTGACTTTCCCGTGGCTTTTAATTCAAAGTAATAATTTGTAATGCACCCCTGTGGCTCTGCCCAAGGCCATAGGATAAGTTGTTAGGGGCACGCATGTTTTTATCTTCATTGCTATCATCATCAATAAAAAACGTTGTTTTTGAAATTCATCAATAAAATCATTTCCCTTAATTTCATGTGTCTTCTCCGCTTTATTTTATTTTGCCTGTTTGTTTCGCCTTTCATTCTGCTTTTTGCCTCTGCAAATGCAGATCAACAATAATTATCTCTGAGAATAACAATGCCAATGATCCATATTTTGACTTTGATCATCCAATTAATCAAACTGAGGGAGATGTTGAGAACAACTGGGAAGCTCCTCCAGAACTAATGAGATTAATGGAACAGGAAGAAAGGGTCATTCAGCCTCACGGAGAATCAGCTGAGGTAATCAACTTGGGTACAGATGAGAACAAGAAGGAAGTTAAGGTCGGTACCGCAATGAACGACAGTGATCGTATGAAGTTAATTCAGCTCCTGCGCGATTACGTTGACATTTTTGCATGGTCGTATCAAGATATGCCTGGGTTGGATACCGACATTGTTGTGCACAAGTTGCCAGTAAAGCCAGAATGCCCGCCTGTAAAGCAAAGACTGAGAAGAATGAAGCCAGAGATGTCGTTGAAAATCCAGGATGAGGTAAAGAAACAGTTTGATGCCAGGTTTCTAGCGGTTGCCAAGTATCCTCAATGGGTTGCCAATATCGTCCCGGTTCCGAAGAAGGACGGGAAAGTCAGGATGTGTGTCGATTACAGGGATCTGAACAGAGCCAGCCCCAAAGATGATTTCCCCCTACCCCACATTGATATTCTGGTGGACAGTACAGCCCAACACTCTTTATTCTCCTTCATGGACGGATACTCAGGATACAATCAGATAAAGATGGCTCCAGAAGATATGGAGAAAACAACCTTCATAACTCTCTGGGGAACCTTTTGCTATAAGGTGATGCCTTTCGGACTCAAAAACGCCGGTGCAACGTATCAGAGGGCCACGGTGACATTGTTCCACGACATGATGCACAAGGAAATCGAGGTGTATGTGGATGATATGATTGCTAAATCCAAGACTGATGAAGAGCATATTGTGAATCTGCAAAAACTCTTTGAACGTCTAAGGAAGTTCAAACTCAGATTAAACCCAGCTAAATGCACCTTCGGTGTAAGATCCGGAAAGCTACTGGGGTTCATCGTCAGTCAGAAAGGGATAGAAGTTGATCCAGATAAAGTCAAAGCAATCCTTGAAATGCCAGTACCAAAGACTGAAAGGGAGGTCCGTGGTTTTCTTGGGAGACTGAACTACATCTCAAGGTTCATATCCCAACTGACAGCCACTTGCGAGCCTCTCTTTAAGCTGTTGTGCAAGAACCAAGAATCCAAATGGAACGATGATTGTCAGAGAGCCTTCGAGAGAATTAAAGAGTATCTTCAGAATCCACCAATTCTGATGCCACCGGTGTCCGGAAGACCGCTGATCTTGTACCTAACCGTGTTAGACAATTCGATGGGGTGTGTGCTGGGGCAGCATGATGAGTCAGGCAAGAAAGAACATGCTATTTATTACCTGAGCAAGAAATTTACTGACTGCGAGACAAGATACACAATGCTGGAGAAGACTTGTTGTGCTTTGGCTTGGGCTGCTCATCGTTTAAGGCAGTACATGCTGAGCCATACAACTTGGTTGGTGTCTAAAATGGATCCGATCAAGTACATTTTTGAGAAACCAGCTCTCGCAGGACGGATTGCCCGTTGGCAGATGTTATTGTCAGAATATGATATCCTGTACGTCACGCAGAAGGTAGTCAAGGGCAGCGCACTTGCTGAGCATTTAGCTTGTCAGCCTATCCCAGAATACCAGTCGATGCAGTATGATTTTCTCGATGAAGACATCATGGCACTATTCGACGAGGGGAAGTCCCAAGAAGATGAAAGATGGAGGATGATATTTGATGGTGCATCCAACATGTGGGGGCATGGGGCCGGAGCTGTGTTAATCTCTCCAGACAATCACTTCATTCCGGTCACTACAAGACTGAGCTTTTATGTTACAAATAACATTGCGGAATATGAAGCATGCATCTTGGGTATTCAGGCAGCCCTTGAATGGAAGGTCAAAAGGCTTGATGTGTATGGTGATTCAGCCTTGGTTATTCATCAGGTGCGAGGTGATTGGGAGACCAGAGATTCCAAATTGATTCCCTATTGTGATTATGTTCAAGAATTGATGGAGTCCTTTGAGAAAGTCACTTTCCAGCATATCCCTCGAAGCGAAAACCAGTTGGCCGATGCTTTGGCAACCTTGTCTTCAATGTTCAACATCAGCTGTGACAAGAGTTTAGCACACCTCAGAATCCAGCATAGGGATCTGCCAGCACATCATTACTGCACTGCAATAGTTGAAGAGCCTGATGACAAGCCGTGGTACCATGATATCAAGCAGTACATCACCACCAGGGAATACCCTCCTGGGCATCAGAAAATGACAAGAGAACGCTCAGAAGGCTGTCGAGGAATTTCTTCCTGAATGGTGAAGTTCTCTACAAGAGAAATTATGACATGGTTCTCCTAAGGTGTGTTGCGAAAGAGGAGGCCGAAAAGATTATGAAAGAGGTCCATGAAGGCTCATTCGGGGTTCATTCCAGTGGACACACCATGGCCAGAAAAATCTTAAGAGCCGGCTATTATTGGCTGCAAATGGAATCTGACTGTTACAGCTTTGTAAGAAAGTGTCACAAATGCCAAATCTATGCCGATCATATCCATGTACCACCTGCTTCATTAAACGTTCTGACTGCTTCTTGGCCATTCTCAATGTGGGGGATGGATGTCATCGGTCCTATCGAGCCAAAAGCATCAAACGGGCATCGCTTCATCCTTGTCGCCATTGACTATTTCACCAAGTGGGTTGAAGCTGCCTCATACTCAAGCATCACTAGCTCTGTGGTTGCAAGGTTTGTAAAGAAAGATCTGGTTTGTCGTTACGGCCTTCCAAACAGGATCATCACCGATAACGGCAGCAACCTGAACAGCAAGATGATGAAAGACCTGTGCACAGAATTCAAAATCCAGCATCATAATTCTTCCCCCTATCGACCCAAGATGAATGGGGCCGTCGAAGCGGCCAACAAGAATATCAAGAGACTAGTTCAAAAGATGGTGGTAACCTACAAAGATTGGCATGAGTTGCTTCCTTTTGCTTTGCACGGATACCGCACTTCAGTGCGTACCTCAACTGGGGCAACCCCTTTTTCTCTAGTATATGGGTCAGAGGCAGTCCTCCCTATTGAGGTTGAAATACCCTCCCTGCGGGTATTGATGGAAACCAAGTTGGAAGAAGCTGAATGGGTACAAGGTCGTCTGGATCAGTTAAATCTCATTGAGGAAAAAAGAATTGCAGCTTTGTGTCATGGACAGCTGTATCAACAGAGGATGAGGACGGCCTTCGACAAGAAAGTTCGCCCTCGAGAGTTCAACAAGGGAGATCTTGTGCTCAAAAAGATATTGCCCATTCAGAGCGATCCCCGAGGAAAATGGACTCCCACTTATGATGGACCTTATGTGGTCAAGAAAGCCTTCTCTGGAGGAGCACTAATACTCACCAACATGGACAGTGAAGAACTCAGAAACCCAGTCAATTCAGATTCGGTGAAGAAGTATTATGCCTGAAAGAAATAGACGAAAAAAGAGAAAGATAAGCCAAGTAAGAATTAGCTCGCTAGGTTGAAAACCCGAAAGGACGGCCTAGGCAAAATCAGAGCGACCCGGTGGATTGAAAACCCGCAAAGGGCGATCCAGGCAAAAATTAGGGTCAGAAAACTTGGGCATGAAGATAAACAAGGGCATACAGCACTCCTGAAGGTTTGGATAGAGGGGTGATCAAGGTCAAGGACATAAATGTTTGGCATTGTTCCACAGAGACGGACATTTAGAAACTAGCTTTTCTCTCTCTTTCGTGTCTTTTTGCAGTTTAAATTTTCAAATGTATTGAACAGTCGGCGTAACTTTCTGTACGACCGGTTTCCACATCAATAAAGTTCAATTTTTCTCATATCAGTTTGCTTTTCTATTTTCTGCTCAAAATAAACGTTTTATGATGATGGTAATACTGAATTGTAAAACATGTGCATAAATCCTAGAGCATTGCAATCATTGCGAAATCCCCAAAAGTCACGGGAAGGAAGTGATTTCTCAAAAACAAATTAATGTTGCAAGGAAAATAATTGCGCCCATCAAACACTTCAGATGGCAAATCATAAAGCAAACCTGCACCCGGCCCGTGCGCCGCAGCAACTCTAATAAGTTCCCCAGTCTTGTGCCATGAGTGTCACGGGTCGGTCGAACCAGCAAAGAGAAAAAAAAGGAAAAAAAAAAGATCAGAAAAAAATAGAAAGCTGATCAAGAAGAATCAAAAGAAAATCAAAAGCATTTTCACGGCATTCATCAAATCATCGCATCGCATGCACTCGCATCACACGCACTCGCATAAGATGCTTTTGCATAACCTGCACCCTTGCATTCATGCACCATTCCTTGCATCAACTAACGTATGCAGGTACCCTGGATCAGTGCGATAGCATTGACCAGCTGAAGAAAACTAATTGGATTTGCGGATCCCCCTTTGGACCCACGTGTCCCCCAGAAGATTGACTTCACTTCGTATTCGAGCTGCGAGTAAGTCCCTTTGACCTCAATAGGTCCAATCGAAAAGGATAGCTGTGTTGGCCTAAAACATGGCGCAGTCCTAGTGAAATATCGAGATCTAGACTTGATATAGTACCCTCCCCCGGTCGCTCGAAAGACCACCCCTTTGAGCCCACGTGCTCCCCAGGCCCAAGTGCAAACTCGGATCGTTCGCGATTCGTTAAAAGGCTTTAGGCAGCCTCCTTCGCCGGCTTAATGAGGGCCGGCACCCTTTTTTTTTGTTTTCTTTACTGCTTTCGCTGGCTTATTGAGGGTTGGTACCAATTGATTCCAAAAAGAAAAACAAAAAAAGAGAAGAAAAAAAATCTTTTCATTGCATTTGTATCATATTTGAAAAAGGAACAAAAAAAAAGAGAAAAAAAGAAAAAGGAAAATTCTGGTTTCTCTAAGTAGACAAAATTGGTATAATTTCTGAATTCTTTATTTCTATTTTGCCTCGGAATATGTTTCGGCCAATTCATATTCCTTGTTAAAATCCAAATAAAGAGGGGCAGCTGTCATACCCTAATTTTGTCCGCCTAGGTCAAAACCCTAATTCTCAACAAAAATAAATAAATTGAGAAGTGTGGCATTATTTTGAAGAGTGTGAAGAACATTGGGCATACATTTTTTTGAGTTTTTAGGGCAAAAGGGTATTTTGGTCATTTTCTAAAAATAGGATAATTTTTCATCAAAAATCATTGTGCAATTTTAGAGGAAACTATTTGAAGCAAGACACCCTTGGTCATATATTTTTTTTTGCGCATACATGCACGCATTTGCATAAAAATTCAAATTCAAAAAAGGCATCAAAAAGGAATATTCTACAAAAATTTCAAGATGAGGTTTTTATGATATTTTTGGTCATGGTGATCTCATAAAATGGCATATTCCTAAGATTCCTAGTATGTGGCCTAAATTGGGTGTATTTTTGTACAATTATCCTAAGAAGAATAATCAAAAATGAAGGGATAATAGAATGGTCATATGATAGTACAATAGTACAAGATGTCAACATGCAAAACTTGGGCACCACTCTCCCAATGTGGTCGAATACCCCCTTCATTTTCCTCTCATTTTTGCATTTTTGTTGCCCCTCATCAAAGTGTGTTTCAATCCTCACCCTTGATTCAAAATTAAAATGCAATCCTAGAATGAGATGAGGTACACAATGACCTAAATGCCCCTAAACCTAATTGCACATTATATATACCCTCATATCCTCACCTCTCACAAGGTTTTGGCTCACAATTCACACTCAAAAACCTAGCCTCTCCTCTTCTCCCTTCTTGGCCGAATACACCTCCTCATTCCCTCACCTCATTTCTTCACTTTTTCACTTCAAATCAACATTCTAGTCCTAAATCCTTCATCATCCTTGCATTCTCTTCAAAGATCCATCTTCAAATCTCAAGAATCAAGCTCAAGATTGAAGATTAGAGGGTTGATTCAAGTGGTTTAGTGTTCATTCACCTTATTTCTTTTGCTATTCTAGCTTGGAGTTGAGGTATACTCTCAATCTTAACATCATCAAAATTTTAGCATAAAAAATGTAGATCATCAATCTATTTTTGCATATCAAGCATTTCTTTGCATTTTAGTGCTCTATTTTATGTTGAGATGTTGATATAATTGTTGTTGTTGAATGAGAGATGTGTTTCAAGCATTTTGACAAACACTTTGGGAGGTTTGGATGCTTGAAATGCATCTCTCTCTTTTGGAATAAATTGTGTGTTTGTGCTATTTTCATTTTGTGCTTGCATTTTCATGAATAAAATTGTGATTTGGGATTATGTTTCATTTCGCATATTGTAGAAAAATTAGAATTTGTGTGATCTTAGTGCATTCCTTTGCTTAATCATGTGAATCCTTGCCAAAAAGTTTGATCTATGTCATTTGCTTGCATGATTTTGTTGCTTTCAAAGAATAAAATGAGGTTTTAGCTCTATGTTGGTGTCGCATTTCATGAGATAATTAGGGTTTGTGCTTGTTTTTGTTGCTTGCTTTGAAAATCATGTTTGTGTGGATGATTTGGTAAGAGGATTTAACACTTATGCACTTGTACATATCCCAAGTGTTAAAGATTACCTAATGGGATTCAACACCTTAATTGTATATGCTTACACTTGCATTGTTGATTGTTTTGCTTGCAACTTGTTAAAGTTTACACTTTGGTTCTTGATTTGGAAATTGATTTGAATTCTCTACTTCTTTTTCTTTTGGATGCCACGCCATCCCAACAAACTTTTGTGATCAATATCACCCTCCAATTCTCTTCCTCTCTTCTTCAAGTCATTTCTTTTTCCAAATTATTTTCCAAATTAAAACTTTTCTTCAAATTGTTTTTCTATAGCAATCAAATTTTTTCTAAGATCAACAATAAACCTCTTTGAAAACTCATAAGGAGGCAAGTCGGACGTACGGCCGGTGTTGTCTAGCGTCCTAAGATCGGAGCTGTACAGTTCAAACATCTTGGGATACTTATGAGAATCAAAACAAGTAATTAACAACTTGAATCCTATTTCAAAAATGAGCAAGGAATCGAGTCGGATGTACATCCGGTATTGGTTAGCGTCTTAGGGTTAGCGAGTTGTACAGTTCGGGCGAGCCTAAGATACTTGCCAAATAAAAGCAACCAACCTCACAACAAATCTTTTTCTTCCTTAAACAAAAAAACATTTTCAATAAGTAGGGGGCACGTCGTCTGTACAGGCGGGGTTGTCTTTGTTCTAGGTATAGTGGAATGTACAGTCTAGGACCGAAAACCCCTACAATAAAAAACACCAACACAAAGTTTCTCGACTGAGGAGAACTACGTAAGCTTTGAATTCTCCATCGCACCGGGAGATACGTAGGAGCGGGTCACATCCCGTCAAGCACACTTTTAAAAAAATAATAAAAAGATTCTTCTTTTCCCCCGTTTTCAAAAACACTTTTCTCAAATAAAAAAGAAGTAGAACGAATTGTTTCAAATCAACTCTGTCAAAACCGCACATCAAGTTAAAGGTTCCCTTTCGGTAGAAAGGAGGTGTGGGATGCTAATACCTTCCCCACACCTAACCGACCCCCGAACCTACATCTCTAGTTCTCAAAGGACCACCCCGCCTTAAAAAGGACCCTTTTTCAATGTTTTGGTCCCTAAATAAAAAATGTTGATGGCGGCTTCACAAATTTTCACGTTGTACGATGAAAGGTCCAAACTGGATTTTTTTCGGGGTGCAACAAGCATTGACCAACTGAACAAAACCAATTGGATTTTCAAATCCCCTTTGGACCCACGTGTCCTCCAGAAAGATTGACTTCACTTCGTATTCGAGCTGCGAGTAAGTCCCCCTGACCTCAATAGGTCCTGTCGAAAAGGATAGCTGTGTTGGCCTAAAACATGGTGCAGTCCTAGGGAAATATCGAGATCTAGACTTGATTTAGTACCCTCCCCCAGTCGCTCGAAAGACCACCCCTTTGAGCCCACGTGCTCCCCAGGCCCAAGTGCAAACTCGGATCGTTCGCGATTCGTTAAAAGGCCACTTCAGTCTACCTAAAGATGAAGTTTTGTTCGCTGAACGCCGACTTGAATTGAGTTCAAAGATTCCGCTAATTGTCTATGAAGGCTGAAGAGGAAGAATATTCCCCACCGAGGTGTCAAAGTAGAAACACACAAGGCATCCGATGTCAACGTTGCTGACTTGGATGCTCATTATGAGCCTGAAAACTTATAGGACTAGGATGACATGCTCTTGCTAAAGATCTGAAAAAGAAGATCAAGAGGTTGGAGCTAGGTGGAGAATTCTTACCTATCCTCATAGGTGAAGATCTTGAGAGGACTGTCAATATTGGCGCCGACTTTCCAACCGAAGTAAAGGAGGATCTCATCTAATGCCTTTCGTGAGAATGTAGATCTCGTTGCTAGGATTATGGCCGATATGTCGGGAGTCTCCCTAGATATTGCTTGCATTACATTTATATTGATCCAAGGGAAAAATGGGTGGCACGATGTTGGAGAACCCAGTCAGACGCAAAGGCCAAGGATGCCTCTAAAATTGTAGATGACTTCACACAGACCAATTTTGTATAGGAAGTCAAATATACCACTTGGTTATGAAATGTTGTATTAATCAAGAAATCTAATAGAAAGTGGAAAATTTGTGTTGATTAAACTAATCTTAATAACACATGTCTAGGGTATGCCTTTCCTCTTCCCAACAAAGATAAGTTGGTAGACAACTCGTTCGGATTCCGAATCTTATTCTGTAACACCTTAGATTTTAGCCGACAATAAAATCTAGTTGTTCTCATTTTACCAATCAGACATGTATCGCCAAGCTTTGGATTAATAAAACGAATATGCAAAAATTCCCAAGAATATCTTTCATTAGAAGAAAACTGTTTTAGGTTCTCAAAAGAGTCTTATATCAACAATTCAAAGGCTTAGTAACAGTACATATTCTATTACAAATGAAACATATGATACTTCTTTTGGTCCCATCAGTACAAAGATACAAAATAAATACATAATCGTTCGAAAAACATCTCATTCCTAAGCTTTTGATGTTGCCAACTTCAAGTACAGTAAACTTGAAAATCTTATTAACTTCATTTTCGATGTCGCTAAGACTTCTCTGTAACCTCAAACTTCAACAATCACATATTTTACATGATATCTGTTAAAGCACAACATTATAAAGGATGAGATTACAATAATCTCAATGTGTTCCTCAACCTAGCTATACATAAACTCACGGTGTCTTTTAGTTAATATTACCCCCGACGCCTTCCCCAAAGAGATGAAGTCTTACAGATATATAAATGCTACAATCCCCACGAAGCGGGAAACCCTAACTCGAACATATTATTTAAGTTTCAACTTGAGAGTCTTGGACAGGGATCATGAATTCCCCACCCAAGTGTGCGACATAATCCTTTAGTTCATTTTATTTATAGATATATGTAGATAGTTTGTCCACACAAAATGCTCGACGAACGGAGTATATATGAAACTCAACACATAAAAAAACAAGATACATAAGAGTTTAATCATATAGCAATTAATGTCATTTGAACACAATACTATACAGTTCAATTGAATCAATTGCACATCAAGATTAATGGAGAACCTCATATATCCAAAGCATCAAATGTTAAGAGTTGGGATAAATTAGGAAGGCTTTTTGACTAAATTAATAACACCATTCAATTTTTTATTATAGGTGTAGCTCGTTTCTTCAGCTTTCCAACGCATCCAATAACATTCAAATCAGAGTTCCAAATCAAAAGATACAAATAAAACAGTCAAAAGGCTGACGAAAAGAACTGCCAACCCAAAGGCACACACAGACAGTGCTTAAATACGCACGACCCTTGCTCCCTGTACAACATTGGAAAACCCATTATAAAGCTTACTTAAGCAACCTTTAACTACCAATCGAACCCTAATCCTCATCCAACCCAAAATACAAACTTAATACATATAAAATCAAGTTCAAACCATCAATCACAACATTGTAAATTACCAAATCATCAAACATTCAACCCCTTTGGGCTTAACACTCTTTCACTCATTTGAGCAAATGAGTGGGGTGGATACCACAATAAATATATTCAGAATACCATGAGGTCAAACACCTTAATGTGTCAAAAACCCTAACTTTGAAGATGGGGAAAAAGAGGAAACTCACATGGATACTCTTCACTACTGTCATACCCTAATCTTGTCCACCTAGGTCAAAACCCTAATTCTCAACAAAAATAAATAAATTAAGAAGTGTGGCGTATTTTGAAGAGTGTGAAGAACATTGTGCATGCATTTTTTTGAGTTTTTAGGGCAAAAGGGTATTTTGGTCATTTTCTAAAAATAAGATATTTTTTCATCAAAAATCATTGTGCAATTTTAGAGAAATTTATTTGAAGCAAGACACCCTTGGTCATATATTTTTTGCGCATACATGCACGCATTTGCATAAAAATTCAAATTCAAAAAAGGCATCAAAAAGGAATATTCTACAAAAATTTCAAGATGAGGTTTTTATGATATTTTTGGTCATGGTTGTCATACCCTAATTTTGTCCGCCTAGGTTTAAAACCCTAATTTTCCGCAAAAATAAATAAATTGAGAAGTGTGGTTTTATTTTGAAGAGTGAAGAGCATTGTGCATGCATTTTTGGGTTTTAAAAGTCATTCTAGGGCTTTTAAATTCATTGTTAGAGTGGAAATGCATTTGTTGTTGAAAAACAAGGTTTTTAGGGCAAAAGGGTATTTTGGTCATTGTCAAAAGAGGATAATTTTTTTTATCAAGAATCATTGTGCAATTTTAGAGAAATTTATTTGAGGCAAAACATTTTTGGTCATGTATGTATGTATGCGCATGCATGCATACATTGTGCACAAAATTCAAATTCAAAAAAGGCATCAAAAAGGAATATTCTACAAAAAGTTCCAAGATGTGATTTTTATGACATTTTTGGTCATGGTGATCACATGAAATGGCATATTCCTCAAGATACCTTGTATGTGGCCTAAATTGGGTGCATTTTTGTACAATTATCCTAAGAAGAATAATCAAAAATGAAGGGATAATGGAATGGTCATATAATAGTACAATAGTACAAGATGACAACTAGCAAAACTTGGTCACCAAGGACCCCTCCCTTGCTATTTCGAATTTCTCCTCTCTATGCTCCCATTTTGTGTTTTCTCAATGTCCTCAATCCATGTGAGCCTCAATCCTAGCCTTTGATTCAAAATTAAAATCAAATCCTAGAGCACAACTAGTGCACAATGACCTAACTACCCTTAAACCTAATTGCTTTCTATATATACCCTATTAACCTCACCTCACAAAGAAAAAGAAAAAAACTTTGGCCTCATCATTCACTCACAAACCCTAGCACACAAAACCCTCCTCACCTCCTCTCCATTTTATGCGCCACCCCCTCTCCCTCCTCCATTTTTCTTCATTTTCACTTCCATTTTCCATCTCATATTAACTCCTACTTCATATATCTTCCTTCTCTCCTAATTTAATTCAAACTTGCATCATCAAAGGGCATTTTTAAGCAAGCATTTCGTGGGTTTCATTGAAGTTTGGTGAAGATTCAAGTTGATTTGTGGTCTTGTTCTTCATATTAGTCATTCCTTAGCTTGGATTTGAGGTAAACTTCTTAAAACCTAGCATCATCTTCAACTTTTTTGCATCAAAATGTAGATATCATGTTTCTAATTTTTCATCCTACCATCTTCATGCATTTTAGTGTTGTTATATTGTTGATTTGTTGATTGTTGTTGGTGAGAGGTGTCTCAAACATTTTGACAAGCACTTAGGGAGGCTTGGGTGTTTGAGATTGCTTCTCACCCTTGAATAAATTGTGATTTGTGTTGTTATCATTTTGCTTGTTGCATTTTGTGAAATAAAATTGTGTTAGGAAGCTATGAATGTTTCGCACCTTTAGTATAAAATAGGTTTAATCGAGTTTTGATGCATTTCGTTATGCAATCTTGTTATTGGGGCTTGATTTTGAAGTTCCCATGTCCAAACTTGTTGTTTGATTTTGCAAATATTCATTTTTCATGCCTTCTTACTTTCACAAAAATCAAAAAAATATGAATAGTTGTTGATTTTGGTGTTTGATTGCTTGGATCTTGTGAATAAATGTTCCTAAGTCTTGCTAGTGTCATTTGCTTGCTTGATTTGGTTGAATTGTTGAAATAAATTGACGATTAATTTGTGATTTGAGAAAATGAATTTGGGTTTTGGTTCATTTATGGTCCACAAATGATCTTGGGTTATGCTAAGTTGGCAAGAGATAGGTTACTTCAACCTTGATGCCTATGCTTGTAAGCATTTAAAAATTCAATTCCCATTTGATGTGCTTGTGAAATGTGAGCAAAACGGGGTCTATAAACAATTGAATTTGCGCACATGATTGGTCTCCAATGACCTTGATGCATCCTCAAGTTTAATCATGCTTTATTTGCTCTTTGAGTTTAATGTAAATTGTTGTTTGAAGTTTGTGAAGTTTTGGCAAAGGATAGGCCACTTAGAGCCTTGATGCATTAAATTGTTGTGGTGCATTAAAATGTTGAATTGGTGTTCACAATTTGCTTGTTTTGATTTCCACCAATTGTTACTCGTTAGTAACTCTCCAAAACTTCAAAACCATGTTGCATACAAAGAACAACTTGTTACTCGTTAGTAACGTTCCAACTTCAAAACATTTTTTTGCATTTACATAATCATTGACAAACAACTTCACTTCTTCTCAAAACAATTTCAAACTATTTTTCACAAATCAAACTTTGTTGAGGATAATGCGAAGCCTTTGCTTGCATGATTGTCAACAATGGGGTGCTGGTGGTGATCACTTGGAGTCTTTGCTCAATTGATTATCATGAACACTCATTTTTCAAAAGAACTCTCATTTCACAAATTAAAAACTTTGTTGAGGATAATGCGAAGCCTTTGCTTGCACGATCGTCAATATTGGGATGCTAGTGGTGATCACTCGAAACCTTTGTTGTTTGATCACTGTGAACATTCAATTTTCACAATTAAACAACTAAAAAATAAAAACCTTTTCTCAACACCCGAGAACTACGTAAGCTTTGAATTCTCCATCGCACTGGGAGATACGTAGGAGCGGGTCACATTCCCGTCAAGCACGACAAATAAAAACCATTTTCTTTTCAAAAAAACAAACCCTTTTCCAAAACAAGACAATTTCTAAAAAAAAAACGAAACAATTTTCGAAAACAAGAACTACGTTGCTTTGATTCCCTCCCCGGGATACGTAGGCACGGTGCCCTCCCGTCAAGCGCAAAAGATTAAATTTTCCTTAAGTTTTTCCATAAAGTAAGGAGAGATAAAGAGAGATAAAAACAAAGCATTTCTTAAATCAACCTTTTAACTCACACGTCAAATCGAGGTTCCCTTTCAGTAGAAAGGATGTGTGGGGTGCTCGTACCTTCCCCATGCATAACCGACCCCCGAACTCAAATCTCGTGGTTCCAAGGACCATTGTCTTTCAAGAAATGTTTTTTTTCAATGTTTTACCTCTAAAAAAATATTGGTGGCGACTCCAATTCACGTTGTGCGAAGAGAAATCCCTCCAAAGGATTTTTCGGGGTGCAACAATGGTGATCTCATAAAATGGCATATTCCTAAGATTCCTAGTATGTGGCCTAAATTGGGTGTATTTTTGTACAATTATCGTAAGAAGAATAATCAAAAATGAAGGGATAATAGAATGGTCATATGATAGTACAATAGTACAAGATGACAACTTGCAAAACTTGGGCACCACTCTCCCAATGTGGTCGAATACCCCCTTCATTTCCCTCTCATTTTTGCATTTTTTTCCCCCTCATCAAAGTGTGTTTCAATCCTCACCCTTGATTCAAAATTAAAATGCAATCCTAGAGTGAGATGAGATGCACAATGACCTAAATACCCTTAAACCTAGTTGCTCTCTATATATACCTTAGAAACCTCATCTCACATAGACACCTTTTTTTTGGCCTCACAATTCATTCACAAAACCCTAGCACACAAACCCCTCCTCTCCTCTCCTCCTTTGGCCGAAACCACCAACAACCATTCCCTCCTCCATTTTTCTTCATTTCACTTCCATTTTCCATCTCATATTAACTCCTACTTCATATATCATCCATCTCTTCTACCAAGATTCAAGTGTTCATCATCCAATCTCAAGAACAAGGCAAGTTGCGCAAGGTTTTGGTGAAGATCTAGTGGATTTGTGGGTTTTCTCTTCATACTCTTTATTTATTAGCTTGGATTCAAGGTATACCTCAAAACTCTTGCATCATTCACTAAGTTTTTTTTTTGCATCAAAATGTAAAAATCATGTTTCTAATCTTGCATCCTACCATATTCATGCATTTTAGTGTTGGTATATTGTTGATTTGTTGATTGTTGTTGGTGAGAGGTATCTCAAACATTTTGACAAGCACTTAGGGAGGCTTGGGTGTTTGAGATTGCTTCTCACCCTTGAATAAATTGTGATTTGTGTTGTTATCATTTTGCTTGTTGCATTTTGTGAAATAAAATTGTGTTAGGAAGCTATGAATGTTTTGCACCCTTAGCATAAAATAGGTTTAATCGAGTTTTGATGCATTTCTTTATGCAATCTGTTGCGCCCGAAAAATCCGGTTTGGGACTTCTCGTTTTGCAACGTGAAAAATAGTAGAGCCGCCACCAATATTTATTTGGGAAAACATCGGAAAAACCCTTTTTTTTGGAAAAGCGAGTGGTCTTTCGAAATCAGAGATGTAGGTTCGGGGGTCGGTTACGCATGGGGAAGGTATTAGCATCCCATACGTCCTTTCTACTGAAAGGGAACCATTAACTCGATGTGTGGTTTGACAAAGGTTTGAGTTGAAAGCGATTTGTTCTACTTCTTTTCTTTTCTTTTCTTTTCTTTTTTTTTATTTGAAAAATCGTTTTATTGAAAACGGAAGACAGGAATATTTTTGTTATCTTTGAAAAGTGGAAACAAAACAAAGATTTTTTAAAAGGGTGCTTGACGGGACGGACCCGCTCCTACGTACCCTCACTGGGTTGAGGGATCAAAGCTACGTAGTTCTCGGCTTTTGCGTCTGAAAACGGCTTAAGAGTTTTTCGCAATTGGGTGAGCGTTTGTGAAGACCGAACAACAACGGTTAGAATGGCCTCACTACTAACTCTTTTTTGAAAATAAAATCATCATTAACGATCTAAACAGCAACAGCGCGAGTGATCATCAATGACAATTTGTTTTATTTAATGGAGGAAGAAAATGTTTTCGCAAAGCAAGGAGCGTTTGAAAATGAGTTTAGAAAATGGGTTTTGGAAAACAAGTAGAACATTATTCAATCAATTCCAAGTCCATAACCAAATGCAACAATGAATGAACAAGATCCAAACATACTCACCAATCAAGCAATCATAAACATGTTGATTATTAACCAAGATTAAACATGCCAATATAATCAAGAGATCCAATTATTAAGGATGCAAGACAAAGTTCTCAAGACAATTGTGTGTGTGTGTGAGAATTGCTACGGGACGGGCAACAATCTCAAAGGGGTGCATATACCTTAATGACTCTATGCTACAACCGGAAAAGTAGGCTTACGTCTTCATTAAGAATACATACTAGTGGAAGGAAGGGCACACAATTAAATCAAGTCATTCAGATGGCATCAAGAACAAGTGAACACAATTGATCATAGGCATAGAGTATTCTAGGTTTAATGAATGAACATGTGAGCGATGATACATGATTAAGCAAGCATGTGAATGCATGAGCATACAAGAGAATGCATGAATAAGTATACAAGAGAATGCATGAGCATACAAGAATGCATGAGCATTTATTATGCATGGTATACAAGTATGAGTGAAGGTGTGTGCAAGCATGCAAGGTGTCGCATAGATGATGCAAATAAGTGAAATGCAAAGTTTGAAAATGTTTTGAGTAAGAAGTGGTAAAAATGTTTTGGGGTTTTAAATGAGAAGTAGTAAAAGTTTAAAATGCAAATGATTGAAATGTTTTGGGATTTTTTTATGCAAATTTACAAGTGGTAAAAAGTTTGAGTGAGAAGTTAATGAAATGGTAGAGTAAAAGTGCATGAGGTAAATGGTAATTATTTAATGAGATGGTAAAGTAAAAAGGTAAAAGGGTAAAAACACAATTGCACAATTGCATTTATTCACACAAGATCAAAACAACACGTTTTCAAGCACAAAATATGCACAAAAGTGGCCTAAGGCCGAAGCAATGCTAAGCACAAATCACCATCAAATTTCATGCTAAAATTCACAATTAATACATGAAACAATTCACAAGACTAAACCCTAGATCATCATGCCATGTTCTAAAGTAAGCATCAAGTATATCATGTATTTTATTCTTCACAAAATCAAAGAAGTAAAAAGGCAACAAAAACCCTAGGTTTTGAAGCAACAACCCGAGGCACCCAACACCAAAATCAAGCCAAAATTCAACTTAAAATCATGAAATGAACAAAATGAACACAAGAACCCTAAAATCCATGCTATGGCCGAAGCAAAATAGGTAGGAAAACAAGGTTTTATTTCACCAAAATCATGCAAATGAGGTAGAAATGCAAAGAATGATGAGAAAACACAAGAATCTTTCCTTCAAGGCCAAGGACTCATCTCAAACACCCAAGGCTCCCAATGTCCTTGTCCAATAATGTTTGAAATGAGTCCTCAAAGCTTCTTTCAAGAAGGAAAGAGGAATAGAAGAGAGATTACATGATGAAAATTAAAGAAAATGCAAGGGTTAGTGAGCTTACCTCTAGATCTAGCTAGAAAATGAAGAAGGAAAGAGAATAGAAGCAAGAACACTTGAAGAACACCACAAGAACCTCTTGAACCTTTCGCAAATGCTTGATTCTTGATGGTTTTTGATGAAACTTTGATGATTATGCAAGTTTAGAAGTAGATTTATTGAAAGGATGAAGAATAAACAAGGTTTGATGGTTGATTTTTTGGAAGAATTTTGAAGAAAAGAATATGGGTATGGTGGCTGGTTGCTTCGAAAGAATGAGAGAAAGAGAGGAGAGATTTGGGTGCTAGGGTAAAAAAAAAATGAGTCTCCCCCTCACGGTCTCCTATTTTGGGTTTTATATGAGGTGCCAAATTAAGGGTATATAGGACATTGTGCTTTTGCAAACCATTGAGATTTGAGCTAGAATTTGAATCAAAGGCCAAGATTGCAATGCACATGGATTAGGGACAAGGAGAAAACACAAATGAGTGAGGAATAGCTGGTCATACACAAAAATTATGAGTTTTTGTTGCACAAAAATTGTTGAGGGCATCTAGGTCATTCTACACAAAGTTGTAGCCTAGGATTTGATCTAGAATTTTAATCAATGGCTAGGAATACAACTCACATGGATCAAGGGCATGAGGAAACACAAAATGAGGTGAAAATGAGCTGGAAAATTCGGAGCAAATGAGGCCTTGGTGCCCAAGTTTTGCAAGCTTGTCAAGAAAAATAGTACATTTTGTCTTATTGGGGACACTTCCTTATTTTCACCATTTTTGATTATTCTTTTCTAGATAATTCCATAAAAATCATGCCACTTTGGGCCATATCCTAGGAATCAATGATTGGGCCCAAAATTCCATGATATCACCCTTCCCAAAATTGATTTGAGACCTCACCTTGATGGAAATTCCCATTTTGCCCTTTTGCTTAAAATTTGAATTTTATGCCAAAAATCATGCATGCATGCGCACAAAAATTCATAACCCAAATCATCTAGATCCAAATAAATTCCTCTGAGATTGAACAATGATTTTTGGTGAGAAATTGCTTAATTTTGGAAATGACCAAAATACCCCTTTTGCCCAAAAAACCCTAATTTTGCTCCAAAAGGCATTCCAATCCTATAAATGATTTTAAAAGCGCTGAAATGACTTTTAGAACCCAAAAATTCATGCTCATAGTTCTTCACATCCTTCAGAATGATGCTTCACTTCATAATTTATTTTTTTTGTGGAAAATTAAGGTTTTGTTCCAAGCCGGACAAAATTAGGGTATGACACAATCTTGTTATTGAGGCTTGATTTTGAAGTTCCCATGTCCAAACATGTTGTTTGATTTTGCAAATATTCATTTTTCACGCCTTCTTATTTTCACAAAAATCAAAAAAATATGAATAGTTGTTGATTTTGGTGTTTGATTGCTTGGATCTTGTGAATAAATGTTCCTAAGTCTTGTTAGTGTCATTTGCTCGCTTGATTTTGTGTATTTGTTGAATGAATTTGTTGTTTGGTTATGTTTTGGTTCGCAAGTTTCTAATAAGATAGGGTTTTTGTTATTTCTTTGTGAAAAGGGTTTGCAATTGTGAGTAAAATGATTTCTCAAATTGTTTTAATGTTGGTCGTTATGTACTTTGCTTGCAAATTATTCTATGTTGATGATTGGCAAGAGGACTCACACTTGTGCCTTAGGCATTTCACTTTAAGTGTTGAGGATTGCCTAAGATGATTCAACACAACCTTGTATTTTTGATTGAAAATTTTGGTTTGCTTGTTAGTAACTTGTTTGCAAAGTTATTCTATGTTGAGGATTGGCAAGAGAACTCTCACTTGTGCCTAGTGCACTTCACTTTAAGTGATGAGGATTGCCTAAGATGATTCAATTTTCTTTGTGCAATTTTTGTTTGAAAATGCAAATGCTAGTTTTCTAACTTGATTAATCAATTTTGGTTACAAAAATGACTTGTTAATGCCCTCTTTTGGTCACTTTTGGTCTTGCAAATGTGAAGTTCTTTCTAGGTCAATGTTATGCTTTAATGTTGATGATTTGGTAAAAGGACTAGACACTTATGCACTTGTGCATTGTCTCAAGCGTCAAGGATTACTAAAAGGGATTCAACCTTGTGCCTTATCTTGTGTTGACACCTAATTGAATTGAACTTTTGTATTAAATTGTTGTGGTGCATTAAAATGTTGAATTGGTGTTCACAATTTGCTTGTTTTGATTTCCACCAATTGTTACTCGTTAGTAACTCTCCAAAACTTCAAAACCATGTTGCATACAAAGAACAACTTGTTACTCGTTAGTAACGTTCCAACTTCAAAACATTTTTTTGCATTTACATAATCATTGACAAACAACTTCACTTCTTCTCAAAACAATTTCAAACTATTTTTCACAAATCAAACTTTGTTGAGGATAATGCGAAGCCTTTGCTTGCATGATTGTCAACAATGGGGTGCTAGTGGTGATCACTTGGAGTCTTTGCTCAATTGATTATCATGAACACTCATTTTTCAAAAGAACTCTCATTTCACAAATTAAAAACTTTGTTGAGGATAATGCGAAGCCTTTGCTTGCACGATCGTCAATATTGGGATGCTAGTGGTGATCACTCGAAACCTTTGTTGTTTGATCACTGTGAACATTCAATTTTCACAATTAAACAACTAAAAAATAAAAACCTTTTCTCAACACCCGAGAACTACGTAAGCTTTGAATTCTCCATCGCACTGGGAGATACGTAGGAGCGGGTCACATTCCCGTCAAGCACGACAAATAAAAACCATTTTCTTTTCAAAAAAACAAACCCTTTTCCAAAACAAGGCAATTTCTAAAAAAAAAAACTAAACAATTTTCGAAAACAAGAACTACGTTGCTTTGATTCCCTCCCCGGGATACGTAGGCACGGTGCCCTCCCGTCAAGCGCAAAAGATTAAATTTTCCTTAAGTTTTTCCATAAAGTAAGGAGAGATAAAGAGAGATAAAAACAAAGCATTTCTTAAATCAACCTTTTAACTCACACGTCAAATCGAGGTTCCCTTTCAGTAGAAAGGATGTGTGGGGTGCTCGTACCTTCCCCATGCATAACCGACCCCCGAACTCAAATCTCGTGGTTCCAAGGACCATTGTCTTTCAAGAAAGGTTTTTTTTCAATGTTTTACCTCTAAAAAAATATTGGTGGCGACTCCAATTCACGTTGTGCGAAGAGAAATCCCTCCAAAGGATTTTTCGGGGTGCAACAGCTGGCGACTCCACTGGGGACCTTTCTTTAGTGGGTCGAGCCAATCGATTCGACATGTGATTTATTTCGTTGATCTGAATGCTTTGTTATATCTCTCCTCCTTTCCCTTTCTTCTTTCTTTCCTTTGCCTTTAAAAACATGCGTGCATTATTCTTAGAATTGTCGTGTGCATTCTTGTGATGTTGTGCTTGCGTGCATTGTGTGTTAGCCATCTTCCTCTTCTATATTTGCTTCTTGAGTAAAATAAGAGTAGTTTCTTCTTCTTCTCCTCTTACTTTCGTCGTTTATATGCTTTTCTCATACATTTCCCCAATCCTAGCATGTTCCCCTCTTCTTTGCTCCCTTTCTTGAGGTAAGCTCATGCATTTCCCCTAATCCTATTATGTCCCCTCCTCTAGGCTCCCTTTCTTAAGGTAAGCAATGCTTGCAATTGTTGTTGGAACTCTAGGTTAGTATACTTATGTTGAAATGATATTGAACCCTAGGGTAGACGACATGCTGTTGCTTGATATTGTCTGGACTGTTTTGGTTTCCCTTTGCAGGTGGGGTTTGGGTAGATTTTTAGGTGTTGTGCCCTCATCACACACTGCACACCTTATATTTGTGAGCATCGAGTGGGGCCTAAAACCCAAGGTCTGCAAAGAACCCTAGGAGAGTGGAAATGAGTAGTGACTGCCATTCGTAGACCGTTGTCTGTCTGGCTCTCATGAAAGTTTCGCCCAAGAGTGCGCTTTCTTCATGATACCTCACAATCGGTAGCTCTCTACGATTGTGGGTGTATTCATGAGAGAGACTTTAGCTCTTGGTTGCCATTGTGAGGCAGTGACCAGAACCCACATGGGAGGATTACCCTTATCGTTGACTTTAGAGCCTACGATCCTTACCCATTTGTAGGACACGGGGGCACGCAAATTGTGTGTTGCATTAGCTTAGGCATCCTCTTTCGAAACTCTTTTACCAAAAATGTAGAAAGTAATTTCCTTTTTCCCTCATAAACACCTATATGAGGTGGCATATAGCGGGTATTTTCAAAAATGTTTTGAACCGCCACCAATAAACATCATTTTCTTCTCTCTTTTCTATAAAAGGTCATAATCATCACATCTGCATCATTTTGCATCATCATCATTGCATTCGCATCTAACAAAAATTTTGAAAAAAAAACCTCCATTCTTTGCATCCTCCATGCATTAAAGTTGTTTGCCGGAGATCGCAACGTAACACAAAGTCTTGTCATAGGTGTGTAAGAAACGGAATGGAATCAAAAGGCAAAACCGTTTTCAATTCAAGGCTTCCTGTTGTGAAAGAGATTGATATGGCTAGTCTGAAAGAGTATGCATCCCTCCTTTAACACCTATGACAAGACGAGTTGCACCGCGATTCCCGGCAATAAACATAATAACATGCATATTGCATTGCATTTGCATCATTTGTCTTTGTATTCACACCAAAAAAAAATGTTCCATCTTAAGGAGTAAGACAAGCTGGTTGATCATCGGTATTGGACACGATCAAAGGCAAGAAATATGGCCAACAATCAAGACGACGCGAATCTGGGCAATCATCAACCAATCCAGAATGATGTAGTTCCAGAAGGTCCGAATCCAAATGGTCAGGGTCAGCATGATCAGAATCAAGAGAATCGAGCAATCAGGGCTGAGATGGAAGTTATAAGAGCTCAAATGGCAGAGGTCATACGAGTGTTAAGTGCCTTAAGGGATGCTGGCATAACTGAAGGTGCTGCTGCCGCAGGAGTGGATCCTCCTCCTGGACCTAGAGTCTCTCAGGCTCTCCAGAACGTGCAATGGCCTCCTTATGGTCTCCCATTAGGGTACACACCCCCTGCTGCCGGTGCAAACCCAGAAAGTGGTCCTTCGCGAACCACAGGACAGGCCCAGCCTGAATCAGCTGTGAATGAAGTTGGAACGGGGACACCTCAGGTTCAAATTCAGATTCCTACTCCTGCTATTACCCCGGGAACTCCGGTTGGCTTCAATTCTCCAGCAACAATCCATCCACAAGTTCAGGGTCCAATTCCTCAGATTATCGCTCACTCACGTGACCCACACGTGACCCCAGCTGTGGTGTCGATGAATAATCTTCACTACGGTGTGAGTGGTTTTCCGCCGAATTACCCTGATGAAGCTAGAAGTCAGTACCAGATGTTAGAAGAAAGATTGAGAGCTGTTGAAGGAACAGGTTCCCAGGCTAGGAACGCCCATGAGTTATGCTTGGTCCCTAATCTAGTCCTGCCACCCAAGTTCAAAGCACCATTTTTCGACAAGTACAAAGGAGCAACCTGCCCGCGCAGCCATGTGACGATGTATTGCCGGAAGATGACTGCCCACGCCCGTGATGATAACCTGATGATACATTGCTTTCAGGAAAGCTTAGCTGAAGCTCCCCTTGAATGGTATATGCAATTGGAGCCAACTAATATCCATTGTTGGAAGGATCTGGCGTATGCCTTTATCCGTCAATACCAGTACAACAGTGATTTAGCCCCGGATAGGACCCAGCTGCAATGTATGTCTAAGAAAGATAATGAGACATTCAAGGAATACGCCCAGAGGTGGAGGAACCTCGCTGCACAAGTAAAACCCTCCCTGCTTGATAAAGAGATGGTCCATATGTTCATGGAAACTCTTCCCCCAGTGTTCTATGATCGTTTGGTCGGCAGCGTGGCTTCGAATTTCTCTGAGATGGTTGTCATTGGAGAAAGAGTGGAGAACGGCATGCGCAGCGGAAGAATAGCCCATGGCCCAACGCCTCCTTCCCATCAGAAAAAGCCTTTTTTTGGTTCCCACAAGAAGAAGGAGGGAGAAACTAATGCAATCATCGGAGCTAGCGGTCTATCACACAATAATCCCCCACAAGCCATTCCAGTTCCTGCTCAGACGCCGCCTGCTCAGCCATTCCAGTCCAACAATCAGTACAGAAACTACAATGAAAAAAAGCCTGTTGTCTTTGAACCTATCCCCATGTCGTACACAGATTTGTTCAATTATCTCATTGCCAACAAGTTAATCAACACTCGTCAGATGAAACCATATCAGCCTCCCTATCCCAGAGGGTATAATGCAAATGCTACCTGTGCCTTTCATTCTGGGGCAGCAGGTCATGTGGTGGAGGATTGTAAGGCGTTCAAGTACGTTGTGCAAGACCTGCTTGATGCAAAGAGTATATCATTTCAGCAACCTAATGTAACCACCAACCCGTTGCCGGGGCATGGTGGGCCCACTGCAAATGCCATTAATGATCAGGGTGGTCAGTACTTAATTAGGAAGGTGGAGTGCATTCGTACACCCCTGAGTATCATTCATGCTGCACTATGCCGTTGTGGTATCATCGAAGAAGGGTGTGCCAGAAGAGACATCTGCAATGACCCTTATTGTGTTGGGGCCTGTGAGAGCTTCAAACCCTTCCTCCAAGAGCTGTTAGACAGACACCTGGTCCAGGTTGGGGTTCAGGAAAAGGAAGAAAGTGTATCTACTCTGCAATCAAACAACAGAGGTTTCAGGAGACCGGTTGAAATCCCTTGCAGTCCGAATTCAAGCTCGGTTGTGGCAAGACCTCTGACTGTTGTTATTCCGGTACCTGCTGCTACCCTTAGTAGAGAGACTAGGGTTATTCCCTGGAGCTGCAACGTGCAAATACAAGCAGAGGTCCCTCAGGGCGTGTTGGATATAACAAACATTGCTGGGAGTAGTGGAATTACAAGGAGTGGAAGGATGTATGTTCCTGAAAATCTTAGAAAGGAACAATCAAAGGAAGCTGAAGAAAGGGCCCGTAAGGGAAAAGATAAGGAAACTGTGGAAGTTAGAGAAGTATCAGACAAAGAAGCTCAGGAATTTCTGAAAGTAATGAGACAAAGTGAATACCGGGTGGTGGACCAGTTAAATCAAACCCCGGCCAAAATCTCAATGCTTTCGTTGTTGCTTAGTTCCGAGGCACACCGAGCTGCACTGTTGAAAATCCTGAATGAAGCACACGTACCCCATGACATTACGGTCAACCAGCTTGATGGTATTGTTGGGAACATAGTGGCATCCAACTACTTGACCTTCACAGACACTGAGCTACCTCCGGCGGGGAAGAATCACAATCAAGCTCTCCACATCTCTGTCAAGTGTGGGGACTACATGCTGGCCAGAGTGCTCATCGACAATGGCTCGTCATTGAATGTGTTGCCCAAGTCCACAATGGATAAGTTGGATGTGGATTGCTCGTATCTGAAGCCTAGCTCCACATTGGTTAGAGCATTTGATGGGTCTGTGAAAGAAGTTTTTGGAGAAGTAGAAGTGCCTTTGCAGGTGGGTCCCGAAGTGTTCTATGTCACATTCCAAGTCATGGATATAGCTTCCTCTTATAGCTGTCTGCTAGGACGACCTTGGATACATGCCGCTGGGGCAGTGCCATCTTCGCTCCATCAGAAACTCAAGTTTGTGGCCGAGGGCAAGTTGATAGTAATCTTCGGGGAGGAGGAAATGATGATAAACCGATCACCACCAGAATATTACGTTGAAGCAGCAGAGGAGTCTTTTGAGACTGCCTTCCAGGGATTGGAGATCTCAAATGCTATCTTTGTTGGGAGTGAGCCTCCCCAATTGAAGCCTAGGTGGTCCAAGGCAGACATGATGGTTGCAAAGGTGATGCTAGGACATGGGTATCAGGTTGGAAAGGGCCTGGGAAAAGCTGCTCAAGGAATTGTAGCACCCGTCCTGCTGAAAGGGAATACTGAAAGGTTCGGTATTGGGTACATCCCAAGCCCTGCAGACCAAGAGAGGCTAGCAGCTGATAGAAGAGAGAAATGGTTGGCAAAGCTCAGAGGAAGGACCCCCAACCAGGGAGGGATGGTCGTCGGTGATCTTAGGAACAACTTCCGAAGTGTAGGCATGCTGAACCCTGACCAGGTCAATGTGATTGAAGAAGATTCAGGCTCGGGTGGCGGTGCTGTCGGCTTAGTGCGCCTTTGTGCTGCGAAAGAAAAGCTCCAGAACTGGGAGGCCCTAGATTTCCCTGTGATTTTCAATTTAAAGTAATTTTTCTTTGTAATGCAAAATTCCTCGGCTCTGCCCAAGGCCTTGGGATATTTCATTCGGGCATGCATGTTTTCGTCAAACTTCATCAATGAATAAAATGTTATTTTGGAATTTTCAATAAAATTCTTTTTCTTCATCTCTCATTTGCGTGTCTTTTCTTTATTTTTATTCGCCACTCCATTTTAATGCAGATCGAATACAATTCTTGAAAGTAATAATGCCCATAACTCATACTGTGACTTTGATTACCCGGTTAACCAAACCGAGGAAGATGTTGAGGATGGTTGGGATACCCCTCCAGAAATTATGAGAATGGTAGAACAAGAAGAAAAGGTCATCAAGCCCCATGGGGAGCCCACAGAGATGGTTAATTTGGGTACTGAGGAAGATAGAAAAGAGATCAAGGTTGGTACCGCGATGGGGGATTGTGAACGTAAGAAGTTGATTCAGCCCCTGTTTGACTATGTTGACATTTTCGCATGGACTTACCAAGACATGCCGGGATTGAATACAGATATTGTTGAGCACAGATTGCCGGTAAAACCAGAATATCCTCTGGTAAAACAGAAATTGAGGCGAATGAGGCCAGAGATGTCCTTGAAAATCAGGGATGAGGTCAAGAAACAGTTTGACGCAGGGTTCTTAGCAGTGGCAAAATATCCTGAGTGGGTAGCCAACATCGTCCCGGTTCCCAAGAAAGACGGAAGGGTCCGGATGTGTGTCGATTACCGTGATTTGAACCGAGCAAGTCCTAAAGATGATTTCCCTCTGCCTCACATCGATGTTCTGGTGGATAGCACAGCGCAACACTCAATGTTCTCCTTCATGGACGGATATTCAGGTTACAACCAAATCAGGATGGCTCCAGAGGATATGGAAAAAACCACCTTCATAACCCTTTGGGGAACTTTCTGCTATAAGGTCATGCCTTTCGGATTGAAGAATGCCGGGGCAACTTATCAAAGAGCAATGGTGACTCTGTTCCACGACATGATGCATAAAGAGATTGAAGTTTATATGGACGATATGATCGCCAAATCAAGGACCGATGAAGAGCATGTTGTTAACCTGCAGAAGCTTTTCGAGCACCTCAGAAAGTACAAACTCAGGCTGAATCCCGCCAAGTGCACATTCGGAGTGAGGTCAGGAAAATTGTTGGGCTTCATTGTTAGCCAGAAGGGAATTGAGGTAGACCCGGACAAAGTGCGTGCTATCATCGAGATGCCGGCGCCAAAAAACAGAGAAGGAAGTTCGTGGTTTTCTGAATTCTTATAAGGATGTAACAAGTTCAGTGATTGCTAAGTTCATCAAGAAAGATTTGGTTTGCCGCTACGACCTTCCGAACAAAATCATCACAGACAACGGCAGTAATTTGAACAGCAAGGTGATGAGGGACTTATGCAAGGACTTCAAAATCCAACATCACAAATCTTCTCCCTACCGTCCGAAGATGAATGGGGCAGTTGAGGCAGCCAATAAGAATATTAAGAGGATAGTACAGCAAATGGTAGTAACTTACAAGGACTGGCATGAGATGCTCCCCTTCGCCTTGCATGGGTACAGAACCTCGGTGCGTACATCTACAGGGGCAACCCCTTACTCGTTGGTTTATGGGTCAGAAGCTGTTCTCCCCATTGAGGTTGAAATACCCTCGCTGCGGGTATTGATGGAGACCAAATTAGAAGAAGCAGAGTGGGTTCAGGCTCGTTTTGACCAATTGAATCTCATTGAAGAGAAGCAAGTAGCCGCCTTGTGCCATGGTCAGCTGTACCAACAGAGGATGATGAGGGCTTTTGACAAGAAAATCCGTCCTCGGGAATTCCAAGAAGGAGACCTCGTGCTCAAACAGATCTTGCCAATCCAGACGGATCCCCGTGGCAAATGGGCTCCCAAATACGAAGGACCTTATGTGGTGAAGAAGGCATTCTCCGGAGGGGCATTAATTCTTGCAAACATGGATGGAGATGAAATCCCAAACCCAGTGAACTCAGATGTGGTAAAGAAGTACTATGCCTAAAGAAATAGACAGAAAAAGAGAAAGATAAGCCAAGTAAGAATTAGCTCGCTAGGTTGAAAACCCGAAAGGGCGGCCTAGGCAAAATCAGAGCGACCCGGTGGATTGAAAACCCGCAAAGGGCGATCCAGGCAAAAATTAGGGTCAGAAAACTTGGGCATGAAAATAAACAAGGGCATACAGCACTCCCGAAGATTTGGATAAGGGGTTGATCAAGGTCACAAGTATGAACGGTGGGCACCGTTACTTCAAGGATAGAATCACAGGATCTGTTCCTTTTTCTTGTATTTTATCAGTTTAGAATAAAGATTACAATTGTACTTTCAACTGGCGTGACTTTCTGCATGACCAGTTTCCATATCAGCAAAAATCCAGCTTTTCTTTCATATATGTGCTTTTCGTGTCTTTACTTTCATTTATTCAGTTTCTTTCAAAATAGTGATTTTATGATTGATGAAATTGAATTGCAAAACATGTGCATACATTCAGAGCATTACAGATTATTACGAAATCTTTGAAAATCACAAAAGGAAAAAATGGTTTCCTAAAATGGGTAAAGCTGCAAAAAAAAAACAGTCACATGCACTGCCACCTTAAAAATAACAAGATCATTGCAAACCAACGCGCAACCCTTGCGTTATCACCATCCTGGAACGGTCTTCGTATCAAGTGCCACAAGTCCCGCGGATTGATTTAACCAGCAAAAAAAAAAAAAAAAAACATTTTCATATCATTCATCATTCCTATATCATCCATGTCGTCAAACAGTAGAGCATCATACTTTCATATTCGCATCCCAGAAGGGCGAAAAGAAACAGAAGAAAAGAAACAGAAGAAAAGAAAAAGAAAAAGGAAAATCAAACAGAAAAAACATCTCACCAAATCAATCATTGCATCCATGTGCATCCCAGCATCAAAAGCCTGCATTCCATGCATCATTCAAAACTTCCCAATTTTCAAAAAGAAACTCAGTTGCTTTGGACTCGTTAGTCCCCAAAATTTTCAAAAAAAGTCAGTTACTTTGGACCAATGGGTCCCCGAAATCTCATTTTCAGAAAATCGTCATGGCACCGAGTTAGTGAACTCCATCAGCACAGAGTTAGTAAACTCCCAGAGTTAGTGAACTCCTTCCACAGATCACAACGTCGCGTACGAGCGCGCGGCAGATCCTACAGACTTCGTTAAGTCCATCGGATTAATTGTGTCAACCTAAGGCATAGTGTAGATCCATTGATCATATCAGTTCCGGACCTGATATTGATCGGCCGCTCGAAAAGGCCACCCCCAGAGCTCGGACTCGACGAGAGTCCGTTAAAAGGTTTTAGGCAACCTCCGAATCCCCCAATTTACGGCACTTCCCATTTACTGCTTTCATTTACTGCTTTACGCAATTTACTGCTTTCTCGTCGACGCGACAAGTGTTGACTCTCTCTCTCTCAAAAGAAGAGAGATCAAAAAAAAAGAAAAAAAAAGAAAAGGAAAATTCGGGTTTCTCTAAGTAGACAAAATTAGTATTATTTCTGAATTCTTTATTTCTATTTTGCCTCGGAATATGTTTTGGCCAATTCATATTCCTTGGTAAAATCCAAATAAAGAGGGGCAACTGTCATACCCTAATTTTGTCCGCCTAGGTTTAAAACCCTAATTTTCCGCAAAAATAAATAAATTGAGAAGTGTGGTTTTATTTTGAAGAGTGAAGAGCATTGTGCATGCATTTTTGGGTTTTAAAAGTCATTCTAGGGCTTTTAAATTCATTGTTAGAGTGGAAATGCATTTGTTGTTGAAAAACAAGGTTTTTAGGGCAAAAGGGTATTTTGGTCATTGTCAAAAGAGGATAATTTTTTTTATCAAGAATCATTGTGAAATTTTAGAGAAATTTATTTGAGGCAAAACATTTTTGGTCATGTATGTATGTATGCGCATGCATGCATACATTGTGCACAAAATTCAAATTCAAAAAAGGCATCAAAAAGGAATATTCTACAAAAAGTTCCAAGATGTGATTTTTATGACATTTTTGGTCATGGTGATCACATAAAATGACATATTCCTCAAGATACCTTGTATGTGGCCTAAATTGGGTGCATTTTTGTACAATTATCCTAAGAAGAATAATCAAAAATGAAGGGATAATGGAATGGTCATATAATAGTACAATAGTACAAGATGACAACTAGCAAAACATGGTCACCAAGGACCCCTCCCTTGCTATTTCGAATTTCTCCTCTCTATGCTCCCATTTTGTGTTTTCTCAATGTCCTCAATCCATGTGAGCCTCAATCCTAGCCTTTGATTCAAAATTAAAATCAAATCCTAGAGCACAACTAGTGCACAATGACCTAACTACCCTTAAATCTAATTGCTTTCTATATATACCCTATTAACCTCACCTCACAAAGAAAAAGAAAAAAACTTTGGCCTCATCATTCACTCACAAACCCTAGCACACAAAACCCTCCTCACCTCCTCTCCATTTTATGCGCCACCCCCTCTCCCTCCTCCATTTTTCTTCATTTTCACTTCCATTTTCCATCTCATATTAACTCCTACTTCATATATCTTCCTTCTCTCCTAATTTAATTCAAACTTGCATCATCAAAGGGCATTTTTAAGCAAGCATTTCGTGGGTTTCATTGAAGTTTGGTGAAGATTCAAGTTGATTTGTGGTCTTGTTCTTCATATTAGTCATTCCTTAGCTTGGATTTGAGGTAAACTTCTTAAAACCTAGCATCATCTTCAACTTTTTTGCATCAAAATGTAGATATCATGTTTCTAATTTTTCATCCTACCATCTTCATGCATTTTAGTGTTGTTATATTGTTGATTTGTTGATTGTTGTTGGTGAGAGGTGTCTCAAACATTTTGACAAGCACTTAGGGAGGCTTGGGTGTTTGAGATTGCTTCTCACCCTTGAATAAATTGTGATTTGTGTTGTTATCATTTTGCTTGTTGCATTTTCTGAAATAAAATTGTGTTAGGAAGCTATGAATGTTTCGCACCTTTAGTATAAAATAGGTTTAATCGAGTTTTGATGCATTTCGATATGCAATCTTGTTATTGGGGCTTGATTTTGAAGTTCCCATGTCCAAACATGTTGTTTGATTTTGCAAATATTCATTTTTCATGCCTTCTTACTTTCACAAAAATCAAAAAAATATGAATAGTTGTTGATTTTGGTGTTTGATTGCTTGGATCTTGTGAATAAATGTTCCTAAGTCTTGCTAGTGTCATTTGCTTGCTTGATTTGGTTGAATTGTTGAAATAAATTGACGATTAATTTGTGATTTGAGAAAATGAATTTGGGTTTTGGTTCATTTATGGTCCACAAATGATCTTGGGTTATGCTAAGTTGGCAAGAGATAGGTTACTTCAACCTTGATGCCTATGCTTGTAAGCATTTAAAAATTCAATTCCCATTTGATGTGCTTGTGAAATGTGAGCAAAACGGGGTCTATAAACAATTGAATTTGCGCACATGATTGGTCTCCAATGACCTTGATGCATCCTCAAGTTTAATCATGCTTTATTTGCTCTTTGAGTTTAATGTAAATTGTTGTTTGAAGTTTGTGAAGTTTTGGCAAAGGATAGGCCACTTAGAGCCTTGATGCATTAAATTGTTGTGGTGCATTAAAATGTTGAATTGGTGTTCACAATTTGCTTGTTTTGATTTCCACCAATTGTTACTCGTTAGTAACTCTCCAAAACTTCAAAACCATGTTGCATACAAAGAACAACTTGTTACTCGTTAGTAACGTTCCAACTTCAAAACATTTTTTTGCATTTACATAATCATTGACAAACAACTTCACTTCTTCTCAAAACAATTTCAAACTATTTTTCACAAATCAAACTTTGTTGAGGATAATGCGAAGCCTTTGCTTGCATGATTGTCAACAATGGGGTGCTAGTGGTGATCACTTGGAGTCTTTGCTCAATTGATTATCATGAACACTCATTTTTCAAAAGAACTCTCATTTCACAAATTAAAAACTTTGTTGAGGATAATGCGAAGCCTTTGCTTGCACGATCGTCAATATTGGGATGCTAGTGGTGATCACTCGAAACCTTTGTTGTTTGATCACTGTGAACATTCAATTTTCACAATTAAACAACTAAAAAATAAAAACCTTTTCTCAACACCCGAGAACTACGTAAGCTTTGAATTCTCCATCGCACTGGGAGATACGTAGGAGCGGGTCACATTCCCGTCAAGCACGACAAATAAAAACCATTTTCTTTTCAAAAAAACAAACCCTTTTCCAAAACAAGACAATTTCTAAAAAAAAAACGAAACAATTTTCGAAAACAAGAACTACGTTGCTTTGATTCCCTCCCCGGGATACGTAGGCACGGTGCCCTCCCGTCAAGCGCAAAAGATTAAATTTTCCTTAAGTTTTTCCATAAAGTAAGGAGAGATAAAGAGAGATAAAAACAAAGCATTTCTTAAATCAACCTTTTAACTCACACGTCAAATCGAGGTTCCCTTTCAGTAGAAAGGATGTGTGGGGTGCTCGTACCTTCCCCATGCATAACCGACCCCCGAACTCAAATCTCGTGGTTCCAAGGACCATTGTCTTTCAAGAAAGGTTTTTTTTCAATGTTTTACCTCTAAAAAAATATTGGTGGCGACTCCAATTCACGTTGTGCGAAGAGAAATCCCTCCAAAGGATTTTTCGGGGTGCAACAATGGTGATCTCATAAAATGGCATATTCCTAAGATTCCTAGTATGTGGCCTAAATTGGGTGTATTTTTGTAGAATTATCGTAAGAAGAATAATCAAAAATGAAGGGATAATAGAATGGTCATATGATAGTACAATAGTACAAGATGACAACTTGCAAAACTTGGGCACCACTCTCCCAATGTGGTCGAATACCCCCTTCATTTCCCTCTCATTTTTGCATTTTTTTTCCCCTCATCAAAGTGTGTTTCAATCCTCACCCTTGATTCAAAATTAAAATGCAATCCTAGAGTGAGATGAGATGCACAATGACCTAAATACCCTTAAACCTAGTTGCTCTCTATATATACCTTAGAAACCTCATCTCACATAGACACCTTTTTTTTGGCCTCACAATTCATTCACAAAACCCTAGCACACAAACCCCTCCTCTCCTCTCCTCTCCTCCTTTGGCCGAAACCACCAACAACCATTCCCTCCTCCATTTTTCTTCATTTCACTTCCATTTTCCATCTCATATTAACTCCTACTTCATATATCATCCATCTCTTCTACCAAGATTCAAGTGTTCATCATCCAATCTCAAGAACAAGGCAAGTTGCGCAAGGTTTTGGTGAAGATCTAGTGGATTTGTGGGTTTTCTCTTCATACTCTTTATTTATTAGCTTGGATTCAAGGTATACCTCAAAACTCTTGCATCATTCACTAAGTTTTTTTTTTGCATCAAAATGTAAAAATCATGTTTCTAATCTTGCATCCTACCATATTCATGCATTTTAGTGTTGGTATATTGTTGATTTGTTGATTGTTGTTGGTGAGAGGTATCTCAAACATTTTGACAAGCACTTAGGGAGGCTTGGGTGTTTGAGATTGCTTCTCACCCTTGAATAAATTGTGATTTGTGTTGTTATCATTTTGCTTGTTGCATTTTGTGAAATAAAATTGTGTTAGGAAGCTATGAATGTTTTGCACCCTTAGCATAAAATAGGTTTAATCGAGTTTTGATGCATTTCTTTATGCAATCTGTTGCGCCCGAAAAATCCGGTTTGGGACTTCTCGTTTTGCAACGTGAAAAATAGTAGAGCCGCCACCAATATTTATTTGGGAAAACATCGGAAAAACCCTTTTTTTTGGAAAAGCGAGTGGTCTTTCGAAATCAGAGATGTAGGTTCGGGGGTCGGTTACGCATGGGGAAGGTATTAGCATCCCATACGTCCTTTCTACTGAAAGGGAACCATTAACTCGATGTGTGGTTTGACAAAGGTTTGAGTTGAAAGCGATTTGTTCTACTTCTTTTCTTTTCTTTTCTTTTCTTTTTTTTTTATTTGAAAAATCGTTTTATTGAAAACGGAAGACAGGAATATTTTTGTTATCTTTGAAAAGTGGAAACAAAACAAAGATTTTTTAAAAGGGTGCTTGACGGGACGGACCCGCTCCTACGTACCCTCACTGGGTTGAGGGATCAAAGCTACGTAGTTCTCGGCTTTTGCGTCTGAAAACGGCTTAAGAGTTTTTCGCAATTGGGTGAGCGTTTGTGAAGACCGAACAACAACGGTTAGAATGGCCTCACTACTAACTCTTTTTTGAAAATAAAATCATCATTAATGATCTAAACAGCAACAGCGCGAGTGATCATCAATGACAATTTGTTTTATTTAATGGAGGAAGAAAATGTTTTCGCAAAGCAAGGAGCGTTTGAAAATGAGTTTAGAAAATGGGTTTTGGAAAACAAGTAGAACATTATTCAATCAATTCCAAGTCCATAACCAAATGCAACAATGAATGAACAAGATCCAAACATACTCACCAATCAAGCAATCATAAACATGTTGATTATTAACCAAGATTAAACATGCCAATATAATCAAGAGATCCAATTATTAAGGATGCAAGACAAAGTTCTCAAGACAATTGTGTGTGTGTGTGAGAATTGCTACGGGACGGGCAACAATCTCAAAGGGGTGCATATACCTTAATGACTCTATGCTACAACCGGAAAAGTAGGCTTACGTCTTCATTAAGAATACATACTAGTGGAAGGAAGGGCACACAATTAAATCAAGTCATTCAGATGGCATCAAGAACAAGTGAACACAATTGATCATAGGCATAGAGTATTCTAGGTTTAATGAATGAACATGTGAGCGATGATACATGATTAAGCAAGCATGTGAATGCATGAGCATACAAGAGAATGCATGAATAAGTATACAAGAGAATGCATGAGCATACAAGAATGCATGAGCATTTATTATGCATGGTATACAAGTATGAGTGAAGGTGTGTGCAAGCATGCAAGGTGTCGCATAGATGATGCAAATAAGTGAAATGCAAAGTTTGAAAATGTTTTGAGTAAGAAGTGGTAAAAATGTTTTGGGGTTTTAAATGAGAAGTAGTAAAAGTTTAAAATGCAAATGATTGAAATGTTTTGGGATTTTTTTATGCAAATTTACAAGTGGTAAAAAGTTTGAGTGAGAAGTTAATGAAATGGTAGAGTAAAAGTGCATGAGGTAAATGGTAATTATTTAATGAGATGGTAAAGTAAAAAGGTAAAAGGGTAAAAACACAATTGCACAATTGCATTTATTCACACAAGATCAAAACAACACGTTTTCAAGCACAAAATATGCACAAAAGTGGCCTAAGGCCGAAGCAATGCTAAGCACAAATCACCATCAAATTTCATGCTAAAATTCACAATTAATACATGAAACAATTCACAAGACTAAACCCTAGATCATCATGCCATGTTCTAAAGTAAGCATCAAGTATATCATGTATTTTATTCTTCACAAAATCAAAGAAGTAAAAAGGCAACAAAAACCCTAGGTTTTGAAGCAACAACCCGAGGCACCCAACACCAAAATCAAGCCAAAATTCAACTTAAAATCATGAAATGAACAAAATGAACACAAGAACCCTAAAATCCATGCTATGGCCGAAGCAAAATAGGTAGGAAAACAAGGTTTTATTTCACCAAAATCATGCAAATGAGGTAGAAATGCAAAGAATGATGAGAAAACACAAGAATCTTTCCTTCAAGGCCAAGGACTCATCTCAAACACCCAAGGCTCCCAATGTCCTTGTCCAATAATGTTTGAAATGAGTCCTCAAAGCTTCTTTCAAGAAGGAAAGAGGAATAGAAGAGAGATTACATGATGAAAATTAAAGAAAATGCAAGGGTTAGTGAGCTTACCTCTAGATCTAGCTAGAAAATGAAGAAGGAAAGAGAATAGAAGCAAGAACACTTGAAGAACACCACAAGAACCTCTTGAACCTTTCGCAAATGCTTGATTCTTGATGGTTTTTGATGAAACTTTGATGATTATGCAAGTTTAGAAGTAGATTTATTGAAAGGATGAAGAATAAACAAGGTTTGATGGTTGATTTTTTGGAAGAATTTTGAAGAAAAGAATATGGGTATGGTGGCTGGTTGCTTCGAAAGAATGAGAGAAAGAGAGGAGAGATTTGGGTGCTAGGGTAAAAAAAAAATGAGTCTCCCCCTCACGGTCTCCTATTTTGGGTTTTATATGAGGTGCCAAATTAAGGGTATATAGGACATTGTGCTTTTGCAAACCATTGAGATTTGAGCTAGAATTTGAATCAAAGGCCAAGATTGCAATGCACATGGATTAGGGACAAGGAGAAAACACAAATGAGTGAGGAATAGCTGGTCATACACAAAAATTATGAGTTTTTGTTGCACAAAAATTGTTGAGGGCATCTAGGTCATTCTACACAAAGTTGTAGCCTAGGATTTGATCTAGAATTTTAATCAATGGCTAGGAATACAACTCACATGGATCAAGGGCATGAGGAAACACAAAATGAGGTGAAAATGAGCTGGAAAATTCGGAGCAAATGAGGCCTTGGTGCCCAAGTTTTGCAAGCTTGTCAAGAAAAATAGTACATTTTGTCTTATTGGGGACACTTCCTTATTTTCACCATTTTTGATTATTCTTTTCTAGATAATTCCATAAAAATCATGCCACTTTGGGCCATATCCTAGGAATCAATGATTGGGCCCAAAATTCCATGATATCACCCTTCCCAAAATTGATTTGAGACCTCACCTTGATGGAAATTCCCATTTTGCCCTTTTGCTTAAAATTTGAATTTTATGCCAAAAATCATGCATGCATGCGCACAAAAATTCATAACCCAAATCATCTAGATCCAAATAAATTCCTCTGAGATTGAACAATGATTTTTGGTGAGAAATTGCTTAATTTTGGAAATGACCAAAATACCCCTTTTGCCCAAAAAACCCTAATTTTGCTCCAAAAGGCATTCCAATCCTAAAAATGATTTTAAAAGCGCTGAAATGACTTTTAGAACCCAAAAATGCATGCTCATAGTTCTTCACATCCTTCAGAATGATGCTTCACTTCATAATTTATTTTTTTTGTGGAAAATTAAGGTTTTGTTCCAAGCCGGACAAAATTAGGGTATGACACAATCTTGTTATTGAGGCTTGATTTTGAAGTTCCCATGTCCAAACATGTTGTTTGATTTTGCAAATATTCATTTTTCACGCCTTCTTATTTTCACAAAAATCAAAAAAATATGAATAGTTGTTGATTTTGGTGTTTGATTGCTTGGATCTTGTGAATAAATGTTCCTAAGTCTTGTTAGTGTCATTTGCTCGCTTGATTTTGTGTATTTGTTGAATGAATTTGTTGTTTGGTTATGTTTTGGTTCGCAAGTTTCTAATAAGATAGGGTTTTTGTTATTTCTTTGTGAAAAGGGTTTGCAATTGTGAGTAAAATGATTTCTCAAATTGTTTTAATGTTGGTCGTTATGTACTTTGCTTGCAAATTATTCTATGTTGATGATTGGCAAGAGGACTCACACTTGTGCCTTAGGCATTTCACTTTAAGTGTTGAGGATTGCCTAAGATGATTCAACACAACCTTGTATTTTTGATTGAAAATTTTGGTTTGCTTGTTAGTAACTTGTTTGCAAAGTTATTCTATGTTGAGGATTGGCAAGAGAACTCTCACTTGTGCCTAGTGCACTTCACTTTAAGTGATGAGGATTGCCTAAGATGATTCAATTTTCTTTGTGCAATTTTTGTTTGAAAATGCAAATGCTAGTTTTCTAACTTGATTAATCAATTTTGGTTACAAAAATGACTTGTTAATGCCCTCTTTTGGTCACTTTTGGTCTTGCAAATGTGAAGTTCTTTCTAGGTCAATGTTATGCTTTAATGTTGATGATTTGGTAAAAGGACTAGACACTTATGCACTTGTGCATTGTCTCAAGCGTCAAGGATTACTAAAAGGGATTCAACCTTGTGCCTTATCTTGTGTTGACACCTAATTGAATTGAACTTTTGTATGATCTCTTTGTGTGCCTATTGTTGATCTTACATATGCATGCCATTAGATGGTGATGACTAAGTGTCATTCTTGTGCTCAAATGTTGTAATTGGTAATGTTTATGCTTATGCTTACATTGTTGATTGCTTTCCTTGCAATTTGTTAAATGTTGCACTTTGGTTCTTGACTTGGAAATTGATTGAATGTTCTACTTTCTTTTCCTTTTGGATGCCACGCCATCCCAACAAACCTTTTGTGACCAATGTCACCCTCAAACTCCCTTCTCCTTTCTTCAAATCAATCATTTTCTAAAGCTTTTTCCAAACTCAATCTTTTCTCAAATTGTTTTCATAAGACAATCAAATTCTTTCTAAGATCAACAATAAACCTTTTTGAAAACTCATAAGGAGGCAAGTTGGACGTACGGCCGGTGTTGTCTAGCGTCCTAAGATCGGAGCTGTACAGCTCAAACATCTTGGGATACTTATGAGAATTGAAACAAGTAATTAACAACTTGAACCCTTTTTAAAAAAACATGAGTAAGGAATCAAATCGGATGTACATCCAGGATCGGTTAGCGTCTTAGGGTTAGCGAGCTGTACAGTTCGTGCGAGCCTAAGATACTTGCTCAAATAAAAGTAATCAGCCTCACAACAAATCCTTTTCTTCAAGTAATTCAAACATTTTCAATAAGTAGGGGGCACGTCGTCTGTACAGGCGGGGTTGTCTTTGTTCCAGGTCTAGTGGACTGTACAGTTTAGGACCGAAAACCCCTACAATAAAAAACACCAACACAGAGTTTCTCGACTAAAGAGAACTACGTAAGCTTTGAATTCTCCATCGCACCGGGGGATACGTAGGAGCGGGTCACATCCCGTCAAGCACACTTTTAAAAAATAATAAAAAGATTCTTCTTTTCCCCCGTTTTAAAAAACACTTTTCTCAAATAAAAAAAGAAGTAGAACGAATTGTTTCAAATCAACTCTGTCAAAACCGCACATCAAGTTAAAGGTTCCCTTTCGGTGGAAAGGAGGTGTGGGATGCTAATACCTTCCCCACACCTAACCGACCCCCAAACCTACATCTCTAGTTCTCAAAGGACCACCTGCCTTAAAAAAGGACCCTTTTTCAATGTTTTGGTCCCTAAATAAAAAATGTTGATGGCGGCTTCACAAATTTTCACGTTGTACGATGAAAGGTCCAATCCGGATATTTCGGGGTGCAACAACTACAACTCTCCCTTTGGAAGCCCCTTTAGTTTCTTCTAAGCTTGACAATTCCTAATCCCACATGCAAAACCTAGAGCTTCATCTCCTACTTGAAAACCCACATGCATCTCCAACATTTTCAATCCTAACATCAATACCTACATGCAAATGGAAATGAATGAGGTAAGTTGTCTTCACTATTATGATTTTGGTTTTTTTTTGGTGTTGTGAGTTCTGCATTTAAAGTGAGAGAACTGAAGCGGAGAAGGGTAGCAACAATGTGGGTAAGCTAGGGGTGTTTTAAAAAGGGCTAAGGGAACTTCGGTCCTTGGCACAAACTAAAGAAAAAGGAAAATCCCAAAAATGTCCCTCAACTATCTCAAAACAATGACAATTGCATTCAAAATTCACATCAATTAATCACACCTTAAATTGTACAAAAGGCTTAAATAATTACAAAAAATTCAAACACCCATATCATATAATTCATTTGTACGACAACAAGAGTAACATCCAAAGTAATTTAATAAATTACTTTGGGTGTTACATATTGTTAGCCTGTAATTTCGACAGGCTTCATTGAAAATGGTCAACAAGGCCTGACTTATATTTCGACGAAGACCAAATTATTTCGACAGAGAAAATGGTCATGCGCAAGGTAAACTCGACAAGCTTCCGGGGAAGTAAAAGCAAGAGAGAGGAAAATGGACACAAGCTTTCGACAGACAGAAAACAGAGCAGTTATGCGCTGAAGACTAGCAGTTGGTCGAAGCGTGATAGAGCGGTTCTGGTCGAAAGTAGGAGTAGCAGTTATTAATTTTCAAATTCCTAGGCAGTTACTTAGTTCAGTTTTTTCCCCTCTTTTCCTTTGTATAAATAACTGTTTCTGAGAAGAAACAGGGGTCGCAAATCACAATACACAACCCGATTCCTGAAACTCTAACTTCCAAGCCAGAGCGAAAAACGAGTGGAAGAATCGCTGTACGTGATCGTGTACCACTTTTACGATTCAATGCAATTTATTTGTCTTTTCTTTACAATTCATGCACCATTTACTGCTTCTTTTCTTTTCGATTCTGTTAATCATTGCAAATCGTCCCCTTTTCTACATTTTCTGAAACACAAACCACTCGCAATTCAGAGGCAATTGCTTTGAGATTTTTCTAGTTTGATCTCACAAACCTTCTAATAAAACTAGTGATTGTTTGCTAAAAACACCAGCAAACAAATTGGCACGCCCAGTGGGACTTTGCCTTTGATTTTGTTCATTTTCATACTCTCTTATTTGTATTCGCTGTTGTATGCACTTAAGAAGTGGTAAAATGGTTCGTTCTAGTACGAATAATGCGTCTAGTTCCAACCCTGTGGTTTCACAAGGGCAAGGAACAACAATGGATTCTGCGAGCATTAGCGCAAGACCATCATCGTCGACAACCGTTTCTTCATTATCAATGACTAATGTTGGTTCAACGCAGTCAGAAATGGCATCTTTGCCTATGTCTTTGCCGTTATGTGCAGGGCTTCATAGCCCTTACATGGCAATGGGAAACGGTTTAGACCCACGTTTGAATAACGTGCATCTACCCCCATTTCCTTTGGGAATGTATGGCATGCCTACTGGAATGCCACATATTTCGACCTTTTCCCCTACACATGTCTCTTCTGAGAGTGTATTTGGTCGGAATCCCCCAGCATTAACCAATACGTCTTTGTTGGCCGTAAGACAGCAAGTAGACGAGAGTAATCACGATATGGTTAATATGCTTACCCAACAAATTGGTACAGTTTTCAATCCATTGATTCAAAATACCAATAACAGTTACCAAATGTTGGCAAATCAGATGAGTAGGATTGCAGATTTCTTTGGGGCTCCAGCGGTTAATAATAGGCAAGTTCCTATTATTGCGGGTAATGCGTCGCCAGTTAACCCCCAAGAAGCAGTTGCAGTCGAAGCGTCCACAATTGTAGGCGAACTACAAGGGGCAGTAAACCACGTCCCTGAAGTAGTTTTGGTAAATAGACACCAGAACGCTGATGAAGTTGTTCGACAAGTGCAACAACACAATGTTGGCGCAGAAAACAATATAGCTACTTTAGTCGAAACTATTTTGGCGCAAAATGGCTTTAACATAGGTTTACAAAGGCCTAACTTCGTATCACCATTATGTGAATACGTATTACAAACTGAGTTACCAAGGGGATGGAAAGTTCCCAAGTTTACTAAGTTTGGTGGTGATACAAATGAGTCCACAGTCGAACACATTGCTCGTTTCTTGACTGAGGCTGGGGACTTAGCACAAAATGAGAATTTGAAGATGAAATACTTTCCAAATTCTCTAACTAAAAATGCTTTCACTTGGTTCACGACCTTACCCCCTGGTTCTATGTTCACATGGGGGCAATTAGAAAAGGCATTCCATGCACAGTTTTACATGGGCCAGTCGAAAATTAGTCTTAAAGAATTGGCTAGTGTCCGGCGTAAAATGCCTGAAACTATTGATGATTACTTATACAGATTTAGGCTGTTGAAATCTCGTTGCTTCACACAAGTCCCTGAACATGAGCTTGTCGAAATGGCTGCGGGTGGCCTTGATTACTCAATTAGAAAGAAATTAGACACATCTCATTTGCGAGATATGGCGCATTTGGCTGATCGAGTTCGACAAGTTGAAAGGCTTAGAGAGGAAAAATCTAGGTCGAATAGGTATCATAAAAAAGAAAAAGTGGCATATGTCGAAGAAGAATTCGACGTTACATATAGTAATGTCGAAGAAGGGAGATAGACGTGGCTGAACTTAAGCCTGGTCCTCCTTATACCTGTAAATTATTAAGGCCTGCGAATGGGAATAACCCTGTAGAGCCTAAGAATGATAGATTTATGCCTAAGACTTATACTTTTGATGTTACTAAATGTGATGAAATTTTTGATCTTTTAGTAACTGATGGTCAAATATTAGTGCCTAAAGGCCTTAAAACACCAACTCTTGACCAAAGAAAGAAAAAGGGTTATTGTAAGTTCCATAATTTTTTGGGACATAACACTGACCGTTGTGTGCTCTTCAGGGATATTGTGCAAAAAGCAGTTGACGAAAGAAGACTCAAATTTGCTGATAAGAAAATGAAAGCTCCTATGCAGATTGATGTTGATCCATTGCCTAAGGCTGAAGCTATGTATTCTGAACCTGTCGAAGCTGATGTAGGCATGGTGGATGCTCAAATGGCAGACCCTCCTAAGTGTGTCAAGACTGCCACCGAAAAATTAAAAGGTTTTATGTATGCTGAAGGTAAGAAACAGGAAGTGACCCTAAAAGAATATGATGGGAAGATACATGCTGTGTGTCCAAAGGCTGAGGAAGAATTGATAGATTTCCTCAATCGGTGTAAGTGGAATAACTCTGAAGTTATGCTTTGCCCAAGGTGCAGCGCTGTCTTCGACAAAGAAGCAGCTAAAGCTATCGAAGGTTATCAGGGTCAACTACAACGTAAAAGAAAATGGCTTGACAACAGGCCAAAATTTGACTTTGCAAAAGGAGATCTTCCTGGCTATAAGGCTAATGTGTCAACAAAGCCTTCAACAAGCAAACGACAATTTGCTAAGGAGAAGTCCTCAGCGAAAGGGTATTTGAAGCTGTCAACAAATAAATCCTTTGTCCCAAGTGCTAGTGCTCCTGTTGAAGCGTGGGTGCCCAATAATCAACGTGCTAAAGCTGTCAAGCCAGATACGGATGCTGTTAAATTTAATTATAAGAATAACTATAAGGGTAAGAACCCCATGACTAGAACACAGTGGCGTCGTTACCAAAGACAACAGAAGAAGAAGGCACACTTTGACATTAACAAGGTTCCAAGTCATTTGGCTAATAACCATGTTCCACGCAGCATAATAGTGGCGAAGAGTGAGGTTCACAAAGCTGAAGTTGCCACAAAGAGGAATGCTGATGTTGCTAGTCATGTGTGTGCAGCGAATAAGGCCGAAGGCAAGGCTGTAGTAACAGTAAAGCCAAGAAGGCCTGCTCTTGAAAGAATATTTCCTCCATTGTCAACAGTGAAAGAAGAGAATGCTGATTTCGACATGGATGAAGACATGGAGTCTGATTTTGATGATTCTGAAGATGATTTCGATGTTGTTTGCAATGTGGTATCAATACTGCCTCTTGAGTACGATGTTATCACAGTACCAAATGATGTTGAAGAGGATTTTACAGAGGATATGGCTCGTCATAAGCCAATGTGTTACTATGTGATGAACAATGGTTGTGTCGAAGACCAAATGGCTACCTTCGAGAAGCCAGATATGAGTATGCAAAACCACTTGAAACCCCTGTATGTCCAAGCCAAAGTCAATGGTGTTGGAATTAACAAAGTGTTAGTGGATGGTGGAGCTGCAGTGAATTTAATGCCACATGGTCTTTTGAAGAAGATTGGTAAGTTCGACACTGACCTCAGGCCACATAACATTGTCTTAAGCAACTATGAAGGCAAAACTGGCCATTCTTTGGGGGCCATTGAGGTGGACTTAATCGTTGGTTCCATAAAGAGGACTACATTGTTCTTAGTGATAGCCTCTAAAGCGAATTTTAATTTACTCCTTGGTAGAGAGTGGATCCATGGAGTTGGTGTTGTCCCTTCAACTTTGCATCAACGTTTAGTGATGTGGAAGGAAGATGGTTTGGTAGAGTATGTTGAAGCCGATCAGAGCTACTTCCGTGCTGATGTGAACCAAATTACCAAGGAAAATTTTGAGAAACAAATGGCGAAGATCGCGCCATGTTCATCTTCTAATGAGGCATATGTTCCTGCGGATAATGTTTTTGCCTCAGTTCATCTTGACCCAAATTATGGTTTTGTTTGGGAAAGAGAAATAATGGGAGATGATATTGTTTATCCTAATGGTGTTCTTCGACCAACGGGGTGGAACACTGGTTCTTGAAAATGTTCTTATGTCAGTGCCCAATGCATGGGACAAAATTACGGCTTATATGGCCGAAAACAAGTTTAAAGCGGCTATAGAGGCCGAAATTATTCAACAAACAATGGCTGTCGAAGCTAGTGAGTTACATGAAGGAAATGGCATAGTCATAGATGAAAGACTTGACTGCATTTATGATGATGATCCATTAGGTTTTGAAAAGGATCCTAGAGATTCGGCAAAGCATATGCAAGCTCAAGACCCGTTAGAAGAAGTTGATTTGGGAAATGGCTCAATAAAACGGCCAACTTATATTAGTGCAAATATTGATGCTTCTCTAAAAATCCAAGTCATCACATTGCTAAGGGAGTTCAAAGACTGCTTTGCTTGGGATTACGACGAAATGCCTGGGTTAAGTCGAGAAGTAGTGGAAATGCAATTACCAATTCGACCAGGGAAGAAACCAGTGAAGCAAGTGCCAAGAAGATTTGCTCCTCAAGTGTTGGCTAAGATCAAAGAGGAAATCGAAAGGCTATTCAGAAACAAATTCATCAGAACTGCCAGGTATGTCGAATGGTTAGCCAATATAGTTCCTGTAATAAAGAAAAATGGGACTCTTAGAGTTTGCATAGACTTTAGGGATTTAAATAATGCAACTCCCAAGGATGAATACGCAATGCCTGTGGCAGAAATGCTAATAGATTCAGCAGCAGGATTTGATTATCTTAGTATGCTCGATGGTTATTCTGGGTATAATCAAATCTTCATTGCTGAAGAGGATGTGTCGAAAACTGCTTTTAGATGTCCGGGGGCATTGGGTGTTTATGAATGGGTAGTAATGCCCTTTGGATTAAAGAATGCTAGTGCTACATATCAGAGGGCCATGAATTCTATGTTTCATGATTTTATTGATGATTTTATGCAAGTATACATAGATGATGTGGTGGTTAAATCTTCCTCAGAAAGTGGTCATTTAGACCATCTTCGCCGTTCTTTTGAAAGAATGAGGAAATATGGATTGAAATTAAATCCATTAAAATGTGCCTTTTGTGTACGTGCAGGTGATTTCTTGGGTTTTATAGTGCACAAAAAAGGCATTGAAATCAATCAAAATAAGACTAAGGCAATTATGGAAACGAAGGCCCCTTCGACCAAAAAGGAGCTTCAGTCGTTGCTGGGAAAAATCAATTTCCTTCGAAGATTTATATCAAATCTAAGTGGCAAAACACAAGTTTTTTCGCCATTGTTAAGACTGAAGAAGGAAGAAGAGTTCAAATGGGAACAATGCATCAAGCAGCCTTCGACGAAATCAAGTCTTATTTGATGAAACCACCAATTTTGTTGCCTGTTATTAAACACAAAGTGCTCAAATTGTATATAGCAGCTTCTGATAGAACAATAGGTAGCATGTTAGCACAAGAAGATGATAGTGGTGTCGAAAGAGCCATTTATTACCTCAGTAGGGTCTTAAATGATGCCGAAACGAGGTACACTCCTATAGAAAAGTTGTGCCTCTGTTTGTATTTCTCGTGTACAAAGTTAAAGCAATATATAAAACCAGCTGATGTTTCTGTTTATTCGCATTTTGATGTTATCAAGCATATGCTGTCGAAACCAATAATGCATAGCCGAATTGGTAAATGGGCTTTGGCTTTGTCAGAATACAACTTAACTTATCAACCTCTAAAATCAATTAAAGGACAAGTGGTTGCTGATTTTATAGTAGACCATTCTGTTGTCGAAGAAACATTAAGTTTTGTAGACGTATATCCTTGGAGGTTGTACTTTGATGGTTCAAGCCATAAACATGGAGTTGGGATTGGTATTTTAATAATATCTCCTACTAACATTCCAACGAAGTATAAGTTTAAAATTCGAGATGTTTGTTCCAATAATGAAGCTGAGTATGAGGCTTTAATAGTAGGCCTTAAAATTTTACTTGAGCTGGGGGCAAGTCATGTCGAAATAAAAGGTGACTCTGAGTTGGTTGTCAAACAATTGACAAGGGAGTACAAATGCATTAAAGAGCACCTTATCAGATACTTTGTTGTCGCCAATGCTTTGTTAAAAAGATTTGAGTCTGTTCACTTAGAACATTTACCACGAATTGATAATCAAGTGGCAAATGAATTGGCACAAATTGCTTCAGGCTACAAAGTTTCAAAACAAAGCCTGGAAGAGTTAATTGAAATAAAGGATAAAATCATTTCTAATGACTATTCTTCGTCACTATTGTCAACACCAAAAACTGAGGGGGCAACAAACGCAAACGAGGAACTAGTCGTTGTCGAAAAACGTCAAATTTTTGCTCTTGACAATATGACCAATAATGATTGGCGAAGGCCTATTGTGGAATATTTGCAAAATCCCACAAGAAATACCAATAAAAAGGTAAAATACAGAGCTTTGAGCTATGTGATAATTGGAAACGAATTGTTTAAAAAGACTCCTGAAGGAGTACTATTAAAATGTCTTAGTGAAAATGAGGCATATTTAGCAGTTTCTGATACACATAGTGGAGCATGTGGTTCACACCAAGTAGGCCACAAAATGAAGTGGTTATTATTTCGACAAGGAATGTATTGGCCAACTATGCTGAAAGATTGCATAGAATTTGCTAAGGGATGCCAAGAGTGTCAAAAGCATGCTGGGATACAACATGTACCTGCAAATGAATTGCATGCCATAGTCAAACCTTGGCCATTTAGAGGTTGGGCTCTAGATGTGATTGGAGAGATAAAGCCAACTTCGTCGAAGGGCCATAGATATATCCTTGTGGGAATTGATTACTTCACCAAATGGGTTGAAGCTATACCTTTAGCCAATGTTGATCAAGAAACAGTGATAAGGTTTATTCAAAATCATATCATTTATAGGTTTGGAATTCCAGAAACCATTACTACAGATCAAGGATCAGTTTTCACTGGTAGAAAAATGATAGAGTTTGCTTCTGAAAATGGTTTTAAGTTATTAACTTCGACACCATATTATGCGCAAGCCAATGGACAAGTAGAAGCTGCCAATAAAGTTATTATTAATTTGATTAAAAAGCATGTTGGGCAGAAACCAAAAAATTGGCATAATACCCTTGATCAAGCATTATGGGCTTGTCGAAATTCACCCAAAGAATCTATCAACACTACTCCTTATAGGCTAACATTTGGACACGATGCAGTGTTGCCTGTTGAAATTTGTCTACAATCAACAAGAATTCAAAGACAGTGGGAGATTCCCTCTGATTATTATTGGAATATGATGCTTGATGAATTGGTTGATTTAGACGAAGAGAGGTTATTAGCTTTAGATATGCTTATTCGACAGAAAGAGAGGGTAGCTAAAACTTATAACAAAAAGGTTAAGTTTAAAGCCTTTGATTCAGGTGATCTAGTATGGAAGGTCCTATTGCCTGTGGATAAAAAAGATAGAGTCTTTGGTAAATGGTCCCCAAGTTGGGAAGGACCATTTAAAATTTTACAAGTTTATTCAAACGGCGCATATGAGGTCAAAGAGATTGGCGCTGATGAAAGAATTTTGCGTATAAATGGCAAATACTTGAAAAAGTATAAGCCAACGTTGCAAGAAGTTAAAATAACGCTAGAATAAAGATAAAGAAAGCATAAGTACGTGGCATTCAAAAGAAGTTGTGATTGCCATATGAGCATTGTCAGAGTTATAAGCAGAACGTTGAAGGCCACGTAATACACCAATATAGGAGTAACGTCAACAACACTTAACAGTGGTGACATCAGGTATACAGCTATTTTACTCAAGTGCAAAGTTATTTCGATGGTGAATTCAAAAAATGTCTTTCTCTTCTTCCTCCTCAAGTTCAGTCGAAAAAGACATTTTTGGGGGGCAATTTGTTAGCCTGTAATTTCGACAGGCTTCATTGAAAATGGTCAACAAGGCCTGACTTATATTTCGACGAAGACCAAATTATTTCGACAGAGAAAATGGTCATGCGCAAGGTAAACTCGACAAGCTTCCGGGAAAGTAAAAGCAAGAGAGAGGAAAATGGACACAAGCTTTCGACAGACAGAAAACAGAGCAGTTATGCGCTGAAGACTAGCAGTTGGTCGAAGCGTGATAGAGCGGTTCTGGTCGAAAGTAGGAGTAGCAGTTATTAATTTTCAAATTCCTAGGCAGTTACTTAGTTCAGTTTTTCCCCCTCTTTTCCTTTGTATAAATAACTGTTTCTGAGAAGAAACAGGGGTCGCAAATCACAATACACAACCCGATTCCTGAAACTCTAACTTCCAAGCCAGAGCGAAAAACGAGTGGAAGAATCGCTGTACGTGATCGTGTACCACTTTTACGATTCAATGCAATTTATTTGTCTTTTCTTTACAATTCATGCACCATTTACTGCTTCTTTTCTTTTCGATTCTGTTAATCATTGCAAATCGTCCCCTTTTCTACATTTTCTGAAACACAAACCACTCGCAATTCAGAGGCAATTGCTTTGAGATTTTTCTAGTTTGATCTCACAAACCTTCTAATAAAACTAGTGATTGTTTGCTAAAAACACCAGCAAACACATATTCGGTTATCGAGGGGATTCTATACCGAAGCGGCTTCTCGATGCTATTGCTGAAATGAATTGAAGGCAAAAAGAGAGACTATGTGTTGGCTGAAATTCACGAAGGTATGTTTGGTTAGCATCTTGGCATCCGGCCTCTCTCACAAAAAGCCCATATAACAGGATAATATTAGCCCACCATGATAGAGGATGCCAATAAATTCGTACAGAAACGTGACAACTGACCGAGCTGACTTTGCTATCTTCCCTATAGCCAATTGGTTGGAGGGGGATAGACCTACTCAAGTCGTTCCCAGCTGCTCCTAGCTAGGTTAAATACCTAATCGTGTCGATGGACACGAAGTGGGTAAAGGCCAAACCCTTAGCGAAGATCAAGTCAAACAACACTATGAGGTTCTTCAAGAAGTTTATTTATGGTCCGATTCCGGATTCCCTAGGTAGTGGTAGCAAAACAGGGCACGCAGTTTGATGATGAGAACTTTTCTAAGTTGATGGATGGCCTCTCCATCAGCCACTGATTCATGTCAGTAGATTACCCACAGACAAGCTTCGCCATGTGTTATGGGCTTACAGGACCGAGGCGGTTATCCTGGTTGAAATCAGTGAATTAACTTGGAGAACCACACATACAAAATCCCCCGATGTGAATGGGGAGGCAATCCGAGAAGAGCTTCACCTGATAGAAGAAATTCGAGATCATGCTTCTCTCTAGGAGGTTGTGGTCAAACAAAGAATGGCATCACACTTCAACTAGAAAGTCTTCTGAAGAGACTATTATGTCGGCAATTTAGGGTTACGTCGTGCTGATGTCAGTTAGAAAAATGCCTTCCAGGGGAAGCTAGCTTCAATTTGAGAAGGACCATACCGAGTCGTTGCAAAGACTCGGAAGAGAGAGTTCAAGATCGAGACGCTAAGCAAAGAGGCAATTCTGAGAACGTTGAAAGTCATTAACTTGTCGAAGTACTATAGTTAGCTCTAGTAATTTGTAACACCTTACATGAAATGAACAAGTATTTCTAACTACTTAACGTCTTCACCATTTTTTACCTGTTTCATATTCAAAGCGGGGTACCTCGACAAACTGACCTTCGTCTAGCATGTAGGCGCCAATACATCAGATACACATATACATATCTTTGGAAGGCACATTTGCACAAAGCAGGTGTGCCATGGTAGACTAAAGCAAAATAGAATATGCTGGTAAAGGACGTCTGAGATCGGTGTTACGATCGTTTCTAGAGTACCCCAAATACCGAAGCTAAAGTTGAAGCTAGCTTCCAAAGGACGAGTACATATTCTTTGGTCCGAGTTAGGTTCAAACTGAATTCTCGGTAAACTGCACAAAAGAAGGACAAACTAGTTCACAAGTCTTTCTAACTTGGGCAATTTTCGTAAACATGTTGTAATAATCAAACTGACATCCAAATGAGAAATTAAACCGAAGTAGAATAAAAAGCTTCACTGATGAAACCTGATAGGCCCCCGAGGGGAGTACAACTAAAGGAAAACAATTAAAAAGGATAAATCCTTGGTTGGACTCGATCAACTTTCCATCCAGCATAACATAAACAATATTGACCTCCGTTATCATAAGTCAGACCTCGAGATTCAGGGCAACCACTTGATTCACGACATTATGGAAGGCGCCCGAGGCTGCTTCCAAAGCAAGCTTGGTAGTGTCTTGGCCCTGGGCCATAACTCTATTTATCTCTCTCTACCTCGGCGAGTTTGGATTCCAAATCAATAACTTTGGTCTGAAAGGTCTTAGCCCTTTCCCAAAGTCCTCCGAGCAGGGAGTTGGTAGTTTGAAGTTTAGTCACCTTTTCTTGGCTTCCTCCTTAGCTGAGGTGAGAGTTGAAAAATTGGCCAAGATCCTCATCCTTGGCCTTCTCGGCCATTTGCAGAGCCTCCTTAGCTTTCCTTTTGACCTCATTATCTACAAGGATAAAAACTCTGTTCTCAAGCTTGCCTTGTTTATCTAAAACTTCATCCTCAAGAAAATATACTACGAGGTGTTGTTTCTTACCTTCTGTCTGCATGAGTATCGGCCTCAGTGTTCTTCAACAACTTAGTGTCAAACTAGACAACCTTATGCATCAAGGAAAAATGATTTTTGTGAAGGGTCTCTGGATCGACAACTTCAAAGTCGATGATGGAATGTTTTGGGATACTATCCCGCTTTCTCTTATCTTTGTGTTCTTTTTACTTTTTTTGGTGCTTCTCATGCTTTGTGACCTCAGGCTGACACTTAGCTCCTAGCTCGATGGCCCACTTGACTGACGTTTCTAGAGAACTACAATAGACGGACTGGCATGTGAACTTGCCCCGGTATTTTTGGCTGCCATGTCAAGCTCTAAAGGGCTCCCTTGCACTTGGGTGAGGTGTGGCCAATGGATTGGAAGCAGTGGTGTTGTCGGTGAGTTCAATGAATGTCAACTGGAGTAACAAAAACGGGGGGTTTGAATTGTGACCCTTTTTAAACTTGACTTGGATCAACCAAAACTCTTAAGTAAATTTGATAGAACTTATTTTCCCAGTTTGTCATTCAACAGAATGCATATGGATATGGTCGAATAGAGTAGGTCATGATACTAAGAAGATGTATAGAGTCTGTATATGGATAATGTACTTGTCTTCTTAGATAGTAGATGGTGTAAGAGTATGAAATGATTGAAAGTGATGTTTAGTAGTCTTCTTACACAAATGATCTGGATGTCTTATTGTGTAGGTTGGATAGGAAGATGAGAAGTTTGTAGTGAGATGATAGAAGATATCTCAATCTAGATTGATTAGAGATTGTAGGAAGGTTCCTACAATGGATCAGGAAGAAGCTTTTGTTTAGGAGTAGGTTGTTGTGTAAAGTAGAATATACTGAAAAGCAGTAAGGAACACACAAGAATTATAGTGGTTCACCCAAATCACATGGGCTACATCCACTCCTCAAACCAAGTGAGAATTCCACTATTTTCCAAATAGTTTACAAGCCAATCACAGGCTACAACACTGATAATTTCTTCCACAGCCCTATCAATTGTTCCACTAGTTTTCCTCTACAGCACTAATAATTGTAATACCCCTAAGGAACACCTTAGGCATCTTCACTAACATTTCCAGCAACCAATGCCATGTTAGGAAGGCTTTAACCCCTAAGACCCTACATAGGAATCTTCATTAACAATCTAGCAACAATGCTTTGTTCAAAATGTTCACTGATAAGGTAGTGTTTGGGTTCTTTTTGAGAACTACACTAGCTTGGATTATTACATAGTGTTTATCATTCTATGCTTTCCAAAGCTATTACATACTCAGAGAATATTCCCATAATGAAAGTGTAATCATGCTGAGTATGGTTGAGAGATGATAGACATTAAGAAGCTTGTTGATGATTAAGAAGCTATTTAGTAAGCCATATGAAGGGAAGTATTGGTGTAGGCTTGCAATCCAATCTCACACTTTGAATGTGATCATCTATTTCGTATTTATAGAATATTTTCCCAATAGATCTGTTGCATATCTTCTTCTATTACTTCAAGTAGCCGTTGAGAGCTTCTAAAGTAAACCAACTCAACTTTCTGCGCCTGTGCAGATCCGTACACTAACACAACTGGTTTTCTTTTGAAGCTTCTGAGTAGTGTGGCTTCTCAATGCTATAGCTTATGGTAATGGATTCTCAGACTTGAATACCAATCTCATGAGTGTTGAATAATAAGTGTAGGTTCTATTTATGAAGAATTGGTCTAGTGACGTTGTTGTACTGTTATAGCTTGTGATGTATCTTCTGAGCAAACCTTCTGAACATGTTATCTTCAGTATCTCTTCAACCGAGTCTTCTAAAGTGCACTCTTGAAGAGTCTTCCTAACGTCTTCTGAAGATCTATTGAGTCCCTTATATTTTGTATTAAGCTTGATCTCGTTAGGTTCTTTCTCTTTCTTCTATTCTGTCTTTAACATATGACCTTATGAGTTCATTGAATGTTCAAAGAGGTTTATTCTGATGATTTCATGTTCTGAACACTTTCCTTCATCTTGACATGTTCCTTCTGAAGAGCTAAGCTTCATAGTTGGATTATCTTCCCAGTTTATAAGCTTTTATACTCTGTTTATTTGATACATGCTTCATTTGTCACTTCATGTAAAACCATGCACACTTGTTTTGACCCATTCATATGCTTTTGAGATATCTCAAATAGTTGTTTAAGAAACCTTTTGCTTTGTCATGATATTATAATGTATAAGATTGCATCTTCTCATTGTGAGAACTCTTTGGCTAAAACTTGCTATTCCATAAGAAGATTCTTACTATTGCTTATAGGCTTGTGAAGAGTGTCTTCTTAGTGAATAGAGTTTCTCAGCTGAATATCTCTTTTGAAGTTCATCTGGCTTTGATCACTAAATCTCTAGTCTTGAGGATTTGCTTGTAACGCTTCTTCTTTAGGGAAGAACATATCTTCTCATGTTTGAGAAGCTTTTGAACTATATATTTTTCCATGTCTTCTTGTTGATCATCATTCATTTCTTGTTTGGACACATGTTTGTGTCCTCTTGTTCTAGTCAGTTTGAAGGTAGTCTTCTTCACTAGTGAAGCTACTGTAACTTTATTGTTTTCTTCTTTTAGTTCATCCTCAAAGCCTTCTCAAATAATTCTCTTTTAGCATATTAGCTTCTTGAGATGTGATTGAAAATTTTCTGCACATAAGATCACTCAAGAAGATCCATTAGACCCAAAATGAATCTAATTACTTAAACACTTATCAAAATGGTTTGTTTGCATCAAAAATAATCAAAGAGATTTGGGCTCAATAGTCGGCTCGGTTCCTCAACTGTCGAAATATATCAATTGACGACATGGACCTTGTAAAAAGGGAAAAGAAATTGTTCAACACCATATAATGAATGAACATAATATTTTGAAACACATGCCTCTACGCCGGCCTACCAAAGAGTGGAGGCCCTTAGGATCCTCTTCGATGGTGTCATCATCAGAGTCCTCATTGTTGTCGGCATCGCCCTTTCGTTACCACGACATCGTTACTTCCTACTGACGAGTTTGCTTGAACTTCGTCAGCTTCTTGCTCAACTTGATCATTACTCGCTTCCTAGTTGTCCTAATTTTCAACCATTTCTGGTTTGGGATAACCCCCGACTAAATCTTGGTCGAACGGCTCCTCGCCCATGTCCTCAGCTTGCTGACTTTACTTGGCTAGATATTCTTCAACAGCCCTACACAATGAGTCAGGAGAAAGGCTCTGAGCTGTTGTCTTGGTTCTCACCATTGGTAACCTATATGGGGGATGTCATTGTCAGGAAATCTATTCTTCACTTCACACAACCAATAGTGCACCTTGACCTGAAAATAAACGCGTTTAAAGCGATCCTCAAGGACAAGATTAAGGCATCTAGCCGAGACTGAGGAACCACGAAGCCACCTCGGGTGATCATGGCTTAAATATCGATTAGGTAAGCAGAATAATGGATGTCGACTATGAACATGACAAACCCCCTTCTTCTCAGAAATCTTCATGCCATAGCATGTTAGATTTCCTCACTGGGAGACCAGCCGAGGCCTCAATGGAAGTAAATTCTGAGGTGACTAGCTTAGGGTCCATGGTGGAGAAGACGAAATAACAGAAAAGAAAAAATGTCAATAAAACCTAATAGGCTGAGGTAGCTGATTTCTGGGTACAGAAACTATAAGATCCGCTGGAAGGATTGAAGGCTCTCGCTAGAAAATTCAAATGCTCTCGAAACTTTGTTGTCGGGAAAGAAAAAGCTGAAGAGAAAAAACACAAGGTAACATATAAGAAGGGGTCCTCTCTGTTATAATGGGTAAAGGAACACCAACTAATTGAAGTGAAACTACCATAACCCTAATTTGCAATGATGACATTCGCACAAAAAACAAGGCAACACAAACATTGTCATAATAACATGACTCTTCAATCGATTATGGCAGAACAAACATCGCCAATCCCATCAACGAAAGACCAAAATCGTCAGGAGCAACAAATGATCGTGATCCAAATTTATTGCTCCGAAACATAAGTCGATTGGGGACAGTGTGACCGACTTCAATTGTCCGCCATGACATCGTTGGGAGACAACTTGTTTGGCCTATATGTTGCCTCAAATAAGTACACAACCAACCCAAGGACTTTGCCAATCAATGAAATTTATTCAACTTTTAATAAGAATAAATCATCTTTCAAGCCAACGCCATTCCGCTAGAAGTGACCTTGGCTTGGGGGGAAACTGTTCCAGACTGTCCTGCAGCCAAGGTCGTATATGGGTCGGAATCAAGGCCAATGTCCAAGATTCCAACAAGAATCATGCGCCCAACTAGCAATCAACGGTGGGGACTTACGCAAGCCCCATCACAAGACCAAAACACAATCTCCGCCTCACTTGTATGACATTCCCCTCGATCGAGTACCTCACGCGCCTGGAAGGCTGACCCATGTCAATGAATCAGGTGCATATTTATTATATTGTCTGGCACTTATTCCTTTGAGCTGACTTGGACGTCGGAGTGTGTGTAGGTACCACCTCCCTCGCCGGAACAATGCGATTGAGCACCACTAGAAGCAATTCTGGTCAACCATCTCATGAAAAAATCGACTCAGTCTTCAGGATGGTGCAACTATTAAATGTACATACTAGCCAATGTTATATTCTTATTTTGTCCCAGTAAACTAAAATTTAACTTTCGAAAAATATTAGTTGAATCATCGATTTTATTTTGGTGTTTTTTTAAACTTATTTTACTTCATAAAGACAACAAAAGTTAGAAATAAGAAAAGCCAAAAAAAATGATCTATTGCTTCCTTGTAATTAAAAAAATTACAAAAACAAAATAGTTCAAAAACACATTAAGAAAAAGAATCAACTACACGTTGCTTATTATGGTGTCTATTTTGAAATACCAAACAACTTGTGTTTTGCAATAGTTTCTCCCTTTAGCATTAAAAACTGTTTCGGATTAGGCCAAACTTTGTAGGACTTGGGCCTGGCCCATTCCCGTACTTCAGGTAATCCGGCACGTGCTCAACCCTTGGTGCCCACATCCAACGGTCAGGATCGACATATCCGTATCCAACGTCCCAGGTACGGCGTTTTGCCTATAAATAGAGGTTCTGCCCTCCAATCCCAGGTACATGATTCACATTCATATTATCTCATTTTTCCTTACAACTCTCTCTTTCTCATACTGACTTGAGCGTCAGAATGTTTTGCAGGTACCCCCCACCCGACGTGGACCTGCAAGCTACCTCGGACAGTCCGAGCCCAATCTTCAATGATCCAAATTCAACCTTCAACCTTTGGAAGCACATCTACTCAATCTTGTACCCCGGGCTCGGCCAAATTTGGAGCCTAGGTACCGAACACAAATTTTAACATCAACGACATTTTTTCCTATAAGAAAATTGTTTTATTCATAGTGTCTTACTTCAATATCTGCTAGCATCAAATCTTTTATCTGGCAACTTTGTCATCCCTCGGTTCCCACTCAGCACACCCTTGTTAGATGGAAGGTGATTAAAAACCCGGATTGCCCTTGCTGTAACACACATGAAGAAACTTTGATTCATTGGTTGTTTGATTGCAACCATGTAGCTGTTGTGCAGAGTATTTGATTTGCAGGTTTGAACATACCTTCAGACTTAATGGATCCTTGTATTTCAGGGGAGTCAAGCTATGAAGGATATCGGTATTCTATTCTTAATTGTTCTTTGGAAATTTTGTTGTTTAAGGACCAATGTGGCATTTGATGTCGTGGCAAAATCTCTCAAGTGGTTTTGATGGTTAACAAACCTTTTGATTATTTAGAACAGGTAATCATAGCAACTCTCAAGAAGGTTATATGCTTAGTGAAGCATTTATAAGAAGACTTGAAGCAATGAAGAAAGCCAAGAAATCAAGCAATGAGAAGTATTTCACAAATGACTCTAATCAAATGGATTTTAAAAATTTAAGAAGGGTCAAGAGACAAGAAGAGTCATATCAGAAGAGTCAAATTCAAAAAAGTCATTGTCAAAAGAATTAACGTCAGATGTTTTAAGATGAGAAGGGTCAAGACAAGAAGACACAAGAGAAGCAAGGTAAAGATAAGATTTATAATGGGAAGACTGAAGACCAAAAGACTTAGAGAAGACTCAAGTTATGAAGAGTGACAGAAACTTCTACAGAGTTGGGGAGTGTCATGAACCTACGTTCCCATCAAATAAAAGGATGTTGTCTCAATACTTATGGAGTATAAACAAGTAATATAAATCCCAAGAATAATCATATAAAGACTTGGTCATTAGATTTAATGGAAAAGAAGAATACTAAGAATAGACAACATGAGAAGGGTCCTGACAGCTGTAAAGTGCAGCTTTCTGCTGAAGGGCAGAAAACCTATTGTACTTGCTTCCCTGCCTACCCAACGGCTATATTTGGCCTTGTAATGATTATAATTAATATTTGTGGCTATAAATAACACCAAGGATCATTGCTAAAGGTTGTGTGAGAGCTCATTGAAGTATTACAAACCTTCTCAAGCGTCAAGTCTTCTCTCAACCATTCTCAACTACACTATAGATATAGGGATTCTAAAATATTCTGAGTATGTATTCCTTGGCTTGTATTCAGGATTATGGTTATTCACTTTTATATCAACCAAGCTCTTGTAATCCCACAAAACAACCTGAACATCATATTGTAACTTGCACAGTCTTCTCAAGTTACATGTGAAGACACTAAGAAGCTGCCTAATAGACCAAAATTATTGTATTAGGTGTGGAACAGTAGGTAGAGCTGTATTAAAGGAAATTACCAAGAAAGATTTCAGCCTAGGTTTTTTGCAAAGTGTGAATTATATGGGAAATAGTGGAAATACTCACTAGGTAGGAGGTGTGGATGCAACCTTGGGATTTTGGGTGAACCACTATACATCTTTGTGTCACTTACTACTTTTCTAAGTATTATTTACATTGCATTTAAAACTCTCTGTTTAGAGAAGGTTTTTAAAAACTGAAAAGATTGCTTTCCAAAACCTTCTTAGCTCTATTTAGTTTTACATCACTATTTTTCAATCCTTCTCTAGCTTTAAAAGTAGCTAAGTCAAAATTCCCTTTTTTTTTTCTTATAATATTACTTAAGAGGAATATCTTTTAAAAACGCACTATCATATAATTTAAAGAACTTATTTGTGAAAATATCTTATACTTTTTACTATTAACTGTCTTAAGAAGAAAGTCTCTAACGACCCTTTTCAACTACGATTATAGTTGAGAAGAATGTTTCACCTCACTCTACACAATACAATATGTTTTCTAATTGTGAAGTTATTTACATTGTTAGTTAATTTTTAAAATGTCACAATTCCAACCACTTTTTTTGTGACACGTATTAACTTCATTTGAGGGGCCTCAGACTCCAACACATGTTATAGCAGCTCAATGATACGCTCTCCTTGTGGTGAGGCCATACAAATTCTGTTGTGAATAATTTGAAGGAGGTTTTGTGGTTTAAGCCACCTCGAGGTTGGTTTGTTCTCAATGTAGATGGTAGTGCAATAACTGATCTTGGATTGTCAGGGTATGGTGGTCGTGTTCATGACTCAGACGGTGTGTTCCAAGTTCAGCTTTAATGGGACTGTCGAAGTGTCATATATTTTACATGCAGAGATTGCGACACTTGTGCCTGGGATGGAGCTCAGCTGGGATAGGGGTTACCGTAAAGTCAAGTTGGAAAGATTTATTTGTTTGACTTGACGGGGAAGCCCTACTCCAAATAAATTGGGGCAACCACGAAATTTGCATAAAATAAGTATGTATAGAATTGAGGACGTATTTAGCCAAAATAATACAAAGTTCAACAACTTGTTTTTCTACGCAGCAAGCCTTCCTGGGAGCTTATCCAAGATGAAATTGAAATCAGAATGCTTTACTCTACTTTTTAGCATAGGAAATCTAAGGTACTTAATTATCCAAGCTAGTGCAACTTCTACTGGATTGGCAGTAGCTAAATTGTCAATTAGAAAATAACTCACTACCTTTCTAGTTTGACATTTTTTTTAAACCAACGAATCCTTCACGACGACTATAGAGTCTAATCCTTCGAGGATTTGATAGACAGACATTTTCTTCATTACAAGCCATAAATTGATAATTTAATTTGTTGTGGTTGAAAGTTGAGAGGTGAAAGATGATTGCTATTAATAGACCTAAAACTCAACCAGACAATCAGAAAAGGAAAAAAGTCATATTTAGTAAGGATTTGATTACCTTTTTTGTGGTGTTGAAGCTTCTCCATTCCACTATAAAAACATTGGAAGCAAACTCATCTAAGAGAAGTACAAGAAGAAAACCAGATAGTGAAAAGTATTCAAAAATGAAGTTCAGTATCGCCATCATTGTTTCATTCCTCTTTCTAGCTGACTTTGCTTCAGCTCAACCTGGGGTCCTTGACATATCAAAATTTGGTGGATCACCAAATGGAGACATAACTCTGGTACTATTCTATTTGATTTGGCATTGGAATTTTATGTGTGAAACTCTTTTTTTTTTTTTAATATCAGAAAAAGTGAAATTACAACAAAAAAATGATTCATTGATAATTTGACATTTTATATTGTATTGTTTTGTTTTTGTTCTAATCGATTTGTGTTTAATTTGAAGGCATTCACAAATGCATGGAAGGAAGCATGTGCATCACCAAGTGCAGTGAAAATTTTGATTCCTGCTAACACATACAAGATGAATGCAATAGATGTTAAGGGTCCTTGTAAGTCACCTATTGAAGTTCAAGTTGATGGCACAATTCAAGCACCTCCAAACCCAGCTGATCTCAAAGATGCTGTTCAATGGTTCAAGGTTGGATATATGAACTCTTTCACCTTATCAGGCAAAGGTATTTTTGATGGTCAAGGTGCTACTGCTTGGAAACAAGGGTCAGGAGCTTGGAATAAAGGGTCAGCCAAGAAACTCCCCAGCATGGTAAATATTTATTGAAATAATTCCAACCTATTTTATTTATTTATTTTAGTCATTGTAATTTTTAAAATATATTTTTTAAGCATTTCAATGCTAATAACTAAAATGTAGTGTACCATTCATTTCTAACATTGTATTCTTCCCAATGCAAACAGAATTTCGGTTTCAATTTCATCAACAATTCAATCGTCCAAGGAATAACATCAAAGGACAGCAAACACTTCCATGTAAATGTATTAAGTTGCCACAATTTTACATTTGATGGATTCACAATTACTGCACCAGCAGATAGTACCAACACAGATGGAATCCACATAGCAAGATCAACAGATGTGACAGTGATTAACACAAACATTGGAACCGGAGATGACTGTGTTTCATTAGGTGATGGTAGCACTAATATTAGAGTGCAAAATGTTAATTGTGGACCTGGTCATGGTATTAGTGTTGGAAGCCTTGGAAAGTTCACAACTGAAGAAAATATACAAGGCTTTTTTGTTAAGAATTGTACTTTGACAAATACTGATAATGGTGTTAGGATTAAGACCTGGCCAAATGAGCCTGGAACTATTACTGTTACTGATGTGCATTTTGAAGATATTACTATGGTTAATGTTAGGAACCCTGTCATCATTGACCAAGAATATTGTCCATGGAACCAATGCTCCAAACAGGTATATATTTCATTTCTCAAAGTTTACACCATTAATAAACTTGTTATTTATTTAGTATTACTAACTTTTGTCCATTTCTTGCATGCTTTGATGAATGGCTAAAGAATCCATCAAAGATAAAGATAAGCAAGGTTTCATTCAAGAACATAAAGGGAACTTCAGGAACACAAGAAGGGGTGACTCTTATTTGTAGCAGTGGTGTACCATGTGAGGCTGTGGAGATAATTGATGTTGATCTCACATTCAATGGAGCACCAGCCATAGCTAAATGTAAGAATGTCAAGCCCACAATATCGGGAAAAGCTCCTACATGCCAACCGTTGCCCTAGATATCATATTTGATGGTTTTGTATCTTTTAATTTTCCTTGATGAGTTGAAAGCCATCCCCATAATGCGTGGATGTTAATTAGTAGTAGCATAGTAGCCTCTTGGCAGTGTGAGCATGTAACAATTTTGTCATTGTTTGAAATACTTGAGTTATGTTTCATGAAATGGAAGTGCAAGTCAATGTTATATTTTAATTTTGTGTTTTGTGTTACCCTTATCTATGTCTATATCTATCTATCTATATCAATATCTATATCTATATATAGCACAAATGTAGAAAAACTCTTTTAGAAAATATTCAATTTGTGAACACCCTATTGGCTACTCCAAAACGTGTTGCCCATGTGTCACATCTCTATTGGTTCACCTAAAATTACTTTAAGTTCCTGATAATTTAACTAATTCAAAATTGAAATTTATAATAAAATTCGATAACTACTTTAACAAAGTTAGAGAGATGGTACGAGTCAATAAATGTGTGGAGAACACTTTATAGGGAATAATGTCATTACGTCGCTTGTTGTAACTAGAGGAACGTGCGCTAATGGGGAGGCATTTGAGTCGTTCGATGAAGAGAGTGCATCAGAGGCGTTTGTTTATTTGGATCGTGGACTTGGATGATTTAGGCCTAATTATGTGGCCGATCCAAAACAAGAATCAATCACGTTGACAGAAAAATACGATTTAATCATATAATTTTAATCTCTTTCGTAGACTCGTACCATCTCTCTATCTCTACCACTCCCTTTCTTCAACTCTCCTCCCTATACGTACAGTAGCAACAATACTGAGATATCTTTTATGGCAAATAAGAGATGAAATGATAGGATTTAGAGTTGGCAGAAATGACATAGATTTAGCGGTGATAATTCACACGCGCGAGCTCGACGATATGAGAGGAAGTATGATGCAAAGCGAAATGGCGAGTCGGCTGTGGCATGTAGCACTTTGATTTAAGGTTACATTTTTCTCTTCTTTTCAATATTCTTTTGCATCTTGGAAGGTGTTTTTCATTACCTTATATTTGATATTCATGTTAATCTTCTCTTCTTTTTGATGTTATTTTTCACCCTTTTTATGGTAGGATTTTGTTTTGTTCTTCCACGATTTTTTTTGCCTCTTTATGTTCTTGCAGTGACCGCTTCAGCCAGTACTAGAAATGGGATATTAGCAACTCTGATGCTTAAGTCAGCCAAAGGAATAGGTGATGTGAATCAATAAATGCGTACATGAGAGGCTAATGGGAGAACACTTTATAGGGAATAATGTCATTACGTCGCTTGTTGTAACTAGAGGAATGTGCGCTAATGGGGAGGCGTTTGAACCGTTCGATGAAGAGAGTGCTTCAGAGGCGTTTGTTTATTTGGATCGTGGTCTTAGATGATTTGGTCCTAATTATGTGGCCGATCCAGAACAAGAATCAATCACGTTGATAAAAAAACGAATCAATCAGATGATTTTAATCTCATTCGTAGACTCATACCACTTCTCTATCTCTATCGCTCTCTTTCTTCAACTCTCCCTCCCTATACGTACAATAGCAACAATGGTGATATATCTTTTATGGCAAATCATAGATGGAATGATAGGATTTAGAGTTGGTAGAAATGACATTGATTTAGCCGTGATGATTCACACGCGCGAGCTCGAGGATATGAGAGGAAGTATGACGCAAAGCAAAATGGCAAGTCGGCTGTGGCATGCAGCGCTTTGATTTAAGGTTATATTTTTCTCTTCTTTTCAATTATCTTTTGCAACTTGGAAGGTGTTTTTCATTACCTTATATTTGATATTCATGTTAAGCTTCTCTTATTTTTTTATGTTATTTTTCACCCTTTTTATGGTAGGATTTTGTTTTGTTCTTCCAGGAATTTTTTTGCCTCTTTATGTTCTTGCGTTGACCGCTTCAGCCCATACTAGAAATGGGATATTATCAAGTCGGTAGGGTTTATAGGGGATTTGCGCCGTCATTGGCCAAAATGGATGATATCCCTAATGATCTTTTACAAATCCTGTCATTGGGCCCGACAATATCTCCATTGCAAATAAATGAAGTGTATCAAAGGAGTTTGCATATGCCTGAGAACAAAGAAAAAGAAAGAAACATGTCGAAACCAATGTTGTTAAACACTACAACAAATTTGATAATCACCAACGAAACCCAACCCCATAGGTATGTTTGAATTTATCGATGAATTTTCCCATCCGAAATTTGGGCTAAACTAGCATTCAATTTACTGGTGGAAATAAATTATTTTAAATAGGATCTCCTGTCGGTAAGTGCCAAAATTTTGGCTCTTAAATTACCGACAAGCGTAACTGTCTATAAAGTGAAAACATTTTGTTTGTATGTTAAAAAATTAACCGTTAGAATTACCAATGGAGATGTGCCTATTGGTACGGTAATTTTCTGATGCATGTCTTCTACCTTCTTCTTTCACATTCACTCTTTTCTAACTCCCTTCCTCTCTCTCTCTCTCTCTCTCTCTCTCTCTCTCAACTCTCACTACAAAAAATGCTAATTAGCGATGGAAAATTCCGTCGCTATGGCCTATTTGCGAAGACCTAATTCCGTCGCTAACGCGTAACGACAATATTTTGAATCAGCTGCTAATTAGCGATGGAATAGATCTGTTGCTAATTTTGAATTACACATATCCTAATTCAGTCTGTCGCTACGTGGGTACTGACTTAATTCTTTTTTAAAAAAACATGTTCTTTAATATTTATTATTATATTATTAACAAATACTAAAATTAAAAATAAAAAAACAAGTTAAAATGAATATTTCGAGAATATTGAAATAAAATCCAAATAAACATAAACTAGTCTGAAATCAACATAATCTGAATCAACATGAACTAATACAAAAATCCCAATAGGGATCGGCATCACCATCAGGGTCTGTCTTAGACTTAGACAACCCAGACCCAACTTGTCGTATGCTCCTATAAATCCTTATCAGCTTCTCCTGCTGACGTGTCACCCTCGTGAAGTCTTCCCGCATACTATGGATAGTCTGCTCATGACTCCCGATAGTCTGCTGCTAGGTATGCAGCTCCTTCCCCTGAGTCTCCACCTGCTGCTTGATCTTCTCTGTCAACTCAAGGAGGGGGAGGTCGGCTGCAAGAAACTCCGCTAGTGCCGAAGTCATCGACCCCACACTCCATAAATGGAGCAAAGGGCCCTGAACCATAAACACACTTATTCTTCCCGCCTACCACCTTCTACCAGTTGCGATTCGCTAGAGCTATCACCTCAGGGGAAAGTGGATCAAGTGAGTCAGGGTTGTAACTCCTCTGAGTCGCCTGTGTCATCATCTCATTATGTTCCTCTTGTTTTGTATAACCACAAAAGATAGCACAATCAGCACTCCATTTTAACAAAACAACACTATATAATACAAATTGAGTTGTATATTTACTCGAGTCTTCCTCAATCCCTCATCAACATAATCCTTTGTTTCCTTCCTCACATGTGTGCAGGCCCTGTGCAGCTTAGGACTAATGAGAGAGCATTGGCCTTCTTTGTCTGTCAAAATGAAACACACATTTTCAACGATTGCTAACTTATCGCCTTAACTAAACTAAAATAACACATATTATCCTTATTAGGTGTTGCCTCCAACATCATTTCAGTCACATCATCTAAACCCAACTCAGAAATATTACTCATGGACTTGAGAGCTAAAAGCTACACACACGTAGATAATTTTGACTGTGGCGAGCCTTCAAACAAAGATTTGTTTGACTCACTTAACAAATTATAAAACCTTTGTGTTTCTTCATTTGGAAGTTCATCATGATCGTCATAATGAGGCTCATCAAATTGCACATTCATCTTGAGAGCATCACCAATCATGCTTTCCATCGACTAAAATTGTTCATTAGATGGAACACCTACTCTAGAACTGCTTGAAGCCCCTACGTCAAAATTTGGAACTGGTCCACCCAAATCCAATAATTAGACCTAAACACGAAACAATACAAGTGATGCCTGATTTCATCATCGGTTCTAATAGGTACATCATCGCAATTCATGTATGGACATCAAATCCCCCGTTTCTTTTGAGTCAATTCATGTTGCCATCATACCATAATAAACTCTTCAACCCCAACTACAAAAGATTGCTTCAAGTCCGGTCTTCCCGGAAATAACCGATCATACAACCAACCACGAATCAAATGATTCCAATTCATCTACACACATTTAAAAAAACACATTAGATTCCCATAACATTACCAATATCCTATCAAGTTAGTGGCATCAATATGTTCTCAACGAAGATGATTTTGAGTCGAATATGGGGGTCAAAGACAGCACAAAACCCTTTTCCATCCTAATAATGAAGGAAGTTATTTCTTACTCCCAAACCTATCATTGTTAGTATCGTCTCGCAGTTATCTCAATGGAGATTATTTTGAGCAAAATATGGGAGTGAGGGATAGCATCTCACCCTTTTAATTTCTATCAACACACCATAACAACATCCAATGTAGGGTTCATCAAACATCAAAATTATCATTTCTAATATAATAGCAATCAATTTCAATCCTACACAATTTCAATTTCAAGCCAAAAAAACATAAATCAATTCACTATTAATTTCAACTTCAATTTCTATCCTACACCATTTCAATTTCAAGCAAAAAACATAAATCAATTCACTATTAATTTCAACTTCAATTTCTATCCTACTCCATTTTTACAAATCCTAATCCTATTTTGTTCTTCTAAATATATCTAAACATTTGTTCTCCTAACCACCTAATTTGAACACTGCACTAAAATGTTAATAAAAGCAACAAACTCAAGCATATAAGCTACCAAGGATTTGGAGATTGCTTGCTAACCATCATTAAAAAAAGTCATTAGAGAAACTTCTGAACCTGTTAGAAGTAGAAGTTCTTTTAGAAGAAAAGCATGCTCAAGGTTACAACCATCAAAAAGGTATTTGTTATGAAGAAACTTTTGCACCTGTTGCTTGCTTACAAGCTTTAAGAATACTTATTGCTTATGCTTCTCATAAGGATTTTCTAAATGAGGAAGTGTAAGTACACCAACCTCCGGTTTTTTTAATCAAAAGCATCTAAATCATGTTTTAAAAATAACTAAAGCACTTTAAGGACTCAAACAAGCTCCCAAATATTGGTATGAGAGGCTTAGTTATACCTTCTTGATTAATAATGGATTTTCTAGAGGCAAAATTGATGTCACATTCTTTAGAAAAAATTTCAAAGATGAATTATTGATTGTTTAAATTTATGTAGATGACATCATCTTTAGAGCAATAAATGAAAAACTTTGCAAAGATTTTGACTAATTAATGAAGAGTGAGTTTCAAATGAGCCTCATGGGTTAGCTAAGATATTTCCTTGGTTTATAAATTAAGTAACTTAAGAAGGGTATTTTTATCTCTCAAGAAAATTCTATAAGAGACCTTATTAAGAAATATAAGATGAGTGAAGCCAAAAAATTGACCACTCCAATGCATCATTCTTCAAGCCTTTAGAATGATGATAAAGGTAAACCTATTTCTGAAACGCGCTATAAAGGTATGGTAGGTTCTCTGTTGTATATCACTATTAGTAGACCATACATAGTCTTTTAAGTAGGACTATGTGCTAGATTTCAAATTGCTCCTAAAGAATCACACCTTACTACTGTTAACAGGAATTTTAGATATCTTGTTGGAACACCAAACCTTGGCCTTTGGTACAAAATGAAAACACATTTTGTGCTTATAGGGTATTGTGATGCTGGTTATGTTGGAGATCAATTGGAAAGAAAAAGCACAAGTGGTTCTTGTAAACTACTTAAAAAAATCATTTATCTCATGGTCATGTATAAAGCTAAAAGTTTTGCCCTCTCAATAACAAAAGCTAAATATGTCTCTGCAGGCTGTTATTCTTCTCAAAGTCTATGGATCAAGAATCTTCAAACTTACTCATTAAATTAATCAGGTTTTCCAATATTTTGTGATAATACAAGTGCTAATAATTTTCCAAAACCCCGTCCAACATTCTAGATCAAAACACATTGATATCAAACATCATTTTTTATTAGGGATCATGTTCAAAAGAAAGATATTAAACTTGTCTTTGTAAGGGTCATGATCCCCTATGATGATAAAGGTCCTGATCCATAGTATTCTCAACCTTGAGAAGGGTTGTCATTTGCCTATGGCCTTGAAAATAGAAAAATTGATGTTGTTTGTTTCGGTTGTTTCTTTTTTGTTTTATAGTCTATGTGTTGTCTCTTTTTTTTACTTTAGTTGTGTCTTCGAAAATCAAAAATATCGAAAAGAGGCAAAAGTAACTGTTACCCACAATGGCTAGGAATCTCTCTCTCTCACTTCCATCAAGTGACTTCATGCTTCCTCAACGGTTACTATCCAGGAAATAAGGATCTCTAACCATTGGTTAGTATCCTGTTCTTCTTTCCACAAAAACATTTCATTCTCTGCCTCCATTCTTATGAATCAAAAAAATTACTCTTCGTTGCACACTATCAACAAAAGTCCCAAGTGGAAAGAACCAAGAGTGTTCCTCCTCCTCCTTCCTCCATACAACCTATTCTCCCTTCTATAACAGAATCAGCCATTAACGTGACTCCTCCGTCTTCATCGCAAATCATATTCTCTACATTACTTAAATCGCGCCCTAGAAAATACAAACATGTTTATAGTGGTAACCCAAGGTGATCAGAACGAGTTGCATCAGTTACCTCCTCCAAAACTACAACTACTAATACAACACCACAAACTAAAGTTCTTATTCCTAAGGAAAAAGAATAACTAATGCCTTCCTCAAAGATAAAGTGCCTAAGAGAAGTAAAATGGAAAAAAGTTGCTCCAACCAAAGGCAAAGAGAAGTTTGAGCAATTGGAAAAGCAAATTACAATGGTTCAAAAGGGTCGCACTAGTAAGAAGATGAAAGAACACACAAGGACATAATGGGAGAAGAAGCCCATTGTGTTTGGCACGATTTAAAACCTGGGAGAAATATAGAAAAGTATGTGCGAAATCATTCCCAATATCTCGACACAGAAGTTGTGACCTTTTGTAGTTCCCTATCCAAATATGCATTCTAATAGAAATCACTGTCTTATATAGTGGATCTAACTAGGATATTCAAGTATTGTAATGTACCTCTATCGGATGAACAAGGAAATAAGATGAACATCCATTACTCAAACTGCAAGGGAGAAAAGAGAAGAACAAAAGACAGATAAAATTCAGAAGTGAAAGAAAATTTATGTGTTGCCCAAGAAGGATCCCAATATACGACTCTTCGCAACCACAACTCCCTTCAATCAATACTCACGCTCGCCCTTCTTATCATCCATCCAAATGTGGATCTGTTGATTCCCTTTTCTTCAATCAATATTCACTCTCGCCCTTCTTGAAGGACAATCAATCTTGCAACAAGGCCAAATGGGTCAATCTGCTAGTGATGAGTAGTACCAAAATTGTATACTACTCCAAGAAATGACTATCAATACCCCTACCTTAACAACTCCCGAATTTGGTCCCTTTTCACATATTCTAGATATTTCTATGCTTGCTACTTCCTATTCCTCTGATGGATCCTCTCCTTCGAAGTAGAAACTTAATGTCTCTGTCTCCCTCATCCTTTATATGTATGACAAAAGGGGGAGAAGAGTTGCTTAACTATAGGGCGAATAGGAGAAATTTTTGTGATATTAATTTTCAAATCGGTGTAATTCTAGACACATATTTTGAAGAGAAATATGCTTCTCTTGTAAGGTTTATTTTTAAGTATCTATGCCCTTGTATCCAAGAACATACATATTGTTGTCATAACTTTTTGATGAACTGAAATGGAAAATGTTCTTGTTGGTAACTATTCTTAACAAAGAAAACTAAATACCAGAGCAAAATCTCTCAAGTGGTTTTGATGGTTAACAAACCTTTTGATGAGATGTTAAGTTATTTGATTTCATATGTGTCTAATGTTGCTTCTTGAGTAATTATTTAGCACAGGAAATCATAGCAACTCTTAAGAAGGTTATATCCTTAGTGAAGCATTTATTAGAAGGCTTGAAGCAATGAAGAAATCCAAGAAATCAATGCATGAAAAGTATTTCACAAATGACTCTAATCAAATGGCTTCTAAACTGTTAAGAAGGGTCAAGACAAGAAGAGTCATATCAGAAGAGTCAAGTTTAGATGAGTCAAATCAAAAGAGTCAAATTCAGAAGGGTCTTGGTTCAGAAGAGTAATGTCAGAAGATTCAAGATGAGAAGAGTAAAGACAAGAAGACACAAGATCAGAAAGGTAAAGAGAAGATTTATGTTGAGAATACTCAAGACAAGAAGACTGAGAGAAGACTCAAGTTAAGAAGAGTGACAGAAACTTCTGCAGAGTTGTGAAGTGTCATGAACCTACACCCCATCAAAAAAAAGAATGTTGTCTCAATACGTATGGAGTATAAAAAGTAATATCAAGTCCCAAGAAGAATCATATAAAGACTTGGTCATTAGATTCAAAGGATAAGAAGAATGCTGAGAAGAGACAACATGAGAAGGGTGGTAAGTGCAGTTTTCTACCAAAGTTCAAAAAAGCAATTGTACTTGCTTCCCTGCCTTACCAGCGGCTATGTTCGGCCTTGTAATAGCTATAATTCATATCCTTGCCTATAAATAACACTAAGGATCATTGTTGAAGGTTGTGTGAGAGCGCATTGAACTTTTCAAACCTTCTCGAATGTCAAGCCTTCTCTCAACCATACTTAGCTACACTATAGATATATGGATTCTTAAATATTCTGAGTACGTATTCCTTAGCTCGTGGTTAGGATTATGGTGAATCACTTTTGATTCAACCAAGCTCTTGTAATCCCACAAAGAACTTTTAACATCATATTCTAACCTGCACAGTCTTCTCAAGTTAGCTTGTGTTTCTATAGGTAGTGTTAAGACACTAAGAAGCTACATAATAGACCAAATATATTGTATTAGGTGTGGAACAATAGACCAAATATATTGTATTAGGTGTGGAACAAAAACTTCCAGCTTAGGTTTGTTGTAAAGTGTGAACTATTTGGGAAATAGTTGAAATACTCACTAGATGGGAGGTGTCGATGCAGCCTTGGGATTTAGGGTCAACCACTATACATATTTGTGTCTCTTACTGCTTTTCTTAAGGGTTATTTCATTGCATTTAAAACTCTCTATTTTGAGAAGGTTTTTAAAATCTGAAAAGATTGCTATACAAAACCTTTTCAGTTCTATTTAATTTTCATTACATCACTATTTTGTAATCCCTTTTCAGTTCTATTCAGTTCTTATAATACTACTTATGAGGAATATAATTTAAACACACACTATCATATGATTTAAAGAACTTGTTTGTGAAAATATCTAAATTTTTTTGAAAGCGTGAAAATATCTTATTCTTTTTACTATTAATTGTCTTGAGAAGAAAGTCTCTAATGACCCTTCTCAACATAGGATCATAGTTGAGAAGAATGTTTCACCTCACTCTTCAAAATACAACATTTTTTCTAGCAATGTCAGACATTCTTTGTGAAATATTTACATTGTTTCAACTTAATTTTAAAAATTCCAACCCCTTTTTTTGTGACACCTATTAACTTCGATTGAGGGGACTCAGACTCCAACATATGTTATAGTGGCTCAATGCTTATGGTGATGGCCATACAAAACCTGTTGAAAATAATTTGATGGAGGTTTTGTGGTTTTAGCCACCTCGAGGTTGGCTTGTTCACAATGTGGATGGAACTGAAATAGCAAATCTGGGACTGTCAGGGTTTGGTGGCCTTGTTTATGACTCATACGTGTGTTCCAAATTCGGCTTTAATAGGACTGTTGGAGTGTCAAATATTTTACACGCAGAGATCGCGACATTGGTGCATGGGATAGAACTCACCTAGGATAGGGGTTACAGTAAAGTCAAGTGTTATACCAATTTTGTAGTGCTGGTTCCAATGACTTCGAAAAAAAATACTACTTTCCATAAGCATGGGGACGCCATTGCAACTATAAAGAAGCTTCTCCAAATTGATTGGGAGCTCGGAGTGAGACTACTCTTAGATCTTCAATGCACAACCTAGTTCTCTTGATAGTTTAATTGTAGTTGATACTTTAAGCAACCTTTTTGTGAAACCTTAGTCTCTTTTCTTTCATTCTCCATTGTACCAAAAAGTGTCTAACTTCAGTATGTAAACTCTACCCATCTTCAAGAAGGATTCGATAAAAAAATTAATTATTTACAACGAAATAAAAAAACAAGAGACTAAACTAGATTTTTTTTGGCATGACGGGGACGCCCTACTCCAAATAAATTGGGGAAACCATGAAATTTGCATAAAATAAGTATGTATATAATTGAGGACGTATTTAGCCAAAGTAATATGGAATTCAACAACTTGTTCTTCGAGGCAGCGAGGTATCCTTGAAGCTTTTCCAACATGAAATTGAAATCAGAATGCTTCACTCTACCTTTTAGCATAGGAATTGGATAACTCATATTTATATGAGTTATTTATGCTCTTAAGATTTAAATTCAAGAAAGTTCTCAAGTGATATATGTGTATTATTTAGTAAATATTATGTTTTTAGATAACAGAAGGGTTAAATGCTGATTTGTTAATACTTGGCACATTTGGTGCCCCTTGTGAATGTTTTAATGTGTTTGTTAGTGTTACAGTGTTAAGCGCTATAGCGCTAACTGACGAGCCCAGCTGAACATCAAAGAGAAAAGTTAAATTTTGGCGCCTATTGCTTTACGTCAAGTCAGCGTATCCTCTCTCTTGCAGCAAGGACTGACGCGGGCGTCTCCTAGTGGCTAGCCTGGACACTTGGCACTTGTTGAGTGGAGAACAACTTTTGGTTGGTGGGAAACGTCATAGTCACCTTTTTGATAAAGCTAGTTTATGGGATATAGCAAAAGATATCTTCATCTTCTCCACACTCCACTCCCATTCGAAGTTAGAGAGAGTTTTTGGAAGAAAAACTTGACACACATTTCCTCCATTAATCCTCACCTTCAACCTTCCATTTTTATTTTCTTGCTTACCATTTCCTTCGCTGTGAAGCCATGCTATAGCATTGTCAAGCTATTCATGAGTTGGAGGCTACGGGTTGTATCTTTTGCGTCTGTGAACTTTCTTCTTGTTTATGGTAATATGAGACTTTTGCCTTGTATTTTCTTGATGATGCTCAACATGAACAAAACACTTTGTAGTTGGATTACTTAAGCTTTGTAATGAACCATTTGTATTGTTAATATAACATTTGATATTTTGCATTTCAATCCTTGTATTTTAATGCTTTCAAACTTATTTTGGGATTGGCCACTCTAAATGAGTACATTCGTGGATTCAGACATGGTCCATGATTCTAACTCAAGGGTTGATATGAACGAAAGATGATATAAAGACATTTAAATCACTTTTGCTTAACTCTAGACACAGGGGAGCAATAGTTCATAGGGCTTAAGCTATGGGTTCTTCATTATACAGGGGTGAACTTATTTAGAACCTAGACATAGGAATCTTGTAACAAAACGCTGGCGTGAGTGACTGAGAGGCACAACATCATCTGCTACAGTGCTTGACGCTATAGCGTCTTATGTTATAGCGCCTTGCTTTTGGGAATTTACTTAGTAGCAAGCAGTCCAACTTTTCTCTCTCGTATTCAAACTCCTTTACTGTTTTCACAGAACTACTTTACTTTTTATGTTCAAAATCACAATACGTTTATTTTGCCTGCGTCGCTAGTGTTTTAGTAACTAAACTTTGAAATTAATATCAATCCCTGTGGGTACGATCTCTACTTTATCATTATATTACTTGTTGCGATTGTGTGCACTTGCACAACTACTTTTCGCACAACAATTTTTTGGCGTCGTTGCCAGGGATTGCATTTAATTTTTATTGTTTACACGTCTTAAACACTCAGTGAAGCTTTTACCCTGGTGTTTGTTCTATGTGTTATAGCAGGAAGCGCTATAGCGTATGCACAGTTCTTCCTCATCAGAATTGGAGTTTGACCCAAAACCTGAAAGAAGATTCAGGAGGTTGAGACGACTTCAAAGGCTACAACAACAACAACCAAGACCAACCATGTTAGAACAAGGTGGGTCTGGTAGAGGTATTGGTACTCAAGGTGGTAGAAGTACCCATGGTGGAAGAACAAATTCCAAAGGTGGTAGAAGTACAAGAGGTGGCAGATCTAAACATGGTTGGGGGTGGACCTATTGGGGGAAGAGGACCAATCACCCATTCTATAACAATGCATGATCCTGAGGATTGGTACAGGCAGCATTTGATTAATCAAGGTCCTAGAGACATGGTAAATGACAGAGCTAGACCCATGAGAGACTATGTTGTATTGGATCCTCAAACAATGCAAACCAGCATAGCTAAACCCATTCTCAACACTGGCCATTTTGAATTCAAACCAATGATGTTCCAGATGCTTCAAACTGTGGGACAACTTGGAGGTTCTCCTCAAGAGGACCCATATTCACATCTTAGACAATTTTTGGAAGTCTGTAGTAACTTCCTCATTCCTGGTGTAACTGAAGATGCCTTTAGATTAAAACTTTTTCCTTATTCCTTGAAGGATAGATCTAAGTCATGGTTAAATTCCTTGGACCTAACTCTATCCATACTTGGAATGAAATGGTAGAAATTTTTTTGGCAAAATACTTTCCACCAAACAAAAATGCCAGGTTGAGGAATGATATTACAACCTTCAAACAAAAAGATGGTGAGTCACTTTATGAAGCATGGGAACGATGGAAGGAATTGTTGAGAAAGTGTCCACATCATGGGATACCTGTTGTCATTCAAATGGAGACCTTCTACAATGGATTGGAGCCACAAACCAGATTGATGTTAGATGCCTCATCAGGGGGTGTGATCTTGAACTCCTCCTTTAATGAAGCTTGTGACTTGATAGAGCTCATTGCAACCAACAGCTCCCAATGGCCTACTGATAGGCTAAGTTCTGCAAAAAGGGTAGCTGGGGTCCATGAAGTAAGTGAAGTCTCTGCTCTTTTCAGCACAAGTGGCCTCTCTCACCAACATGATCGAGAATCTAAGTACTCCTAGCGCTACAGCATCAAACGCTATAGTGGCTACTGAGTCAACCGTTGCTGTTATTGAACAAGCCCCTCCAGGTGAAACAAGTTGTGTATATTGTGGAGGTGGGCATATTTATGAAGAGTGTCCAGCCAATCCTGTCTGTGTGAATTTTTTGGGTTATAATAAAAATAATAATCCCTACTCCAACACTTATAACCCTGGTTGGAAGAATCACCCCAATTTCAAATGGGGAGGTAACAATGCAAATACAGGAGGTTCAAATGCTCCTATTGTTCGTTTGTTCCACTTGGATTTACTGCTCAGAATCAACCAAGACAGAATGCCCCACCTACAGAAAACTCTCTAGAAAGTCTGATGAAAGCCTTCATGAGTGATTGCAAGACTACTCTTCAAACTCATAAAGCATCAATAACAAATCTAGAGAATCAGATTGGGCAGATAGCAACTGTTCTCACCCAAAGGCCAAGTTGAGCTTTACCTTCCACTACTGAAGCTTCAACTTCCAAACCTCATGGGAAAGACACAACAAATGCAATATCTCTGAGAAGTGGTACTGAATTTACAGGGCCATCAACTACTGTGAGTGGAGGAGTGCCAGAAAAAGAAAAAAAATAAAAAAACTGAAAATGAAAAAAATTCTATAGACGCTATAGCAGCTGACGCTGTAGTGGCTGATGTTACAGTACCTGTTACTGCACCCAAGCTTGTTCTAGAATATCCTGCACCACCCTATCCTCAAAGATTGAAGAAGGCACAGGAGGACAAGCAGTTCAACAAATTTCTAGAGGTGCTGAAGCAACTGCATATCAATGTTCCTTTGGTTGAGGCTCTCCAACATATGCCCAACTATGCCAAGTTTATGAAAGGTGTCCTCACCAAAAGAAGAAAATTGAGGGAATTTGAAACTGTGGCTATGACAGGGGAATGTAGCATGATTATGCAAAATAAACTTCCAACAAAACTTAAGGACTGTGGCAGTTTCACTATACCTTGCTCTATTGGAGATTTTTATAAAGGTCGTGCATTTTGTGACCTAGGAGCAGGTATTAACTTGATGCCTAAGTCCATATACATGAAATTGGGTATAGGAACCGCCAGACCTACTTTTGTAACCCTTCAGTTAGCTCATAGGACTCTTGCCTATCTTGAAGGGATACTAGAAGATGTGCTAATCAAAGTTGATAAATTTGTTTTCCCTGTGGATTTTGTTATTTTGGATTTTGATGCAGATAAGGAGGTGCCTATCATTTTGGGAAGACCTTTCTTAGCTACAGGCAAGACATTGATTGATGTGCATAAAGGGGAGTTGATCATGAGGGTCAATGACCAAGAAGTCAAGTTCAATGTTCTCAATGCTCTGAAGTATCTTGAATCAAACACAGAAGAATGTTCTTTTGTGGTTTCTCTTGACCAAGTGGTTTAGAAACAATTTCATAAAAGCAATGACCACTTGGGCAAGATTCTGCACAACTATGAGAAACATGAACTTGTTCAAGAGGGATATATTCAAGAAAAAATGACTGTGAAAGAGGTTTGGGCCAGAAAATATGAGTCACTTGAGCAAGAAAACTCAAAGCTCAAAAAGAATGTTCCTTCCATTGAGCAACCACCTTCACTTGAACTCAAGGAGTTGACCAAACACCTTAAGTATGTCTATTTAGGGGAAGATGATTCTCTACCAGTGATCATTGCTTCTAATCTGTTACAAGATCAAGAGCATGATCTCATTAATAACCTAAAGAGACATAGGAAGGCAATTGGGTGGCAAATGTCTGATATTCAAGGGATTAGTCCAACTATCTGCATGCATAGAATTGTCTTGGAAGAAAATGCCAAGAACAGTATTGAAGGGCAGAGAAGGCTTAATCCAATAATGAAGGAGGTAGTGAAGAAATAAATAATAAAGTGGCTGGATGTTGGTATTGTCTACCCTATCAGTGATAGTGCATGAGTTTGTCCTGTGCAGTGTGTTCCTAAGAAAGGTGGGGTGATAGTGATCACAAATGACAAGAATGAACTGATACCAACAAGGACAGTGACAGGGTGGAGAATTTGCATGGACTACAGAAAGTTGAACAAGTGTACAAAGAAAGATCATTTCCCTCTCCCATTCATTGACCAGATGTTGGATAGGCTTGCAGGAAAGGAATTCTATTGCTTTTTGGATGGCTACACTGGCTATACAGAAAGTTGAACAAGTGTACAAAGAAAGATCATTTCCCTCTCCCATTCATTGACCAGATGTTGGATAGGCTTGCAAGAAAGGAATTCTATTGCTTTTTGGATGGCTACTCTGGCTATAATCAAATAGCAATAGTCCCTGAAGATCAACAAAAGACTACATTCACATGTCCATATGGCACATTTGCTTTCAGAAGAATGCCATTTGGCCTGTGTAATGCTCCTGCAACCTTCCAAAGATGTATGATGGCTATTTTCTTAGATTTCATTGAAAAGTCCATGGAAGTTTTCATGGATGACTTCTCTGTATTTGGGGAAACATTTCATGCATGCTTATCCAACTTGGAGGAGATTCTGATTAGCTGTGAAGAAACAAACCTACTGCTTAATTGGGAGAAATGCCACTTCATGGTGCAAGAGGGAATTGTTTGGGGCACAGAATTTCCAAGAAGGGATTGGAGGTAGATAGAGCAACGATTGAAGTCATTGAGAAGCTACCTCCTCCTACAAGTGTTAAGGGTGTCAGAAGCTTTCTTGGACATGCTGGATTTTATAGGAGGTTCATCATAGATTTTTCGAAAATCTCAAAAACTTTGTGTCAGCTGCTACAGCATGACACAACCTTTCAGAAGTTGAAGAAGGCCTTAGTGACTGCACCTGTCATTGTGACTCCTGACTGGACAAAACCTTTTGAGCTCATGTGTGATGCCAGTGACTATGCTGTTGGAGCAGTATTGGGGCAAAGGTATGACAAGGTTTTTCATTCAATTTATTATGCCAGTAAAACACTTGTTGAAGCTCAATTAAATTACACTGTCACTGAAAATGAGCTATTAGTTGTTGTCTTTGCACTTGACAAGTTTAGATCATACTTGGTGGGTACAAAAGTTATTGTTTTTACAGATCACTTAGCCATCAAGTATTTGATCTCTAAAAAAGATGCAAAGCCTAGGCTAATTAGATGGGTTCTCCTCCTCCAAGAATTTGACTTGGAAATTCGTGATAAAAAGGGGGTGGAGAACCAAGTTGCTGACCATTTATCTAGAATTGAACCAGAAAATGAAGGTACTACTGAAGGAGAGATCAAAGAGTGTTTTCCAGATGAAAAGCTGCTGACAGTGAATGTTGTAGCACATAACGCTATAGCAGTTAATGCTATCACCACAAGTGCTATAGCGTCTGATGTTACAGCGTCCTGGTATGCTGACATTGTGAACTTTCTGGTTAGTAAAGTTGTGCCTGCAGACATGAATTATCAGCAGAAAAAGATGTTTTTCCACACAATAAAGCAATATTACTGGGATGAGCCATTTCTTTACAAAACATGTCAAGACCAATTGATGAGAAGGTGCCTTCCAGAAGAGGAACAAAACCAAGTGCTACAGCATTGTCATGCTACACTTTGTGGGGGACATTTTGGGGGAACTAGAACAGCTGCAAAGGTGCTGCAATCAGGGTACTACTGGCGTACATTGTTCAGAGATGCTCAAGAAATGGTTAAAAGGTGTGATAGGTGTCAGAGAACTGGGAATGTCTCCATCAAACATGAAATGCCGTTAACCAACATCTTAGAGGTTGAACTCTTTGATGTTCGGGGAATGGACTTTATTGGGCCTTTCCCTCCTTCTCATGGCAATCTGTATATCCTTGTGGCAGTGGACTATGTGTCAAAGTGGGTGGAAGCTGTTGCTTTGCCTAACAATGATGCTAAGTCAGTTAGCAAATTTCTTCAGAAGAACATATTCACCAGATTTGGAACTCCAAGGGCCATTATCAGTGATGAGGGTTCTCATTTTTGCAACAAGCTGATTGAGACTCTCCTAGCTAAATATGGAGTCAAGCACAAGATTGCCACTGCTTACCACCCTCAAACAAGTGGTCAAGCAGAGTTGTCCAAAAGAGAAATCAAAAGGATGCTTGAGAAGATGGTGGGTCCAACTAAGAAGGAATAGTCTCTTCACTTGGATGATGCTTTATGGGCCTACAGGACAGCCTTCAAAACACCATTGGGAATGTCACCTTACAGACTGGTGTATGGCAAAGCTTGCCACCTGCCTATTGAATTGCAACACAATGCTCATTGGGCTATAAAAAAGCTCAACCTTGAGTATGGAAAGGCAGGGAAAGCTAGGCTACTGCAACTGAAAGAGCTTGAAGAGATTAGGCATTTTGCTTATGAAAATTCGGCCGTTTGCAAGGAAAAGACTAAGGCATGGCATGACCACAAGATCCAGAGAAGAGAGCTAGTGGAAGGAGGAAAGGTTCTGCTGTTTAAATCAAGACTTAAGTTATTTCCTGGGAAACTAAAATCCGGATGGTCAGGTCCTTTTAAACTGGTGAAATTATATCCACGTGGTGCTGTGGACTTGTATGATGAAGCAACCAACACCACCTTCAAGGTGAATGGACAGAGAGTGAAGCAGTACCATGGAGAGCAAATGGTCAGAGGCAAGACCACTGTTGACCTTCATGACCTCTAACAAAAAGAGGAAGTCTGGCTGAAGACTCTTAAAGCAAGCGCTCTTGGGAGGCAACCCAAGGTTTTAATTAACCAAATTTTGTGTTTTTAATTTTTGTTTGTGCAGGAGTGAATTTTGGAGCTGGAAGATATCATTTGAAGTTGTTGTGGGAGCAGCTGATGCTATAGCGTTTGTTGTGTCACTGGTGCTATAGCATTTGCTGCGTGGCACTGGTCAAAAAGTCAAAAATCTCAAAAAGTGCATATCTGACGTGGCAGTTAGCAGTCACTTCTCAACTGCTCTGCGCACAAATTCTGTCACGTCTCTCACCTTCTCCCTCCTTCAATCACCTTCAACGGTTACTTTCTTAACTCTTTATCTCAACTCCCCATAACTCCTCTATCCACATAAATCAAACCGTCGTTCCCTCATTCCTCTCACTTGAGACTTCACCTTTCTCTCTCTCGTAATGTCATTCACAAAAATCCCTAAACTTCATCTCTTTGATTCTCACTTTCAAAACCATCACGATGCCTAAAAAGCAAATCTCTTCTAAAGCTACTGGAAAAAGGGCAACATCTGAGCCTGGTTCCCCTTCTGTTGCGATCGTCGATGAAACTAATAAATTCTGGGAAATGGAGTTCATTGCTGAAAGAGGTTTCAAAAGCGAGAAGGCATCTGAGGGATTCACCGCAAGCAGTTTGTTGTCTCGTTGGTTCGTGATTTCTACGCAGGGATCCCAGAACCAGTGGATGGTAAGCCTCCTACTTTCTCTATAGTTAGGGGTGAAACTGTTAATTTTGATCCTAGGACAATCACTGAAGTGTATCATCTGAGGTATCATGGAAAGGCTATTGAGAATAAGGTCAAGCAATGGGGAAAGTCTGAAATGGAAGAGGTGAAAGAGCGTATTTGTGTAGAGGGAGCAATTTGGGAAAAATTTGGTTGAGTACAAGATTAAGAAGCAATATCTCTGTGATGAAGCCAACATGTGGTTTAACTTCATGAAGCATTCCCTCCTTCCAACCTCACATACAACTAATGTGGAGAAGGAAAGGATGATTGTGTTGGATGCAGTCATGGCCAGAGAAAGGATTGATGTTGGGAAGCTGATATTCAAGGAAATAGACAAATGCAGGAACAAAAGTGGAGGTAATCTGTACTTTCCCTGCTTAATAACTGAACTGTGTATTAATGCTGAAGTAGAAGTTGAGGCCAGTGAAGTGAGGAGGTCACCTTTTGGTGCTTTCCCAACAACATTCAAACCAAGGCAGAGGCCTGCTGCTATAGCATCAGGTGATGCTGCACTGCTTGAAGCTACAGCAGCAGACTCTCTGTCTATTTGTGAAGGAAAAATATGAATGGGAAAAGGCAATGTTTGCCCAGCTGTCTAATGGCAAAACCACAATGCAAGCACCTGAATTCCCTGATTGACTAATTGAAGAAGAGCCAGAGAAGAATGTGGTTGTTGAGGAAGCCCAAAGAGAGAAGAAAAAGAGAACCAGGAGCCCTGCTAAGAAAAAGCAAAGCCCTGCAAAGAAGAAGAAGAAGAAGAAGAAGAAGAAGAAGAAGAAGAAGAAGAAGAAGAAGAAGAAGGTGAGCAGTGTGGAAGAAGAGCTGAATTCTGATGAGTTGAACATTCTGAGTGAGAATGATAAAGAGGAAACCAAAAAGATAATGAAGAATATTCACAGTGATGAGGAAAGTGAGGAATCATCTTAGGAAGAAACTGAGAGTGAGCAGTTTACTGAGATACAATGTGATCCATCACCTAGCCCACTCCAAACCCAAAATTCCCCAGCCAAAATTCATACACCCCCATCACAACCAGCCATTGTCCCTGAAACCCCTCAGTCACCAACCCCTCAGGCCAACATCCCCACCTCACCACCACCAGATAATACCCAACCCCAAAATGACCAACCAAAAAGCCCCTCACCCATACCAGAACCACAACAAGACCCACAACCCACCATACCAGAAAACCAACCACCATCTCCCCCTCCTAACCAAGAGAAAGCAGTGGATAAGCCGCCACAACAACAACCCATACAAGAAGATGTCACCAATCCTAACGCTATAGCGGCTGAGGCTGTAGCGTCCTCTTTTCCAACAAGTGTGACAGCAGCTATTGTCACAGCTTCAAAAATGCCAAGATTGAAGCAAAGAGCTCAGAGAAATCCTCTTGCTAAAATGCAAGATTTCACTGGGGGGGAAGAGGAAACAGAAGAGGCTGGCAAGGAAGAAGCCTCTGAAATTCAACTTGCTAATGCTATAGCGGCTGATGCTATAGCACCAAAGATGAAAGAAAAGCATGTGGCAAAGAAAAGGGTGCCAACCTACTCTGAAGCAAGGAAAAGTCCTTGGAGCAAAGCTGGCTGAGATAGAGGAAGATTTGGTTGCTGAAGAATCTTCTAGTGCTGAAGTGGAAGCTGAGGCTGTAGTGTCTAATGCTACAGCACTTGAAGATAACCCTGCTGGAGACAAGGCCTCTGAGGAGGTGCCAAGGATGGAAGATGCAGAAAAAGAAGCAGCAGCAAAGCTTGCTGAGTTGCAATCCTCCAAGGAAGCAGAAGCATCCAGGGTTGATGGTACAGCATCTGATGCTGTAGCAGCTGAGGTGGAAGAGCCCAAGCAACCAGCCAAGAAAAAGGCCAACCCTGGCAAAGCAACACCTGCTCCTTCAAAAACAAGCACTAGGCTCAGGTCTGGTGTAGCAAAAAAATAGTTTAACCCTTAGCATTTAGTGTTGATTTACTGTTTTTCAAAAATAAACCTGTTAGGTGCTATAACGTGTTATGCACTTAGCAGTATGTGTGAGAAATGTTGGTTTTAAGTTGTTTCTGTTTGAGTCATTTCTGTAGGCCTCTCCCTCTATATGCATGAGCAGTGGGGACTGCTGGGTCTGAAGTTGGAGGGGAGCACCTTTGCATGCTTTATGTATTCCATTTTGTATTCTGTTAAGTCTAAATGTTTAATGCATAATCAGTTTGTTTGTTTTCTAGTCTTGCAATATTAGAAATTGTTCTTTTTGGGCTAATTTTAATGATGATTAGAAGAAATGTGTAGAGTAGCCTTGCATGATCAATGAAAAGTCTTATTGTTGCTTCTACACAAAACTCTGAACTTAGGGAAAAACTTAGTTAGCTAAGGACTTTCTGATGCTGAAGCTAGTCCTGGTTAACCAAAGTGGAACCAAAATTGTACTAAAATCTAGGAGTAGCTTTTGAAGCTAAGTTTGGGGGTGCATCGATTATATTAAGGCTAGGTATGATGATTTTAAGAGGGTCAGTGCATATAGGATCTCAAAGTGTATTAATGTAATGTAGCAGCCCATGTATTTTGTAATAGTTGCAATTACCCGAAACAAATGTTGAGCTGTTCCAGATGTGCATTGATATTAGAAAAAAAATGTAATATATCAGCATAAAGGAGCTCAGTAATGAGGGAATTGCAGCCCAAATTTTATTTCTGTTCATCATTTGTCCAGCGTTATAGCATCAAACGCTATAGCGTCTGAAAAATCTCTGTGTAATTACTTAGTGCACTGATCCAGATATGAAATACCTAATCAAGCCCTTTGTTGTGCTTTGAAGTCCCTCATTTCTTATGTGAAGTTGTTAGTCTACTCTTTGTTTTGAAAAACTCTTTGGTTTCACTGAAAGAAGGGCACTCTCTCCAAGGCTAAGAGAAATCCTGAACCTAGCTAGGAATTGAGTTGAGTCAGAGGTCACACACTCGCAAATGAGCAATAGAGATTCTATAAGTTGTGAAATGCAATGGTGTGTGTGTGTGTGGGTGTGGATTTGAAAGGTTAGCCCCTTAAGAAAAATCGCAACAGCAACTGCGATTTACCACATTTTCGACAAGGTATTCAACGCAACAATTAACCACAACAGCAACTGTGGCAACAATATTGACAAAGCAGCAACATCAACAGCGCAAAACAGCAAGAATAGCAACGACACAGCAGCAAAACGTAACAGCAATGACAACAATAACAGCAAAACCGCAACAGCATTAACAGCAAAACATCAACAGCATTAACAGCAAAACAGCAACAGCATTAACAGCAAAACAGCAACAGCATTACATCAAAACAGTAACAGCATTAACGTAACCATCAATTCAATTATGAAAATTATTTATAATTCTCACTAACGAGTTATCTATATTCCTATCTTTTTTTTTTGATTATAATAGTGAAAACCTTAATGCAACAAAATTACAATTCGATTTAATTAGAACTAACAACATAGGGATTCAAGCACACACGGTCAATTCATCAAACATTTCTCATACGATATATATATATATATATATATATATATATATATATATATATATATATATATATATATATATATATATAACCACGCAACATACACCGAGGCAATCTATAATAAACCCCAAACCCCGCATACGATCCCTCATATACGCTATTATAGAATTCGAACCCACCCTTACCTCAACTATGGTGGTGCAAACTCCCTCCTAGCCTCGTTCCTCGATTCTCCGAATACGGCGACTCCCCTGCGATAGTAACGACGTGTGACGATCACGAACGTAGAGAATTGCAATGAAAATCAACCCTCCCAATCCAATCCTAGGCTAGAGCTCTTGAAAATTGAGGCTTTTGTGTAACTTAGAAGTGAGAGGAAGAAGGAGAAGAAGGGAAAAGAGGGCGGCTGCGCAAAAAGACCAGCCCTAGCGCATATTTGCGCTATATTTATAAGGAGGGGTGGCGCACAAGCGCCTTCCTGCGCAAGCTGCGCACTGGACACACTGCTAGGGTTGCGTGAGCGCTGCACACTCGCGGTGCTAAGCCCAATGCTATTTTTAACTGGCCCACAACACGTGATTATCATCTAACTCATTTTCAACGTAGCTACTACGCCCATAATTTCAATTCTTACAATTATCCTACGGCAATCCAACTTCGAAGTAATTTGATTAAATTTTAGGGCGTTACAACTCTCCCCCACTTAGAATATTTTCGTCCTCGAAAATTTACCTGATTCGAACAACTCGGGATAGAACTCCCGCATCTTGCTTTCCAACTCCCATGTCATGCTTTCTCCGGCAGCTCCTAACCAGACTACTTTCACCAAGGCGATCTCTTTGCCCCTTAGAGTCTTCGTCTCACGGTCCGCGATTCGTACAGGCATCGTCTCCACAGTGAGGTTATCCCGTACTTGCACATCATCCATATGAATTACATGAGATGGATCTGGAATATACTTCCGAAGTTGTGACACATGGAATACATCATGCAAATTCGAAAGATTAGGCGGTAAGGCCACTCTGTAAGCTACATTCCCAACTCTTTCCGTGATCTGATACGGACCAATGAATCGAGGAGTAAGCTTCTTAGATTTCAAAGAACGTCCAACACCGGTCACAGGGGTGACTCTCAAAAACACATGATCACCAGCTTGAAATTCCAAATCCTTCCTTGGCTTATCATGGTAACTCTTCTGTCTACTTTGTGAAGCTTTCATCTTTTCACGAATCAACTTCACCTTCTCAGTCGTTTCTCGAACAATCTCAGGTCCAAGCACTATACTCTCTCCAGATTCATACCAACACAAAGGGGTTCTACACCTTCGACCATACAACGCTTCGAAAGGTGCCATCCCAATACTAGAATGATAACTGTTATTATAGGTAAACTCTATCAACGAGAGATGGGTATCCCACGAACCTCCTTGCTCAAGAATACACGCTCTCAACAAATCCTCCAACGATTGAATAGTCCTCTCTGTCTGACCATCCGTCTGAGGGTGATACGCTGAGCTCAATCTCAACTTAGAACCCAACGCCTCTTGCAAACTCTTCCAGAAATCAGAAGTGAACCTAGGATCTCTATCCGAAACGATACACATAGGAACACCATGCAACTTTGCAATCTTTTGGAGGTAAATCTCAGCCAACTTCGGTACCGGATACGTGATATTAATAGGTATAAAATGAGCCGACTTCGTCAGCCTGTCAACAATCACCCAAATCGCATCATGCCCTCTCACAGTATTAGGCATCCCCGTCACAAAGTCCATTGAAATGCTATCCCATTTCCATTCCGGAATCTCTAAAGGTTGCATCAACCCCGCAGGCTTCTGATGTTCAAGTTTTGACTTCTGACAAGTTAAACATGCATACACGAATTGCGCTACATCGCGCTTCATCCCAGGCCACCAGAACCATCTTCTCAAGTCTTGATACATTTTCGTAGCTCCTGGATGAATACTCAACTTACTTCTATTACTCTCTTCGAGAATTGCTTTCTTCATTTCCGCATCGTCAGGAATGCAGATTCTATTACGGTATCTCAACACACCTTGCGCATCCAACTCAAAATCGTTATTCTCAGACTGCCCGATTCCTACCGTCGAATCTACCAGTTTAACATCCAGTTTCTGAGCTTCTCTGATGCTATCTAAAAAGTCATTATTAATCTTCAACATCCCCAACATACCACTCTGAGGTGTCACTTCGCAAATAAAACTCATATCTCTGAACTGTTCAATCAATTCAAACTCCCTGACCATCATTGCCGACATGTGCAAGGTCTTTCGGCTCAAAGCATCAGCCACGACATTAGCTTTCCCTGGATGATAATTCAAACTGAAATCATAGTCTTTTAGCAACTCCAACCACCTCCGCTGTCTCATATTCAGTTCCTTTTGATCGAACAAGTACTGCAAACCCTTATGGTCGCTAAATACTTCAAATCTAGAACCATAAAGATAATGCCTCCAAATTTTCAGCGCAAAAACAACTGCAGCAAGTTCTAAATCGTGCGTAGGATAGTTCTTCTTATGAGTCCTCAACTACCTCGATGCATAAGCAACTACCTTACCATTCTGCATAAGCACACCTCCTAAACCCATCTTGGAAGCATCACAATACACCACAAAGGACTCTCCCGAATTAGGCAACGTCAAGATAGGAGACGTCGTCAATCTCTTCTTCAATTCGGATAATTCAGATGCTGACATCCTGTAAGGTGCTATAGAAACAGGTTTGGTACCAGGTACAAGATCAATAGCAAATTCAACTTCCCTCTCTGGTGGTACACATGGAATCTCATCAGGGAAAACTTCAGGAAATTCGCGCACCACCTGCAACTCATCAATTATGGCTTGATTCTTAACAGATAGCGACGCCATCAGCGAGAATAGCTGAACTTCTTCCCGCATCAACTTCCGCAACTGTCCAGCAGACAACAAACCAGCCTCCTCCTCTTCGGAAGTGGAGAAACTCACAGACTTGCTAAAACAATTAATACGAACATAGTTATATTCTAACCAGTCCATGCCTAGGATCACATCCAATCCGCTTAACGGCAGACAAATCAGATCAACAATAAATTCTCTGTCGAAAATCGACAAAGGGCACTTAGAACACACAAGAGAAGTAGTCACCGACCCCTTAGCTGGAGTATCGACAACCATCTCCCTATTCATAGAAGACAACACAAGACCCAATCTTTTAACACATTCCGCAGCAATAAAACAATGAGTAGCACCAGTATCAATAATAGCTATTAGAGGAACACCATTAATGAAACATGTACCTCCAATAAATCCGTCGTTCTCAGTAGTCTGTGTCCCTGCCAGAGCGAACACTCTTCCACTAACTCTTTCTTTCTTTGGCTTCTGACATTGATTACTAATATGCCCTTCTTTGCCACAGTTGAAACAGACCTGCTCCTTGTGCTTGCACTCGGATGATTCGTGCCCAATCTTACCACAACGAAAGCACCTCTTCACCTCAACCTTGCACACGTTACTCTTATGACCAGGTTTGCCACATTTGTAACATACAATACCAGCAGGGGCGTCTCCCCCACTAGTTCTCTTACCATCAAAACTTTTCTGCTTACCTTTACCAACTGGAGCATCATACGGCTTACCACGAGTCTGCTGCTTGCTCCTCTTCTCATTAATGATCTTATAGTGAGCATTGTTGTCCTCCTCATAGATCCTGCAACTGTCAATCAAATCAGAGAAAACACGGATCTTCTGATACCCAATTGCCTTTTTGATCTCAGGTCGCAGCCCATTCTCAAACTTGATGCACTTTGAAAATTCAGCAGTTGCTTCATTGTAGTGCGGATAAAATTTGGCCAACTCCACAAACTTAGCAGCATATTCAGTAACTAACAGGTTCCCTTGCTTCAGCTCAAGAAACTCAATTTCTTTCTTACCCCGAACATCCTCAGGGTAATACTTCCTCAAAAACTCCCTACGGAACACAACCCAAGTGATCTCTTCACCTGCAGCTTCCAATCTCTGACGTGTATCTAACCACCAGTCGTCAGCCTCTTCTGACAGCATATGAGTACCATAACGAACCTTCTGCGCTGGAGTGCAATCCATCACATGGAAGATTCTCTCAATCTCCTTCAACCAAGCCAATGCTCCATCAGGATCATGCTTACCCTTGAAAGTGGGCGGATTCTCCCTTTGGAAAGTCGCCAAACTGCGAGATCCAGCATTCTCACCAGCGTTCTGTTGATTCTCCAATGCCTGAGCCATAGCGCCCAAAGCAGCAGCAATAGCAGCATCATTTCGTCCGGCCATTTCAGCTTATCCCTACAACACAAATTATAGTTTAGAACGAATAACAATACTTGATTGTTAATCGAAGCGATGACTCGACAACTTGGTCGGACAGACCCAACCATGCTCTGATACCACTACTGTAACACCCCAATTCTACCCAATAATACTATAAATCAGAGTGCGGAATTTCCAACATAAATATTGGAGTGCTACACTTACTTCCCAAAACAAACAATATAATTCATTCATGGTAAATTCAATTTGAAGCAATCTTAACCGTCCTTGTCCATTAGACAACTCAAAATCAACAATTTGCTTCATAGAAATAACGTCGAGTTCAACAAATATTGCAACCTAAATGATAAAGGAAAAAAAACAGCGTTCAATCCCCCCCGAGTGTTACGTATCAGAGTGACGACACCGACTCAACTAAGGAAGGATCACCGCCTTCATTCGCGACTACCTGCACGTTACCACATAGGGGTAACATTCAAACAGAAGGGGTGAGATATCGAACTACATAAGAGCATGTATGAAGAACAATATGATAGGTCAGGTACTATAGAATTACACATATCATCAATAAAATCCTCAATAGAGTCATCAATAGAATCATCAAAGTGCAATGCGGAATGCGACTCAACTGTGCATATGCATGTGGTACCATTGGAGCAAAACTCCCGTCGTAAAAATCGTCGTTGCCAGTAAATAGTGGCTCACAGGGCATAGCCCTCATCGTTCACGTCGTAAAGCAAATGCAAAGGTATGCGACACAATGTGAATGTACAAGTAACGCTAATCACAGTCACGCAATCGCACGACAACAACACCAAAACGTCATGGCGGCCATAGGCCTACAACTTACTATCTTTGCCAATAAATAGAGGCAAATCAACTTTTACAACTTCACCTGCAATTTACCACATTTTCGACAAGGTATTCAACGCAACAATTAACCACAACAGCAACTGTGGCAACAATATTGACAAAGCAGCAACATCAACAGCGCAAAACAGCAAGAATAGCAAATGACACAGCAGCAAAACGTAACAGCAATGACAACAATAACAGCAAAACCGCAACAGCATTAACAGCAAAACATCAACAGCATTAACAGCAAAACAGCAACAGCAACAGCATTAACAGCAAAACAGCAACAGCATTACATCAAAACAGTAACAGCATTAACGTAACCATCAATTCAATTACGAAAATTATTTATAATTCTTACTAACGAGTTATCTATATTCCTATCATTTTTTTTTGATTATAATAGTGAAAACCTTAATCCAACAAAATTACAATTCGATTTAATTAGAACTAACAACATAGGGATTCAAGCACACACGGTCAATTCATCAAACATTTCTCATACGATATATATATATATATATATATATATATATATATATATATAACCACGCAACATACACCGAGGCAATCTATAATAAACCCCAAACCCCGCATACGATCCCTCATATACGCTATTATAGAATTCGAACCCACCCTTACCTCAACTATGGTGGCGCAAACTCCCTCCTAGCCTCGTTCCTCGATTCTCCGAATACGGCGACTCCCCTGCGATAGTAACGACGCGTGACGATCACGAACGTAGAGAATTGCAATGAAAATCAACCCTCCCAATCCAATCCTAGGCTAGAGCTCTTGAAAATTGAGGCTTTTGTGTAACTTAGAAGTGAGAGGAAGAAGGAGAAGATGGGAAAAGAGGGCGGCTGCGCAAAAAGACCAGCCCTAGCGCATATTTGCGCTATATTTATAAGGAGGGGTGGCGCACAGGCGCCTTCCTGCGCAAGCTGCGCACTGGAGACGCTGCTAGGGTTGCGTGAGCGCTGCGCACTCGCGGTGCTAAGCCCAATGCTATTTTTAACTGGCCCACAACACGTGATTATCATCTAACTCATTTTCAACATAGCTACTACGCCCATAATTTCAATTCTTACAATTATCCTACGGCAATCCAACTTCGAAGTAATTTGATTAAATTTTAGGGCGTTACAGAGTGACTTGGAGAAGAAGAATTCACTCAACTCTAACCTAGGCTTCACATAATAGAGGGGGAGGCCGTACATATAATAGAAAAAGGAGGCGGCACTTTTGAGGACGGCAACACAACATATAAAAGCCGTACACCATAGGAGAGAGTGACAGACTCACACAACATTATTGACGCCAACAGTAACGCATACGGGGGAGAGATTGAAGAATTGGGGGACCTGTTCTTGACGCTGTGAGAGGGCTCTGAAGTAGAAAAATGAGACTAAATACCGAAGATCAGAAGTTTCTCTATTCCGGATTTTTTTTATCTTTGTAATTTTTGACTCCTAATTTTATTTCAGTGTTCTTGATAACTATGGATAGCTAAACCCTTCTAGGGTCTTAGGTGGATCTTCCAAGTTTAGAGACCTACCTTTCTATGCTTTAATTTATACTTTGAATTCCTAGTTTTTATTCAAATTAATATTATCCTATTGTTTTTATCACATAATTAGGATTGACAACCCTTTTCATGTTCATAATCAATTAGTTGATCGGCGACCGTACTGCAATTAGTTGGTGGACCTATAGGATAATTGGGGCTATAATTAATGCATGACCAATCTTTAATTTAGTCTTCCAATCATCCAACCTTTTTGTACTTTATGCTTTTCTTAAACTTAAATTCTAGCAAGACCAAACTAGGGTTAATTTAGGAAAAAGAATAATAATTGCGAATGACCAACGGATTAATAGCTTTAGTAAAGGGATTGGTAATTAAATAAAATAAGGGAATTCAGGTAGAATTAGACATAGGGGAATCGAAGCTTGCAAGTGAAACCGCGACCCTAGACCTCTCTCCATTTATTGAATCTAGTATTTTAATTCTTGCTTTTTACTTCTTATTTTCGTTTCTATAACATAACACTATTCGTTCGTCTAAACATTAAATAATCTTGATTAGTTTAGTACTTGTTAAGTAATCCCTGTGGATACGATATTCTTTTATACTACTTCTGCGAAAGAGTACACTTGCTCTGAGTGTGTCTTTGACGCAACACCAAGCCCTTCGTGCCGAGCAGAGAAAAAGACAAGGGTATACTGATGTTGCTTCCCCGACTATTTCTTCTCACGTTCCTGCTCCCACCCCTGTTGTCGTTGAGGTTTCGGACAGTACTCCATCGAAAGAGGCCTCTCCTTCCAAGAAACATGCAAAGAAGAGAAAGTTTGAAACTCCTGGTCTTGTTGTGTTGGTTCAAGCTGGTCCTGCCGATCCTCCTACCGAACCCTCATGGCGCAAACATCTGAAGGTTGTAACAACCGTTACTGCCGAGGGCCCTGTTAAGACGGCCTGGGATTCTCGGTACCCCCTTAACAAGGTGCTGAACGAACGCTCCCACCCGTTGACCATGAGAAATTCGCCGCCATGGGTTTCGGGCCTACTATAGCGGCCATTAAGACATATGGGATCTGGAGTTCCTTCAAGGTTCACCTTGTGGAAAACTCCTTCAGACAGTAAGTGGAGGAGTATGGTCGGTTGGAGAAGGATTGGAAGCGATCGAAGGCCAAGATAGCTGATCTTCAGGCTGATGTGCAAAAGTTGGATAGTAAGAAGAGCATGTTGGAGGGAATGTTCTCATAGATTGCGAGGGAGGCTAAGGAGTCTTCGACCAAGATTAACGCTTTGGAGAATGATCTGCGGTTGGCCAATGAGAAGCTGAAGGCTACTGAGGCAAAATTGAAGGAGGTCAAAGTTGCCATAGTTCCGGAGTCGGAGAGGTATCAGCTGCTGCGGGTTGCCAACGAGGAGTGCAAGTTGGATTGTGTTGGTAACTTTGATAGTGGTTTCAACACGGCTGTTGCTCAGATCCTAGCTTTGTACTCGGGCATTGATGTTTCTGACATGGACTTGGACAAGATTTTGGTTGATGGCCGGTTAGTTGATGCGCTGACCGAGGAGGAGGTGGAGGTTCAGAGTGAAGTGTAGTAACCTACGGAGGACCTTCCCTTTGGCTCGGATACCAGTCCTTAGGAACCTTCGATTGTGGGTGATGATCCGGGAAATTTGGTTAGGGAACCGGAGGTTGAGCCGCCGAGTGTTGATGCTGGACACCAGGATGTGGTGATGGACTCCCTTAACTCTGAGGCTACCCTTTAAACTCCTTTTTCTTTTTGTGGTCGGCCTGGGTGCCTCTTTAGACCTTTTCTGGCATCCGCGCTATGTTTTGGATTCAGCCTTTGTGCCTTCTTTTATGAACTGCCGGAAGGCTCTTTGTGTAACATAATGGTTAAATTTTCTTGCTTTCTATCGCCTTCGTTGTTCTTTGAATCGTCTCTAGGCCTGCTTTACACCGATTTTATTTTTTAAGGTTAGGGCCATGCGGGCTGAAAACCTGGCACTTCCCGTCGCTTTTTACTGTTAATTAATAGAATGGTCGGTGCCCAAGGGTGTATGTCGGATTTTGCCAGTCTCCACCTATCGGAACTTAGGTCTTTAACGGAAGCGTACTGGCTCCACTTTTTGGCCCAAGGGTGTATGTCGGCTTCCGCCAGTCTCCACCTGTCGGGACTTTTATAGTTTCCTCAATAGACCAACGTGACCGCCTGGTCACGTTGCAGCGTTTGGTTGTGCCGGTTCTCTGGAGAGATTTATTATGGTGCGACGAGCTTGCCTGACTCTTTTTTTCCGATAAGGTTTGCCCAAGGGTTGGGCAAGGACTCGTCAGCCCTGCCTATTGCCTATCGGGACTTTATTTCTTTGCCCAAGGGTAACGTTAGGGTGTTGATCGGTTCTTACCTGTCAGGACTTATGCCTTGAGTTATTGTGGTCCATTCTTGATCTTGTAAGACAAGGATAAAATAATCCAGTCCTTTTAATAATTTTTCGTACAATTGGCGGGCCTATACTTCCGTTTTACAAAGGTACATACATTTTGCTTTTTCTTTCTTCTTCTTCTTTTTGGAGGACCGGGTTAGTGCCTTTCCGGCTCGGCCCTCCCCTTCAGCCTGACTTCTTGGAGCTTTCATGCTCTGCAGCGGGCTTCTTCTTTTTCTTTTCTTCCTTCTTTGTAGTTGTGGTTTTGCCAAGTTTGTCGCTGTTCTTTCCTCTCTGGACTAGCTTGACCTTCACGCTTTCAACATAAAATTTTCTCGCCATTTCTTAATCTCCCTTTACCGTTCCCACATTATCGTTCGGCAAGGGGTACTTCACACATAGATGAGGGTAGGAGACTACTACTAGGAGAGGGTTAAGGGTCGACCTTCCCATGATCAAGTTGTTGGAGGATTGAGCTTGGACAACCATATACAGTAGCACCACAGTTTTTGCATCTTCCTTCTCCCCGAATGTTGTGCGGAGATCCAGATACCCCCGAACTGCCACCTGTTCTCTTGAGAACCCCACCAAGGTGGCGGAATACTTTTTCAGCATGTTGGACGGGAGTTTGATTTCATCAAAAAACTTCCCATAAATTCCAGCAGTCATCGGTTGTATGGTCGTCCATTCGGTGGTACCTACAGTAAGAGTCTGGGTTTCTGCCCATCGTTCCAACGAATGCGAATGCTCTTCGCATGGTGCCATCAAGCAAAGACTTGTCAATGATGTCCGAGGGCCTCGCGTTCAGTGGGATATACCCTTCGTCTGCTACCGGTCTAGTCGATCGGTTACTGCTCTGATTTCCTCTGTCTCTTCCGTCGCTTGCTTGAGGCCGAGCGCGTTGTGACTCCGCTTGCTCAACCGTTGATGCTTGCTTCCCTGCCTTTTTTTCTCTTTTCCCAGTGTTGGACTCCTCAGCTTCTATGTGTTTCTTCGCCCTTACGCGGACCTCATCTATTGTTCGAGGCTTTCCAGACGATTAGTGCATCATATAAAGTTCCGCTCCGTAAGCCTATTATGAAGGAGGTTACGAAGAATTTCTCGTCCGGCTCTTTGTCTGCTACAGTTTTTTTATTGAACCGAACCTGGTAGCTTTTGAGCGGTTCTGTTTGTCCTTGGCGTACATCGAACAAGTCACCTAGGCCTACCTCTTTCTTCTTGTTGGCCGAGAACTGCTGGACGAACCTGCAAGGTCTTCAATTCCGGTAACAGACCTCCCTGGAGCCCCTTGAACCATTTCAGAGCCACTTCTACCAAGGTGCCTGCAAACATCTTGCAGCTGATGGTGTCGTTGCCACCGCTGATGAAAATCTACGTTTCGAAGGCATCAACATGGCTCTAGAGGTTCCCAAAGTCGTCATAGCTTCCGATTGTCGGTTCTCTGAACCTAGGTGGAAATGCACACAGCGGAGTTCTGGTGGCTTCCATCACCTCGGTTAACCTTCTCATATCTGCTAGTTGTTGTTGCAACTGGGCTTCCCGCGTTTCCAAGGCTTGAGAGTGCAACTATTGTTCCTCATTTCTACGGTGCTGATCCGCGTTTTGGGTCTCGAGGAACTGCACTACATTCATTAGTTCCTCCAGGCGAGGATCCTTAGTGTGCTGAGGTCCATCACAAATGTTGGGGTCGCTAGTTTCATTCCTGGTAGTCACTATTGTGTGGTAGGGATGAATTTTGAAAAGTGGGGAGTGGGAGAAGTTTTAACAGGTCCCACGGTGGGCATCAATTTTACGATCGGTTTTTCTGGTTGAAAAAGGACTGAATACGAGTTATTGCACGGAATGTAAATAATAAATATTGAATGAGAGAAAATGAGTTGTTTTGAGTTGGAATTTTCACAATGAGTGTCACAAGGAATGGGGGTTGGAATTAGGACCCTTTTAAAAATTAATCTGAAACAACATAAACAGCTTCACAAGTATTGTTAGACATTGTGTGTGTAAATGCAAAGTTGAGAAAGGTGAGTGAAAACAGTCTTCTTAACTATGATATTGAGTAGAGAATGGTGAGATGAATCTATCTTCTTAACTATGTTTCTGAGATGAGAAGGGTCAGTTGAAACAGTTTTCTCAACTGTGACAGTGAGTAGAGAAGAGTCTGATGAAGCTGTCTTCTCAACTATGTTTCTGAGTTGAGACGGGTAGTTAGTTCTTTCTCAGCAAAACAACTATCAGTAAAGAGAACGAGATGATTTTCAAAATAGATTTTCCAAGGTAAGAGTTAGTGTTTGAAAATCTTATCTTAAGTGTGAAGTACTTAAGAATAGTGCTTTAAGTTTACCACTTTGAAAACTCTGAGAAGGGTTGTTAAAACAGTGATTTTAGAAAAACTGTGTGTAGCTGAGAAGGCAAAAGTTGTTTTCTCAGTTTTCCAAAAACATTCTCCAGATGGAGAGTTTTAAAGCGTAGTGTAAAAATACTTAGAAAAGCAGTAAATAACACAATGATGTGTAGTGGTTCACCCCAAAACCCTGGGCTACATCCACTCCTCACACCCCGTGAGTATTTCCACTATTTTCCAAATAGTTACAACTTTACAACCAACCTAGGCTTAAAGTTCTCATGGTAGTTTTATTAACACAGCTCTACCTACTGTTTCTTGAGGTAGTTTTCTTCACACAACTCTACCTACGGTTCTCATACCTAATACAATCCTCCTGATCTATTAGGTGGATTCTTACACATTTCTCAAATCCTATTGCAATACATGCTTCTTGAGAAGATTTCTAACAAGTTTTACATTGTACGGTTTGGGGGTTTTTTGTGTGATTACAAGAGCTTTGTTTAAACAATCTAGATTCAAATGAATCCTAAACAACAAGCTGAAATACATACTCAGAAATTAGAATCCCTAGATTAATGCATGACTTGAGTATGGGTGAGAGAAGGCTTTTTACTTGAGAAGGATTGGAAGAATTAGATTTCTCTCTCACAAAGAACTTCAGCAATGATCCATGGTTGTATTTATACCCATTAAGATTGAATTATATGTGTATTAACCACTGGTTAATCATTTAGAATCGTTCGAGTGGTTTCCCAAGTAAATATAGCCGTTGAGAAAGGTGGGCAACTGTTTCTGCACATTCTGCAGCACTTTCTGCAAAAGACAACACACTACAGCTGTCATGAGAGGACAACACATTGTAGCTGTCATGAATCTTCTCTTCTTTGAATATTCTCAACTTTGAGACTTATGAAGTTGATGCTTCTGAACTTGACTCTTCTCATCATGACCCTTCTGATCTTGACTCTTCTTATCATGACGATTCTCAACTTGACTTTTCTCATGATGCTTCTAAACTTGACTCTTCCATTCATGACCCTTCTGATCTAGACTCTCATTGTCATGATGCTTCTCATCTTCATTGTGAATCTTATCATGTTGACTCTTCTCATGACTCTTCTATTGTTGACTCTTCTCATGATGACTATTCTCATGATGATTCTTCTTATGATGAATTTTCCATTGATTAATCTTGTAGCGACCGAAAAATCCGGGTGAGGATTCCTCGAAGTTCGAAATGAAGCCGCCACCGAAGTTTAGTTTAAGGGAAAACATTGGAAAATCCCTTTGATTTGGGGAAAGTATTAGCACCCCACGGCATCCTTCCTAAGGAAGGTTACCTTCTAATTAGTTGTATTAAAGAAAGTTAATTTTGAAAATGCTTATTTTACCGTTTTATTGTGAATTAAAAGGACTTAATAAAAATTTTAGTTTTTTGTGCTTGACAAGAGTGGGCCCCCGCTCCTACGTAGTGTAACACCCTGGGCCCTTTTCTTACTTAGCCTTACTTAGTAGGCTACCCACCAGTGTACATCATGGGGGGTAGTGGGAATGCATTGAACTTGTACTTAGGCCCCAGGTACAAGGTTCGATTCCCACGGAAGGCAAAAACTCTACATGGGGGGTAGAGAAGGTCATGAGGTACACTTGTGGGTAGCCTACTAAGTAAGAAAAGGGCCCAGGGTGTTACAAAAAAAGGCGTAGCTCAATTGGTAGTGGGAATGCATTGAACTTGTACTTAGGCCCCAGGTACAAGGTTCGATTCCCACGGAAGGCAAAAACTCTACATGGGAGGTAGAGAAGGTCATGATGTACACTTGTGGGTAGCCTACTAAGCAAGAAAAGGGCCCAGGGTGTTACAAAAAAAGGACTAGCTCAATTGGTAGTGGGAATGCATTGAACTTGTACTTAGGCCCCAGGTACAAGGTTCGATTCCCACGGAAGGCAAAAAATCTACATGGGGGGTAGAGAAGGTCATGATGTACACTTGTGGGTAGCCTACTAAGTAAGAAAAGGGCCCAGGGTGTTACACGTAGCTCCAGGTGCAATGGAGAAATCAAAGCTACGTAGTTCTGGGGTAGAAAAAGTTTGTTGGTTGCTGTTTTCTAGTTTAGGGGTTTTAGGACTATTGAGTTGTGCAACTCATTCATTCTAGAACGATGACTAACTCCACTGTACAGTCGACTTAGTCCCCTATTTTCTAAAAATGGAGCTTTTGTAGTTTTTTTAAAAAAATGGGTTGATGTGCGGTAGTTTGATTTTATTGGAATAGAGATTTTAAGACTCTTGAGTCGTACAAGTCATTTATCCTAAAAAGCTAATTGACCCAATTGTACAACCGACTTAATCCCCTATAATTATTTTGCTAAGTTGGACTCATAACATAAAAAGGTAGGTTAAAACTCAAGATTTGTATTAGTTAGAAAAAAATAGAACTATGATGTAAATAGTAATAGCAATTATAGTTATTGAAATAAAAATTATTAATCAAGTTAATGATAACAATAATATATAAAAATCACTAAAGGAAGAAAGGGACGTGTGTATACTACATACTTGTCTTTATTAAAAAAAAAGACTTAATAAATAAAATAACAGCTAATAATAATAATAATAATAATAATAATAATAATAATAATAATAATAATAATAATAAGAGCAATGCTATTTAGTAAGAATAGTTTTTGTAAGAAATGTAAAAAATACACTAGAAGCTAAAATGTAGGTACCAATTAACACCACACACCAAGTGCCTTGTTTTGTTTTTCTTACCTTTCTTACATTTCTTTTCTCTGCATCTCTTCTTCTCTTCTTCTCTCTGTTTAATCTCTATTCTTTGATATTCTCTCTACTTCATCTTCCTATTTTTCCTAATACATTGTATTTTAATTTTTCTCTCAAACTCTCAAAACCTCTTCTCTTTTCTCTCAGTTCCCTGGATCTTTCTATTCACAATTTTTTCTCTACCATTTTGTTGCTCTCCAATTTCCTCTCCCCCCAATTGATTCTCTTCTCTTTTCCTAATACATTTTGTTGTCTTTGTTTACGGGTGGGGTGCTATATGTTAGAATTGGCAATATTTTATTGTATAGTTCACTTTGTATTATTTAGTCCTGTAGCTCACTTGGTATGAGTTAGTCTCTAAATGATTTTATACAATTGCTAATTTGTTAGACTTAGTAACTGTCTCGTCTTCCCTTAACTGATTCAGTTGTGTATATTGTTGTATATATAGGGATTGATCCCTCATTCAATAAACAAGTTCAGATTTTACATTCCTAACATGGTATCAGATGGGGAAAAAAAATTCTGAACTTCACTCTCTCACGAGCTTTCTCCCCAAACATTCTCTTTCTCTCTCGCGAGCCCCTCTCTTTCTTGAAAGAAAACACATAACTGTTTTTCTTTCCCCTCTCTTCATCGCAATGTTGAGCGATGCATTCTCTATGAATCTTGACCCAGTTTCTTCTTCTACTTCGAATTGCCGCTTCAAATCACTGCATCGTTCTCCTCTAGATCTCGATTCATTCCTTCTTTTCTCAGATTCATGATCTGAATCTTGATCAGGCTTTTTCTCTCCTCTTTCCAATCACTTCTAATTCATTGTGCGTTGTGATTGTTCATTGTGCGTTGCGATTTCCATCTGGTTTTCAATCGCTATTCTTCTTTGATTTTCAATTGATTCGTCTTCTGATTCAGGTTCTTTTCTTTTTCTCCCCTTTTTGACCTAAATCAAAATTTAATTTCTGTTCTCATCCTCTTTCCTTGATTCTGTTCAGTCATCTGATTCAGAAATTCTTCCTCTGGATTGAATTCTTGATTTGTTTCCCTGGAATCTTGAATCGATTTCGAGTTTTCTCTCCCTCCTCCTTCAATTTGATTTCATTTCTTCTCCTTCAATTTTCTGTTTCGATTTCGCGTTCATCGCTTCGGTATCGCGATTTACTTCTCTGTTTCGTGAATCAGTTTCTCTGTAGATCCGAACTTCTTCATCGGAACTCCTTCTCTTCTCCGATTCACCTTGCGAGTTCATTTCTCTGAATCGCACTTATCGGATCTCTTTCTCTGCAGAATCGTTATTCATATTTCGCTTTCCCATCAAAATCGAATTTCATCTTTCTCCTTTGTGATTCTGTTTATGCAAGTGCTCTTGTGTTAGTCCTGGATCGATTCTTCTCTTGGTTCAGATCTCATTCATCATCTTTTTTTTTGTGTTTTTTCTTTTTGTCGACAATTTAGTTACCATTCAGTTTCGAAATTGTTGGTTCCTGGTTTGAGATCAGTAATTCTGCCTGTTTTGGTGAATTTGGCTTTGAATGTGTTTAATGAAATGCCTCAGAGACATCGTGTAATACTCTCATGCAATCAATTGATGTGTTCCTCACAGAGATTTGTAGTTTTATTTTGTCAAGCAGCATATTAGCCTTTGCAAGGGAACCTTATCATCATTTTTCAAGTTCCAATTCTTCAATTTCTTGTATCGCATCTGGTTCTCTGCAATTAGGTTGTTTTTCTACTTGTTCCTTGCTTTTGGTGCTGGTTGCCTCTGGATGATTGTTGCTGATCCCTTGACTAGCATCGATCATTGAATGTTGACTGTTCCTAGCCTGTTGCTGGTTGCTGCATACTATTGTTACTGGACTTTTGGATTGTTGCTAGATTATTGTGACTTGGCAATTTGGAAGCTATAGTGAGTACAACACTTGTTGGTGCAATTATGGGAGGCTCACTTGGTGGATGGTTGAATGATAAATTGGGAAGACAGATTACAATACCTTATGCTGATGCACTATATCTTGCTGGATCAATTATCATGGCTGCTTCTCCTAACCCAATTGTTCTAATTGCCTTACTGGATATTTGGATAGTTGTTGTTATTAGTTGATACTAGTTCTGGATTTCTTGATTGCTTAGCATCAAGTTGAGTTTGCCAATTGCAGATCACAACTTAGTCTGTGAGATTCTATTGTGTTGATAATCACCTTTCTCATCACATTGATTGGTTCAAGTTTGCCAATCGTGGATTACACCTATAGTGCTGGATTACAGTGATCATTGGACAGGATCTTGTTGCTTCCTTCAGTGCCTTCTATCGCCAGATTTATCAAAGAATGTCCAGGCAAAGATGTTCTACTCTTTAGAGAAAAGATTCAAAATGGATTTGTTTACCTCATGCCAAATGCCTCCAAAGATTAGTTACTTGATTTTTCTAGTTTTTTTTCCTACCCTTCTCTTCAAGCTGAACATGATTGTTACTCATGATCCAGCTTGAGGGGGGCTGTTAGAATAGGCAATATTTTATTGTATAGTTCACTTTGTTTTATTTAGCCCTGTAGCTCACTTGGTAGTTTGTTAGACTTAGTAACTGACTTAGCTTCTCTTAACTGATTCAGTTGTGTATATTGTTGTATATATAGGGATTGATCTCTCATTCAATAAACAAGTTATATTGTTGTATATATAGGGATTGATACCTCATTCAATAAACAAGTTTAGATTTTACATTCCTAACACTATATTCCAAAAATGTAACATTTTTGTTTGCAGTATTGTTGGACTTGGCAGAGGGTAGAGGTGCACTGATGGAGCGGCAGCTTTGCAGGCTTGTTGGAGCAAATTGGGAAAAAGTAGGGAGCATGGACGGCAAACAGCATGCCTAGGATGCATTTTATTTTCATTTGAATTTTTGTAATATAAATTTGTATTTGCTTTGTCCTTTTCTATTTTTATTTATGTTTGTACCTTTAATATTTTTTGGGTTTCAAATCTTTATGTACATGGACTTTGAGCAATTCTATTTAAAAGAACAAGTACAATTTGTATCTACAATGAGACTAAAATGAAACATAAAAACAAAATTGAAAGGTATTTTTTAATTAGTCGGACTAAATTAGGGTATAACAAATCTTCTCATCAAGGCTCTTCTCATGTTTAGTCTTCTTATCATGATTCTTCTCATATTGACTCTTCTCATGATTTTTTAATTAGTCGGACTAAATTAGTTTTCTCATGTTAACCCTTCTTAACTAATGACCTTTCTCGTCTCTTCCAAGGGTGTTTTTCTTTGCATTTCTATCAACCTTCTTATGGCTTCTTTGTATTGTCATTGCTTCAAGTCTTCTCAACACTTATGCTTCTTAAAGGCAAATTATGTTCTTGAAAGTAGCTAACATAAACTGTTCTTATATTTCACTCAAGAAGAAACGTTAGTAGCATATAAAATCAAATAGCTTAAGTTTCTCACATTTGAAGTTTGTTAACCATCATAACTCAACTGGGATTTTGCCTCAACAATCTCCCCCTTTCTGATGTTTGACAAACTCTTGAGAGATGGATTAAGTTTTCTGATTGTTTTAACATTTTCTGAGGCATTAACAATTAACTCCCCCTGAGAACGTGCCTATATGATTGATAATTAGTTTGAACACATTTCAGATACCAACCAAGAACATGTATTTCATTCAGCTCATAAAAAATTATTAACATGATTGCCAGAATTAGGTTCTTAGTATAAGCCTAGAAAATAAAAACCAAAGAGAAGCATATACTTCTCAACAAAGTAGTGTCTATGAACACGGTTTTGACTAAGCATAAAGCATAAAATATAGTGTCTATGAGCACTGATTTGTCTAAGCATATAGAACACAAAAATCTGTTTTAAGCTCTAAACTTAATCTACTCTTCTCCCCCTTTTGGCGCACATCAGAAAGGGTGAGGGAGACAAAGACATGAAGCCGCTACTTCAATGGAGAAGATCCATTAGAAGAAGAGAAAGTAGCAGGCTTTGGAATATTTGGAAACAGAGGAAATGGAACAAATTTTGGAGTTGAAAGAGTTGTAGCAAGTGTGGTTATACCTTGTTGCAGAATCCAGTTCTGATAATGCTCATTTCCAACAGTTTGAGCTCTTTGACCTTGTTGAAGAATTGCTTGACCTTCTAGCACATTCTTCTACAATGCTTTCATCATTCTCATCATCTTTTCCATTTTGGACATGTGAGATAGAAGAGACTTCAGGTTTAGTTGGGCTCTTATCCTTTGGTTCTTCAATAACCTTCCCATGAGCCACACCAGATGGTTGACCCATATTATAGTAGGAGGAATCAAGAGACCCAAACATAGAAGGCATGTCAGATGGGTGAGATTTGTTGTTATGGAAGAACATTTGTGCCTGAGATGAATCATTTATTGGGGACAGGTTCAGGTTAATATATTGGTTTATATTGAAAGAGGTGATGGTGTATCCAGTTTTGAGTGGTGAGGGAATTTCATGTTCCAGGTCGATTGTTGCTAAGAGATGCTCTAAATTATAGGAAGTGGTGCTAGACACAGTTGGGATAGGTGATAGATCTTGTGAAGGTGCTGTGGTTAATGGTAGCGCCTGTGGTGAGAAGGGTGGAACTGAAAAGGTTAGTGTTACGATTGGAGAGAAAGGTAGAAGAGTTGTGATTCATTCATTGAACAGAAATGCAAACGGGGTTTGAACAAATGGTGAGAAATTAGTGTTTTGGTAAAACTCCCCATGAGGTGATGCTAGGATGATTTGGGTTATTGATTCAGATATGACAGCATCATCATCATGCTTTTCTTCAGCAGAAGCATCCTTCTCTGCAACTACTTGGACCTTCTTTGGTTTTTCTTCATTCTTCCCTTCTTCAGCTTCTTGAATGGGTTCTTTTGTGGCTTCATTACCAATTCCTTCACAAGGAATATCCAATGGTGTAATTTTTGGAAGCACCTTAGTTTTATGAGAACCATTCTCACCAGAAGAATTGAGGTGGAGTTCCTCAGTCTTCTCTCCTATTCCTTCTTCACCAGCAACCTTCTCTGGTGTTTTCAATCCTTCTTCCTCAACATTTGCATTAGGAGATTCTTTCAACCATTAGCACTAGATTGCTAGTGGCTTCTTAATCATTCATTTTCCAAATTCTCCTTTCTTTGTTCTTTATGTAAACCCTTAAAGGTACTACTTTCATGAATTTGGGGGATATGGTGGAGGTTCTAGAGCTTTCTAGTTCATTAGTTGGGGTTTTCCCATCATCAAAATCTTCTGATGCATCTTTCTCTATAGAGAGACCCTTCTCTTGAGATATCCTTTCTTCCTCTGAAGCTCTCTTCTCTATAGAGGCTTTCTTCTCAACACTTTCTTCTTTGTCCTGAACCTTCTCAAAACCATGCTCTTGTTCTTCTTGACCCTTCTCAGGGTCAATGTCCATCTAGTGACCTTTCTCTAGTGATCATCATCCTTCCCTTGGACCTTTTGTGGGTCATTTCTCCTCTTGAGTTTCTTCTCACTTCTTGCTTCAGCAAGCTTTTCTTCAATATTTCCTTCTCCAGACACATCAGACAACCTTCTTGTCTTCTATTACTTCTTCTTCTTTCCTTTCTTTTCCTATGCTGGTGTGGAAATCTCTATTCCCACGAGTTTGCGGTTCTTCACTATGAATGCCTTCTTTTCTATAGATCCTTCAACATGTGGAATGGAAACTTTGAAGTGGTTGAAGACTCTAAACAATGTCATTCCATATGGCAATGAAGTGGAAGCTCTACCAGCCCTAATAGCATTGATTATATGATGGATCATGAGGAATGGAAGGCTAATGGGAATGTCTTTAAAGAGATGGTATAGCAGATTAGAATCACCTATTGTGATTTTCTCAAATGACCCTACTTTGGGCTAAAGGTTATGAGTACAGATGTGGTGTAGGATTCTAGTGAGTTCTTTGAGGTTTGGTGAGTTCACAGGAAGATAGGGTCCTTGAGGAGGGTGGTATTGTATTCTTCTACTATGCTACCAACCTTCTCATACCATGAGTTTTCATTAATCTTCACTCCTTCATCTTGTAGATTGAGAGCCTTCCCAAGAGTTTATGAGGAGACCTCATTGTCAACATTGTTGATTGAGGTTTCTATCCTTAAAGGCTCATGCTTGATGGTGGGATTTTCATAGAACTCTCTTACTCTTTCTTTGTAGACCAAGTCTTCAAGAGTGGTGAAATCAACCCATATCTGGTCAGTGAGATAGGATGTGACATTCCATCCACATTTCTCAATGTCATCAAGATAGTAGATGGTTCCAGATACAATGGGTATTGACACCCATTTTGATCTTTGTAGTTCCTTACACTTTCTACTAACTCAATCCTTCTTAATGTCCTTTCTATGAAAAATGTCAACCATCTTGCTCTTTTCATCAACCACTTTCTTCTTTTTTGTTTCACGTTTGAGCTCTCTTTTTGGTCGTGGATATGGGAATTCCTTTTCTAAGTCAATTGTACTTTTCTTTGCAATGAAGATTCAGTGGTGGTGGTCTTAGATGAAGTACCATACTTCACTCTCATTGAAAATCTTGGATTACCACTGGGAGCGTGCTTAGTCTTTGCCGGTCGTGACTTCAAAGGAAAAACAGAGATGGGAACTTAAGCAGAAGACGATGAAGATATTACAGAGTTTGGGGAAGCCATTTTTGGTTCTGAAGGTTGTGAATGTGGTTTTGGTTCAGGAGGAGGAGGATCGAGATTCTTTGTTCTTGCTATTGAATGTTTGGAGATTTGAGAGGGAATGAGAGAGTGATGTTTTAATTACTTTGAAATGGTTATTTAACCAACAGTTAGAAGTGTTAAACTCTAGGTTGTAACCGTTGGATGAATGATTGATTTGGATGAGAGAGGGGACGAAAGAAGAGAGTCGTTGGGAAACAACTAGGTACCTATTGTTTTAAAGACAACTACAAAAGCAATAAAAAATCAATAAAACACATGAAAAAACAATTAAAATGCACATAATTACTAAAGTCAATGAGTGTCACAAGGAATGAGGGTTGGAATTGTGACCCTTTTAAAAATTAATCTGAAACAACATAAACAGCTTCACAAGTATTGTTAGACATTGTGTGTGTAAATGCAAAGTTGAGAAAGGTGAGTGAAAACAGTCTTCTTAACTATGATATTGAGTAGAGAATGGTGAGATGAATCTGTCTTCTCAACTATGTTTCTGAGTTGAGAAGGGTTAGTTGAAACAGTGTTCTCAACTGTGACAGTGAGTAGAGAAGAGTGAGATGAAGTTGTCTTCTCAACTATGTTTGAGTTGAGAAGGGTCAGTTAGTTCTTTCCTCTCAAAACAACTATCAGTAAAGAGAACGAGATGATTTTCAAAATAGCTTTTCCAAGGTAAGATATAGTGTTTGAAAATCTTATCTTAAGTGTGAAATACTTAAGAATAGTGCTTTAAGTTTACCACTTTGAAAACTCTGAGAAGGGTTGTTAAAACAGTGATTTTAGAAAAACTGTGTGTAGCTGAGAAGGCAAAAGTTGTTTTCTCGGTTTTCCAAAAACATTCTCCAGATGGAGAGTTTTAAGCGTAGTGTAAAAATACTTAGAAAATCAGTAAATATCACAATGATGTATAGTGGTTCACCCAAAACCCTGGGCTACATCCACTCCTCACACCCTGTGAGTATTTTCACTATTTTCCAAAAAGTTACAACTTTACAACCAACCTAGGCTTAAAGTTCTCATGGTAGTTTTCTTAACACAGCTCTACCTACTATTTCTTGTGGTAGTTTTCTTCACACAGCTCTACCTACTGTTGTCACACCTAATATAATCCTCTTAATCTATTAGGTGGATTCTTACACACTTCTCAAACCCTATAGCAATACACGCTACTTGAGAAGATTTCTAACAGGTTTTACAATGTACGGTTTGGGGTTTTTTTATGGGATAGATTCAAATGAATCTTAAACAACAAGTTGAAATACATACTCAGAAAATAGAAGGATGGGAAGAATTTGATTTCTCTTTCACAAAGAACTTCAGCAATGATCCCCGGTGGTATTTATAGCGATTGAGCTTGAATTATATGTGTATTAACCATTGGTTAATCATTTAGAGTCATTGGAGTGGTTTCCCAAGTAAATATAGCCGTTGAGAAAGGTGGACAGTTGTTTCTGCAATTTCTGCAGCACTTTCTACAGAAGACAGCACACTACAGCTGTCATGAGAAGACAACACATTGCAGCTGTCATGACTCTTCTCAACTTTGAGTCTCCTCAAGTTGATGCTTCTCAACTTGATGCTTCTCAACATGACTCTTCTCATCATGACCCTTCTGATCTTGACTCTTCTTATCATGACGCTTCTCAACATGACTCTTCTCATGGTGCTTCTAAACTTGACTGTTCTTATCATGACCTTTCTGATCTAGACATTCCTTGTCATGATGCTTCTCAACTTGACTGTCAATCTTATCATGTTGACTCTTCTCATGACTCTTCTATTGTTGACTCTTCTCATGATGATTCTTCTTATGATGACTTATCCATTGATGAATCTTCCCATTATGGCTCTTCTCATGTTGAGTCTTCTTATCATGATTCTTCTCATATTGACTCTTCCAAGGGTGTTTTTCTTTGTATTTCTATCATCCTTCTAATGGCTTCTTTGTATTATCATTGCATCAAGTCTTCTCAACACTTCTGCTTCTTAAAAGCAAATTATCTTCTTGAGAGTAGCTAACATATCCTGTTCTTATATTTCACTCAAGAAGAAACATTAGTAGCATATGAAATCAGATAACTTAAGCTTCTCACATTTGAAGTTTGTTAACCATCAAAACTCAACTGGAATTTTGCCTCAACAATTACAATTAATGACCGAGTTGGCCGTTACAAACAGGTTGGAGGGAAATCAAAGATATTTCCCTCTAATCATGCTTCAGTCCTTTCTGGAAGAGGTACAGGCGAGATATTTCTGGCCGATCGGTCTGTCTTCAAGGAAGGTCCTTTGAGATTCGAGCAGATGAAGGAACCGGCTGGTTCGGATGGGAATAAGACTCAACTAGAATAGAAAGCCCTAGACTTATGAGGATTAACTTTAAGGGCAGCTCTAAAAGTAGATAATAACTCACCACCTTTATAGTTTGACTTTTTTCTTTATGTATTGGCTAGAGATCAAACTTAGGACTAAATGGTTAAAAGATCTAAGTATCTATTACCTGGGCCACATTATGTTAGTAAAAGAACATTAAAAAGAGAAAACAAAAATGGTTAAATATAACAATAATAATAATAAATAATAATAATAATAATAATATGTTATAATTTGATACTTTGATTTTGCATTTGAAATAGATAGACATTTTCTTCATTACAAGGCACAATTTGATAAATTAATTTGTCATCGTTGAAATTTGAGAGATGAAAAATGATTGCTATTAATAGACCAAAAACTTAACCAGACAATCAAAAAAGGAAAAAAGTCATATTTAGTAAGGATTTGATTACCTTTTTTGTGGTGTTGACGCTTCCCCACTGGGGGACTAGCCGAGGCCTCAATGGAAGTAAGTTCTGAGGTGACTAGCTTTGGGTCCATGGTGGGGAATATGAAATAACAAAAAAAAAGGTCAATAAAACCTAATAGGCCGAGGTATCTGATTTTTGGGTACAGAAACTATAAGAAAGGATTGAAGGCTCTCGCTAGTAAATTCAAACGCTCACTCGAAACTTTGTTGTCGGGACAGAGAAAAAGCTGAAGAGAAAAAACACAAGGTAACAAATAGGAAAGGGTCCTCTCTATTATAATGGATAAACGAACACCAACTAACTAAAGTGAAACTACCATAACCCTAATTTGCAATGATGACATTCGTTCAAAAAACAAGGCAGCGCAGACATTGTCATAATAATAACATGACTCTTCAATCGATGATGGCAGAACAAACATCGCCAATCCCATCAAAGAAAGACAAAAATCGTCACGAGAAATAAATGATCATGATCCAAATTTATTGCCTCAAAACATAAGTCGATTGGGGACAGTGTGACCGACTTCAATTGTCCGCCATGACATCGTTGGGGGACAACTTGTTTGGCCTATATGTTGCCTCAGATAAGTACACAACCAACCCAACAACTTTGCCAATCAATGAAATTTATTCAACTTTAATAAGAACAAATCATCTTTCAAGCCAACGCCATTCCGCTAGAAGTGACCTTGGCTTGGGGGAAACTGTTCCAGACTGTCCTGCAGCCAAGGCCGTATATGGGTCGGAATCAAGGCCAATGTCCAAGATTCCAACAAGAATCATGCGCCCCGCTAGCAATTAACGGTGGGCACTTACGCTAGCCCCATCACACGACCAAAACACAATCTCCGTCTCACTTGTATGACATTCCCCTCGATCGAGTACGTCACGCGCCTGGAAGGCTGACCCATGTCAATGAATCAGGTGCATATTTATTACTGTCTGGCACTTATTCCTTTGAGTTGACTTGGACGTCGGAGTGTGTGTAGGTACCACCTCCCTCGCCGAAACAATGCGATTGAGCACCACTAGAAGCAATTCTGGTCAACCATCTCATGAAAAAATCGACTCAGTTTTCAGGATGGTGCAACTATTAAATGTAGATACTAGCCAATGTTATATTCTTATTTTTTCCTAGTAAACTAAAATTTAACTTTCGAAAAATATTAGTTGAATCTTCGATTTTATTTTGGTGTTTTTTCTGCTTATTTTACTTCATAAAGACAACAAAAGTTAGAAATAAGAAAAGCCAAAAAAAATGATTTACCTCTATTGCTTCCATGTAATTAAAAAAATTACAAAAACAAAAACAGTTCAAAAATACATTAAAAAAAGAATCAAATATACGTTGCTTATTATGGTGCCTATTTTGAAAAACCAAACAACTTGTGTTTTGCAATAGTTTTCTCCCTTTACCATTACAAATTTAGCATGACCGACATTTTTTCCCGACAAGAAAATAGGTTTATTCATAGTGTCTTACTTCAATATCTGCTAGCATCCAATTTTTTATCTGGCAACTTTGTCATCCCTCGGTTCCCGCTCAGCACACCCTTGTTAGATGGAAGGTGATTGAAAACCCGGATTGACCTTGCTGTAACACACATGAAGAAACTTTTATTCATTGTTTGTTTGATTGAAGACACTAAGAACCTGCAGAGTATTTGATTTGCAGGTTTGAACTTACCTTCAGATTTAATGGATCCTCTTATTTCGGGGGAGGCAAGCTACGAAGGATGTCGGTATTCTATTCTAAATTGTTCTTTGGAAATTTGGTTGTTTAAGGACCAATGTGGCGTTTGATGTTGTGGCAAAATCTCTCAAGTGGTTTTGATGGTTAGCAAACCTTTTGATTATTTAGAACATGTAATCATAGCAACTCTCAAGAAGGTTATATGCTTAGTGAAGCATTTATAAGAAGACTTGAAGCAATGAAGAAAGCCAAGAAAACAAGCAATGAGAAGTATTTCACAAATGACTCTAATCAAATGGCTTTTAAAAATTTAAGAAGGGTCAAGACAATGTAGCAACCGAAAAATCCGGGAAAGGATTCCTCGAAGGTGCAAAGATGAAGCCGCCACCAAAGTTTAGTCTAAGGGCAAACATTGGAAAACCCCTTTGATTTGGATAAGGGTCCTTGAGACCATATTAGGGTTCGGGAGTCGGTTATGCATGGGGAAGGTATTTGCACCCCACGGCATCCTTCCTAAGGAAAGTTACCTGCTAATTAGTTGTAGGAGAGAAAGTTAGTTTCGGAAACGTTTATTTTACCCCTTTTTATTGTGAATTAGAAAAGACAAAATTAGATATTTTTTTTGTATTTTGGAAAAAGATTATTTAGAAAAAAGATTAAAAGGTTTTTTTTATATTTTGGAAAAAGATTATTTAGAAAAAAGATTAAAAGGTTTTTTTTATTAGTGCACTTGACAGATGTGGGCCCGCCCTCTGCTCCTACGTATCTCTGGATAGAGAATCAAAGTTCTTGGTAGAAAAAATTTGTTTGTTGGTGTTTTTTAATTAGGGATTTTAGGACTCTTGAGTGATCAGTTCATTTGTCCTAAAACAATGACTAACCCGATTGTACAGTCGACTTAATCCCCTATTTTTAAAAAAAATAGTTTTTTTGTTTGGAGGAAAGAGATGTGTTTGTATTTTTTATTTAAGAAATTGTTTGTTTTAAATAGGGATTTTAGGACCTGATCCGTAACGGTTCATTTATGACCCTAAAAAGCTGACTAATCTGACTGTACAGTCGACTTAATCCCTTATTTAATTTTGGAATCAAATATTTATTTATTTGCAAGTTTTTGTAAAATAAATAAGTAGAAAAATGAAATAGGGTTGTAATAGTAAAATGGGGTGAAGTCAACAGAATGGGGGATGTATTTTTAAAAAAGAGGGTGCGTGAAGCAGCCCAATTTGGGTTTATGTTGATCAGCCCACGAATTGGGCCTTTCAGGGGGTGCGTAATGGAATTTGAATGGTGTAAGTATTCTGATGTTAAATTTTTTTAAAAAAAAGTAAAATAAATTATTAGAATTAAAATAAAAAAAAGAACGAGTATATAAACCAGATTGGGGAAGATGGAAACCGAATTTTTCCTATCTCTTCCCTCATCGGCGCCGCATATCATTCCAGAGGAGAGAGAGTGCGAAAATCTTGGTCTTATGAGAGACATTTATGGCGAGTTTGGGAGGGAGAGATTAGGGTTTGATTTTGAACCACTAGCCTTTTGATTATTTTTGAATTTTTCTGTATTGCTGTCTCTTTTATAGGTAGAAATTGGAATTAGGAATTTAAGTCCCAGATTATTTGTTTCCGTTTTCAGGCCACAACAGCTGTGAACCAAGGTGAAAGATTAGGGTTGTGAACCCTCAGCCGCAGCAACCAAAGACTAGTCGGATCATGGGCTTTTTGCATTTTTTGAAATTTTTATATATTTTCATTTTTTTCTCTTTTTTAATTATTTGGATAAATGTAAATAAAAGGTTTTATTAATTATGATTTTTGTATTTTTGTAAATTATTTTATTTTTATACGTTTTTTTTTTTGGATTATATGAGAATAAAAGCAAAAAGTTGAATCTGGCAAAACGAGAATAAGAAACCGGACCCAATAACATAACATTCAAACATAGGCTCGAATTGCATTTTTAAAACAATACCCGATTGAATTAGAGATCAAAATTAGGCCAAACTGCATGAATTTCGCTTAGACCCAACCTTGCAAATATAGGTCCAAATGAACTAAAACTTAACTCTTAGTGAATTAAACGAATTAGACAGGCAAAAGAGAAAGGAGCAGACAAAATTGGGGTATGACAGACAAGAAGAGTCATATCAGAAGAGCCAAGTTCATAAGAGTCAAATTCAGAAAGGTCATGGTCAGAAGAATTAACGTCAGATGTTTCAAGATGAGAAGAGTCAAGATAAGAAGACACAAGAGAAGCAAGATAAAGATAAGATTTATATTGGGAAGACTCAAGACCAGAAGACTTAGAGAAGACTCAATTTAAGAAGAGTGACAGGAACTTCTGCAGAGTTGGGAAGTGTCATGAACCTACGTTCCCATCAAATAAAAGGATGTTGTCTCGATACTTATGGAGTATAAACAAGTAATATAAATCCCAAGAATAATCAGATAAAGACTTGGACATTAGATTTAAAGGAAAAGAAGAAAGCTAAGAAGGGACAACCTGAGAAGGGTCCTGACAGCTGTAAAGTACAACTTTCTACTGAAGGGCAGAAAACCTATTATATTTGCTTCCCTGCCTTCCCAACAGCTATATTCGGCCTTGTAACGACTATATTAATTAATATCTGTGGCTAGCTATAAATATCACCAAGGGTCATTGCTAAAGGTTGTGCGAGAGCGCATTGAAGTATTACAAACCTTCTCAAGTGTGTCGAGCCTTCTCTCAACCATTCTCAACTACACTATAGATATATGGATTCTTAAATATTCTGAGTATGTATTCCTTAGCTTGTATTCAGGATTATGGTGAATCACTTTTATATCAACCAAGCTCTTGTAATCCCACAAACAGTGGCGGACCTACATACAACTCAGGGGGTTCACTTGGACCCCCTGAAAATTAAAATTAGCTTCGATACCCTAGGAAAAAAAGATAGTTGCACACCTTGAAAAATATCTTCTGCACCTAAGATCTTAGTTTAGCTCCAAAGTCCTAGTTTTGCACCACTCTAATGCACCACACACGACCACTCATCCTGAAAAATATTTGTTAATGCTATTTAGTTGGTATTTTGTGCTAGTGCTATTTATATTTTTTAGATAAACAAATTTAATTAGGGGAGTACAAAGGGTACACCAATCCTTACATCGTATGTGAGGCCTTCTCTCAACCATTCTCTTAGCACTATTTATTTTAAGTTTAGGAACTTGGTGGTGCTATTTAATTTGTGTTGATTCAGTGCAACACAATGTGTGAACTTGTTAAGTTTTACATCTATTACATTTCTAGCGATGTATGTGTTTGAAAAACTTTGCACCCTCTGCCCAGGGTGCTGGGTCTGCCACTGCCCACAAAGCACCCTGAAAATCATATTGTAACTTGCACTGTCTTCTCCAGTTACATGTGTTGCTATAGGTAGTGATAAGACACTAAGAAGCTGCCTAATAGACCAAAGTATTGTATTAGGTGTGGAACAATAGGTACAGCTGTATTAAGGAAACTACCAAGAAAGATTTTAGCCTAGGTTTTTTGTAGAGTGTGAATTATTTGGGAAATAGTGGAAATACACATCATCTTAGCCTAGGTTTTTTGTAAAGTGTGAATTATTTGGGAAATAGTGGAAATACTCACTAGGTAGGTGGTGTGGATGCAACCTTGAGATTTTGGGTGAACCACTATACTTCTTTGTGTCACTTACTACTTTTCTAAGTATTATTTACATTGCATTTAAAACTCTATTTAGAGAAGATTTTGAAAAATTGAAAAGATTGCTCTACAAAAGCTTCTTAGCTCTATTTAGTTTTCATTACAGCACTATTTTGCAATCCTTCTCTAGCTTTAAAAGAAGCTAAGTCTAAATTCCCTTTTTTTCTTATAATATTACTTGAGAGGAATATCTTTTAAACACACACTATCATACGATTCAAAGAACTTATTAATATGTGAAAATATTTTATACTTTTTACTATTAACTGTCTTGAGAAGAAAGTCTCTAATGACCCTTCTCAACTACGATTATAGTTGAGAAGAATGTTTCACTTCACTCTACACAATACAATATTTTTTCTAACAATGTCTAACATTCTTTGTGAAGTTATTTACATTGTTTCAAGTTAATTTTAAATGGGTCGCAATTCCAACACATGTTATAGTGGCTCAATGCTACGCTCTCCTTGTGGTGAGACCTTACAAATTCGGTTGTGAATAATTTGCAGGAGGTTTCCTAGTTTAAGCCACCTCGAGGTTGGTTTGTTCTCAATGTGGATGGTAGTGCAATAACTAATCTGGGATTGTCAGGGTATGGTGGCCTTGTTCATGACTCAGACGGTGTGTTCCAAATTCAGCTTTAATGGGACTGTCAAAGTGTCAAATATTTTACACGCAGAGATTGCGAAACTTGTGCCTGGGATGGAGCTCAGCTGGGATAGGGGTTACCGTAAAGTCAAGTAGGAAAGATTTATATTTTGACTTGACGGGGAAGCCCTACTCCAAATAAATTGGGGCAACCACGAAATTTGCTTAAAATAAGTATGTATAGAATTGAGGACATATTTAGCCAAAGTAATACAAAGTTCAACAACTTGTTTTTCTAGGCAGCAAGCCTTCCTGGGAGCTTATCCAAGATGAAATTGAAATCAGAATGCTTTACTCTACTTTATAGCATAGGAAATCTAAGGTACTTAATTATCCAAGCTAGTGCAACTTCTACTGGATTGACAATAGCTAAATTGTCAATTTTAGCTCTTTGGACTCAACTAGAATAGAAAGCCCTAGACTATAAGAAGATTAACTTTAAGGCCAGGTCAAAAATTAGAAAATAACTCACTACCTTTCTAGTTTGACATTTTTTTTAAACCAACGAATCCTTCACGACGACTATGGAGTCTAATCCTTCGAGGATTTGATATACAGACATTTTCTTCATTACAAGCCATAAATTGATAATTTAATTTGTCGTGGTTGAAAGTTGAGAGGTGAAAAATGATTGCTATTAATAGACCTAAAACTCAACCAGACAATCCGAAAAGGAAAAAAGTCATATTTAGTAAGGATTTGATTACCTTTTTTGTGGTGTTGAAGCTTCTCCATTCCACTATAAAAACATTGGAAGCAAACTCATCTAAGAGAAGTACAAGAAGAAAACCAGATAGTGAAAAGTATTCAAAAATGAAGTTCAGTATCGCAATCATTGTTTCATTCCTCTTTCTAGCTGACTTTGCTTCAGCTCAACCTGGGGTCCTTGACATATCAAAATTTGGTGGATCACCAAATGGAGACATAACTCTGGTACTATTCTATTTGATTTGGCATTGAAATTTTATGTGTGAAACTCTTTTTTTTTTTTTAATATCAGAAAAAGTGAAATTACAACAAAAAAATGATTCATTGATAATTTGACATTTTATATTGTATTGTTTTGTTTTTGTTCTAATTGATTTGTGTTTAATTTGAAGGCATTCACAAATGCTTGGAAGGAAGCATGTGCATCACCAAGTGCAGTGAAAATTGTGATTCCTGCTAACACATACAAGATGAATGCAATAGATGTTAAGGGTCCTTGTAAGTCACCTATTGAAGTTCAAGTTGATGGCACAATTCAAGCACCTCCAAACCCAGCTGATCTCAAAGATGCTGTTCAATGGTTCAAGGTTGGATATATGAACTCTTTCACCTTATCAGGCAAAGGTATTTTTGATGGTCAAGGTGCTACTGCTTGGAAACAAGGGTCAGGAGCTTGGAATAAAGGGTCAGCCAAGAAACTCCCCAGCATGGTAAATATTTATTGAAATAATTCCAACCTATTTTATTTATTTATTTTAGTCATTGTAATTTTTAAAATATATTTTTTAAGCATTTCAATGCTAATAACTAAAATGTAGTGTACCATTCATTTCTAACATTGTATTCTTCCCAATGCAAACAGAATTTCGGTTTCAATTTCATCAACAATTCAATCGTCCAAGGAATAACATCAAAGGACAGCAAACACTTCCATGTAAATGTATTAAGTTGCCACAATTTTACATTTGATGGATTCACAATTACTGCACCAGCAGATAGTACCAACACAGATGGAATCCACATAGCAAGATCAACAGATGTGACAGTGATTAACACAAACATTGGAACCGGAGATGACTGTGTTTCATTAGGTGATGGTAGCACTAATATTAGAGTGCAAAATGTTAATTGTGGACCTGGTCATGGTATTAGTGTTGGAAGCCTTGGAAAGTTCACAACTGAAGAAAATATACAAGGCTTTTTTGTTAAGAATTGTACTTTGACAAATACTGATAATGGTGTTAGGATTAAGACCTGGCCAAATGAGCCTGGAACTATTACTGTTACTGATGTGCATTTTGAAGATATTACTATGGTTAATGTTAGGAACCCTGTCATCATTGACCAAGAATATTGTCCATGGAACCAATGCTCCAAACAGGTATATATTTCATTTCTCAAAGTTTACACCATTAATAAACTTGTTATTTATTTAGTATTACTAACTTTTGTCCATTTCTTGCATGCTTTGATGAATGGCTAAAGAATCCATCAAAGATAAAGATAAGCAAGGTTTCATTCAAGAACATAAAGGGAACTTCAGGAACACAAGAAGGGGTGACTCTTATTTGTAGCAGTGGTGTACCATGTGAGGCTGTGGAGATAATTGATGTTGATCTCACATTCAATGGAGCACCAGCCATAGCTAAATGTAAGAATGTCAAGCCCACAATATCGGGAAAAGCTCCTACATGCCAACCGTTGCCCTAGATATCATATTTGATGGTTTTGTATCTTTTAATTTTCCTTGATGAGTTGAAAGCCATCCCCATAATGCGTGGATGTTAATTAGTAGTAGCATAGTAGCCTCTTGGCAGTGTGAGCATGTAACAATTTTGTCATTGTTTGAAATACTTGAGATTATGTTTCATGAAACATTATCATGAAATGGAAGTGCAAGTCAATGTTATATTTTAATTGTGTGTTTTATGTTACCCTTATCTATGTCTATATCTATCTATCTATATCGATATCTATATACCGCACAAATGTAGAAAAACTCTTTTAGGAAATATTCAATTTGTGAACACCCTATTGGCTACTCCAAAACGTGTTGCCCATGTGTCACATCTCTATTGGTTCACCTAAAATTACTTTAAGTTCCTGACTATTTAAAAAGCGCTAATTCAAATTCAAAATTTATAATAAAATTCAATAACTATCCTTAACAAAATTAATTTCTCTACATTTTATTCTAATTATATTCTCTGGGGTTTTTTCTCTAAATGGAAACGAAGTAGTAATGCAAACAAAGTTAGGGGCGCTGAATGTTTGTATACATAAATGAGTCTAAAGACATTTTTCCCCTCTCACCTAATTGAAACTTTCTGCACAATCTTCTCCCCCACAATAAATACGAATAGTATAACACTCACAATTGACTGCAACTCTCGTTTCGGTACTAGGCTGAGATGGTCACCAAGCTGAGTAGCTACGTTGCTCCATGTTGTGGCCAAGATGCTCCTACTTTCGTTGATCCGACGAGGAGTGTAGTACCTGCACACACTGCGATGCTTAAGTTAGCACAAGGAATAGGTGATGCAAGTCAATCAATGCGTACATGAGAGGCTGATGGGAGAACACTTTATTGGGAATAATGTCATTACGTCGCTTTTTGTAACAAGAGGAACGTGCTCTAATGGGGAGGCGTTTGAGTCGTTCGATGAAGAGAGTGCATCAGAGGCGTTTGTTTATTTGGATCGTGGGCTTAGATGATTTAGGCCTAATTATGTGGCTGATCCAGAACAAGAGTCAATCATGTTGACAAACAAATACGAATCAATCACATCATTTTAATCTGATTTGTAGACTCATACGATCTCTCTATCTCTATCGCTCTCTTTCTTCAACTCTCCCTCCCAATACGTACAGTTGCAACAATGGTGAGATATCTTTTATGGAAAATAAGAGATGAAATGATAGGATTTAGAGTTGGCAGAAATGACATAGATTTAGCGGTGATGATTCACACGCGCGAGCTCGAAGATATGAGAGGAAGTATGATGCAAAGCAAAACGACGAGTCGGCTGTGGCATGTAGCGCTTTGATTTAAGGTTACATTTTTCTCTTCTTTTCAATATTCTTTTGCATCTTGGAAAGTGTTTTTCATCACCTTATATTTGGTATTCATGTTAATCTTCTCTTCTTTTTGATGTTATTTTTCACCCTTTTTATGGTAGGATTTTGTTTTGTTCTTCTAGGAATTTTTTTGCCTCTTTATGTTCTTGCAGTGACCGCTTCAGCCCGTACTAGCACTACAAAAAACAGGGTAAATAATGGCGGTTTTATTTGGTAAAATAATGGCGGTTACAACTGCCGTAATATACATTTGTGGCGGTCACCAAAATCGTCATAATTTCGTGTGCCACAAGGTTAATGTGGCGGCCAAACATAAACCGCCATAATCAACAATGTATAAAATGGCAGTCAGAATTTGTATATAGTGGCGGTTGGAAACTGCCACAATTTGGGTGAAAAAGCCATTATGGTTCATTATAAACGGCGGTTTTAACCGCCACAATTTCCATTAAAATGGTTGTCTTAATTAACTGCCGCAATTCACTAGTGAAAAAGAGATTCAAAATCACCATAATTTTCCTAAAAGTATAAACCAATAAATACAATATCTTACCTATTAATTTAAGAACACTAAAGTCATTATAATTAAACTTATGAAAACAATGAAGAGATAAACAAGTGCAATGCTCCAGCATAATTATATAGTAAGTACGAAATTTCTGTGAATATCCAAAACAACTCCAAAATTACATAGTAAGTCTGGGAGTTTACTAAAAATTACCTAATCAACTCCAAAAATAAACAATAAGTCTTAAAAGATTAAAAATATCCTAAACAATTCATGTGTGATTATATGATCTAGTAGTTCATGTGTGTTGCTTCCACTTGATGATCCTCTGATGTCCTAGGGCGTTGAAGGTCCACTTATACTTGATACCTACAAACATAATGACAACCCATAAATATAATACACAACAAAGGTAACTAGTAAAAAACTAAAAATAGAGATTCTAAGAGTTGAGCGTAATGAAGGTAGCTAATTCAAATAAATAAGCAACAATTGACAAGTCAAATTGGATACAAACCCTTGACAGTTAAGTGGTATATAGTCCTAATTATATGGAGTAGAATAGTCATATAGTTTCATAAAAATCCTGCCAAGAAAATGGCAGCCATTGTTAAGTCAAATGAATGTAGCAATCATTGACAAGTCAAACTGATATAAACCCTTTAGCATCCCTTGATAGATAGAGTGGTATATAGTCCTATATAAGAAGTATAATAGTAATACAGTTAAGTCAGATAGTTTACCCGAACAGAGTCATGCAGAATAGTTTCAAATTGGGAAAGAAAAGCAAAGTAAGGAAAAAAGAAAAATAAAGAAGATAATAAATTATTTAGATTTCACCTTAGTTCTTTGAAATGTTTCTAGGAACAGGCAACAAAAATTCTCTATTTAATGACTGGTTTAGCAATCAATTTATTGACCGAAATTTTAAATTGGTTGCTAAAGAAAATGCTAAACATTAGCCACTAGTGGTTTAGAGTCTTCACCAAATCGGCTGCTAAACCAAAAGAGAACAGGGAAATTCCTCAGTTGTTGTAGGCCTGACTGGACATACAATATATTGTAATTGAAATACAATTCACATGTTCTGAAACAACTTATGCACCAAGAAAAAGTGTGTGGAGAGTGTAGAGGTTAGAGATATATATATATATATATATAGAGAGAGAGAGAGAGAGAGAGTGAGTGAGAGGTTACAGTAATTTGCATCTCAACCTCATCAAATTGTTCATTCACACCAGCTAGCTCAATTCAATTATGATCCCCTTAGCCTCAACCTCATCAAATTGTTCATCCAATTGCTGAGGCTGACCATGGAAACTGTCCCATATAGAAACATCATTATATTCAAAGCCAAAACTAGATATCTTGTTCGGTTGTTTCTCTTGTTTGAGAAAATGTGTCAACAAACCCACCCATCCTGTATGGGGTTGGTTGTCCATAAATAGAATTATTAGAGAGAAATAAAAGGACAAACAGAACCGAAGTTCAGATTCTTGCATTGGGGTGAAACAGTAAATCATCATACCCATCACACAATATACATGGTATAATTTTTACTCCAGTCTTTTGCTTCTAAGTTGTAGACTTGAGACAAAATTAAACACTCTTCTTGATAGAAATAAATTAGAATGAGCCCCATCCCATATTTTAGTCATACACGAGAGAATGACATACCTGGACGCCATATCAGAGGAGGGGTTCAAGCTACTCGTTTTACATCTGAACCTTGTAGCAAAACTTTCTCTATAATAAGAGGTTTTAGGGTTCCGGGAGAGACAATGGCAAAAAAGATGAACGCAACATTAAGGAGAAAAGAAAATAGGAAAAAGAAAGAGACAACTCGTTTTATACCTGTTGTGCAAGATTAAGAAATAAGACAGCCAACTCCTAAGGGATATTGCTTCCGCTTTTTGAAGTAATATAGGCAGTTAATGCTTGCACTTGAGATTCCAAAGTTTCCACTTTTTGTTCGAAGTCTGTGTTGGATGTACTGCCACTAGATGAGCCAAAGCTCATACCACTCAATCTTTTGGTGGTATGCTTAAACGCTAAAGTCGGGACCACTCCTTGTCCTAATGTTCGAACGCGGCCCGGATGCTCTTTTCCAAATATCAATCCAATTGGATCCTTCGAGGAAATTTCAAAAGCAGCTTCTGAGCTTTGACTTACATAATTATCAATTTTCTCCTAGATACATAAAATGCAAAAATGAGTTACCCTTTTTCTCATTAAATTTCAAAAACAATGGGAAAATTATAAATGTATGATAAAGAAGAATATCAATTTACCCCTATCTCCATTGCTGTAGTTTGTACTCATGGATCCAAAAGGGTTGAAGCCATCACTAGCTAGGCCAAGCCGTATGTTTCGAGGTTCTGCCGCAAATTCCGGATGAAGTGTGTCAAATGTTTTCCACGCCACGGAGTCTCTAGGATGTCTCATCAATCTATCTCGGTTACCCTCCGATGCATGCCATGTCAGGTGTGTCTAGTGGCTTGGTAATCCACGATTTATCAATCGACATAACTACAAAGGAACATAAAGCTGTACATCTTAATTAAAAAGTTGAGATTAAAAACACAGAAGAGCACTACTATTTGCAGGGTATGACCTCCAGAAAATAGAATTTAATCATTCTCCTAAAATCTAAATCTGTTCTAAAAATAAGTTAATAAATACAAGAGAATAGAGATATACGCATCCAGACACCAACATAGTGCACAGTCTTGAAGCATTGATAGATATGTTTCTTCATCTTATGTGCTTGTTTCATGAAGAATTAATTTTAATAACAAGGAAAATATTGGAAGTGAGATTTTGATCTGGAGAATTAATTTTAATAACAAGAAAAATGAACAGAACAAAAAATTATACACAAAGTTGTTTTCATCATGTCAATTCAAAACTCTTTATCAAGGATATATGGTGTTTATTTTTTATAGTCCAAAAGAAACTTACAGTATTATTCCATACAATGTTCTTGAAGTTTCTTGATAGAAATAACACAATATCAGCCCAAACCCATCCCTATACAAAATTGCAAATATGATTTTAGAGTTGAACCCAATGGCAAGGTTCATGGTTAACGGGAGAGACAGTCGAAGAAAAAGCAAAATAGGCATGTGATTAGGGATACAAAACGAAAACAGAGATCCTATCAAGAAACATAAGCAAAAATGAAAATCTCCTTTCCAATCTTTCGAATCAAAACAAAAAGAGAAACGAAAAAGAGAACCTAGCGAGAAAACGAACCTGTAAAAATGTCGTATAAATGATGGAGGTGATGGGAGATCGCCGTATCTCAGTGCTCAGCGTCGTATCTCAGTGCTCTCAGTGCTTAGGGTTGAAGAACAACGGAGAGAAGCGCAGAAATTTTTTTGGGAAATAAGGAAGAAGACGACGCGCGTGAGAGTAGTGAGAAGCGCAGAGAGAAGATTAAGGGGTGGAATCATCTTTTTTATTTGAGAATAAGGGCTCAAATATTTTATTTATTAGAAGAATACCGCTAAATCTATTTTTGGCTGAAACAATTAGTATTATTTTATTTTATTTTATTTTTGAGATTATGAAGATTTTTTTTTTACAAAATAAAGATTATGAAGGATTTGATTTTGGGGAATTTTAAACTTTATATAAGGTAATTCACCAAGTGATTTGCATAAAAATACTTAGTTTTAGATTGTGAGGAAATTGGAGAGAATTATGGCAGGTTAAAGTAACGTATTATAATCGCATATAATGGGGTTCCAAAACTAACGTAATATATTGTAACTAATGGCAGTTTAAAAGAACCACCATATTAAAATTGCCGTAATTAACCTATTTTTTTCTAGTGTAGAAATGGGATATTAGCAACTCTGATGCTTAAGTCACAAAAAAGAATAGGTGATGTGAGTCAATAAATGCGTACATGAGAGGCTAATGGGAGAACACTTTATAGAGAATAATGTCATTACGTCGTTTGTTGTAACTAGAGGAATGTGCGCTAATGGGGAGGCGTTCGAACCGTTCGATGAAGAGAGTGCATCAGAGGCGTTTGTTTATTTGGATCCTGGTCTTATATGATTTGGGCCTAATTATGTGGCCGATCCAGAACAAGAATCAATCACGTTGAAAAAAAAAATACGAATCAATCACATAATTTTAATCTCATTCGTAGACTCATACCATTTCTCTATCTCTATCGCTGTCTTTCTTCAACTCTCTCTCCCTATACGTACAATAGCAACAATGGTGATATATCTTTTATGGCAAATCATAGATGGAATGATAGGATTTAGAGTTGGCAGAAATGACATTGATTTAGCGGTGATGATTCACACGTGCAATCTCGAGGATATGAGAGGAAGTATGATGCAAAGCAAAATGGCGAGTCGGTTGTGGCATGGAGCACTTTGATTTAAGGTTATATTTTTCTCTTCTTTTCAATTATCTTTTGCAACTTGGAAGGGGTTTTTCATTACCTTATATTTGATATTCATGTTAAGCTTCTCTTCTTTTTTATGTTATTTTTAACCCTTTTTATGGTAGGATTTTTGTTCTTCCAGGAATTTTTTTGCCTCTTTATGTTCTTGCAGTGATCGCTTCAGCCCATACTAGAAATGGGATATTAGCAAGTCATGGACAATAAATGTGGAGAATTTTTAAAATGAATGGATTTTATAAGGTATTAATAAGACTAAATTTAGAGAAATTGAAATACTATCTAAAAGTGAAGAATTTGAAATTCTTTTCTTGCTAAAAATGTTCTTTAAATTTTTTTCGCACAATTATTTTATTCAAAAATGTTCTTGAAACTCTCTCTCTCTCTCTCTCTCTCTCTCTCTCTCTCTCTCTATATATATATATATATATATATATATATATATATCCGTATTTCAACTTCGATAAATTGAAATGCCAATCATCTGATTTTAATAAGGATCAGCTATTGCATAATTAGATATATCTGTATCCATAAGATTAAGGATCATTGATGTGCCCATTTTTTCTTTTGTCGTTGTCTTTATTTTTTCAAAAAATCAAATGAGCTTCTGTTTGTAAAAAATAAAAACTTAGCTTCAGTTCCAGTTTTCAATCCAAGATATAATAACTTTATATATATATATATATATATATATATATATATATATATATATATAAAGTTAGCTTTTGAGAGAGCGGGAGAGAGAATTTTCTGATTAAAAAAGTTTTTATTTCACAAGGGTTTGTTGGCTCGGGCCTTCCCAACACGAGCTAGGTAGCTTGTTTTGCCACCTCTAACTTAGGCTGAAACTGACCCACTCACAATGAATCGGACTCGACATACGGTGGGTCGGTCTCGTCGGTCGTTGAACCCGCATGTCATTCGACCATTGGGTAAGGTGATGAATTTTAGAAAATATAAAAAATTAAGAATTTTAATTACTCTATCCAAACATTGAATTTTAAGAATGAAGAATTTTAGTTATTCAATCCAAACAAATAATTTTGAAAATGAAAGGATTTCAATTGATGAATTTGAATTACATAGAATTTGAAATTCCCTAGAATTTTCAAATGCTCCATCCAAACGCACTCTTAAGGATTTTGATTGTACTAACATTTGTTATGGTTAGGTGATGATATTGTTAATTTATATATTAATTCTTTACTTTATGATATATGATTGTGAAATGCTCCAAATAACTAAGTTTTATTTTGATTGTTGTGCAGATGTGAGAATTGATAAATTGTGTTTCATTGTTTTGAATAAAAATATGACTTTATTAAGTTATTAAATTTGAGTAATATGACTTACTTCTTGATTTTGTTAAACATGGTATGTGATGACTTACTATTAGTGTTTGAGTGTAGTAAAAAGGGGGAGTAAGTGTTGAGTCTTTATAGGGGCTCTGGTAGGGTTTTGAATCTCTGTCATTGGGCCCGACAATATCTCCATTGCAAATAAATGAAGTGTGTCAAAGGAGTTTGCATATATAAATTAACAATATCATCACCTAACCATAACAAATGTTAGTACAATCAAAATCCTTAAGAGTGCGTTTGGATGGAGCATTTGAAAATTCTAGGGAATTTCATTTATTCGAAACCAATGTTGTTCAACACTACAACAAATTTGATAATCACCAACGAAACCCAACCCCATAAGTATGTTTGAATTTATCGATGAATTTTCCCATCCGAAATTTGGGCTAAACTAGCGTTCAATTTACTGGTGGAAATAAATTATTTTAAATGGGATCTCCTGTCGGTAAGCGCCAAAATTTTGGCTCTTAAATTACCGACAAGCGTAACTGTCTATAAAATGAAAACATTTTGTTTGTATGTTAAAAAATTAACCGTTAGAATTACCAATGGAGATGTGCCTATTGGTACGGTAATTTTCTAATGCACGTCTTCTACCTTCTTCTTTCGCATTCACTCAGTTCACTCTTTTCTAACTCCCTTCCTCTCTCTCTCTCTCTCTCTCTCTCTCAACTCTCACTACAAAAAAAATGCTAATTAGCGATAGAAAATTTCGTTGCTATGGCCTATTTGCGATGACCTAATTCTGTCGCTTAAACGCTTGTCGCTAACGCGTAACGACAATATTTTGAATCTGTTGCTAATTAGCGACGGAATAGATCTGTTGCTAATTTTGAATTACACATGTCCTAATTCAGTCTGTCTCTACGTGGGTACCGACTTAATTCTTTTTAAAAAAAACATGTTCTTTTATATTTATTATTATATTATTAACAAATACTAAAATTAAAAATAAAAAAAAAGTTTAAATGAATATTTCGAGAATATTGGACTAAAATTCAAATAAACATAAACTAGTCTGAAATCAACATAATCTGAATGAAACTAATACAAAAATCCCAATAGGGATCGGCATCACCATCAAGGTCTGTCTTAGACTTAGACAACCCAGACCCAACTTGTCATATGCTCCTATAAATCCTTATCAGCTTCTCCTGCTGACGTGTCACCCTCGTGAAGTCTTCCCGCATACTATGGATAGTCTGCTCATGACTTCCGATAGTCTGCTGCTGGGTATGCAGCTCCTTCCCCTGAGTCTCCACCTGCTGCTTGATCTTCTCTGTCAGCTCAGCTGAAGGAGGGGGAGGTCGGCTGCAAAAAACTCCGCTAGTGCAGAAGTCATCGACCCCAAACTCCATAAATGGAGCGAAGGGCCCTGAACCATACAAACACCCTTATTCTTCCCGCTTACCACCTTCTACCAGTTGCGATTCGCCAGAGCTATCCCCTCAGGGGAAAGTGGATCAAGTGAGTCAGGGTTCTAACTCCTCTGAGTCGCCTGTGTCATCATCTCATTATGTTCCTCTTGTTTTGTATAACCACAAAAGATAGCATAATCAGCACTCCATTTTAACAAAACAACACTATGTAATACAAATCGAGTTGTATATTTACTCGAGTCTTCCTCGATTCCTCATCAACATAATCCTTTGTTTCCTTCCTCTCATGTGTGCAGGCCCTGTGCAGCTTAGGACTAATGAGAGAGCATTGGCCTTCTTTGTCTGTCAAAATGAAACACGCATTCTCAACGATTGCTAACTTATCGCCTTAACTAAACTAAAATAACACATATTTGCAAATCAATTTACCAATCTGACACCATGCTCAACCTCGTTGATGGAGCAGCAATAGTCAAGCAAGCCACCCTCTTATGAATTTCAATTCTTCTCGGCCGTTTCAGGGTTGCTATTGTATTTCTCAGAAGCCCAACGATCCTTGAATTGATGCCAAACAAGATCCCCTATATACTTTGTGCTTTCACCTTTATACTGCAATTTATAGAGCATATCTGACAATTGACGGCCCATTTTGTAGAAATTTTCCCCCCTAATCTTCTCATCTTTCTCTGGCAACCAAGTCACTTTCGTTTGTATTAAGTAAAATCAAAAAATGTATTAGTAATTATATTAAGCATTAAAAACTAAATTAAAGTTAATAATATAGGTAATGACATAATTCATAATTATCTTAAACAAGTCCAAAAGGCCTTCGTTTTCCTCGGCTTTCATTTTTGACCACTTTAGATGGAAATCATGAAAATAGAGTTTTCTAATAAGCCCAACCACATAACAATAAATCTTCTTACATTCCAATCTCAGCTTCAAAATTAAACTAACATCGTTGCTTCATAATAACGTTTTGGCAAATTATCCTTATTAGGTGTCGCTTCCAACATCATTTCAGTCACATCATCTAAACCCAACTCAGAAATATTACTCATGGACTTGAGAGATAAAAGCTACACACATGTAGATAATTTTGACTGTGGCGAGCCTTCAAACAAAGATTTGTTTGACTCACTTAACAAATTATAAAACCTTTGTGTTTCTTCATTTGGAAGTTCATCATGATCGTCATAATGAGGCTCATCAAATTGCACATTCATCCCGAGAGCATCACCAATCATGCTTTCCATAGACTAAAGTTGTTAATTAGATGGAACACCTACCCTAGAACTGCTTGAAGCCACTACGTCAAAATTTGAAACTGGTCCACCCAAATTCAATAATTAGACCTAAACACGAAACAATACAAGTGATGCCTGATTTCATCATCAGTTCTACTAGGTACATCGTCGCAATTAATGTATGGACATCAGATTCCCATAACATTACCAATATCCTATCAAATTAGTGGCATCAATATGTTCTCAGCGGAGATGATTTTGAGTCGAATATGGGGGTCAAGGACAGCACAAAACCCTTTTCCATCCTAATAATGAAAGAAGTTATTTCTTACTCCCAAACCTATCGTTGTTAGTATCGTCTCGCAGTTATCTCAATGGAGATGATTTTGAGCAAAATATGGGAGTGAGAGATAGCATCTCACCCTTTTCTATCAACAACACACAATAACAACATCCAATGTAGGGTTCATCAAACATCAAAACATCAAAATTATCATTTCTAATATAATAGCAGTCAATTTCAATCCTACACAATTTCAATTCCAAGTCAAAAAAACATAAATCAATTCACTATTAATTTCAACTTCAATTTCTATACTACACCATTTTTACAAAAAACACAAATCAATTCACTTTTAATTTAAACTTCAAATTCAACTTCAATTCCAACTACAATTCAAATTTAATTTCAGTAAACAACTTCAATTTCTATCCTACACCATTTCAATTTCAAGCAAAAAACATAAATCAATTCACTATTAATTTCAACTTCAATTTCTATCCTACTCCATTTTTACAAATCCTAATCCTATTTTGTTCTTCTAAATATATCTAAACATTTGTTCTCCTAACCACCTAATTTGAACACTACACTAAAACGTTAATAAAAGCAACAAACTCAAGCATATAAGCTACCAAGGATTTGGAGATTGGTTGCTAACCATCATTAAAAAAAAGTCATTGGAGAAACTTCTGAACCTGTTAGAAGTAGAAGTTCTTTTAGAAGAAAAGGTTGTCATAGTGCACTGATCTCTACAATTGAGCTACAGAACATAAATGAAGCAATTGTAGATAAATGAGGTATGGGGTCTAGTTCATCTCCAAAGCACCAATCTATCATTGGTACTAAATAGGTCTTTAGGAACAAAATGGATGAAAATGGTAAGGTAATCAGAAACAAAGTAAGACTTATTGCTCAAGGTTACAACCATCAAGAAGGTATTTGTTATGAAGAAACTTTTGCACCTGTTGCTTGGTTACAAGCTTAAAGAATACTTATTGTTTATGCTTCTCATAAGGATTTTCTAAATGAGGAAGTGTAAGTACACCAACCTCCGGTTTTATTAATCAAAAGCATCCAAATCATGTTTTAAAAATAACTAAAGCACTTTAAGGACTCAAACAAGCTCCCAAATATTGGTATGAGAGGCTTAGTACCTTCTTGATTAATAATGGATTTTCTAGAGGCAAAATTGATGTCACATTCTTTAGAAAAAATCTAAAAGATGAATTATTGATTGTTTAAATTTATGTAGATGACATCATCTTTGGAGCAATAAATGAAAAACTTTGCAAAGATTTTGACTAATTAATGAAGAGTGAGTTTCAAATGAGCCTCATGGGTTAGCTAAGATATTTCCTTGGTTTATAAATTAAGTAACTTAAGAAGGGTATTTTTATCTCTCAAGAAAATTATATAAGAGACCTTATTAAGAAATATAAGATGAGTGAAGCCAAACAATTGGCCACTCCAATGCATCATTCTTCAAGCCTTTAGAATGATGATAAAGGTAAACCTATTTTTGAAACGCGCTATCAAGGTATGGTAGGTTCTCTGTTGTATATCACTATTAGTAGACCATACATAGTCTTTTAAGTAGACCATACATAGTCTCTGGTATGCTTGCTACTTCCTATTCCTTTGATGGAGCCTCTCCTTCGAAGTAGACACTTAATGTCTCTGCCTCCCTCATCCTTTTTATGTATGACAAAAGGGGGAGAAGAGTTGCTTAACTATAGGGCGAATAGGAGAAGTTATTTGTGATATTAATTTTCAAATCGGTGTAATTCTAGACACATATTTTGAAGAGAAATATACTTCTATTGGAAGGTTTATTTTTAAGTATCTTTGCCCTTGTATCCAAGAACATGCATATTGTTGCATAACTTTTTGATGAACTGAAATGGAAAATGTTCTTGTTGGTTATATGTGAAGTCCTCAATTTACTTTTTGCACTGTTTAATCAATTTGCTTATGCATCTTCTAGGGGGGGACAAAGAAAACTAACTATCAGAAAGCTTAATCATTTCTCAAATGTTTGTCAAACATAAAAAAGGGGGAGACTGTTAAGGCAAAATCTCTCAAGTGGTTTTGATGGTTAACCAACCTTTTGATGAGATGTTAAGTTATTTGATTTCATATGTGTCTAATGTTGCTTCTTGAGTGATTATTTAGCACAGGAAATCATAGCAACTCTTAAGAAGGTTATATGCTTAGTGAAGCATTTATTAGAAGGCTTGAAGCAATGAAGAAATCCAAGAAATCAATGCATGAGAAGTTTTTCACAAATGACTCTAATCAAATGGCTTCTAAACAGTTAAGAAGGGTCAAGACAAGAAGAGTCATATCAGAAGAGTCAAGTTTAGATGAGTCAAATCAAAAGAGTCAATTTCAGAAGGGTCTTGGTTCAGAAGAGTAATGTTAGAAGATTCAAGATGAGAAGAGTACGTAAAGACAAGAAGACACAAGATCAGAAAGGTAAAGAGAAGATTTATGTTGTGAATACTCAAGACAAGAAGACTGAGAGAAGACTCAAGTTAATAAGAGTGACAGAAACTTCTGCAGAGTTGTGAAGTGTCATGAACCTACATACCATAAAAAAAAAGAATGTTGTCTCAATACGCATGGAGTATAAAAAGTAATATCAAGTCCCAAGAAGAATCATATAAAGACTTGGTCATTAGATTCAAAGGATAAGAAGAATGCTGAGAAGACACAACATGAGAAGGGTCCTAAGTGCAGTTTTCTACCAAAGTGCAAAAAAGCAATTGTACTTGCTTCCCTGCCTTCCCAACGGCTATGTTCGGCCTTGTAATAGCTATAATTCATATCCTTGCCTATAAATAACACTAAGGATCATTGTTGAGGGTTGTGTGAGAGCGCATTGAACTTTTACAAACCTTCTCGAATGTCAAGCTTTCTCTCAACCATACTTAGCTACACTATAGATATATGGATTCTTAAAAATTCTGAGTACGTATTCCTTAGCTTGTGTTCAGGATTATGGTGAATCACTTTTGATTCAACCAAGCTCTTGTAATCCCACAAAGAACCCTTAACATCATATTCTAACCTGCACAGTCTTCTCAAGTTAGCTTGTGTTTCTATAGGTGTGGAACAGTAGGTAGAGCTGTATTAAGAATACTACCACAAAAACTTCCAGCCCAGGTTTGTTGTAAAGTGTGAACTATTTGGGCAATAGTTGAAATACTCACTAGGTGGGAGGTGTCGATGCAGCCTTGGGATTTTGGGTCAACCACTATACATATTTGTGTCACTTACTGCTTTTCTTAAGGGTTATATCATTGCATTTAAAACTCTCTATTTTTTGAAGGTTTTTAAAATCTGCACCATTGCTATACAAAACCTTTTCAGTTCTATTTAGTTTTCAGTACATCACTATTTTGTAATCCCTTATCAGTTCTATTCACTTATAATATTATTTTTGTGGAATATATTTTAAACACACACTATCATATGGTTTAAAGAACTTATTTGTGAAAATATCCTTTTTTTTGAAAGCGTGAAAGTATCTTATTCTTTTTACTATTAACTGTCTTGAGAAGAAAGTCTCTAATGACCCTTCTCAACTTAGGATCATAGTTGAGAAGAATGTTTCACCTCACTCTTCAAAATACAACATTTTTCTAGCAATGTCTGACATTCTTTGTGAAATATTTACATTGTTTCAACTTAATTTTAAAAGGGTCACAATTCCAACCCCTTTTTTTGTGACACCTATTAACTTCATTTGAGGGGACACGGACTCCAACATATGTTATAGTGGCTCAATGCTACACTATGTTTGTGGTGATGGCCATACAAAACCTGTTGTGAATAATTTGATGGACGTTTTGTGGTTTTAGCCACCTCGAGGTTGGCTTGTTCAGTGTGGATGGAAGTGAAATAGCAAATCTGGGACTGTCAGGGTTTGGTGGCCTTGTTTATGACTCATACGGTGTGTTCCAAATTCGACTTTAATAGGACTGTTGGAGTGTCAAATATTTTACACGCAGAGATCGCGACATTGGTGCATGGGATGGAATTCACTTGGGATAGGGGTTACAGTAAAGTCAAGTGTTATACCAAATTTGTAGTGCTGGTTCCACTGAATTCGGAAAAAAAATACTACTTTCCATAAGCATGGGGACGCCATTGAAACTATAAAGAAGCTTCTCCAAATTGATTGGGAGTTCGGAGTGAGACTACTCTTAGATCTTCAATGCACAACCTAGTTCTCTTGATAGTTTAATTGTAGTTGATACTTTAAGCAACCTTTTTGTGAAACCTTAGTCTCTTTTCTTTCATTCTCCATTGTACCAAAAAGTGTCTAACTTCAGTATGTAAACTCTACCCACCTTCAAGAAGGATTAGATAAAAAAATTAATTATTTACAGCGAAATAAAAAAACGAGAGACTAAATTAGATTTTTTTTTGGCATGACGGGGACGCCCTACTCCAAATAAATTGGGGAAACCACGAAATTTGCATAAAATAAGTAGGTATATAATTGAGGACGTATTTAGCCAAAGTAATATGGAATTCAACAACTTGTTCTTTACAGCGAGGTATCCTTGAAGCTTTTCCAACATGAAATCGAAATCAGAATGCTTCACTCTACCTTTTAGCATAGGAATTTGATAACTCATATTTATATGAGTTATTTATGCTCTTAAGATTTAAATTCAAGAAAATTCTCAAGTGATATATGTGTGTTATTTAGTAAATATTATGTTTTTAGATAACAGAAGGGTTAAATGCTGATTTGTTAATATTTGGCATATTTGGTGCCGCTTGTTAATGTTTTAATGTGTTTGTTAGTGTTACAGCATTAAGCGCTATAGTGCTAACTGACGAGCCCAGCGGAGCATCAAAGAGAAAAGTTAAATTTTGGCGCCTATTGCTTTATGTCAAGTCAGCGTATCCTCTCTCTTGCAGCAAGGACTGACGCGGGCGTCTCCTAGTGGCTAGTGTGGACACTTGGCAATTGTTGAGTGGAGAACAACTTTTGATTGGTGGGAAACGTCATAGTCATCTTTTTGATAAAGCTACTTTATTGGATATAGCAAAAGATATCTTCATCTTCTCCACACTCCACTCCCATTCGAAGTTAGAGAGAGTTTTTGGAAGAAAAACTTAACACATATTTCCTCCATTAATCCTCACCTTCAACCTTCCATTTTTATTTTCTTGTTTACCATTTCGTTCGCTGTGAAGCCATGCTATAGCGTTGTCAAGCTATTCATGATTTGGAGGCTATGGGTTGTATCTTTTGCGTCCGTGAACTCTCTTCTTTTTTTTTGATTGAAAAGAGGGCTTAAAGCCCAAGGAAAACAAACTAGAGAACAACAAGTCTAGGAGTAGTAACTCCTTTTACATCATTTGCAACTAGATGCGCAACACTACTGGGAACTTCCTGAAATAACAGCAACTCCTCAGCCTGCAAATAAGCAGTTGAAGCCATAGCATGAACAACTGCGTTTGCCTCTCTATAGGCATGGCAGAACTGGATTTCCCAATCCATAGCTTGAACAACCTGAGAGATTCTCTTCAGAAGCCTCCAACCAGTGTGGTGCCCCACATTGCCAGAGCAAAGTTGATGCACAATCTCAGCAGCATCAGATTCAACAATGATTTTCCTGTAATCCAGCGCTTGAACAAGTTGCAGACCAGTGAGGATTGCCCATAACTCAGCCACATAACTGCTGCAACCACCCAACTTCTTCACGAAACCACCCAGCCACCTACCACTCGTGTCTCTGAAGACCCCACCACAGCCAGCTTTGTCGTTGTTGCCTGAACTAGCTCCATCAATGTTAATTTTGACCCATCCTTCAGTAGGAGCACACCACTTAACCTGCTGCAACCTTTTTTCCTTCTGCATAATTACCACCTGGTTGCGAGTTCTCTGAGCATAATCTTTGGTTTCAGCAATCACCACCTGCCAAGGACACCTTGGGCGCACGAAGTCCTCATCATGAGCTTCTTTGTTCCGCCAATTCCACAGAAGATGACAAGCATTGGCCCATATGGAATGCCACTTGAGATGATCGTTTGCACCCAAATCATTCGTCAAATTTAGCTGAATCCAATCTGACAGGTTAGAGTTAAAGAATCTGTACTTATGAGAATGCTTGAGGAGAGGAAACCACACCATAAGAGCCAAGTTACAGTCCCTCAGAACGTGGAGAGATGACTCCTCAGCATTACAGTGATTACAATTAGCACTACCAAGTTGCATTTTAGCCTTCCTAAGATTGGTCATTAATCTATCATGAGCCAACAACCATATAAACTGACGAACCCTTTCCTTAATTTCCAGCTTCCAAATGGAATTCCAGAGAGGTTGCTCAGTACTACTATGGTTACTGCAAAGCAGCTTATAGGCAGCCGCAACAGTGAATTTCCCTTGCATATCTCCTGGCCATAAAAGTCTATCCTCACCATCAGCACTGTGGGGGGGAGGAATAGCAGTGATTTTGTTAACTATAGATGGAGGAATCCAAGCGCTCAAACTATCCAGGTTCCAATTACCACTAGTATTAACCAAATCAGCCACATGATAGTGTTGGATGTCCACAGGAATGGATACACCAAGGGCAGCAATTTTCGTGTTAGTGTCTATCCACTTGTCATTCCACGCATGCACTTTGTGAGCATCACCTAAAGACCAGAAGCTGTGCTTTTCAAAGGAGTCCCACATTTGAATGAGCTTCTTCCAAAGGCTAGAATCATAACCTTTGGCCACCCACTCATTGCTTCTATCAATATTTCTGGCATATTTTCCCTTCAAAACCTCACTCCATAAACCAGCAGCACCACTTTTAAGCTCCCAACCAATTTTCATTAAGCAAGCTTGGTTCATGGTAGATAATTTTCGAAGCCCCAACCCTCCACAATCCTTAGGAGTTGTCACAGTTTCCCATTTTACTGCATGATACTTCCTATGATGAGCTTCATCACCCCAAATGAAGGCCCTTTGAATTTTTTCAATTTCATTTAGAACTCCTTTTGGAACCATGGTTGACATCATAGAATAAATAGGCTTGGCAGCTATAACCTATCTAGCCAGCGTAGTTCTGCCAGCTTGAGAGAGATGCTTCGCTTTCCAACCAGCAAGCTTGGCATTAACCTGATCAATGAGGAACTGGTAGTCAGCTCTTTTAGGAGCCCTACCAAGAAGAGGCACACCAAGGTACTTGCCAAGGGAAGAGACTTCTTTAAAGCCAGTTATAGACACTAACTTATCCCTCATGTCTCTAGTCACATTCTTGGAAAACATGAGACTAGTCTTATCCAAATTCACTTCCTGCCCAGAGAAATTACAGAACTCCCTAAGCACTTGCATGACACATTCCATTTGAGCCTCCTCAGCAAGGCCAAAGAGGAGAAGGTCGTCTGCAAACATCAGATGAGTAATGGTGGGACCACGTTGCCCAGCTTTAATACCTTTCCATAACCCTGCCTCAACAACCTCAGTGATCAAATGAGTTAACTTGTCCATACACATAACAAAAATGTAAGGAGACATGGGGTCGCCTCGACGAATTCCTCTCTGAGGTTCAAAGAAATCAGACCTGGCTCCATTCCACATGACATTGGTTTTAACACTAGTCACAGAGTACATTATCAGCTCCCTAATATTCTCAGGAATACCAACCTCTTGAAGAGTTTCGGAAATAAAGGACCACTTCAACTTGTCATAAGCTTTGGAGAGGTCAACTTTGATGGAGAAAAATCCTTTATTGCCACGACTTTTGGCCATGCTATGTGCCATCTCCTGGGCTATAATGATGTTTTCCTGAATTTTCCTTCCCGGAATGAACCCTGCTTGGTGAGGAGAGATGATATCAGGAATAACTTCCTTCAATCTCTGCACAATAACCTTAGTGACAATTTTGTAGATAGTATTACACAAAGAGATGGGTCTAAATTGGTCAAGAAATTCTGGTTTTCCAATCTTGGGAATTAAACAGATATCAGTGTAATTAATTCTCTTGATTTGCATAGGGTCCTGCCAGGCATCTTTGACAAAAGCACACACACTAGGGCCAACAATATCCCAAGAGTGTTGATAAAACCCAGCAGGGTAACCATCAGGACCAGGAGCCTTCCAAGGGCTCATAGAGAAGACAGCCTGCTGAATTTCATGATCATTCACATCCTGGAGAAGAGTAGCCATCAAGGTATCAGAAATTGAGGGAAAAGAAACTCTGGTTTGATACCACTTATGCTTAGTATTATGATGGGCAAACAGGTCTTTGTAATGAGAGTTTGCAAGTATAATAATAGCTCCTGCATCTTCCAGCCACACCCCATTTCTGTCACGGATAGTATGAATGTGATTCCTTCTCTTGCGGGCAGTAGCCTTTAAATGGTAGTATCTCGTATTACGATCTCCATCATTCAGCCAAGTAGCTCTAGATCTCTGGAACCAATGTAATTCCTCTTGAACTATAACATCACTAAGCTCTTGTTGGAGCTTCTTTTCAAGCTTATCAAGGTAAGCCTTCTCTTTACCGTAGTGAATACGTTTCTGAATGCCCTCAATTCTAGCCAACAACTCTCTTTTCTTGTTCCTCACTTTCCAAAAGGAGTTAGCCTTCCAACTTTTGAAATGAGTTTCAAGGTGAGCCAATTGCTCTTCAATGAGCTTCCCCTTCTGCCAATTTTCAGCCACCTCAGTCTTGTAAGAGGCATCAGTCAGCCAAGCACTTTCAAATTTAAAATTATAAGGAGTGTGATCTCCAATCTTGCCTTTCGGGCACACTAGGATAGGATGGTGATCAGAGTATTTGACCCTAGTGAGCACCTGAGCAAAACCTTTGGGAAAACGCAGCCTCCATTGATCATTGCATAAAGCCCTATCAAGTCTTTCAAAAACTCTGTCTCTACCCTCATACAGGGCTCCTCTCCAAGTAAACTTGGTTCCCACAGCTCCAATATCAATCAGCTGGCAGTAGTTGATTCTTTGGACAAAGGTAGCAATTTTATTGTAAGGAATACCACCCCCTCCTTTCTTTTCACTCGCATCAGCTATATCGTTGAAATCTCCCACCAACAGCCAATCTCCATTCATGTGATCAGCTATGGTCTTCAGCTCCCTCCACATTTGGCCTCTAAGATCATCATTAGGACTTCCATAGATAGCGGTGAGATACCAAGCCTACTCACCAGTAATAATCACTTCAAGGTGGATGAACTGGAAATGAGTTTGAAGCACTTTCAGTTGAATAGTGTCCTCCCTCCAAGCAACTCCAATGCCTCCAGCAAAGCCCTGAACCTGCGAAAAACAATAACCATTAAATCCCAGAAGGCTAAAAGTTCTTCTAAGCTTACCAGGATCCACTCTGGTCTCCATAATTATGACAATATCTGGTTTGTGAATATCCACAAACTGCTTGACATTTCCAAACAAATCAGTGTTGGCAGCACCTCTAACATTCCAAGCCAAAATCTTCCCTTGCACAACCATAAAAAGGTTAGAAAAAAGAAGAGAACCAGAAAAAACAATCAGGCCATAGATGGACCCTCAGAATGCTCCATAACAGAGTCCACAGTAACATCAGTAGCTTCCACTTGAACCTCCATCTGAGAATCCTGCACCAAATCAACATTTTGTGAAAAAACAAGGTGAGTTGATGTCTGTCTTATGTTACTTGGGTCAGGTGGCCGAGGAGCATGACCAATGGGATGCTTGATTCCACTAGGACTAGCTTGAGCTTGGAATTGCATGCCTTTAATCCTGCCAACCTTCTGCTGTTCCACAGATTGAATAACCCCGTTTCCATCACTATTCCTCACAATCACATCCTCATAATGAGTAATTAGAGATTCTTTGCCTTTATCAGGTTCTTGTTGGCTAGTGTTCTCAGTGGGATCCATTCCTGCAGCATCCATATCTTGCACTTCATTAACCTGAGGTAAACTAGCTTGAGTATTCACAATATCCTCTATAATTATGTTATTAATAGTCTCCATATTGGTATTTTCTGTAGTTTTCCTGTGAGCCACCTCCTCTTCCATTGTCTTCTCCATATTTCCACCATTCCTTATCTCTCCATCCAGGTTGTTTTTCTTTTGATTATTCTTGTGGTTGTTCCTTCCATCAAAATTGGTTTGTTCCTTGTTGTCTCCCTTTGGTACAGGAACATATCTCTTAGGGAACCTTCTCCGATCAACTTTGACTCCTCTATCACCCTTCATTGCTTCAGTAACTGGTTGTTGGTGTTCTAAGCTAGGATCCTCATCATTTGTAGCTGATAGGACATTATATCTGGATCCCATTTGGTGGCCTGTTTGATTACCTTCACCACCCCCAGACACATTCTTCCTCCTATTGTTACCCCTATTTTTCTGAACAATGGTCCACAGTTTACTCTCATCAGCTTCTGCAGAACTAGCCACCGGGTTTCCTGATGCATCTTTGGTTTCTACTTCGTTATAAGAGCATCCTTCTTTGTAATGGCCAAATCTTCCACACTTGAGGCAAAGTAAATGCAAACCTTCGTATTCAATTTTGTAGTGCCTTCCTTTGACCTCAAAAACAGCCAGCAGGGGCTTGGATAAATCAACTTCTACACAGAGCCGAGCATATTTGCCCCTCTCATGTGCAAGAGTGGTTTTATCCACTTTAACAGTCCTACCTATTCTGTTTCCTACAAAATGCAAGAAAGAAGGATCATAATACTCTATAGGCAGACCAGAGAATCTCACCCAAACTGCAACTCTGTCAAGACTCGCCCTTTCAGAGTGAAAATTGGGGCTCCATTCACGAACGATGAGGTAATGATCGTATATGAGCCAAGGTCCCTGCCCAAGCGCATAATTCCTGTCCTTATCGCTGGTGAAGGTTACCAAATAGTAATCGTTGCTTAAATCAATAATGGCAATCGCTCCGTCAAGAACCCACAGTTGGTTCAATCGGTTTTCAAGAGCTCTATAACCAATCTTTCTTCCTAGCAAATTCACGATCAACCCTTTCTTCCAAGGCTTCTGGATGCGAGATTCTTCCCATTTTGAGAGGGTGAAGGCTGGGCATTCATGCTTTCCCAACATCTTTTCTTCAATTACGATTCTATTGTTGAACATCTCCTCCGTAAATTCAAAAGATGCACCATCCATGGCCGTATCTGTTGTCGTCTTTGATTCAGTTGCATCTTGACCAGTAACTGTGTCTCTGAACGATCGCTTGACACTGGTATTGTGATTCTCTACACTCTCTTCAACAAGGTCGCCGTGGAACACCGACATTGAAGATTCGTTAGAGAATGTCTGATTTCCTCCTTTCACCCTTTTGAAGGTTCGTCGTTTCACTGTATCCGGATCGGGCGGTGCTTCAATCGGAACCTCTGCCGCCATTGCGCCAGAGACGGAGGCGCGAATCAAGGAGATTCTTGGAGATTCTTGAGAATCTTGGAGAGACGGCTTTGTTCGGGTTTTAATTTTTATTTGCTTTCAAAAGGTACCTGCGTCCGTGAACTCTCTTCTTGTTTATGGTAATATGAGTCTTTTGTCTTGTATTTTGTTGATGATGCTCAACATGAGCTAAACACTTAGTAGTTGGATTGCTTTAAGCTTTGTAATTAACCATTTGTATTGTTAATATAACATTTGTTATTTTGCGTTTCAATCCTTGTATTTTAATGCTTTCAAACTTATTTTGGGATTGGCCACTTGAAATGAGTACATTCGTGGATTCAGACATCGTTCATGATTCTAACTCAAGGGTTGATATGAACGAAAGGTGATTTAAAGACATTTAAATCACTTTTGCTTAACTCTAGAAATAGGGGAGCAATAGTTCATAGGGCTTAAGCTATGGGTTCTTCATTATACAGGGGTGAACTTATTTAGAACCTAGACATAGGAGTCTTGTAACAAAACCCTGGCGTGAGTGACTGAAAGGCACAACACCATATGCTACAGCGCTTGACGCTATAGCGTCTTATGTTATAGCGCCTTACTTTTGGGAATTTACTTAGTAGCAAGCAGTCCAACTTCTCTCTCTCGTATTCAAACTCCTTTACTGTTTTCACACAACTACTTTACTTTTTATGTTCAAAATCACAATACGTTTATTTTGCTTGCGTCGCTAGTGTTTTAGTAACTAAACTTTAAAATTAATATCAATCCCCGTGGGTACGATCTCTACTTTATCATTATATTACTTGTTGCGATTGTGTACACTTGCCCAACTACTTCTCGCACAATAAGTTTTTGGCGTCGTTGCCAAGGATTGCATTTAACTTTTATTGTTTACACGTCTTAAACACTCAATGAAGCTTTTACCCCGGTATTTGTTCTATGTGTTATAGCACGAAGCGCTATAGCGTATGCACAGTTTTTCGTCATCAGAATTGGAGTTGGACCCAAAACATGAAAGAAGATTCAGGAGGTTGAGACGACTTCAAAGGCTACAGCAACAACAACAAAGACCAACCATGTCAGAACAAGATGGGTCTGGTAGAGGTAATGGTACTCAAGGTGGTAGAAGTACCCATGGTGGAAGAACAAATTCCAGAGGTGGTAGAAGTACAAGAGGTGGCAGATCTGAACCTGGTGGGGGTAGACCTATTGGGGGAAGAGGACCAATCACCCATTCTATAACAATGCATGATCCTGAGGATTGGTACAGGCAGCAATTGATTAATCAAGGTCCTGGAGACATGGTAAATGACAGAGATAGACCCATGAGAGACTATGCAGCATTTGATCCTCAAACAATGCAAACCAGCATAGCTAAACCCATTCTCAACACTGGCCATTTTTAATTCAAACCAATGATTTTCCAGATGCTTCAAACTGTGGGGCAATTTGGAGGTTCTCCTCAAGAGGACCCATATTCACATCTTAGACAATTTTTGGAAGTCTGTAGTAACTTCCTCTTCCCTGGTGTAACTGAAGATGCCTTTAGATTAAAACTTTTTCCTTATTCCTTGAAGGATAGAGCTAAGTCATGGTTAAATTCCTTGGACCTAACTCTATCCATACTTGGAATGAAATGGCAGAAATTTTTTTGACAAAATACTTTCCACCAAACAAAAATGCCAGGTTGAGGAATGATATTACAGCCTTCAAACAAAAAGATGGTGAGTCACTTTATGAAGCATGGGAACGATGGAAGGAATTGTTGAGAAAGTGTTCACATCATGGGATACCTGTTGTCATTCAAATGGAGACCTTCTACAATGGATTGGAGCCACAAACCAGATTGATGATAGATGCCTCATCAGGGGGTGTGATCTTGAACTCGTCACTAGTGTAAAATTAGGAAAAGAATCAGACATTTAAAGTCAGGGGCTCAGATACCTGACTTAATAAGTAGATGCGATGGCAAATTTGTAATTAAGATGAAAAACTTTAACTGGTGTGGATGCTTTTAAGTCGCGCGAAAAGATGTCTGACCTTAAAAGTGAAAGCTTTTAACATTTGAAGACAGACTTGTATATAGCGTGACTTCAAAAGTATTAAACAATAGAAAATTAGAAGTGCTCTCTCCCTCAAATCCATTCAGACCTCGCGACCTACCTTCTCTCTTCCGGACGCTAAACACGCTCTCTCCCTCAACGACAGACTCTGCACATATTTTTAAGGTAAACCCTTCTTCTTCTTCTTCTTCTTCTTCTTCTTCTTCTTCTTCTTCTTCTTCTTCTTCTTCTTCTTCTTCTTCTTCTTCTTCTTCTTCTTCTTCTTCTTCTTCTTCTTCTCAGACCTCTTTTATGTTAGGGTTTGTTGTATTCAGGAATTCGTGAATATCTCGATGGCGATGGTCATATCGTAACCCTCTTTTGCTTAATTCAGAGATTTTGTACTCTTCTATCGTTTATTGCTAATTATTGTTTCCTCGGATTTCTTTTCCCCAAACTCTCTTCCATCGTTCTTGTTAAAGAAGCCCTCAATCACACAGCGTGAAGGTGCCTCCTATGCCCGCTACCGCTGTTAGGTCACGTTGTTGTGCCGTCAAGAACCCACACATCTTCTCCATCAAAGTTTCGTTTCCAACTCGTCTTCTCCTTTGCACTGTGAGTTATTTCAAAAATTCTCACTCATCTGAGGCGACACTTTGTTTTTTGTTAATTTATTGAATGTTATTGAAAAATTAGGGATAAGTTGTGTTTTCCATGTTTGCACGTTTCTGGTTTAGAGATAGTGATTTGAGTTCTTTATGGCAGCCTTTTGAGTTGGTTGCTCTGTCGCCATTTTTGATACTTGGGTTAGTGTTTATTTTTGAGTTTCAATGCAATGACTGGTATTTTCATGCTAGTTTTCTTGAATATGGTAACATGTAAGCTAAAGCATTATATGTGTGAACAGGGAAGTAGATCATTTTGTTTGTAGTGGGTTAAGCATTTTTATATGGCTTATTGTGTGTGTTGGGGGGATGCACGGGTATTATTCTTACTATTTTAGCTAGTCCTTCATTTTGATTTTAGTTTGTAATTATTTTGATATTAATTGTGCCTGTCATTTTCATTAACTTTTGAACTTTCAAAAGAATTACTTTGATCCTTCTCATTGTGGAATATGCAACCACCCCATCCAGAACATTAGCTTTCAAGGAATGACTCATGTAATGCCCCATTTATTTTACTGATTGTATTTTGATATTGTTGTGATTATCCTACAAATATTGTCCTTTGTTTTACAGATTGAAGTTGTCTTGAAAAAGTGAAAAGAAGACAGAAGGATAGATAGACCACTCAAGTTCTTCATTCTTGCTTCTTTTTTTGTCTGTAGGGTTGCATTCAGTAGAGTGACACAAATTATTGGCTTAGAGGAACATGAACAAGAATTAAGCAGCTAACAGTATGTCTTTCCGAGTGTTTGTTTTCTTTAAGCATGATGTTATGCATATCTAAAGGGTGTGTTTTTCTTCACCATTATGAGAAATTGCAATTGAGTGTGTATCATAATTTTTGGTACTTTAATGCCAGCTTTTGTGTTTTTCTTTGTCGGATGACACAGGGACTTTGAATGGCCAATTTGCCTGACTTTGAATGGCCAATTTGACTTTAAAAGGCCAATTTGCCTGACTTTGAATCCCTTTTTTGCACTAGTGCGTCCTTTAATGAAGCTTGTGACTTGATAGAGCTCATTGCAACCAATAGCTCCCAATGGCCTACTGATAGGCTTAGTTCTGCAAAAAAGGTAGCTGGGGTCCTATGAAGTAAGTGAAGGCTCTGCTCTTTCAACACAAGTGGCCTCTCTCACCAACATGATCAAAAATATAAGTACTCCTAGCGCTACAGCATCAAACGCTATAGCGGCTACTGAGTCAACCGCTGCTGTTATTGAACAAGCCCTTCCAGGTGAAACAAGTTGTGTATATTGTGGAGGTGGGCATATTTATGAAGAGTGTCTAGCCAATCCTGTCTCTGTGAATTTTGTGGGTTATAATAAAAATAATAATCCCTACTCCAACACTTATAACCCTGGTTGGAAGAATCACCCCAATTTCAGATGGGGAGGTAACAATGCAAATACAGGAGGTTCAAATGCTCCTACTGTTCGTCTGTTCCACTAGGATTTACTGCTTAGGATCAACAAAGACAGAATGCCCCACCTGCAGAAAACTCTCTAGAAAGTCTGATGAAAGCCTTCATGAGTGATTGCAAGACTACTCTTCAAACTCATGAAGCATCAATAACAAATCTGGAGAATCCGATTGGGCAGATAGCAACTGTTCTCACCCAAAGGCCAAGTGGAGCTTTACCTTCCACTACTGAAGGTTCAACTTCCAAACCTCATGGGAAAGAAACAACAAATGCAATATCTCTGAGAAGTGGTACTGAATTGACAGGGCCATCAGCTACTGTGAGTGGAGGAGTGCCAGAAAAAGAAAAAAAAAGAAAAAAAAAGAAAATGAAAAAAATTCTGCAGACGCTATAGCAGCTGACGCTGTAGCGGCTGATGTTACAGCACCTATTACCGCACCCAAGCTTGTTCCAGAATATCCTGCACCACCCTATCCTCAAAGATTGAAGAAGGCACAAAAGGACAAGCAGTTCAACAAATTTCTAGAGGTGCTGAAGCAACTGCATATCAATGTTCCTTTGGTTGAGGCTCTCCAACAAATGCCCAACTATGCCATGTTTATGAAAGATGACCTCACCAAAAGAAGAGGATTGGGGGAATTTGAAACTGAGGCTATGACAAGGGAATGTAGCATGATTATGCAAAATAAACTTCCAACAAAACTTAAGGACCTTGGCAGTTTCACTATACCTTGCTCCATTGGAAATTTTTATAAAGGTCGTGCATTATGTGACCTAGGAGCTAGTATTAACTTGATGCCTAAGTCCATATACATGAAATTTGGTATAGGAACTGCCAGACCTACTTCTGTAACCCTTCAGTTAGCTGATAGGACTCTTGCCTATTCTGAAGGGATACTAGAACATGTGCTAATCAAAGTTGATAATTTGTTTTACCTGTGGATTTTGTTATTTTGGATTTTGATGCAGATAAGGAGGAGCATATCATTTTGGGAAGACCTTTCTTAGCTACAGGGAAGACACTGATTGATGTGCAGAAAAGGGAGTTGATCATGAGGGTCACTGGCCAAGAAGTCAAGTTCAATGTTCTCAATGCTCTGAAGTATCCTGAATCAAACACAGAAAAATGTTCTTTTGTGGTCTCTCTTGACCAAGTGGTTCAGAAACAATTTCATAAAAGCAATGACCACTTGGGCAAGATTCAACACAACTATGAGAAACATGAACTTGTTAAAGAGGGAGCTATTCAAGAAGAAATGACTGTGAAAGAGGTTTGGGCCAGAAAATATGAGTCACTTGAGCAAGAAAACTCAAACCTCAAGAAGAATGTTCCTTCCATTGAGCAACCACCTTCACTTGAACTCAAGGAGTTGCCCAAACACCTTAAGTATGTCTATTTAGGGGAAAATGATTCTCTACCTATGATAATTGCTTCAAATCTGTTACAAGATCAAGAGCATGATCTCATTAATACCCTAAAGAGACATAAGAATGCAATTGGGTGGCAAATGTCTGATATTCAAGGGATTAGTCCAACTATCTGCATGCACAGAATTGTCTTGGAAGAAAATGCCAAGAACAGTATTGAAGGGAAGAGAAGGCTTAATCCAATAATGAAGGAGGTAGTGAAGAATGAAATAATAAAGTGGCTGGATGCTGGTATTGTCTACCCTATCAGTGATAGTGCATGAGTTAGTCCTGTGCAGTGTGTTCCTAAGAAAGGTGGGGTGACAGTGATCACAAATGACAAGAATGAACTGATACCAACAAGGACAGTGACAGGGTGGAGAATTTGCATGGACTACAGAAAGTTGAACAAGTGTACAAAGAAAGATCATTTCTCTCTCCCCTTCATTGACCAGATGTTGGATAGGCTTGCAGAAAAGGAATTCTATTGCTTTTTGGATGGCTACTCTGGCTATAATCAAATAGCAGTAGTCCCTGAAGACCAACAAAATAATACATTCACATGTCCATATGGCACATTTGCTTTCAGAAGAATGCCATTTGGCCTGTGTAATGCTCCTGCAACCTTTCAGAAGAATGCCATTTGACCTGGGAGAAATGCCACTTCATGGTGCAAGAGGGAATTGTTTTGGGGCTCAGAATTTCCACGAAGGGATTGGAGGTGGACAGATCAAAGATTGAAGTAATTGAGAAGCTACCTCCTTCTACAAGTGTTAAGGGTGTCAGAAGCTTTCTTGGACATGCTGGATTTTATAGGAGGTTCATCAAAGATTTTTCTAAAATCTCAAAACCTTTGTGTCAGCTGCTACAGCATGACACAACCTTTATCTTTGATGAACTATGCCTAGATGCCTTTCAGAAGTTGATGAAGGCCTTAGTGACTGCACTAGTCATTGTGACTCCTGACTGGACAAAACCTTTTGAGCTCATGTGTGATGCTAGTGACTATGCGGTTGGAGCAGTGTTAGGGAAAAGGTATGACAAGGTTTTTCATTCAATTTAATATGCCATTAAAACACTTGTTGAAGCTCAATTAAATTACACTGTCACTGAAAAAGAGCTATTAGTTGCTGTCTTTGCATTTGACAAGTTTAGATTATACTTGGTGGGTACAAAAGTTATTGTTTTTACAGATCAGTCAGCCATCAAGTATTTGATCTCTAAAAAAGATGCAAAGCCTAGGATAATTAGATGGGTTCTCCTCCTCCAAGAATTTGACTTGGAAATTGGTGATAAAAAAGGGGTGGAGAACCAAGTTGCTGACCATTTGTCTAGAATTGAACCAGAAAATGCAGGTACTACTGAAGGAGAGATCAAAGAGTGTTTTCCAAATGAAAAGCTGCTGACAGTGACTGTTGTAGCTCATAACGCTATAGCGGTTAATGCTATCACCATAAGTGCTATAGAGTCTGATGCTACAGCGTCCTGGTATGCTGACATTGTGAACTTTCTGGTTAGTAAAGTGGTGCCTGCAGACATGAATTATCAGCAGAAAAAGAGGTTTTTCCACACAGTAAAGCAATATTACTGGGATTAGCCATTTCTTTACAAAAAATGTCAAGACCAATTGACGAGAAGGTGCCTTGCAGAAGAGGAACAAAACCAATTGCTACAGCATTGTCATGCTACACCTTGTGGGGGGCACTTTGGGGGAACTAGACTAGCTGCAAAGGTGCTGCAGTCAGGGTACTACTGGCCTACATTGTTCAGAGATGCTCAAGAAATGGTTAAAAGGTGTGATAGGTGTCAGAGAACTGGAAATATCTCCAACAAACATGAAATGCCATTAACCAACATCTTAGAGGTTGAACTCTTTGATGTTTGGGGAATGGACTTTATGGGGCCTTTCCCTGCTTCTCATGGCAATCTGTTTATCCTTGTGGCAGTGGACTATGTGTCAAAGTCGGTGGAAGCTGTTGCTTTTCCTAACAATGATGCTAAGTCAGTGAGCAAATTTCTTTAGAAGAACATATTCACCAAATTTGGAACTCCAAGGGCCATCATCAGTGATGAGGGTTCTCATTTTTGCAACAAGCTGATTGAGACTCTCCTGGCTAAATATGGAGTCCAGCACAAGATTGCCACTGCTTACCACCCTCAAACAAGTGGTCAAGCAGAGTTGTCAAACAGAGAAATCAAGAGGATGCTTGAGAAGATGGTGGGTCCAATTAAGAAGGAATAATCTCGTCACTTGGATGATGCTTTATGGGCCTATAGGACAGCCTTCAAAGCACCACTGGGAATGTCACCTTACAGACTGGTATATGGCAAAGCTTGCCACCTGCCTATTGAATTGCAACACAAGGCTCATTGGGCCATAAAAAAGCTCAACTTTGAGTATGGAAAGGCAGGGGAAGCTAGGCTACTGAAACTGAATGAGCTTGAAGAGATTAGGCATTTTGCTTATGAAAATTCAGCCATTTACAAGGAAAAGACTAAGGCATGGCATGACCACAGGATCCAGAGAAGAGAGCTAGTGGAAGGAGGAAAGGTTCTGCTGTTTAATTCAAGACTTAAGTTGTTTCCTGGGAAACTAAAATCCAGATGGTCAGGTCCTTTTAAACTGGTGAAATTATATCCACATGGTGCTGTGGACTTGTATGATGAAGCAACCAACACCACCTTCAAGGTGAATGGACAGAGAGTGAAGCAGTACCATGGAGAGCAAGTGGTCAGAGACAAGACCAATGTTGACCTTCATGACCTCTAACAAAAAGAGGAAGTCTGGCTAAAGTCTCTTAAAGCAAGCTCTCTTGGGAGGCAACCCAAGGTTTTAATTAACCAAATTTTGTGTTTTTAATTTTTGTTTGTGCAGGAGTGAATTTTGGAGCTGGAAGATATCATTTGAAGTTGTTGTGGTAGCAGCTGATGCTATAGCGTTTGTTGTGTCACTGGTGCTATAGCGTTTGCTACGTGGTGGTGGTCAAAAAGTCAAAAATCTCAAAAAGTGCATATCTGACGTGGTAGTTAGCAGTCACTTCTCAACTGCTCTGCACACGAATTCTGTCACGTCTCTCACATTCTCTCTCCATCAATCACCTTCAACGGTTACCTTCTTAACTCTTTATCTCAACTCCCCATAACTCCTCTATCGACATAAATCAAACCGTTGTTCCCTCATTCCTCTCACCTGAAACTTCACCTTTCTCTCTCGCAATCTCATTCACAAAAATCCCTAAACTTCATCTCTTTGATTCTCACTTTCAAAACCATCACCATGCCTAAAAGGCAAATCTCTTCCAAAGCGATTGGAAAAAGGGCAACATCTGAGCCTGGTTCCCCTTTTGTTGCAATCGTTGATGAAACTAAGAAATTCTGGGAAATGGAGTTCATTGCTGAAAGAGGTTTCAAAAGCGAGAAGGCATCTGAGGGATTCATCGCAACCGTTATAGCGCTTGGATGGGAGCAGTTTGTGAAGCATCGCAAGCAGTTTGTTGTCTCGTTGGTTCGTGATTTCTACGCAGGGATCCCAGAACCAGTGGATGGTAAGCCTCCTACTTTCTCTATAGTTAGGGGCGAACCTGTTAATTTTGATCCTAGGACAATCAATGAAGTGTATCATCTGGGGTATCATGGAAAGGCTATTGGGAATTGTAACGCCCTAAAATTTAATCAAATTATTTCGAAGTTGGATTGCCGTAGGATGATTGTAAGAATTAAAATTATGGGCGTAGTAGCTATGTTGAAAACGAGTTAGATGATAATCACGTTTTGTGGGCTAGTTAAAAATAGCATTGGGCTCCCTTCCTATGTGGATAAAGTCCCAAATAATTTAGCCCATTATGTTTCTCACTTATTATAAGTGGAGAGGATTAATTTAGGGTTGAGAGAGAGAGGAATTTCGGATTAGAGCAGCCACCAAAGAGAGAGAAAACAATTCCCGTTTTTCTCAAACCTGTCACCGTAAAATTGCGATTCCGGTTTCGTTAACCGTTGGATCGTCTTCGTTTTTGGGCAGAAGGTTCGTGAGATATAGTTCTACACTTTCACCGTTCGGATCTTCGAAAAAAGTTCTGAGGAGAGAGATATTGGCTTCGTACTGAAGCTGCAGTTTGGGGGAGTCGCCGTATTCGGAGATCGTTCGTGTTGCTGTGGTTTTGTTCGTGTCTCGTTCGTCGTGTTCCGGAGCTTACGTTATTCGAGGTAAGGGTGGGCTTAACCTTGATAATGGGTTGATGATAATTATGTGTGGGTAGTCTAGGGCTTTGTTGAATTGTTCGTGTTGTTGCATATCGTGTTTTCGTTGAGATTGGTGCTTTGATGATTATTGCACGTTATTGTGATTTGTTTCGTTATTTGTTGTTTCGTGATTGTTGTATCACGATGATGGTGTTGTTATTGTTCGTGTTTTTGTTGTTTCTGTGCGTGGTTGATTGTTGTTGTCGCGTTGTCGAATTGTCGTTTTTGTTGTGGTGGTTGCGGTGTCGTTGCCGTTAGGGTTTGGTGTTTGGCAATTTAGCGATTCTGGACACAGGTTCGGTTTTTCTAAAACTGGCGCTGTTTGGTTGATCCAAAAATTATGAGGTTGATTGTTTTGAAAATAGACTTAACGCCGGTCGTTTTGGCACTGGTTTCGTTAAATTCGGAGTTGTATAGCTCGAGTTATAGGCGATACAAGTTAGGTTAAAATTCTGGAAACGGTTTGGGTATAGATTCGGTATTTCGGTGACTGGGAACGTTGTATTGACCGAAAAATTATGTGGTTTATTTTTCTGGAAAATAGACTTAATGCTTGTTAATTTGGCACTGGTTTGGTTGCGTTTAGAGTTGTGTAGCTCGAGATATGAATTCCACAAGTTAGAGTAAGATTCTGGAAACAATCTGGACACAGGGTCAGTGTTTTGGTTACCACGTTTTCAAAAGAACTCCTTGTCGAACGAATCCAATTTCTTTGAAAACTAGACAAAATTTGCCCCAGTTTATGCACAAGTTTCATGCAATTTGATTGAGTTTTGGTCACTTTGGAATTGCTTGAACTTGAAGGACAGAAACTGTCCTCTTTTGCAACTAGCCTGTGTGCTTTTCGAAAACTGTACCTATTGGACACTCTCCTTCAAAAACTGAACTTAGGGATGATAACCAGACCCATAGGGCTTTCCAACCAGTATTTATTTGTTGAAATCCGATGTCGTTTGCTATTTTAATTAATTCGCTGAAGTAGGTGCGATGTGCCTAGGCGCTGTGCGCCAGTCTTGTGCGTGGTGTGCGCGCGTTATGTCCGCGTTGTGGAGCCGTCTGGTGTTAATATTTCAGGTGCGGTGCTGGTATGCTCAGGAGAGTTTAGTGGTAGCTGTGATGCTACAACTTGGTGCTATTTTTGGTGAAATCATTTGTTTTGATTCTGGTGATATAGTATTTATTTTAAATACTTGTTATGGTGAGTTGGTGCATAATCATGGTGTCGCATTGTCATATGCATGTTTTGGTGATATAGGCTCTGCCTCTGGTGTTTATTGGTGATATGCCCGTCGTGGCTCATTTTGGTGATCGGTACCGCATGCATATGCCCACTGGAGGGGTTGCATATCATCCCATTGTCTATGAATGTTATAATTTTGGTGGTTCACTGTCAAATGGATTTTTCCTTTGGTATCTGGTGCTGTGATATGGTGTAATTGTATTGTGTTGCTGTAGTTACCTGATGCTAGCATATTTTTATCATCTGCTTATTATCTCTGTTAGACTCACCCCTTCTGCTTGGAATGTTGCTCTCATGCGGCAACGCTGCAGGTGATCGCTAGTGCTCGTGGAGGAATTGCTAGGTTTTGCTTCCTCTCTCGTTTGGGTCTGTGTCAGCTCTGATATGTAGCACCGGGGAGTCGTTAGTTATCGTTTTGAAATATTATTTTAGTTATTGGAAATTGTTTTAATTAATTTTGGAGATGTCTTTAATTGTTAATTCTGGAGATGTTTAAACTGGTTAATATTTCCGCTGCTTGGTGATTTCTTTTATATAAATTATTTTGGAGATTTTCCTTTTTTAAAAATGGTGAAAAATGTAGCGCCCTTCAAGGTGACTCTGATAATTGTCTATTTAATTGTAATAGTAAAAGGGGGGTGTTACAGGAATAAGGTCAAGCAATGGGGAAAGTCTGAAATGGAAGAGGTGAAAGAGCATATTTGTGTAGAGGGAGCAATCTGGGAAAAATTTGGTTCTGAATACAAGATTAAGAAGCAATATCTCTGTGATTAAGCTAACATTTGGTTTAACTTCATGAAGCATTCCCTCCTTCGAACCTCACATACAACTAATGGGGAGAAGGAAAAGATGATTGTGTTGGATGCAATCATGGCCAGAAAAAGGATTAATGTTGGGAAGCTGATATTCAAGAAAATAGACAAATGCAGGAACAAAAGTGAAGGTAATCTATACTTTCCCTGCTTAATAACTGAACTGTGTATTAATGCTGAAGTAGAAGTTGAGACTAGTGAAGTGAGGAGGTCACCTTTTGGTGCTTTCCGAACAACATTCAAACCAAGGCAGAGGCCTGCTGCGCATCAGGTGATGCTGCAGCGCGGCAGCGCTTGAAGCTACAGCAGCAGACTCTCTCTCTATTTGTCAAGGAAAAATATGAATGGGAAAAGGCAATGTTTGCCCAGCTGTCTAAGGGCAAAACCACAATGCAAGCACCTGAAGTCCCTGATTGACTAATTGAAGAAGAGCCAGAGAAGAATGTGGTTGTTGACAAAGCCCAAAAAGATAATTAAAAGAGAACGAGGAGCCCTGCTAAGAAAAAGCAAAGCCTTGCAAAGAAGAAGAAGAAGGTGAGCAGTGAGGAAGAAGAGCTGAATTCTGATGAGTTGGACATTCTGAGTGAGAATGATGAAGAGGAAACCAAAAAGATAATGAAGCAGATTCACAGTGATGAGGAAAGTGAGGAATCATCTGAGGAAGAAACTGAGAGTGAGCAGTTTACTGGGATACAATGTGATCCATCACCTAGCCCACACCAAACCCAAAATTCCCCAGCCAAAATTCAAACACCCCCATCACAGCAAGCCATTGTCCCTGAAACCCCTCAGTCACCAACCCCTCAGGCCAACATCCCCACCTCACCACCACCAGATAATACCCAACCCCAAAATGACCAACCAAAAAGCCCCTCACCCATACCAGAACCACAACAAGACCCACAACCCACCATACCAGAAAACCAACGACCATCTCCCCCTCCTAACCAAGAGAAAGCAGTTGATAAGCCGCCACAACAATGACCCATACAAGAAGATGTCACCAATCCTGACGCTATAGCGGCTGAGGCTGTAGCGTCCTCTATTCCAACAAGTGTGACAGCAGCTGTTGTCACAGCTTCAAAAATGCCAAGATTGAAGTAGAGAGCTCACAGAAATCCTCTTACTAAAATGCAAGATTTCACTGGGGAGGAAGAGGAAACTGAAGAGGCTGGCAAGGAAAAAGCCTCTGAAATTCAACCTGCTGATGCTATAGCGGCTGATGCTATAGCACCAAAGATGAAAGTAAAGGATGTGGCAAAGAAAAGGGAGCCAACCTACTCTGAAGCAAGGAAAAGAACTGGAGCAAAGCTGGCTAAGATAGAGGAAGATTTGGTTGCTGAAGAATCTTCTAGTGCTGAAGTGGAAGCTGAGGCTGTAGCGTCTAATGCTACAGCACCTGGAGATAACCCTGCTGGAGACAAGGCCTCTTAGGAGGTGCCTCAGATGGAAGATGCAGAAAAAGAAGCAGCAGCAAAGCTTGCTGAGTTGCAAGACTCCTAGGAAGCAGAAGCATCTAAGGTTGATGTTACAGCGTCTAATGCTGTAGCAGCTGAGGTGGAAGAGCCGACACAACCAACCAAGAAAAATGCCAACCCTGGCAAAGCAGCACCAGCTCCTTCAAGAACAAGCACTAGGCTCAGGTCTGGTGTAGCAAAAAAATAGTTTAACCCTTCTTAGCATTTAGTGTTGATTTACAGTTTTTCAAAAATAAACCTATTAGGTGCTATAGCGTGTTGTGCACTTAGCAGTATGTGTTACAAATGTTAGTTTTAAGTTGTTTCTGTTTGAGTCCTTTCTGTAGGCCTCTCCCTCTATATGCATGAGCAGTGGGGACTGCTGGGTCCAAAGTTGGAGGGAGGACCTTTGCTTGCTTTATATATTCCATTTGTATTCTGTTAAGTGCTAAGTGTTTAATGCATAATCAGTTTGTTTGTTTTCTAGTCTTGCAATATTAGAAATTGTTCTTTCTGGGCTAATTTTAATGATGATTAGGTGAGATGTGTAGAGTAGCCTTGCATGATCAATGAAAAGTCTAATTGTTTCTTCTACACAAAACTCTGAACTTAGGGAAAAACTTAGTTAGCTAAGGACTATCTGATGCTGAAGCTAGTCCTGGTTAACCCAAGTTGAACCAAAATTCTACTAAAAACTTAGAGTAGCTTTTGAAGCTAAGTGTGGGGGTGCATCAGTTATATTAAGGCTCGGTATGATGATTTTAGGAGGGTTAGTGCAAATAGGATCTCAAAGTGTATTAATGTAATGTAGCAGCCCATGTATTTTGTAATAGTTGCAATTACCCGAAACAAATGTTGAGCTGTTCCAGATGTGCATTGATATTAAAAAAAAGTAATATATCAGCATAAAGGAGCTCAATAATGAGGGAATTGAAGCCCAAATTTTATTTCTGTTCATCAGTTGTCCAGCGCTATAGCATCAAACGCTATAGGGTCTGAAAAATATCTGTGTAACTACTTAGTGCACTGATCCAGATCTGAAATACCTAATCAAACCCTTTGTTGTGCTTTGAAGCCCCTCATTTCTTATGTGAAGTTGTTAGTCTACTCTTTGTTTTGAAAAACTCTTTGGTTTCACTGAAAGAAGGCCACTCTCTCCAAGTCTAAGAGAAATCCTGAACCTAGCTAGGAATTGAGTTGTGTCAGAGGTCACACACTCACAAATGAGCAATAATGATTCTATAAGTTGTGAAATGCAATGGTGTGTGTGTGGATCTGAAAGGCTAGCCCCTTAAGAAAAATCTTGACCAATTGTTGAGCTAGAGAAGAAACTGATTGTGTGATTGGACTTTGTACATATGTGTTGTGTGTTTTTCTTGTCTTATATTAAGTGTTATTACATGAAGACAAGTAATGGTTTAAGTTTGGGGGTGTGATAACTCATATTTATATGAGTTATTTATGCTCTTAAAACTTAAATTCAAGTAAGTTCTCAAGTGATATATGTGTGTTATTTAGTAAATACTATGTTTTTAGATAACAGAAGGGTTAAATGCTGATTTTTTAATATTTAGCACATTTGGTGCCCCTTGTGAATGTTTTAATGTGTTTGTTAGTGTTACAGCGTTAAGCGCTATAGCGCTAACTGATGAGCCCAGCTGAGCATCAAAGAGAAAAGTTAAATTTTGGCGCCTATTGCTTTATGTCAAGTCAGCGTATCCTCTCTCCTGTAGCAAGAAGAGAAAAGGGCTTAAAGCCAATGATATAATGAAAAGGCCATACGGCCAACAATGAGAAGGAATGGGCAATTGAAAGTGATGAGAAATAAAAGAAAAAAATTCCAGCCGTGACTTGGAGTGACTTGGAGAAGAAGAATTCACTCAACTCTAACCTAGGCTTCACATAACAGAGGGGGAGGCCGTACATATAATAGAAAAAGGAGGCACTTTTGAGGACGGCAACACAACATATAAAAGCCGTACACCATAGGAGAGAGTGAGAGACTCACTCAACATTATTGACACCAATAGTAACGCATACGAGGGAGAGATTGAAGAATTGGGGGACCTGTTCTTGCCACCGTGAGTGGGCTCTGGGGCAGAAAAAGGAGACAAAATACCGAAGATCAGAAGTTTCTCTATTCTGGATTATTTTTATCTTTGTAATTTATGGCTTCTAATTTTATTTCAGTGTTCTTGATAACTATGGATAGCTAAACCCTCTCCTAGGGTCTTAGGTGGATCTTCCAAGTTTAGTGACCTTTCTATGCTTTAATTTATACTTTGAATTCCTAGTTTTTATTCCAATTAATATTATCCTATTGCTTTTATCACATAATTAGGATTGACAACCCTTTTCATGTTCATAATCAATTAGTTGATCGGTGACCGTATTGCAATTAGTTGGTGGACCTATAGGATAATTGGGGCTATAATTGGGGCTATAATTAATGCCTGACCAAACTTTAATTTAGTCTTCCAATCATTCAACATTTTTTGAACTTTATGCTTTTCTTAAATTTAAATTCTAGCATGGCCAAACTAAGGTTAATTTAAGAAAAAGAATATTAATCGCGAATGACCAAACAGATTAATAGCTTTAGTAAAGGGATTGGAATTTAAATAAAATAAGGGAATTCAGGTAGAATTAGACATAGGGAAAACGAAACTTGCAAGTGAAACTGCGACCCTAGACCTCTTTCCATTTATTGAATCTAGTATTTTAATTCTTTCTATTTACTTCTTCTTATTTTCGTTTCTATAACATAAAACTATTCGTTCGTCTAAACATTAAATAATCTTGATTAGTTTAGTCCTTGTTAATTAATCCCTGTGAATACGATATTCTTTTATACTACTTCTGCGAAAGAGTACCCTTGCTCTGAGTGGGTCTTTGATGCAACAGCAAGCGCATTCGTGCCAAGCAGTGCCAAGCAGAGAAAGAGGCAAGGATATATTGATGTTTCTTCCCTGACTATTTCTTCCCATGTTCCTGCTCCCACCCCTGTTGTCGTTCAGGTTTCGGACAGTACTCCATCGAAAGAGGCCTCTCCTTCCAAGAAACCTGCAAAGAAGAGAAAGTTTGAAACTCCTGGTCTTATTGCGTTGGTTCAAGCTGGTGCTGCCGATCCTCCTACCGAACCCTCATGGCACAAACATCTGAAGGTAGTAACAACTGCTACTACCTAGGGCCCTGTTAAGACGGCCTGGGATTCTCGGTACCCCCTTAACAAGGTGCTAAACGGAACGCTCCCACCCGGTGACCATGAGAAAGTCGCCGCCATGGGTTTCGGGCCTGCTATAGTGGCCGTTAAGACATATGGGATCTGGAGTTCCTTCAAGGCTCACCTTGTGGAAAACTCCTTCAGACAGTCGGTGGAGGAGTATGGTCGGTTGGAGAAGGATTGGAAGCGATCGAAGGCCAAGATAGCTGATATTCAGGCTGACGTGCAAAAGTTGGATAGTAAGAAGAGCATGTTGAAGGGAATGTTGTCAAAGATGGCGAGGGAGGCTAAGGAGTCTTCGGCCAAGATTAACACTTTGGAGAATGATCTGTGGTTGGCCAATGAGAAGCTGGAGGCTACTGAGGCAAAATTGAAGGAGGCCACAGTTGCCATAGTTCTAGAGTCAGAGAGGTATCAGCTGCTGTGGGTTGCCTACTAGGAGTGCAAGTTGGATTGTGTTGGTAACTTTGATAGTGGTTTCAACACGGCTGTTGCTCAGATCCATGCTTTGTACTCGGGCATTGATGTTTCTGGCATGGACTTGGACAAGATTTTGGTTGATGGCCAGTTAGTTGATGCGCCGTCCGAGGAGGAGGTGGAGGCTCAGAGTGAACTGCAGCAACCTACGGAGGATCTTCCCTTTGGCTCGGATACCAGTCCTTAGGAGCCTTCAGTTGTGGGTGATGGTCCGGGCAATTTGGTTAGGGAACCGGAGGTTGAGCCGCCGAGTGTTGATGCTGGACGCCAGGATTTGGTGATGGACTCCCTTAACTCTGAGGCTACCCTTTAAACTCCTTTTGCTTTTAGTGGTCTGCCTGGGTGCCTCTTTAGACCTTTTCTGGCCTCCGCGCCATGTTTTGGATTTAGCGTTTGTGCCTTCTTTTATGAACTGCAGGGAGGCTCTTTGTGTAACATAATGGTTAAATTTTCTTGCTTTCTATCGCCTTTGTTGTTCTTTAATCCTCTTTAGGGCTGCTTTACACCGATTTTATTTTTTATGGTTAGGGCCACGCGTGCTGAAAACCTGGCACATCCCGTCGCTTTTTACTGTTAATTAATAGAATGGTCGGTGCCCAAGGGTGTATGTCGGATTTTGCCAGTCTCCACCTATCGGGACTTAGGTCTTTAACGGAAGCATACTAGCTCCACTTTTTGGCCCAAGGGTGTATGTCGGCTTCCGCCAGTCTCCACCTGTCGGGACTTTTATAGTTTTCTCAATAGACCAACGTGACCGCCTGGTCACGTTGCAGCGTTTGGTTGTGCCGGTTCTCTGGAGAGATTTATTATGGTGCAACGAGCTTGTCTGACTCGTTTTTTTCCGATAAGGTTTACCCAAGGGTTACGCAAGGACTTGTCAGCCCTGCTTATTGCCTATCGGGTCTTGATTTCTTTGCCCAAGGGTAACGTTGAGGCGTTGATCGGTTCTTACCTGTCAGGACTTATGCTTTGGGTTATTGTGGTCCATTCTTGATCTTGTAAGACAAGGATAAAATAATCTAGTCCTTTTATTAATTTTTCGTACAATTGGCAGCCTATACGACCACTTTACAAAGGTACGTACATTTTGTTTTTTCTTTCTTCTTCTTCTTTTTGGAGGACCGGGTTAGTGCCTTTCCGGCTTGGCCCTCCCTTTCAGCCCGACTTCTTGGAGCTTTCATGCTCTGCAGCGGGCTTCTTCTTTTTCTTGTCCTCCTTCTTTGTAGTTGTGGTTTTGCCAAGTCTGTCGCTGTTCTTTCCTCTCTGGACTAGCTTGACCTTCACGGTTTCAACATAACATTTTCTCGCCATTTCTTGATCTCCCTTTACCGTTCCCACATTATCGCTCGGCAAGGGGTACTTCACACATATATGAGGGTAGAAGACTACTACTAGGAGAGGGTTAAGGGTTGGCCTTCCCATGATCAAGTTGTAGGAGGATTGAGCTTGGACAACCATATACAGTAGCACCACAGTTTTTGCATCTTCCTTCTCCCCGAATGTTGTGTCGAGATCTAGATACCCCGGAACTGCCACCTGTTTTCCTGAGAACCCCACCAAGGTGGTGGAATACTTTTTCAACATGTTGGACGGGAGTTTGAGTTCATCAAAAAACGTCCCATAAATTCCAGCAGTCATCGGTTGTATGGTAGTCCATTCAGTGGTACCTGCAGTAAGAGTCTGGGTTTCTGCCCATCGTTCCATCGAATGCGAATGGTTTTCGCATGGTGCCATCATGCAAAGACTTGTCAATGATATCCGAGGGCCTTGCGGTCATTGGGATATACCCTTCGTCTGCTCCGGTCTAGTCGATCGGTTACTGCTCTGATTTCCTCTGTCTTTTCCGTCGCTTGCTAGAGGCTGAGCGCGTTGTGACTCCGCTTGCTCAACCGTTGATGCTTGCTTCCCTGCCTTTTTCTCTCTCTTCCCAGTGTTGGACTCTTCAGCTTCTATGTGTTTCTTCGCCCTTACGCGGACCTCATCTATTGTTCGAGGCTTTCCAGACAATTAGTGCATCATTGAAAGTTCCGCTCCGTAAGCCTATTATGAAGGAGGTTACGAAGAAGTTCCAGTCCGGCTCTTTGTCTGCTACAGTAGTTTTATTGAACCGAACCAGGTAGCTTTTGAGCAGTTCGGTTTGTCCTTGGCGTACATCGAACAAGTCACCCAGGCCTACCTCTTTCTTCTTTTTGGCCGAGAACTGCTGGATGAACCTGCAAGGTCTTCAATTCCGGTAACAGACCTCCTTGGGAGCCCCTTGAACCATTTCAGAGCCACTTCTACCAGGGTACCTGCAAACATCTTGCAACTGATGGCGTCGTTGCTACCGCTGATGAAAATCTACGTTTCGAAGGCATCAACAAGGCTCTAGAGGTCCCCAAAGTCGTCATAGCTTCCGATTGTCGGTTCTCTGAACCTAGGTGGAAATGCACGCAGCGGAGTTCTGGTGGCTTCCATCACCTCGGTAAACCTTCTCATATCTGCTAGTTGTTGTTGCAACTGTGCTTCTCGCGTTTCTAGGGCTTGAGAGTGCAACTGTTGTTCCTCATTTTTGCGGTGCTGATCCGTGTTTTGGGTCTCGAGGAGCTGCACTGCATTCATTAGTTCCTCCAAGCGAGGATCCTTAGTGTGCTGAGGTCCATCACAGTTGTTGGGGTCGCTAGTTTCATTCCTGGTAGTCACCATTGTGTGGTAGGGATGATTTTTGAAAAGTGGGGAGTGGGAGAAGTTTTAACAGGCCTCACGGTGGGCGCCAATTTTACGATCGGTTTTTCTGGTTGAGAAAGGACTGAATATAAGATATTTCATGGAATGTAAATAATAGATATTGAATGAGGGAAAATGAGTTGTTTTGAGTTGGAATTGTCACAATGAGTGTCACAAGGAATGGGGTTGGAATTGTGACCCTTTTAAAAATTAATCTGAAACAACATAAACAGCTTCACAAGTATTGTTAGACATTGTGTTTGTAAATTCAAAGTTGAGAAAGGAGAGTGAAAACAGTCTTCTTAACTATGATATTGAGTAGAGAATGGTGAGATGAATCAGTTTTCTCAACTATGTTTCTGAGATGAGAAGGGTCAGTTGAAACTGTCTTCTCAATTGTGAGAGTGAGTAGAGAAGAGTCTGATGAAGCTGTCTTCTCAACTATGTTTCTGAGTTGAGAAGGGTCAGTTAGTTCTTTCTTCTCAAAACAACTATCAGTAAAGAGAACGAGATGATTTTCAAAATAATTTTTCCAAGGTAAGAGATGGTGTTTGAAAATCTTATCTTAAGTGTGAAGTACTTAAGAATAGTGCTTTAAGTTTAGCACTTTGAAAACTCTGAGAAGGGTTGTTAAAACAGTGTTTTTAGAAAAACTGTGTAGCTGAGAAGGGTTAGCAAAAGCTGTTTTCTCAGTTTTCCAAAAACATTCTCCAGATGGAGAGTTTTAAGCGTAGTGTAAAAATACTAAGAAAAGTAGTAAATAACACAATGATGCGTAGTGGTTCACCCAAAACCCTGGGCTACATCCACTCCTCACACCCCGTGAGTATTTCCATTATTTTCCAAATAGTTACAACTTTACAACCAACCTAGGCTTAAAGTTCTCATGGTAGTTTTATTAACACAGCTCTACCTACTAATTCTTGAGGTAGTTTTCTTCACACAGCTCTACCTACGGTTCTCATACCTAATACAATCCTCCTGATCTATTAGGTGGATTCTTACACATTTCTCAAACCCTATTGCAATACATGCTACTTGAGAAGATTTCTAACAGGTTTTACATTGTATGGTTTCAGGGTTTTTTGTGAGATTACAAGAGCTTGGTTTTAACAATTTAGATTCAAATGAATCCTAAACAACAAGCTGAAATACATACTCAAATTAGAATCCCTAGATTAAAGCATGACTTGAGTATGGGTGAGAGAAGGCTTTTTACTTGAGAAGGATTGGAAGAATTAGATTTCTCTCTCACAAAAAACTTCAGCGATGATCCATGGTTGTATTTATACCCATTGAGGTTGAATTATATGTGTATTAACCACTGGTTAATCATTTAAACTCGTTGGAGTGGTTTCCCAAGTAAATATAGCCGTTGAGAAAGGTGGACAGCTGTTTCTGCACTTTCTGCAGAAGACAACACACTACAGCTGTCATGAGAAGACAACACATTGTAGCTGTCATGAATCTTCTCTTTTTTGAATATTCTCAACTTTGAGACTTCTGAAGTTGATGCTTCTCAACTTGACTTCTCTCATCATGACACTTCTGATCTTGACTCTTCTTATCATGACGATTCTCAACTTGACTTTTCTCATGATGCTTCTAAACTTGACTCTTCCTTTCATGACCCTTCTGATCTAGACTCTCCTTGTCTTGATGCTTCTCAACTTGATTGTGAATCTTATCATGTTGACTCTTCTCATGACTCTTCTATTGTTGACTCTTCTCATGATGATTTTTCCATTGATGGATCTTGTAGCGACCAAAAAATCCGGGTGAGGATTCCTCGAAGTTCGAAATGAAGCCGCCACCAAAGTTTAGTTTAAGGGCAAACATTGGAAAATCCCTTTGATTTGGGGAAGGTATTAGCACCCCACGGCATCCTTCCTAAGGAAGGTTACCTTTTAATTAGTTGTATTAAAGAATGTTATTTTGAAAATGCTTATTTTACCCTTTTATTGTGAATTAAAAGGACTTAATAAAAAATTTAGTTTGTTGTGCTTAACAGGAGTGGGCCCCCCGCTCCTACGTATCTCCAGGTGCGATGGAGAAATCAAAGCTACGTAGTTCTGGGGTAGAAAAAGTTTGTTGGTTGCTGTTTTTTAGTTTAGGGGTTTTAGGACTATTGAGCTGTGCAACTCATTCATCCTAGAACGATGACTAACTCGACTGTACAGTTGTCTTAGTCCCCTATTTTCTAAAAATGGAGCTTTTGTAGTTTTTAAAAACAATGGGTTGATGTGCGGTAGTTTGATTTTATTGGAATAGAGATTTTAGGACTCTTGAGTCGTACAACTCATTTATCCTAAAAAGCTAATTAACCCGGTTGTACAACCGACTTAATCCCCTATAATTATTTTGCTAAGTTGGACTCATAACATAAAATGGTAGGTTAAACTCAAGATTTGTATTAGTTAGAAAAAAATAGAACTATGATGTAAATAGTAATAGCAACTATAGTTATTGAAATAAAAATTATTAATCAAGTTAATGATAACAATAATATATAAAAATCACTAAAGGAAGAAAGGGACGTGTGTATACTACATACTTGTCTTTATTAAAAAAAAACTTAATAAATAAAATAAAAGCTAATAATAATAATAATAATAATAAGAGCAATGCTATTTAGTAAGAATAGTTTTTGTAAGAAATGTAAAAAATACACTAGAAGCTAAAATGTAGGCACCAACTAACACCACACACCATGTGCCTTGTTTTGTTTTTCTTACCTTTCTTAAGCTTAAGCTTCTCACATCTGAAGTTTGTTAACCATCAAAACTCAACTGGGATTTTGCCTCAACAATCTCCCCCTTTTTGATGTTTGACAAACTCTTGAGAGATGGCTTAAGTTTTCTAATTGTCTTAACATTTTCTGAGGCATTAACAATTAACTCCCACTGAGAACGTGCCTATATGATTGATAATTAGTTTGAAAACATTTCAGATACCAACTAAGAACTTGTATTTCATTCAGCTCATAAAAAATCATTAACATGATTGCCAGAATTATGTTCTTAGTATAAGCCTAAAAAATAAAAACCAAAGAGAAGCATATACTTCTCAACAAAAGAGTGTCTATGAACACTGTTTTGACTAAGCATAAAGCATAAAATTTAGTGTCTATGAACACTGATTTGTCTAAGCATATAGCACACAAAATCTGTTTTAAGCCCTAAACTTAATCTTCTCTTCTCCCCCTTTTGGCACACATCAGAAAGGGTGAGGGAAACAAAGACATGAAGCTGCTACTTCAATGGAGAAGATCCATCAGAAGAAGAGAAAGTAGCAGGCTTTGGAATATTTGGAAACAGAGGAAATGGAACAAATTCTGGAGTTGAAAGAGTTGTAGCAAGTGTGGTTATACCTTGTTGCAGAATCCAATTCTGATAATGGTCATTTCAAGCAACTTGAGCTCTTTGACCTTGTTGAAGAATTGCTTGACCTTCTAGCACATTCTTCAATAATTCTTTCATCATTCTCATCTTTTCCATTTTGGACATGCGAGATAAAAGAGACTTCAGGTTTAGTTGGGCTCTTATCCTTTGGTTCCCCAATAACCTTCCCATGAGCCACACCAGATGGTTGACCCATATTATAGTAGGGGGAATCAAGAGACCCAAACATAGAAGGCATGTCAGATGGGTGAGATTTGTTGTTATGGATGAACATTTGTGCCTGAGATGAATCATTTATTGGGGACAGGTTCAGGTTAATATACTGGTTTATATTGAAAGAGGTGATGGTGTATCTAGTTTTGAGTGGCGAGGGAATATCATGCTCCAGGTTGATTGTTGCTAAGAGATGCTCTAAATTATAGGAAGTGGTGCTAGACACAGTTGGGATAGGTGATAGATCTTGCGAAGGTGCTGTGGTTAATGGTAGCACCTGTGGTGAGAAGGGTGGAACTGAGAAGGTTAGTGTTACGAATGGAGAGAAAGGTAGAAGAGTTGTGATTCGTTCATTGAACAGATATGGAAACGGGGTTTGAACAAATGGTGAGAAATTAGTGTTTTGGTAAAACTCCCCATGAGGTGATGCTAGGATGATTTGGGTTATTGATTCAGATATGACAGCATCATCATCTTGCTTTTCTTCAGCAGAAGCATCCTTCTCTGCAACTGCTTGAACCTTCTTTGGTTCTTCTTCATTCTTCTCTTCTTCAGCTTCCTGAATGGGTTCTTTTGTGGCTTCATTACCAATTCCTTCACAGGGAATGTCCAGTGGTGTAATTTTTGGAAGCACCTTAGTCTTATCAAAACCATTCTCACCAGAAGAATTGAGGTGGAGTTCCTCAGTCTTCTCTTCTCTGGTGTTTTGAATCCTTCTTCCTCAACATTTGCATTAGGAGATTCTTTCAACCATTAGCACTAGATTGCTAGTGGCTTGTTAATCATTCATTTTCCAAATTCTCCTTTCTTTGTTCTTTAAGTAAACCCTTAAAGGTACTACTTTGATGAATTTGGGGGATATGGAGGAGGTTCTAGAGCTTTCTTGTTCCTTAGTTGGGGTTTTCCCATCATCAAAATCTTCTGATGCATCTTTCTCTATAGAGAGACCCTCCTCTTGAGATATCCTTTCTTCCTCCGAAGCAGTCTTCTCTATAGAGGCTTTCTTCTCAACACTTTCTTCTTTGTCCCTGAAAAGGGTCAAGAAGATAGGGTCCTTCATCTTCTTCTTCATCTTCTTCTCAACACTTTCTTCTTCACTATTCCTCATGATCCATCATATAATCAATGCTATTAGGGCTGGTAGAGCTTCCACTTCATTGCCATATGGAACGACATTGTCTAGAGTCTTCAACCACTTCAAAGTTTCTATTCCACATATTGAAGGATCTATAGAAAAGACGGCATTCATAGTGAAGAATCTCAAACTCATGGGAATAGAGGTTTCCACACCTACTCTTAACCCTTATTAACTAATGACCTTTTCCGTCTCTTCCAAGGGTGTTTTTCTTTGTATTTCTATCAACCTTCTTATGGCTTCTTTGTATTATCACTGCATTAAGTCTTCTCAACACTTCTGCTTATTAAAAGCAAATTATCTTCTTGAGAGTAGCTAACATATCCTGTTCTTATATTTCACTCAAGAAGAAACATTAGTAGCATATGAAATCAGATAACTTAAGCTTCTCACATTTGAAGTTTGTCAACCATCAAAACTCAACTGGAATTTTCCCTCTGATTATGCTTCATTCCTTTCTGGAAGAGGTACAGGCGAGATATTTCTAGCCGATCGGTCTGTCTTCAAGGAAGGTCCTTTGAGAGCCGAGCGGATGAAGGAACCGGCTGGTCCGGATGGGAATATGACTGTCATACCCTAATTTTGTCCGCCTAGTTTCAAAACCCTAATTTTCAGCAAAAATAAATAATTTTGTGAGTGATGCATTATTTGAGAAAGGGTTTAGGGTATTTACCCAAGCATTCTAAGGTTTTCAAAATCATTTTTGAGAAATTAAGGAATTTTGGGGCATTTAAAAGGGGCATTGTTTGGTCAATTTCAATTTAATAAATTTTTGCTAGTTGAAAATCCAATTAATTAATTTTTGGGAATTTATTTAATGAAATTGTATTATTTTGAACAAAAAATAAAAAATAAAGAAAATCATTTTTCAAATTGTGCGCATATTTTATGTGTAGTAAAAAAAAATCAAGTTCAAATTAATTCAAGAAAGCATTTCAAAAAATAGTACAAGGAATATTCCCAAAAGTTATATGATAGGATTTTTGTTGGCAATTTTGGTCATCTCTCATTTTCAAAAATGGCATATTCTTCAAGATACCTTGTATATGGCTCAAAATGGTTAGATTTATGTATAATTATCTTGAAAGGAATAATCAAAATTGAGAGCATAATTGGAAGGTTCATGGATAGTACAATAGTACAATTGCCAACTTGCAAAACTTGGGCACCACTCTCCCTTCTTGGCCGAATACCCCCCTTCATTCCCCTCTCATTCTGCATTCTTTTGCCCCTCATCAAGGTGTGTTTCAATCCTCACCCTTGATTCAAAATTAAAATGCAATCCTAGAATGAGATGAGGTACACAATGACCTAAATGCCCCTAAACCTAATTGCACATTATATATACCCTCATATCCTCACCTCTCACAAGTTTTTGCACACAATTCACACTCAAAAACCTAGCCTCTCCTCTTCTCCCTTCTTGGCCGAATACCCCTCTTCATTCCCTCACCTCATTTCTTCACTTTTTCACTTCAAATCAACATTCTAGTCCTAAATCCTTCATCATCCTTGCATTCTCTTCAAAGATCCATCTTCAAATCTCAAGAATCAAGCTCAAGATTGAAGATTAGAGGGTTGATTCAAGTGGTTTAGTGTTCATTCACCTTATTTCTTTCGCTATTCTAGCTTGGAGTGGAGGTATACTCTCAATCTTAGCATCATCAAAATTTTAGCACCAAAAATGTAGATCATCAATCTATTTTTGCATATCAAGCATTTCTTCGCATTTTAGTGCTCTATTTTATGTTGAAATGTTGATATAATTGTTGTTGTTGAATGAGAGATGTGTTTCAAGCATTTTGACAAACACTTTGGGAGGTTTGGATGCTTGAAATGCATCTCTCTCTTGGAATAAATTGTGTGTTTGTGCTATTTTCATTTTGTGCTTGCATTTTCATGAATAAAATTGTGATTTGGGCTTATGTTTCATTTCGCATATTGTAGAAAAATTAGAGTTTGTGCGATTTTAGTGCATTCCTTTGCTTAATCATGTGAATCCTTGCCAAAAAGTTTGATCTATGTCATTTGCTTGCATGATTTTGTTGCTTTCAAAGAATAAAATGAGGTTTTAGCTCTATGTTGGTGTCGCGTTTCATGAGATAATTAGGGTTTGTGCTTGTTTTTGTTGCTTGCTTTGAAAATCATGTTTGTGTTGATGATTTGGTAAGAGGATTTGACACTTATGCACTTGTGCATATCCCAAGTGTTAAAGATTACCTAAAGGGATTCAACACCTTAATTGCATATGCTTGCTAAATAAAATGTCAAATTGATTTTTCATGGCTTGCTAATGATCTTACTTGAGGCAAATGCCCTTTCCAACTTATTCCTTTCATGTGGTTGATTGTAGAAATATGCTAAATGTTGATGCCATCAAAATGATACCACATTGTTGCTTATGTCAAATGTTGATGTGAAATCCCTAGGATTTTGCAAGTGATTCATTAAATGTTTGAATTCACTTGTGCTTTGTAACTTCCTTGCCTACTCACATGTTGTGTCATAAATGCCTAGTTAGGTTCATCTTGCCTAGCATCTTCAATAAGATGTGCAATCTAGGTTCATTCTCTTGCCTATTCATGCATTTTTGCCAAAATGTTCAACTTGGGTTCATTCTTTGCCTATCTATGTATTGTGACATGATATGTGTAGTCTAGGTTCATCTTTGCCTATTCATGCATTGTGTATTCAAATGTTGTAATGAGATGTTTTCAACATGAAAGGGTAAGTTGCAAATTGTGTCTATGTTGTTGCTTGCTTGGTAACATGATCTCAATGAATGTGCTATGCTTGCATCTATGAACTTTCTTGCATTCATTGTTTTCTTTTCTAAACAACTTGACATGAAAATGGTTACTAGTTCAGATCATTGCATGAATTGTAGTTTAGCAATTTGCATTTTGGTTATTGACTTGGAACTTGATTGAAAATGTTCTACTAGTTTTCCAAAACTCTTTTCCAAAAATCAAATTGCTTTCAAACTTCTTTTCTAAACTATGTCTTTAACAAATTAAGACCAATTTCTTTTCCAAGCTTAAACCCTAAGTTTTTCATAAACAAAATCATTAGTGGCCACTCGAAGCCTTTGCTTGTTTGATCACTAATGAGGAGTTATTAGTGGAAGTCACTCGAAGCCTTTGCTTGTTTGATTATCATGAAAGCCCCCAAACCTTAAATACATGCGAACCCAATTCAATTCCAAAAACAACACGAGTCATTAGTGGTAATTGCCCTAAGCCTTTGCTAGATGATTATCACCGATGCTCGCCTCATTTGGAAAAAAAGATAAAATAAAAACGTTGTTACTTATAATCACTCGAAGCCATTGCTTGTTTGATTATCGGTTTCAACTTATTTTCTTTCGAGTTAGTAATGAAAACCACTCGAAGCCATTGCTTGCTTGGTATTAGTGAACACTTGAGTCTTATTTCAAAAAACACCTAAAAACTAAAAAGCTAGAAACAAAAGAGCCTTTTCAAAACAAGACTAGAACTACGTAGCTTTGAATTCCTCATCGCACCGGAGGATACGTAGGAGCGGGTTCACCTCCCGTCAAGCACCCTTTTAAAAAATAATAACAAAAAGATTCTTCTTTCCCCAGTTTTCAAAAACAGTTTCTTAAATAAAAAAAAGAAGAAAAGAAGTAAAACAAAGTGTTTCAAATCAACAGTCAAAAACCACACACTAAATTAAAGGTTCCCTTTCGGTAGAAAGGATGTGTGGGGTGCTAATACCTTCCCCACACATAACCGACCCCCGAACCTATATCTCTCGTTTTCAAAAGGCCAATCGCCTAAAAGGATTTTTCCAATGTTTTTTTCCTAAATAAAAATATTGGTGGCGGCTTCATTGTTTTTCCCGTTGTACGAAGCAGGATCCAAACCGGATTTTTCGGAGTGCATACAATGACTCAACTAGAATAGAAAGCCCTAGACTTATGAGGATTAAGTTTATGGGCAGCTCTAAAATTAGATAATAACTCACCACCTTTATAGTTTGACTTTTTTCTATATGTATTGGCTAGTGATCAAACTTAGGACTAAATGGTTAAAAGATCTAAGTATCTATCACTTGCGCCACATTATGTTAGTAAAAGAACATTAAAAAGAAAAAACAGAAATGGTTAAATATAACAAAAATAATAATAATAGATAATAATAATATGTTATAATTTGATAATTTCATTTTGCATTTGAAATAGACAGACATTTTCTTCATTACAAGGCACAATTTGTTAAATTAATTTGTCATCGTTGAAAGTTGAGAGATGAAAAATGATTGCTATTAATAGACCAAAAACTCAACCAGACAATTAGAAAAGGAAAAAAGTCATAATTAGTAAGGATTTGATTACCTTTTTTGTGGTGTTGACGCTGCCCCACTGGGGGACTAGCCGAGGCCTCAATGGAAGTAAGTTCTGAGGTGACTAGCTTAGGGTCCATGGTGGGGAAGTAAGTTCTTCTCCTCCTCTTCTTTGTTTATATGCTTATGCTCATGCATCATTCTCCCCAATTCCATTATGTTCCCTTCTTCTTTGCTCCCTTTCTTTGAGGTAAGTTCATGCATATTCCCCAATTCCATTATGTCCCCTCTTCTTGGCTCCCTTTCTTGAAGGTAAGCATTGCACACGATTGTTGATTGGTACCCTAGGTTAGTTTACATGCTTATATTAAAATGATATATGTTTGCAAAACCCTAGGGTAGACGACTCTTTGTCTAGACTGTTCTGGTTTTTCCTTGCAGGCGGGGTAATTTTAGATTGGGTAGGCTTTAGGTGCTATGCCCTCATCACACACTTTCACACCTTATGATTTATGTGCTATGAGTGGGGTCCTATACCCGGATCTGAAAAAACACATAGGAGAGTGGAGACGAGTAGTGACTGGCATTCGAGACCTTTGTCTGTCTGACTCTCATGAAAGTTTCAACCGGAGTACGCTTTCTCATGATACCTCACACTTGGTAGCTTTCTACATTTGTGGGTGCCGCCATGAGAATGTCTCTAGCTCCGGTAACCATTGTGAGGATGTGATTTAGAAGCTACATGGGAGGTACCTTTCAGTTGCCTTAGACCCTAGGATTCCCACCTTTGTAGGACTCGAGGGCATACAAATTGTGTGCTGCATTGCTAGCTTAGGCATGTTTTCCTCAAAGTGAGCTTTTCAAAAAAAGAATTTTCAAAAAAAAATCCAAAATATATCTTTTCTTTTTCCATAAACCACTACGTGAGGCGGCATGTAGCGTGTTTCCTAAATTTTTGAACTACCGCTCATGAGCATTGTCCTTATTTTTCCACATGCATCATTAGCATCATAATTGCATTGCATCATGCCGCATTTATAAAACCAAATGTAAAAAAAAAATATATTGCATACATTTTGCATCTCATTCATATTTGCTTGCCGGGAATAGCCAAATAATGTACCGTCCTGTCATAGGTGCATAAAGATGGAATCGAATAGCAAAGCTTCACCTACTTCCAGGTTTCCGGTTGTAAAAAGGGTTGATGTTGACAGTTTGAAGCAATGTGCCGCACTGATGGGTCAGATTGAGTTGGGGTCCTTTGACGAGACATATGGGAACATTCGTAGGCTGCTGCAGTTAGATGTTCAGGAAAATGCTCTTGTGGCTCTAAGTCAGTTTTATGACTCAGATATCAGATGTTTTCTCTTCAAAAACTTTCCACTATCGCCCACATTGGAAGAGTATGAACAACTTTTGGGGTTCTCTAGGTCGCATGTCACGCCGTATCGATATCAAGGTCATTATTACACTGATGAAAAGCTAGCATCATTGCTCAAAATCAGTTTAGAAAAACTGAAGCTTCAAAAGTTGGAAAGGAATGGTATAGCCGGGTTTCCGCAAGAGTACTTTGAGGGTTTGATGCAATCTTATGCTCTGGCCAAACAGTGGGGTCTCTTCAAGCTGGTGCTTGCTTTAACCATTTTTGGGGTGGTCCTCTTTCCTCAGATAGAGAGATATGTTGATGAAACTGCAATTCGTGCTTTCTTGGCATTCAAAGACACCAAAAATCCTATCAATCCTGTTCCCGCTGTTCTCGCCAACACTTATCAGGCTTTCACCCGTTACAGTGATTTCCACAAAAAGAAAATGTGTTTCTCCTCTCACGTCCTCTATGCTTGGCTTGTCACTCATGTTGTCAACAACCGAAAATAAGTTAGGGAGTTGATCCCCTATGCCTTAAGCTGTGATGTAAAGATCATGACTTCTCTTGAATGGGTTGAGGTCTTGAAAAGTCTCAACGATCTCCAGATCCGCTGGTTTACCACTGCTTGTTGGAAGGAAAGGCCTATGGTGGTGTTCAGCTGTGTAAGTTTCCAGAATGTGCCTCTCATGGGAACACAAGGGTGTATCAACTATAATCCTTCACTGACCTTAAGACAACTCGGTTACCCAATGCGGAATTCACCCTCCGAAAGCATGCTGTCTCGCTTTTACCTCTATAAGGGGAGTCCTAAATGCGAAGACTTGCTTCGGCGAGTTCTGCAAGCATGGGAGTCCGTAGTGCATAAGGAAGGCGAAGAGCTGTCCAAGAGAACCAGTAGCATCACCTTTAACCAATGGCTCAAAGAGAGGCTTCAAAATGCAAAATTACCAAATCAAGGGGCACTATCCCTTGAAGAGGAGATATCAGAGCCTTACACTCCTACCTTTGAGGAGTTGAATGAAGTCAAGTCAGCCTTAGCAAAAGTGGAGGAAGAAAAGAAGGCATTGCAAACAGAATTGGAGAAAACGACCATAGAGAAAGAAAGGTTAGAGGAAGAAGATGCTATCAAGATGATCGCTGTTGAGGAGAGCGTCAAGCGATTCAAAAGAGAAGAGAAAAGCAAGCTAGAGGCTCAGAAATACCTGAGGGGAGCTAGAGAGGAACTCCAAAGGTGCAAGCAGAAAACAAGAAAAGCACTTGAGGAAGCCGAAGAGTGGAAGAGTATAGCAACTAAGTCAAGACAAGAATCCCGCTTGGTAGTAGAATTGAAAGGTCAGCTAAGGAACCTTGACCGAGAGAGGAGTTCTATTGAAGATATCCTTAAGGAGTATCAGCAAGCTCTGAGGTTCGAACAAGGAAGATCTGAGGAACTGGGGAGGAATCTCAGGTGTCTAGAAGGGGCTTATAGGCAAGTGCAAGCAGAAAGCCAGTACTGGGGGAAACGCTTCATGGCATTGGTTGGCAAAATAGAGGATCAAGAAATCATCAAGGAGCTAAGAGAGGAGATTCAGCTTTGGAAGAACAAATTTTCAAAGGTGGCAGAGCTAGCTAGCCAAGCCATTGCGGGAGTCCCCAAGAATTTGAAAATAGCCGAGGCCGAGATGCACTTCCTCAATACCCCACCCGAGGTTTACCAGTTTGTGAAATTCTGCAGGGCTTTAATCACGGAGTTCAGAGAGCGATCCCGAGATGCGAACGTCAGCAAGAAAAGGAAGAGTGTCGGAGATTTCAAAGCTCTTTGTATTTGAGCTGTTTATTTGTACCTTTCATTTTGAGTATTTACTTTCCATTTGAGTATTGTATTCCTGAATATTGTACTCCATATGAATATTGTACTATCCTTCTCTTTAAGGAAGTTGTTAAGGCTTTTGTTTGAATTCCCGATGTATGAAGTGTGCTGACTTGCTATTTCGATTCCCCTCTCATTGCATTTCCCAAATTAATTAAAAGAGAGAGAGAGAAAAAACGATTATGTGCTTATGACAAGACGAACTATGTCGCGATTCCTGGCATCAAGCAACATAAAATCATATGCATCTGCATTGCATTCATTCATTAATTCATTCACGAGCTCATATAAGTGTTCCATCAACAGAAAGTAAGGCAAGCTGGTTGGCCAACATCGTTATTGGACACGTTCTTAAGCAAGAGGCATGGCAACGATTCTGAACGATCTTGATCAGTCCCATCCAAGTGCGGAGAATCCGAATCAGGCAAATCTGAGCTCAGAGATCAGAAACGAGACAGGCCCAAGTCCAGTAGTGCAGAATCAGGGTAACCCAACTCCGGATAGTTCCAGTCAAGGTGACCAAGAAATCAGAAATGAGATGAATGCTATGAAGGCACAGATGTCAGAGATGATGAGAGTCCTGCTGTCCCTGAAGAATGGAAATGACTACCAAGCTGCTCAATGGCCTCCTTTTGGACTGCCTCTAGGCTACACTCCTCCTTCAAACCCAGAAGTTAACCAAGGAACTGGTCCTTTGGTGAATGTCGAGAATGGACAACCTGCATCTGCAGGATCAGAGGGAGCAATGGGAGAACCTCGGGTTCAGTCTCCACGTCCCATTGTCATACCTCAGGTGACTCCACAAGGCTTTACTCCCCAGCCAGCTGCAAATCCTCAGGCCCAAAGCCTCATTCTTGGGAACTCTGCTTATCCTCATGCTCCGCATGCAGTCTCAACCATGGCTCCAATGTTCCATCCCCACCTTGGAATGAACAGTTTCCCCCAAGGCTATTATGTTGAGCACCAACAAACTAGAGAAAAGTTTCAGGTATTAGAAGAGCGCTTAAAAATGATTGAAGGATCAGGCTCTAGATCGAGAGAGGCTCGCGATTTATGTCTCATTCCCGATGTGGTTTTACCTCCTAAGTTCAAAGTGCCTGATTTCGATAAGTACCGAGGTGTAACTTGCCCTAAGAGCCATCTGACCATGTACTGTAGAAAAATGTCTACGCATTCTCATGATGACAAGCTGTTAATTCACTGCTTCCAAGAGAGCCTTGCTGGGGCATCTCTTAACTGGTACATGCAGCTAGAACCGTCCCAGATTCGTTTTTGGAAAGACTTGGCTGATGCCTTCCTCAGACAGTACCAGTACAACACAGATATGGCGCCGGATAGAACACAGTTACAGAGCATGGCAAAGAGGGACAACGAGTCATTTAAAGAGTATGCCCAGCGGTGGAGGGCTCTAGCTGCACAAGTGTCACCACCTCTGTTAGAAAAGGAATTAGTCTTCATGTTTATGGAAACTTTGCCTCCATTATACTATGATCGGTTGGTCGGCAGTGTGTCCTCCAACTTTTCAGATATGGTAATCATCGGCGAGAGATTAGAAAATGGGCTGAGGAGCGGCAAGATTGCCCACGGTTTCGCAGGTACAAGCACCCATAAAAAGCCGTTTTCCGGATTTCCAAAGAAGAAGGAAGGAGAGACCAACACCATTACCATAAGCCCACCTTATCAACCACAAGATACCCCTGTCCCCACTCAAACACAACCAACCCGCTCACCACAAAGTAATCACCATAGAAATTATCAAGGCAGAAAACGGACCACCTTTGATCCCATTCCTATGTCATACACCGACCTCTTTAACTACCTTTTCACCAACGAGCTCATCAACACCAGACCCATGAAACCAGTCCAACCACCTTACTTCCGAGGATACAATCCCAACATTACCTGCAGATTTCATGAAGGGGCAGTCAGACATGCTGTGGAAGACTGCAAGGCCTTCAAACTTGTAGTGCAAGATCTGATTAACACCAAAGGGATAACCTTCAAACAAGAAAACCCAAGCATTACAACTAACCCGCTGCCTGGTCATGAAGAACTTGCAACCAATGCCATCCTTGACACGGGAGGCCAACCCTAATCAGAACTGTGGAGTGTATTCAGACACCACTGAAGGTCATTCATGCAGAGCTGTGCAAGTTTGGGGTCATCAAGAAAGGCTGTACTCAGAAAGAAGTCTGTACTGATGATAATTGTGCTGGGGCATGTGAGGCCTTCGAGATAGTTTTGCAAGACCTGTTGGATCGTCATATAATCCAAATAGGTGTGCAAGAAAAAGAGGAAGATGTGTTGACTTTCCAGTCTGATAAGAACAGAAGTGTCCAGAAGCCTATTGAGGTCCCGTATAGTCAAAAGCCGAGCATGGAGAAACCTAAGACAATTGTGATCCCTATCCCAGCTCCTTATCAAAAGGATAGTGCTGTTCCGTGGAGTTATGGTGTGCCAGTTCAAACTCAGAATCCTCAAGCTGTTCCCGATGTCACAAACATTGCGGGAAGCAGCGGAGTCACTAGAAGCGGACGTGTCTATGTCCCTGAAGCCCTTAAAGTGGGTCCATCAAAAGAGGATGAGGAAAGAATTCGAAAGGGTAAGGGTAAAGAGCAAGAGCCCGTGGAAAGTAGCAGGGTGTCAGAGCAAGAAGCTTCCGAATTTCTGAGAATCATGCGGCAAAGCGATTACAAAGTGGTGGACCAGCTGAACCACACTCCTGCAAAGATCTCTATCATGTCCTTGCTGCTCAGTTCAGAGGCCCACCGCGCTGCCCTAGTGAAAGTGCTGAATGAAGCCCATGTAGCCCAAGACATCACTGTTAACCAGCTTGACGGCATCGTAGGGAACATCGTCGCTTCCAACTATATTACCTTTACTGATGACGAGCTCACCTTTGAAGGAAAGGGACATAATCAAGCATTGCACATTTCAGTCAGATGTGGTGAATATACACTTTCTCGGGTCCTAATAGACAATGGATCCTCTTTGAATGTCATGCCCAAATCTACAATGAACAGGCTAGACGTAGACTGTTCATATATGAAGCCTAGCTCAACGCTAGTCAGAGCATTCGACGGATCCAAGAAAGAGGTTATCGGGGAAATAGAGTTTCCAGTGCAGATAGGGCCTGAGGTGTTTTATGTGAACTTTCAAATCATGGACATCGCATTATCCTACAGCTGTCTCCTGGGAAGACCTTGGATTCATGCTGCAGGAGCTGTTCCTTCATCTCTCCATCAGAGGCTTAAGTTTGTAGTCGACAACAAACTGATAGTCGTCTTTGGAGAAGAAGAGTCTATGATTAACAAGCCCCATCCCTCTCAATACGTCGAGGCTGCAGAGGAATCCCTTGAAACTTCTTTTTAGTCATTGGAAATTGCAAATGCCGCTTTCGCGGGAGAGGAAGCCCCACTGCCTGCACCAAGAATGTCCAATGCTGATATCATGGTCGCCAAGGTCATGCTGAGAAATGGTTACCAGATCGGAAAGGGTTTAGGAAGGTCCGAGCAAGGAATTCTAGCACCTGTCCAGTTGCAAGAGTACAAGGATAGATGTGGGTTAGGATATTGGCCCACTCAAGCTGATAAGAAGAGAATGGCTGAGGAGAAGCGAGAAAGAAGACTAGCTAAGCTTCAGGGGCGAGAACGAAGCTTGAAGAGGGTTCCCATCTGTGATCTCAAGCAGTGCTTCAAGAGCGCGGGCATGCTGGACCCCAATCAGGTGGCTGTCATTGGGGAAGAATCAGCTGTGGAAGACAAGAGTGTGGACCTGGTGCGTCGCAGTGCTGCAAATGAAGAGCTCGGCAATTGGAAGATCATCGATTTCCCTGTTGCTTTCATTTCAAAGTAATGATTTTGTAATGCGAATCCTTTGGCTCTGCCCAAGGCCTCAGGACATTTCATAAGGGCATGCATGTTTTTCCTTCGAATATCATCAATCAATAAAATGTTGTTTTGAATTCTCAAATGAATAAAATCGTTTTTCATACCATTATTGTGTGTCTTCATCTTGTGTTTCTATTTTGCTTGTTCATTCTGTTTCCATTCCCGTAAATGCAGATCTAAAATGAACATCTTTGAAAATAATGACGCCAATGATTCATATGTTAACTTTGATTACCCCGTTAACCAAGCCGAGGAGGATGTTGAGGATGACTGGGAAACTCCTCCAGAATTGATGAGAATGGTTGGGCAAGAGGAAAAGGTTGTTCAGTCGCATGGGGAATCTGTAGAGACAATCAATCTGGGCACAGAGGACAGTAAGAAAGAAGTCAAGGTTGGCACTTCGATGAATGAAAGTGAGCGTAAGAGGCTAATTCAACTCCTGCATGATTATGATGATGTCTTCGCATGGACTTACCAGGATATGCCAGGGTTAGATACTGATATAGTGGTGCACAAGCTTCCAGTCAAGCCTGAGTGTCCTCCAGTGAAGCAGAAACTGAGAAGGATGAAACCAGAAATGTCCTTAAAGATCAGAGATGAGGTGAAAAAGCAGTTTGATGCTGGTTTCCTAGCGGTAGCAAAATATCCGCAATGGGTTGCTAATATTGTGCCGGTTCTGAAAAAGGACGGGAAAGTCAGAATGTGTGTTGATTACCGAGATCTGAATCGGGCCAGTCCCAAAGACGATTTTCCCCTGCCTCATATTGATGTCTTAGTGGATAGTACAGCGCAGCATTCACTGTTCTCCTTCATGGATGGGTATTCAGGGTACAATCAGATTAGAATGGCTCCTGAAGATATGGAGAAGACAACTTTCACAACTCTTTGGGGAACGTTCTGTTACAGAGTCATGCCTTTCGGGTTGAAGAACGCCGGTGCTACCTATCAAAGGGCTATGGTCACATTGTTTCACGACATGATGCACAAGGAGATCGAAGTCTACGTGGACGATATGATTGCAAAGTCTAAAACCGATGAGGAACACATTGTCAATTTGCAAAAGCTCTTTGAACGGTTGAGAAAGTTCATGCTCAGATTAAATCCGGCCAAGTGTACCTTCGGTGTGCGATCAGGGAAGTTGCTGGGATTCATTGTCAGCCAAAGGGGGATACAAGTTGACCCAGTCAAGGTGCGGGCAATTCTTGAAATGCCGGTGCCTAAAACAGAGAAGGAGATCCGTGGTTTCCTTGGAAGACTGAACTACATCTCTAGGTTCATATTCCAGTTAACCGCCACATGTGAACCAATCTTCAAGCTGTTATGCAAGAATCAAGAGACTAAATGGAATGACGATTGCCAAGAAGCTTTCGAAAAGGTCAAGAAATATCTTCAGAATCCACCTATCTTGATGCCTCCTGTACCCGGCAGACCTCTCATCCTGTACCTAACTGTGCTAGACAACTCAATGGGCTGTGTGTTGGGACAACATGATGAATCCGGGAAGAAAGAGCATGTCATCTACTATCTGAGCAAGAAGTTTACTGACTGTGAAACAAGGTACTCGTTGCTAGAAAAGACTTGTTGTGCATTAGCTTGGGCTGCTCACCGTTTGAGGCAGTACATGCTAAGTCACACTACTTGGTTGGTATCTAAAATGGATCCTATCAAGTACATCTTCGAGAAGCCCGCACTTACAGGGAGAATTGCCCGTTGGCAAATGCAGTTGTCAGAATATGACCTCCTGTACGTCACTCAGAAAGCCATCAAGGGTAGCGCGCTGGCCGAGTACCTAGCACATCAGCCTATCGAAGACTATCAGTCGATGCAGTATGACTTTCCAGACGAGGATATCATGGCCCTATTTGAAGAAGGGAAATCCCCGGGAGATGAAAGATGGAGAGTGATATTTGATGGTGCCTCCAACATATATGGGCACGGAGCTGGGGCAGTACTGATTTCCCCTGATAGTCGCTTCATCCCATTCACTACCAGACTGAGTTTCTATGTCACAAACAATATTGCAGAATATGAGGCATGTATTCTTGGCATTCAGGCAGCCCTAGATTGGAAAGTTAAGAGACTAGATGTGTATGGAGATTCAGCTCTAGTCATTCACCAGGTAAACGGCGATTGGGAGACCAGAGATCCCAAGTTGATTCCTTACCGAGACTACATCCGAGAGTTTGTTGAGCCTTTTGAGGAAATCACATTTCAGCATCTTCCTCGCAATGAGAATCAGTTGGCTGATGCACTGGCCACTTTGTCTTCAATGTTCAACATCAACTGCGACAAAAACTTGACTCACATCAGAATTCAGCATCGGGATCTGCCAGCCCATCACTACTGCGCAGCAATTGAAGAAGAATCTGATCGTAAACCCTGGTATCATGACATCAAGCAGTACATCTTGAACAGAGAGTATCCTCCCGGGGCCTCCGAGAATGACAAGAGAACACTCAGAAGGTTGTCGATGAATTTCTTCTTGAGCGGCGAGGTGCTCTATAAAAAGAATCATGATAAGGTACTCCTCAGGTGTGTGACAAAGGAGGAATCAGAAAGAATTATGAGAGATGTCCATGAAGGCTCGTTTGGGGTTCATTCCAGCGGACATACCATGGCAAGAAAGATATTGAGGGCCGGCTACTATTGGTTGCAAATGGAATCCGACTGTTACAGCTTTGTGAGGAAGTGCCACAAGTGCCAGATCTATGCCGATCATATCCATGTGCCACCTGCTTCCTTAAATGTTCTGACTGCATCTTGGCCGTTCTCAATGTGGGGAATGGATGTCATTGGTCCTATTGAGCCTAAAGCGTCAAACGGGCATCGCTTCATTCTAGTCACCATTGACTACTTCACCAAATGGGTTGAAGCCGCCTCGTACTCCAGCATAACCAGCTCTGTGGTTGCTAAGTTCGTAAAAAGAGATCTGGTTTGTCGCTATGGCCTTCCAGACAAGATCATCACAGACAATGGTAGCAACCTGAACAGCAAGATGATGAAAGAGCTGTGCAAAGACTTCAAAATCCAACATCATAATTCTTCTCCATACCGTCCCAAAATGAATGGGGCAGTCGAAGCAGCCAATAAGAACATCAAGAGGATCGTGCAAAAGATGGTAGTAACCTATAAAGATTGGCATGAGATGCTTCCTTTCACTCTGCACGGGTATCGTACCTCCGTGCGCACTTCAACCGGGGCAACCCCCTTCTCTTTTGTTTTTGGGTAGGAAGCAGTCCTCCCTATCGAAGTTGAGATACCCTCCCTGCGGGTGTTGATGGAAACCAAGTTGGAAGAAGCTGAATGGGTTCAAGCTCGTCTAGACCAGTTGAACCTCATTGAGGAGAAAAGAATTGCTGCCCTGTGTCATGGACAACTGTATCAACAAAGGATGAAAACAGCTTTCGACAAGAAAGTGCGTCCTCGAGAATTCAAAGAAGGAGACCTCGTGCTCAAAAAGATGCTGCCTATTCAGAGTGACCCTCGTGGGAAATGGGCTCCTAGCTATGATGGACCCTATGTGGTAAAGAAAGCCTTCTCTGGAGGAGCATTGATACTCACCAGCATGGATGGTGAAGAACTCAGAAACCCAGTCAATTCAGATTCAGTCAAGAAAGACTACGCCTGAGAAAAATGAAAAGAAAAAGAGAAAGATGAGCCAAGCAAGAATTAGCTCGCTAGGTTGAAAACCCGAAAGGGCGGCCTAGGCAAAAAAAGAGTGACCCGGTGGACTGAAAACTCGCAAAGAGCGGTCCAGGCAAAAATTAGGGTCAGAGAAGTTGGACTTAAAAGAAAAAGAGGCAAGCAGCACCTCCAAAGGTTTGGATAAAAGGGTGATCAAGGCTGCAAGTATGGGTGATTGGCACACTTCAAAGATGAAAAGCGCTCCTAAGATCTGTTGCGTCCATTTTTCTTGTTTTTTTTCTTAGTTTCAAAAAATTCCAATGTACTCTTTTCAGTCGGCGTGACCTTCTGCACGTTCGGTTTCCATATGAATAAAAGTCCAAGTTTTTCACTCCATCTGTTTGTTGTTTTACCATTTGCTTTCTTTTCATTTCTGCTTTAAAATGATGTTTTATGGTAGATGATAAATGATTATGAAAATGTGCATAAATCAGAGCATTAAAATCATTGCGAAATTTTTGAAAATTACAAAGAAAAGAGATGATCTTTCAGTCAGGTAAAATTCACAAGAACTAGACAAAAAGCACTGATTGCATCAAAACAAATCTCAAAAAGGTTGGAGCGTGGCTCTCGCACTGTCATCATGGTGTTAGCCTGTAATTTCGACAGGCTTCATTGAAAATGGTCAACAAGGCCTGACTTATATTTCGACGAAGACCAAATTATTTCGACAGAGAAAATGGTCATGCGCAAGGTAAACTCGACAAGCTTCCGGGGAAGCAAAAGCAAGAGAGAGGAAAATGGACACAAGCTTTCGACAGACAGAAAATAGAGCAGTTATGCGCTGAAGACTAGCAGTTGGTCGAAGCGTGATAGAGCGGTTCTGGTCGAAAGTAGGAGTAGCAGTTATTAATTTTCAAATTTCTAGGCAGTTACTTAGTTCAGTTTTTCCCCCTCTTTTCCTTTGTATAAATAGTAGTTTCTGAGAAGAAACAGAGGTCGCAAATCACAATACACAACCCGATTCCTGAAACTCTAACTTCCAAGCCAGAGCGAAAAACGAGTGGAAGAATCGCTGTGCGTGATCGTGTACCACTTTTACGATTCAATGCAATTTATTTGTCTTTTCTTTACAATTCATGCACCATTTACTGCTTCTTTTCTTTTCAATTCTGTTAATCATTGCAAATCGTCCCCTTTTCTACATTTTTTGAGATTTTTCTAGTTTGATCTCACAAACCTTCTAATAAAACTAGTGATTGTTTGCTAAAAACACCAGCAAACAAATTGGCACGCCCAGTGGGACTTTGCCTTTGATTTCGTTCATTTTCGTACTCTCTTATTTGTATTCGCTGTTGTATGCACTTAAGAAGTGGTAAAATGGTTCGTTCCAGTAAGAATAATGCGTCTAGTTCCAACCCTGTGGTTTCACAAGGGCAAGGAACAACAATGGATTCTGCGAGCATTAGCGCAGGACCATCATCGTCAACAACTGTTCCTTCATTATCAATGACTAATGTTGGTTCAACGCAGTCGGAAATGGCATCTTTGCCTATGTCTTTGCCGTTAAGTGCAGGGCTTCATAGCCCTTACATGGCAATGGGAAACGGTTTGGACCCACGTTTGAATAACGTGCATCTACCCCCATTTCCTCTGGGAATGTATGGCATGCCTACTGGAATGCCACATATTTCGACCTTTTCCCCTACACATGTCTCTTCTGAGAGTGTATTTGGTCGGAATCCCCCAGCATTAACCAATACGTCTTTGTTGGCCTTAAGACAGCAAGTAGACGAGAGTAATCACGATATGGTTAATATGCTTACCCAACAAATTGGTACAGTTTTCAATCCATTGATTCAAAATACCAATAACAATTACCAAATGTTGGCAAATCAGATAAGTAGGATTGCAGATTTCTTTGGGGCTCCAGCGGTTAATAATAGGCAAGTTCCTATTATTGCGGGTAATGCGTCGCCAGTTAACCCCCAAGAAGCAGTTGCAGTCGAAGCGTCCACAATTGTAGGCGAACTACAAGGGGCAGTAAACCACGTCCCTGAAGTAGTTTTGGTAAATAGACACCAGAACGCTGATGAAGTTGTTCGACAAGTGCAACAACACAATGTTGGCGCAGAAAACAATATAGCTACTTTAGTCGAAACTATTTTGGCGTAAAATAGCCTTAACATAGGTTTACAAAGGCCTAACTTCGTATCACCATTATGTGAATACGTATTACAAACTGAGTTACCAAGGGGATGGAAAGTTCCCAAGTTTACTAAGTTTGGTGGTGATACAAATGAGTCCACAGTCGAACACATTGCTCGTTTCTTGACTGAGGCTGGGGACTTAGCACAAAATGAGAATTTGAAGATGAAATACTTTCCAAATTCTCTAACTAAAAATGCTTTCACTTGGTTCATGACCTTACCCCCTGGTTCTATGTTCACATGGGGGCAATTAGAAAAGGCATTCCATGCACAGTTTTACATGGGCCAGTCGAAAATTAGTCTTAAAGAATTGGCTAGTGTTCGGCGCAAAATGCCTGAAACTATTGATGATTACTTAAACAGATTTAGGCTGTTGAAATCTCGTTGCTTCACACAAGTCCCTGAACATGAGCTTGTCGAAATGGCTGCTGGTGGCCTTGATTACTCAATTAGAAAGAAATTAGACACATCTCATTTGAGAGATATGGCTGAATTGGCTGATAGAGTTCGACAAATTGAAAGGCTTAGAGAGGAAAAATCTAGGTCGAATAGGTATCATAAAAAAGAAAAAGTGGCATATGTCGAAGAAGAATTCGACGTTACATATAGTAATGTCGAAGAAGAGGAGATAGACGTGGCTGAACTTAAGCCTGGTCCTCCTTATACCTGTAAATTATTAAGGCCTGCGAATGGGAATAACCCTGTAGAGCCTAAGAATGATAGATTTATGCCTAAGACTTATACTTTTGATGTTACTAAATGTGATGAAATTTTTGATCTTTTAGTAACTGATGGTCAAATATTAGTGCCTAAAGGCCTTAAAATACCAACTCTTGACCAAAGAAAGAAAAAGGGTTATTGTAAGTTCCATAATTTTTTGGGACATAACACTGACCGTTGTGTGCTTTTCAGGGATATTGTACAAAAAGCAGTGGACGAAGGAAGACTCAAATTTGCTGATAAGAAAATGAAAGCTCCTATGCAGATTGATGTTGATCCATTGCCTAAGGCTGAAGCTATGTATTCTGAACCTGTCGAAGCTGATGTAGGCATGGTGGATGCTCAAATGGCAGACCCTCCTAAGTATGTCAAGACTGCCACCGGGAAATTAAAAGGTTTTCTGTACGCTGAAGGTAAGAAACAGGAAGTGACCCTAAAAGAATATGAGGGGAAGATACATGCTGTGTATCCAAAGGCTGAGGAAGAATTGATAGATTTCCTCAATCGGTGTAAGTGGAATAACTTTGAAGTTATGCTTTGCCCAAGATGCAGCGCTGTCTTCGACAAAGAAGCAGCCAAAGCTGTCGAAGGTTATCAGGATCAACAACAACGTAAAAGAAAATGGCTTGATAACAGGCCGAAATTTGACTTTGCAAAAGGAGATCTTCCTGGCTATAAGGCTAATGTGTCAACAAAGCCTTCAACAAGCAAACGACAATTTGCTAAGGAGAAGTCCTCAGCGAAAGGGTATTTGAAGCTGTCAACAAATAAATCCTTTGTCCCAAGTGCTAGTGCTCCTGTCGAAGCGTGGATGCCCAATAATCAACGTGCTAAAGCTGTCAAGCCAGATACGGATGCTGTTAAGTTTAATTATAAGAATAACTATAAGGGTAAGAACCCCATGACTAGAACACAGTGGCGTCGTTACCAAAGACAACAGAAGAAGAAGGCACACTTTGACATTAACAAGGTTCCAAGTCATTTGGCTAATAACCATGTTCCACGCAGTACGATTGACATTAATCAAGTTCCACGCAGCATAATAGTGGCGAAGAGTGAGGTTCACAAAGCTGAAGTTGCCACAAAGAGGAATGCTGATGTTGCTAGTCATGTGTGTGCAGCGAATAAGGCCAAAGGCAAGGCTGTGGTAACAGAAAAGCCAAGAAGGCCTGCTCTTGAAAGAATATTTCCTCCATTGTCAACAGTGAAAGAAAAGAATGCTGATTTCGACATGGATGAAGACATGGAGTCTGATTTTGATGATTCTGAAGATGATTTCGACGTTGTTTGCAATGTGGTATCAATACTGCCTCTTGAGTATGATGTTATCACAGTACCAAATGATGTTGAAGAGGATTTTACAGAGGATATGGCTCATCACAGGCCAATGTGTTACTATGTGATGAACAATGGTTATGTTGAAGACCAAATGGCTACCTTCGAGAAGCCAGATATGAGTATGCAAAACCACTTGAAACCCCTGTATGTTCAAGCCAAAGTCAATGGTGTTGGAATTAACAAAGTGTTAGTGGATGGTGGAGCTGCAGTGAATTTAATGCCACATGGTCTTTTGAAGAAGATTGGTAAGTTCGACACTGACCTCAGGCCACATAACATTGTCTTAAGCAACTATGAAGGAAAAACTGGCCATTCTTTGGGGGCCATTGAGGTGGACTTAGTCGTTGGTTCCATAAAGAGGACTACATTGTTCTTAGTGATAGCCTCTAAAGCGAATTTCAATTTACTCCTTGGTAGAGAGTGGATCCATGGAGTTGGTGCTGTCCCTTCAACTTTGCATCAACGTTTAGTAATGTGGAAGGAAGATGGTTTGGTAGAGTATGTCGAAGCAGATCAGAGCTACTTCCGAGCTGATGTCAATCAAATTACCAAGGAAAATTTTGAGAAACAAATGGCGAAGATTGCGCCATGTTCATCTTCTAATGAGGCATATGTTCCTGCGGATAATGTTCTTGCCTCAGTTCATCTTGACCCAAATTATGGTTTTGTTTGGGAAAGAGAAATAATGCGAGATGATAGTGTCTATCCTGATGGTGTTCTTCGACCAACGGGGTGGAACACTGGTTCTTGAAAATGTTCTTATGTCAGTGCCCAATGCATGGGACAAAATTACGGCTTATATGGCCGAAAACAAGTTTAAAGCGGCTATAGAGGCCGAAATTATTCAACAAACGATGGCTGTCGAAGCCAGTGAGTTACATGAAGGAAATGGCATAGTCATAGATGAAAGACTTGACTGCATTTATGATGATGATCCATTAGGTTTTGAAAAGGATCCTAGAGATTCGGCAAAGCATATGCAAGCTCAAGACCCGTTAGAAGAAGTTGATTTGGGAAATGGCTCAATAAAACGGCCAACTTATATTAGTGCAAATATTGAAGCTTCTCTAAAAACCCAAGTCATCACATTGCTAAGGGAGTTCAAAGACTGCTTTGCTTGGGATTACGACGAAATGCCTGGGTTAAGTCGAGAAGTAGTGGAAATTCAATTACCAATTCGACCAGGGAAGAAACCAGTGAAGAAAGTGCCAAGAAGATTTGCCCCTCAAGTGTTGGCTAAGATCAAAGAGGAAATCGAAAGGCTATTCAGAAACAAATTCATCAGAACTGCCAGGTATGTCGAATGGTTAGCCAATATAGTTCCTGTAATAAAGAAAAATGGGACTCTTAGAGTTTGCATAGACTTTAGGGATTTAAATAATGCAACTCCCAAGGATGAATACGCAATGCCTGTGGCAGAAATGCTAATAGATTCAGCAGCAGGATTTGATTATCTTAGTATGCTCGATGGTTATTCTGGGTATAATCAAATCTTCATTGCTGAAGAGGATGTGTCGAAAACTGCTTTTAGATGTCCAGGGGCATTGGGTGTTTATGAATGGGTAGTAATGCCCTTTGGATTAAAGAATGCTGGTGCTACATATCAGAGGGCCATGAATTCTATGTTTCATGATTTTATTGATGATTTTATGCAAGTACACATAGATGATGTGGTGGTTAAATCTTCCTCAGAAAGTGGTCATTTAGACCATCTCCGCCGTTCTTTTGAAAGAATGAGGAAATATGGATTGAAAATAAATCCATTAAAATGTGCCTTTTGTGTACGTGCAGGTGATTTCTTGGGTTTTATAGTGCACAAAAAAGGCATTGAAATCAATCAAAATAAGACTAAGGCAATTATGGAAACGAAGGCCCCTTCGACCAAAAAGGAGCTTCAGTCGTTGCTGGGAAAAATCAATTTCCTTCGAAGATTTATATCAAATCTAAGTGGCAAAACACAAGTTTTTTCGCCATTGTTAAGACTGAAGAAGGAAGAAGAGTTCAAATGGGAACCAATGCATCAAGCAGCCTTCGACGAAATCAAGTCTTATTTGATGAAACCACCAATTTTGTTGCCTGTTATTAAACACAAAGTGCTCAAATTGTATATAGCAGCTTCTGATAGAACAATAGGTAGCATGTTAGCACAAGAGGATGATAGTGGTGTCGAAAGAGCCATTTATTACCTCAGTAGGGTCTTAAATGATGCCGAAACGAGGTACACTCCTATAGAAAAGTTGTGCCTTTGTTTGTATTTCTCGTGTACAAAGTTAAAGCAATATATAAAACCAGCTGATGTTTCTGTTTATTCGCATTTTGATGTTATTAAGCATATGCTGTCGAAACCAATAATGCATAGCCGAATTGGTAAATGGGCTTTGGCTTTGTCAGAATACAACTTAACTTATCAACCTCTAAAATCAATTAAAGGACAAGTGGTTGCTGATTTTATAGTAGACCATTCTGTTGTCGAAGAAACATTAAGTTTTGTAGACGTATATCCTTGGAGGTTGTACTTTGATGGTTCAAGCCATAAACATGGAGTTGGGATTGGTATTTTAATAATATCTCCTACTAACATTCCAACGAAGTATAAGTTTAAAATTCGAGATGTTTGTTCCAATAATGAAGCTGAGTATGAGGCTTTAATAGTAGGCCTTGAAATTTTACTTGAGCTGGGGGCAAGTCATGTCGAAATAAAAGGTGACTCTGAGTTGGTTGTCAAACAATTGACAAGGGAGTACAAATGCATTAAAGAGCACCTTATCAGATACTTTGTTGTTGCCAATGCTTTGTTAAAAAGATTTGAGTCTGTTCACTTAGAACATTTACCACGAATTGATAATCAAGTGGCAAATGAATTGGCACAAATTGCTTCAGGCTATAAAGTTTCAAAACAAAGCCTGGAAGAGTTAATTGAAATAAAGGATAAAATCATTTCTAATGACTATTCTTCGTCACTATTGTCAACACCAAAAACTGGGGGGGCAACAGATACAAACGCAAACGAGGAACTAGTCATTGTCGAAAAACGTCAATTTTTTGGTGACTTTGACTTAGCAGAAATTTTTGCTCTTGACAATATGACCAATAATGATTGGCGAAGGCCTATTGTGGAATATTTGCAAAATCCCACAAGAAATACCAATAAAAAGGTAAAATACAGAGCTTTGAGCTATGTGATAATTGGAAACGAATTGTTTAAAAAGACTCCTGAAGGAGTACTATTAAAATGTCTTAGTGAAAATGAGGCATATTTAGCAGTTTCTGATACACATAGTGGAGCATGTGGTTCACACCAAGTAGGCCACAAAATGAAGTGGTTATTATTTCGACAAGGAATGTATTGGCCAACTATGCTGAAAGATTGCATAGAATTTGCTAAGGGATGCCAAGAGTGTCAAAAGCATGCTGGGATACAACATGTACCTGCAAATGAATTGCATGCCATAGTCAAACCTTGGCCATTTAGAGGTTGGGCTCTAGATGTGATTGGAGAGATAAAGCCAACTTCGTCGAAGGGCCATAGATATATCCTTGTGGGAATTGATTACTTCACCAAATGGGTTGAAGCTATACCTTTAGCCAATGTTGATCAAGAAGCAGTGATAAGGTTTATTCAAAATCATATCATTTATAGGTTTGGAATTCCAGAAACCATTACTACAGATCAGGGATCAGTTTTCACTGGTAGAAAAATGGTAGAGTTTGCTTCTGAAATTGGTTTTAAGTTATTGACTTCGACACCATATTATGCGCAAGCCAATGGTCAAGTAGAAGCTGCCAATAAAGTTATTATTAATTTGATTAAAAAGCATGTTGGGCAGAAACCCAAAAATTGGCATAATACCCTTGATCAAGCATTATGGGCTTGTCGAAATTCACCCAAAGAATCTATCAACACTACTCCTTATAAGCTAACATTTGGACACGATGCAGTGTTGCCTGTTGAAATTTGTCTACAATCAACAAGAATTCAAAGACAATGGGAGATTCCCTCTGATTATTATTGGAATATGATGCTTGATGAATTGGTTGATTTAGACGAAGAAAGGTTATTAGCTTTAGATATGCTTATTCGACAGAAAGAGAGGGTAGCTAAAACTTATAACAAAAAGGTTAAGTTTAAAGCCTTTGATTCAGGTGATCTAGTGTGGAAGGTCCTATTGCCTGTGGATAAAAAAGATAGAGTCTTTGGTAAATGGTCCCCAAGTTGGGAAGGACCATTTAAAATTTTACAAGTTTATTCAAACGGCGCATATGAGGTCAAAGAGATTGGCGCTGATGAAAGAATTTTGCGTATAAATGGCAAATACTTGAAAAAGTATAAGCCAACGTTGCAAGAAGTTAAAATAACGCTGGAATAAATATAAAGAAAGCGTAAAAACATGGCATTTAAGTTGCCAAAACATTGTCGAAAGCACAGAATAAAAATTGCTCAAGAATAAAATGGAAGAAATTTCATTATAATGTTGCCAAGTTACATGTGCCCAAGGAGGCATTTGTGAATTACATAGTGCCGAAAGGGTAAATAAACTAGGCATAAATAAAACGCTGAATTGCAGTTGGTCTTTTACGACCAAGTAACTTCTCTTTTGGGTGGTCTTCTTCGACCACGTTGACGCTTCCCGTCGTTCGGGGGGTCATTCTTTCGTCTGCGCGTTAGGCTTGTAAGCCTTTCAACTGGGCGTTTCCTTGCTTGGTAAACCTCAGGAAGCCCTTCAGAGAGGAGATATTGATGTGAAGAGAATGGGGAGAAACCCTCTAAGCTTCCCCAAGGAAGACAGTCATCATCAAGGCAAAACACCTGATGAATCTTCCTGCTCCCACTTTGAGTCTCCCGCATAAACTCAGAAAGTTGCAAGATCAAGTGACATGAAGAAAAAAGGAGCAAAGTCATAATTCGCAGAGATCAAAAACCATCACTTTGAACCTCCAGGCAACCTCACTGCAATTATGAGAGATGAGGTTACGCGGAAGACTCAAAGCAAAGGGAATGATCCTGGAACGGGAAAGGAAAAGAGGAAAAATCATGGAGTGGTGAAGATGAGAAACAAAACTCTTCTATTTATAAGGAGAAGTATGAAAGAGCGTCAGTTGGTTACGAGTTTGGCGTTCCGAGAAGTGAGGCATCACTTTAATTACGGCGTTAGTAACGTAACGGAAGATGGTGGAACCATTCAAAGTTAAAACAGAGAATCAGTAAACATAGTCAAAGGCCGAAATTACAGGCTGTTCAAGTTCAAGGTTTGAATATGGATTATTGATGGCAACTTATGAGGTAAAAGAAGTGGAAGAATTGGAGAAGCCTTATAGGAAATGGTGAGATAAGGCATTTACTGAGAAGTAAAACGTTGAAGGCCACGTAATACACCAATATAGGAGTAACGTCAACAACACTTAACAGTGGTGACATCAGGTATACAGCTATTTTACTCAAGTGCAAAGTTATTTCGATGGTGAATTCAAAAATGTCTTTCTCTTCTTCCTCCTCAAGTTCAGTCGAAAAAGACATTTTTGGGGGGCAATTTGTTAGCCTGTAATTTCGACAGGCTTCATTGAAAATGGTCAACAAGGCCTGACTTATATTTCGACGAAGACCAAATTATTTCGACAGAGAAAATGGTCATGCGCAAGGTAAACTCGACAAGCTTCCAGGGAAGCAAAAGCAAGAGAGTGGAAAATGGACACAAGCTTTCAACAGACAGAAAACAGAGCAGTTATGCGCTGAAGACTAGCAGTTCGTCGAAGCGTGATAGAGCGGTTCTGGTCGAAAGTAGGAGTAGCAGTTATTAATTTTCAAATTTCTAGGCAGTTACTTAGTTCAGTTTTTCCCCCTCTTTTCCTTTGTATAAATAGTAGTTTCTGAGAAGAAACAGAGGTCGCAAATCACAATACACAACCCGATTCCTGAAACTCTAACTTCCAAGCCAGAGCGAAAAACGAGTGGAAGAATCGCTGTGCGTGATCGTGTACCACTTTTACGATTCAATGCAATTTATTTGTCTTTTCTTAACAATTCATACACCATTTACTGCTTCTTTTCTTTTCAATTCTGTTAATCATTGCAAATCGTCCCCTTGTCTACATTTTCTGAAACACAAACCACTCGCAATTCAGAGGCAATTGCTTTGAGATTTTTCTAGTTTGGTCTCACAAACCTTCTAATAAAACTAGTGATTGTTTGCTAAAAACACCAGCAAACACATGGACGATCATTGTGCCTCGTAACGCAAGTCCAACGATTTGGTCGAGCCAGCAAAAGAAAAAGCCAAAAAGAGCAAATGAGCAACAACTAGCAAAAGAAAAGAAGAGAAGAAAAGCCAAAAAAAAAAAAAAGAAAGAGCAAAAGAGCAATAAGAAAAAAGAAAATCATGCATTACATTGCATTCATCAAACATAAACAAAAAGAGAAATTCATGCATTATATTCATTCCATCAAAACAGCAATCATGGCATTTGCATTGCATGCATTTGTTCATCTCACTTGCAGGTACAAAGACGGATAAATACTTCGGTGTTAATCCCCGCACTCAGTTCCCAGAAAACGCTCCCTCAGTTCGGAGTTCAAATGCTTTTCAGTTCAGCGCTCAAGCGTGCATTGCAGTTTGGAGTTCAAATCGCTCTTGTCAGACTTCATCGCTCCCTTCTGTTCATGGTCTCACGTCGTGTACGAGCAACACGATGGACCGCAGCCCCATGTGAGGTTCAACGGAATAGTTGTATCCGCCTAAGATACAGTGGACGCCGTGCATTGATCAGTATATCAGTTCCGGAGCTGATAACGATCCCCCCCGGTCGCTCGAAAGGCCATTCTCAGGATGCGTGCTCCTCAAAGCCACATGCAAACGCGGACTCGCCAAGGGTTCGTTTAAAGGTTTTAGGCAACCTTGCATTTTACCGCTTTCTTTATCGCTTTCTTCATTTAGCGTTTTCCTTGCTTTTCGCAGTTAGCGTGCAAGTCGTTAATCATTTCATTTACTGCTTTCTCATCAGCGCGCCAAGCGTTCATTTTTCAAAAAAAAAAAAAAGAAAAAGAAAAGAAGAAAAAGAAAAAGAAAATTCGGGTTTCTCCAAGTAGACAAAATTGGTATAATTTCTGAATTCTTTATTTTTATTTTATCTTCGAAATATGTCTCGGCCAATTCATATTTCTTGGTAAAATCCAAATAAAGAGGGGCAGCTGTCATACCCTAATTTTGTCCGCCTAGTTTCAAAACCCTAATTTTCAGCAAAAATAAATAATTTTGTGAGTGATGCATTATTTGAGAAAGGGTTTAGGGTATTTACCCAAGCATTCTAAGGTTTTCAAAATCATTTTTGAGAAATTAAGGAATTTTGGGGCATTTAAAAAGGGCATTGTTTGGTCAATTTCAATTTAATAAATTTTTGCTAGTTGAAAATCCAATTAATTAATTTTTGGGAATTTATTTAATGAAATTGTATTATTTTGAACAAAAAATAAAAAATAAAGAAAACCATTTTTCAAATTGTGCGCATATTTTATATGTGTAGTAAAAAAAAATCAAGTTCAAATTAATTCAAGAAAGCATTTCAAAAAGTAGTACAAGGAATATTCCCAAAAATTATATGATAGGATTTTTGTTGACAATTTTGGTCATCTCTCATTTTCAAAAATGGCATATTCTTCAAGATACCTTGTATATGGCTCAAAATGGTTAGATTTATGTATAATTATCTTGAAAGGAATAATCAAAATTGAGAGGATAATTGGAAGGTTCATGGATAGTACAATAGTACAATTGCCAACTTGCAAAACTTGGGCACCACTCTCCCTTCTTGGCCGAATACCCCCCTTCATTCCCCTCTCATTCTGCATTCTTTTGCCCCTCATCAAGGTGTGTTTCAATCCTCACCCTTGATTCAAAATTAAAATGCAATCCTAGAATGAGATGAGGTACACAATGACCTAAATGCCCCTAAACCTAATTGCACATTATATATACCCTCATATCCTCACCTCTCACAAGTTTTTGCACACAATTCACACTCAAAAACCTAGCCTCTCCTCTTCTCCCTTCTTGGCCGAATACCCCTCTTCATTCCCTCACCTCATTTCTTCACTTTTTCACTTCAAATCAACATTCTAGTCCTAAATCCTTCATCATCCTTGCATTCTCTTCAAAGATCCATCTTCAAATCTCAAGAATCAAGCTCAAGATTGAAGATTAGAGGGTTGATTCAAGTGGTTTAGTGTTCATTCACCTTATTTCTTTCGCTATTCTAGCTTGGAGTTGAGGTATACTCTCAATCTTAGCATCATCAAAATTTTAGCACCAAAAATGTAGATCATCAATCTATTTTTGCATATCAAGCATTTCTTTGCATTTTAGTGCTCTATTTTATGTTGAAATGTTGATATAATTGTTGTTGTTGAATGAGAGATGTGTTTCAAGCATTTTGACAAACACTTTGGGAGGTTCGGATGCTTGAAATGCATCTCTCTCTTGGAATAAATTGTGTGTTTGTGCTATTTTCATTTTGTGCTTGCATTTTCATGAATAAAATTGTGATTTGGGCTTATGTTTCATTTCGCATATTGTAGAAAAATTAGAGTTTGTGCGATTTTAGTGCATTTTTTTGCTTAATCATGTGAATCCTTGCCAAAAAGATTGATCTATGTCATTTGCTTGCATGATTTTGTTGCTTTCAAAGAATAAAATGAGGTTTTAGCTCTATGTTGGTGTCGCATTTCATGAGATAATTAGGGTTTGTGCTTGTTTTTGTTGCTTGCTTTGAAAATCATGTTTGTGTTGATGATTTGGTAAGAGGATTTGACACTTATGCACTTGTGCATATCCCAAGTGTTAAAGATTACCTAAAGGGATTCAACACCTTAATTGCATATGCTTGCTAAATAAAATGTCAAATTGATTTTTCATGGCTTGCTAATGATCTTACTTGAGGCAAATGCCCTTTCCAACTTATTCCTTTCATGTGGTTGATTGTAGAAATATGCTAAATGTTGATGCCATCATAATGATACCACATTGTTGCTTATGTCAAATGTTGATGTGAAATCCCTAGGATTTTGCAAGTGATTCATTAAATGTTTGAATTCACTTGTGCTTTGTAACTTCCTTGCCTACTCACATGTTGTGTCATAAATGCCTAGTTAGGTTCATCTTGCCTAGCATCTTTAATAAGATGTGCAATCTAGGTTCATTCTCTTGCCTATTCATGCATTTTTGCCAAAATGTTCAACTTGGGTTCATTCTTTGCCTATCTATGTATTGTGACATGATATGTGTAGTCTAGGTTCATCTTTGCCTATTCATGCATTGTGTATTCAAATGTTGTAATGAGATGTTTTCAACATGAAAGGGTAAGTTGCAAATTGTGTCTATGTTGTTGCTTGCTTGGTAACATGATCTCAATGAATGTGCTATGCTTGCATCTATGAACTTTCTTGCATTCATTGTTTTCTTTTCTAAACAACTTGACATGAAAATGGTTACTAGTTCAGATCATTGCATGAATTGTAGTTTAGCAATTTGCATTTTGGTTATTGACTTGGAACTTGATTGAAAATGTTCTACTAGTTTTCCAAAACTCTTTTCCAAAAATCAAATTGCTTTCAAACTTCTTTTCTAAACTATGTCTTTAACAAATTAAGACCAATTTCTTTTCCAAGCTTAAACCCTAAGTTTTTCATAAACAAAATCATTAGTGGCCACTCGAAGCCTTTGCTTGTTTGATCACTAATGAGGAGTTATTAGTGGTAGTCACTCGAAGCCTTTGCTTGTTTGATTATCATGAAAGCTCCCAAACCTTAAATACATGCGAACACAATTCAATTCCAAAAACAACACGAGTCATTAGTGGTAATTGCCCTATGCCTTTGCTAGATGATTATCACCGATGCTCGCCTCATTTGCAAAAAAAGATAAAATAAAAACGTTGTTACTTATAATCACTCGAAGCCATTGCTTGTTTGATTATCGGTTTCAACTTATTTTCTTTCGAGTTAGTAATGAAAACCACTCGAAGCCATTGCTTGCTTGGTATTAGTGAACACTCGAGTCTTATTTCAAAAAACACCTAAAAACTAAAAAGCTAAAAACAAAAGAGCCTTTTCAAAACAAGACTAGAACTACGTAGCTTTGAATTCCTCATCGCACCGGAGGATACGTAGGAGCGGGTTCACCTCCCGTCAAGCACCCTTTTAAAAAATAATAACAAAAAGATTCTTCTTTCCCCAGTTTTCAAAAACATTTTCTTAAATAAAAAAAAGAAGAAAAGAAGTAGAACAAAGTGTTTCAAATCAACAGTCAAAAACCACACACTAAATTAAAGGTTCCCTTTCGGTAGAAGGGATGTGTGGGGTGCTAATACCTTCCCCACACATAACCGACCCCCGAACCTATATCTCTCGTTTTCAAAAGGCCAATCGCCTAAAAGGATTTTTCCAATGTTTTTTTCCTAAATTAAAATATTGGTGGCGGCTTCATTGTTTTTCCCGTTGTACGAAGAAGGATCCAAACCGGATTTTTCGGAGTGCATACAATGACTCAACTAGAATAGAAAGCCCTAGACTTATGAGGATTAAGTTTATGGGCAGCTCTAAAATTAGATAATAACTCACCACCTTTATAGTTTGACTTTTTTCTATATGTATTGGCTAGTGATCAAACTTAGGACTAAATGGTTAAAAGATCTAAGTATCTATCACTTGCGCCACATTATGTTAGTAAAAGAACATTAAAAAGAGAAAACAGAAATGGTTAAATATAACAAAAATAATAATAATAATAATAATAATAATAATAAATAATAATAATATGTTATAATTTGATAATTTCATTTTGCATTTGAAATAGACAGACATTTTCTTCATTACAAGGCACAATTTGTTAAATTAATTTGTCATCGTTGAAAGTTGAGAGATGAAAAATGATTGCTATTAATAAACCAAAAACTCAACCAGACAATTAGAAAAGGAAAAAAGTCATAATTCGTAAGGATTTGATTACCTTTTTTGTGGTGTTGACGCTTCCCCACTGGGGGACTAGCCGAGGCCTCAATGGAAGTAAGTTCTGAGGTGACTAGCTTAGGGTCCACGGTGGGGAAGACGAAATAACATAAAAGAAAAAAGGTCAATAAAACCTAATAGGCTGAGGTAGCTGATTTCTGGGTATAGAAACTATAAGATTCGTTGGAAGGATTGAAGTCTCTCGCTAGAAAATTCAAACGCTCACTCGAAACTTTGTTATCGGAACAGAGAAAAAACTGAAGAGAAAAAGCACAAGGTAACAAAAAGGAAGGGGTCCTCTCTATTAATGGGCAAAGGAACACCAATTAACTGAAGTGAAACTACCATAACCCTAATTTGCAATGATGACATTCGCACAAAAAACACGGCAGCGCACACATTGTCATAATAACATGACTCTTCAATCGATGATGGCAAAACAAACATCGCCAATCCCATCAACGAAAGACAAAAATCGTCACGAGCAATAAATGATCATGATCCAAATTTATTGCCTCGAAACATAAGTCGATTGGGGACAGTATGACCGACTTCAATTGTCCGCCATGACATCGTTGGGGGCCAACTTGTTTGGCCTATATGTTGCCTCAGATAAGTACACAACCAACCCAACGACTTTGCCAATCAATGAAATTTATTCAACTTTAATAAGAACAAATCATCTTTCAAGCCAACGCCACTCCGCTAGAAGTGACCTTGGCTTGGGGGGAAACTATTCCAGACTGTCCTGCAGCCAAGGCCGTATATGGGACGGAATCAAGGCCAATGTCCATAATTCCAACAAGAGTCATGCGCCCCACTAGCAATCAACGGTGGGAACTTATGCAAGCCCCATCACACGACCAAAACATAATCTCCGTCTCACTTGTATGACATTCCCCTCGATCGAGTACTTCACGTGCCTGGAAGGCTGACCCATGTCAATGAATCAGGTGTATATTTATTACTGTCTGGCACTTATTCCTTTGAGCTGACTTAGACGTCGGAGTGTGTGTAGGTACCACCTCCCTCGCCGGAACAATGCGATTGAGCACCACTAGAAGCAATTCTCGTCAACCATCTCATGAAAAAATCGACTCAGTCTTCGGGATGGTGCAACTATTAAATGTAGATACTAGCCAATGTTATATTCTTATTTTGTCCTAGTAAACTAAAATTTAACTTTCGAAAAATATTAGTTGAATCTTCGATTTTATTTTGGTGTTTTTTCTGCTTATTTTACTTTATAAAGACGACAAAAGTTAGAAATAAGAAAAGCCAAAAAAAATGATTTACCTCTATTGCTTCCTTGTAATTAAAAAAATTACAAAAAACAAAAACAGTTCAAAAATACAATTAAGAAAAAGAATCAAATATACGTTGCTTATAATGGTGCCTATTTTAAAATACCAAACAACTTGTGTTTTGCAATAGTTTTCTCCCTTTACCATTACAAATTTAGCATGACCGACATTTTTTTCGGATAAGAAAATAGGTTTATTCATAGTGTCTTACTTCAATATCTGCTAGCATCCAATTTTTTATCTGGAAACTTTGTCATCCCTCGGTTCCCACTCAGCACACCCTTGTTAGATGGAAGGTGATTAAAAACCCGGATTGTCCTTGCTGTAACACACATGAAGAAACTTTGATGCATTGTTTGTTTGCAGGTTTGAACTTACCTTCAGACTTAATGGATCCTTCTATTTCGGGGGAGGCAAGCTATGAAGGATGTCGGTATTCTATTCTTAATTGTTCTTTGGAAATTTTGTTGTTTAAGGACCAATGTGGCGTTTGATATGTTGTGGCAAAATCTCTCAAGTGGTTTTGATGGTTAACAAACCTTTTGATTATTTAGAACATGTAATCATAGCAACTCTCAATAAGGTTATATGCTTAGTGAAGCATTTATAAGAAGACTTGAAGCAATGAAGAAAGCCAAGAAATCAAGCAATGAGAAGTATTTCACCAATGACTCTAATCAAATGGCTTTTAAAAATTTAAGAAGGGTCAAGACAAGAAGAGTCATATCAGAAGAGCCAAGTTCAGAAGAGTCAAATTCAGAAAGGTCATGGTCAGAAGAATTAATGTCAGATGTTTCAAGATGAGAAGAGTGAAGATCAAAAGACACAAGAGAAGCAAGGTAAAGATAAGATTTATATTGGGAAGACTCAAGACTGGAAGACTTAGAGAAGACTCAAGTTATGAAGAGTGACAGGAACTTCTGCAGAGTTGGGAAGTGTCATGAACCTACGTTCCCATCAAATAAAAGGATGTTGTCTCAGTACTTATGGAGTATAAACAAGTAATATAAATCCCAAGAATAATCATATAAAGACTTGGAAATTAGATTTAAAGGAAAAGAAGAAAGCTAAGAAGAGACAACCTGAGAAGGGTCCTGACAGCTGTAAAGTGCAGCTTTCTACTGAAGGGCAGAAAACCTATTGTATTTGCTACCCTGCCTAACCAACATTCGGCCTTGTAACGACTATAATTAATATCAGTGGCTATAAATAACTCCAAGGATCATTGCTAAAGGTTGTGTGAGAGCGCATTGAAGTATTACAAACCTTCTCAAGTGTGTCGAGCCTTCTCTCAACCACTCTCAACTACACTATAGATATATGGATTCTAAAATATTCTGAGTATGTATTCCTTAGCTTGTATTTAGGATTATGGTGAATCACTTTTATGTCAACCAAGCTCTTGTAATCCCACAAACAGTGGCGGACCTACATACAACTCAGGGGGTTCACTTGGACCCCCTGTGATGACGAGCTACATGGGCTTGCTGTCCAATTTTAATTACCATAGTTTTATTTTAAATTATTATAAAGTGCATGTGACCAATTGATATATTTGGGATCAATGCACTAAGTAATTTCATTTCAAGTTATTTTAGTGTGTTTAATCCACTTCAAGTGGTGTATGTGTGGAGCCTACTTTTGTGAGTTGATGGAGTCAACAGACTTGCTAATCAAGCAACTTGCTAACCAAGCAAACTTGCTAATCAACTATTATCGGCTTGGTTAGCAAGTTGCTTGATTAGCAAGTCTGTTGACTCCATCAACTCACAAAAGTACGCTCCACACATACACCATTTGAAGTGGATTAAACACACTAAAATAACTTGAAATGAAATTACTTAGTGCATTGATCCCAAATATATCAATTGGTCACATGCACTTTATAATAATTTAAAATAAAACTATGGTAATTAAAATTGGACAAGAAGCCCATGTAGGTCGTCATCACCTTGAAAATTAAAATTAGCATCGATACCCTAGGAAAAAAATATTGTTGCACACCTTGAAAAATATCTTCTGCACCCAAGATCTTAGTTTTGCTCCAAAGTCGTAGTTTTGCACCACTCCAATGCACCACACACGACCACTCATCCTGAAAAATATTTGTTAATGCTATTTAGTTGGTATTTTGTGTTAGTGCTATTTATATTTTTTAGATAAACACTAGTGCAGAAAAGACATTTAGCATCGGTTGTTTTGGACATTTAGCATCGGTTATCCGACGATGCTAAATCCCCAGATGCTAAAAGTGGGACATTTAGCATCGGTTATTTAACCGATGCTAAAAGTCACTTTTAGCATCAGTTGTATTGAATACCCGATGCTAAATGTCTCTTATTAGTACATTTAGCATCGGGTGTATAGAATACCCGATGCTAAATGTCTCTTACTAGTACATTTAGCATCGGGTGTATAGAATACCCGATGCTAAATGTCTCTTACTAGTACATTTAGCATCGGGTGTATAGAATACCCGATGCTAAATGTCTCTTACTAGTACATTTAGCATCGGTTGTATAGAATACCCGATGCTAAATGTCTCTTACAAGTACATTTAGCATCGGTTGTATATAATAACCGATGCTAAATGTCTTATTTTTTTTAATTTTTTTTATTTTTAATCCATATCAGTCAACTAATTTATAAGAACCTGTTATATACAGATATCATTCCAATCATCAACACATCATAAATATATAAAAAATACTTCAAATTCCATTAAACTTAATTATATCTTACATTTAGAGAACACAATAAATTGGGGGGGAAATATAAATAAAACTCTGAGAAGCTCTAAAGTTTTACATAAATGTACTATCCTACAATTACTTCCTTGCCTACAATATCCTATGTTGATATAATGACAAATCTTGACAGGAAACCGAAACAAGCGGTAGAAATCAGTGGCATAGCTTCAGTTACTGCCATCTGTGCTGCCTCTCTGTGCTTCATACCTTAGACCTTGCTGCAAACTCTCAGTAGCAACCTCTTGCATAGCCTTATGTGCCAATTGTGCTGCATCTATGTGTTTCATTACTTCCTGTCAAAATGTAAAAGAATAATTATAAAATATTAATAAACAAAACAAACACAGAACTTGCTGTTTGCATAGTAGGATTCCATAAGCCAGAAAATTTAATGAATAATGCGTCAAGATCAGATAGTGTCTTCGTGTGTGATCTACTGGTATTCAAAGGCTTTAAAATAATAAAGAGTCAATCAAACTTACTGTGCTACAATTTAAAACCTCAGGATCACACTTGCCCTCTCTTAATTTCGGATGTCTCTTTATTCTTGACTTCCATTTTCCTTTCCCAGCTTTTACGCAAACTCAATTCCTTGAACAAAATTTCTGATTGGAAAATAACTATGCCTGTCATAATGTGTTTCACAGTAACATCAATGCAATATTTACAAGAAAATAACTTCAAGACACTATAATAGGAAACAATGCAGAATATCTAATGAATCAGAATTAATCTGCAATCTACGAAGCACAATATCTAGCAACTAATAGCTAGATAGCTAGATTATTATTTTATCTCTCAAAGGTCCTCAGAGAATACAAGTTCACTTAGAAAGACATATTCTGTTGAGCTGAAAACTTTATTTAATGAAACTTATTAAATATAAAAATTTAATCAGTACCGCTATTCGGTACGACAGATTTATGACGAAATGTCAGAATATATAAAAAGCAAAGAGGAAAAAATGGCTCACAATAAAAAAGGGACCGGATAACCCAACATGGAAGGGTGGGTGATATAGATGACCGGCTGTAACAGGTATTCTTCTCTTTCTTATAGGTAATATTCATACCTTTTATCATTTTCCAAATTTAATATATTCACCTAAAATGTGGCAGGATCATGGTGCTAAAAACTATTTAAAATGTAACTATACATAATGCTGACAGAATGCTACCCACTGATCTAAAGGCCTTTTAAAATTATTCATTTCCAGAATTCACTGCATAATTGGTGCAAATTAAAAATAAATAACATGACTGCATGAGATAAATGGGAAAGTAGAGACTTGGAGACGAGCACATGGTTTCCATTTGTGTAGAAGATGGAATACATGGAATGAAATTTAGTAAAAGGCAAAGCAGCCCTAACTTAGAGGTGAAAGTTAGGGACCATATCATACCACAAGTCACATGATTTAAATATCTTGGGTCCATTATGCAAAATGATGGAGAAATTGAGGGAGATGTAAATAATCGGATTCAAGTAGCATAGATGAGAATGTTGTGATGGATGAGTAGCAAAATAGTTAGAGGCGGAGGAAGACTAAGAAAAACTATCGCAAAACTATTTACAGCCCAAACCGAACAAGACAAGATGAAGCATCATCTCTTTTGCAATATTTACAGCTCTAGACGAATTTCCTGAGATCAATTCGAATTATCAAATGTTCAAATAAACCTCCAGACACCACATCTCATCTCATGAATGATCAAACAATAAAAGAAAATAAAGAGCACCATATCATCACACATTGAAGATTGCTTAGCATTGAAATCACAGGAAACAAAACCATTCAAAGAAAGAAAAAATGAAACCCCTGCAGCTAATGATTCCAATTCCAACTCCAACTCCAACTCCAATGAACGATGAAATAAAACAAGAAAAATGTTGATAAACATTGGTGAAAATACCTGTCTATTTTCATTTCCATTGCAGCTTTTACATGATTCAGAAATGACACCACTGATTGGCAGTCTGTGGTTGGATTTTTCTTTCCCTGTGAAAGTGTGAATGAAATAAACCTTAATGAGTGTTCAGATTCAATTCAACTAAAATATGAGCACATGTAAAACCTTACATTTGACCGTGGGTGGAAATAAATGAATTCCTAGTATATGAGCTTGTTAAATTCATAACATATCCATATTTCAAGTTATATATTATGGAACATCTAAAAATACCAAAGCCACAAGCAATAAATTGATAATCCATGAAAAAACACCCAGACAATAAATAGCAACAGGCTGCAAAGCTCATCCTTCTCTTCCTTCTTCCTCTTTAGCTGCAAAGCTCTTCCTTCTTTTTGATTGTGATTGCTTTAGCTGCAAAGCACTTCCTTCTTCCTCTGTATGAAACCTGAGCAAATAAGCATAAGCCATCACCAAGCACTTGTGAATCAGTAAACAAAAGAAGCACACCAAAACGGACCTTAACATCAACAGACTGAGGTTTGAAACTTTAGCAACCTTTCAGAGAATATAGTTCTCTGCCACAAGGTCATGTGGAGTTTTGCATTGCAAATCTGCACCAATAATTATTTTAAGGAACCAGCATCATATATTTGCAAGCAATAATTACATTTTCAAGAATATGAAGCACACACATATAGTCAAGAAGTCAAGTGAAGTCATCCAAGCTAGTGAATTTGATGAAGCAGCAAACACATTGTGTAGATAGTACACATCTTGGATGCATGTGGCATCTCATTAAGAGCCTCCAGTGTAAGACACATACTTCCTCTACCTTTTTCTTCAATATGAAGTTGCTCCTTCTATTTAATTAGCAAACATGCCATTTTAAATACAAAGAAAATGTGTTGATTAATAAAACAAAGTATAAAATAAAATATGACAAATAGTTTAGGCATTTCAGATATTCTAATATATGATTGGAAAATTAAAAAGGTAACAAACTTCATTCTCACAAGCAATATTTAAGCCATCAGATCCTTCTCTATACATGTAGAAAGTAGCTATACAGAAAATCAGTTCACAACCAAGACCACAGTTACTAAACAATAAAATGAATGAAGTCAACTAGTATCAAAAAGCAGAACCGATTATTAAACAATCATGCCCGTTCCCTAATATTGATCAAAAGACCAACAATACCTAACAGATCCATCAAATATTGTCAAAAAAACACAGATCCATCAAATAAAACACAAATCGTGACATAAATCATAAATCATGAGAAACAAAAGAAACAATTTTACCTGAACCTAATACACCTAATTTACAAAAATCCCACCAGATCTACAACCAGAAAAGATAAAACCACAAGGGAAAAAAGAAAAACTATCAGATCTAAGATTATGGGATCCAGAAAAGAAGTTACCTTGGGGACCTCAGGGACGTCCCAGCCCAACATCGCATTCCATCTCCATGATTCAAAGAACGCGGTCCAAGACTTTCTTTCTCTTTAGCGTTTTTGATTTAAACTTAGGGTTTTGGCATTTCTGGGTTTTGCTACAAAGACTGCAACATTGCGAGGAAGATTCAGAGAGTGAGAACGCGTTTAGAGAGTGAGAGTTGAGAACGAGAGTTGAGAATGAGAGAGTTCTGAGAACGAGAGAACGAGAGAACGTGAGAGGCTTGACCGATGGAGATGTCGAGAACGCGAGAGAAATCAAATAGAAGTGGACTTTTTAGCATCGGGTCTTATTAACAACAGATGCAAAATGTGCTTAACATAGAAATTTAACATCGGTTGTTTACACAACCGATGTTAAATGTAGCGGGTTAAAGGCAAAACTTCCACTTAATTACAAAATTGCCACCGCGTCCACATTTAGCATCGGGTGTTCAAAAAACCGATGCTAAATGATGCTTTTTAATGTCAGCTTTCTACTAGTGAAACAAATTTATTTAGGGGAGTACAATGGGTACACCAACCCTTACATCGTATGTGAGGCATCGTTAAAACCTCCGGACCAATTTTATTATATAGTGCTATTTATATTAATTTGTATTTTCTATTAGTACTATTTAATTTATTTTTATTATGTCTGTCTATTTAATTTGAATATGTTCTTGTATTTTGTGAATATGTTGATTCTCTTAGCACTATTTATTTTATGTTTAGGAACTTGGTAGTGCTATTTAATTTGTGTTGATTCAGTGCAACACAAGGTGTGAACTTGTTAAGTTTTACATCTATTACATTTCCAGTGATGTATGTGTTTGAAAAACTTTGCACACTCTGCCCGGGGTCCTGGGTCAGCCACTGCCCACAAAGCACCCTGAACATCATATTGTAACTTGCACTGTCTTCTCAAGTTACGTGTGTTGCTATAGGTAGTGATAAGACACTAAGAAGCTGCCTAATAGACCAAAGTATTGTATTAGGTGTGGAACAATAGGTACAACTGTATTAAGGAAACTACCAAGAAAAATTTTAGCCTAGGTTTTTTGTAAAGTGTGAATTATTTGGGAAATATTGGAAATACACATCATATTAGCCTAGGTTTTTTTGTAAAGTGTGAATTATTTGAGAAATAGTGGCAATACTCACTAGGTAGGAGGTGTGGATGCAACCTTGAGATTTTGGGTGAACCACTATACATCTTTGTGTCACTTACTACTTTTCTAAGTATTATTTACATTGCATTTAAAACTCTCTATTTAGAGAAGATTTTGAAAAACTGAAAAGATTGCTCTACAAAAGCTTCTTAGCTTTATTTAGTTTTCATTACATCACTATTTTGCAATCCTTCTCTAGCTTTAAAAGAAGCTAAGTCTAAATTTCCTTTTTTTCTTATAATATTATTTGAGAGGAATATCTTTTAAACACACACTATCATATGATTTAAAGAACTTATTTGTGAAAATATCTTATACTTTTTACTATTAACTGTCTTGAGAAGAATGTCTCTAATGACCCTTCTGAACTACGATTATAGTTGAGAAGAATGTTTCACCTCACTCTACACAATACAATATTTTTTCTAACAATGTCTAACATTCTTTGTGAAGTTATTTACATTGTTTCAAGTTAATTTTAAAATGGTCGCAATTCCAACCACTTTTTTTGTGACACCTATTAACTTCATTTGAGGGGCCTCAGACTCCAACACATGTTATAGTTGCTCAATGCTACGCTCTCCTTGTGGTGAGGCCATACAAATTCGGTTGTGAACAATTTGCAGGAGGTTTCCTAGTTTAAGCCACCTCGAGGTTGGTTTTTTCTCAATGTGGATGGTAGTGCAATAACTAATCTGGGATTGTCAGGGTATGGTGGCCTTGTTCATGACTCAGACGGTGTGTTCCAAATTCAGCTTTAATGGGATTGTCGAAGTTTCATATATTTTACACGCAGAGATTGCGACACTTGTGCCTGGGATGGAGCTCAGTTGGGATAGGGGTTACCGTAAAGTCAAGTTGGAATGATTTATTTTTTGACTTGACAGGGAACCCCTACTCCAAATAAATTGGGGCAACCACGAAATTTGCATAAAATAAGTATGTATAGAATTGAGGACGTATTTAGCCAAAGTAATACAAAGTTCAACAACTTGTTTTTCTAGGCAGCAAGCCTTCCTGGGAGCTTATCCAAGATGAAATTGAAATCAGAATGCTTTACTCTACTTTATAGCATAGGAAATCTAAGGTACTTAATTATCCAAGCTAGTGCAACTTCTACTGGATTGACAGTAGCTAAATTGTCAATTTTAGCTCTTTGGACTCAACTAGAATAGAAAGCCCTAGACTATAAGAAGATTAACTTTAAGGCCAGGTCAAAAATTAGAAAATAACTCACTACCTTTCTAGTTTGACATTTTTTTTAAACCAACGAATCCTTCACGACGACTATGGAGTCTAATCCTTCGAGGATTTGATATACAGACATTTTCTTCATTACAAGCCATAAATTGATAATTTAATTTGTCGTGGTTGAAAGTTGAGAGGTGAAAAATGATTGCTATTAATAGACCTAAAACTCAACCAGACAATCCGAAAAGGAAAAAAGTCATATTTAGTAAGGATTTGATTACCTTTTTTGTGGTGTTGAAGCTTCTCCATTCCACTATAAAAACATTGGAAGCAAACTCATCTAAGAGAAGTACAAGAAGAAAACCAGATAGTGAAAAGTATTCAAAAATGAAGTTCAGTATCGCAATCATTGTTTCATTCCTCTTTCTAGCTGACTTTGCTTCAGCTCAACCTGGGGTCCTTGACATATCAAAATTTGGTGGATCACCAAATGGAGACATAACTCTGGTACTATTCTATTTGATTTGGCATTGAAATTTTATGTGTGAAACTCTTTTTTTTTTTTTAATATCAGAAAAAGTGAAATTACAACAAAAAAATGATTCATTGATAATTTGACATTTTATATTGTATTGTTTTGTTATTGTTCTAATTGATTTGTGTTTAATTTGAAGGCATTCACAAATGCTTGGAAGGAAGCATGTGCATCACCAAGTGCAGTGAAAATTGTGATTCCTGCTAACACATACAAGATGAATGCAATAGATGTTAAGGGTCCTTGTAAGTCACCTATTGAAGTTCAAGTTGATGGCACAATTCAAGCACCTCCAAACCCAGCTGATCTCAAAGATGCTGTTCAATGGTTCAAGGTTGGATATATGAACTCTTTCACCTTATCAGGCAAAGGTATTTTTGATGGTCAAGGTGCTACTGCTTGGAAACAAGGGTCAGGAGCTTGGAATAAAGGGTCAGCCAAGAAACTCCCCAGCATGGTAAATATTTATTGAAATAATTCCAACCTATTTTATTTATTTATTTTAGTCATTGTAATTTTTAAAATATATTTTTTAAGCATTTCAATGCTAATAACTAAAATGTAGTGTACCATTCATTTCTAACATTGTATTCTTCCCAATGCAAACAGAATTTCGGTTTCAATTTCATCAACAATTCAATCGTCCAAGGAATAACATCAAAGGACAGCAAACACTTCCATGTAAATGTATTAAGTTGCCACAATTTTACATTTGATGGATTCACAATTACTGCACCAGCAGATAGTACCAACACAGATGGAATCCACATAGCAAGATCAACAGATGTGACAGTGATTAACACAAACATTGGAACCGGAGATGACTGTGTTTCATTAGGTGATGGTAGCACTAATATTAGAGTGCAAAATGTTAATTGTGGACCTGGTCATGGTATTAGTGTTGGAAGCCTTGGAAAGTTCACAACTGAAGAAAATATACAAGGCTTTTTTGTTAAGAATTGTACTTTGACAAATACTGATAATGGTGTTAGGATTAAGACCTGGCCAAATGAGCCTGGAACTATTACTGTTACTGATGTGCATTTTGAAGATATTACTATGGTTAATGTTAGGAACCCTGTCATCATTGACCAAGAATATTGTCCATGGAACCAATGCTCCAAACAGGTATATATTTCATTTCTCAAAGTTTACACCATTAATAAACTTGTTATTTATTTAGTATTACTAACTTTTGTCCATTTCTTGCATGCTTTGATGAATGGCTAAAGAATCCATCAAAGATAAAGATAAGCAAGGTTTCATTCAAGAACATAAAGGGAACTTCAGGAACACAAGAAGGGGTGACTCTTATTTGTAGCAGTGGTGTACCATGTGAGGCTGTGGAGATAATTGATGTTGATCTCACATTCAATGGAGCACCAGCCATAGCTAAATGTAAGAATGTCAAGCCCACAATATCGGGAAAAGCTCCTACATGCCAACCGTTGCCCTAGATATCATATTTGATGGTTTTGTATCTTTTAATTTTCCTTGATGAGTTGAAAGCCATCCCCATAATGCGTGGATGTTAATTAGTAGTAGCATAGTAGCCTCTTGGCAGTGTGAGCATGTAACAATTTTGTCATTGTTTGAAATACTTGAGTTATGTTTCATGAAATGGAAGTGCAGGTCAATGTTATATTTTAATTTTGTGTTTTGTGTTACCCTTATCTATGTCTATATCTATCTATCTATATCGATATCTATATCTATATATAGCACAAATGTAGAAAAACTCTTTTAGGAAATATTCAATTTGTGAACACCCTATTGGCTACTCCAAAACGTGTTGCCCATGTGTCACATCTCTATTGGTTCACCTAAAATTACTTTAAGTTCCTGACTATTTAAAAAGCGATAATTCAAAATCAAAATTTATAATAAAATTCAATAACTATCCTTAACAAAATTAATTTCTCTAAGTTTTATTCTAATTATATTCTCTGGGGTTTTTTCTCTAAATGGAAACGAAGTAGTAATGCAAACAAAGTTAGGGGCGCTGATTGTTTGTATACATAAATGAGTCTAAAGACATTTTTCCCCTCTCACCTAATTGAAACTTTCTGCACAATCTTCTCCCCCGCAATAAATACGAATAGTATAACACTCACAATTGACTGCAAGTCTCGTTTTGGTACTAGGCTGAGATGGTGACCAAGCTGAGTAGCTACGTTGCTCCAAGTCGTGGCCAAGATGCTCCTGCTTGTGTTGATCCGACGAGGAGTGTGGTACCTGCACACACTGCGATGCTTAAGTTAGCACAAGGAATAGGTGATGCGAGTCAATAAATGCTTTCATGAGAGACTGATGGGAGAACACTTTATTGGGAATAATGTCATTATGTCGCTTGTTATAACTAGAGGAACGTGCTCTAATGGGGAGGCGTTTGAGTCGTTCGATGAAGAGAGTGCATCAGAGGCATTTTTTTATTTTGATCGTGGGCTTAGATGATATAGGCCTAATTATGTGGCTGATCCAGAACAAGAGTCAATCATGTTGACAAAAAAATACGAATCAATCACATCATTTTAATCTGATTTGTAGACTCATACGATATCTCTATCTCTATCGCTCTCTTTCTTCAACTCTCCCGCCCTATACGTACAGTAGCAACAATGCTGAGATATCTTTTATGGCAAAGAAGAGATGAAATGATAGGATTTAGAGTTGGCAGAAATGACATAGATTTAGCGGTGATGATCGAAGATATGAGAGGAAGGATGATGCAAAGCAAAATGGCGAGTCGGCTGTGGCATGTAGCGCTTTGATTTAAGGTTACATTTTTCTCTACTTTTCAATATTCTTTTGCATCTTGGAAGGTGTTTTTCATTACCTTATATTTGATATTCATGTTAATCTTCTCTTCTTTTTGAAGTTATTTTTCACCCTTTTTATGGTAGGAATTTGTTTTGTTCTTCCAAGAATTTTTTTGCCTCTTTATGTTCTTGCAATGACCGCTTCAACCCGTACTAGAAATGGGATATTAGCAACTCTGATGCTTAAGTCAGCAAAAGGAATAGGTGATGTGAGTCAATAAATGCGTACATGAGAGGCTAATGGGAGAACACTTTATAGGGAATAATGTCATTACGTCGCTTGTCGTAACTAGAGGAATGTGCGCTAATGGGGAGGCGTTTGAACCGTTCGATGAAGAGAGTGCATCAGAGGCTTTGTTTATTTGGATCGTGGTCTTAGATGATTTGGGTCTAATTATGTGGCCGATTGTTGCACCCCGAAAAATCCGGATTGGACCTTTCATCGTACAACGTGAAAATTTGCCATCAACATTTTTATTTAGGGACCAAAACATTGAAAAAGGGTCCTTTTTAAGGCGGGTGGCCCTTTGAGAACTAGAGATGTAGGTTCGGGGGTCGGTTAGGTGTGGGGAAGGTATTAGCACCCCACACCTCCTTTCTACCGGAAGGGAACCTTTAACTTGATGTGCGGTTTTGACAGAGTTGATTTGAAACAATTCATTCTACTTCTTTTTTTTATTTGAGAAAAGTGTTTTTGAAAACGGGGGAAAAGTGTGCTTGACGGGATGTGACCCGCTCCTACGTATCTCCCGGTGCGATGGAGAATTCAAAGCTTACGTAGTTCTCCTGGTCGAGAAACTTTGTGTTGGTGTTTTTTATTGTAGGGGTTTTCGGTCCTAGACTGTACAGTCCACTAGACCTAGAACAAAGACAACCCCGCCTGTACAGACGACGTGCCCCCTACTTATTAAAAATGTTTTTTTGATTAAGGAAGAAAAAGATTTGTTGTGAGGTTGGTTGCTTTTATTTGAGCAAGTATCTTAGGCTCGCACGAACTGTACAGCTCGCTAACCCTAAGACGCTAACCAATACCGGATGTACATCCGACTCGATTCCTTACTCATTTTTTTAAAATAGGGTTCAAGTTGTTAATTACTTGTTTTGATTCTCATAAGTATCCCAAGATGTTTGAGCTGTACAGCTCCGATCTTAGGACGCTAGACAACACCGGCCGTACGTCCGACTTGCTCCTTATGAGTTTTCAAAAAGGTTTATTGTTGATCTTAGAAAGAATTTGATTGCTATAGAAAAACAACTTGAAGAAAAGTTTTAATTTGAAAAGTAATTTGGAAAAAGAAATGACTTGAAGAAGAGAGGAAGAGAATTGGAGGGTGATATTGATCACAAAAGTTTGTTGGGATGGCGTGGCATCCAAAAGAAAAAGTAGAGAATTCAAATCAATTTCCAAATCAAGAACCAAAGTGTAAACTTTAACAAGTTGCAAGCAAAACAATCAACAATGCAAACGTAAGCATATACAATTAAGGTGTTGAATCCCTTTAGGTAATCTTTAACACTTGGGATATGCACAAACGCATAAGTGTTAAATCCTCTTACCAAATCATCAACACAAACATGATTTTCAAAGCAAGCAACAAAAACAAGCACAAACCCTAATTATCTCATGAAATGCGACACCAACATAAAGCTAAAACCTCATTTTATTCTTTGAAAGCAACAAAATCATGCAAGCAAATGACATAGATCAAACTTTTTGGCAAGGATTTACATGATTAAGCAAAGGAATGCACTAAAATCATACAAACCCTAATTTTTCTACAATATGCGAAATGAAACATAATCCCAAATCACAATTTTATTCATGAAAATGCAAGCACAAAATGAAAATAGCACAAACACACAATTTATTCCAAGAGAGAGATGCATCTCAAGCATCCAAACCTCCCAAAGTGTTTGTCAAAATGCTTGAAACACATTTCTCCCAAATCACAATTTTATTCATGAAAATGCAAGCACAAAATGAAAATAGCAACACCACACAATTTATTCCAAGAGAGAGATGCATTTCAAGCACCCAAACCTCCCAAAGTGTTTGTCAAAATGCTTGAAACACATCTCTCATTCAACAACAACAATTATATCAACATTTCAACAAAAAAGTAGAACACTAAAATGCAAAGAAATACTTGATATGCAAAAATAGATTGATGATCTACATTTTTTATGCTAAAATTTGATGATGTTAAGAGTGAGAGTATACCCCAACTCCAAGCTAGAATAGCAAAAGAAATAAGGTGAATGAACACTAAACCACTTGAATCAACCCTCTAATCTTCAATCTTGAGCTTGATTCTTGAGATTTGAAGATGGATCTTTGAAGAGAATGCAAGGATGATGAAGGATTTAGGACTAGAATGTTGATTTGAAGTGAAAAAGTGAAGAAATGAGGTGAGGGAAGGAGGGGGTGATTTCGGCCAAAGGAGGAGAGGAGAGGAGAGGTTTGTGTGCTAGGGGTTTTGTGAATGAATTGTGAGGCAAAAAGTTCTTTTTGAGGTGAGGTTTCTAAGGTATATATAGAGAGCAACTAGGTTTAAGGGTATTTAGGACATTGTGCTTTTGCAAACCATTGAGATTTGAGCTAGAATTTGAATCAAAGGCCAAGATTGCAATGCACATGGATTAGGGACAAGGAAAAAACACAAATGAGTGAGGAATAGCTGGTCATACACAAAAATTATGAGTTTTTGTTGCACAAAAATTGTTGAGGGCACCTAGGTCATTCTACACAAAGTTGTAGCCTAGGATTTGATCTAGAATTTTAATCAATGGCTAGGAATACAACTCACATGGATCAAGGGCATGAGGAAACACAAAATGAGGTGAAAATGAGCTGGAAAATTCGGAGCAAATGAGGCCTTGGTGCCCAAGTTTTGCAAGCTTTGTCAAGAAAAATAGTACATTTTGTCTTATTGGGGACACTTCCTTATTTTCACCATTTTTGATTATTCTTTTCTAGATAATTCCATAAAAATCATGCCACTTTGGGCCATATCCTAGGAATCAATGATTGGGCCCAAAATTCCATGATATCACCCTTCCCAAAATTGATTTGAGACCTCACCTTGATGGAAATTCCCATTTTGCCCTTTTGCTTAAAATTTGAATTTTATGCCAAAAATCATGCATGCATGCGCACAAAAATTCATAACCCAAATCATCTAGATCCGAATAAATTCCTCTGAGATTGAACAATGATTTTTGGTGAGAAATTGCTTAATTTTGGAAATGACCAAAATACCCTTTTGCCCTAAAAACATTGTTTTTTTACAACAAATGCATTTCCACTCTAACAATGAATTTAAAAGCCCTAGAATGACTTTTAAAAACCCAAAAATGCATGCACAATGCTCTTCACTCTTCAAAATAAAACCACACTTCTCAATTTATTTATTTTTTTGTTGAGAATTAGGGTTTTGACCTAGGCGGACAAAATTAGGGTATGACAGCTGCCCCTCTTTATTTGGATTTTAACAAGGAATATGAATTGGCCGAAACATATTCCGAGGCAAAATAGAAATAAAGAATTCAGAAATTATACCAATTTTGTCTACTTAGAGAAACCAGAATTTTCCTTTTTCTTTTTTTCTCTTTTTTTGTTCCTTTTTGAAATATGATACAAATGCGATGAAAAGATTTTTTTTTTTTCTTTTTGGAATCAATTGGTGCCAACCCTCAATAAGCCAGCGAAAGCAGTAAAGAAAGCAAAAAACAAAAAACAAAAAAAGGGTGCCGGCCCTCATTAAGCCGGCGAAGGAGGCTGCCTAAAGCCTTTTAGCGAATCGCGAACGATCCGAGTTTGCACTTGGGCCTGGGGAGCACGTGGGCTCAAAGGGGTGGTCTTTCGAGCGACCGGGGGAGGGTACTATATCAAGTCTAGATCTCGATATTTCCCTAGGACTGCGCCATGTTTTAGGCCAACACAGCTATCCTTTTCGACTGGACCTATTGAGGTCAGGGGGACTTACTCGCAGCTCGAATACGAAGTGAAGTCAATCTTCTGGGGGACACGTGGGTCCAAAGGGGGATTCGGAAATCCAATTAGTCTTCTTCAGGGTCAATGCTTTCACACCGATCCAGGGGTGCCTGCTCTGGTCGCAGGACTTTTCTTCAGGTTTCTCAGGTTGGCGGTACCTGCACATGTCAGCAGATGCAATGCATGGTGCATGGAATGAATGCATGTTATGCAAAGGCCTGTTATGCGAATGCATGCGATGCGATGATTTTGGGTGAATGATGAATGCTGGGGAATGCTTTTCGTTCAGCTTTGATTGTTTTTTTTTCTTTCATCTTTTAATTCTTCTTTTGATCAGCTTTCTGTTTTCTGATCATTTGTTTTTTCTTCTTTTTGCCTGATCAGCTTTTTTTTTTCTGATCATTTGCTTTTTTGTGCTCTTCTTTTTTTAATAAAAGGCTTATTCTTTTGCTGGTTCAACCGACCCGTGACACTCATGGCACAAGACTGGGGAACTTGTTAGAGTTGCTGCGGCGCACGAGCTGGGTGCAGGTTTGCTTTATGATTTGCCATCTGAAGTGATTGATGGGAGCAATTATTTTCCTTGCAACATTAATTTGTTTTTGAGAAATCACTTCCTTCCCGTGACTTTTGGGGATTTCGCAATGATTGCAATGCTCTAGGATTTATGCACATGTTTTACAATTCAGTATTACCATCATCATAAAACGTTTATTTTGAGCAGAAAATAGAAAAGCAAACTGATATGAGAAAAATTGAACTTTATTGATGTGGAAACCGGTCGTACAGAAAGTTACGCCGACTGTTCAATACATTTGAAAATTTAAACTGCAAAAAGACACGAAAAAGAGAGAAAAGCTAGTTTCTAAATGTCCGTCTCTGTGGAACAATGCCAAACATTTATGTCCTTGACCTTGATCACCCCTCTATCCAAACCTTCAGGAGTGTTGTATGCCCTTGTTTATTTTCATGCCCAAGTTTTCTGACCCTAATTTTTGCCTGGATCGCCCTTTGCGGGTTTTCAATCCACCGGGTCGCTCTGATTTTGCCTAGGCCGCCCTTTCGGGTTTTCAACCTAGCGAGCTAATTCTTACTTGGCTTATCTTTCTCTTTTTTCGTCTATTTCTTTCAGGCATAATACTTCTTCACCGAATCTGAATTGACTGGGTTTTTGAGCTCTTCACCGTCCATGTTGGTGAGTATTAGTGCTCCTCCAGAGAAGGCTTTCTTGACCACATAAGGTCCATCATAAGTGGGAGTCCATTTTCCTCGGGGATCGCTCTGAATGGGCAATATCTTTTTGAGCACAAGATCTCCCTTGTTGAACTCTCGAAGGCGAACTTTCTTGTCGAAGGCCGTCCTCATCCTCTGTTGATACAGCTGTCCATGACACAAAGCTGCAATTCTTTTTTCCTCAATGAGATTTAACTGATCCAGACGAGCTTGTACCCATTCAGCTTCTTCCAACTTGGTTTCCATCAATACCCGCAGGGAGGGTATTTCAACCTCAATAGGGAGGAATGCTTCTGACCCATATACTAGAGAAAAAGGGGTTGCCCCAGTTGAGGTACGTACTGAAGTGCGGTATCCGTGCAAAGCAAAAGGAAGCAACTCATGCCAATCTTTGTAGGTTACCACCATCTTTTGAACTATTCTCTTGATATTCTTGTTGGCCGCTTCGACTGCCCCATTCATCTTGGGTCGGTAGGGGGAAGAATTATGATGCTGGATTTTGAATTCTGTGCACAGGTCTTTCATCATTTTGCTATTCAGGTTACTGCCATTATCGATGATGATCCTGTTTGGAAGGCCGTAACGACAAACCAGATCTTTCTTTACAAACTTTGCAACCACAGAGCTAGTGATGCTTGAGTATGAGGCAGCTTCAACCCACTTGGTGAAATAGTCAATGGCGACAAGGATGAAGCGATGCCCGTTTGATGCTTTTGGCTCGATAGGACCGATGACATCCATCCCCCACATTGAGAATGGCCAAGAAGCAGTCAGAACGTTTAATGAAGCAGGTGGTACATGGATATGATCGGCATAGATTTGGCATTTGTGACACTTTCTTACAAAGCTGTAGCAGTCAGATTCCATTTGCAGCCAATAATAGCAGGCTCTTAAGATTTTTCTGGCCATGGTGTGTCCACTGGAATGAACCCCGAATGAGCCTTCATGGACCTCTTTCATAATCTTTTCGGCCTCCTCTTTTGCAACACACCTTAGGAGAACCATGTCATAATTTCTCTTGTAGAGAACTTCACCATTCAGGAAGAAATTCCTCGACAGCCTTCTGAGCGTTCTCTTGTCATTTTCTGATGCCCCAGGAGGGTATTCCCTGGTGGTGATGTACTGCTTGATATCATGGTACCACGGCTTGTCATCAGGCTCTTCATCTATTGCAGCGCAGTAATGATGTGCTGGCAGATCCCTATGCTGGATTCTGAGGTGAGCTAAACTCTTGTCACAGCTGATGTTGAACATTGACGACAAGGTTGCCAAAGCATCGGCCAACTGGTTTTCGCTTCGAGGGATATGCTGGAAAGTGACTTCCTCAAAGGACTCCATCAATTCTTGAACATAATCACAATAAGGAATCAATTTGGGATCTCTGGTCTCCCAATCACCTCGCACCTGATGAATAACCAAGGCTGAATCACCATACACATCAAGCCTTTTGACCTTCCATTCAAGGGCTGCCTGAATACCCAGGATGCATGCTTCATATTCCGCAATGTTATTTGTAACATAAAAGCTCAGTCTTGCAGTGACCGGAATGAAGCGATTGTCTGGAGAGATTAACACAGCTCCGGCCCCATGCCCCCACATGTTGGATGCACCATCAAATATCATCCTCCATCTTTCATCTTCTTGGGACTTCCCCTCGTCGAATAGTGCCATGATGTCTTCATCGGGAAAATCATACTGCATCGACCGGTATTCTGGGATAGGCTGACAAGCTAAGTACTCAGCAAGTGCGCTGCCCTTGACTGCCTTCTGCGTGACGTACAGGATATCATATTCTGACAATAACATCTGCCAACGGGCAATCCGTCCTGCGAGAGCTGGTTTCTCAAAAATGTACTTGATCGGATCCATTTTAGACACCAACCAAGTTGTATGGCTCAGCATGTACTGCCTTAAACGATGAGCAGCCCAAGCCAAAGCACAACAAGTCTTCTCCAGCATTGTGTATCTTGTCTCGCAGTCAGTAAATTTCTTGCTCAGGTAATAAATAGCATGTTCTTTCTTGCCTGACTCATCATGCTGCCCCAGCACACACCCCATCGAATTGTCTAACACGGTTAGGTACAAGATCAGCGGTCTTCCGGACACCGGTGGCATCAGAATTGGTGGATTCTGAAGATACTCTTTAATTCTCTCGAAGGCTCTCTGACAATCATCGTTCCATTTGGATTCTTGGTTCTTGCACAACAGCTTAAAGAGAGGCTCGCAAGTGGCTGTCAGTTGGGATATGAACCTTGAGATATAGTTCAGTCTCCCAAGAAAACCACGGACCTCCCTTTCAGTCTTCGGTACTGGCATTTCAAGGATTGCTTTGACTTTATCTGGATCAACTTCTATCCCTTTCTGACTGACGATGAATCCCAGTAGCTTTCCGGATCTTACACCGAAGGTGCATTTAGCTGGGTTTAATCTGAGTTTGAACTTCCTTAGACGTTCAAAGAGTTTTTGCAGATTCACAATATGCTCTTCATCAGTCTTGGATTTAGCAATCATATCATCCACATACACCTCGATTTCCTTGTGCATCATGTCGTGGAACAATGTCACCATGGCCCTCTGATACGTTGCACCGGCGTTTTTGAGTCCGAAAGGCATCACCTTATAGCAAAAGGTTCCCCAGAGAGTTATGAAGGTTGTTTTCTCCATATCTTCCGGAGCCATCTTTACCTGATTGTATCCTGAGTATCCGTCCATGAAGGAGAATAAAGAGTGTTGGGCTGTACTGTCCACCAGAATATCAATGTGGGGTAGGGGGAAATCATCTTTGGGGCTGGCTCTGTTCAGATCCCTGTAATCGACACACATCCTGACTTTCCCGTCCTTCTTCGGAACCGGGACGATATTGGCAACCCATTGAGGATACTTGGCAACCGCTAGAAACACGGCATCAAACTGCTTTTTTACCTCATCCCGGATTTTCAACGACATCTCTGGTTTCATTCTTCTTAGTCTTTGCTTTACAGGCGGGCATTCTGGCTTTACTGGCAACTTGTGCACAACAATATCGGTATCCAACCCAGGCATATCTTGATACGACCATGCAAAAATGTCAACGTAATCGCGCAGGAGCTGAATTAATTTCATACGATCACTGTCGTTCATTGCGGTACCGACCTTAACCTCTTTCTTGTTCTCATCTGTACCCAAGTTGATTACCTCAGTTGATTCTCCGTGAGGCTGAATGACCCTTTCTTCCTGTTCCATTAATCTCATCAGTTCTGGAGGAGTTTTCCAGTTGTCCTCAACATCTCCCTCAGTTTGATTAATTGGGTGATCAAAGTCAAAATATGGATCATCGGCATTGTTATTTTCAGAGATAATTATTGTTGATCTGCATTTGCAGAGGCAAAAAGCAGAATGAAAGGCGAAACAAACAGGCAAAATAAAATAAAGCGGAGAAGACACATGAAATTAAGAGAAATGATTTTATTGATGAATTTCAAAAACAACGTTTTTATTGATGATGATAGCAATGAAGATAAAAACATGCGTGCTCCTAACAACTTATCCTATGGCCTTGGGCAGAGCCACAGGGGTGCATTACAAATTATTACTTTGAATTAAAAGCCACGGGAAAGTCAGCAGCTTCCCAATTCTTCAACTTTTCACCGGCAAAGCAACGGCGGACCAGGCTGGTATCACCTTTTTCAACTCCAGGACCATCCCCAATGGCAGCGATTTGATTAGGGTCCAGTAACCCTGCACTTTTAAAGCTCTGGCGAATATCACAGATAGGGATCTTTTTTGACCAAGGATCATGACCTCTCAGTTTGGCCAACCACCTGCTCTTTCTTTCCTCTGCCATCCCCTTTCTCTCGGCTTGATTCGGATGGTACCCCAACCCACAACGGTCTCGATTTTCCTTCAGTTGAATAGGCGCAAGAATCCCCTGACCAGACTTGCCTAAACCACATCCCACCTTGTATCCTTGTTCTAACATGATCTTGGCGACCATTTCCTCATTTCTTGACAATTTTGACCCTGGTGACAGAAGCTTGCTCCCTCCGAATACAGCATTAGCAATTTCAAGGGACTGAAAGGAGGTCTCCAGAGATTCCTCAGCGGCTTCCACATAACGGAATGGAGATGGCTTGTTGACTAACATTTCTTCTTCACCAAACACAACAACAATCTTGTCATCTACCACAAACTTGACCCTCTGGTGTAGGGAAGAGGGAATAGCTCCCGCCATGTGAATCCACGGTCTCCCCAACAGGCAGCTATATGATGAAGTGATGTCCATGATCTGGAAATTCACATAAAAGGTCTCTGGCCCAATCTGAATTGGGAACTCCACTTCCCCTAGCACTTCCTTCTTCGACCCGTCAAACGCTCTCACCAACGTCGAACTAGGCTTCATATAAGAGCAGTCCACATCCATTTTGTCCATGGTGGACTTTGGCATGACATTTAGTGAGGACCCATTATCAATCAAAACCCGAGCCAACACATAGTCTCCGCATTTGACGGAGATATGCAGAGCCTGGTTGTGCTTTCTTCCTCTTGGGGGTAACTCATCGTCAGCAAAAGTCAAATGATTAGCTGCCACGATGTTTCCTACAATCCCATCAAACTGACACACAGAGATATCTTCAGCGACATGGGCTTCATTGAGTACTTTCATCAGGGCAGTCCGATGAGCTTCTGAACTGAGCAGTAACGACAGCATAGAGATCTTGGCTGGAGTTTGTTTCAACTGATCAACAATTTGATAATCACTTTGTCTGATAATCCTTAAGAACTCACTGGCTTCCTGTTCTGTTACTTTCTTGCCCTGGGTATCCTCCGATACTTTCTCTTTTCCTTTTCTAACCCTGTCCTCAGCATCTTTAGACGTTTCAACCCGAAGAGTTTCCGGAGCATACATACGGCCGCTTCTCGTCATTCTACCCACTCCTGATATATTGGTGACAGCAGATGCACTTGGAGAACTCTCCATTGGAGGCAAAGTACTATATTTCCAGGGCACAGCACTATCTTTCTCATATGGAAAGGGAGCAGGGACCTCAATGACTATGGGCTGAGCTTTGGCTTGAACTTGCCTCGGATTGTAATCATATAAAATCTCAATTGGCCTTCTGACTTCTCTGCCATTATTAGACTGAAGGGTCATCACGCTTTCTTCTGTTTCAAAAGTAACTACCTGAACTACACGGCGGTCCATCAAGTCTTGCAAGATCTGCTTAAAAACTTCACAGGCCCCTTTACACAGGGAATCAGCACACCCATTCTCCTGACAACATCCTTTCTCAATGACCTCAAATCGACACAATTCAGCGTGAATGGCATCCAAAGGAGTCTTAATTTTCTCAACCTCCCTTATCACCTGTCCAGTAGAATCTTCTATTGCATTGGTCGACGGATTCCCATGTCTTGGCAGTGGATTTGTAGTTATACTTGGACTATTCTGTTTGAAAGAAATCCAATTAGCGTCGATTAAGTCCTGGACTACGTGCTTAAAAGCTTTGCAATCCTCCACTGTGTGACCGATTCCACCCTCATGAAAACTACAAGTAGCATTGGCATTATAGCTCCTAGGGAAAGGAGGCTGGAGAGGCTTCATCGAGCGAGTGTTGATTAAGTTTTTGGAGACCAGATGATTGAACAGCTCCGTGTAAGTCATCGGGATTGGATCAAAACTGATGCGCTTCTTATACTGGTAGTTCTGGGCTTTATAACCATCATTGACTCGTTGAGGTTGCACTGGTGCCGAGAATGGTACTGTCTGCGGTGGAGTACTGAAAGATGGATTTCCTCCGGAAATTACATTGGTCTCTCCCTCCTTCTTTTTAGGGAAATGAGAAGAGGGCTTTCTTTGTCCACCTGAACTGCCTGAACTACCTGAACTACCAAAGTGGTTGGCAATCTTCCCGCTACGTAAACCGTTTTCAAGCCTTTCCCCAATAACTACCATATCTGAGAAATTTGACGAGACACTCCCTATCAGTCTGTCGTAGTAGATTGCCGGAAGAGTTTCCATGAACATGTATACCATTTCTTTCTCTGTCAATGATGGCTTTACTTGTGCAGCTGTACTTCTCCACCGTTGGGCGTATTCTTTAAAAGATTCTTTATCTCCTTTGCCCATGTGCTGTAACTGAGATCGATCTGGAGCCATATCCATATTGTACTGGTACTGTTTCAAAAAGGCTTCTGAGAGGTCCTTCCAACTATGGATGTCGGAAGACTGTAATTGCATGTACCAGTCTAAGGATGCCCCAGCTAAGCTATTCTGAAAGCAGTGGATCAACAGCTTATCATCACTAGCATGCGCAGCCATTTTTCAGCAATACATGGTTATATGACTTGATGGACAACCAGCACCCCGGTACTTGTCAAAATCAGGTGCCTTAAACTTTGGAGGAAGGACTATATCTGGAACGAGACACAAATCACGGGCATCCTTGACTCTAACGCTTGTACCTTCCACAGCCCTTAACCGTTCTTCAAGCACACGATATTGGTCTCTGTGCTGAGAGTTTTCAAACACATGCCCCTGAGGATGACTACTCATGCCATAATAATTTCCCCAAAACTGAGCGGGACTTCCTACTTGATACGCAACATTCTGAGGATTGGTAGTGATCCAAGGAGTAGGACTGAGTGGATTTCTCTGTAGCGCAGCATCATGATTAAGAGCGTGGACCTGTGGTCTACCAACAACTCCACCAGGTACGACCACAGCAGCCTGACTTGGCCCTGCTACCCCAGCTGGATTGGATTCAACATTTTGAGGCGTATAACCGACTGGCATTCCCCACGGGTACCTCTGAGCAGCTGGATGGCTCTGACCGCTTGCCCTTGGAGAGTGGACAAAATGAGGGATCCCTGTTCCCGGAGGAGGAATAGTAGTTGCAGCATTAGCAGACCTCGGAGGGGGAATGAAGGTGACAACTCCATCAGGGTTTACAACGGCGGTGGCCTCAGCACTGGCCCCACCTTTCAGATTCCTCAGCATACCCATCATTTCAACCATCTGGGCCTCCATAGCCCCTACCTTATCCTTCAAAACCCGGTTTTCTTGAGCTAGCTGCTCGGGGTTGAGTATCTCTATAACCGGATCATCCGGACCCGAGTGGTAACTCTCAATTTCAATGTCTGGACTTTCTTGATTCTCTGCCATGAGTCTTGCCTGTAGACGAGTGTAGTAACGGTGATGGCGAACCAGCTTGCCTTTTCTGTTTGTTTAAATATTTATTGTGTAAGAGCCTGAATGAATAGATGCATGATGCATGAAATGAATGGATGCATAAGTATATGTGTATGCATGCAATGCAAAATGCGTTCTTTTTTTTTTTTACGTGGTGCCGGGGATATCACATATTTTTTTTTTGGGTAAACAACAAGGATCGAGAATGTGAAATGAACCGTACAATTTTATTTGAACTGAAACACATAATCCTTTTATTTATTCATAACGTAAAAGCAGGAGTACATCATAAAGAGTTTTCAAAGCAACAATTAAAAGGAAACTATAATAATCAGAATTTCAAACAACAACTAAGTCCCTGCATTGGTTCCTCTTCCTCTTTCTTGAAGTGGAAGGACGATCTGCCTGCCCCCTCATCTCCAAGATCAAACCCCTGACATACTCGATGAATCTTCTGACCTCTACCGGAGTAGTGCACACATCCACAGCAATCTCTGCAGCTCTGAGGCGCCTTGGAAGGCCTGTAACAGTATCATAGCACAGCTTGGATAAGAGTGCATACTTCTCTTGCAGGCGCCGGCAATGATCATCCAATCTTCGATGCTCTTCCATCAAGTAGGACATCTCAGCCCTGAACCTCTCTAGCAAATCACCCTGGTGCTTCACATGGTCCTCCAATGCCCTAGATTTCCTAAGCTCCCCCTGAAGCAGCGCCTGACTGTCTTCAAGCCTCTCTCGCACCAGCTTTCTTGCTTGTACCTCAGTTCTGAGCTTGCTCTCATAGTCAGCAGTAAGAGTCTTCAACTGTGCTTTTGCTTCCTTCAATTGGCCCCGCAAGGTCCTCTCTAATTCCTTGGAGACATTCAACTGAACCTTCCATGCACGGGCATCATCCAGCGCTCTGTTTCTATCTAGATTTCGCACCCTGATTTCGCTTGTAGCACTTTTGAGACCACCCTGCATGTCAATGAGCTTTTGGTCACTGGCAGCGATTCTCTCTTTGAAGTCAACAAGACATTTCTCTTTGAATTCATTTTCTTGCTCTAAGCTCTTTTTCTCTTGGAGCAGCTTTTCCAACTGGGCCTGCAATTCTGACTTCTCTTGCTGGGACTGAGATAAGGCAGCCTTGAGCCCCTCAACCTCCTCATTAAGAATAGGAGCAAGTGGAGGAACCTCAACTTCAACCTGAGGAAAGCCTCTAAATGGGAGCTTAACTGCTCGAGCCCGGAGCTGGACCCACTGAAGGTACTCTTCCCCCACACTTGTATCTTTGCGACCCAACTCATTACGCCCTTTCCTTACCGGCCTGTTCCAAGCACGAACAATCCTTCTCAACAAACTCAAATCCCCAGAACCTCTATCATGTAACACAAAGTCAGCCAAAGACTCCATCAATGGTGGGCTTGTCATTGGGTAACCCAACTGCCTCAACGCAAGAGCAGGGTTGTAGGTGATACATCCCCTAGTGCCAATGAGTGGAACATTCGGAAAGCCGTTGAGCTGAGAGATGAATTCTGGTGTATCCCGGGCCAGAGTGCACCACGAGATATCACCTCCTCTAAGGCTAGCAATAAACCACTTCCACTCATCTTTCCCTTTGTTTTCAATGTGTCCTTTAAAAACATGTGAGGCGAACCACCGATACAGAACTGGCAAACAACACCTAACCATCCCTCCTCCCTTAGAGTGGCGATCAACAAGAGAATAGTACAAATCAGCTAAAATAACAGAGGTGGGGTTTTGTTCCCGCTTTTTGAATGCAAGGAACACATCAATAGCTGCAGCATCAACAAAATTCTCAACACAAGGGAACAAAACAACTCCATAGACAAGGAGGGCAAGCACATCAGAGAAAACCTTCCACTCCTTCTTGGCAAGTAGGGCTTCAGCTTCTGCTTCTAAGAATTTTCTTGACAAACCTTGCCTTTGACCCTTGACTTCCACATTTTTAATCAAAAATTCCTCTTTAATCTGAAGAATGCCAGCCAAAGCCTCTGCTAATGAATACCTCTCCACATAAGAATACGACTTGCAGTTCGCAGCAGGAAAGCCTAAGATCTTCTCAAATTCTTCTAAAGTGGGGACCAGCTGATAATCTTGGAAAGTGAAGCAACGGTATTCGGGATCAAAGAACTGGGTCAAAGCAGTGAGGGCCTCAGTTTGAACATTCACCTCTAGCAAATCGAGGAGATTACCATATGTACCCTGATAAGCCTCTTTTCGCCGTGGGGGAAGCTGATTACCGAACCTAACCAAGCTCTGGACGTCCTGTTGTTTGAAATTCCACTTGAGGGTTCTTTTCACATTCTGATCCATTTTTCTTTCTCCCCTTTTTTTTTGGTATCTACAATTTCCCCGGCACTGGTGAGAATGCATGCAAAATGTATGAATGAATGCATGATGAGAAAAAATAATAATATTTTCAACACGACAGTTTTTCAAAAGCTAGAAATTCACATACATTTTTTTTGAAAATTTTCGGTTTTTTTGCAAAAATCTTTATTCAGATGCAGGGGTATGCAGCTCCTTTGTGTCCTACAAGGTTTCTTAGCGACAGGGTCTATGGCTATTTCTACGGGTACACACTTCAAGGATAGCACTAAAAGAAGGACCCTAAATAAGGTTCCTAGAGCCAACGACCTCATCTGAGACCACCGATCACAGGGTCGTACGTCCAAGTGATGGTATCATCAAACAAAGCCAAACTCTAGGTGAAGTCTTCGCAACCACCCAACAAGACGTACGTCCAGTGAGCAGCCACTAATGACTTCGTTCTAGCCTAAGGTATGCTCTAGCCCGGGTATAGGGCTGTCTCACCAAGAAATATAAGGGTAAAAAGAGTGCAACGTGTGTGTAGGAGCACAACGACAAACATACCCCCCCACCTGCAAAGAAAATCCAGAAACAGTCCATACAAAGAGTCGTCTACCCTAGGGTTTTGCAAGCATATATCATTTCAATACAAACAAGTAAACTAACCTAGGGTTCCAACAACAATCATATGCACTGCTTACCTCAAGAAAGGGAGCCAAGAAGAGGGGTCATAATAGAATCGGGGGAATGCATGAACTTACCTTGAAGAAAGGGAGCAAAGAAGAAGGGATCATAGTAGAATTGGGGGAATGATGCATGAGCTTACCTTGAAGAAAGGGAGCGAAGAAGAAGGGGACATGGGGATTGGAGAAATGCATGATCATATTAAGCATATAAACAAAAGAAGATGAAAGGAGAAGAAAGAACAAGAAGCGAACATAGAAGAAGAAGAGTCAAATGCACATGAATGCAACATAACAACACGAGAATGCAAGAGAACATTCAAACATCAGAAAGAGAGAAGAAAAAGAAGGAGAAGAAAAGAGAGAAATAGAACAATCACATTCAAATCAAACAATTAAACCGCACATCAAGTTAATTAGGCCTGACCCTCGTTTTAAAAGGAAAGTCCCCAGTGGAGTCGGCAGCTGTTGCACCCCGAAAAATCCGGATTGGACCTTTCATCGTACAACGTGAAAATTTGTGAAGCCGCCATCAACATTTTTATTTAGGGACCAAAACATTGAAAAAGGGTCCTTTTTAAGGTGGGTGGCCCTTTGAGAACTAGAGATGTAGGTTCGGGGGTCGGTTAGGTGTGGGGAAGGTATTAGCACCCCACACCTCCTTTCTACCGGAAGGGAACCTTTAACTTGATGTGCGGTTTTGACAGAGTTGATTTGAAACAATTCATTCTACTTCTTTTTTTTATTTGAGAAAAGTGTTTTTGAAAACGGGGGAAAAGTGTGCTTGACGGGATGTGACCCGCTCCTACGTATCTCCCGGTGCGATGGAGAATTCAAAGCTTACGTAGTTCTCCTGGTCGAGAAACTTTGTGTTGGTGTTTTTTATTGTAGGGGTTTTCGGTCCTAGACTGTACAGTCCACTAGACCTAGAACAAAGACAACCCCGCCTGTACAGACGACGTGCCCCCTACTTATTAAAAATGTTTTTTTGATTAAGGAAGAAAAAGATTTGTTGTGAGGTTGGTTGCTTTTATTTGAGCAAGTATCTTAGGCTCGCACGAACTGTACAGCTCGCTAACCCTAAGACGCTAACCAATACCGGATGTACATCCGACTCGATTCCTTACTCATTTTTTTAAAATAGGGTTCAAGTTGTTAATTACTTGTTTTGATTCTCATAAGTATCCCAAGATGTTTGAGCTGTACAGCTCCGATCTTAGGACGCTAGACAACACCGGCCGTACGTCCGACTTGCCTCCTTATGAGTTTTCAAAAAGGTTTATTGTTGATCTTAGAAAGAATTTGATTGCTATAGAAAAACAACTTGAAGAAAAGTTTTAATTTGAAAAGTAATTTGGAAAAAGAAATGACTTGAAGAAGAGAGGAAGAGAATTGGAGGGTGATATTGATCACAAAAGTTTGTTGGGATGGCGTGGCATCCAAAAGAAAAAGTAGAGAATTCAAATCAATTTCCAAATCAAGAACCAAAGTGTAAACTTTAACAAGTTGCAAGCAAAACAATCAACAATGCAAACGTAAGCATATACAATTAAGGTGTTGAATCCCTTTAGGTAATCTTTAACACTTGGGATATGCACAAACGCATAAGTGTTAAATCCTCTTACCAAATCATCAACACAAACATGATTTTCAAAGCAAGCAACAAAAACAAGCACAAACCCTAATTATCTCATGAAATGCGACACCAACATAAAGCTAAAACCTCATTTTATTCTTTGAAAGCAACAAAATCATGCAAGCAAATGACATAGATCAAACTTTTTGGCAAGGATTTACATGATTAAGCAAAGGAATGCACTAAAATCATACAAACCCTAATTTTTCTACAATATGCGAAATGAAACATAATCCCAAATCACAATTTTATTCATGAAAATGCAAGCACAAAATGAAAATAGCACAAACACACAATTTATTCCAAGAGAGAGATGCATCTCAAGCATCCAAACCTCCCAAAGTGTTTGTCAAAATGCTTGAAACACATTTCTCCCAAATCACAATTTTATTCATGAAAATGCAAGCACAAAATGAAAATAGCAACACCACACAATTTATTCCAAGAGAGAGATGCATTTCAAGCACCCAAACCTCCCAAAGTGTTTGTCAAAATGCTTGAAACACATCTCTCATTCAACAACAACAATTATATCAACATTTCAACAAAAAAGTAGAACACTAAAATGCAAAGAAATACTTGATATGCAAAAATAGATTGATGATCTACATTTTTTATGCTAAAATTTGATGATGTTAAGAGTGAGAGTATACCCCAACTCCAAGCTAGAATAGCAAAAGAAATAAGGTGAATGAACACTAAACCACTTGAATCAACCCTCTAATCTTCAATCTTGAGCTTGATTCTTGAGATTTGAAGATGGATCTTTGAAGAGAATGCAAGGATGATGAAGGATTTAGGACTAGAATGTTGATTTGAAGTGAAAAAGTGAAGAAATGAGGTGAGGGAAGGAGGGGGTGATTTCGGCCAAAGGAGGAGAGGAGAGGAGAGGTTTGTGTGCTAGGGTTTTGTGAATGAATTGTGAGGCAAAAAGTTCTTTTTGAGGTGAGGTTTCTAAGGTATATATAGAGAGCAACTAGGTTTAAGGGTATTTAGGACATTGTGCTTTTGCAAACCATTGAGATTTGAGCTAGAATTTGAATCAAAGGCCAAGATTGCAATGCACATGGATTAGGGACAAGGAAAAAACACAAATGAGTGAGGAATAGCTGGTCATACACAAAAATTATGAGTTTTTGTTGCACAAAAATTGTTGAGGGCACCTAGGTCATTCTACACAAAGTTGTAGCCTAGGATTTGATCTAGTATTTTAATCAATGGCTAGGAATACAACTCACATGGATCAAGGGCATGAGGAAACACAAAATGAGGTGAAAATGAGCTGGAAAATTCGGAGCAAATGAGGCCTTGGTGCCCAAGTTTTGCAAGCTTTGTCAAGAAAAATAGTACATTTTGTCTTATTGGGGACACTTCCTTATTTTCACCATTTTTGATTATTCTTTTCTAGATAATTCCATAAAAATCATGCCACTTTGGGCCATATCCTAGGAATCAATGATTGGGCCCAAAATTCCATGATATCACCCTTCCCAAAATTGATTTGAGACCTCACCTTGATGGAAATTCCCATTTTGCCCTTTTGCTTAAAATTTGAATTTTATGCCAAAAATCATGCATGCATGCGCACAAAAATTCATAACCCAAATCATCTAGATCCAAATAAATTCCTCTGAGATTGAACAATGATTTTTGGTGAGAAATTGCTTAATTTTGGAAATGACCAAAATACCCTTTTGCCCTAAAAACATTGTTTTTTTACAACAAATGCATTTCCACTCTAACAATGAATTTAAAAGCCCTAGAATGACTTTTAAAAACCCAAAAATGCATGCACAATGCTCTTCACTCTTCAAAATAAAACCACACTTCTCAATTTATTTATTTTTTTGTTGAGAATTAGGGTTTTGACCTAGGCGGACAAAATTAGGGTATGACACCGATCCAGAACAAGAATCAATCACGTTGACAAAAAAAAATACGATTCAATCACATAATTTGAATCTCATTCGTAGACTCATACCGTTTCTCTATCTCTATCGCTCTCTTTCTTCAACTCTCCCTCCCTATACGTACAATAGCAACAATGGTGATATATCTTTTATGGCAAATCATAGATGGAATGATAGGATTTAGTGTTGGCAGAAATGACATTGATTTAGCGGTGATGATTCACACGCGCGAGCTCGAGGATATGAGAGGAAGTATGACGCACTACGCCAGATGTTGAAGAAAAGAGCGCATCCATAAGTAGCGCTTCTTTAAAAAACGCTACGCATTGATAGAACGGAATTGGTATGGGTAGCGCTTGGTCCTCTAAGCGCTGCTTATAGGTGTAACGGGCTAAGCAATGGGCAGCTCCTTGTATATAAGCGCTGCTTATAGGTGATACGCGCCTAGGCAATAGGCAGCGTTTCCTAAAAAGCGCTGCTTATAGGTGAAATGCGTCCTCCAATAAGCAGCGCTTTTTATGAAACGCTGCCTATTGCCTAGGCGCGTATCACCTAGAAGCAGCGCTTATGGAGCAAGCGCTGTCCATTGATATAAAGCGCTACACCTATAAGCAGTGCTTATAAGTAGAAAGCGCTGCCCTTTGCCTTTTTTTTCCGTTTTCTTACACTAGCTAAGCTTCCAGCGTCTCTCTCTCTTTCTCACTTTCGTTCTCCTCAGCTCCCACTCTCTCCCTCTCACGAAAACCCACCCATTTTCATTTTTATCTCTCTCTTTCTCAACCATCTTCAACCCTTCTTCAAGGAAAACCCACCATTTTGTTTCTCTCTCTCTTTCTCAACCATTTTGTCTCTCTCTCTCCCTCACGTACTCTCACCATTTCGTTTCTCTCTCTCTCTCTTTCAACCATCTTCAAGCCATTTCTTTTTGGTGACATATTCAACCATCTCCAAGCCAAGTTTGAAGGTAACTCATAAACTCATTTCTTATTTTGCATTTAAAGTGTTATTGTGATATATGTGGTTGTTTTACTTGGTTTATCATATTGTGACATTGTGTGTATGTGGTTGTTTTGTTGTGTGTTGTCTCTTTTGCTTTGCATTTAAAGTGTTTGTGCTTTTGACTCAAAGAATACCAATTGCAATAAATAGAAGAATTTTGTAAATGAATGATTGAAATTAGGATTGCTTGTTGTTCTAGTTATTTTAATGGCATTGAAACCTTAGGTTAGATGATTCAAACTTGATGCTTGTTGATTGGTTCTTTGAAAGGGTGAAGTGTTTCTAAACTTGAGGGGAAATGTAGGTGTAGTGTTTATTGAAATGTCCAAATGAAATGCTTGTTAATTTAATGTTGCTCTAGGTTAAGGGATTCTTGTGTTGTATTTATAAATTTAAGATATTTAGTGAAATGCATGTTAATTGAATGTTGTTCTAGGTTAAGGGATACTTGTGATGTATTTCTAAACATGAGAAATTGAGGATTGTTGCTGAATATGTGAATGGTTGTTAGGTTTTGCGAGTTTGTTTTGTCGGAGCTTTGCATTCGTTGTTCGAGAGTTCGGTTCATTTGCTAGTGCGTGGTTCGCCTAGGTTGGAGTTCATTGTTGCTTCCACTTGTTCAGGTACTTTTGTTGTTTAAAACTAGAGTGACTATTTATTTATTTAAAACTGAAATTGCCTCTCTTATTTATTTTATGTGTTCCTTTTCTTTTAGTTGTGCTTGAAATGAAAGATTGATACCTAACTTGTGATGAAGATTAGTCTTGACAACAACAATGATTCTAAAAATCAATTGCTAATAACTGTTTTGATTGAACCATGATGATTTATTTCTTCATAGATATTGCATTGATATGTAGGCTTTGTTTTCTTGATACCTATCAAATATAAGTTATGCAAACTCTTCTATTACTATTTTTTAGAAATAGATCACCTTTTTTTATATTATATATTTTATACTTGAACAAGAATTTAAGTTATGCAAACTTGTATATGTGTGGTGAATGAAACTAGCAAAGTAAAATCGAATATGCCTAAATATGCGAATTGTTTGTTGTTTGTCACCTATAATAGGTTTTTAAGTTCTCTTATCAGGATTTTATTATAAATAAATACTGCGAAATTATGGATAGAGAGTGGATGTCTGCCAATCCTCTGTCCAAGGAATATGTTGCTGGAGTGGATTATTTTGTGAAGTGTGCTGTTGAACGTTTAGGGACTTCTAGTAACATGAAGTGTCCTTTTTTGAGTTGTTGTTATGTAAAATCAGTTAATGCAGAGGAGTTGGCAAGACATTTAAAGTGTTACGGAATAGATCAAAGTTACACTTGTTGGACAATGCATGGTGAGGAAAGAGGTGAATCTTCAAATATGGGTAATAGTACTGAGAGATGTGCATCGGTTGACACCGAAAGACCTACATTTGAAGGGGGCGAATTTGAAGAGATGGCAAAGGCTGTTGAAGACGATCTTAATGACTGTCCTCAAATGTTTGAGAAATTGATAACAGATGCGGAGACACCGCTGTATTCAGGTTGTACTGAATTCACAAAACTATTGGCTGTGATAAAGTTGTATAACTTGAAAACTTGCCACGGATGGACGGATAAGAGCTTTACGGAATTACTCGCACTGTTGAAAGAAATGTTGCCGAAGGATAATGTGCTCCCTTCTCGGACGTATGATGCAAAACAAATGTTAGGGTCCATTGGGTTGAACTATGAGAAGATACATGCTTGTCCCAATGATTGCATTTTATTTCGGAATGAACATGCATCATTAAAGTCGTGTCCTAAATGTAATGCATCGCGATATAAAAAGAAATAATCTGCTCCAGAAAAGGTGTTGTGGTATTTTCCCATATTTCCTCGATTTAGGCGCATGTACCATAGTTCAGAAGATGCAAAACACTTGACATGGCATGATGATGAAAGGATTAAAGATGGCATGCTACGACACCCGGCGGATTCTCCCCAATGGAAGAATATTGATATTGATTATCCCGATTTCGGGTTGGATCCAAGAAACCTACGACTTGCATTGTCTGCTGATGGATTTAATCCGCACGGCATTCAGAGTAGTTCCCACAGTACATGGCCCGTGATTTTGGCGATGTATAACTTACCTCCATGGCTTTGCATGAAACGCAAATATATGATGTTGTCTTTGTTAATTTCTGGGCCCAAGCAACCAGGAAATGATATTGATGTATACTTGGCTCCGTTAATTGAAGACTTGAAGCTAATGTGGGAGACTGGAGTAGAGGTGTATGATGGGTTCAGAGAAGAAACTTTCATCCTGAGGGCTATGATTTTTGGCACAATTAATGACTTTCCAGCATACGGCAATCTATCTGGGTACAGTAACAAAGGTCAGTGTGCGTGCCCTATATGTGAAGATAACACTGATTGCATGTGGTTGGAACATGGTAGGAAGAATATCTACTGTGGTCATCGTAGGTTTTTTCCATCTACTCATCCGTATCGATTGTTGAAAAAGGCATTCAATGGGAATATCGAAACCCGTAAAGCTCCCATGGCTTTGATGGGTGAACAACTATTTGAAAAGGTGAGAGGTTTGAACATTAAATTTGGGAAGCCTTTTCCAGGAGAGCTTGCCAAACGGGGGTGGAAGAAAAACTCAATTTTCTTTGAGTTGCCATACTGGAAGTCATTATATGTAAGGCACTTCATTGATGTGATGCATGTTGAAAAAGATGTCTTTGAAAGTGTCATCGGTACGTTACTCAATATGCCAGGAAAGACTAAAGATACCATCAACTCGAAGTTAGACTTGCTTAGTATGGGGTTGAGACCAGAATTGGGTCCGATAAAGAAGGGTACACGTACATATCTACCTCCGGCAGCTCATACTTTATCTAAAAAGGAGAAGACCGTGTTTTGCAAGTTTCTTCATGGAGTTAAAGTTCCAGAGGGTTACTCTTCAAATATTATGAACCTTGTATCGATGAAAGACATCAAGTTAAAGTCTTTAAAGTCTCATGATTGCCATGTTCTAATGGAGAATTTGCTACCCATTGGTATACGTTCCATTTTGCCTAAGAAAGTGCGCAAGACACTAACCAAACTTAGTTTCTTCTTTAAGGCGATTTGTAGTAGAGTGATTGACCCTGGAAAGTTGCCATCATTGCAAAGAGAAATTACTGTCACTTTGTGTGAGCTTGAGATGTATTTCCCACCATCGTTTTTTGACATAATGATTCATCTAATAGTTCATCTGATTAGAGAGACACAATTGTGTGGCCCATGTTACATGAGATGGATGTATCCGTTTGAGCGTTACGTGAAGATATTAAAAGGTTACGTGAAAAACCGATCACGACCCGAGGGTTGTATTGTTGAGCGCTACATAGTTGAAGAAGCTATTGAGTTCTGTACCGGCTATCTATCTAGTCTTGAATATTCTGTTGGACTGCCAAGGTCTCGTCACTTAGGAAGCATTAGTAAAGGGATATCAGGAACAAAAATAGTGATGGTGTCAAGGAAAGAACTAGATGAAGCACACTTATATGTTTTGCACAATGATACTGAGGTTGATTCATATGCTTCCAAGCACATGGACATACTTAAGAGTGATCACCCATATAAGACTCAAGTTTGGTTAACAAAAGAACATAATCGGAGTTTCATAGTGTGGCTAAAGGACCACATTGATTTCGAATTTGCTATGAATCCTTCCTCGATTTCAGAAAGATTGAGATGGTTGGCAAAAGGTCCAAATATGCAAGTTTTCTCTTACACCAGCTATCTAATGAACGGGTACACGTTCTATACAAAAAAACATGATGATCAAAGTAAAATGCAAAATAGTGGGGTGACTCTTGTTAGCTCAAGCTTTGCATACATCAAGTGCCAAAGACAGAAATCCCATATATGCGAATATGTCATACTTCAGGGTCATTGAACACATATGGGAGTTGTATTACAACATGTTTCGGGAGCCTGTGTTCCTATGTAAGTGGGTTGACAATAATAGTGGTTTACAGATTGATGAGTTGGGGTTCATGCGGGTGAATTTCAATAAGTTAGGATATAAAGATGAGCCTTTTATTTCGGCATCCCAAGCTCAACAAGTGTTTTATGTCACTGATCCAGTTGATACAGTTTGGTCCATTGTTTTATTGACAAATAAAAAATTGGTGAATGACACTGAGGATCAAGCAACCGATGATGATGGTATTGAGTACGACCCTTTCTTTGGGACATCACTACCAATTGTAGGGGAAAGTACTCCTATAGAGGATTTTGTGTATGTTAGAAACGATCATAGTGATGGGATTACGATTCGTCAAAAAAAATATACTAAGAAGCGAATTGCAAATACAATTATATCCAAGAAAAGGAAAAGGTAATTTAGACTTACATCATATGCTTTTTATCTATTTCCAAGTAGTTATTTTACATAGTTTTCATCTTCTTGTCTGTTTATTTATTTTGGATAGATAAATATAACAATAACAATAATTATGTTTTATTGCAGGTCAGATGGCGGATCATAGTGATCATGACAGCATGAGTGTGATGTTGAAAAGTATATCAGAAAGCAGGCTCCTCGTGGAATGACGGTCAAAAAAGATATCATCAATTGTGTTCAGTTGTTTGAAGGAATTTTGGGGATTGGAACAATCACAGGCAAAATGGGTGCCAATAGAGGTAAGTTTGTAATCAATCTTCTCATATATTTATTTACATTATTGTTGTCAAAAAAATGTATTAAATTAAATTTAACAATTAACTAATCTTTTGTTTTGTAGTGTCCGAAACAACCAAATAACAATGATTGTGGGTATTACGTAATGAGATTTATGAAGGAAATTATTACCCACAACCAAATGGTTATCCCCAGACAGGTATCTTTACAGAACTCTTCTTTATTTTGATTTAACCATATATTTCAATTCTAATTTTATTTAATTAAATAATTTCAGTATTTTCCCGATTGTCGGTGGAAGACATACTCTACTACACAGCTTGATGAGCTTAGAGGAGAGTGGTGCCATTATGTCTCACAATTCTTTTGATTTTAGATAGATTGTAATGTTGTAAATTGTTAGAGTTTTATTTGGATACATTCATATGAATTGGTTCATGCATATGTAAGTTGCTAACTTGTTTTAATTTAGATACATATTGTAAGTGGCTTGCTAGTTTTGGATACATGCATATGTAAGTTGCTAACTTGTTTTAATTTAGATTCATATTGTAAGTAGCTTGCTAGTTTTGGATACATATTGTTAGAGAGTTTGATTTGGATACATATTAATTTGTTAATATTGTAATTAAGTTGCTAAGTTTTGGATACATGCATATAATAACTTGTTAGCTAGTTTGTTTTGGTTTGTGATCATATTGGTGCATTTGGATATATAACTAGTTTATATATATATATATATATATATGTTGTTAGTATGTAAATGACTGGATTGGTATTAATTGACTGTATATGACCAGGAAATTATCAAATGTAAAAAGGAAAATACAAAAAAACAGAAAAAAAGGAAAAAAAATTTTAAACAATGGGCAGCGCTTGGTGGGAGAAGCGCTGCTCATTCACCTAGCACGATAGCAATGGGCAGCGCTTGGTAAAGGGAAGCGCTGCCCATTGCTAAACGTGATAGGTGAATGAGCAGCGCATGGTGGGAGAAGCGCTGCTCATTTACTTAGCGCGTTTAGCAATGGGCAGCGCTTGGTAAAGGGAAGCCCTGCCCATTGCTAGGTGAATGAGCAGCGCTTGGTGGAAGAAGCGCTGCTCATTCACCTAGCGCGTTTAGCAATGGGCAGCGCTTCCCTTTACCAAGCGCTGCCCATTGCTATAAGCGCTAGGTGAATTAGCAGCGCTTCTCCCTTCAAATGCTGCCTATGGCTATTAATGAGCAGCGCTTCTCAAACGCTGCCCATTTTTGGGGAGGAATCACCAGCGCAAAATTTAGCAGCGCTCAGAAACGCTGCCCATGGCTAAAAAAAACACTGCCCATCCTCAAATCTGTTGTAGTGACGCAAAGCAAAATGGCGAGTCGGCTGTGGCATGCAGCGCTTTGATTTAAGGTTATATTTTTCACTTCTTTTCAATTATCTTTTGCAACTTGGAAGGTGTTTTTCATTACCTTATATTTGATATTCATGTTAAGCTTCTCTTCTTTTTTATGTTACTTTTCACCCTTTTTATGGTAGGATTTTGTTTTGTTCTTCCAGGAATTTTTTTGCCTCTTTATGTTCTTGCATTGATCGCTTCAGCCCATACGAGAAATGGGATATTAAGTCTTGGAAACTTAAGGATTTTTATTGTACTAACATTTGTTATGGTTAGGTGATGATATTGTTAATTTATATATTAATTCTTTACTTTATGATATATGATTGTGAAATGCTCCAAGTAACAAAGTTTTATTATAATTGTTGTGCAGATGTTGATAAATTGTGTTTCATTGTTTTGAATAAAAATATGACTTTATTAATTTATTAAATTTGAGTAATATGATTTACTTCTTGATTTTGTTAAACATGGCATGTGATGACTTACTATTAGTGTTTAATTGAGTGTAGTAAAAAGGGGGAGTAAGTGTTGTGTCTTTATAGGGGCTCTGGTAGGGTTTTGAATCTCTGCGCCGTCATTGGCCAAAATGGATGATATCCCTAACGATCTTTTACAAATCCTGTCATTTACTGGCGTTCAATTTACTGGTGGAAATAAATTATTTTTAATGGGATCTCCTGTCGGTAAGCGCCAAAATTTTGGCTCTTAAATTACCGACAAGCATAACTGTCTATAAAGTGAAAACATTTTGTTTGTATGTTAAATAATTAACCGTTAAAATTACCAATGGATATATGTGGCTATTGGTACGGTAATTTTCTGATGCACATCTTCTACTATCTTCTTTCGCATTCACTCAGTTCACTCTTTTCTAACTCCCTTCCTCTCTCTTTCTCTCTCTCTCTCTCTCTCTCTCTCTCTCTCTCTCTCTCTCTCTTTCTCTCTCTCTCTCTCTCTCACTCTCAACTCTCACTACAAAAAAATGCTAATTAGCGATGGAAAATTTCATCGCTATGGCCTGTTTGTGATGACCTAATTTCGTCGCTTAAACGCTTGTCGCTAACGCGTAACAACAATATTTTGAATCTGTTGCTAATTAGCGACGGAATAGATCTGTTGCTAATTTTGGATTACACATGTCCTAATTCAGTCTGTCGCTACGTGGGTACTGACTTAATTCTTTTTAAAAAAAGATGTTCTTTTATATTTATTATTATTTTTTAACAAATACTAAAATAAAAATAATAAAAAAGTTAAAATGAATATTTGGAGAATATTGGAATAAAATCCAAATAAACATAAACTAGTCTGAAATCAACATAATCTGAATCAACATGAACTAATACAAAAATCCCAATAGGGATCGGCATCACCATCAGGGTCTGTCCTAGACTTAGACAACCTAGACCCAACTTGTCGTATGCTCCTATAAATCCTTATCAGCTTCTCCTGCTGACGTGTCACCCTCGTGAAGTCTTACCGCATACTATGGATAGTCTGCTCATGTCTCCCAATAGTCTGCTGCTGGGTATGCAGCTCCTTCCCCTGAGTCTCCACCTGCTGTTTGATCTTCTTTGTCAACTCAGCTGAAGGAGGGGGAGGTCGGCTGCATTGACCTTCCCCATAAATGGAGCCAACTTATCAAAATGAAAGAGCATTGGCCTTCTTTGTCTGTCAAAATGAAACACACATTTTCAACGACTGCTAACTTATCACCTTAACTAAACTAAAATAACACAAATTTTCAAATCAATTTCCCCTAATCTTTTCATCTTTCTCTGGCAGCCAAGTCACTTTCGTTTGTATTAAGTAAAATCAAAAAATGTATTAGTAATTATATTAAGCATTAAACACTAAATTAAAGTTAACAATATAGGTAATGACATAATTCATAATTATCTTAAACAAGTCCAAAAGGCCTTCGTTTTCCTCGGCTTTCATTTTTGACCACTTTAGATGGAAATCATGAAAATAAAGTTTTCTAATAAGCCCAACCACATAACAATAAATCTTCTTACATTCCAATCTCAGCTTCAAAACTAACATCTTTGCTTCATAATAACTTTTTGGCAAATTATCCTTATTAGGTGTCGCTTCCAACATCATTTCAGTCACATCATCTAAACCCAACTCAGAAATATTACTCATGGACTTGAGAGCTAAAAGTTACACACACGTAGATAACTTTGACTGTGGCGAGCCTTCAAACAAAGATTTGTTTGACTCACTTAACAAATTATAAAACCTTTGTGTTTCTTCATTTGGAAGTTCATCATGATCGTCATAATCAGGCTCATCAAATTGCACATTCATCCCGAGAGCATCACCAATCATGCTTTCCATCGACTAAAATTGTTCATTAGATGGAACACCTACCCTAGAACTGCTTGAAGCCCCTACGTCAAAATTTGGAACTGGTCCTCCCAAATCCAATAATTAGACCTAAACACAAACCAATACAGGTGATGCCTGATTTCATCATCGGTTCTAATAGGTACGTCGTTGCAATTAATGTATGGACATAAAATCACCTGTTTCTTTTGAGTCAATTCATGTTGCCATCCTACCATAATAAACTCTTCAACCCCAACAACAAAAGATTGCTTCAAGTCCGGTGTTCCCAGAAATAACCGATCATACAACCAACCACGAATCAAATGATTCCAATTCATCTACAAACATTTAAAAAAACACATTAGATTCCCATAACATTACCAATATCCTATCAAGTTAGTGGCATCAATATGTTCTCAGCGGAGATGATTTTGTGTCGAATATGGGGGTCAAGGACAGCACAAAACCCTTTTCCATCCTAATAATGAAGGAAGTTATTTCTTACTCCCAAACCTATCGTTGTTAGTATCGTCTCGCAGTTATCTCAGTGGAGATGATTTTGAGCAAAATATGGGAGTGAGAGATAGCATCTCACCCTTTTCTATCAACAACACACAATAACAACATCCAATGTAGGGTTCATCAAACATCAAAACATCAAAATTATCATTTCTAATATAATAGCAATCAATTTCAATCCTACACAATTTCAATTTCAAGCCAAAAAAACATAAATCAATTCACTATTAATTTCAACTTCAATTTCTATACTACACCATTTTTACAAAAACCACAAATCAATTCACTTTTAATTCATCTCCAAAGCTAAAGAACATAAATGAAGCGATTGTAGAAAAATGAGGTATGGGGTCTAGTTCATCTCCAAAGCACCAATCTATCATTGGTACTAAATAGGTCTTTAGGAACAAAATGGATGAAAATGGCAAGGTAATCAGAAACAAAGTAAGACTTATTGCTCAAGGTGTTAACACGCAAAAATAAATAGGTCGTAGGCCGAGGACCAAATAGGAAAAAGGGAGTATGGCGTGTAGGCAAGCCGTATGACAAGGTGCAGAAAAGGTATTTCGCCAAGGAAGAGTGTACCTAAGAGGGTCCTCGGGGTGCGTTAAATGTAACACCCCCCTTTTACTATTACAATTAAATAGACAATTATCAGAGTCACCTCGAAGGGCGCTACATTTTTTCACCATTTTTAAAAAAGGAAAATCTCCAAAATAATTTATATAAAAGAAATCACCAAGCAGCGGAAATATTAACCAGTTTAAACATCTCCAGAATTAACAATTAAAGACATCTCCAAAATAAATTAAAACAATTTCCAATAACTAAAATAATAGTTCAAAACGATAACTAACGACTCCCCGGTGCTACATATCAGAGCTGACACAGACCCAAACGAGAGAGGAAGCAAAACCTAGCAATTCCTCCACGAGCACTAGCGATCACCTGCAGCGTTGCCGCATGAGAGCAACATTCCAAGCAGAAGGGGTGAGTCTAACAGAGATAATAAGCAGATGATAAAAATATGCTAGCATCAGGTAACTACAGCAACACAATACAATTACACCATATCACAGCACCAGATACCAAAGGAAAAATCCATTTGACAGTGAACCACCAAAATTATAACATTCATAGACAATGGGATGATATGCAACCCCTCCAGTGGGCATATGCATGCGGTACCGATCACCAAAATGAGCCACGACGGGCATATCTCCAATAAACACCAGAGGCAGAGCCTATATCACCAAAACATGCATATGACAATGCGACACCATGATTATGCACCAACTCACCATAACAAGTATTTAAAATAAATACTATATCACCAGAATCAAAACAAATGATTTCACCAAAAATAGCACCAAGTTGTAGCATCACAGCTACCACTAAACTCTCCTGAGCATACCAGCACCGCACCTGAAATATTAACACCAGACGGCTCCACAACGCGGACATAACGCACGCACACCACGCACAAGACTGGCGCACAGCGCCTAGGCACATCGCACCTACTTCAGCGAATTAATTAAAATAGCAAACGACATCGGATTTCAACAAATAAATACTTGTTGGAAAGCCCTATGGGTCTGGTTATCATCCCTAAGTTCAGTTTTTGAAGGAGAGTGTCCAATAGGTACAGTTTTCGAAAAGCACACAGGCTAGTTGTAAAAGAGGACAGTTTCTGTCCTTCAAATTCAAGTAATTCCAAAGTGACCAAAACTCAATCAAATTGCATGAAACTTGTGCATAAACTGGGGCAAATTTTGTCTAGTTTTCAAAGAAATTGGACTCGTTCGAAAAGGAGTTCTTTTGAAAACGTGGTAACCAAAACACTGACCCTGTGTCCAGATTGTTTCCAGAATCTTACTCTAACTTGTGGAATTCATATCTCGAGCTACACAACTCTAAACGCAACCAAACCAGTTCCAAATTAACAAGCATTAAGTCTATTTTCCAGAAAAATAAACCACATAATTTTTCGGTCAATAAAACGTTCCCAGTCACCGAAATACCGAATCTATACCCAAATCGTTTCCAGAATTTTAACCTAACTTGTATCGCCTATAACTCGAGCTATACAACTCCGAATTTAACGAAACCAGTGCCAAAACGACCGGCGTTAAGTCTATTTTCAAAAACAATCAACCTCATAATTTTTGGATCAACCAAACAGCGCCAGTTTTAGAAAAACCGAACCTGTGTCCAGAATCGCTAAATTGCCAAACACCAAACCCTAACGGCAACGACACCGCAACCACCACAACAAAAACGACAATTCGACAACGCGACAACAACAATCAACCACGCACAGCAACAACAAAAACACGAACAATAACAACACCATCATCGTGATACAACAATCACGCAACAACAAATAAGGAAACAAATCACAATAACGTGCAATAATCATCAAAGCACCAATCTCAACGAAAACACGATATGCAACAACACGAACAATTCAACAAAGCCCTAGACTACCCACACATAATTATCATCAACCCATTATCAAGGTTAAGCCCACCCTTACCTCAACTATGGTGGCGCAAACTCCCTCCTAGCCTCGTTCCTCGATCTCCGAATACGGCGACTCCCCCAAACTGCAGCTTCAGTGCGAAGCCAATATCTCTCTCCTCAGAACTCGTTCCGAAGATCCGAACGGTGAAAGTGTAGAACTATATCTCACGAACCTGCTTCCCAAAAACGAAGACGATCCAACGGTTAACGAAACCGGAATCGCAATTTTACGGTGACAGGTTTGAGAAAAACGGGAATTGTTTTCTCTCTTCTTTTCTCTCTCTTTGGTGGCTGCTCTAATCCGAAATTCCTCTCTCTCTCAACCCTAAATTAATCCTCTCCACTTATAATAAGTGAGAAACATAATGGGCTAAATTATTTGGGACTTTATCCACATAGGAAGGGAGCCCAATGCTATTTTTAACTAGCCCACAACACGTAATATCATCTAACTCGTTTTCAACATAGCTACTACGCCCATAATTTCAATTCTTACAATCATCCTACGGCAATCCAACTTCGAAATAATTTGATTAAATTTTAGGGCGTTACAACTCTCCCCCACTTAGAATATTTTCGTCCTCGAAAACATACCTGATTCAAACAGCTCCGGATAGGACTCTCGCATCTTGCTCTCCAACTCCCATGTCATGCTTTCACCAGCAGCTCCTAACCAGACCACTTTTACCAGGTTTATCTCTTTGCCACGTAAAGTCTTCACTTCACGATCTTCAATTCGCACAGGCATTGTCTCCACAGTGAGATTATCCCGCACATGCACATCATCCATCGGAATCACATGGGACGGATCCGAAATATACTTCCGAAGTTGCGACACATGAAATACATCGTGCAAATTCGAAAGATTAGGCGGCAAGGCCACCCTATAAGCAACATTACCAATTCTCTCAGTGATCTGATACGGTCCAATGAAACGAGGAGTCAACTTCTTTGTCTTCAATGCACGCCCAACACCAGCCATAGGCGTGACTCTCAAAAACACATGATCACCAGCTTGGAATTCTAAATCCTTCCTTCTCTTATCATGATAGCTCTTCTGTCTACTCTGCGACGCTTTCATTTTCTCACGGATCAATTTCACCTTTTCAGTAGTCTCTCGAACAACCTCGGGTCCAAGAACAATACTCTCCCCAGATTCATGCCAACACAACGGAGTCCTACATCTCCGACCATACAATGCCTCGAACGGTGCCATCCCGATGCTAGAATGGTAACTATTGTTGTAAGTAAACTCGATCAACGGAAGGTGAGTATCCCACGCACCTCCCTGCTCAAGAACACAAGATCTCAACAAGTCTTCCAACGACTGAATGGTCCTCTCTGTCTGCCCATCAGTTTGAGGATGATAAGCTGAACTCAACCTCAATTTAGAACCCAACGCTTCTTGCAAACTCTTCCAGAAATCAGAAGTGAACCTAGGATCTCTGTCAGACACAATGCACAAAGGAACACCATGCAACTTCACAACCACCTGAATATAAATCTCTGCCAATCTCGACACCGGATACGTGATATTGATAGGAATAAAATGAGCAGACTTCGTCAATCTATCCACAATCACCCAAATCGAATCGTGCCCCCTCACAGTATTAGGTAACCCTATCACGAAATCCATAGAAATACTATCCCACTTCCATTCCGGAATCTCCAACGGTTGCATCAACCCAGCAGGCTTCTGATGCTCAACCTTCGATTTCTGACAAGTCAAGCAGGAATACACAAACTGCGCCACATCACGCTTCATACCAGGCCACCAAAACATCTTCTTCAGATCCTGATACATCTTTGTAGCTCCCGGATAGATACTCAACTTACTCCTATGACCTTCTTCTAAAATTGCTCTTTTCATCTCCTCATCATCAGGAATGCAGATTCTTCCACGGTACTTCAATACATTCTGCGCATCCAACTCAAAGTCTTTATTCTCGGATTGATCAATCCCAACCATCAGGTCAACTAATTTAACATCTAACTTCTGAGCTTCTCGAATGCTAGCCATGAATTCATTATCAATCTTCAACATCCCCAATCTGACACTCTGAGGCATCACTTCACAAACCAAACTCATATCCCTGAACTGCTCAATTAATTCGAGTTCTCTAACCATCATTGCTGACATATGCAACGTCTTTCGACTTAAAGCGTCAGCTACCACATTAGCCTTTCCCGGATGATAGTTCAAGCTAAAGTCATAGTCTTTCAGCAACTCCAACCATCTGCGCTGTCTCATATTCAACTCTTTCTGATCAAACAGATACTGCAAACCCTTATGATCACTGAACACCTCAAACCTCGAACCATACAGATAATGTCTCCAAATTTTCAACGCGAACACAACTGCAGCAAGTTCTAAATCATGGGTAGGGTAGTTCTTCTCATGAGTCCTCAACTGTCTCGACGCATAGGCAACTACCTTACCATTCTGCATAAGCACACCTCCCAACCCCATCTTGGAAGCATCACAATACACCACAAACGACTCTTCCGGATTAGGCAACGTCAGAACAGGAGACGTCGTCAACCTCTTCTTCAATTCTTTGAAGCTCTCTTCACAACAGTCATCCCAGATGAAAGCTTTACCCTTGCAAGTCAACTGAGTCAACGGAAGTGCCAACTTCGAAAATCCTTCTATAAACCTCCTATAGTAACCTGCCAGACCCAGAAAACTTCTAATCTCAGTAACTGACTTCGGAGACTCCCATTGTAACACGGCATCAACCTTAGACGGATCCACGGCAATTCCATTCCCCGAAATAACATGTCCCAGAAAGCTAACCTCCTTCAACCAAAACTCCCACTTAGACAGCTTCGCATATAATTTCCTGTCCCTCAGAATTTCCAATACCAATCTCAGATGTTCTGCATGCTCCTCTTCTGACTTAGAATAAATTAGGATGTCGTCAATGAATACCACCACAAACCGATCCAGATACTCACGAAAGATACGATTCATGTACTCCATGAACACTCCCGGCGCATTAGTCACACCGAAAGGCATCACGGAATACTCATAATGCCCATAACGGGTTCTGAAAGCTATCTTCTGAATGTCTTCGTCTTCCACCTTGATCTGATGATAACCCGATCTCAAATCTATTTTACTGAACACCTGAGCACCCACCAACTGATCCATTAAGTCATCAATCCTCGGAAGCGGATACTTGTTCTTAATAGTCACCTTATTCAGCTGCCGATAGTCTACGCACAACCTCATACTACCATCTTTCTTTTTCACCAACAACACTGGAGCTCCCCACGGCGACACACTTGGCCTCACAAATTTCTTTTCAAGCAGATCCTCGAGTTGCTTCTTCAGTTCTGACAATTCAGATGCAGACATTCTATACGGCCCGCAACCCATTTTCAAACTTGATGCATTTGGAGAATTCAGCACCAGCCTCACCATAATGTGGATAGAACTTCGCCAATTCAATGAACTTGGCAGCATACTCAGTCACCGACATATTACCCTGCTTCAGCTCCAGAAACTCAATCTCTTTCTTCCCACGGACATCTTCAGGATAATACTTTCTCAGAAATTCTCTGCCGAACGCAGCCCAAGTGACCTCTTCATTCACAGTCGCCAACCTCTGCCTCACCTCCAACCACCAGTCATCAGCCTCCTCTGCCAGCATATGAGTACCATACCTGACTTTCTGCGCCTCAGAGCAATCCATAACACGAAATATTCTCTCCATCTCTTTCAGCCACGCCAAAGCACCATCAGGGTTATACTTGCCCTTAAAGGTAGGAGGATTCTCCCTCTGAAACGTAGCCAAACTGCGCGACCCAGCATCACCAGCAGCACCTGGGTTATTCTCCACAGCTTGAGCCACAGCCTGCAAGGCAGCAGCGAGTGCAGCATCGTTCCGTCCTGCCATCTCAACCTAACACTGCTACAGAAACTATAATCAGAAACGAGTAACAATTACTCAAGTGTTACTCGACTCGACGACTCGACAACTTGGCCGGACAGACCGAACTGCTCTGATACCACTAATGTAACACCCCCCTTTTACTATTACAATTAAATAGACAATTATCAGAGTCACCTCGAAGGGCGCTACATTTTTTCACCATTTTTAAAAAAGGAAAATCTCCAAAATAATTTATATAAAAGAAATCACCAAGCAGCGGAAATATTAACCAGTTTAAACATCTCCAGAATTAACAATTAAAGACATCTCCAAAATAAATTAAAACAATTTCCAATAACTAAAATAATAGTTCAAAACGATAACTAACGACTCCCCGGTGCTACATATCAGAGCCGACACAGACCCAAACGAGAGAGGAAGCAAAACCTAGCAATTCCTCCACGAGCACTAGCGATCACCTGCAGCGTTGCCGCATGAGAGCAACATTCCAAGCAGAAGGGGTGAGTCTAACAGAGATAATAAGCAGATGATAAAAATATGCTAGCATCAGGTAACTACAGCAACACAATACAATTACACCATATCACAGCACCAGATACCAAAGGAAAAATCCATTTGACAGTGAACCACCAAAATTATAACATTCATAGACAATGGGATGATATGCAACCCCTCCAGTGGGCATATGCATGCGGTACCGATCACCAAAATGAGCCACGACGGGCATATCTCCAATAAACACCAGAGGCAGAGCCTATATCACCAAAACATGCATATGACAATGCGACACCATGATTATGCACCAACTCACCATAACAAGTATTTAAAATAAATACTATATCACCAGAATCAAAACAAATGATTTCACCAAAAATAGCACCAAGTTGTAGCATCACAGCTACCACTAAACTCTCCTGAGCATACCAGCACCGCACCTGAAATATTAACACCAGACGGTGTAACACCCCAAAATAATTCAGTTATTTATTTAATTGATTATTAGGGTTTACGACATTTTAATTATAATTAAGTTAATTGATATGTTAACTTATTGGTTTAGGAGTTGGAATGCAAGTTTGAAGAGGTGTGGGTATTAAGCCCAAAGGCCCATAATCATTTTAGGCCCATAAGGTAATCAAAGTTACTTTGAAGACATAGAAGTCAAATTGAATTTGAAGACTTAGTCATCATATTTGACTAAGTGACTTAGTGTTGTTTCCTTTCATTTTTTTTTTATCAAAGTAAGAAACAAAGAAAAGAGAGAAAAGGGAGAGAAGAGGACGTAGCAAGAAGAAGAGAAAGGGAAGGGATTTTGTTGATTTTTCAAGAGGAATTGCTTGGATTAGGGCTTATTTTCTTCAAGGAATTCAAGGTAAGGGGCTCTCCTAACCTATAATAGGGTTTGTGTTTTCAATATGTTAGAATAGGGTTTTAGGGGTTTTTGATGTGGTTGAATGAATTTTGTTGATTGAATATGAGAATTGATTGTTTGGTGATGTCTTTGAACTAATTTGGGTGTGGTTTTGGTGTTGTTTTGTTGAAATAAAAAGTTGTCAAAAATTGCACATTATGTGTTTGTGAAAATGTCTCAATGAGTTGGTGAAATCTTGTGTGAATCGGATATGAAATTTGATGATTGAATATGGTGATATTGATGTTGTTATTGGTGTTGAAATTGTGGTTGTTGAAGGTTAGAATTGGTGGTGAAGTTGAAGTTGGAATGGTTAGGTTTGGTGAAGTGTGGCTTGGTGTGGGTAGTGTGCTAGGCGCCAAAAACGTGATTTTTAGCCAACTTGGGCATGGGCCCAAGTGGCGAGACAGAGGGCCCATGGTGGTGGGGCCCATTGCCGCACCTAGTGTTTGATGAGTACTAGTGGCCGTGCAAGGGTGTTTCCCAAAAATGTGTGTGGTTTGGGCGCGGGCATCGTGCCCAAATTGGTTGCTAAGCGTGTCCGGGTGCAGAGTGTCTAGGCGCCAAAACTGTGCAGTGTGCATGAAAAATGATTTTTTGCCAATTTGGGCATGGGCCCAAGTGGCGAGCCAGGGCCCCAATGATAGTGGACCCTAGTGGCGCACCTAGTAGAGGGTTAGTAAAAGGGGCGGTTCAAGAGTTTGTCCAAAATGCTCGAGTGGTTTGGGCGCGGGAACTGTGCCCAAGTTGGTTTCCAGAGCTGTTTGGAGCCATGTGTCTAGGCGCCAGAATCCTGTTTTTGTGATTTTTTGTCAATTTGGGCATGGGCCCAAGTGGCGTGTCAGGGCCCAAATTGTGGTGAGCCCTTGTGGCGCATCTAGGAGAGAGGAAGTACTAGGGCCGGGGCCAAGAGTGGCCCCTGGGTTCGCGGTGGTTTGGGCGCGGGCACCGTGCCCAAGTTGGTTGGTGCACGCTGCCTGGAGCCCTTGTGCTGGGCGCCAACTTTGTGTGTGCTGCCCAAATTTTGTGCCAAAGTGCAGGCGCCCTGGCAGCGTTGCTCAGGTGCGCTAGTGCTGTGTGCTGTATTCAAGGGAGCTGTCTGGCAGTTTTGCCAGTGATGTTGACTAGGTGTGGGGCCTAGTGTGTTGCCCGGGGCTGCCGGAGCTGCCGGAGTGCAGTTTTGCCGGATTTGCCGGTTTAGTGTGCCGGTGTGTACTGTTTGAGTTGTAAAACTCAAGTGTGGGTGTTTATCCACGGTTGGACTTATAATTTGTCAAAAATATCGGTGTGAGCCTTAGAGCTGTAAAGTGGAGTGGTGTTGGTGATTTTGGTGATGATAAAATAATTATTGGTGATAAAATAATTATTGGTGATGAAACAATGATTGGTGATGATGAGTGGTGCTGATTTTGGTGATTTTGGTGTGTGTTCTACATGGTTCATGGTGTCGCATAAATCATGTGCATTTTTGGTGATGAAGAGGCTGCGGTCTAGGCTTCGGCCACTTTGGTGATAAATGCCCTCAAGGCTTATTTTTAGGTGATGAATGGATCCACATGCATATGCCCTTGGTGTTGGGTTGCATTTGCATGCATATACATACGCATTTGGTGATGTTTATTGGTGTAGCTGAGTTATGTATTGTGAATTGTTGTGGTGTGCCGGTTTATGGTAGATTGGTGTTTTAATTGTGTTTTTCTCTATCATATTTGATTATCACATATTCTATTATATGTTAGAGACTCACCCTTCTGCTTTCGTGTTGCTTCTTATGTCGGCAACCTGCAGGTGATAGCGAGTGAAGGTTCTACCTTCCTTATTTCCGGTTTTTGGTGTCATGCTCTGATACGTAGCACCCGGGGGGCGAAACACTTTAGGAGTTGTATTTTGTACTGTTATTAGACAGTGTACTTTGGTGATGTATTATACATATGTATGAGATATGTATTTATTTCCGCTGCGAGTTGTATATCCGACTGTTATGTCATGACAGGTGTATTGTGAGGGTTCGTCCCGATTATGTGCTATGTATCGTACTACTTTATGTTGATGATTTCATTATGTGATGTTTGGTTTTTGAAACGACGAAAATGTGATATCTCCCTTGTGATGGTTGAGTTTTAAAAAGAAATTTTCCAACTCTGATTTTATTAATTAGAATGGTAGAATACGTAAGGGGGGTGTTACATTAGTGGTATCAGAGCAGTTCAGTCTGTGTGACCAAGTTGTTGAGTCTTGAGTCTTTTAATTCTCGAGTCTTGTTGCTCGTTCTAACTGATTTTGTTTCAGTGACTTGTTGAGATGGCTGGGAGGAATGATGCTGCTTTAGCTGCTGCTATGCAAGCAATGGCAGATGCTGTAGGTGCTGAGGGGAATGCTGCAGCTCGTGGTTTAGCTACGTTCCAAAGGGAGAACCCGCCTGTCTTCAAGGGGCGGTATGACCCTGATGGAGCTCTTGTGTGGCTGAAAGAGATAGAGAGGATCTTCCGAGTTATGGATTGCACTCCAGCTCAGAAGGTTCGATTCGGTGCTCACCAGTTAGCTGAGGAGGCTGATGATTGGTGGTTGGGAACTCTGCAGAGGCTTGAGGATTCCGGTGAGGAGCTCTCTTGGAATGTCTTCAAGAGAGAGTTTTTGAGGAAGTACTTCCCGGAGGATGTTCGGGGAAAGAAAGAGATGGAATTTCTGAACTTGACTCAGGGAAATAAGTCTGTATCTGAGTATGCAGCCAAGTTTGAGGAATTGGTTAAGTTCCACCCGCATTACAATGGTGCTGATGCTGAATTCTCTAAATGCATCAAATTTGAAAGTGGATTGAGGCATGATATTAAAAAGGCAATTAGCTACCAGAGGATCCGTAGGTTTGCTGATTTGGTGGATAGTTGCAGAATCTTTGAAGAGGATAGAAATACCTCTTATAAGATTGTGAAAGAGAAGAGGGGACAGTTTCAGAATCGTAGTAAACCTTATGATGTGTCCGGTGGGAAAGGTAAACAGAAAGCTGCTGTTGGTTCTGGCAAGAAACCAAGTGGGGGAGATGCTCCTGCTAATGTTGTGTGCTACAAGTGTGGTAGGCCTGGTCATAAGAGTTATGAGTGTAGTTTTGATGAGAGAAAGTGTTTCAAGTGTGGCAGAGGAGGTCACCTGGCTGCTGATTGTGACCGCAAGGATGTGGTTTGCTACAATTGTGGTGAGGTGGGTCACATTAGTACCAAATGCACTAAACCAAAGAAGGAGAAAGCAAGTGGAAAGGTGTTTGCTCTTGCTGGGTCAGAGGTGACCAATGAGATTTCAGGTACGTGCTTCATTGAAGGTATTCCTCTGATTGCTATAGTTGATACTGGTGCTACACATTCATTTATTGCTGCGGTATGTGTTGAAAAGTTGCATCTTGAGTTGTCTTCCATGATGAGGGATATGGTTATCGATACTCCAGCTAAGGGTTCGGTAACTACTTCTCTTATGTGTGCTAAGTGTCCTTTGTCGGTTTTCGGCAAAGATTTTATTGTTGATCTGATTTGTCTTCCTTTGGTGGGGATGGATGTTATCTTGGGTATGGACTGGTTGGTGCATAACCATGTTCATATCAATTGTTGTGATCGGTCTGTTAGTTTCTCTTCTCCGGTGGAGGAAGAAACTGTCTTGTTGTCTGGGGGTCAGTTGATGAAAGCAATGAGGGGAGAAGCTCAGTTGTTTGCTGTGATGGAATCATTATCTGCTGAGAGTCAAGCAAAGATTGATGAGTTGCCGGTGGTACGGGAGTTTCCTGAGGTCTTTCCTGATGAGATTCCGGATGTACCACCAGAGAGGGAAGTGGAGTTTTCTATTGATCTGGTACCTGGCACTAGGCCTGCGTCAATGGCACCTTATAGAATGTCTGCATCGGAGTTGTCTGAGTTGAAGAAGCAGCTTGAGGAGTTGCTTGAAAAGAAGTTTGTGAGACCTAGTGTATCTCCGTGGGGTGCTCCGGTGTTGCTTGTGAAGAAGAAGGATGGGAGTATGAGGTTATGTGTTGATTATCGGCAATTGAACAAAGTGACAATTAAGAACAAGTATCCGCTTCCAAGAATTGATGACTTGATGGATCAATTGGTGGGTGCACAAGTGTTTAGCAAGATTGACTTGAGATCGGGTTATCATCAAATTAAAGTGAAAGATGAAGATATTCCGAAGACGGCTTTTAGGACTCGGTATGGTCACTATGAGTATTCGGTGATGCCTTTTGGTGTCACTAACGCTCCTGGGGTATTCATGGAATATATGAATCGTATTTTTCATGAGTATCTAGATCGGTTCGTTGTGGTGTTCATTGATGACATTTTGGTGTATTCAAAATCCGAAGAGGAGCATGCTGAGCACTTGAGGTTAGTGTTGGAGGTCTTGCGGGATCGGAAGTTGTATGCTAAATTGTCTAAGTGTGAATTTTGGTTGCGGGAAGTGAGTTTCCTTGGGCATATTATTTCCGGTGATGGGATTGCGGTAGATCCATCCAAAGTTGATGCGGTGTTGAAGTGGGAGACTCCGAAGTCGGTCACTGAGATTAGAAGTTTTCTTGGGTTAGCTGGTTATTATAGAAGATTTATTGAAGGCTTTTCGAAGTTGGCTCTTCCACTAACTCAGTTGACTTGTAAAGGAAAGGCGTTTGTGTGGGATGATCGGTGTGAGGAAAGTTTCAAAGAATTAAAGAAGAGGTTGACGACGTCTCCGATTTTGACGTTACCTAAACCAGAAGAATCCTTTGTTGTGTATTGTGATGCTTCGAAGATGGGTTTAGGAGGAGTTCTTATGCAGAATGGTAGGGTAGTTGCTTATGCTTCTCGGCAGTTGAGGATTCATGAGAAGAATTATCCTACACATGATTTGGAGTTGGCTGCGGTTGTGTTTGCATTGAAGATTTGGCGGCATTATCTTTATGGTTCTAAATTTGAAGTATTTAGTGATCATAAAGGTTTGCAATATTTATTTGATCAAAAGGAGCTGAATATGAGGCAGAGAAGGTGGTTAGAGTTGTTGAAAGACTATGACTTTAGCTTGAACTATCATCCGGGGAAAGCTAATGTTGTAGCCGATGCTTTGAGTAGAAAGAGTTTGCATATGTCTGCAATGATGATTAAGGAGTTGGAGTTGATTGAACAATTCAGAGACATGAGCTTAGTTTGTGAAGTATCTCCTCAGAGTATCAAATTGGGTATGTTAAAGATTAATAATGATTTTCTGGTTAGTATCAGAGAGGCACAGAAGTTGGATGTGAAGTTGGTAGACATGATGAGTGAAGTTGGACAAGCTGATGGCAATGATTTCAGGTTGGATTCTCAAGGTGTGTTGAGGTTCCGTGATAGGATATGTATTCCTGATGATGTAGAGATAAAGAAAGCAATTCTTGAGGAGAGTCACAGAAGTAAATTGAGTATTCATCCCGGAGCTACAAAGATGTATCATGATTTGAAGAAATTGTTTTGGTGGCCTGGTATGAAGAAGGAGGTAGCTCAGTTTGTGTATGCCTGTTTGACATGTCAGAAGTCGAAGGTTGAGCATCAGAAGCCTGCAGGGTTGATGCAACCTTTGGAGATTCCTGAGTGGAAGTGGGATAGCATTTCCATGGATTTTGTGACGGGTTTGCCAAATACTTCGAGAGGATTTGATGCCATTTGGGTGATTGTTGACAGATTGACAAAGTCTGCTCACTTTTTACCGATTAACATTACTTATCCGGTTTCTAGGTTGGCAGAGATTTATATTCAGACGATAGTGAAGCTGCATGGTGTGCCTCTATGTATTGTGTCAGATAGAGATCCAAGATTCACTTCTGAATTTTGGAAAAGTTTGCAAGAGGCTTTGGGTTCGAAGTTGAGATTGAGTTCAGCTTACCACCCGCAGACTGATGGTCAGACGGAGAGGACTATTCAGTCACTTGAGGATCTGTTGAGAGCTTGTGTGCTTGAGCAGGGAGGTTCATGGGATGGACATCTCTCGTTGATTGAGTTCACTTACAATAACAGTTATCATGCTAGTATTGGAATGGCTCCTTTCGAAGCATTGTATGGTAGGAGGTGTAGGACTCCGGTGTGTTGGTATGAATCCGGAGAAAGTGTTGTACTTGGACCGGAGATTGTTCGTGAGACAACCGAGAAAGTGAAGCTGATTCGTGAAAAGATGAAAATTTCACAAAGTAGACAAAAGAGTTATCATGACAAGAGGAGGAAAGATTTGGAGTTTCAGGCTGGTGATCATGTGTTTCTGAGAGTTACACCTGTGACCGGTGTTGGTCGTGCCTTGAAGTCGAAGAAGTTGACTCCTCGTTTTATTGGACCATATCAGATTTTAGAGAAAATTGGAAGAGTTGCTTATCGGGTGGCTTTGCCACCTAATCTTTCGAATCTTCATGATGTGTTTCATATTTCACAGTTGCGGAAGTATATTCCGGATCCATCTCACGTAATTCAAATGGATGATGTGCAAGTGAGAGAGAATCTCACTGTTGAGACTATACCGGTGCGGATCGAAGATCGTGAGGTGAAAACTTTGAGAGGAAAAGAGATCCATTTGGTGAAGGTAGTTTGGTTAGGAGCTACCGGAGAGAGTATCACTTGGGAGTTGGAGACCAAGATGCGGGAAGCATACCAGGAGTTATTTGATTCAGGTATGTATTTCGAGGACGAAATATTCTAAGTGGGGGAGAGTTGTAACACCCCAAAATAATTCAGTTATTTATTTAATTGATTATTAGGGTTTACGACATTTTAATTATAATTAAGTTAATTGATATGTTAACTTATTGGTTTAGGAGTTGGAATGCAAGTTTGAAGAGGTGTGGGTATTAAGCCCAAAGGCCCATAATCATTTTAGGCCCATAAGGTAATCAAAGTTACTTTGAAGACATAGAAGTCAAATTGAATTTGAAGACTTAGTCATCATATTTGACTAAGTGACTTAGTGTTGTTTCCTTTCATTTTTTTTTTATCAAAGTAAGAAACAAAGAAAAGAGAGAAAAGGGAGAGAAGAGGACGTAGCAAGAAGAAGAGAAAGGGAAGGGATTTTGTTGATTTTTCAAGAGGAATTGCTTGGATTAGGGCTTATTTTCTTCAAGGAATTCAAGGTAAGGGGCTCTCCTAACCTATAATAGGGTTTGTGTTTTCAATATGTTAGAATAGGGTTTTAGGGGTTTTTGATGTGGTTGAATGAATTTTGTTGATTGAATATGAGAATTGATTGTTTGGTGATGTCTTTGAACTAATTTGGGTGTGGTTTTGGTGTTGTTTTGTTGAAATAAAAAGTTGTCAAAAATTGCACATTATGTGTTTGTGAAAATGTCTCAATGAGTTGGTGAAATCTTGTGTGAATCGGATATGAAATTTGATGATTGAATATGGTGATATTGATGTTGTTATTGGTGTTGAAATTGTGGTTGTTGAAGGTTAGAATTGGTGGTGAAGTTGAAGTTGGAATGGTTAGGTTTGGTGAAGTGTGGCTTGGTGTGGGTAGTGTGCTAGGCGCCAAAAACGTGATTTTTAGCCAACTTGGGCATGGGCCCAAGTGGCGAGACAGAGGGCCCATGGTGGTGGGGCCCATTGCCGCACCTAGTGTTTGATGAGTACTAGTGGCCGTGCAAGGGTGTTTCCCAAAAATGTGTGTGGTTTGGGCGCGGGCATCGTGCCCAAATTGGTTGCTAAGCGTGTCCGGGTGCAGAGTGTCTAGGCGCCAAAACTGTGCAGTGTGCATGAAAAATGATTTTTTGCCAATTTGGGCATGGGCCCAAGTGGCGAGCCAGGGCCCCAATGATAGTGGACCCTAGTGGCGCACCTAGTAGAGGGTTAGTAAAAGGGGCGGTTCAAGAGTGTGTCCAAAATGCACGAGTGGTTTGGGCGCGGGCACCGTGCCCAAGTTGGTTTCCAGAGCTGTTTGGAGCCATGTGTCTAGGCGCCAGAATCCTGTTTTTGTGATTTTTTGTCAATTTGGGCATGGGCCCAAGTGGCGTGTCAGGGCCCAAATTGTGGTGAGCCCTTGTGGCGCATCTAGGAGAGAGGAAGTACTAGGGCCGGGGCCAAGAGTGGCCCCTGGGTTCGCGGTGGTTTGGGCGCGGGCACCGTGCCCAAGTTGGTTGGTGCACGCTGCCTGGAGCCCTTGTGCTGGGCGCCAACTTTGTGTGTGCTGCCCAAATTTTGTGCCAAAGTGCAGGCGCCCTGGCAGCGTTGCTCAGGTGCGCTAGTGCTGTGTGCTGTATTCAAGGGAGCTGTCTGGCAGTTTTGCCAGTGATGTTGACTAGGTGTGGGGCCTAGTGTGTTGCCCGGGGCTGCCGGAGCTGCCGGAGTGCAGTTTTGCCGGATTTGCCGGTTTAGTGTGCCGGTGTGTACTGTTTGAGTTGTAAAACTCAAGTGTGGGTGTTTATCCACGGTTGGACTTATAATTTGTCAAAAATATCGGTGTGAGCCTTAGAGCTGTAAAGTGGAGTGGTGTTGGTGATTTTGGTGATGATAAAATAATTATTGGTGATAAAATAATTATTGGTGATGAAACAATGATTGGTGATGATGAGTGGTGCTGATTTTGGTGATTTTGGTGTGTGTTCTACATGGTTCATGGTGTCGCATAAATCATGTGCATTTTTGGTGATGAAGAGGCTGCGGTCTAGGCTTCGGCCACTTTGGTGATAAATGCCCTCAAGGCTTATTTTTAGGTGATGAATGGATCCACATGCATATGCCCTTGGTGTTGGGTTGCATTTGCATGCATATACATACGCATTTGGTGATGTTTATTGGTGTAGCTGAGTTATGTATTGTGAATTGTTGTGGTGTGCCGGTTTATGGTAGATTGGTGTTTTAATTGTGTTTTTCTCTATCATATTTGATTATCACATATTCTATTATATGTTAGAGACTCACCCTTCTTCTTTCGTGTTTCTTCTTATGTCGGCAACCTGCAGGTGATAGCGAGTGAAGGTTCTACCTTCCTTATTTCCGGTTTTTGGTGTCATGCTCTGATACGTAGCACCCGGGGGGCGAAACACTTTAGGAGTTGTATTTTGTACTGTTATTAGACGGTGTACTTTGGTGATGTATTATACATATGTATGAGATATGTATTTATTTCCGCTGTGAGTTGTATATCCGACTGTTATGTCATGACAGGTGTATTGTGAGGGTTCGTCCCGATTATGTGCTATGTATCGTACTACTTTATGTTGATGATTTCATTATGTGATGTTTGGTTTTTGAAACGACGAAAATGTGATATCTCCCTTGTGATGGTTGAGTTTTAAAAAGAAATTTTCCAACTCTGATTTTATTAATTAGAATGGTAGAATACGTAAGGGGGGTGTTACAGACGGCTCCACAACACGGACATAACGCACGCACACCACGCACAAGACTGGCGCACAGCGCCTAGGCACATCGCACCTACTTCAGCGAATTAATTAAAATAGCAAACGACATCGGATTTCAACAAATAAATACTTGTTGGAAAGCCCTATGGGTCTGGTTATCATCCCTAAGTTCAGTTTTTGAAGGAGAGTGTCCAATAGGTACAGTTTTCGAAAAGCACACAGGCTAGTTGCAAAAGAGGACAGTTTCTGTCCTTCAAATTCAAGCAATTCCAAAGTGACCAAAACTCAATCAAATTGCATGAAACTTGTGCATAAACTGGGGCAAATTTTGTCTAGTTTTCAAAGAAATTGGATTCGTTCGAAAAGGAGTTCTTTTGAAAACGTGGTAACCAAAACACTGACCCTGTGTCCAGATTGTTTCCAGAATCTTACTCTAACTTGTGGAATTCATATCTCGAGCTACACAACTCTAAACGCAACCAAACCAGTGCCAAATTAACAAGCATTAAGTCTATTTTCCAGAAAAATAAACCACATAATTTTTTGGTCAATACAACGTTCCCAGTCACCGAAATACCGAATCTATACCCAAATCGTTTCCAGAATTTTAACCTAACTTGTATCGCCTATAACTCGAGCTATACAACTCCGAATTTAACGAAACCAGTGCCAAAACGACCGGCGTTAAGTCTATTTTCAAAAACAATCAACCTCATAATTTTTGGATCAACCAAACAGCGCCAGCTTTAGAAAAACCGAACCTGTGTCCAGAATCGCTAAATTGCCAAACACCAAACCCTAACGGCAACGACACCGCAACCACCACAACAAAAACGACAATTCGACAACGCGACAACAACAATCAACCACGCACAGAAACAACAAAAACACGAACAAGAACAACACCATCATCGTGATACAACAATCACGCAACAACAAATAACGAAACAAATCACAATAACGTGCAATAATCATCAAAGCACCAATCTCAACGAAAACACGATATGCAACAACACGAACAATTCAACAAAGCCCTAGACTACCCACACATAATTATCATCAACCCATTATCAAGGTTAAGCCCACCCTTACCTCAACTATGGTGGCGCAAACTCCCTCCTAGCCTCGTTCCTCGATCTCCGAATACGGCGACTCCCCCAAACTGCAGCTTCAGTGCGAAGCCAATATCCCTCTCCTCAGAACTCGTTCCGAATATCCGAACGGTGAAAGTGTAGAACTATATCTCACGAACCTGCTTCCCAAAAACGAAGACGATCCAACGGTTAACGAAACCGGAATCGCAATTTTACGGTGACAGGTTTGAGAAAAACGGGAATTGTTTTCTCTCTTCTTTTCTCTCTCTTTGGTGGCTGCTCTAATCCGAAATTCCTCTCTCTCTCAACCCTAAATTAATCCTCTCCACTTATAATAAGTGAGAAACATAATGGGCTAAATTATTTGGGACTTTATCCACATAGGAAGGGAGCCCAATGCTATTTTTAACTAGCCCACAACACGTGATTATCATCTAACTCGTTTTCAACATAGCTACTACGCCCATAATTTCAATTCTTACAATCATCCTACGGCAATCCAACTTCGAAATAATTTGATTAAATTTTAGGGCGTTACATTAAATGGAAGGAACCCCCGAGGGAGGATTACGCTCGAGGACCAATAAGCTAAGCCGAGGGAAAGTAACCACTCCATTTCATAGAGTGCTAAGGCCTCAGTGGCTCGGACACTCGGACCATTACCTAAGGTAGGGCCAGGATGGCCGAGGCAGGATGGGGGTTACTTGGAAGGCAAGACACGGCACGAAGAAAGAACGTGGGGATAGTTGAAGTTCAAGCGGGAGAGCGAGGCCGGAAAACCTGGAGCGACGAGCACTCACCCCACTAACCGTGCCAGTGGGGATCGTGGGCAGTTACTTCGCAGCGTAGAAGGCCAAGGAAGCAATGAGAACCGTTGATATTAGATCGATCCAACGGCAGGAAAATGTTGGCTAGCTTAGTGGTCGACGAGGGCCTGTGTATATATATAGCATTAGAGTGAGTTGTAAATGACACACATCAATCAAATCAAACTCTACGTTTATTTCATTTATCTTCTTTTATCGTATTTCCTGCTTTTACTTTATTTTTATCCATTAGTCGTAGTAATCCAACACTCGCGTCCCTTCTCACCTTGCCTGACCCTTTCTTGAAGAGTCAGGAAACCCATAGTCGAGGAGCAGAGTTTCCTCCTCGACGTAATTACTTGAAGAAAAGGAATCAAAGACTGGCCAAACCTCTGGCCGACACCACGACTAGGACCTAAGAGTTTGACGACAATAAAAATGGGCACTTTCGATGGGACAGGAAAAGGTGAGCAAACGCCTCCGTTTGATTCGCCTGGACTGGATTACAGTTGGCGTATGCACTGAGCCAGCATCAGCATCAAAGAAGGTAACTGCCACGAAAACGATAAATACTGAGCCAGCGAGTGTTTCGGAGGCAACACCCCTTACGGTTAGCGCTGACTCTAACGAAGGTTCCCCACAGCACTGTAAGGAGACTGTGGTCATGACCACGTCGTTTATCCGGCAGGAAATCGACATGGGGAATCATGATATCATGTATCAATTGTCCCACCAATTGGCTGACATAGTGAAACCTATGGTGCACAATGAGGTGCAACAAGCTAAGGAAGTGGAGCAGAGACGTGCTGCGCAAGCCAGCAGCACCATGAACTATGTTGTTTCCGGCCAATCACAGGGAGGACAACCTTCTTTTCAAGGAGGACCGCATCAGGCCCCGCCATACACCACCCTTGCTGGACCTCAGCAGGCAACTTCCTATAACCCTATCGGAAGCATGCATCAGTGTCCATCGAGTGGGAGCATGACTGGGACTCAGTAGGCATACTCTCATCAGGTAATTCCTAACCCTGCGATTCCTCAGCAGAGTACTTTTGTCACTGCAAATCTGGGGGGCAGTTTTTGGCGAATGGCACTAACGCGACTTCTCTTCAGCAGAAACAGGTGCAACTCGCCAGAAGGTCGCCCGAGGCAGCAGGCTTGGTGGGTCTGCCGCAAGGATCATCCTAATTATGTTCTACCGCGGCTAACTATTCGGCTTACGCAGGGGGGCAAGCCTTCGCCCCAGAATCAAGAATTGGTAGGAACAGTGGTTTTTCCCTGAGTCAGCAGCCATGGGTCCAAAACCCACCTGGCTCGGCAAGTCTACCTCCTAGTCAGCCATACCCCGGTGCACCAAGTACCTACCCGGTGGGTTCCTATATACAGACACAGATGAATGTCACCCTGGTGGAGCAGCCATGGAATCAAGTTTCACCTCCCCGGGGCGCGCAGGCACCTGTACCAGGAACTGGCCTTGCTAACCTGGCCCAAGTAGTACCTGGGAAGCCATGGGCAGATGCTCCACCTCAAGTACCACCGCAGCCAGGGGCGCAGGGTCCCCCAGACACACTATGGTGCCCAATGCCTTCTCCGGATCATCGGGGCCCCAACTCCTGGACCCTAATATCATTGCACACACCATCAAGAGATTCTTCAGTGTGTAGTTCAAGCCGCTTGATCGTCCAGTATAGAGGAAGCCTTACCCCGAATGGGTGGACTGTCTGGTGCCTCTGCCCAGAGGAATCAAAACCCCCGATTTTGCCACGTTTTTCGGGGACGATGGCAAGTCTACTATGGAGCACATCGGCCGATTCACGGCCCAATGTGAGGAAGGAAACCAAAATGAGTATCACAAGCTACAGTTGTTCCCTCTGTCCTTGACAGGGACAACCTTCTCGTGGTATTCTTCTCTCCCACCTGATTCTGTACAGACCTGGGCGGACATGGAAAGGTGCTTCCATGACAGATTTTACTGGCCACATTCTGAAGTTACCGCTGCCAATCTCATGAATTTACGGTAAAAGGTGGATGAGGCAGTGACCGATTTCATTGAGAGATTCAAAAAGATGGGCGGAAAGTGCTCTCAATTGATGGAGAAGCTTACCTCCATGGCCATCTCTGGAATGCACCGTCAATTGAAGGAGAAGCTTGTAGGTCAAGCTTGCGGTGACCTCACTGGCCTAGCCTCCCGGGCAGTTTAAGTGGAACAATACGTCCAGCAGAGGGAATGGAAAAGAGCCACGAGGGGCCGAGGATCCGAACTATGATGAGTCAGCCGACTATGCGGCAGACATCCTAGTGGCCGAGATAGTCAAGGGGAAGGCCTACCTCTGTCCAGCTCTTAGGCCTGCTAAAGGTAAAGAGAAGGATGAAGAAAGGGTTGAATATTCCTTTGACATCTCCAAGGCTGACCAAATCTTTGACTACCTCCTCAAAGACAAGCAGATCAAGCTCCTTGACAAACATAAGATTCCCCCGCTTGAGGAAATAAAGGGGAAGAAATACTGCAAGTGGCACAATTCTTTTAATCACGCCACTTCGAATTGTATTATCTTCCACCGAGCCATTCCGGAAGCCATCAGGAAGGGAAGGTTTAAAATGGCTGACAAAGGGGCCTCGGAGATGATTGTCGACACCGACCCTTTCCGCAGCATGAACGTCAACATGGTCTCCTTCTTATGGAGTGACCGAGGGAAAGGGAAGAAAAAGTACGTGTGGGTCCCAAAGGGAGAGGTTTCCCAGACAAAGAGTCATCTGTGTTCAGCCGTCTAGGCTCACTCACGCGGGGATCCACAATCGCAGAACGAACAGCCCTACTACAAGAAAAATTACAGATAGGGGTGCCGAGTCAGCCTCAGAAACCACAAAAGAAACTTCCCAAGCCAGGGAGGCTTGTCCACGAGCTTAAGGATTTGCATCTATCCAAGCTCAACCCCTACAGGCACGCACCTAAAACAAGGGACCTGAGGGAAAGACTCCTAGCTATCCCGCATGGGGGGCAAGGTAGGCCCGCTGACAATGTCATCGACCAGGCCACCCTGCCAGCCCCAGACTGGGAAACTCGCCCCAAGGAAGAAAGAAGGGTAGCCGAAGTCACGGGGACTCAGAACTCAACCTCGGTTGACATCACTGTACTTAATGACCGGGTGTTGAGAGCCATTCGGATGGTCAAGCCTCCGGTAGAGGTGCCGCAGGATCAATGGATGGCTCAGGCAGCCGTTGTAGTGCTATCCCCTAAAGTGATCTCCCGATCTCGCTCGCAGAAAAGAAGGCTACAAAGGGTAAGGGGGTTCAGCAAGATGAAAGTAACCCTCCAGATGCTCACCTCCATTAGAGATGGGAATACCCAGACCATCCCGACAACATCCGTTGCGGTGGCGTTGGAACAGGAATTTCCAAAGTCAGTGGAGTACGCAGTCTCAGAATAGCCTCCCGAGGTAGCTGGCTTGGAGCCACCTGTTGATCGCGAAGGAGGAGACCAGGCGATGGTAGGCATGGTGGAGGCAGCTCACAGTCCTCTCACGAAGGCGGTGATAAAGTGCCTCTACGGTCCTCATAGTCCAAAGCAATCCCAACCCGCCAGTGAGCCCCAGGTTGGGGAGGCAATGACCGAACAGGAATTACAAGAAGACGACCTCCTGGGGGAAGAAGAGGAACATCTTTCCAGTCCTAGAGACTTTGACGGAAATTCCATCACCGAATCAATTCTAGATGACTTGATGGATGAAACCGATGGAGAATTCTATGTGGACATTGAGATGGTGGGTCTCCTTTCGCCGGAGTTCTGGGGGACCAGGGATCAGCCGAGGGCCCTCGAGGTAGATGTCTCCGCCGAGGAAGCCGAATTGGCTGCCTTGACGGAAGCCGAGGGACCCATTACAGAAGGTATGTTGTTTGAGAAGCCAACAGCAGATATGTCAAGACACCTGAAGCCATTGTACATCAAAGCCCACCTCAATGGGAAGTTGTTCAATAGGGTCTTCGTGGATGGCGGGGCTGTGTTGAATATCATGCCGCTGACAACTATGAAAAGGCTAGGAAAAAACGCCGAAGACCTCATTCCCACTACCATGACCAGTTTTATGGGCCACCGCTCTCACGCATTAGGAGTACTGGTGGCCGATGTGACGGTTGGGTCAAAGAAAACTCGATCGGCATTCTTCGTCATCGAAGGACGGCCTTCATATACAGTGATCCTAGGGAGGGATTGGATCCACAGCAGCGAATGTTTCCCTTCCACCTTACACCAGAAACTTATGATATGGGTAAAAGATAAGGTGGAGATAGTGGAAGCATATCCCAACCCATTTCTAGCATAAGTAAAGATGTTTGAAGTCGTATTCTACTCAGCCTACCTGCGCCCGATCTCCATACCAGGAGACTACGAAAAAGGTGGCATTTGAATCGTGCGACTGGACTAAGAAGGGTTTTGAATTTAAAATGTTGGCCGACCCACGACCTGACAACGAAAATGATGATTAGCTCTCCACCAAAAGTGCAGAGCTTGCTGGACCGATTGCATCTATTCCAGATAGAGTCCAACATTGAGGAGGCCATGTTTGGGGCTATACATGGAAAAGACGAAGACTTAGAGGGGGCTCCGGATGACCATGGTGACGAGTTGTCGGCCGAACCCCCCTACTTAGAGCCTATACAGAGAAAGATGCCCACTTTCGACGCTCAGGACCCACTAATCGAAGTAAACTTGGGAATAGAGGGTGAGCCCAGAATGACAAAAATTAGCAACAAACTGCAGACGCAGCAATGCGACCAGATGGTAGCCTTGATTCGGGAAAATCGTGACTGCTTTGCATGGGAATGCCATGAGATTCCAGGCCTTGAAAGAGCCTTGGTGGAGCATAGGTTACCCATCAATGACGGTTGCAGACCCCACAGGCAACCACCGAGGAGGTTCAACCCACAACTGATGCCGCAGATCAAGGCCGAAGTGGAAAGACTCTTAAAGGCAGGATTCATCAGGACTACTAGGTACGTAGAATGGCTGTCTAATATAGTCCCTCTGATAAAAAAGAATGGCCAGGTCAGGGTCAGTATTGACTATAGAGACCTGAACTTGGCCACTCTGAAATATGAGTACGGTATGCCTGTTGCCGATATGCTTGTCGATGCCGCGGCAAACAATGCCATCTTGACTTTTATGGACGGCTATTCTGGCTACAACCAGATTTATGTGGCCGAGGCTGACACTCATAAGATGGCCTTTAGGTGTTTAGGCGCCCTAGGCATCTATGAGTGGCTCGTAATGCCTTTTGGCCTCAAAAATGCTGGGGCAACGTACCAAAGGGCAATGAAAGCCATCTTCCATGACCTTATTGGAAAAAATATGGAAGTTTACATTGACAATGTTGTGGTCAAGTCCAAGAGCTTCGAAGCCCACCTCGGCATCCTCGAACAAGCACTAAAGTGGATGCGACTCCACAATCTTAAGATGAATCCCGCTGAATGTGCTTTTGGCGTATCTGCAGGTAACTCCCTGGGATTCCTGGTACATAACCAGGGCGTTGAGGTAGACAAGAACAAAGACCGAGCTATCCTAGAGGCAAGGCCCCGAAAACGAAGAAGGAGTTGCAGAGTCTGCTGGGCAAAATCAACTTCCTAAGAAGGTTCATCGCCAACTCGGCAGGAAAGCTCAAAGCTTTCTCACCGTTGCTACGAATGAAGAAAGACGACGAAATGATCTGGGGAGCCAAGCAATAGGAGGCCTTCGACCAAATCAAGGCCGCCTTGACTAACCCTCCTGTCCATATACCTCCGTAGTCGAGAAGACCTCTGATGCTATACATTGCGACTGAAGACCAAGCTATCGGCTGCTTGTTAGCTCAAGATGATGATAGTGGCGCTGAACGTGCTATATATTATCTCAGTAGGCTACTCAACGACGCCGAGACTAGATAATCGCCCATTGAGAAACTTTGTTTGTCATTTTTTAATGGTTGTACTAAACTTGAATACTACCTCCTACCTAAGGATGTTTTGGTTGTGTGCAAAGTTGACATTATTTGATATCTGCTTAATAGGACTGTCTTGCAGGGAAGACTCGTCAAGTGGGCCATTAAGCTGAACGCGTTTGCTCTAACTTATGTACCGCTCAAGGCTGTGAAAGGCCAGGCGCTGGTAGACTTCTTGGCCCTGCATCCATGTGTAGAAACACCTGACGCTCCAGCCGAAGCTATCAGCTACCTGGGCCTTAAACCCTGGATCCTCATGTTCGACGGGTCTAGCACTCGGACGGGGGCCGGGATAGGTATAGTTGTCACCAGCCCTTGTGGCCAAACATGGAAGTTCATGTGATGGATAGGGGACCAAGCCTCCAACAGTCAGGCCGAATATGAGGCCCTGATCATGGGACTTGATATCCTGACCGGCATGAAAGCTCACTCTGTAGAGATAAGGGGGGACTCCCACCTGGTGATCAATCAGATCACTGGGGAATGCAAGTGTTACAGTGCTCAATGAGGTTCTGTGGGGTATGAGGAATTCAAAGTCTACGGCCTCGGGGGTGACTCCTTATTGTTTGGTTTACGGGCAGGATGCCGTGCTACCACTGGAGATTAGTGTGACCTCATTGAGAGTGGCTCGGCAACACTCGCTTAGTATGGGTGAGTATCAGCAAGCCATGTTGATGGAGCTGGACTCGGTGGATGACGACAGACTGGCTGGCCTCAGCAGAATAGAAATGAACAACGCTAAGACGGCCCGAGCCTACAACAAAAATGTTAAACCAAAGCAGTTTGTTGAGGGTGACCTCGTGTGGAAGGCCACTTTGCAACTATGGAGGAAAGATCCCCAGTTGGGCAAGTGGTCCCCGAATTGGGACGGGCCATATATCGTTACCAAGGTATATCATAGCGGAGCATATCATCTAATCACTCTAGATGGGGAAGAATTTGAAATGAAAATAAACGGCAAATACCTTAAAGCATATTATCCTACTCTATGGGAAAGTATGCGAGGAAAAGAAAGATGGAAGTAACATATAAGATATTATCAAATTGGCTCGCCACACACCGACGACATGGTGTTAACAGAACAGAATCACACATCATCAGCCCCAAAAAAAAAAACCACCCAGTAAAGTGTTGAATGCTCGCCGGAGGAAGAGGCGCCAAAGATTCTCCCTAGACTATCAAGGAACCAAGTGAGTTGATCATGGACAAACCTTGATATACAACATGAAAGTCAAGCCTGGTAAAGGATTCTTTCTCGAGAAGGTTGGCGGCACCGCCATTTCCTTACGCACATCAGAAAGGTGCGAGGACACTTTCACCATCGGAGTGGTTCGCTGGTAGCATTGGCCCGTTCCCCGCTCTCTACCATCGTGAACCAACCTGGAGGGATGGGCGGAGCACTAGAGACACCTGAGGTAAGCATCAGTGCACCAGAATCCTCGTAAACCCGGGAGATATCTGTGAAAATGATCTCTCCCTCAGCAGCAGCTAAAACGTCTCCGAAGACGGTTTCAGGGGAGAAACTTCCAGTGAATAATAGGAAATCCAAGGTAGTACCATCACCACCACAGTCATGACCCAAAATTTGTGGCTCGTGGGAGGGAAGCATGCCAGACAAACGGAAGAAGCAACACCGGAAAATAAAGGGGGTTTTAGTCCATGAGAAAGGGGACAGGTGAGCCGAAGGGAAGGAGTCCCGAAGTAACAATCGTGCAAGGATGATGATGAGGGCTATTTATAGCCTCATGATAAAACTCAACCGGCTCATTCTTGGGAACTGTCGCGCAGTCGTTTAGATTCGGGCGCCGCGTCAAGATTCACGTAGCAGCGGTTATGTCCCCTTTAACCGTCATTTCAAGGTCATGTCAAGGGGTTTTCGTACCGTCAATCACGTCCTCAAGGCCGCACGACAGTACAAAAAGGGGGGCAATTGTTAACACCGAAAATAAATAGGTCGTAGGCCAAGGACCAAAAAGGAAAAAGGGAGTATGGCGTGTAGGCAAGCCGTAAGACAAGGGGCAGAAAAGGTATTTCACCAAGGAAGAGTGAACCTAAGAGGGTCCTCGGGGTGCGTTAAACAGGAGGAACCCCCAAGCGAGGATTATGCCCGAGGACCAATAAGCTAAGGCGAGGGAAAGTAACCACCCCATTTCATAGAGTGCTAAGGCCTCGGTAGCTCGGACGCTCGGACCATTACTTGGAAGGCAAGACACGGCACGAAGAAAGAACGTGAGAACGGTTGAAGTTTAAGCTGGAAGGCCTACGAAGCAATGAGAACCATTGATCTTAGATCAATCCAACCGCAGGCAAATGTTGGCCGACGAGGGCCTTTGTATATATATAGCATTAGAGTGAATTGTAAATGACACACATCAATCAAATCCAACTCTACGTTTATTTTATTTATCTTCTTTTATCGCATTTCCTGCTTTTACTTTATTTTTATGCATTAGCCGTAGTAATCCAACACTCACTACGCCAGAAGTGCGAAAAAAAGTCGCTACCTTGAGCAGCGTTTATTAAAAAAGTGATAGCTAAAGAGAAAAACCTGAAACGATGGGCAGCGCTCCCTTGCCAAACGCTGCCAATTGGAGGACGCATATGAGCAATGGGCAGCGCTCCCTTGCCAAACGCTGTCCATTGGAGGACGCATCTGAGCAATGGGCAGCGCTCCCTTTCCAAACGCTGCCCATTGGAGGATGCATATGAACAATGGGCAGCGCTCCCTTGGCAAATGCTGCCCATTGGAGGATGCATATGAGCAATGGGCAGTGCTTCCTTGCCAAACGCTGCCCATTGGAGGACGCATGAGTAATGGGCAGCGCTCCCTTGCCAAACGCTGCCCATTGGAGGACGCATATGAGCAATGGGCAGCGCTCCTTACTTATAAACGCTGCCTATTGTTTTTTTTTCATTTTCATTCCCTCGCGTACGTTTTAGCGTAATATTTTTTTTGGGTCTTCTCCATCACCTAGCTCTCTCACTTGAAGCTCTCACTCAGGTATACTCGGTCAAGCTCTCCTCCTCTCACAAGCTCTCAAGCTCTCAAGGTAATTTAGACTTACATCATATGCTTTTTATCTATTTCCAAGTAAAATAACTACTTGGAAATAGAAAAAAAGCAGCGTACAAGTATCTATTTCCAAGTAATTTAGACTTACATAGTTTTCGCCCTTGTTAATTTAATGTTGCTCTAGGTTAAGGGATTCTTGTGTTGTATTTATAAATTTGAGATATTTAGTGAAATGCATGTTAATTGAATGTTGTTCTAGGTTAAGGGATACTTGTGATGTATTTCTAAAAATGAGAAATTGAGGATTGTTGCTGAATATGTGAATTGTTGTTAGGTTTTGCGAGTTTGTTTTGTCGAAGCTTTGCATTCGTTGTTCGAGAGTTCGGTTCATTTGCTAGTGTGTGGTTCGCTTAGGTTGGAGTTCATTGTTGCTTCCACTTGTTCAGGTACTTTTGTTGTTTAAAACTAGAGTGACTATTTATTTATTTAAAACTGAAATTGCCTCTCTTATTTATTTTGTGTTCCTTTTCTTTTAGTTGTGCTTGAAATGAAAGATTGATACCTAACTTGTGATGAAGTTTAGTCGTGTCCTAAATGTAATGCATCGCGATATAAAAATAAAGAATCTGCTCCAGAAAAGGTGTTGTGGTATTTTCCCATAATTCCTTGATTTAGGCGCATGTACCATAGTTCAGAAGATGCAAAACACTTGACATGGCATGATGATGAAAGGATTAAAGATGGCATGCTACGACACCCAGCGGATTCTCCGCAATGGAAGAAAATTGATATTGATTATCCTGATTTCAGGTTGGATCCAAGAAACCTACGACTTGCATTGTCTGCTAATGGATTTAATCCGCACGGCATTCAGAGTAGCTTCCACAGTACATGGCCCGTGATTTTGGCGATCTATAACTTACCTCCATGGCTTTCCATGAAACGCAAATATATGACATTGTCTTTGTTAATTTCTGGGCCCAAGCAACCGGGAAATGATATTGATGTATACTTGGCTCCGTTAATTGAAGACTTGAAGCTAATGTGGGAGACTGGAGTAGAGGTGTATGATGGGTTCAGAGAAGAAACTTTCACCCTGAGGGCTATGATTTTTGGCACAGTAACAAAGGTCAGTGTGCGTGCCCTATATGTGAAGATAACACTGATTGGATGTGGTTGGAACATGGTAGGAAGAATATCTACTGTGGTCATCGTAGGTTTTTTCCATCTACTCATTCGTATCGACTGTTGAAAAAGGCATTCAATGGGAATATCGAAACCCGTAAAGCTCCCATGGCTTTGATGGGTGAACAACTATTTGAAAAGGTGAGAGGTTTGAACATTAAATTTAGGAAGCCTTTTCCAGGAGAGCTTGCCAAACGGGGGTGGAAGAAAAAGTCAATTTTCTTTGAGTTTCCATACTAGAAGTCATTATATGTAAGGCACTTCATTGATGTGATGCATGTTGAAAAAAATGTCTTTGAAAGTGTCATCGGTACCTTACTCAATATGCAAGGAAAGACTAAAGATACCATCAACTCGAGGTTAGACTTGCTTAGTATGGGGTTGAGACCAGAATTGGGTCCGATAAAGAAGGGTACACGTACATATCTACCTCCGGCAGCTCATACTTTATCTAAAAAGGAGAAGACCGTGTTTTGCAAGTTTCTTCATGGAGTTAAAGTTCCAGAGGGTTACTCTTCAAATATTATGAACCTTGTATCGATGAAAGACATCAAGTTAAAGTCTTTAAAGTCTCATGATTGCCATGTTCTAATGGAGAATTTGCTACCCATTGGTATACGTTCCATTTTGCCTAAGAAAGTGCGCAAGACCCTAACCAAACTTAGTTTCTTCTTTAAGGCGATTTGTAGTAGAGTGATTGACCTTGGAAAGTTGCCATCATTGCAAAGAGAAATTACTGTCACTTTGTGTGAGGTTGAGATGTATTTCCCACCTTCGTTTTTTGACATAATAATTCATCTAATAGTTCATCTGATTAGAGAGACACAATTGTGTGGCCCATGTTACATGAGATGGATGTATCCGTTTGAGCGTTACAAGAAGATATTAAAAGGTTATGTGAAAAACCGATCACGACCCGAGGGTTGTATTGTTGAGTGCTACATAGTTGAAGAAGGTATTGAATTCTGTACCGGCTATCTATCTAGTCTTGAGTATTCTGTTGGACTGCCAAGGTCTCGTCACTTAGGAAGCATTAGTAAAGGGATGTCAGGAACAAAAATAGTGATGGTATCAAGGAAAGAACTAGATGAAGCACACTTATATGTTTTGCACAATGACACTGAGGTTGATTCATATGTTTCCAAGCACATGGACATACTTAAGAGTGATCACCCATATAAGACTCAAGTTTGGTTAACAAAAGAACATAATCGGAGTTTCATAGTGTGGCTAAAAGACCACATTGATTTTGAGTTTGCTATGAATCCTTCCTCGATTTCAGAAAGATTGAGATGGTTAGCAAAAGGTCCAAATATGCAAGTTTTCTCTTACACCAGCTATCTAATGAACGGGTACACGTTCTATACAAAAAAAATGATGATCAATGTAAAATGCAAAATAGTGGGGTGACTCTTGTAGCTCAAGCTTTGCATACATCAAGTGCCAAAGACAGAAATCCCATATAAGCGAATATGTCATACTTCGGGGTCATTGAACACATATGGGACTTGGATTACAAGATGTTTCGGGAGCCTGTGTTCCTATGTAAGTGGGTTGACAATAATAGTGGTTTACAGATTGATGAGGTGGGGTTCATGCGGGTGAATTTCAACAAGTTAGGATATAAAGATGAGCCTTTTATTTTGGCATCCCAAGCTCAACAAGTGTTTTATGTCACTGATCAAGTTGACACAATTTGGTCCATTGTTTTATTGACAAATAAAAAATTGGTGAATGACATTGAGGATCAAGCAACCGATGATGATGGTATTGAGGACGACCCTTTCTTTGGGACATCACTACCAATTGTAGGGGAAAGTACTCCTATAGAGGATTTTGTGTATGTTAGAAACGATCATAGTGATGGGATTACAATTCGTCAAAAAAAATATACTAAGAAGCGAATTGCAAATACAATTATATCCAAGAAAAGGAAAAGGTAATTTAGACTTATATCATATGCTTTTTATCTATTTCCAAGTAGTTATTTTACATAGTTTTTATCTTCTTGTCTGTTTATTTATTTTGGATAGATAAATATAACAATAACAATGATTATGTTTTGTTGCAGGTCAGATAGCGGATCATAGTGATCATGACAGCGATCATGAGTGTGATGTTGAAAAGTATATCAGAAAGCAGGCTCCTCGTGGAATGACAGCGATCATGAGTGTGATGTTGAAAAGTGTGATGTGGCTAACTTGTTTTAATTTAGATACATATTGTAAGTAGCTTGCTAGTTTTGGATACATATTGTTAGAGAGTTTGATTTGGATACATATTAATTTGTTAATATTGTAATTAAGTTGCTAAGTTTTGGATACATGCATATAATAACTTGTTAGCTAGTTTATTTTGGTTTATGATCATATTGGTGCATTTGGATATATAACTAGTTTATATATATATATATATATATATATATATATATATATATATATATATATATATGTTGTTAGTATGTAAATGATTGGATTGCTATTAATTGGCTGTATATGACCAAGAAATTATCAAATGTAAAAAGGAAAATACAAAAGAACAGAAAAAAAAAAAATTAAACAATGGGCAGCCCTTGGTAAAGGCAAGCGTTGCCCATTGCTAAACGTGCTAGGTGAATGAGCAGCGCTTGGTGGGAGAAGCGCTGCTCATTGACTTAGCGCGTTTAGCAATGGGCAGCGCCTGGTAAAGGCAAGCGCTGCCCATTGCTAAACGTGATAGGTGAATGAGCAGCGCTTGTTGGGAGAAGCGCTGCTCATTTACTTAGCGCGTTTAGCAATGGGCAGCGCTTGGTAAAGGGAAGCGCTGCTCATTGCTAGGTGAATGAGCAGCGCTTGGTGGGAGAAGCGCTGCTCATTCACCTAGCCCGTTTAGCAATGGGCAGCGCTTCCCTTTACCAAGCGCTGCCCATTACTATACGCGCTAGATGAATGAGCAGTGCTTCTCCCTTCAAACGCTGCCTATGGCTATTAATGAGCAGCGCTTCTCAAACGCTGCCCATTTTTGGGGAGGAATCACCAGCGCCAAATTTAGCAGCGCTCGAAAACGCTGCCCATGGCTAAAAAAAACACTGCCCATCCCTAAATCTGTTGTAGTGACTCGCGTCCCTTCTCACCTTGCCTGACCCTTTCTTGAGGAGTCAGGAAACCCATAGTCGAGGAGCAGAGTTCCCTCCTCGACGCAATTGCTTGAAGAAAAAGAATCAAAGACTGTCCAAACCTCAGGCCGACACCACGACTAGGACCTAAGAGTTTGACGACAACAAAAGGTTACAACCATCAAGAAGGTATATGTTATGAAGAAACTTTTGCACCTGTTGCTTGGTTACAAGCTTTAAGAATACTTATTGCTTATGCTTCTCATAAGGATTTTCTAAATGAGGAAGTGTAAGTACACAAACCTCCGGTTTTAATAATCAGAAGCATCCAAATATCATGTTTTAAAAACAACTAAATCACTTTAAGGACTCAAACAAGCTCCCAAATATTGGTATGAGAGGTGATCAGTGCATTTTGATGCACATTCTTCTATGATTGTACTTAGGCATTTCCCTAGTTTGTTTTACTTATTTTACTATTTTGTCATGTTTTTAGATTTAAGTTTATGTTTGCCTTTAATTTATTTTCGTATGTTGTTTTCAGCTTTAGCGGTTATTTGATACCTGTTCACTGTACGGATCATATCTGGAGCTACGGGATGCCGTTTTGTGCGTTCTAATATGCGTTGGAAAGCAAAGAGAAAGAGCTACAACTTTCTGTTGAAGCAAAAAGCTGACTCGAAGTGAAAGAGTCTCACATAATTCGTTGAAGTTTCAGACTTTAGAAAATTATTTGTTTTAGGTCATTTTTGGGCCGGGCTTTTGTTTTCCGACCCGGTTTGAATTAGAAGTGCAATCCTTATTTTGTTAAAAAGGCAATCAGCCGTGGGACTGAGAAAAAGGAAAGAGGGAGGACGGACACTAGACACGAGAAAATAATATTGCTTTTAACGATTGTAATGGAGAACTAATCATCCAGAGTTGATCTGCTGTAATCAAGTTTCCAACGCTTTGAGGTTTTTATCCTATCAATTCAATTTCGTTTCTCTTTCAATTCTATTCTATGAAAATTCATGTGCTTAATCTGTATTTCATGGAATGGTTTTGATTAAATTCGCATGATTGTATTCCTAACTTTTAATCGCCGTTTACATCGCTTTGTCGTTAAATCGCGTTTGTAAATCGTATTTGCTTAATTCGCGATTGTGTTATTCCGTTTGCTTAATTCGGAGTATAGGAATACCAATCTGTTTTATATCTTTCGCGCTTGTCAATTGATATTGAGATCAAATAGAGATCGAAGCCGCTTAGGGAATTGGTAAGGTAGAAACCAGTGATTAGCCGGAAACCGAAAACAATAGATTAACTTATTTTATAATCGGTTATTTTAATCACTTATTTACTGCGTTTTCTAAATCGATCCTTAAACCATAAACCCCCCCCAAATCGATTTCAGTAGGTTAATAATAATAATACAAGAATCCTTGTGATACGACTCGAATCATTGTCGCTATCTACAGTTTTTGAAATCACTCGTTTTGATCCGTGCGCGACAGCGGATCAAGAGGCTTAGTACCTTCTTGATTAATAATGGATTTTCTAGAGGCAAAATTGATGTCACAAAAATCTCAAAGATGAATTATTGATTGTTTAATTATTGATTGTTTAAACATCATATTTGGAGCAATAAATGAAAAGCTTTGCAAAGATTTTGATTAATTAATGAAGAGTAAGTTTCAAATGAGCCTCGTGGGTTAGCTAAGATATTTCCTTGGTTTATAAATTAAGCAACTTAAGAAGGGTAAGAGACCTAATTAAGAAATATAAGAATAGTGAAGCCAAACAATTGACCACTCCAATGCATCCTTCTTCAAGCCTTTAGAATGATGATAAAGGTAAACCTATTTCTGAAAGGTGCTATAAAGGTATGGTAGGTTCTTTGTTGTATATCACTACTAGTAGACCATACATAGTCTTCTAAGTAGGACTATGTGCTAGATTTCAAATTGCTCCTAATGAATCACACCTTACTACTGTTAACAGGAATCTTAGATATCTTGTTGGAACACCTAACCTTGGCCTTTGGTACAAAAAGAAAACACATTTTGTGCTTATAGGGTATTGTGATGCTGGCTATGTTGGAGATCAATTGGAAAGAAAAAGCACAAGTGGTTCTTGTAAACTACCTAAACAATCATTTATCTCATGGTCATGTATAAAGCTAAACACTTTTTCCCTCTCAATAACAAAAGCTAAATATGTCTCTGTAGGCTGTTATTCTTCTCAAAGTCTATGGATCAAGAATCTTCAAGATTACTCATTAAAGTAATCTTCTTCAAGATTACTATCCAGAAAATAAGGATCTCTAACAGAATCAAAACAAGTCCCAAGTGGAAAGAACCAAGAGTGTTCCTCCTCCTCCTCCTCCTCCTCCTCCTCCTCCTTCCTCCATACAACCTTTTCTCCCTTCTATAACAGAATCAGCCATTAACGTGACTCCTCTGTCTTCATCACAAATCATATTCTCTACATTACTTAAATCGCGCCCTAGAAAATACAAACATGTTTATAGTGGTAACCCAAGGTGATCAGAACGAGTTGCATCAGTTACCTCCTCCAAAACAATAACAACTAATACAACACCACAAACTAAAGTTCCCATTCCTAAGGAAAAAGAATAACTAATGCCTTCCTCAAAGATAAAGTGCCTAAGAGAAGTAAAATGGAAAAAAGTTGCTCCAACCAAAGGCAAAGAGAAGTTTGAGCAATTGGAAAAGCAACTTACAATGGTTCAAAAGGGTCGCACTAATAAGAATATGAAAGAACACACAAGAACATAATGGGAGAAGAAGCCCATTGTGTTTGGCACGATTTAAAATTTGGGAGAAATATAGAAAAGTAGGTGCCAAATGATTCCCAATATCTCGACACAGAAGTTGTGACCTTTTGTAGTTCCCTATCCAAATATGCAGTCTAATAGAAATCACTGCCTTATATAGTGGATCTAACTAGGATATTCAAGTATTGTAATGTACCTCTATCTGATTCTTAAGAGTGTGGTTTGGGCCTAACTCAACCTCACAAAACCGGCTTGTAAGGTGAGGGATGCCTCCCACTTATAAACTCTTTTTCAGGCCATATCACATTCAATGTGGGACTCTTAACACACCCCCTCACGCCCAGGACCGGACAACTGGTGCGTGGATAATAATGGTGGGTGGCCCGATAGCGGGTAGCCCAACGGATCTTGGATTGGCTCTGATACCATCTTAAGAGTGTGGTTTGGGCCTAACTCAACCTCACAAAACCGGCTTGTAAGGTGAGGGATGCCTCCCACTTATAAACTCTTTTTCAGGCCATATCACATTCACTGTGGGACTCTTAAAACGGATGAACAAGGAAATAAGATGAACATGGGAATTGAGTTCCACCCCATTACTCAAACTGCAAGGGAGAAAAGAGAAGAACAAAAGACAGATAAAATTCAGAAGTGAAAGAAAATTTATGTGTTGCCCAAGAAGGATCCTATGAAGTGAAAGAAGGATCAAGAAGATTCAGATGAAATAAGAGAAAACAAGAGTAAGAGAAAGGCTGATAAAAATAGTGAACCTAAGAAGGTTCAAGAAAAGGAAGGTGAACTTGAGAAGTTTCATATGATGAAAGTACGAATGGAAGAAATTCCTAAGCAAGACACATTTGTCACACCAGGGAAGAATTCTGATCATGAAGAACTTGGAGAGAAGACTGAAGAGCTCCTTATTGACTCTTCTGGTAGCAACACTTCTGTACAAACATTAGTGCTTTTAGAGTCCACTCCCAATCAATGGGAGCCCTGTGAAGATAAACATGAAGAGCCCACAGAAGTTCCTCTTGTGGAAGCTGAGAAGTCTAAAGAAATTGGAAGAACGAATCCTCTTCTTCCTTACCATCCGTCTTACCCAATACTGACGCTCCTCCACAAGAACCATCCCCTTTACCTTCCACAACATGGGGACTCTACTTGCTTCCATTAACCTCCATTCTATATACCCCCTCATCGTTGAATACTAGTAATACATCACTTCCTCCAACATTGATCAGTATCTCAATTTGAATCAGTCCCCCATATACGACTCTTCGCAACCACAACTCCCTTCAATCAATTCTCACTCTCGCCCTTCTTATCATCCATCCAAATGTGGATCTGTTGATTCCCTTTTCTTTAATGTTGGGCAACGCTCTAATGTTGCCCATGAGAAGCCTTCTGAGGGTATTGTGAAATAAGGTTGCACTGGGACCTGATGCACTTACATCAAGAATGACCAAAATGGGAAAATAGATGAGAAGATTGAAGGCCTTGGTAAAGAATGTGCTTGAAGGACAATCAATCTTGCAACAAGGCCAAATGGGTCAATCTGCTAGGGATGAGGAGTACCAAAATTGTATACTACTCCAAGAAATGACTATCAATACCCCTACCTTAACAACTCCCGAATTTGGTCCTTTTTCACATATTCTAGATATTTCTGTGCTTGCTACTTCCTATTCCTCTCATGGAGCCTCTCCTTCGAAGTAGAAACTTAATGTCTCTGTCTCCCTCATCCTTTATATGTATGACAAAAGGGGGAGAAGAGTTGCTTAACTATAGGGCGAATAGGAAAATTTTTTGTGATATTAATTTTCAAATCGGCGTAATTCTAGACAAATATTTTGAAGAGAAATATGCTTCTCTTGTAAGGTTTATTTTTAAGTATCTATGCCCTTGTATCCAAGAACATACATATTGTTGTCATAACTTTTTGATAAACTGAAATGGAAAATGTTCTTGTTGGTTATATGTGAAGTCCTCAATTTACTTTTTACAATGTTTAAACAATTTGCTTATGCATCTTCTTAGGGGGAGTAACTATTCTTATCAAAGAAAACTAAATATCAGAAAGCTTAATCATTTCTCAAATGTTTGTCAACCATAAAAAAAAGGGGAGACTGTTGAGGCAAAATCTCTCAGGTGGTTTTGATGGTTAACAAACCTTTTGATGAGATGTTAAGTTATTTGATTTCATATGTGTCTAATGTTGCTTCTTGAGTGATTATTTAGAACAGGAAATCATAGCAACTCTTAAGAAGATTAACTGCTTAGTGAAGAATTTATTAGAAGGCTTGAAGCAATGAAGAAATCCAAGAAATCAATGCATGAGAAGTATTTCACAAATGACTCTAATCAAATGGCTTCTAAACAGTTAAGAAGGATCAAGACAAGAAGAGTCATATCAGAAGAGTCAAGTTTAGATGAGTCAAATCAAAAGAGTCAAATTCAGAAGGGTCTTTGTTCAGAAGAGTAATGTCAGAAGATTCAAGATGAGAAGAGTAAAGACAAGAAGACACAAGATCAGAAAGGTAAAGAGAAGATTTATGTTGAGAATACTCAAGACAAGAAGACTGAGAGAAGACTCAAGTTAGGAAGAGTGATAGAAACTTCAGCAGAGTTGTGAAGTGTCATGAACCTACATACCATTAAAAAAAAGAATGTTGTCTCAATACGTATGGAGTATAAAAAGTAATATCAAGTCCCAAGAAGAATCATATAAAGACTTGGTCATTAGATTCAAAGGATAAGAAGAATGCTGAGAAGAGACAACATGAGAAGGGTCCTAAGTGCAGTTTTCTACCAAAGTGCAAAAAAGCAATTGTACTTGCTTCCCTGCTTTCCCAGCGGCTATGTTCGGCCTTGTAATAGCTATAATTCATATCCTTGCCTATAAATAACACTAAGGATCATTGTTGAAGGTTGTGTGAGAGCGCATTGAACTTTTACAAACATTCTCGAATGTCAAGCCTTCTCTCAACCATACTTAGCTACACAATAGATATATGGATTCTTAAATATTCTGAGTACGTATTCCTTAGCTTGTGTTCAGGATTATGGTGAATCACTTTTGATTCAACCAAGCTCTTGTAATCCCACAAAGAACCCTTAACATCATATTCTAACCTGCACAGTCTTCTCAAGTTAGCTTGTGTTTCTATAGCTAGTGTTAAGACACTAAGAAGCTACATAATAGACCAAAAGTATTGTATTTGGTGTGGAACAGTAGGTAGAGCTGTATTAAGAATACTACCACAAAAACTTCCAGCCTAGGTTTGTTGTAAAGTGTGAACTATTTGGGAAATAGTTGAAATACTCACTAGGTGGGAGGTGTCGATGCAGCCTTGGGATGGGTCAACCACTATACATATTTGTGTCACTCACTGCTTTTTTTAATTAAGGGTTATTTCATTGCATTTAAAACTCTCTATTTTGAGATAGTTTTTAAAATCTGAAAAGATTGCTATACAAAACCTTTTCAGTTCTATTTAGTTTTCATTACATCACTATTTTATAATCCCTTTTCAGTTCTATTCAGTTCTTATAATACTACTCATGAGGAATATATTTTAAACACACACTATCATATGATTTAAAGAACTTATTTGTGAAAATATCTTATCTTTTTCGGAAGCGTGAAAATATCTTATTCTTTTTACTCTTAACTGTCTTGAGAAGAAAATCTCTAATGACCCTTCTCAACTTAGGATCATAGTTGAGAAGAATGTTTCACCTCACTCTTCAAAATACGTACAACATTTTTTCTAGCAATGTCTGACATTCTTTGTGAAATATTTACATTGTTTCAACTTAATTTTAAAAGGGTCACAATTCCAACCCCTTTTTTGTGACACCTATTAACTTCATTTGAGGGGACTCAGACTCCAATATATGTTATAGTGGCTCAATGCTACGCTATGCTTGTGGTGATGGCCATACAAAACCTGTTCTGAATAATTTGATGGAGGCTTTGTGGTTTTAGCCACCTCGAGGTTGGCTTGTTCACAATGTGGATGGAAGTGAAATAGCAAATCTGGGACTGTCAGGGTTTGGTGGCCTTGTTTATGACTCATACGTGTGTTCCAAATTCGGCTTTTATAGGACTGTTGGAGTGTCAAATATTTTACACGCAGAGATCGCGACATTGGTGCATGGGATGGAACTCACCTGGGATAGGGGTTATAGTAAAGTCAAGTGTTATACCAATTTTGGAGTGCTGGTTCCACTGATTTCGAAAGAAAATACTACTTTCGATAAGCATGGGGACACCATTGCAACTATAAAGAAGCTTCTCCAAATTGATTGAGAGCTCGGAGTGAGACTACTCTTAGATCTTCAATGCACAACCTAGTTTTCTTGATAGTTTAATTGTAGTTGATACTTTAAGCAACCTTTTTGTTAAACCTTAGTCTCTTTTCTTTCATTCTCCATTGTACCAAAAAGTGTCTAACTTTAGTATGTAAACTCTACCCACCTTCAAGAAGGATTCGATAAAAAAACTATTTATTTACATTGAAATAAAAAAACAAGAGACTAAATTAGATTTTTTTTTGGCATGACGGGGAAACCACGAAATTTGCATAAAATATGTAGGTATAAAATTGAGGACGTATTTAGCCAAAGTAATATGGAATTCAACAACTTGTTCTTCGAGGCAGTGAGGTATCCTTGAAGCTTTTCCAACATGAAATTGAAATCAGAATGCTTCACTCTACCTTTTAGCATAGGAATTTGATAACTCATATTTATATGAGTTATTTATGATCTTAAGATTTAAAGTCAAGAAAGTTCTCAAGTGATATATGTGTGTTATATATTTAGTAAATATTATGTTTTTAGATAACATAAGGGTTAAATGCTGATTTGTTAATATCTAGCACATTTGGTGCCCCTTGTGAATGTTTTAATGTGTTTGTTAGTGTTACAGTGTTAAGTGCTATAGCGCTAACTGACGAGCCCAGCTGAGCATCAAAGAGAAAAGTTAAATTTTGGCGCCTATTGCTTTATGTCAAGTCAGCGTATCCTCTCTCCTGCAGCAAGAAGAGAAAAAGGGCTTAAAGCCAATGATATAATGAAAAGGCCATACGACCAACAATGAGAAGGAATGGGCAATTGAAAGTGATGAGAAATAAAAGAAAAAATTTCCAGCCGTGACTTGGAGTGACTTGGAGAACAAGAATTCACTCAACTCTAACCTAGGCTTCACATAATAGAGGGGGAGGCCGTACATATAATAGAAAAAGGAGGCGGCACTTTTGAGGACGGCAACACAACATATAAAAGCCGTACACCATAGGAGACAGTGACAGACTCATTCATCAAGTATTTGATCTCTAAAAAAGATGCAAAGCCTAGGCTAATTAGATGGGTTCTCCTCCTCCAAGAATTTGACTTGGAAATTCGTGATAAAAAGGGGGTGGAGAACCAATTTGCTGACCATTTGTCTAGAATTGAACCAGAAAATGCAGGTACTACTAAAGGAGAGATCAAAGAGTGTTTTCGAGATAAAAAGCTGCTGACAGTGACTGTTGTAGCACATAACGCTATAGCAGTTAATGCTATCACCACAAGTGCTATAGCATCTGATGCTACAACGTCCGGGTATGCTGACATTGTGAACTTTCTGGTTAGTAAAGTAGTGCCTACAGACATGAATTATCAGCAGAAAAAGAGGTTTTTCCACACAGTAAAGCAATATTACTGGGATGAGGCTGTAGAAGAGAAGGTGCCTTGCAGAAGAGGAACAAAACCATGTGCTACAGCATTGTCATGCTACACCTTGTGGGGGGCACTTTGGGGGAACTAGAACAATTGCAAAGGTGCTGCAATTAGGGTACTACTGGCCTACATTGTTCAGAGATGCTCAAGAAATGGTTAAAAGGTGTGATAGGTGTCAGAGAACTGGCAATATCTCCAACAAACATGAAATGCCATTAACCAACATCTTAGAGGTTGAACTCTTTGATGTTTGGGGAATGGACTTTATGGGGCCTTTCCCTCCTTCTCATGACTATCTGTATATCCTTGTGGCAGTGGACTATGTGTCAAAGTGGGTGGAAGTTGTTGCTTTGCCTAACAATGATGCTACGTCAGTGAGCAAATTTCTTCAGAAGAACATATTCACCAGATTACCACCCTCAAACAAGTGGTCAAGCATAGTTGTCAAATAGAGAAATCAAGAGGATGCTTGAGAAGATGGTGGGTCCGACTAAGAAGGAATAGTCTCTTCACTTGGATGATGCTTTATGGGCCTACAGGACAGCCTTCAAAACACCATTGGGAATGTCACCTTACAGACTGGTGTATGGCAAAGTTTTGCCACCTGCCTATTGAATTGCAACACAAGGCTCATTGGGCCATAAAAAAGCTCAACCTTGAGTATGGAAAGGCAGAGGAATCTAGGCTACTGCAACTGAATGAGCTTGAAGAGATTAGGCATTTTGCTTATGAAAATTCAACCATTTACAAGGAAAAGACTAAGGCATGGGATGACCACAGGATCCAGAGAAGAGAGCTAGTGGAAGGAGGAAAGGTTCTACTGTTTAATTCAAGACTTAAGTTGTTTCCTGGGAAACTAAAATCCAGATGGTAAGGTCCTTTTAAACTGGTGAAGTTATATCCACATGGTGTTGTGGACTTGTATGATGAAGCAACCAACACCACCTTCAAGGTGAATGGACAGAGAGTGAAGCAGTACCATGGAGAGCAAGTGGTTAGAGACAAGACCACTGTTGACCTTCATGACCTCTAAATAAAAATAGGAAGTTTGGCTGAAGACTCTTAAAGCAAGCGCTCTTGGGAGGCAACCCAAGGTTTTAATTAACCAAATTTTGTGTTTTTAATTTTTGTTTGTGCAGTAGTGAATTTTGGAGCTGGAAGATATCATTTGAAGTTGTTGTTGTAGCAGCTGAGGCTATAGCGTTTGTTGTGTCACTGGTGCTATAGCGTTTCCTGCGTGGCGCTGGTCAAAAAGTCAAAAATCTCAAAAAGTGCATATCTAACGTGGCAATTAGCAGTCACTTCTCAACTGTTCTGCGCACGAATTCTGTCACGTCTCTCACCTTCCCTCTCCATCAATCACCTTCAACGGTTACTTTCTTAACTCTTTATCTCAACTCCCCATAACTTCTTTATCCACATAAATCAAACCGTTGTTCCCTCATTCCTCTCACCTGAAACTTCACCTTTCTCTTTTATTCTCACTTTCAAAACCATCACCATGCCTAAAAAGCAAATCTCTTCCAAAGCTAATGGAAAAAGGGCAACATCTGAGACTGGTTCCCCTTCTGTTGCGATCGTCGATGAAACTAAGAAATTCTGGGAAATGGAGTTCATTGCTGAAAGAGGTTTCAAAAGCGAGAAGGCATCTGAGAGATTCACCGCAACTGTTATAGCGCTTGGATGGGAGCAGTTTGTGAAGTATCGCAAGAAATTTTTTGTCTCGTTGGTTCGTGATTTCTACGCAGGGATCCCAGAACCAGTTGATGGTAAGCCTCCTACTTTCTCTATAGTTAGGGGCGAAACTGTTAATTTTGATCCTAGGACAATCAATGAATTGTATCATCTGGGTATCATGGAAAGACTATTGAGAATAAGGTCAAGCAATGGGGAAAGTCTGAAATGGAAGAGGTGAAAGAGCGTATTTGTGTAGAGGGAGCAATCTGGGAAAAATTTGGTTCTGAGTACAAGATTAAGAAGCAATATCTCTATGATGAACCCAATATGTGGTTTAACTTCATGAAGCACTCCCTCCTTCCAACCTCACCTACAACGAATGTGGAGAAGGAAAGGATGATTGTGTTGGTTGCAATCATGGCTAGAGAAAGGATTGATGTTGGGAAGCTGATATTCAAGGAAATAGACAAATGCAGGAACAAAAGTGGAGGTAATCTGCACTTTCCCTGCTTAATAACTGAAATGTATATTAATGCTGAAGTAGAAGTTGAGGCTAGTGAAGTGAGGAGGTCATTTTTTGGTGCTTTCCCAACAACATTCAAACCAAGGCAGAGACCTACTGCTATAGCATCAGGTGATGCTGCTATAGCATCAGGTGATGCTGCAGCGCTTGAAGCTACAACAGCAGACTCTCTCTCTATTTGTCAAGGAAAAATATGAATGGGAAAAGGCAATGTTTGCCCAACTGTCTAAGGATAAAACCACAATGCAAGCACCTGAATTCCCTGATTGACTAATTGAAGAAGAGCTAGAGAAGAATGTGGTTGTTGAGGAAGCCCAAAAAGAGAAGAAAAAGAGAACCAGGAGCCCTGCTAAGAAAAAGCAAAGCCCTGCAAAGAAGAAGAAGAAGGTGAGTAGTGAGGAAGAAGAGCTGAATTCTGATGAATTGGACATTCTGAGTGAGAATGATGAAGAGGAAACCAAAAAGATAATGAAGCAGATTCACAGTGATGAGGAAAGTGAGGAATCATCTGAGGAAGAAACTGAGAGTGAGCAGTTTACTGAGATACAATGTGATCCATCACCTAGCCCACACCAAACCCAAAATTCCTCAGCCAAAATTCGAACACCCCCATCACAACCAGCCATTGTCCCCGAAACCCCTCAGTCACCAACCCCTCAGGCCAACATCCCCACCTCACCACCACCAGATAATACCCAACCCAAAAATGACCAACCAAAAAGCCGCTCACCCATACCAGAACCACAACAAGACCCACAACCCACCATACCTGAAAACCAACCACCATCTCTCCCTTCTAACCAAGAGAAAGCAGTTGATAAGCCAACAACAACAACCCATACAAGAAGATGTCACCAATCCTGACGCTATAGCGGCTGAGGCTGTAGCGTCCTCTGTTCCAACAAGTGTGACAGTAGCTGTTGTCACACCTTCAAAAATGTCAAGATTGAGGGAGAGAGCTCAGAGAAATCCTCTTGCTAAAATGCAAGATTTCACTGGGGAGGAAGAGGAAACTAAAGAGGCTGGCAACGAAGAAGCCTCTGAAATTCAACCTGCTGATGTTATAGCACCAAAGATGAAAGAAAAGCATGTGGCAAAGAAAAGGGTGCCAACCTACTCTAGAGCAAGGAAAAGTCCTGGAGCAAAGCTGGCTGAGAGAGAGGAAGATTTGGTTGCTGAAGAATCTTCTAGTGCTGAAGTGGAAGCTGAGGCTGTAACGTCTAATGCTACAGCACCTGAAGATAACCCTGCTGGAGACAAGGCCTCTGAGGAGGTGCCTCAGATGGAAGATGCAGAAAAAGAAGCAGCAGCAAAGCTTGCTGGGTTGCAAGCCTCCAAGGAAGCAGAAGCATCCAAGGTTGATGTTACAGCGTTTGATGCTGTAGCAGCTGAGGTGGAAGAGTCCAAGCAACCAGCCAAGAAAAAGGCCAAACCTGGCAAAGCAGCACTTGCTCCTTCAAGAACAAGAACTAGGCTCAGGTCTGGTGTAGCAAAAAAAATAGTTTAACCCTTCTTAGCATTTAGTGTTGATTTACTGTTTTTCAAAAATAAACCTGTTAGGTGCTATAGCGTGTTGTGCACTTAGCCGTATGTGTTAGAAATGTTAGTTTTAAGTTGTTTCTGTTTGAGTCCTTTCTGTAGGCCTCTCCCTCTATATCCATGAGCAGTGGGGACTGCTGGGTCTAAAGTTGGAGGGGAGGACCTTTGCATGCTTTATATATTCCATTTGAATTCTATTAAGTGCTAAGTGTTTAATGCATAATCAGTTTGTTTGTTTTCTAGTCTTGCAATATTAGAAATTGTTCTTTCTGGGCTAATTTTAATGATGATTAGGTGAAATGTGTAGAGTAACCTTGCATGATCAATGAAAAGTCTTATTGTTGCTTCTACACAAAACTCTGAACTTAGGGAAAAATTTAATTAGCTAAGGACTATCTGATGCTGAAGCTAGTCCTGGTTAACCAAAGTGGAACCAAAATTCTACTAAAAACTTAGAGTAGCTTTTGAAGCTAAGTTTGGGGGTGCATCCGTTATATTAAGGCTAGGTATGATGATTTTAGGAGGGCCAGTGCAAATAGGATCTTAAAGTGTATTAATGTAATGTAGCAGCCCATGTATTTTGTAATAGTTGCAATAACCCGAAACAAATGTTGAGCTGTTCCAGATGTGCATTGATATTAAAAAAATGTAATATATCAGCATAAAGCAGCTCAGTAATGAGGGAATTGCAGCCCAAATTTTATTTCTGTTCATCAATTGTCCAGCGCTGTAGCATCAAATGCTACAGCGTCTGAAAAATCTTTGTGTAATTACTTAGTGCACTGATCCAGATCTGAAATACCTAATCAAGCCCTTTGTTGTGCTTTGAAGCCCCTCATTTCTTATGTGAAGTTGTTAGTCTACTCTTTGTTTTGAAAAACTCTTTGGTTTCACTGAAAGAAGGCCACTCTCTCCAAGGCTACGAGAAATCCTGAACCTAGCTAGGAATTGAGTTGAGTCAGAGGTCACATACTCACAAATGAGCAATAATGATTCTATAAGTTGTGAAATGCAATGGTGTGTGTGTGGGTGGGTGTGGATTTGAAAGGTTAGCCCTTTGAGAAAAATGTTGACCAATTATTGAGCTAGAGAAGAAACTGATTGTGTGATTGGACTCTGTACATATGTGTTGTGTGTTTTTCTTGTCTTATGTTGAGTGTCATTACTTGAAGTCAAGCAATGGTTTAAGTTTGGGGGTGTGATAACTCATATTTATATGACTTATTTATGTTCTTAAGACTTAAATTCAAGTAAGTTCTCATGTGATATATGTGTGTTATTTAGTAAATATTTTGTTTTTATAACAGAAGGGTTAAATGCTGATTTGTTAATATTTGGCACATTTGGTGCCCCTTGTTAATGTTTTAATGTGTTTGTTAGTGTTACAGCGCTAAGCGCTATAGCGCTAACTGACGATCCCAACTGAGCATCAAAGAGAAAAGTTAAATTTTGGCGCCTATTGCTTTATGTCAAGTCCGCGTATCCTCTCTCCTGCAGCAAGAAGAGAAAAAGGGCTTAAAGCCAATGATATAATGTAAAGGCCATACGACCAACAATGAGAAGAAATGGGCAATTGAAAGTGATGAGAAATAAAAGAAAAAATTTCCAGCCGTGACTTGGAGTGACTTGGAGAACAAGAATTCACTCAACTCTAACCTAGGCTTCACATAATAGAGGGGGAGGCCGTACATATAATAGAAAAAGGAGGCGGCACTTTTGAGGACGGCAACACAACATATAAAAGCCGTACACCATAGGAGAGAGTGACAGACTCACTCAACATTATTGACACCAACAATAACGCATACGAGGGAGAGATTGAAGAATTGGGGGACCTGTTCTTGACATCATGAGATGGCTCTGGAGCAGAAAAAGGAGACTAAATACCGAAGATTAGAAGTTTCTCTAATCCGGATTATTTTTATCTTTGTAATTTATGACTCCTAATTTTATTTCAGTGTTCTTGATAACTATGGGTAGCTAAATCCTCTTCTAGGGTCTTAGGTGGATCTTCCAAGTTTAGAGACCTTTCTATGCTTTAATTTATACTTTGAATTCCTAGTTTTTATTCGAATTAATATTATCCTATTGCTTTTATCACATTATTAGGATTGACAACCCTTTTCATGTTCATAATCATTTAGTTGATCGGCGACCGTACTGCAATTAGTTGGTGGACCTATAGGAAAATTGGGGCTATAATTAATGCATGACCAAACTTTAATTTAGTCTTCCAATCATTCAACCTTTTTGTACTTTATGCTTTTCTTAAATTTAAATTCTAGCATGACCAAACTAGGGTTGATTTTGGAAAAAGAATATTAATCGCGAATGACCAAACGGATTAATAGCTTTAGTAAAGGGATTGGTAATTAAATAAAATAAGGGAATTCAGGTGGAATTAGACATAGGGGAATCGAAGCTTGCAAGTGAAACAGCGACCCTAGACCTCTCTCCTTTTATTGAATCTAGTATTTTAATTCTTGCTATTTACTTCTTCTTATTTTCGTTTCTATAACATAAAACTATTCGTTCGTCTAAACATTAAATAATCTTGATTAGTTTAGTACTTGTTAATTAATCCCTGTGGATACGATATTCTTTTATACTACCTCTGCGAAAGAGTACACTTGCTCTGAGTGTGTCTTTGACGCAACAGCAAGCGCCTTCGTGCCGAGCAGAGAAAGAGGTATACTAATGTTGCTTCCCCGACTATTTCTTCCCATGTTTCTGCTCCCACCCCTGTTGTAGTTGAGGTTTCGGACAGTACTCTGTCGAAAGAGGCTTCTCCTTCCAAGAAACCTGCAAAGATGAGAAAATTTGAAACTCCTGGTCTTGTTGCGTTGGTTCAAGCTGGTGCTGTCGATCCTCCTATCGAACCCTCATGGCGCAAACATCTGAAGGTTGTAACAACTGCTACTGCCGAGGGCCCTGTTAAGACGGCCTGGGATTCTCGGTACCCCCGTAACAAGATGCTGAACGGAACGCTCCCACCCGGTGACCATGAGAAAGTCGCCATTAAGACATATGGGATCTGGAGTTCCTTCAAGGCTCACCTTGTGGAAAACTCCTCCAAACAGTGGAGGAGTATGGTCAGTTGGAGAAGGATTGGAAGCGATCGAAGGCCAAGATAGCTGATCTTCAGGCTGATGTGCAGAAGTTGGATAGTAAGAAGACCATGTTGGAGGGAATGTTGTCAAAGATGGTGAGGGAGGCTAAGGAGTCTTCGGCCAAGATTAACGCCTTGGAGAATGATCTGCGGTTAGCCAATGAGAAGTTGGAGGCTACTGATGCAAAATTGAAGGAGGCCAAAGTTGCCATAGTTCTGGAGTCGGAGACGTATCAGCTGCTTCGGGTTGCCTACGAGGAGTGCAATTTGCATTGTGTTGGTAACTTTGATAGTGGTTTCAACACGGTTGTTGCTCAGATCCAAGCTTTGTACTCGGGCAATGATGTTTCAGGCATGGACTTGGACAAGATTTTGGTTGATGGCCAGTTAGTTGATGCGTCGACCGAGGAGGAGGTGGAGGCTTAGAGTGAAGTGCAGCAACCTACGGAGGACCTTCCCTTTGGCTCGGATACCAGTCCTTAGGAGCCTTCGGTTGTGGGTGATCGTCCAGGCAATTTGGTTAAGGAACCAAAGGTTGAGCCGCCGAGTGTTGATGTTTGACGCCAGGATGTGGTGATGGACTACCTTAATTCCGAGGCTACCCTTTAAACTCCTTTCGATTTTTGTGGTCGGCCTGGGTGCCTCTTTAGACCTTTTCTGGCCTCCGCGCTATGTTTTGGATTCATTTTTTGTGCCTTCTTTTATGAACTGCCGGAAGGCTCTTTGTGTAACATAATGGTTAAATTTTCTTGCTTTCTATCGCCTTCGTTGTTCTTTGAATCGTCTCGAGGCCTGCTTTACATCGATTTTATTTTTTAAGGTTAGGGCCACGCGGGGTGAAAACCTGGAACTTCCCGTCGCTTTTTACTGTTAATTAATAGAATGGTCGGTGACCAAGGCTGTATGTCGGGTTTTGCCAGTCTCCACCTATCGGGACTTAGGTCTTTAACGGAAGCGTACTGGCTCCACTTTTTGGCCCAAGGGTGCATGTCAGCTTCCACCAGTCTCCACCTGTCGGGACTTTTATAGTTTCCTCAATAGACGAACGTGACCACCTGGTCACGTTGCAGCTTTTGGTTGTGCCGGTTCTCTGGAGAGATTTATTATGGTGCGACGAGCTTGCCTGACTCGTTTTTTTCCGATAAGGTTTGCCCAAGGGTTGGGCAAGGACTCGTGAGCCCTGCCTATTGCCTATCGGGACTTGATTTCTTTTCCCAAGGGTAACGTTGAGGCGTTGCTCGGTTCTTACCTGTCAGAACTTATGCCTTGGGTTAGTGTGGTCCATTCTTGATCTTGTAAGACAAGGATAAAATAACGCGGTCCTTTTACTAATTTTTCGTACAATTGGAGGGCCTATACGACCGTTTTACAAAGGTACGTACATTTTGTTTTTTCTTTCTTCTTCTTATTTTTGGAGGACCGGGTTAGTGCCTTTCTGGCTCGACCCTCCCCTTCAGCCCGGCTTCTTGGAGCTTTCATGCTCTGCAGCGGGCTTCTTCGTTTTCTTGTCCTCCTTCTTTGTAGTTGTGGTTTTGCCAAGTCTGTCACTGTTCTTTCCTCTCTAGACTAGCTTGACCTTCACGCTTTCAACATAACATGTTCTCGCCATTACTTGATCTCCCTTTACCGTTCCCACATTATCGCTCGGCAAGGGGTACTTCACACATAGATGAGGGTAGGAGACTACTACTAGGAGAGGGTTAAGGGTCGGCCTTCCCATGATCAAGTTGTTGGAGGATTGAGCTTGGACAACCATATCCAGTAGCACCACAGTTTTTGCATCTTCCTTCTCCCCGAATGTTGTGCGGAGATCCAGATACCCCCAAACTGCCACCTGTTCTCTTGAGAACCCCCCCCCCCCCCCCCCCCGAAGGTGGCGGAATACTTTTTCAGCATGTTGGACGGGAGTTCGAGTTCATCAAAAAACTTCCCATAAATTCCAGCAGTCATCGGTTGTATGGTCGTCCAATCGGTGGTACCTGCTGTAAGAGTCTGGGTTTCTGCCCATCGTTCCAACGAATGCGAATGGTCTTCGCATGGTGCCATCATGCAAAGACTTGTCAATAATGTCTGAGGCCCTTGCGTTCAGTGGGATATACCCTTTGTCTGCTACCGGTCTAGTCGATCGGTTACTTCTCCGATATCCCCTGTCTCTTTCGTTGCTTGCTTGAGGTCGAGCGCGTTGTGGCTCCGCTTGCTCAACCGTAGATGCTTGCTTCCCTGCCTTTTTTTTCTCTCATCCCAGTGTTGGACTCCTCAGCTTCTATGTGTTTCTCCGCCCATACGCGGACCTCATCTATTGTTCGAGGCTTTCCAGACGATTAGTGCATCATTGATTGTTCTGCTCCGTAAGCCTATTATGAAGGAGGTTACGAAGAATTTCTCGTCCGGCTCTTTGTTTGCTACCGTAGTTTTATTGAACTGAACTAGGTAGCTTTTGAGTGGTTCGGTTTGTCCTTGGCGTACATTAAACAAGTCACCCAGGCCTACCTCTTCCTTCTTGTTGGCCGAGAACTGCTGGACGAACCTGCAAGGTCTTCAATTCCGACAACAGACCTCCCTGGGAGCCCCTTGAACCATTTCAAAGCCACTTCTACAAGGGTACCTGCAAACATCTTGCAGTCGATGGCGTCGTTGCTACCGCTGATGAAAATCTACCTTTCGAAGGCATCAATATGGCTCTAGAGGTCCCCAAAGTTGTCATAGTTTCTGATTGTCGGTTCTCTGAACCTAGGTGGAAATGCATGCAGCAGAGTTCTGGTGGCTTCCATCACCTCGGTAAACCTTCTCATATCTGCTAGTTGTTGTTGCAACTGTGCTTCCCGCGTTTCTAGGGCTTGAGAGTGCAACTGTTGTTCCTCACTTTTGCGGTGCTGATCCGCATTTAGGGTCTCGAGGAACTGCACTGCATTCATTAGTTCCTCCAGGCGAGGATCCTTAGTGTGCTGAGGTCCATCACATTTGGTGGGGTCGCTAGTTTCATTCCTGGTAGTCACCATTGTGTGGTAGGGATGATTTTTGAAAAGTGGGGAGTGGGAGAAATTTTAACAGGCCCGACGGTGGGCGCCAATTTTACGATCTGTTTTTCTGGTTGAGAAAGGACTGAATACGAGTTATTGCATGGAATGTAAATAATAGATATTGAATGAGGGAAAATGAGTTGTTTTGAGTTGGAATTGTCACAATGAGTGTCACAAGGAATGGGGGTTGGAATTGTGACCCTTTTAAAAATTAATCTGAAACAACATAAACAGCTTCACAATTATTGTTAGACATTGTGTGTGTAAATTCAAAGTTGAGAAAGGTGAGTGAAAACAGTTTTCTTAACTATGATATTGAGTAGAGAATGGTGAGATGAATCTGTCTTCTCAACTATGTTTCTGAGATGAGAAGGGTCAGTTGAAAGAGTCTTCTCAACTGTGACAGTGAGTAGAGAAGAGTCTGATGAAGCTATCTTCTCAATTATGTTTCTGAGTTGAGAAGGGTCAGTTAGTTCTTTCTTCTCAAAACAACTATCAGTAAAGAGAATGAGATGATTTTCAAAATAGTTTTTCCAAGGTAAGAGATGGTGTTTGAAAATCTTATCTTAAGTGTGAAGTACTTAAGAATAGTGCTTTAAGTTTAGCACTTTGAAAACTCTGAGAAGGGTTGTTAAAACAGTGTTTTTAGAAAAACTGTGTGTAGCTGAGAAGGGTCAGCAAAAGCTGTTTTCTCAGTTTTCCAAAAACATTCTCCAGATGGAGAGTTTTAAGCGTAGTGTAAAAATACTAAGAAAAGTAGTAAATAACACAAGTGGTTCACCCAAAACCCTGGGCTACATCCACTCCTCACACCCCGTGAGGATTTCCATTATTTTCCAAATAGTTATAACTTTACAACCAACCTAGGCTTAAAGTTCTCATGGTAGTTTTATTAACACAGCTCTACCTATTGTTTCTTGAGGTAGTTTTCTTCACACAGCTCTAACTACGGTTCTCATACCTAATACAATCCTCCTGATCTATTAGGTCGATTCTTACACATTTCTCAAACCCGATTGCAATACATGCTACTTGAGAAGATTTCTAACAGGTTTTACATTGTAGAGTTTGAGTGTTTTTTGTGGGATTACAAGAGCTTGGTTTAAACAATCTAGATTCAAATGAATCCTAAACAACAAGCTGAAATACATACTCAGAAATTAGAATCCCTAGATTAAAGCATGACTTGAGTATGGGTGAGAGAAGGCTTTTTACTTGAGAAGGATTGGAAGAATTAGATTTCTCTCTCACAAAGAACTTCAGCAATGATCCATGGTTGTATTTATACCCATTGAAGTTGAATTATATGTGTATTAACCACTGGTTAATCATTTAGAGTCGTTGGAGTGGTTTCCCAAGTAAATATAGCCGTTGAGAAAGGTGGACAGCTGTTTCTGCGCTTTCTGCAGCACTTTGTGCAGAAGACAACACACTACAGTTGTCATGAGAAAACAACACATTGTAGCTGTCATGAATCTTCTCTTCTTTGAATATTCTCAACTTTGAGACTTCGGAAGTTGATGCTTCTCAGCTTGACTCTTCTCCTCATGACCCTTCTGATCTTGACTCTTCTTATCATGACGATTCTCAACTTGACTTTTCTCATGATGCTTCTAAACTTGACTCTTCCTTTCATGACCCTTCTGATCTAGACTCTCCTTGTCATGATGCTTCTCAACTTGATTGTGAATCTTATCATGTTGACTCTTCTTATGACTCTTCTATTGTTGACTCTTCTCATGATGACTCTTCTCATCATGATTCTTCTTATGATGATTTTTCCATTGATGAATCTTGTAGCGACCGAAAAATCCGGGTGAGGATTCCTCGAAGTTCGAAATGAAGCCGCCACCAAAGTTTAGTTTAAGGGCAAACATTGAAAAATCCCTTTGATTTGGGAAGGTATTAGCACCCCACGGCATCCTTCCTAAGGAAGGTTACCTTCTAATTAGTTGTATAAAAAAATGTTAATTTTGAAAATGCTTATTTCACCCTTTTATTCTGAATTAAAAGGACTTAATAAAAATTTTAGTTTGTTGTGCTTGACAGGAGTGGGCCCCCGTTTCTACGTATCCCCCGGTGCAATGGAGAAATCAAAGCTACGTAGTTTTGGGGTAGAAAAAGTTTGTTGGTTGCTGTTTTTTAGTTTAAGGGTTTTGTCCTATTGAGCTGTGCAACTCATTCATCCTAGAACGATGACTAACCCGACTGTACAGTCGACTTAGTCCCCTATTTTCTAAAAATGGAGCTTTTGTAGTTTTTAAAAACAATGGGTTGATGTGCGGTAGTTTGATTTTATTGGAATAGAGATTTTAGGACTCTTGAGTCGTACAACTCATTTATCCTAAAAAGCTAATTAACCCGGTTGTACAACCGACTTAATCCCCTATAATTATTTTGCTAAGTTGGACTCATAACATAAAATGGTAGGTTAAACTCAAGATTTGTATTAGTTAGAAAAAAATAGAACTATGATGTAAATAGTAATAGCAACTATAGTTATTGAAATAAAAATTATTAATCAAGTTAATGATAACAATAATATATAAAAATCACTAAAGGAAGAAAGGGACGTGTGTATACTACGTACTTGTCTTTATTAAAAAAAAAACTTAATAAATAAAATAAAAGCTAATAATAATAATAATAAGAGCAATGCTATTTAGTAAGAATAGTTTTTGTAAGAAATGTAAAAAATACACTAGAAGCTAAAATGTAGGCACCAACTAACGCCACACACCAAGTGCCTTATTTTGTTTTTCTTACCTTTCTTACATTTCTTTTCTCTGCTTCTCTTCTTCTCTCTGTTTAATCTCTATTCTTTGATATTCTCTCTATTCTCTCTATTGAAAGAGGTGACGGTGTATCCAGTTTTGAGTCGTGAGGGAATTTCATGCTCGAAGTTGATTGTTCCTAAGAGATGCTCTAAATTATAGGAAGTGATGCTAGACACAGTTGGGATAGGTGATAGATCTTGTGAAGGTGTTGTGGTCAATGGTAGCACCTGTGGTGAGAAGGGTGGAACTGAGAAGGTTAGTGTTACGATAGGAGAGAAAGGTAGAAGAGTTGTGATTCGTTCATTGAACAGATATGGAAACGGGGTTTGAACAAATGGTGAGGAATTAGTGTTTTGGTAAAACTCCCCATGAGGTGATGCTGGGATGATTTGGGTTATTGATTCAGATATGACAGCATCATCATGCTTTTCGTCAGCAGAATCATCCTTCTCTGCAATTTCTTGAACCTTCTTTGGTTCTTCTTCATTCTTCTCTTCTTCAGCTTCTTGAATGGGTTCTTTTGTGGCTTCATTACCAATTCCTTCACAGGGAATGTCCAATGGTGTAATTTTTGGAAGCACCTTAGTCTTATCAGAACCATTCTCACCAAAAGAATTGAGGTGGAGTTCCTCAGTCTTCTCTCCTATTCCTTCTTCACCAGCAACCTTCTCTGGTGTTTTGAATCCTTCTTCCTCAACATTTGCATTAGGAGATTCTTTCAACCATTAGCACTAGATTGCTAGTGGCTTCTTAATCATTCATTTTCCAAATTCTCCTTTCTTTGTTCTTTATGTAAACCCTTAAAGGTACTGCTTTCATGAATTTGGGGGATATGGAGGAGGTTCTAGAGCTTTCTGGTTCATTAGTTGGGGTCTTCCCATCATCAAAATCTTCTTATGCGTCTTTCTCTATAGTGAGAGCCTCCTCTTGAGATATCCTTTCTTCCTCCGAAGCACTCTTCTCTATAGAGGCTTTCTTCTCAGCACTTTCTTCTTTGTCCTAAACCTTCTCAAAACCATGCTCTTGTTCTTCTTGACCCTTCTCAGGGTCAATGTCCATCTAGTGACCTTTCTCTAGTTCATCATCCTTCCCTTGGACCTTTTGTGGGTCATTTCTCCTCTTGAGTTTCTTATCCCTTCTTGCTTCAGCAAGCTTTTCTTAAATATTTCCTTCTCCAGACACATCAGACAACCTTCTTGTCTTCTATTACTTCTTCTTCTTTCCTTTCTTTTCCTATGCTGGTGTGGAAATCTCTATTCCCATGAGTTTGAGGTTCTTCACTTTGAATGCCTACTTTTCTATAGATCCTTCAACATGTGGAATGGAAACTTTGAAGTGGTTGAAGACTCTAGACAATGTCATTCCATATGGCAATGAAATGGAAGCTCTACCAGCCCTAATAGCATTGATTATATGATGGATCGTGAGGAATGGAAGGCTAATGGGAATGTCTTTAAAGAGATGGTATAGCAGATTAGAATCACCTATTGTGATTTTCTCAAATGACCCTACTCTAGGCTAAAGGTTATGAGTACAGATGTGGTGCAGGATTCTAGTGAGCTCTTTGAGGTTTGGTGAGTTCACGGGAAGGTCCTTGAGGAGGGTGGTCTTGTATTCTTCTACTGTGCTACCAACCTTCTCATACCATGAGTTTTCATTAATCTTCACTCCTTCATCTTGTAGATTAAGAGCCTTGCCAAGAGTTTCTGAGGAGACCTCATTGTCAACATTGTTGATTGAGGTTGCTATCCTTAAAGGCTCATGCTTGATGGTGGGATTTTCATAGAACTCTCTTACTCTTTCTTTGTAGACCAAGTCTTCAAGAGTGGTGAAATCAACCCATATCTGTTGAGTGAGATAGAATGTGACATTCCATCCACATTTCTCGATGCCATCAAGATAGTAGGTGGTTCCAAATACAATGGGTATTGACACCCATTTTGATCTTTGTAGTTCCTTAAACTTTCTACTAGCTCAACCCTTCTTAATGTCCTTTCTATGAAAAATGTCAACCTTCTTGCTCTTTTCATCAACCACTTTCATCTTTTTTATTTCACGTTTGAGCTCTGTTTTTGGTCGTGGATATGGGAATTCCTTTTCTAAGTCAATTGTACTTTTCTTTGCAATGAAGATTCAGTGGTGGTGGTGGTCTTAGATGAAGTACATACTTCACTCTCATTGAAAATTTAGGATTACCACTAGGAGCGTGCTTAGTCTTTGCAGGTCGCGACTTCAAAGGAAAAACAGAGGTGGGAACTTAAGCAGGAGACGATGAAGATATTACAGACTTTGGGGAAGCCATTTCTGGTTCTGAAGGTTGTGAATGAGGTTTTGGTTCAGTAGGAGCAGGATCAAGATTCTTTGTTCTTGCTATTGAATGTTTGGAGATTTGAGAGGGAATGAGAGAGTGATGTTTTAATTACTTTGAAATGGTTATTTAACCAACAGTTGGAAGTGTTATACTATAGGTTGTAGCCGTTGTTTGAAGTGATTGATTTCGATGAGAGAGGGGACGAAAGAAGAGAGCCGTTGGGCAACAACTAGGTACCTATTTTTTTTAAAGACAACTACAAAAGCAATAAAAAATCAATAAAACACATGAAGAAACAACTAAAATGCACATAATTACTAAAGTCAATGTGTGTCACAAGGAAGGAGGGTTGGAATTGTGACCCTTTTAAAAATTAATCTGAAACAACAAAAACAGCTTCAAAAGTATTGTTAGACATTGTGTGTGTAAATGCAAAGTTGAGAAAGGTGAGTGAAAACAGTCTTCTTAACTATGATATTGAGTAGAGAATGGTGAGATGAATCTGTCTTCTCAACTATGTTTCTGAGATGAGAAGGGTCAGTTGAAATAGTATTCTCAACTGTGACAGTGAGTAGAGAAGCGTGAGATGAAGTTGTCTTCTCAACTATGTTTCTGAGTTGAGAAGGGTCAGTTAGTTCTATCGTCTCAAAACAACTATCAGTAAAGAGAACGAGATGATTTTCAAAATAGCTTTTCCAAGGTAAGAAATAGTGTTTGAAAATCTTATCTTAAGTGTGAAGTAATTAAGAATAGTGCTTTAAGTTTACCATTTTGAAAACTTTGAGAAGGGTTGTAAAAACAGTGTTTTTAGAAAAATTGTGTGTGAGCTGAGAAGGGTCAGCAAAAGCTGTTTTCTCAATTTTCTAAAAACCTTCTCCAGATGGAGAGTATTAAGCGTAGTGTAAAACAACATAGAAAAGCAGTAAATAACACAATGATGTATAGTGGTTCATCCAAAACCCTGGGTTACATCCACTCCTCACACCCCGTGAGTATTTTCACTATTTTCCAAAAAGTTACAACTTTACAACCAACCTAGGCTTAAAGTTCTCATGGTAGTTTTCTTAACACAGTTCTACCTACTATTTCTTGTGGTAGTTTTCTTCACAAAGGTCTACCTACTGTTCTCACACCTAATACAATCCTCCTAATCTATTAGGTGGATTCTTACACACTACTCAAACCTTATAGCAATACACGCTACTTGAGAAGATTTCTAACAGGTTTTACAATGTATGGTTTGGGAGTTCTTTATGGGATAGATTCAAATGAATCTTAAACAACAAGCTGAAATACATACTCAGAAAACAAAAGGATGGGAAGAATTAGATTTCTCTCTCACAAAGAACTTCAGCAATGATCCCCGGTGGTATTTATAGCCATTGAGCTTGAATTATATGTGTATTAACCATTGGTTAATCATTTAGAGTCTTTGGAGTGGTTTCCCAAGTAAACATAGCCATTGAGAAAGGTGGACAGCTATTTCTGCAGTTTCTGTAGCACTTTCTGCAGAAGACAGCACACTACAGCTGTCATGAGAAGACAGCACATTGCAGCTGTCATGACTCTTCTCTTCTTTGAATCTTCTCAACTTTGAGTCTCCTCAAGTTGATGCTTCTCAACATGACTCTTCTCATCATGACCCATCTGATCTTGACTCTTCTTATCATGACGCTTCTCAACTTGACTCTTCTCATGATGCTTCTAAACTTGACTCTTCTTATCATGACCCTTCTGATCTAGAATCTCCTTGTCATGATGCTTCTCAACTTGACTGTGAATCTTATCATGTTGACTCTTCTCATGACTCTTCTATTGTTGACTCTTCTCATGATGATTCTTCTTATGATGACTTTTCCATTGATGAATCTTCTCATTACAGCTCTTCTCATGTTGAGTCTTCTTATCATGATTCTTCTCATATTGACTCTTCCAAGGGTGTTTTTCTTTGTATTTCTATCAACCTTCTTATGGCTTCTTTGTATTATCATTGCATCAAGTCTTCTCAACACTTCTGCTTCATAAAAGCAAATTATCTTCTTGAGAGTAGCTAACATATCCTGTTCTTATATTTCACTCAAGAAGAAACTTTAGTAGCATATGAAATCAGATAACTTAAGCTTCTCACATTTGGAGTTTCTTAACCATTAAAACTCAACTGGAATTTTGCCTCAACAATTACAATTAATGGCCGAGTTGGCCGTTATAGACAGGTTGGAGGGAAATCAAAGTTATTTCCCTCTGATTATGCTTCATTCCTTTCTAGAAGAGGTACAGGCGAGATATTTCTGGCTGATCGGTCTGTCTTCAAGGAAGGTCCTTTGAGAGTCGAGCGGATGAAGGAACCGGCTGGTCCGGATGGGAATAAGACTCAACTAGAATAGAAAGCCCTAGACTTATGAGGATTAACTTTAAGGGCAGCTCTAAAATTAGATAATAACTCACCACCTTTATAGTTTGACTTTTTTCTATATGTATTGGCTAGTGTTCAAACTTAGGACTAAATGGTTAAAAGATCTAAGTATCTATCACTTGGGCCACATTATGTTAGTAAAAGAACATTAAAAAGAGAAAACAGAAATGGTTAAATATGACAATAATAATAATAATAATAATAATAACAATATATAATAATAATAATAATAACAATATATAATAATAATAATAATATGTTATAATTTGATAATTTGATTTTGCATTTGAAATAGACAGACATTTTCTTCATTACAAGGCACAATTTGATAAATTAATTTGTCATCGTTGAAAGTTGAGAGATGAAAAATGATTGCTATTAATAGACCAAAAACTCAACCAGACAATCAAAAAAGGAAAAAAGTCATATTTAGTAAGGATTTGATTACCTTTTTTGTGGTGTTGACGCTTCCCTAGTGGGGGACCAGCCGAGGCCTCAATGGAAGTAAGTTCTGAGGTGACTAGCTTAGGGTCCATGGTTGGGAAGACGAAATAACAAAAAAGAAAAAAGGTCAATAAAACCTAATAGGCCGAGGTAGCTGATTTCTGGGTACAGAAACTATAAGATCCGCTGGAAGGATTCAAGGCTCTCGTTAGAAAATTCAAACGCTCACCCGAAACTTTGTTGTCGGGACAGAAAAAGTTGAAGAGAAAAAGCACAAGGTAACAAATAGGAAGGGGTCCTCTCTATTATAATGGGCAAAGGAACACCAACTAAATGAAGTGAAACTACCATAACCCTAATTTGCAATGATGACATTCGCACAAAAAACAAGGCAGCGCAGACATTGTCATAATAACATGACTCTTCAATCGATGATGGCAGAACAAACATCGCCAATCCCATCAACGAAAGACAAAAATCGTCACGAGCATTACATGATCATGATCCAAATTTATTGCCTCGAAACATAAGTCGATTGGGGACAGTGTGATCGACTTGAATTGTCCGCCATGACAACGTTGGGGAACAACTTGTTTGGCCTATATGTTGCCTCAGATAAGTACACGACCAACCCAACGACTTTGCCAATCATTGAGTACACTTACGCAATCCCCATCACACGACCAAAACACAATCTCCGTCTCACTTGTATGACATTCCCCTCGATCGAGTACCTCACGCGCCTGGAAGGCTGACACATGTCAATGAATCAGGTGCATATTTATTACTGTCTGGCACTTATTCCTTTGAGCTGACTTGGACGTCAGAGTGTGTGTAGGTACCACCTCCCTCGCCGGAACAATGCGATTGAGCACCACTAGAAGCAATTCTGGTCAACCATCTCATGAAAAAATCGACTCAGGATGGTGCAACTATTAAATGTAGATACTAGCCAATGTTATATTCTTATTTTGTCCTAGTAAACTAAAATTTAACTTTTGAAAAATATTAGTTGAATCTTCGATTTTATTTTGGTGTTTTTTCTGCTTATTTTACTTCATAAAGACAACAAAAGTTAGAAATAAGAAAAGCCAAAAAAAATGATTTACCTCTATTGCTTCCTTGTTATTAAAAAATTACAAAAACAAAAACAGTTTAAAAATACATTAAGAAAAAGAATCAAATATAGGTTGCTTATTATGGTGCCTATTTTGAAATACCAAACAACTTGTGTTTTGCAATAGTTTTCTCCCTTTACCATTACAAATTTAGTATGACCGACATTTTTTTCCGATAAGAAAATAGGTTTATTCATAGTGTCTTACTTCAATATCTACTAGCATCCAATTTTTTATCTGGCAACTTTGTCATCCCTCGGTTTCCACTCAGCACACCCTTGTTAGATGGAAGGTGATTAAAAACCCGGATTGTCCTTGTTGTAACACACATGAAGAAACATTGATTCATTGTTTGTTTGATTGAAGACACAAAGAACCTGCAGAGTATTTGATTTGCAGGTTTGAACTTACCTTCAGACTTAATGGATCCTTGTATTTCGGGGGAGGCAAGCTATAAAGGATGTCGGTATTCTATTCTTAATTGTTCTTTGGAAATTTTGTTGTTTAAGGACCAACATGGCGTTTGATATGTTGTGGCAAAATCTCTCAAGTGGTTTTGATGGTTAACAAACCTTTTGATTATTTAGAACATGTAATCATAGCAACTCTCAATAAGGTTATATGCTTAGTGAAGCATTTATAAGAAGACTTGAAGCAATGAAGAAAGCCAAGAAATCAAGCAATGAGAAGTATTTCACCAATGACTCTAATCAAATGGCTTTTAAAAATTTAAGAAGGGTCAAGACAAGAAGAGTCATATCAGAAGAGCCAAGTTCAGAAGAGTCAAATTCAAAAAGGTCATGGTCAGAAGAATTAACGTCAGATGTTTCAAGATGAGAAGAGTCAAGATAAGAAGACACAAGAGAAGCAAGGTAAACATAAGATTTATATTGGGAAGACTCAAGACCAGAAGACTTAGAGAAGACTCAAGTTAAGAAGAATGACAGGAACTTCTGCAAAGTTGGGAAGTGTCATGAACCTACGTTCCCATCAAATAAAAGGATGTTGTCTCATTACTTATGGAGTATAAACAACTAATATAAATCCCAGGAATAATCATATAAAGACTTGGACATTAGATTTAAAGGAAAAGAAGAAAACTAAGAAGAGACAACCCGTACGTCCGTTATAAAAAAAAAAGCATTTTTATCAAATACAATTGTGTTTTTGACATCAGGTTCTTTTGAGAACCGATATTAAAAATAACTTTTTGCATCAGTTTTCTGAGAGAACCGATATGAAATACTGATTTTTAACATCTTTGATTTAAGAACCGATATTAAAAATTAAGTTTTTTTTTTAAATTAAAAAGGTGGTTTGTAATCAGCATACATGCCTATTTATTTTCTACACACCTGCTGTTAGAGAAATCAGAATTAAGACTTTGAGAAATCAAAATTAAGAACTTATAGAAACACAAAGGAGACATTGTAACATAGAAATCCATTGTTTTCCATACAACCTCAAGTACATATTACAATATCTAATCAATACAACCTCCATTGTTTTCCATAAAAGATGATGGTGATAACATATTACCAAAACTATCCAAAAAGTTACTTCTAACATAAACTAAGCAAGCGCCAATTATGGACCCGTGAATGAAACTGAACTCTTGGGGGCTTTTCTGGGTAGTCGTTATCAAAAAAACAACTTCAGTTGATAATTCTTCCTTCGTGTACAGTCTGATAAATCACCTATTGTAACTATAAGAAAAAGTACAGAGTTGTAAGTAAACTTCCAATTGAAATAGTCCTACCCATATAGTAACCAATATGTTTAGTTGTGGGTTTAACCACATCAGGAAAAATCATTTCAAAATAAGAGAGAATGCAGAATTTTTGATGGATTTACCTATCTAGCCTATTATCACCCAATAGGACGTATTGTGTAAAGTTCAAGAAATAGTCCTGCCCATCGAGACCGAATACCATACAGATCCTCATCTTTGAATGGTTCGGTAGTGTTGAATCTCTATAATGTGAAATGACACAAGACTAAATATTAGTTCATCAACTAAAATACATCTTCAATATAACTTGTTAAAAATTCTATCACATACTCATCACTTAGACGGCTATTATTGATCCAACTACGATCAATAACTACTTAGGCGGCTAGTATTGATCAACCTACAGTGAAATCACAGTCGCAGCGAAAAAAGATCAAAGCAATTCAAGATAGACTGTGAAGGGTAGAGTAGAGGAGCAGCGAATCCACGTTGTTGATCAGTTATTCTTATTCTTCCATGATCCTGATGGTAACCAACTTAGCATGTCACACTAGAGTAAAGAAAGGTAAAATTAACTTTGAAGCAGTAAATAGCAACCAAAACATTACACAGCATGCTGAAGAGAGGCCCCAAAAAACATAAAAGATACCATTACTATCAATATCCAATATTAGGAGTAGAGCAACAAGTGAACAATATCCATGAAAATATTGTGAAACATGGAGAGGAGTGTATCACAAATGCATACAACAATTAGAAACTAAATAGTAAATACCAATGAAAAGAAACGAACACTTTTATTGAACGATTGAGAACAGAATAGAAGTCTGTCTGTCCTCCAATATGATAATGAATCCTTCCATCATTATTTCTCCTATTTAAAGATGATATCACCTCTAACCATGTAACTTCTCACTGTTTATACCAGAATACATTCTAACTCACTAATCAGCCCCTGCAACTTCCCTCTAAATAACATCTCTCTAAATAAAATTGTTCTTTTCATTTTATCAGCTTCTACACTACAGTTCTACAACAATTCAACCATGAACACAAGGCTTCCAAAAACAGAACAAAAAATGAAGAAAAACTCCAATTTGTTTTAACCCAAAATCTGACAAAGCATTCAATCATCTTATAACTGTAAGTTTTTGTTCAAAACTAGTTGGAGTTCAACATTTCAATATATGTGACTCGATGCAGTAATTACAAGTCACCAATTCAAACTAACAAATACAATATGATTTAATGCCATCAAGCTAAAAGTCAAAGCAAAAACCAAAACTAATACTAAGAACTGCTAATTCAGTTTCCTTTTCAATTAAGAACAAAAAATGATCAACCTAACATTTTGAAGCATCAAAATAATTCTGTAGCATCAAAATAGTTTCTAGGGTTTCGAAGCATTATGAAGAAAAGCAATTCAGGCATACAATTGATTAACCTAACAGATAAATAAAAGATTAAGAATGAAGGATTGTGCGAATCTTACTTGGAAACTAGAAATTGAGAGAAAAGAGGGAAAAAAGGTTATGGAGTGGCCATCATCTTCAAACCTATTTGCTGGTTAATAGAGAAAGAGAAGAAAGAGAGAAACTGTGAGATTTTGTTTCAGCCATAAGAGAGAAAAAAACAGTAAAAACAAAACTGTAAGAGTGAGAGGGCTTGTCGCAAAAAACAAAATGGTTTGTGCTGCTAACCGTGACATTTTGTTTCAGCGACGGCGATGACTCACAGCGACGGCGACGGCGCAGCAACGGCGATGACTCCCAGCGACGGTGACGGCGCAGCAACAGCGATGAAACCCAGCGACGGCGACGGCGCAGCAACGGCGACGAAACCTAGCGACGGCGACGACGCAACAACGGCGACGGTGCAGCAACCGTTGACAATGAGAGTGATAGGGTTTTCGCAGTGAGAGTGAGTGGGAGGGTTTATGCAGTGAGAGTGGGAGGGTTTTCGCAGAGCAAGAAGCGCCAAGTAGAAAGAAATCGCGAGGCAATTAAAATTTTTGGGTTTTCTATAACAGTTGCAATGGGAGCTAATATAAAAAAGGGGTTTTCCATATCAGTTTCAAATGGAACAGATATTAATATTCTAAATTAGACTTTCAATAACGGTGAAACACTCACCTGATATGAAAAATGTAATCTTAATTTCAAAAATGCCACCGCCTTTTTTTCCACATCTGTTAGATTTTGAACCGATATGAATTGCTGATGTAAAATCCCTTTTTTGCACTAGTGATTTTCTATTAGTACTATTTAATTTATTTTTATTATGTCGGTCTATTTAATTTGAATATGTTCTTGTATTTTGTGAATATGTTGATTCTCTTAGCACTTTTTATTTTATGTTTAAGAACTTGGTAGTGCTATTTAATTTGTGTTGATTCAGTGCAACACAAGGTGTGAACTTGTTAAGTTTTACATCTATTACATTTCTAGTGATGAATGTGTTTGAAAAACTTTGCACCCTCTGCCCAGGGTCCTGGGTCTACCACTGCCCACAAAGCACCCTGAACATCATATTGTAACTTGCACTATCTTCTCAAGTTACGTGTGTTGCTATAGGTAGTGATAAGACACTAAGAAGCTGCCTAATAGACCAAAGTATTGTATTAGGTGTGGAACAATAGGTACAACTGTATTAAGGAAACTTCCAAGTAAAATTTTAGCCTAGGTTTTTCGTAAAGTGTGAATTATTTGGGAAATAGTGGAAATACACATCATATTAGCCTAGGTTTTTTTGTAAATTGTGAATTATTTGAGAAATAGTGGCAATACTCACTAGGTAGGAGGTGTGGATGCAAACTTGAGATTTTGGGTGAACCACTATACATCTTTTTGTCACTTACTACTTTTCTAAGTATTATTTAGATTGCATTTAAAACTCTCTATTTAGAGAAGATTTTGAAAATCTGAAAAGATTGCTCTAGAAAAGCTTCTTAGCTTTATTTAGTTTTCATTGCATCACTATTTTGCAATCCTTCTCTAGCTTTAAAAGAAGCTAAGTTTAAATTCCCTTTTTTTCTTATAATATTATTTGAGAGGAATATCTTTTAAACACACACTATCATATGATTTAAAGAACTTATTTGTGAAAATATCTTATACTTTTTACTATTAACTGTCTTGAGAAGAAAGTCTCTAATGACCCTTCTCAACTACGATTATAGTTGAGAAGAATGTTTCACCTCACTCTACACAATACAATATTTTTTCTAACAATGTCTAACATTCTTTGTGAAGTTATTTACATTATTTCAAGTTAATTTTAAAAGGGTCGCAATTCCAACACATGTTATAGTGGCTCAATGCTACGCTCTCCTTGTGGTGAGGCCTTACAAATTTGGTTGTGAATAATTTGCAGGAGGTTTCCTAGTTTAAGCCACCTCGAGGTTGGTTTGTTCTCAATGTGGATGGTAGTGCAATAACTAATCTGGGATTCTCAGGGTATGATGGCCTTGTTCATGACTCAGACGGTGTGTTCCAAATTCAGCTTTAATGGGACTGTCAAAGTGTCAAATATTTTACACGCAGAGATTGCGACACTTGTGCCTGGGATGGAGCTCAGCTGGGATAGGGGTTACCGTAAAGTCAAGTTGGAATGATTTATTTTTTGACTTGACGGGGAAGCCCTACTCCAAATAAATTGGGGCAACCACGAAATTTGCATAAAATAAGTATGTATAGAATTGAGGACGTATTTAGCCAAAGTAATACAAAGTTCAACAACTTGTTTTTCTAGGCAGCAAGCCTTCCTGGGAGCTTATCCAAGATGAAATTGAAATCAGAATGCTTTACTCTACTTTATAGCATAGGAAATCTAAGGTACTTAATTATCCAAGCTAGTGCAACTTCTACTGGATTGACAGTAGCTAAATTGTCAATTTTAGCTCTTTGGACTCAACTAGAATAGAAAGCCCTAGACTATAAGAAGATTAACTTTAAGGCCAGGTCAAAAATTAGAAAATAACTCACTACCTTTCTAGTTTGACATTTTTTTTAAACCAACGAATCCTTCACGACGACTATGGAGTCTAATCCTTCGAGGATTTGATATACAGACATTTTCTTCATTACAAGCCATAAATTGATAATTTAATTTGTCGTGGTTGAAAGTTGAGAGGTGAAAAATGATTGCTATTAATAGACCTAAAACTCAACCAGACAATCCGAAAAGGAAAAAAGTCATATTTAGTAAGGATTTGATTACCTTTTTTGTGGTGTTGAAGCTTCTCCATTCCACTATAAAAACATTGGAAGCAAACTCATCTAAGAGAAGTACAAGAAGAAAACCAGATAGTGAAAAGTATTCAAAAATGAAGTTCAGTATCGCAATCATTGTTTCATTCCTCTTTCTAGCTGACTTTGCTTCAGCTCAACCTGGGGTCCTTGACATATCAAAATTTGGTGGATCACCAAATGGAGACATAACTCTGGTACTATTCTATTTGATTTGGCATTGAAATTTTATGTGTGAAACTCTTTTTTTTTTTTAATATCAGAAAAAGTGAAATTACAACAAAAAAATGATTCATTGATAATTTGACATTTTATATTGTATTGTTTTGTTTTTGTTCTAATTGATTTGTGTTTAATTTGAAGGCATTCACAAATGCTTGGAAGGAAGCATGTGCATCACCAAGTGCAGTGAAAATTGTGATTCCTGCTAACACATACAAGATGAATGCAATAGATGTTAAGGGTCCTTGTAAGTCACCTATTGAAGTTCAAGTTGATGGCACAATTCAAGCACCTCCAAACCCAGCTGATCTCAAAGATGCTGTTCAATGGTTCAAGGTTGGATATATGAACTCTTTCACCTTATCAGGCAAAGGTATTTTTGATGGTCAAGGTGCTACTGCTTGGAAACAAGGGTCAGGAGCTTGGAATAAAGGGTCAGCCAAGAAACTCCCCAGCATGGTAAATATTTATTGAAATAATTCCAACCTATTTTATTTATTTATTTTAGTCATTGTAATTTTTAAAATATATTTTTTAAGCATTTCAATGCTAATAACTAAAATGTAGTGTACCATTCATTTCTAACATTGTATTCTTCCCAATGCAAACAGAATTTCGGTTTCAATTTCATCAACAATTCAATCGTCCAAGGAATAACATCAAAGGACAGCAAACACTTCCATGTAAATGTATTAAGTTGCCACAATTTTACATTTGATGGATTCACAATTACTGCACCAGCAGATAGTACCAACACAGATGGAATCCACATAGCAAGATCAACAGATGTGACAGTGATTAACACAAACATTGGAACCGGAGATGACTGTGTTTCATTAGGTGATGGTAGCACTAATATTAGAGTGCAAAATGTTAATTGTGGACCTGGTCATGGTATTAGTGTTGGAAGCCTTGGAAAGTTCACAACTGAAGAAAATATACAAGGCTTTTTTGTTAAGAATTGTACTTTGACAAATACTGATAATGGTGTTAGGATTAAGACCTGGCCAAATGAGCCTGGAACTATTACTGTTACTGATGTGCATTTTGAAGATATTACTATGGTTAATGTTAGGAACCCTGTCATCATTGACCAAGAATATTGTCCATGGAACCAATGCTCCAAACAGGTATATATTTCATTTCTCAAAGTTTACACCATTAATAAACTTGTTATTTATTTAGTATTACTAACTTTTGTCCATTTCTTGCATGCTTTGATGAATGGCTAAAGAATCCATCAAAGATAAAGATAAGCAAGGTTTCATTCAAGAACATAAAGGGAACTTCAGGAACACAAGAAGGGGTGACTCTTATTTGTAGCAGTGGTGTACCATGTGAGGCTGTGGAGATAATTGATGTTGATCTCACATTCAATGGAGCACCAGCCATAGCTAAATGTAAGAATGTCAAGCCCACAATATCGGGAAAAGCTCCTACATGCCAACCGTTGCCCTAGATATCATATTTGATGGTTTTGTATCTTTTAATTTTCCTTGATGAGTTGAAAGCCATCCCCATAATGCGTGGATGTTAATTAGTAGTAGCATAGTAGCCTCTTGGCAGTGTGAGCATGTAACAATTTTGTTATTGTTTGAAATACTTGAGATTATGTTTCATGAAACATTATCATGAAATGGAAGTGCAAGTCAATGTTATATTTTAATTGTGTGTTTTATGTTACCCTTATCTATGTCTATATCTATCTATCTATATCGATATCTATATACCGCACAAATGTAGAAAAACTCTTTTAGGAAATATTCAATTTGTGAACACCCTATTGGCTACTCCAAAACGTGTTGCCCATGTGTCACATCTCTATTGGTTCACCTAAAATTACTTTAAGTTCCTGACTATTTAAAAAGCGCTAATTCAAAATCAAAATTTATAATAAAATTCAATAACTATCCTTAACAAAATTAATTTCTCTACATTTTATTCTAATTATATTCTCTGGGGTTTTTTCTCTAAATGGAAACGAAGTAGTAATGCAAACAAAGTTAGGGGCGCTGAATGTTTGTATACATAAATGAGTCTAAAGACATTTTTCCCCTCTCACCTAATTGAAACTTTCTGCACAATCTTCTCCCCCGCAATAAATACGAATAGTATAACACTCACAATTGACTGCAAGTCTCGTTTTGGTACTAGGCTGAGATGGTGACCAAGCTGAGTAGCTACGTTGCTCCAAGTCGTGGCCAAGATGCTCCTGCTTGTGTTGATCCGACGAGGAGTGTGGTACCTGCACACACTGCGATGCTTAAGTTAGCACAAGGAATAGGTGATGCGAGTCAATAAATGCTTTCATGAGAGACTGATTGGAGAACACTTTATTGGGAATAATGTCATTATGTCGCTTGTTATAACTAGAGGAACGTGCTCTAATGGGGAGGCGTTTGAGTCGTTCGATGAAGAGAGTGCATCAGAGGCATTTTTTTATTTTGATCGTGGGCTTAGATGATTTAGGCCTAATTATGTGGCTGATCCAGAACAAGAGTCAATCATGTTGACAAAAAAATACGAATCAATCACATCATTTTAATCTGATTTGTAGACTCATACGATATCTCTATCTCTATCGCTCTCTTTCTTCAACTCTCCCGCCCTATACGTACAGTAGCAACAATGCTGAGATATCTTTTATGGCAAAGAAGAGATGAAATGATAGGATTTAGAGTTGGCAGAAATGACATAGATTTAGCGGTGATGATCGAAGATATGAGAGGAAGGATGATGCAAAGCAAAATGGCGAGTCGGCTGTGGCATGTAGCGCTTTGATTTAAGGTTACATTTTTCTCTACTTTTCAATATTCTTTTGCATCTTGGAAGGTGTTTTTCATTACCTTATATTTGATATTCATGTTAATCTTCTCTTCTTTTTGAAGTTATTTTTCACCCTTTTTATGGTAGGAATTTGTTTTGTTCTTCCAAGAATTTTTTTGCCTCTTTATGTTCTTGCAGTGACCGCTTCAACCCGTACTAGAAATGGGATATTAACAACTCTGATGCTTAAGTCAGCAAAAGGAATAGGTGATGTGAATCAATAAATGCGTACATGAGAGGCTAATGGGAGAACACTTTATAGGGAATAATGTCATTACGTCGCTTGTCGTAACTAGAGGAATGTGCGCTAATGGGGAGGCGTTTGAACCGTTCGATGAAGAGAGCGCATCAGAGGCGTTTGTTTATTTGGATCGTGGTCTTAGATGATTTGGGTCTAATTATGTGGCCGATCCAGAACAAGAATCAATCACGTTGACAAAAAAAAAAACGATTCAATCACATAATTTGAATCTCATTCGTAGACTCATACCGTTTCTCTATCTCTATCGCTCTCTTTCTTCAACTCTCCCTCCCTATACGTACAATAGCAACAATGGTGATATATCTTTTATGGCAAATAATAGATGGAATGATAGGATTTAGTGTTGGCAGAAATGACATTGATTTAGCGGTGATGATTCACACGCGCGAGCTCGAGGATATGAGAGGAAGTATGACGCACTACGCCAGATGTTGAAGAAAAGAGCGCATCCATAAGTAGCGCTTCTTTAAAAAACGCTACGCATTGATAGAACGGAATTGGTATGGGTAGCGCTTGGTCCTCTAAGCCCTGCTTATATGTGTAACGGGCTAAGCAATGGGCAGCTCCTTGTATATAAGCGCTGCTTATAGGTGATACGCGCCTAGGCAATAGGAAGCGTTTCCTAAAAAGCGCTGCTTATAGGTGAAATGCGTCCTCCAATAAGCAGCGCTTTTTATGAAACGCTGCCTATTGCCTAGGCGCGTATCACCTAGAAGCAGCGCTTATGGAGCAAGCGCTGTCCATTGATATAAAGCGCTACACCTATAAGCAGTGCTTATAAGTAGAAAGCGCTGTCCTTTGCCTTTTTTTTTTCGTTTTCTTACACTAGCTAAGCTTCCAACGTCTCTCTCTCTTTCTCACTTTCGTTTTCCTCAGCTCCCACTCTCTCCCTCTCACAAAAACCCACCCATTTTCATTTTTATCTCTCTCTTTCTCAACCATCTTCAACCCTTCTTCAAGGAAAACCCACCATTTTGTTTCTCTCTCTCTTTCTCAACCATTTCGTCTCTCTCTCTCTCCCTCACGTACTCTCACCATTTCGTTTCTCTCTCTCTCTCTCTCAACCATCTTCAAGCCATTTCTTTTTGGTGACATATTCAACCATCTCCAAGCCAAGTTTGAAGGTAACTCATAAACTCATTTCTTGTTTTGCATTTAAAGTGTTATTGTGATATATGTGGTTGTTTTACTTGGTTTATCATATTGTGACATTGTGTATATGTGGTTGTTTTGTTGTGTGTTGTCTCTTTTGCTTTGCATTTAAAGTGTTTGTGCTTTTGACTCAAAGAATACCAATTGCAATAAATAGAAGAATTTTGTAAATGAATGATTGAAATTAGGATTGCTTGTTGTTCTAGTTATTTTAATGGCATTGAAACCATAGGTTAGATGATTCAAACTTGATGCTTGTTGATTGGTTCTTTGAAAGGGTGAAGTGTTTCTAAACTTGAGGGGAAATGTAGGTGTAGTGTTTGTTGAAATGTCCAAATGAAATGCTTGTTAATTTAATGTTGCTCTAGGTTAAGGGATTCTTGTGTTGTATTTATAAATTTGAGATATTTAGTGAAATGCATGTTAATTGAATGTTGTTCTAGGTTAAGGGATACTTGTGATGTATTTCTAAACATGAGAAATTGAGGATTGTTGCTGAATATGTGAATGGTTGTTAGGTTTTGCGAGTTTATTTTGTCGGAGCTTTGCATTCGTTGTTCGAGAGTTCGGTTCATTTGCTAGTGCGTGGTTCGCCTAGGTTGGAGTTCATTGTTGCTTCCACTTGTTCAGGTACTTTTGTTGTTTAAAACTAGAGTGACTATTTATTTATTTAAAACTGAAATTGCCTCTCTTATTTATTTTATGTGTTCCTTTTCTTTTAGTTGTGCTTGAAATGAAAGATTGATACCTAACTTGTGATGAAGATTAGTCTTGACAACAACAATGATTCTAAAAATCAATTGCTAATAACTGTTTTGATTGAACCATGATGATTTATTTCTTCATAGATATTGCATTGATATGTAGGCTTTGTTTTCTTGATACCTATCAAATATAAGTTATGCAAACTCTTCTATTACTATTTTTTAGAAAAAGATCACCTTTTTTTATATTATATATTTTATACTTGAACAAGAATTTAAGTTATGCAAACTTGTATATGTGTGGTGAATGAAACTAGCAAAGTAAAATCGAATATGCCTAAATATGCGAATTGTTTGTTGTTTGTCACCTATAATAGGTTTTTAAGTTCTCTTATCAGGATTTTATTATAAATAAATACTGGGAAATTATGGATAGAGAGTGGATGTCTGCCAATCCTCTGTCCAAGGAATATGTTGCTGGAGTGGATTATTTTGTGAAGTGTGCTGTTGAACGTTTAGGGACTTCTAGTAACATGAAGTGTCCTTTTTTGAGTTGTTGTTATGTAAAATCAGTTAATGCAGAGGAGTTGGCAAGACATTTAAAGTGTTACGGAATAGATCAAAGTTACACTTGTTGGACAATGCATGGTGAGGAAAGAGGTGAATCTTCAAATATGGGTAATAGTACTGAGAGATGTGCATCGGTTGACACCGAAAGACCTACATTTGAAGGGGGCGAATTTGAAGAGATGGCAAAGGCTGTTGAAGACGATCTTAATGACTGTCCTCAAATGTTTGAGAAATTGATAACGGATGCGGAGACACCGTTGTATTCAGGTTGTACTGAATTCACAAAACTATTGGCTGTGATAAAGTTGTATAACTTGAAAACTTGCCACGGATGAACGGATAAGAGCTTTACGGAATTACTCGCACTGTTGAAAGAAATGTTGCCGAAGGATAATGTGCTCCCTTCTCGGACGTATGATGCAAAACAAATGTTAGGGTCCATTGGGTTGAACTATGAGAAGATACATGCTTGTCCCAATGATTGCATTTTATTTCGGAATGAACATGCATCGTTAAAGTCGTGTCCTAAATGTAATGCATCGCGATATAAAAAGAAATAATCTGCTCCAGAAAAGGTGTTGTGGTAATTCCTCGATTTAGGCGCATGTACCATAGTTCAGAAGATGCAAAACACTTGACATGGCATGATGATGAAAGGATTAAAGATGGCATGCTACGACACCCGGCGGATTCTCCCCAATGGAAGAAAATTGATATTGATTATCCCGATTTCGGGTTGGATCCAAGAAACCTACGACTTGCAATGTCTGCTGATGGATTTAATCCGCACGGCATTCAGAGTAGCTCCCACAGTACATGGCCCGTGATTTTGGCGATGTATAACTTACCTCCATGGCTTTGCATGAATCGCAAATATATGATGTTGTCTTTGTTAATTTCTGGGCCCAAGCAACCGGGAAATGATATTGATGTATACTTGGCTCCGTTAATTGAAGACTTGAAGCTAATGTGGGAGACTGGAGTAGAGGTGTATGATGGGTTCAGAGAAGAAACTTTCATCCTGAGGGCTATGATTTTTGGCGCAATTAATGACTTTCCAGCATACGGCAATCTATCTGGGTACAGTAACAAAGGTCAGTGTGCGTGCCCTATATGTGAAGATAACACTGATTGGATGTGGTTGGAACATGGTAGGAAGAATATCTACTGTGGTCATCGTAGGTTTTTTGCATCTACTCATCCGTATCGATTGTTGAAAAAGGCATTCAATGGGAATATCGAAACCCGTAAAGCTCCCATGGCTTTGATGGGTGAACAACTATTTGAAAAGGTGAGAGGTTTGAACATTAAATTTGGGAAGCCTTTTCCAGGAGAGCTTGCCAAACGGGGGTGGAAGAAAAAGTCAATTTTCTTTGAGTTGCCATATTGGAAGTCATTATATGTAAGGCACTTCATTGATGTGATGCATGTTGAAAAAGATGTCTTTGAAAGTGTCATCGGTACGTTACTCAATATGCCAGGAAAGACTAAAGATACCATCAACTCGAGGTTAGACTTGCTTAGTATGGGGTTGAGACCAGAATTGGGTCCGATAAAGAAGGGTACAGGTACATATCTACCCCCGGCAGCTCATACTTTATCTAAAAAGGAGAAGACCGTGTTTTGTAAGTTTCTTCATGGAGTTAAAGTTCCAGAGGGTTACTCTTCAAATATTATGAACCTTGTATCGATGAAAGACATCAAGTTAAAGTCTTTAAAGTCTCATGATTGCCATGTTCTAATGGAGAATTTGCTACCCATTGGTATACGTTCCATTTTGCCTAAGAAAGTGCGCAAGACCCTAACCAAACTTAGTTTCTTCTTTAAGGCGATTTGTAGTAGAGTGATTGACCCTGGAAAGTTGCCATCATTGCAAAGAGAAATTACTGTCACTTTGTGTGAGCTTGAGATGTATTTCCCACCATCGTTTTTTGACATAATGATTCATCTAATAGTTCATCTGATTAGAGAGACACAATTGTGTGGCCCATGTTACATGAGATGGATGTATCCGTTTGAGCGTTACGTGAAGATATTAAAAGGTTACGTGAAAAACCGATCACGACCCGAGGGTTGTATTGTTGAGCGCTGCATAGTTGAAGAAGCTATTGAGTTCTGTACCGGCTATCTATCTAGTCTTGAATATTCTGTTGGACTGCCAAGGTCTTGTCACTTAGGAAGCATTAGTAAAGGGATATCAGGAACAAAAATAGTGATGGTGTCAAGGAAAGAACTAGATGAAGCACACTTATATATTTTGCACAATGATACTGAGGTTGATTCATATGTTTCCAAGCACATGGACATACTTAAGAGTGATCACCCATATAAGACTCAAGTTTGGTTAACAAAAGAACATAATCGGAGTTTCATAGTGTGGCTAAAGGACCACATTGATTTCGAATTTGCTATGAATCCTTCCTCGATTTCAGAAAGATTGAGATGGTTAGCAAAAGGTCCAAATATGCAAGTTTTCTCTTACACCAGCTATCTAATGAACGGGTACACGTTCTATACAAAAAAACATGATGATCAAAGTAAAATGCAAAATAGTGGGGTGACTCTTGTAGCTCAAGCTTTGCATACATCAAGTGCCAAAGACAAAAATCCCATATATGCGAATATGTCATACTTCAGGGTCATTGAACACATATGGGAGTTGTATTACAACATGTTTCGGGAGCCTGTGTTCCTATGTAAGTTGGTTGACAATAATAGTGGTTTACAGATTGATGAGTTGGGGTTCATGCGGGTGAATTTCAATAAGTTAGGATATAAAGATGAGCCTTTTATTTCGGCATCCCAAGCTCAACAAGTGTTTTATGTCACTGATCCAGTTGATACAGTTTGGTCCATTGTTTTATTGACAAATAAAAAATTGGTGAATGACATTGAGGATCAAGCAACCGATGATGATGGTATTGAGGACGACCCTTTCTTTGGGACATCACTACCAATTGTAGGGGAAAGTACTCCTATAGAGGATTTTGTGTATGTTAGAAACGATCATAGTGATGGGATTACGATTCGTCAAAAAAAATATACTAAGAAGCGAATTGCAAATACAATTATATCCAAGAAAAGGAAAAGGTAATTTAGACTTACATCATATGCTTTTTATCTATTTCCAAGTAGTTATTTTACATAGTTTTCATCTTCTTGTCTGTTTATTTATTTTGGATAGATAAATATAAGAATAACAATAATTATGTTTTATTGCAGGTCAGATGGCGGATCATAGTGATCATGACAGCATGAGTGTGATGTTGAAAAGTATATCAGAAAGCAGGCTCCTCGTGGAATGACGGTCAAAAAAGATATCTTCAATTGTGTTCAGTTGTTTGAAGGAATATTGGGATTGGAACAATCACAGGCAAAATGGGTGCCAATAGAGGTAAGTTTTAATCAATCTTCTCATATATTTATTTACATTATTGTTGTCAAAAAAAATGTATTAAATTAAATTTAACAATTAGCTAATCTTTTGTTTTGTAGTGTTCGAAACAACCAAATAACAATGATTGTGGGTATTACGTAATGAGATTTATGAAGGAAATTATTACCCACAACCAAATGGTTATCCCCAGACAGGTATCTTTACAGAACTCTTCTTTATTTTGATTTAACCATATATTTCAATTCTAATTTTATTTAATTAAATAATTTCAGTATTTTCCCGATTGTCGGTGGAAGACATACTCTACTACACAGCTTGATGAGCTTAGAGGAGAGTGGTGCCAATATGTCTCACAATTCTTTTGATTTTAGATAGATTGTAATGTTGTAAATTGTTAGAGTTTTATTTGGATACATTCATATGAATTGGTTCATGCATATGTAAGTTGCTAACTTGTTTTAATTTAGATACATATTGTAAGTGGCTTGCTAGTTTTGGATACATGCATATGTAAGTTGCTAACTTGTTTTAATTTAGATTCATATTGTAAGTAGCTTGCTAGTTTTGGATACATATTGTTAGAGAGTTTGATTTGGATACATATTAATTGGTTAATATTGTAATTAAGTTGCTAAGTTTTGGATACATGCATATAATAACTTGTTAGCTAGTTTGTTTTGGTTTGTGATCATATTGGTGCATTTGGATATATAACTAGTTTATATATATATATATATATATATATATATATATATATATATATATATATATATATATATATATGTTGTTAGTATGTAAATGACTGGATTGGTATTAATTGGCTGTATATAACCAGGAAATTATCAAATGTAAAAAGGAAAATACAAAAAAACAGAAAAAAAGGAAAAAAAAGTTAAACAATGGGCAGCGCTTGGTGGGAGAAGCGCAGCTCATTCACCTAGCACGATAGCAATGGGCAGCGCTTGGTAAAAGGGAAGCGCTGCCCATTGCTAAACGTGATAGGTGAATGAGCAGCGCTTGGTGGGAGAAGCGCTGCTCATTTACTTAGCGCGTTTAGCAATGGGCAGCGCTTGGTAAAGGGAAGCGCTGCCCATTGCTAGGTGAATGAGCAGCGCTTGGTGGAAGAAGCGCTGCTCATTCACCTAGCGCGTTTAGCAATGGGCAGCGCTTCCCTTTACCAAGCGCTGCCCATTGCTATAAGCGCTAGGTGAATGAGCAGCGCTTCTCCCTTCAAATGCTGCCTATGGCTATTAATGAGCAGCGCTTCTCAAACGCTGCCCATTTTTGGGAGGGAATCACCAGTGCAAAATTTAGCAGCACTCAGAAACGCTGCCCATGCCTAAAAAAAAACACTGCCCATCCTCAAATCTGTTGTAGTGACGCAAAGCAAAATGGCGAGTCGGCTGTGGCATGCAGCGCTTTGATTTAAGGTTATATTTTTCACTTCTTTTCAATTATCTTTTGCAACTTGGAAGGTGTTTTTCATTACCTTATATTTGATATTCATGTTAAGCTTCTCTTCTTTTTTATGTTACTTTTCACCCTTTTTATGGTAGGATTTTGTTTTGTTCTTCCAGGAATTTTTTTGCCTCTTTATGTTCTTGCATTGACCGCTTCAGCCCATACGAGAAATGGGATATTAAGTCTTGGAAACTTAAGGATTTTTATTGTACTAACATTTGTTATGGTTAGGTGATGATATTGTTAATTTATATATTAATTCTTTACTTTATGATATATGATTGTGAAATGCTCCAAGTAACAAAGTTTTATTATAATTGTTGTGCAGATGTGATATTAATTGATAAATTGTGTTTCATTGTTTTGAATAAAAATATGACTTTATTAATTTATTAAATTTGAGTAATATGATTTACTTCTTGATTTTGTTAAACATGGTATGTGATGACTTACTATTAGTGTTTAATTGAGTGTAGTAAAAAGGGGGAGTAAGTGTTGTGTCTTTATAGGGGCTCTGGTAGGGTTCTGAATCTCTGCGCCGTCATTGGCCAAAATGGATGATATCCCTAACGATCTTTTACAAATCCTGTCATTTATTGGCGTTCAATTTGTTGGTGGAAATAAATTATTTTTAATGGGATCTCCTGTCGGTAAGCGCCAAAATTTTGGCTCTTAAATTACCGACAAGCATAACTGTCTATAAAGTGAAAACATTTTGTTTGTATGTTAAATAATTAACCGTTAAAATTACCAATGGATATATGTGGCTATTGGTACGGTAATTTTCTGATGCACGTCTTCTACCTTCTTCTTTCGCATTCACTCAGTTCACTCTTTTCTAACTCCCTTCCTCTCTGTCTCCCTCTCTCTCTTTCTTTCTCTCTCTCTCTCTCTCTTTCTCTCTCTCTCTCTCTCACTCTCAACTCTCACTACAAAAAAAATGCTAATTAGCGATGGAAAATTTCATCGCTATGGCCTGTTTGTGATGACCTAATTTCGTCGCTTAAACGCTTGTCGCTAACGCGTAACAACAATATTTTGAATCTATTGCTAATTAGCGACGGAATAGATCTGTTGCTAATTTTGGATTACACATGTCCTAATTCAGTCTGTCGCTACGTGGGTACTGACTTAATTCTTTTTAAAAAAAGATGTTCTTTTATATTTATTATTATTTTTTAACAAATACTAAATTTAAAAATAATAAAAAAGTTAAAATGAATATTTGGAGAATATTGGAATAAAATCCAAATAAACATAAACTAGTCTGAAATCAACATAATCTGAATCAACATGAACTAATACAAAAATCCCAACAGGGATCGGCATCACCATCAGGGTCTGTCTTAGACTTAGACAACCTAGACCCAACTTGTCGTATGCTCCTATAAATCCTTATCAGCTTCTCCTGCTGACGTGTCACCCTCGTGAAGTCTTACCGCATACTATGGATAGTCTGCTCATGTCTCCCAATAGTCTGCTGCTGGGTATGCAGCTCCTTCCCCTGAGTCTCCACCTGCTGTTTGATCTTCTCTGTCAGCTCAGCTGAAGGAGGGGGAGGTCGGCTGCATTGGCCTTCCCCATAAATGGAGCCAACTTATCAAAATGAAAGAGCATTGGCCTTCTTTGTCTGTCAAAATGAAACACACATTTTCAACGACTGCTAACTTATCACCTTAACTAAACTAAAATAACACAAATTTTCAAATCAATTTACCAATCTGACAGCATGCTCAGCCTCGTCGACAGAGCAGCAACAGTCAAGCGAGCCACCCTTTTATGAATTTCAATTCTTCTCGGCTGTTTCAGGGTTGATATTGTATTTCTCAGAAGCCCAATGATCCTTGAATTGATGCCAAACAAGATCCCCTATATACTTTGTCCTTTCACCTTTATACCGCAATTTATAGAGCATATCTGACAATTGACGGCCCATTCTGTAGAAATTTTTTCCCCTAATCTTCTCATCTTTCTCTGGCAGCCAAGTCACTTTCGTTTGTATTAAGTAAAATCAAAAAATGTATTAGTAATTATATTAAGCATTAAACACTAAATTAAAGTTAACAATATAGGTAATGACATAATTCATAATTATCTTAAACAAGTCCAAAAGGCCTTCGTTTTCCTCGGCTTTCATTTTTGACCACTTTAGATGGAAATCATGAAAATAAAGTTTTCTAATAAGCCCAACCACATAACAATAAATCTTCTTACATTCCAATCTCAGCTTCAAAACTAACATCTTTGCTTCATAATAACTTTTTGGCAAATTATCCTTATTAGGTGTCGCTTCCAACATCATTTCAGTCACATCATCTAAACCCAACTCAGAAATATTACTCATGGACTTGAGAGCTAAAAGTTACACACACGTAGATAACTTTGACTGTGGCGAGCCTTCAAACAAAGATTTGTTTGACTCACTTAACAAATTATAAAAACCTTTGTGTTTCTTCATTTGGAAGTTCATCATGATTGTCACAATCAGGCTCATCAAATTTCACATTCATCCCGAGAGCATCACCAATCATTCCATCGACTAAAATTGTTCATTAGATGGAACACCTACCCTAGAACTGCTTGAAGCCCCTACGTCAAAATTTGGAACTGGTCCTCCCAAATCCAATAATTAGACCTAAACACAAACCAATACAGGTGATGCCTGATTTCATCATTGGTTCTAATAGGTACGTCGTTGCAATTAATGTATGGACATAAAATCACCTGTTTCTTTTGAGTCAATTCATGTTGCCATCCTACCATAATAAACTCTTCAACCCCAACTACAAAAGATTGCTTCAAGTCCGGTGTTCCCAGAAATAACCGATCATACAACCAACCACGAATCAAATGATTCCAATTCATCTACAAACATTTAAAAAAACACATTAGATTCCCATAACATTACCAATATCCTATCAAGTTAGTGGCATCAATATGTTCTCAGCGGAGATGATTTTGAGTCGAATATGGGGGTCAAGGACAGCACAATACGCTTTTCCATCCTAATAATGAAGGAAGTTATTTCTTACTCCCAAACCTATCATTGTTAGTATCGTCTCGCAGTTATCTCAATGGAGATGATTTTGAGCAAAATATGGGAGTGAGGGATAGCATCTCACCCTTTTCTATCAACAACACACAATAACAACATCCAACGTAGGGTTCATCAAACATCAAAACATCAAAATTATCATTTCTAATATAATAGCAATCAATTTCAATCCTACACAATTTCAATTTCAAGCCAAAAAAACATAAATCAATTCACTATTAATTTCAACTTCAATTTCTATACTACACCATTTTTACAAAAACCACAAATCAATTCACTTTTAATTCATCTCCAAAGCTAAAGAACATAAATGAAGCGATTGTAGATAAATGAGGTATGGGGTCTAGTTCATCTCCAAAGCACTGATCTATCATTGGTACTAAATAGGTCTTTAGGAACAAAATGGATGAAAATGGCAAGGTAATCAGAAACAAAGTAAGACTTATTGCTCAAGGTGTTAACACGCAAAAATAAATAGGTCGTAGGCCGAGGACCAAATAGGAAAAAGGGAGTATGGCGTGTAGGCAAGCCGTATGACAAGGTGCAGAAAAGGTATTTCGCCAAGGAAGAGTGTACCTAAGAGGGTCCTCGGGGTGCGTTAAATGGAAGGAACCCCCGAGGGAGGATTACGCTCGAGGACCAATAAGCTAAGCCGAGGGAAAGTAACCACTCCAGTTCATAGAGTGCTAAGGCCTCAGTGGCTCGGACACTCGGACCATTACCTAAGGTAGGGCCAGGATGGCCGAGGCAGGATGGGGGTTACTTGGAAGGCAAGACACGGCACGAAGAAAGAACGTGGGGATAGTTGAAGTTCAAGCGGGAGAGCGAGGCCGGAAAACCTGGAGCGACGAGCACTCACCCCACTAACCGTGCCAGTGGGGATCGTGGGCAGTTACTTCGCAGCGTAGAAGGCCAAGGAAGCAATGAGAACGGTTGATATTAGATCGATCCAACGGCAGGAAAATGTTGGCTAGCTTAGTGGTCGACGAGGGCCTGTGTATATATATAGCATTAGAGTGAATTGTAAATGACACACATCAATCAAATCAAACTCTACGTTTATTTCATTTATCTTCTTTTATCGTATTTCCTGCTTTTACTTTATTTTTATGCATTAGTCGTAGTAATCCAACACTCGCGTCCCTTCTCACCTTGCCTGACCCTTTCTTGAAGAGTCAGGAAACCCATAGTCGAGGAGCAGAGTTTCCTCCTCGACGTAATTGCTTGAAGAAAAGGAATCAAAGACTGGCCAAACCTCTGGCTGACACCACGACTAGGACCTAAGAGTTTGACGACAATAAAAATGGGCACTTTCGATGGGACAGGAAAAGGTGAGCAAACGCCTCCGTTTGATTCGCCTGGACTGGATTACAGTTGGCGTATGCACTGAGCCAGCATCAGCATCAAAGAAGGTAACTGCCACGAAAACGATAAATACTGAGCCAACGAGTGTTTCGGAGGCAACACCCCTTACGGTTAGCGCTGACTCTAACGAAGGTTCCCCACAGCACTGTGAGGAGACTGTGGTCATGACCACGTTGTTTATTCGGCAGGAAATCGACATGGGGAATCATGATATCATGTATCAATTGTCCCACCAATTGGCTGACATAGTGAAACCTATGGTGCACAATGAGGTGCAACAAGTTAAGGAAGTGGAGCAGAGACGTGCTGCGCAAGCCAGCAGCACCATGAACTATGTTGTTTCCGGCCAATCACAGGGAGGACAACCTTCTTTTCAAGGAGGACCGCATCAGGCCCCGCCATACACCACCCTTGCTGGACCTCAGCAGGCAACTTCCTATAACCCTATCGGAAGCATGCATCAGTGTCCACCGAGTGGGAGCATGACTGGGACTCAGTAGGCATACTCTCATCAGGTAATTCCTAACCCTGCGATTCCTCAGCCGAGTACTTTTGTCACTGCAAATCTGGGGGGCAGTTTTTGGCGAATGGCACTAACGCGGCTTCTCTTCAGCAGGAACAGGTTCAACTCGCCAGAAGGCCGCCCGAGGCAGCAGGCTTGGTGGGTCTGCCGCAAGGATCATCCTAATTATGTTCTACCGCGGCTAACTATCCGGCTTACGCAGGGGGGCAAGCCTTCGCCCCAGAATCAGGAATTGGTAGGAACAGTGGTTTTTCCCTGAGTCAGCAGCCATGGGTCCAAAACCCACTTGGCTCGGCAAGTCTACCTCCTAGTCAGCCGTACCCCGGTGCACCAAGTACCTACCCGGCGGGTTCCTATATACAGACACGGATGAATGTCAACCTGGTGGAGCAGCCATGGAATCAAGTTTCACCTCCCCGGGGCGCGCAGGCACCTTTACCAGGAACTGGCCTTGCTAACCTGGCCCAGGTAGTACCTGGGCAACCATGGGCAGATGCTCCACCTCAAGTACCACCGCAGCCAGGGGCGCAGGGTCCCCCAGACACACTGTGGCTCCCAATGCCTTCTCCGGATCATCGGGGCCCCAACTCCTGGACCCTAATATCATTGCCGACACCATCAAGAGATTCTTTGGTGTGTAGTTCAAGCCGCTTGATCGTCCAGTATAGAGGAAGCCTTACCCCGAATGGGTGGACTGTCTGATGCCTCTGCCCAGAGGAATCAAAACCCCCGATTTTGCCACGTTTTTCGGGGACGATGGCAAGTCTACTATGGAGCACATCGGCCGATTCACGGCCCAATGTGGGGAAGGAAACCAAAATGAGTATCACAAGCTGCAGTTGTTCCCTCTGTCCTTGAGAGAGACAACCTTCTCGTGGTATTCTTCTCTCCCACCTGATTCTGTACAGACCTGGGCGGACATGGAAAGGTGCTTCCATGACAGATTTTACTGGCCACATTCTGAAGTTACCGCTGCCAATCTCATGAATTTACGGTAAAAGGTGGATGAGGCAGTGACCGATGGCCGGAAAGTGCTCTCAATTGATGGAGAAGCTTACCTCCATGGCCATCTCTGGAATGCACCGTCAATTGAAGGAGAAGCTTGTAGGTCAAGCTTGCGGTGACCTCACTGGCCTAGCCTCCCGGGCAGTTTAAGTGGAACAATACGTCCAGCAGAGGGAATGGAAAAGAGCCACGAGGGGCCGAGGATCCGAACTATGATGAGTCAGCCGACTATGCGGCAGACATCCTAGTGGCCGAGATAGTCAAGGGGAAGGCCTACCTCTGTCCAGCTCTTAGGCCTGCTAAAGGTAAAGAGAAGGATGAAGAAAGGGTTGAATATTCCTTTGACATCTCCAAGGCTGACCAAATCTTTGACTACCTCCTCAAAGACAAGCAGATCAAGCTCCTTGACAAACATAAGATTCCCCCGCTTGAGGAAATAAAGGGGAAGAAATACTGCAAGTGGCACAATTCTTTTAATCACGCCACTTCGAATTGTATTATCTTCCACCAAGCCATTCCGGAAGCCATCAGGAAGGGAAGGTTTAAAATGGCTGACAAAGGGGCCTCGGAGATGATTGTCGACACCGACCCTTTCCGCAGCATGAACGTCAACATGGTCTCCTTCTTATGGAGTGACCGAGGGAAAGGGAAGAAAAAGTACGTGTGGGTCCCAAAGGGAGAGGTTTCCCAGACAAAGAGTCATCTGTGTTCAGCCGTCTAGGCTCACTCATGCGGGGATCCACAGTCGCAGAACGAACAGCCCTACTACAAGAAAAATTACAGATAGGGGTGCCGAGTCAGCCTCAGAAACCACAGAAGAAACTTCCCAAGCCAGGGAGGCTTGTCCACGAGCTTAAGGATTTGCATCTATCCAAGCTCAACCCCTACAGGCACGCACCTAAAACAAGGGGCCTGAGGGAAAGACTCCTAGCTATCCCGCATGGGGGGCAAGGTAGGCCCGCTGACAATGTCATCGAGCAGGCCACCCTGCCAGCCCCAGACTGGGAAACTCGCCCCATGGAAGAAAGAAGGGTAGCCGAAGTCACGGGGACTCAGAACTCGACCTCGGTTGACATCACTGTACTTAATGACCGGGTGTTGAGAGCCATCTGGATGGTCAAGCCTCCGGTAGAGGTACCGCAGGATCAATGGATGGCTCAGGCAGTCGTTGTAGTGCTATCCCCTAAAGTGATCTCCCGATCTCGCTCGCAGAAAAGAAGGCTATAAAGGGTAAGGGGGTTCAGCAAGATGAAAGTAACCCACTAGATGCTCACCTCCATTAGAGATTGGAATACCCAGACCATCCCGACAACATCCGTTGCGGTGGCGTTGGAACAGGAATTTCCAAAACCAGTGAAGTACGCAGTCTCAGAATAGCCTCCCGAGGTAGCTGGCTTGGAGCCACCTGTTGATCGCGAAGGAGGAGACCAGGCGATGGTAGGCATGGTGGAGGCAGCTCACAGTCCTCTCACGAAGGCAGTGATAAAGTGCCTCTACGGTCCTCATAGTCCAAAGCAATCCCAACCAGCCAGTGAGCCCCAGGTTGGGGAGGCAATGACCGAACAGGAATTGCAAGAAGACGACCTCCTGGGGGAAGAAGACGAACATCTTTCCAGTCCTAGAGACTTCGACGGAAATTCCATCACCGAATCAATTCTAGATGACTTGATGGATGAAACCGATGGAGAATTCTATGTGGACATTGAGATGGTGGGTCTCCTTTCACCGAAGTTCTGGGGGACCAGGGATCAGCCGAGGGCCCTCGAGTTAGATGTCTCCGCCGAGGAAGCCGAATTGGCTGCCTTGACGGAAGCCGAGGGACCCATTACAGAAGGTATGTTGTTTGAGAAGCCAACAGCAGATATGTCAAGACACCTGAAGCCATTGTACATCAAAGCCCACCTCACTGGGAAGTTGTTCAATAGGGTCTTCGTGGATGGCGGGGCTGTGTTGAATATCATGCCGCTGACAACTATGAAAAGGCTAGGAAAAAACGCCGAAGACCTCATTCCCACTACCATGACCAGTTTTATGGGCCACCCCTCTCACACATTAGGAGTACTGGTGGCCGATGTGACGGTTGGGTCAAAGAAAACTCGATCGGCATTCTTCGTCATCGAAGGACGACCTTCATATACAGTGATCCTAGGGAGGGATTGGATCCACAGCAGCGAATGTTTCCCTTCTACCTTACACCAGAAACTTATGATACGGGTAAAAGATAAGGTGGAGATAGTGGAAGCATATCCCAACCCTTTTCCAGCATAAGTAAAGATGTTTGAAGTCGTATTCTACTCAGCCTACCTGCGCCCGATCTCCATACCAGGAGACTACGAAAAAGGTGGCATTTGAATCGTGCGACTGGACTAAGAAGGGTTTTGAATTTAAAATGTTGGCCGACCCACGACCTGACAACGAAAATGATGATTAGCTCTCCACCAGAAGTGCAGAGCTTGCTGGACCGATTGCATCTATTCCAGATAGAGTCCAACATTGAGGAGGCCATGTTTGGGGCTATACATGGAAAAGACGAAGACTTAGAGGGGGCTCCGGATGACCATGGTGACGAGTTGTCGGCCGAACCCCCCTACTTAGAGCCTATACAGAGAAAGATGCCCACTTTCGAGGCTCAGGACCCACTAATCGAAGTAAACTTGGGAACAGAGGGTGAGCCCAGAATGACAAAAATTAGCAACAAACTGCAGACGCAGCAACGCGACCAGATGGTAGCCTTGATTCGGGAGTATCGTGACTGCTTTGCATGGGAATGCCATGAGATTCCAGGCCTTGAAAGAGCCTTGGTGGAGCATAGGTTACCCATCAATGAGGGTTAAAGACCCCACAGGCAACCACCGAGGAGGTTCAACCCACAACTGATGCGGCAGATCAAGGCCGAAGTGGAAAGACTCTTAAAGGCAGGATTCATCAGGACTACTAGGTACGTAGAATGGCTATCTAATATAGTCCCTCTGATAAAAAAGAATGGCCAGGTCAGGGTCTGTATTGACTATAGAGACCTGAACTTGGCCACTCTGAAATATGAGTACGGTATGCCTGTGGCCGATAGGCTTGTCGATGCCGCGGCAAACAATGCCATCTTGACTTTTATGGACGGCTATTCTGGCTACAACCAGATTTATGTGGCCGAGGCTGACACTCATAAGATGGCCTTTAGGTGTTTAGGCGCCCTAGGCATCTATGAGTGGCTCGTAATGCCTTTTGGCCTCAAAAATGCTGGGGCAACGTACCAAAGGGCAATGAAAGCCATCTTCCATGACCTTATTGGAAAAAATACGGAAGTTTACATTGACAATGTTGTGGTCAAGTCCAAGAGCTTCGAAGCCCACCTCGGCATCCTCGAACAAGCACTAAAGTTGATGCGGCTCCACAATCTTAAGATGAATCCCGCTGAATGTGCTTTTGGCATATCTCCAAGTAACTCCCTGGGATTCCTGGTACATAACCAGGGCGTTGAGGTAGACAAGAACAAAGCCCGAGCTATCCTAGAGGCAAGGCCCCGAAAACGAAGAAGGAGTTGCAGAGTCTGCTGGGCAAAATCAACTTCCTAAGAAGGTTCATCGCCAACTCGGCAGGAAAGCTCAAAGCTTTCTCACCGTTGCTACGAATGAAGAAAGACGAGGAAATGATCTGGGGAGCCAAGCAATAGGAGGCCTTCGACCAAATCAAGGCCGCCTTGACTAACCCTCCTGTCCATATACCTCCGTAGTCGGGAAGACCTCTGAAGCTATACATTGTGGCTGAAGACCAAGCTATCGGCTGCTTGTTAGCTCAAGATGATGATAGTGGCGCTGAACGTGCTATATATTATCTCAGTAGGCTACTCAACGACGCCGAGACTAGATAATCGCCCATTGAGAAACTTTGTTTGTCATTATTTAATGGTTGTACTAAACTTGAATACTACCTCCTACCTAAGGATGTTTTGGTTGTGTGCAAAGTTGACATTATTTGATATCTGCTTAATAGGACTGTCTTGCAGGGAAGACTCGTCAAGTGGGCCATTAAGCTGAACGCGTTTGCTCTAACTTATGTACCACTCAAGGCTGTGAAAGGCCAGGCACTGGCAGACTTCTTGGCCCAGCATCCATGTGTAGAAACACCTGACGCTCCAGCCGAAGCTATCAGCTACCTGGGCCTTAAACCCTGGATCCTCATGTTCGACGGGTCTAGCACTCGGACGGGGGCCGGGATAGGTATAGTTGTCACCAGCCCTTGTGGCCAAACATGGAAGTTCATGTGCTGGATAGGGGACCAAGCCTCCAACAGTCAGGCCGAATATGAGGCCCTGATCATGGGACTTGATATCCTGACCGGCATGAAAGCTCACTATGTAGAGATAAGGGGGGACTCCCAGCTGGTGATCAATCATATCACTGGGGAATGCAAGTGTTACAGTGCTCAATGAAGTTCTGTGGGGTATGAGGAATTCAAAGTCTACGGCCACGGGGGTGACTCCTTATTGTTTGGTTTACGGGCAGGATGCCGTGCTACCACTGGAGATTAGTGTGACGTCATTGAGAGTGGCTCAGCAACACTCGCTTAGTATGGGTGAGTATCAGCAAGCCATGTTGATGGAGCTGGACTCGGTGGATGACGACAGACTGGCTGGCCTCAGCAGAATAGAAATGAACAATGCTAAGACGGCCCGAGCCTACAACAAAAATGTTAAACCAAAGCAGTTTGTTGAGGGTGACCTCGTGTGGAAGGCCACTTTGCAACTATGGAGGAAAGATCCTCAGTTGGGCAAGTGGTCCCCGAATTGGGACGGGCCATATATCGTTACCAAGGTATATCATGGCGGAGCATATCGTCTAATCACTCTAGATGGGGAAGAATTTGAAATGAAAATAAACGGCAAATACCTTAAAGCATATTATCCTACTCTATGGGAAAGTATGAGAGGAAAAGAAAGATGGAAGTAACATATAAGATATTGTCAAATTGGCTCGCCACACACCGACGACATGGTGTTAACAGAAAAGAATCACACATCATCAGCCCCAAAAAAAAAAAAACCACCCAGTAAAGTGTTGAATGCTCGCCGGAGGAAGAGGCGCCAAAGATTCTTCTCCCTAGACTATCAAGGAACCAAGTGAGTTGATCATGGACAAACCTTGAAATACAACATGAAAGTCAAGCCTGGTAAAGGATTCTTTCTCGAGAAGGTTGGAGGCACCGCCATTTCCTTGCGCACATCAGAAAGGTGCGAGGACACTTTCACCATCGGAGTGGTTCGCCGGTAGCATTGGCCCGTTCCCCGCTCTCTACCATCGTAAACCAACCTGGAGGGATGGGCGGAGCACTAGAGACACCTGAGGTAAGCATCAGTGCACCAGAATCCTCGTAAACCCGGGAGATATCTGTGAAAATGATCTCTCCCTCAGCAACAGCTAAAACGTCTCCGAAGACGGTTTCAGGGGAGAAACTTCCAGGGAATAATAGGAAATCCAAGGTAGTACCATCCCCACCACAGTCATGACCCAAACTTTGTTGCTCGAGGGAGGGAAGAATGCCAGACAAACGGAAGAAGCAACACCGGAACATAAAGGGGGTTTTAGTCCATGAGAAAGGGGACAGGTGAGCCGAAGGGAAGGAGTCCCGAAGTAACAATCGTGCAAGGATGATGATGAGGGCTATTTATAGCCTCATGATAAAACTCAACCGGCTCATTCTTGGAAACTGTCGCGCAGTCGTTTCGATTTGGGCGCCGCGTCAAGTTTCACGTAGCAGCGGTTACGTCCCCTTTAACCGTCATTTCAAGGTCATGTCAAGGGGTTTTCGTACCGTCAATCACGTCCTCAAGGCCGCACGACAGTACAAAAAGGGGGGCAATTGTTAACACCGAAAATAAATAGGTCGTAGGCCAAGGACCAAAAAGGAATAAGGGAGTATGGCGTGTAGGCAAGCCGTAAGACAAGGGGCAGAAAAGGTATTTCACCAAGGAAGAGTGAACCTAAGAGGGTCCTCGGGGTGCGTTAAACAGGAGGAACCCCCAAGCGAGGATTATCCCCGAGGACCAATAAGCTAAGGCGAGGGAAAGTAACCACCCCATTTCATAGAGTGCTAAGGCCTCGGTAGCTCGGACGCTCGGACCATTACTTGGAAGGCAAGACACGGCACGAAGAAAGAACGTGAGAACGGTTGAAGTTTAAGCTGGAAGGCCTACGAAGCAATGAGAACCATTGATCTTAGATCAATCCAACCGCAGGCAAATGTTGGCTGACGAGGGCCTTTGTATATATATAGCATAAGAGTGAATTGTAAATGACACACATCAATCAAATCCAACTCTACGTTTATTTCATTTATCTTCTTTTATCGCATTTCCTGCTTTTACTTTATTTTTATGCATTAGCCGTAGTAATCCAACACTCACTACGCCAGAAGTGCGAAAAAAAGTCGCTACCTTGAGCAGCGTTTATTAAAAAAGCGCTAGCTAAAGAGAAAAACCTGAAACGATGGGCAGCGCTCCCTTGCCAAACGCTGCCAATTGGAGGACGCATATGAGCAATGGGCAGCGCTCCCTTGCCAAACGCTATCCATTGGAGGACGCATCTGAGCAATGGGCAGCGCTCCCTTTCCAAACGCTGCCCATTGGAGGATGCATATGAACAATGGGCAGCGCTCCCTTGGCAAATGCTGCCCATTGGAGGATGCATATGAGCAATGGGCAGTGCTTCCTTGCCAAACGCTGCCCATTGGAGGACGCATGAGTAATGGGCAGCGCTCCCTTGCCAAACGCTGCCCATTGGAGGACGCATATGAGCAATGGGCAGCGCTCCTTACTTATAAACGCTGCCTATTGTTTTTTTTTCATTTTCATTCCCTCGCGTACGTTTTAGCGTAATATTTTTTTTGGGTCTTCTCCATCACCTAGCTCTCTCACTTGAAGCTCTCACTCTGGTATACTCGCTCAAGCTCTCCTCCTCTCACAAGCTCTCAAGCTCTCAAGGTAATTTAGACTTACATCATATGCTTTTTATCTATTTCCAAGTAAAATAACTACTTGGAAATAGAAAAAAAGCAGCGTACAAGTATCTATTTCCAAGTAATTTAGACTTACATAGTTTTCGCCCTTCTTAATTTAATGTTGCTCTAGGTTAAGGGATTCTTGTGTTGTATTTATAAATTTGAGATATCTAGTGAAATGCATGTTAATTGAATGTTGTTCTAGGTTAAGGGATACTTGTGATGTATTTCTAAACATGAGAAATTGAGGATTGTTGCTGAATATGTGAATTGTTGTTAGGTTTTGCGAGTTTGTTTTGTCGGAGCTTTGCATTCGTTGTTCGAGAGTTCGGTTCATTTGCTAGTGTGTGGTTCGCTTAGGTTGGAGTTCATTGTTGCTTCCACTTGTTCAGGTACTTTTGTTGTTTAAAACTAGAGTGACTATTTATTTATTTAAAACTGAAATTGCCTCTCTTATTTATTTTGTGTTCCTTTTCTTTTAGTTGTGCTTGAAATGAAAGATTGATACCTAACTTGTGATGAAGTTTAGTCGTGTCTTAAATGTAATGCATCGCGATATAAAAATAAAGAATCTGCTCCAGAAAAGGTGTTGTGGTATTTTCCCATAATTCCTTGATTTAGGCGCATGTACCATAGTTCAGAAGATGCAAAACACTTGACATGGCATGATGATGAAAGGATTAAAGATGGCATGCTACGACACCCAGCGGATTCTCCGCAATGGAAGAAAATTGATATTGATTATCCTGATTTCAGGTTGGATCTAAGAAACCTACGACTTGCATTGTTTGCTGATGGATTTAATCCGCACGGCATTCAGAGTAGCCCCCACATTACATGGCCCGTGATTTTGGCGATCTATAACTTACCTCCATGGCTTTGCATGAAACGCAAATATATGACGTTGTCTTTGTTAATTTCTGGGCCCAAGCAACCGGGAAATGATATTGATGTATACTTGGCTCCGTTAATTGAAGACTTGAAGCTAATGTGGGAGACTGGAGTAGAGGTGTATGATGGGTTCAGAGAAGAAACTTTCACCCTGAGGGCTATGATTTTTGGCACAGTAACAAAGGTCAGTGTGCGTGCCCTATATGTGAAGATAACACTAATTAGATGTGGTTGGAACATGGTAGGAAGAATATCTACTGTGGTCATCGTAGGTTTTTTCCATCTACTCATTCGTATCGATTGTTGCAAAAGGCATTCAATGGGAATATCGAAACCCGTAAAGCTCCCATGGCTTTGATGGGTGAACAACTATTTGAAAAGGTGAGAGGTTTGACCATTAAATTTAGGAAGCCTTTTCCAGGAGAGCTTGCCAAACGGGGGTGGAAGAAAAAGTCAATTTTCTTTGAGTTGCCATACTAGAAGTCATTATATGTAAGGCACTTCATTGATGTGATGCATGTTGAAAAAAATGTCTTTGAAAGTGTCATCGGTACCTTACTCAATAAGCCAGGAAAGACTAAAGATACCATCAACTCGAGGTTAGACTTGCTTAGTATGGGGTTGAGACCAGAATTGGGTCCGATAAAGAAGGGTACACGTACATATCTACCTCCGGCAGCTCATACTTTATCTAAAAAGGAGAAGACCGTGTTTTGTAAGTTTCTTCATGGAGTTAAAGTTCCAGAGGGTTACTCTTCAAATATTATGAACCTTGTATCGATGAAAGACATCAAGTTAAAGTCTTCAAAGTCTCATGATTGCCATGTTCTAATGGAGAATTTTCTACCCATTGGTATACGTTCCATTTTGCCTAAGAAAGTGCGCAAGACCCTAACCAAACTTAGTTTCTTCTTTAAGGCGATTTGTAGTAGAGTGATTGACCCTGGAAAGTGTCCATCATTGCAAAGAGAAATTACTGTCACTTTGTGTGAGGTTGAGATGTATTTCCCACCTTCGTTTTTTGACATAATGATTCATCTAATAGTTCATATGATTAGAGAGACACAATTGTGTGGCCCATGTTACATGAGATGGATGTATCCGTTTGAGCGTTACAAGAAGATATTAAAAGGATATGTGAAAAACCGATCACGACCCGAGGGTTGTATTGTTGAGTGCTACATAGTTGAAGAAGGTATTGAATTCTGTACCGGCTATCTATCTAGTCTTGAATATTCTGTTGGACTGCCAAGGTCTCGTCACTTAGGAAGCATTAGTAAAGGGATGTCAGGAACAAAAATAGTGATGGTATCAAGGAAAGAACTAGATGAAGCACACTTATATGTTTTGCACAATGACACTGAGGTTGATTCATATGTTTCCAAGCACATGGACATACTTAAGAGTGATCACCCATATAAGACTCAAGTTTGGTTAACAAAAGAACATAATCGGAGTTTCATAGTGTGGCTAAAAGACCACATTGATTTCGAATTTGCTATGAATCCTTCCTCAATTTCAGAAAGATTGAGATGGTTAGCAAAAGGTCCAAATATGCAAGTTTTCTCTTACACCAGCTATCTAATGAACGGGTACACGTTCTATACAAAAAAAATGATGATCAATGTAAAATGCAAAATAGTGGGGTGACTCTTGTAGCTCAAGCTTTGCATACATCAAGTGCCAAAGACAGAAATCCCATATATGCGAATATGTCATACTTCGGGGTCATTGAACACATATGGGACTTGGATTACAACATGTTTCGGGAGCCTGTGTTCCTATGTAAGTGGGTTGACAATAATAGTGGTTTACAGATTGATGAGGTGGGGTTCATGCGGGTGAATTTCAACAAGTTAGGATATAAAGATGAGCCTTTTATTTTGGCATCCCAAGCTCAACAAGTGTTTTATGTCACTGATCAAGTTGATACAATTTGGTCCATTGTTTTATTGACAAATAAAAAATTGGTGAATGACATTGAGGATCAAGCAACCGATGATGATGGTATTGAGGACGACCCTTTCTTTGGGACATCACTACCAATTGTAGGGGAAAGTACTCCTATAGAGGATTTTGTGTATGTTAGAAACGATCATAGTGATGGGATTACGATTCGTCAAAAAAAATATACTAAGAAGCGAATTGGAAATACAATTATATCCAAGAAAAGGAAAAGGTAATTTAGACTTATATCATATGCTTTTTATCTATTTCCAAGTAGTTATTTTACATAGTTTTTATCTTCTTGTCTGTTTATTTATTTTGGATAGATAAATATAACAATAACAATGATTATGTTTTATTGCAGGTCAGATAGCGGATCATAGTGATCATGACAGCGATCATGAGTGTGATGTTGAAAAGTATATCAGAAACCAGGCTCCTCGTGGAATGACAGCTATCATGAGTGTGATGTTGAAAAGTGTGATGTGGCTAACTTGTTTTAATTTAGATACATATTGTAAGTAGCTTGCTAGTTTTGGATACATATTGCTAGAGAGTTTGATTTGGATACATATTAATTTGTTAATATTGTAATTAAGTTGCTAAGTTTTGGATACATGCATATAATAACTTGTTAGCTAGTTTAGTTTGGTTTGTGATCATATTGGTGCATTTGGATATATAACTAGTTTATATATATATATATATGTTGTTAGTATGTAAATGATTGGATTGGTATTAATTGGCTGTATAAGACCAAGAAATTATCAAATGTAAAAAGGAAAATACAAAAAAACAGAAAAAAAAAAATTAAACAATGGGCAGCGCTTGGTGGGAGAAGCGCTGCTCATTCACCTAGCACGTATAGCAATGGGCAGCCCTTGGTAAAGGCAAGCGTTGCCCATTGCTAAACGTGCTAGGTGAATGAGCAGCGCTTGGTGGAAGAAGCGCTGCTCATTTACTTAGCGCGTTTAGCAATGGGCAGCGCTTGGTAAAGGCAAGCGCTGCCCATTGCTAAACGTGCTAGGTGAATGAGCAGCGCTTGTTGGGAGAAGCGCTGCTCATTTACTTAGCGCGTTTAGCAATGGGCAGCGCTTCCCTTTACCAAGCGCTGCCCATTACTATACGCGCTAGATGAATGAGCAGTGCTTCTCCCTTCAAACGCTGCTTATGGCTATTAATGAGCAGCGCTTCTCAAACGCTGCCCATTTTTGGGGAGGAATCACCAGCGCCAAATTTAGCAGCGCTCGAAAACGCTGCCCATGGGTAAAAAAAAGCGCTGCCCATCCCCAAATCTGTTGTAGTGACTCGCGTCCCTTCTCACCTTGCCTGACCCTTTCTTGAGGAGTCAGGAAACCCATAGTCGAGGAGCAGAGTTCCCTCCTCGACGCAATTGCTTGAAGAAAAAGAATCAAAGACTGTCCAAACCTCAGGCCGACACCACGACTAGGACCTAAGAGTTTGACGACAACAAAAGGTTACAACCATCAAGAAGGTATATGTTATGAAGAAACTTTTGCACCTGTTGCTTGGTTACAAGCTTTAAGAATACTTATTGCTTATGCTTCTCATAAGGATTTTCTAAATGAGGAAGTGTAAGTACACAAACCTCCGGTTTTAATAATCAGAAGCATCCAAATATCATGTTTTAAAAACAACTAAACCACTTAGGCATTTCCCTAGTTTGTTTTACTTATTTTACTATTTTGTCATGTTTTTAGATTTAAGTTTATGTTTGCCTTTAATTTATTTTCGTATGTTGTTTTCAGCTTTAGCGGTTATTTGATACCTGTTCACTGTACGGATCATATCTGGAGCTACGGGATGCCGTTTTGTGCGTTCTAATATGCGTTGGAAAGCTAAGAGAAAGAGATACAACTTTCTGTTGAAGCAAAAAGCTGATTCGAAGTGAAAGAGTGTCACATAATTCGTTGAAGTTTCAGACTTTAGAAAATTATTTGTTTTAGGTCATTTTTGGGCCGGGCTTTTGTTTTCCGACCCGGTTTGAATTAGAAGTGCAATCCTTATTTTGTTAAAAAGGCAATCAGCCGTGGGACTGAGAAAAAGGAAAGAGGGAGGACGGACACTAGACACGAGAAAATAATATTGTTTTTAACGATTGTAATGGAGAACTAATCATCCAGAGTTTATCTGCTATAATCAAGTTTCCAACGCTTTGAGGTTTTTATCCTATCAATTCAATTTCGTTTCTCTTTCAATTCTATTCTATGAAAATTCATGTGCTTAATCTGTATTTCATGGAATGGTTTTGATTAAATTCGCATGATTGTATTCCTAACTTTTAATCGCCGTTTACATCGCTTTGTCGTTAAATCGCGTTTGTAAATCGTATTTGCTTAATTCGCGATTGTGTTATTCCGTTTGCTTAATTCGGAGTATAGGAATACCAATCTGTTTTATATCTTTCGCGCTTGTCAATTGATATTGAGATCGAATAGAGATCGAAGCCGCTTAGGGAATTGGTAAGGTAGAAACCAGTGATTAGCCGGAAACCGAAAACAATAGATTAACTTATTTTATAATCGGTTATTTTAATCACTTATTTACTGTGTTTTCTAAATCGATCCTTAAACCATAAACCCCCCCCCCCCCCCCCCCAAATCGATTTCAGTAGGTTAATAATAATAATACAAGAATCCTTGTGATACGACTCAAATCATTGTCGCTATCTACAGTTTTTGAAATCACTCGTTTTGATCCGTGCGCGACAGCGGATCAAGAGGCTTAGTACCTTCTTGATTAATAATGGATTTTCTAGAGGCAAAATTGATGTCACAAAAATCTCAAAGATGAATTATTGATTGTTTAAATTTATGTAGTTGACATCATATTTGGAGAATAAATGAAAAGCTTTGCAAAGATTTTGATTAATTAATGAAGAGTAAGTTTCAAATGAGCCTCATGGGTTAGCTAAGATATTTCCTTGGTTTATAAATTAAGCAACTTAAGATGGGTAAGAGACCTAATTAAGAAATAGGCAAAATTACACCAGGGGACCTTTAACTTATTTATTTGTAACAAGTTGGCCCTTTAAGTTTCTTTTGTAACAAATAGGCCCTTTAAGTTAACCGACGTTGACACCGTTGGCCCTTTTAGTAAAATGTAATATCGTTCATTACATCAAAATACACCAAAATATGTTTGTTTGCATCAAAATACATAAGCTAGAGTAGTCACAATATATAAAGTAGCATTACATCAAAATATATAAGCTAGAGAAATCATTAAAAGGGCCTATTTGTTACAAAAAAAACTTAAAGGTCCAACTTGTTACAAATAAATAACTTAAAGGTCCTCTAGTGTAATTTTGCCTAAGAAATATAAGAATAGTGAAGCCAAACAATTGACCACTCCAATGCATCCTTCTTCAAGCCTTTAGAATGATGATAAAGGTAAACCTATTTCTGAAAGGTGCTATAAAGGTATGGTAGGTTCTTTGTTGTATATCACTACTAGTAGACCATACATAGTCTTCTAAGTAGGACAATGTGCTAGATTTCAAATTGCTCCTAAAGAATCACACCTTACTACTGTTAACAGGAATCTTAGATATCTTGTTGGAACACCTAACCTTGGCCTTTGGTACAAAAAGAAAACACATTTTGTGCTTATAGGGTATTGTGATGCTGGCTATGTTGGAGATCAATTGGAAAGAAAAAGCACAAGTGGTTCTTGTAAACTACCTAAACAATCATTTATCTCATGGTCATGTATAAAGCTAAACACTTTTGCCCTCTCAATAACAAAAGCTAAATATGTCTCTGTAGGCTGTTATTCTTCTCAAAGTCTATGGATCAAGAATCTTCAAGATTACACATTAAAGTAATCTTCTTCAAGATTACTATCCAGAAAATAAGGATCTCTAACAGAATCAAAACAAGTCCCAAGTGGAAAGAACCAAGAGTGTTCCTCCTCCTCCTCCTCCTCCTCCTCCTCCTTCCTCCATACAACCTTTTCTCCCTTCTATAACAGAATCAGCCATTAACGTGACTCCTCCGTCTTCATCGCAAATCATATTCTCTACATTACTTAAATCGCGCCCTAGAAAATACAAACATGTTTATAGTGGTAACCCAAGGTGATCAGAACGAGTTGCATCAGTTACCTCCTCCAAAACTATAACTACTAATACAATACCACAAACTAAAGTTCCCATTCCTAAGGAAAAAGAATAACTAATGCCTTCCTCAAAGATAAAGTGCCTAAGAGAAGTAAAATGGAAAAAAGTTGCTCCAACCAAAGGCAAAGAGAAGTTTGAGCAATTGGAAAAGCAACTTACAATGGTTCAAAAGGGTCGCACTAATAAGAATATGAAAGAACACACAAGGACATAATGGGAGAAGAAGCCCATTGTGTTTGGCACGATTTAAAACTTGGGAGAAATATAGAAAAGTAGGTGCCAAATCATTCCCAATATCTCGACACAGAAGTTGTGACCTTTTGTAGTTCCCTATCCAAATATGCAGTCTAATAGAAATCACTGCCTTATATAGTGGATCTAACTAGGATATTCAAGTATTGTAATGTACCTGTATCTGATTCTTAAGAGTGTGGTTTGGGCCCAATTCAACCTCACAAAACCGGCTTGTAAGGCGAGGGATGCCTCCCACTTATAAACTCTTTTTCAGGCCATATCACATTCAATGTGGGACTCTTAACACACCCCCTCACGCCCAGGACCGGACAACTGGTGCGTGGATAATAATGGTGGGTGGCCCGATAGCGGGTAGCCCAACGGATCTTGGATTGGCTCTGATACCATCTTAAGAGTGTGGTTTGGGGCTAACTCAACCTCACAAAACCGGCTTGTAAGGTGAGGGATGCCTCCCACTTATAAACTCTTTTTCAGGCCATATCACATTCAATGTGGGACTCTTAACACGGATGAACAAGGAAATAAGATGAACATGGGAATTGAGTTCCACCCCATTACTCAAACTGCAAGGGAGAAAAGAGAAGAACAAAAGACAGATAAAATTCAGAAGTGAAAGAAAATTTATGTCTGGCCCAAGAAGGATCCTACGAAGTGAAAGAAGGATCAAGAAGATTCAGATGAAATAAGAGAAAACAAGAGTAAGAGAAAGGCTGATAAAATAGTGAACCTAAGAAGGTTCAAGAAAAGGAAGGTGAACGTGAGAAGTTTCGTATGATGAAAGTACAAAGGGAAGAAATTCCTAAGCAAGACACATTTGTCACACCAGGGAAGAATTCTGATCATGAAGAACTTGGAGAGAAGACTGAAGAGCTCCTTATTGACTCTTCTGGTGGCAACACTTCTGTACAAACATTAGTGCTTTTAGAGTCCACTCCCAATCAATGGGAGCCCTGTGAAGATAAACATGAAGAGCCCACAGAAGTTCCTCTTGTGGAAGCTGAGAAGTCTAAAGAAATTGAGAAGAACGAATCCTCTTCTTCACTACCATCCGCAAGAACCATCCCCTTTACCTTCCACAACATGAGTACTTAATTCAACATGGGGACTCTACTTGCTTCCATTAACCTCCATACTATATACCCATCGCTGAATACTAGTAATACATCACTTCCTCCAACATTAATCAGTATCTCAATTTGAATCAGTCCCCCATATACGACTCTTCGCAACCACAACTCCCTTCAATCAATACTCACTCTCGCCCTTCTTATCATCCATCCAAATGTGGATCTGTTGATTCCCTTTTCTTTAATGTTGGGCAACCCTATAATGTTGCCCATGAGAAGCCTTCTGAGGGTATTGTGAAATAAGGTTGCACTGGACCTGATGCACTTACATCAAGAATGACCAAAATGGGAAAATAGGTGCGAAGATTGAAGGCCTTGGTAAAGAATGTGCTTGAAGGACAATCAATCTTGCAACAAGACCAAATGGGTCAATCTGCTAGGGATGAGTAGTACCAAAATTGTATACTACTCCAAGAAATGACTATCAATAACCCTACCTTAACAACTCCCGAATTTGGTCCTTTTTCACATATTCTAGATATTTCTATGCTTGCTACTTCCTATTCCTCTCATGGAGCCTCTCCTTCGAAGTAGAAACTTAATGTCTCTGTCTCCCTCATCCTTTATATGTATGACAAAAGGGGGAGAAGAGTTGCTTAACTATAGGGCGAATAGGAAAAATTTTTGTGATATTAATTTTCAAATCGGTGTAATTCTAGACACATATTTTGAAGAGAAATATGCTTCTCTTGTAAGGTTTATTTTTAAGTATCTATGCCCTTGTATCCAAGAACATACATATTGTTGTCATAACTTTTTGATAAACTGAAATGGAAAATGTTCTTGTTGGTTATATGTGAAGTCCTCAATTTACTTTTTACATTGTTTAAACAATTTGCTTATGCATCTGCTTAGGGGGAGTAACTATTCTTAACAAAGAAAACTAAATATCAAAAAGCTTAATCATTTCTCAAATGTTTGTCAACCATAAAAAAAAGGGGAGACTGTTGAGGCAAAATCTCTCAGGTGGTTTTGATGGTTAACAAACCTTTTGATGAGATGTTAAGTTATTTGATTTCATATGTGTCTAATGTTGCTTCTTGAGTGATTATTTAGAACAGGAAATCATAGCAACTCTTAAGAAGATTATATGCTTAGTGAAGAATTTATTATAAGGCTTGAAGCAATGAATAAATCCAAGAAATCAATGCATGAGAAGTATTTCACAAATGACTCTAATCAAATGGCTTCTAAACAGTTAAGAAGGATCAAGACAAGAAGAGTCATATCAGAAGAGTCAAGTTTAGATGAGTCCAATCAAAAGAGTCAAATTCAGAAGGGTCTTGGTTCAGAAGAGTAATGTCAGACGATTCAAGATGAGAAGAGTAAAGACAAGAAGACACAAGATCAGAAAGGTAAAGAGAAGATTTATGTTGAGAATACTCAAGACAAGAGGACTGAGAGAAGACTTAAGTTAAGAAGAGTGATAGAAACTTCTGCAGAGTTGTGAAGTGTCATGAACCTACATACCATTAAAAAAAAGAATGTTGTCTCAATACGTATGGAGTATAAAAAGTAATATCAAGTCCCAAGAAGAATCATATAAAGACTTGGTCATTAGATTCAAAGGATAAGAAGAATGCTGAGAAGAGACCACATGAGAAGGGTCCTAAGTGCAGTTTTCTACCAAAGTGCAAAAAAGCAATTGTACTTGCTTCCCTGCTTTCCCAGTGGCTATGTTCGGCCTTGTAATAGCTATAATTCGTATCCTTGCCTATAAATAACACTAAGGATCATTGTTGAAGGTTGTGTGAGAGCGCATTGAACTTTTACAAACATTCTCGAATGTCAAGCCTTCTCTCAACCATACTTAGCTACACAATAGATATATGGATTCTTAAATATTCTGAGTACGTATTCCTTAGCTTGTGTTCAGGATTATGGTGAATCACTTTTGATTCAACCAAGCTCTTGTAATCCCACAAAGAACCCTTAATATCATATTCTAACCTGCACAGTCTTCTCAAGTTAGCTAGTGTTTCTATAGGTAGTGTTAAGACACTAAGAAGCTACATAATAGACCAAAAGTATTGTATTTGGTGTGGAACAGTAAGTAGAGCTGTATTAAGAATACTACCACAAAAACTTCCAGCCTAGGTTTGTTGTAAAGTGTGAACTATTTGGGAAATAGTTGAAATACTCACTAGGTGGGAGGTGTCGATGCAGCCTTGGGATGGGTCAACCACTATACATATTTGTGTCACTCACTGCTTTTCTTAATTAAGGGTTATTTCATTGCATTTAAAACTCTCTATTTTGAGATAGTTTTTAAAATCTGAAAAGATTGCTATACAAAACCTTTTCAGTTCTATTTAGTTTTCATTACATCACTATTTTGTAATCCCTTTTCAGTTCTATTCAGTTCTTATAATACTACTTATGAGGAATATATTTTAAACACACACTATCATATGATTTAAAGAACTTATTTGTGAAAATATCTTATCTTTTTTGGAAGCGTGAAAATATTTTATTCTTTTTACTCTTAACTGTCTTGAGAAGAAAATCTCTAATGACCCTTCTCAACTTAGGATCATAGTTGAGAAGAATGTTTCATCTCACTCTTCAAAATACGTACAACATTTTTTCTAGCAAGGTCTGACATTCTTTGTGAAATATTTACATTGCTTCAACTTAATTTTAAAAGGGTCACAATTCCAACCCCTTTTTTGTGACACCTATTAACTTCATTTGAGGGGACTCAGACTCCAATATATGTTATAGTGGCTCAATGCTACGCTATGCTTGTGGTGATGGCCATACAAAACCTGTTGTGAATAATTTGATGGAGGCTTTGTGGTTTTAGCCACCTCGAGGTTGGCTTGTTCACAATGTGGATGGAAGTGAAATAGCAAATCTGGGACTGTCAGGGTTTGGTGGCCTTGTTTATGACTCATACGTGTGTTCCAAATTCGGCTTTAATAGGACTGTTGGAGTGTCAAATATTTTACACGCAGAGATCGCGACATTGGTGCATGGGATGGAACTCACCTGGGATAGGGGTTACAGTAAAGTCAAGTGTTATACCAATTTTGGAGTGCTGGTTCCACTAATTTCGAAAAAAAATACTACTTTCCATAAGCATGGGGACACCATTGCAACTATAAAGAAGATTCTCCAAATTGATTGAGAGCTCGGAGTGAGACTACTCTTAGATCTTCATTGTGAAACCTTTTTGTGAAACCTTCGTCTCTTTTCTTTCATTCTCCATTGTACCAAAAAGTGTCTAACTTCAGTATGTAAACTCTACCCACCTTCAAGAAGGATTCGATAAAAAAACTATTTATTTACATTAAAATAAAAAAACAAGAGACTAAATTAGATTTTTTTTTTTTGGCATGACGGGGAAACCACGAAATTTGCATAAAATATGTAGGTATATAATTGAGGACGTATTTAGCCAAAGTAATATGGAATTCAACAACTTGTTCTTCGAGGCAGTGAGGTATCCTTGAAGCTTTTCCAACATGAAATTGAAATCAGAATGCTTCACTCTACCTTTTAGCATAGGAATTTGATAACTCATATTTATATGAGTTATTTATGATCTTAAGATTTAAAGTCAAGAAAGTTCTCAAGTGATATATGTGTGTTATATATTTAGTAAATATTATGTTTTTAGATAACATAATGGTTAAATGCTGATTTGTTAATATCTAGCACAATTGGTGCCCCTTGTGAATGTTTTAATGTGTTTGTTAGTGTTACAGTGTTAAGCGCTATAGCGCTAACTGACGAGCCCAGCTGAGCATCAAAGAGAAAAGTTAAATTTTCGCGCCTATTGCTTTATGTCAAGTCAGCGTATCCTCTCTCCTGCAGCAAGGGCTGACGCAGGCGTCTCCTAGTGGCTAGCGTGGACACTTGGCACTTGTTGAGTGGAAAACAACTTTTGGTTGGTGGGAAACGTCGTAGTCACCTCTTTGATAAAGCTACTTTATGGGATATAGCAAAAGATATCTTCATCTTCTCCACACTCCACTCCCATTCGAAGTTAGAGAGAGTTTTTGGAAGAAAAACTTGACACACATTTCCTCCATTAAGCCTCACCTTTTCAACCTTCCATTTTTATTTTCTTGCTTACCATTTCCTTCGCTGTGAAGCCATGCTATAGCGTTGTCAAGCTATACATGAGTTGGAGGCTACGAGTTGTATCTTTTGCGTCCGTGAACTCTCTTCTTGTTTATGGTAATATGAGTCTTTTGTCTTTTATTTTGTTGATGATGCTCAACATGAGCTAAACACTTTGTAGTTGGATTGCTTTAAGCTTTGTAATGAACCATTTGTATTGTTAATATAACATTTGATGTTTTGGGATTCAATCCTTGAATTTTAATGCTTTCAAACTTATTTTGGGATTGGCCACTTGAAATGATTACATTCGTGGATTCAGACATTGTCTATGATTCTAACTCAAGGGTTGATATGAGCGAAAGGTGATTTAAAGACATTTAAATCATTTTTGCTTAACTCTAGACATAGGGGAGCAGTAGTTCATAGGGCTTAAGCTGTGGGTTCTTCATTATAAAGGGGTGGACTTATTTAGAGCCTAAACATAGGAGTCTTGTAACAAAACTCTGATGTGAGTGACTGAAAGGCACAACATCATATGCTACAGTGCTTGACGCTATAGCGTCTTATGTTATAGCGCCTTACTTTTGGGAATTTACTTAGTAGCAAGCAGTCCAACTTCTCTCTCTCGTATTCAAACTCCTTTACTGTTTTCACACAACTACTTTACTTTTTTTGTTCAAAATCACAATACGTTTATTTTGCTTGCGTCGCTAGTGTTTTAGTAACTAATCTTTAAAATTAATATCAATCCCTGTGGGTAAGATCTCTACTTTATCGTTATATTACTTGTTGCGATTGTGTACACTTGCACAACTACTTTTCCCACAACAAGTTTTCGGTGTCGTTGCCAAGAATTGCATTTAGATTTTAATGTTTACACGTCTTAAACACTTAGTGAAGCTTTTACCGTGGTGTTTGTTCTATGTGTTATAGCTAGAAGCGCTATAGCGTATGCACAGTTCTTCGTCATCAGAATTGGAGTTTGACCCAGAACCTGAAAGAAGATTCAGGAGGTTGAGACGATTCCAAAGGCTACAGCAACAACAACCAAGACCAACCATGTCAGAACAAGGTGGGTCTGGTAGAGGTACTGGTAGTCAAGGTGGTAGAAGTACCCATGGTGGAAGAACAAATTCCAGGGGTGGTAGAAGTACAAGAGGTGGCAGATCTGAGCCTGGTGGGGGCGGACCTATTGGGGGAAGAGGACCAATCACCCATTCTATAACAATGCATGATCCTGAGGATTGGTACAGGCAGCAATTGATTAATCAAGGTCCTGGAGACATGGTAAATGATAGAGATAGACCCATGAGAGACTATGCTGTATTTGATCCTCAAACAATGCAAACCAGCATAGCTAAACCCATTCTCAACACTGGCCATTTTGAATTCAAACCAATGATGTTCCAGATGCTTCAAACTGTGGGACAATTTGGAGGTTCTCCTCAAGAGGACCCATATACAAATCTTAGAAAATTTTTGGAAGTCTGTAGTAACTTCCTCATTCCTGGTGTAACTGAAGATGCCTTTAGATTAAAACTTTTTCCTTATTCCTTGAAGAATAGAGCTAAGTCATGGTTAAATTCCTTGGACCTAACTCTATCCATACTTGGAATGAAATGGCAGAAAAATTTTTGGAAAATACTTTCCACCAAACGAAAATGCCAAGTTGAGGAATGATATTACAGCCTTCAAACAAAAAGATGGTGAGTCACTTTATGAAGCATGGGAACGATGGAAGGAATTGTTGAGAAAGTGTCCACATCATGGGATACCTGTTGTCATTCAAATGGAGACCTTCTACAATGGATTGGAGCCACAAACCAGATTGATGTTAGATGCCTCATCAGGGGGTGTGATCTTGAACTCCTCCTTTTAATGAAGCTTGTGACTTGATATAGCTCATTGCAACCAACAGCTCCCAATGGCCTACTGATAGGCTAAGTTCTGTTAAAAGGGTAGCTGGGGTCCATGAAGTAAGTGAAAGCTCTCCTCTTTCAGCACAAGTGGCCTCTCTCACCAACATGATCAGGAATCTAACTACTCCTAGCGCTACAAAATTAAACGCTATAGCAGCTACTGAGTCAACCGCTGCTGTTATTGAACAAGCCCCTCCAGATGAAACAAGTTGTGTATATTGTGGATGTGGGCATATTTATGAAGAGTGTCCAACCAATCCCGTCTCTATGAATTTTGTGGGTTATAATAAAAATAATAATCCCTACTACAACACTTATAACCCTGGTTGGAAGAATCACCCCAATTTCAGATGGGGAGGTAACAATGCAAATACAGGATGTTCAGGTGCTCCTACTGTTCTGTTCCACTAGGATTTACTGCTCAGAATCAACCTAGACAAAATGCCCCACCTGCAGAAAACTCTCTAGAAAGTCTAATGAAAGCCTTCATGAGTGATTGCAAGACTACTCTTCAACCTCATGAAGCATCAACTTCCAAACCTCATGGGAAAGAAACAACAAATGCAATATCTATGAGAAGTGGTACTGAATTGACAGGGCCATCAGCTACTGTGAGTGGAGGAGTGCCCGAAAAAGAAAAAAAAATAAAAAAACTAAAAATGAAAAAATTCTGCATACGCAATAGCAGCTGACGCTGTAGCGGCTGATGTTACAGCACCTATTACTGCACCCAAGCTTGTTCCAGAATATCCTGCACCACCCTATCCTCAAAGATTGAAGAAGGCACAGGAGGACAAGCAGTTTAACAAATTTCTAGAGGTGCTGAAGCACTTGCATATCTATGTTCCTTTGGTTGAGGCTCTCCAACAAATGCCCAACTATGCTAAGTTTATGAAAGAAGTCCTCACCAAAAGAAGAAGATTGGGGGAATTTGAAACTGTGGCTATGACAGAGGTATGTAGCATGATTATGCAAAATAAACTTCCAACAAAACTTAAGGACCCTGGCAGTTTCACTATACCTTGCTCCATTGGAGATTTTTATAAAGGTAGTGCATTATGTGACCTAGGAGAAAGTATTAACTTGATGCCTAAGTCCATATATATGAAATTGGGTATAGGAACTGCCAGACCTACTTTCGTAACCCTTCAGTTAACTGATAGGACTCCTGCCTATCCTGAAGGGATACTAGAAGATGTGCTAATCAAAGTTGATAAATTTGGTTTCCCTGTGGATTTTGTTATTTTGGATTTTGATGCAGATAAGGAGGTGCCTATCATTTTGGGAAGACCTTTCTTAGCTACAGGGAAGACATTGATTGATGTACAGAAAGGGGAGTTGATCATGAGGGTCAATGACCAAGAAGTCAAGTAAAATGTTATCAATGCACTGAAGTATCCTGAATCAAACACAAAAGAATGTTCTTTTGTGGTCTCTCTTGACCAAGTGGTTCCGAAACAATTTCATAAAAGCAATGACCACTTGGGCAAGATTCTGCACAACTATAAGACACATGAACTTGTTAAAGAGGGAGCTATTCAAGAAGAAATGACTGTGAAAGAGGTTTGGGCCAGAAAATATGAGTCACTTGAGCAAGAAAACTCAAACCTCAAGAAGAATGTTCCTTCCATTGAGCAACCACCTTCACTTGAACTCAAGGAGTTGCCCAAACACCTTAAGTGTGTCTATTTAGGGGAAAATGATTCTCTATCAGTGATCATTGCTTCTAATCTGTTACAAGATCAAGAGCATGATCTCATTAATACCCTAAAGAGACATAAGAAGGCAATTGGGTGGCAAATGTCTGATATTCAAGGGATTAGTCCAACTATCTGCATGCACAGAATTGTCTTGGAAGAAAATGCCAAGAACCGTATTGAAGGGCAGAGAAGGCTTAATCCAATAATGAAGGAGGTAGAGAAGAAAGAAATAATAAAGTGGTTGGATGTTGGTATTGTCTACTCTATCAGTGATAGTGCATGAGTTAGTCCTGTGCAGTGTGTTCCTAAAAAAGGTGGGGTGACAGTGATCACAAATGACAAGAATGAACTGATACCAACAAGGACAGTGACAGGGTGGAGAATTTGCATGGACTACAGAAAGTTGAACAAGTGTACAAAAAAAGATCATTTCCCTCTCCCCTTCGTTGACCAGATGTTGGATAGGCTTGCAGGAAAGGAATTCTATTGCTTTTTGGATGGCTACTCTGGCTATAATCAAATAGCAATAGTCCTTGAAAATCAACAAAAGACTACATTCACATGTCCATATGGCACATTTGCTTTCAGAAGAATGCCGTTTGGCCTGTGTAATGCTCCTGCAACTTTCCAAAGATGTATGATGGCTATTTTCTCAGATTTAATTGAAAAGTCCGTGGAAGTTTTCATGGATGACTTCTCGGTATTTGGGGAAACATTTCATGCATGCTTATCCAACTTGGAGGAGATTCTGATTATATGCGAAGAAACAAACCTAGTGCTTAATTGGGAGAAATGCCACTTCATGGTGCAAGAGGGAATTGTTTTGGGGCACAGAATTTCCAAGAAGGGATTGGAGGTGGACAGAGCAAAGATTGAAGTCATTGAGAAGCTACCTCTTCCTACAAGTGTTAAGGGTGTCAGAAACTTTCTTGGACATGCTGGATTTTATAGGAGGTTCATCAAAGATTTATCTAAATTCTCAAAACCTTTGTGTCAGCTCCTACAGCATGACACAACCTTTATCTTTAATGAACTTTGCCTAGAAGCCTTTCAGAAGTTGAAAAAGGCCTTAGTGACTGCACCAGTCATTGTGACTCCTGACTGGACAAAATCTTTTGAGCTCATGTGTGATGCCAGTGACTATGTTGTTGGAGCAGTGTTAGGGCAAAGGTATGACAAGGTTTTTCATTCAATTTATTATGCCAGTAAAACACTTGTTGAAGCTCAATTAAATTACACTGTCACTGAAAAAGAGCTATTAGCTATTGTCTTTGCATTTGACAAGTTTAGATCATACTTGGTGGGTACAAAAGTTATTGTTTTTACAGATCACTCAGTCATCAAGTATTTGATCTCTAAAAAAGATGCAATGCCTAGGCTAATTAGATGGGTTCTCCTCCTCCAATAATTTGACTTGGAAATTCGTGATAAAAAGGGGGTGGAGAACCAATTTGCTGACCATTTGTCTAGAATTGAACCAGAAAATGCAGGTACTACTAAAGGAGAGATCAAAGAGTGTTTTCGAGATAAAAAGCTGCTGACAGTGACTGTTGTAGCACATAACGCTATAGCAGTTAATGCTATCACCACAAGTGCTATAGCATCTGATGCTACAGCGTCCGGGTATGCTGACATTGTGAACTTTCTGGTTAGTAAAGTAGTGCCTACAGACATGAATTATCAGCAGAAAAAGAGGTTTTTCCACACAGTAAAGCAATATTACTGGGATGAGGCTGTAGAAGAGAAGGTGCCTTGCAGAAGAGGAACAAAACCATGTGCTACAGCATTGTCATGCTACACCTTGTGGGGGGCACTTTGGGGGAACTAGAACAATTGCAAAGGTGCTGCAATTAGGGTACTACTGGCCTACTTTGTTCAGAGATGCTCAAGAAATGGTTAAAAGGTGTGATAGGTGTCAGAGAACTGGGAATATCTCCAACAAACATGAAATGCCATTAACCAACATCTTAGAGGTTGAACTCTTTGATGTTTGGGGAATGGACTTTATGGGGCCTTTCCCTCCTTCTCATGACAATCTGTATATCCTTGTGGCAGTGGATTATGTGTCAAAGTGGGTGGAAGTTGTTGCTTTGCCTAACAATGATGCTACGTCAGTGAGCAAATTTCTTTAGAAGAACATATTCACCAGATTACCACCCTCAAACAAGTGGTCAAGCATAGTTGTCAAATAGAGAAATCAAGAGGATGCTTGAGAAGATGGTGGGTCCGACTAAGAAGGAATAGTCTCTTCACTTGGATGATGCTTTATGGGCCTACAGGACAGCCTTCAAAACACCATTGGGAATGTCACCTTACAGACTGGTGTATGGCAAAGTTTGCCACCTGCCTATTGAATTGCAACACAAGGCTCATTGGGCCATAAAAAAGCTCAACCTTGAGTATGGAAAGGCAGAGGAATCTAGGCTACTGCAACTGAATGAGCTTGAAGAGATTAGGCATTTTGCTTATGAAAATTCAGCCATTTACAAGGAAAAGACTAAGGCATGGCATGACCACAGGATCCAGAGAAGAGAGCTAGTGGAAGGAGGAAAGGTTCTACTGTTTAATTCAAGACTTAAGTTGTTTCCTGGGAAACTAAAATCCAGAGGGTAAGGTCCTTCTAAACTGGTGAAATTATATCCACATGGTGTTGTGGACTTGTATGATGAAGCAACCAACACCACCTTCAAGGTGAATGGACAGAGAGTGAAGCAGTACCATGGAGAGCAAGTGGTTAGAGACAAGACCACTGTTGACCTTCATGACCTCTAAATAAAAATATGAAGTTTGGCTGAAGACTCTTAAAGCAAGTGCTCTTGGGAGGCAACCCAAGGTTTTAATTAACCAAATTTTGTGTTTTTAATTTTTGCTTGTGCAGCAGTGAATTTTGGAGCTGGAAGATATCATTTGAAGTTGTTGTTGTAGCAGCTGATGCTATAGCGTTTGTTGTGTCACTGGTGCTATATCATTTGCTGCGTGGCGCTGGTCAAAAAGTCAAAAATCTCAAAAAGTGCATATCTGACGTGGCAGTTAGCAATCACTTCTCAACTGTTATGCGCACGACTTCTGTCACGTCTCTCACCTTCCCTCTCCATCAATCACCTTCAACGGTTAGTTTCTTAACTCTTTATCTCAACTCCCCATAACTCCTTTATCCACATAAATCAAACCGTTGTTCCCTCATTCCTCTCACCTGAAACTTCACCTTTCTCTTTTATTCTCACTTTCAAAACCATCACTACAAGAAAAACATGAATTTCAGGCGGATTTTTACCGGCGGATTTTTTCCGTCGGTACATTTCCGGCGGTTTTTACCGGCGGATTTTTGAAACTACCGGCGGATTTTCGTAAAAAAAAAAAAAAATTTTTTTTTTTTTCGAAAATCCGCCGGTAATTTCAAAATGCCGCCGGTAATTTTCCGGCGGATTTTCGTAAAAAAAAAAAATTATTATTTTTTTTTTTCGAAAATCCGCCGGTAATTTTGCGGCGGTTTTTACCGGCGGATTTTTGAAATTACCGGCGGATTTCGCAAAAAAAAAAAAAATTCAAATCCGCCGGTAATTTCAAAAATCCGCCGGTAAAATTCGGAGGGAAAAAAGTCCGCCGGTAATTTCAAAAATCCGCCGGAAAAATTCGGAGGGAAAAAAATCCGCCGGTAATTTCAAAAAATCACCTATAAATAAAACTTTCTCCTACACTCCTCTCATTCTCTCATTTCACTCTTTATTTCCTTCTCTTTCTCTTATACATTTTCTCTATCTTATATTTCTTCTTCTTCTTCTTCTTCTTCCTCACACTCTCCAATCTACATAAATTTCTCTATACATCTCTCATTTCTTCTTCATTCTTATTCATTCTCACTCATTCATTCTTTTTCTTTTTTCCTATTCTCTCCAATTTTAATACTTCTCATCTCTCCTTCATTCTTCATTCTCACTCCTTCATTCTTCATTTTCACTCCTTCATTCTTCACACTTCATTCTTATTCTCACATATTCTCTTTTATTCCTTCCTACTTCTTCATTATCACCCCAACCGGTACAAATACAAGGGAAAAATTGAATTATGGGCAAAATTTAGATACATTAACATTTAAATTTTAAAAAACGAAATTCTTATTTAAATTTTAAAATTTTTTTTAAATTTTATTTTTTTTTTAAAATCCGCCGGTAATGCACATTACCGGCGGAAAATCCGCCGGTAATTACCGAGGGAAAAATCCGCCGGTAATGTGAAAAATCCGCCGGTAATTACCGGCGGAAAATCCGCCGGTAATGTGAAAAATCCGCCGGTAACTACCGGCGGAAATTCCGCCGGTAACCATTACCGACGAGTGAATTACCGGCGGATTTCCGGCGGAAAAAATCCGCCGGTAATGCCCAATTTTCGGCGGATTTTGGCCATTACCGACGGATTTTGTCCGCCGGAAATTACCGAAATTCTTGTAGTGCATCACCATGCCTAAAAAGCAAATCTCTTCCAAAGCTAATGGAAAAAGGGCAACATCTGAGCCTGGTTCCCCTTCTGTTGCGATCGTCGATGAAACTAAGAAATTCTGGGAAATGGAGTTCATTGCTGAAAGAGGTTTCAAAAGCGAGAAGGCATCTGAGGGATTCACCGCAACTGTTATAGCGCTTGGATGGGAGCAGTTTGTGAAGCATCGCAAGAAATTTTTTGTCTCGTTGGTTCGTGATTTCTACGCAGGGATCCCAGAACCAGTTGATGGTAAGCCTCCTACTTTCTCTATAGTTAGGGGCGAAACTGTTAATTTTGATCCTAGGACAATCAATGAATTGTATCATCTGGGTATCATGGAAAGACTATTGAGAATAAGGTCAAGCAATGGGGAATGTCTGAAATGGAAGAGGTGAAAGAACGTATTTGTGTAGAGGGAGCAATCTGGGAAAAATTTGGTTGAGTACAAGATTAAGAAGCAATATCTCTATGATGAACCCAATATGTTGTTTAACTTCATGAAGCACTCCCTCCTTCCAACCTCACCTACAACTAATGTGGAGAAGGAAAGGATGATTGTATTGGCTGCAATCATGGCTAGAGAAAGGATTGATGTTGGGAAGCTGATATTCAAGGAAATAGACAAATGCAGGAACAAAAGTGGGGGTAATCTGCACTTTCCCTGCTTAATAACTGAAATGTGTATTAATATTGAAGTAGAAGTTGAGGCTAGTGAAGTGAGGAGGTCATTTTTTGGTGCTTTCCCAACAACATTCAAACCAAGGCAGAGGCCTACTACTATAGCATCAGGTGATGCTGCTATAGCATCAGGTGATGCTGCTATAGCATCAGGTGATGCTGTAGCGTTTGAAGCTACAACAGTAGACTCTCTCTCTATTTGTCAAGGAAAAATATGAATGGGAAAAGGCAATGTTTGCCCAACTGTCTAAGGGTAAAACCACAATGCAAGCACCTGAATTCCCTGATTGACTAATTGAAGAAGAGCTAGAGAAGAATGTGGTTGTTGAGGAAGCCCAAAAAGAGAAGAAAAAGAGAACCAGGAGCCCTGCTAAGAAAAAGCAAAGCCCTGCAAAGAAGAAGAAGAAGGTGAGTAGTGAGGAAGAAGAGCTGAATTCTGATGAATTGGACATTCTGAGTGAGAATGATGAAGAGGAAACCAAAAAGATAATGAAGCAGATTCACAGTGATGAGGAAAGTGAGGAATCATCTGAGGAAGAAACTGAGAGTGAGCAGTTTACTGAGATACAATGTGATCCATCACCTAGCCCACACCAAACCCAAAATTCCTCAGCCAAAATTCGAACACCCCCATCACAACCAGCCATTGTCCTTCAAACCCCTCAGTCACCAACCCCTCAGGCCAACATCCCCACCTCACCACCACCAGATAATACCCAACCCAAAAATGACCAACCAAAAAGCCGCTCACCCATACCAGAACCACAACAAGACCCACAACCCACCATACCTGAAAACCAACCACCATCTCTCCCTTCTAACCCAGAGAAAGCAGTTGATAAGCCACCACAACAACAACCCATACAAGAAGATGTCACCAATCCTGACGCTATAGCGGCTGAGGCTGTAGCGTCCTCTATTCCAACAAGTGTGACAGTAGCTGTTGTCACACCTTCAAAAATGTCAAGATTGAGGGAGAGAGCTCAGAGAAATCCTCTTGCTAAAAAGCAAGATTTCACTGGGGAGGAAGAGGAAACTAAAGAGGCTGGCAAGGAAGAAGCCTCTGAAATTCAACCTGCTGATGTTATAGCACCAAAGATGAAAGAAAAGCATGTGGCAAAGAAAAGGGTGCCAACCTACTCTAGAGCAAGGAAAAGTCCTGGAGCAAAGCTGGCTGAGAGAGAGGAAGATTTGGTTGCTGAAGAATCTTCTAGTGCTGAAGTGGAAGCTGAGGCTGTAACGTCTAATGCTACAGCACCTGAAGATAACCCTGCTGGAGACAAGGCCTCTGAGGACGTGCCTCAGATGGAAGATGCAGAAAAAGAAGCAGCAGCAAAGCTTGCTGGGTTGCAAGCCTCCAAGGAAGCAGAAGCATCCAAGGTTGATGTTACAGCGTTTGATGCTGTAGCAGCTGAGGTGGAAGAGTCCAAGCAACCAGCCAAGAAAAAGGCCAAACCTGGCAAAGCAGCACTTGCTCCTTCAAGAACAAGCACTAGGCTCAGGTCTGGTGTAGCAAAAAAATAGTTTAACCCTTCTTAGCATTTAGTGTTGATTTACTGTTTTTCAAAAATAAACCTGTTAGGTGCTATAGCGTGTTGTGCACTTAGCCGTATGTGTTAGAAATGTTAGTTTTAAGTTGTTTCTGTTTGAGTCCTTTCTGTAGGCCTCTCCCTCTATATGTATGAGCAGTGGGGACTGCTGGGTCTAAAGTTGGAGGGGAGGACCTTTGCATGCTTTATATATTCCATTTGTATTCTGTTAAGTTCTAAGTGTTTAATGCATAATCAGTTTGTTTGATTTCTAGTCTTGCAATATTAGAAATTGTTCTTTCTGGGCTAATTTTAATGATGATTAGGTGAAATGTGTAGAGTAACCTTGCATGATCAATGAAAAGTCTTATTGTTGCTTCTACACAAAACTCTGAACTTAGGGAAAAATTTAGTTAGCTAAGGACTATCTGATGCTGAAGCTAGTCCTGGTTAACCAAAGTGGAACCAAAATTCTACTAAAAACTTAGAGTAGCTTTTGAAGCTAAGTTTGGGGGTGCATCGGTTATATTAAGGCTAGGTATGATGATTTTAGGAGGGCCAGTGCAAATAGGATCTTAAAGTGTATTAATGTAATGTAGCAGCCCATGTATTTTGTAATAGTTGCAATTACCCGAAACAAATGTTGAGCTGTTCCAGATGTGCATTGATATTAAAAAAATGTAATATATCAGCATAAAGGAGCTCAATAATGAGGGAATTGCAGCCCAAATTTTATTTCTGTTCATCAATTGTCCAGCGCTCTAGCCTCAAATGCTACAGCGTCTGAAAAATCTCTGTGTAATTACTTAGTGCACTGATCCAGATCTGAAATACCTAATCAAGCCCTTTGTTGTGCTTTGAAGCCCCTCATTTCTTATGTGAAGTTGTTAGTCTACTCTTTGTTTTGAAAAACTCTTTGGTTTCACTGAAAGAAGGCCACTCTCTCCAAGGCTAAGAGAAATCCTGAACCTAGCTAGGAATTGAGTTGAGTCAGAGGTCACACACTCACAAATGAGCAATAATGATTCTATAAGTTGTGAAATGCAATGGTGGGTGTGTGTGTGTGGGTGTGGATCTGAAAGGTTTGCCCCTTAAGAAAAATCTTGACCAATTATTGAGCTAGAGAAGAAACTGATTGTGTGATTGGACTCTGTACGTATGTGTTGTGTGTTTTTCTTGTCTTATGTTGAGTGTCATTACTTGAAGACAAGCAATGGTTTAAGTTTGGGGGTGTGATAACTCATATTTATATGAGTTATTTATGCTCTTAAGACTTAAATTCAAGTAAGTTCTCAAGTGATATATGTGTGTTATTTAGTAAATATTATGTTTTTATAACAGAAGGGTTAAATGCTGATTTGTTAATATTTGGCACATTTGGTGCCCCTTGTTAATGTTTTAATGTGTTTGTTAGTGTTACAGCGCTAAGCGCTATAGCGCTAACTGACGAGCCCAGCTGAGCATCAAAGAGAAAAGTTAAATTTTGGCGCCTATTGCTTTATGTCAAGTCCGCGTATCCTCTCTCCTGCAGCAAGAAGAGAAAAAGGGCTTAAAGCCCATGATATAATGAAAAGGCCATACGACCAACAATGAGAAGGAATGGGCAATTGAAAGTGATGAGAAATAAAAGAAAAAAATTCCAGCCGTGACTTGGAGTGACTTGGAGAACAAGAATTCACTCAACTCTAACCTAGGCTTCACATAATAGAGAGGGAGGCCGTACATATAATAGAAAAAGGAGGCGGCACTTTTGAGGACAGCAACACAACATATAAAAGCCGTACACCATAGGAGAGAGTGACAGACTCACTCAACATTATTGACACCAACAGTAACGCATACGAGGGAGAGATTGAAGAATTGGGGGACCTGTTCTTGACATCATGAGAGGGCTCTGGAGCAGAAAAAGGAGACTAAATACCGAAGATTAGAAGTTTCTCTAATCCGGATTATTTTTATCTTTGTAATTTATGACTCCTAATTTTATTTCAGTGTTCTTGATAACTATGGGTAGCTAAATCCTCTTCTAGGGTCTTAGGTGGATCTTCCAAGTTTAGAGACCTTTCTATGCTTTAATTTATACTTTGAATTCCTAGTTTTTATTCCAATTAATATTATATATCCTATTGCTTTTATCACATAATTAGGATTGACAACACTTTTCATGTTCATAATCATTTAGTTGATCGGCGACCGTACTGCAATTAGTTGGTGGACCTATAGGAAAATTGGGGCTATAATTAATGCATGACCAAACTTTAATTTTGTCTTCCAATCATTCAACCTTTTTGTACTTTATGCTTTTCTTAAATTTAAATTCTAGCATGACCAAACTAGGGTTAATTTTGGAAAAAGAATATTAATCGCGAATGACCAAACGGATTAATAGCTTTAGTAAAGGGATTGGTAATTAAATAAAAGGCAAAATTACACCAGGGGACCTTTAACTTATTTATTTGTAACAAGTTGGCCCTTTAAGTTTCTTTTGTAACAAATAGGCCCTTTAAGTTACCCGACGTTGACACCGTTGGCCCTTTTAGTAAAATGTAATATCGTTCATTACATCAAAATACACCAAAATATGTTTGTTTGCATCAAAATACATAAGCTAGAGTAGTCAGCATATATAAAGTAGCATTACATCAAAATATATAAGCTAGAGAAATCATTAAAAGGGCCTATTTGTTACAAAAAAAACTTAAAGGTCCAACTTGTTACAAATAAATAACTTAAAGGTCCTCTAGTGTAATTTTGCCTAAATAAAATAAGGGAATTCAGGTAGAATTAGACATAGGGGAATCGAAGCTTGCAAGTGAAACCGCGACCCTAGACCTCTCTCCTTTTATTGAATCTAGTATTTTAATTCTTGCTATTTACTTCTTCTTATTTTCGTTTCTATAACATAAAACTATTCGTTCGTCTAAACATTAAATAATCTTGATTAGTTTAGTACTTGTTTATTAATCCCTGTGGATACGATATACTTTTATACTACCTCTGCGAAAGAGTACACTTGCTCTGAGTGTGTCTTTGACGCAACAGCAAACGCCTTCGTGCCGAGCAGAGAAAGAGGTATACTAATGTTGCTTCCCCGACTATTTCTTCCCATGTTCCTGCTCCCACCCCTGTTGTAGTTGAGGTTTCGGACAGTACTCTGTCGAAAGAGGTTTCTCCTTCCAAGAAACCTGCAAATAAGAGAAAATTTGAAACTCCTAGTCTTTATGCGTTGGTTCAAGCTGGTGCTGTCGATCCTCCTATCGAACCCTCATGGCGCAAACATCTGAAGGTTGTAACAACTGCTACTGCCGAGGGCCCTGTTAAGATGGTCTGGGATTCTCGGTACCCCCTTAACAAGGTGCTGAACGGAACGCTCCCACCTGGTGACCATGAGAAAGTCGCCATTAAGACATATGGGATCTGGAGTTCCTTCAAGGCTCACCTTGTGGAAAACTCCTTCAAACAGTGGAGGAGTATGGTCGGTTGGAGAAGGATTGGAAGCGATCGAAGGCCAAGATAGCTGATCTTCAGGCTGATGTGCAGAAGTTGGATAGTAAGAAGACCATGTTAGAGGGAATGTTGTCAAAGATGGTGAGGGAGGCTAAGGAGTCTTCGGCCAAGATTAACGCCTTAGAGAATGATCTGCGGTTGGCCAATGAGAAGTTGGAGGCTACTGATGGAAAATTGAAGGAGGCCAAAGTTGCCATAGTTCTCGAGTCGGAGACGTATCAGCTGCTTCGGGTTGCCTACGAGGAGTGCAATTTGGATTGTGTTGGTAACTTTGATAGTGGTTTCAACACGGCTGTTGCTCAGATCCAAGCTTTGTACTCGGGCAATAATGTTTCAGGCATGGACTTGGACAAGATTTTGGTTGATGGCTGTCATACCCTAATTTTGTCCGCCTAGGTTTAAAAAACTAATTTTCCGCAAAAATTAAATAAATTGAGAAGTGTGGTTTTATTTTGAAGAGTGAAGAGCATTGTGCATGCATTTTTGGGTTTTAAAAGTCATTCTAGGGCTTTTAAATTCATTGTTAGAGTGGAAATGCATTTGTTGTTAAAAAACAAGGTTTTTAGGGCAAAAGGGTATTTTGGTCTTGTCAAAAATAAGATAATTTCTCATCAAGAATCATTGTGCAATTTTAGAGAAATTTATTTGAGGCAAAACATTTTTGGTCATGTATGTATGTATGCGCATGCATGCATACATTGTGCACAAAATTTCAAAAAGGATCAATAGGGAATATTCTACAAAAATTTCAAGATGAGGTTTTTATGATATTTTTGGTCATGGTGATCTCATAAAATGGCATATTCCTAAGGTTCCTAGTATGTGGCCTAAATTGGGTGTATTTTTGTACAATTATCCTAAGAAGAATAATCAAAAATGAAGGGATAATGGAATGGTCATATAATAGTACAATAGTACAAGATGACAACTAGCAAAACTTGGTCACCAAGGACCCCTCCCAATTTATGCGCCTATCCCTCTCATTCCCTCTCATATTTTCATTTTTTGACCTCAATCCATGTGTGATTCAATCCTCACCCTCCATTCAAATTTTAGATGCAATCCTAGGGTGAGATGAAATGCACAATGACCTAACTACCCTTAAACCTAATTGCTTTCTATATATACCCTAATAACCTCACCTCACAAGAGAAAAAAAAAAGACAACTTTTGGCCTCATTTTCACTCACACAACCCTAGCACACAACTCCCTCTCCTAATTCCCTCTCTTGGCCGAAATCATACCACCTTCTTCCTCCATCAATTCTTCATTTCTCCTTCACCAAATCACCATTTTCTCACCTCATTTCCATTCCTACTTCATATATCTTCCTTCTCTCCTAATTTAATTCAAGCTTGCATCATCAAAGGGCACTTTTAAGCAAGCGTTTCGTGGGTTTCATTGAAGTTTGGTGAAGATTCAAGTTGATTTGTGGTCTTGTTCTTCATATTAGTCATTCCTTAGCTTGGATTTGAGGTAAACTTCTTAAAACCTAGCATCATCTTCAACTTTTTTGCATCAAAATGTAGATATCATGTTTCTAATTTTGCATCCTACCATATTCATGCATTTTAGTGTTGTTATATTGTTGATTTCTTGATTGTTGTTGGTGAGAGGTGTCTCAAGCATTTTGACAAACACTGTGGGAGGTTTGGGTGCTTGAGATGCTTCTCACCCTTGAATAAATTGTGATTTATGTTGTTTTCACTATGATCTTGCATTTTTGTTGAATAAAATGATGTGATGCTTCGCAAATCATGATTAGAATTAGGGTTTGTTAATTTTCTTGTGAAACGGGTTTGCAATTGTGATCAAAAACGTTCTCTCAAGTTATTTTGATGTTAATAGATGGTATCTTGCTTGCAAGTCATTGTTATGTTGATGATTGGCAAGAGGACTCTCACTTGTGCCTAGTGCACTTCACTTTAAGTGATGAGGATTGCCTAAGATGATTCAATTTTCTTTGTGCAATTCTTGCTTGAAAATGCAAATGCTAGTTTTCTAACTTGATTAATCAATTTTGGTTACAAAAATGACTTGTTAATGCCCTCTTTTGGTCACTTTTGGTCTTGCAAATGTGATGTTCTTTCTAGGTCAATGTTATGCTTTAATGTTGATGATTTGGTAAAAGGACTAGACACTTATGCACTTGTGCATTGTCTCAAGCGTCAAGGATTACCAAAAGGGATTCAACCTTGTGTTTTTATCTTGTGTTGATGCCTAATTGAATTGAACTTTTGCATTATCTATTTGTGTGCCTATTCTTGTAACCTATTTGGTTAATGTTGATCTTACATATGCATGCCATTAGATGTTGATGACTAAGTGTCATTCTTGTGCTCAAATGTTGTAATTGGTAATGTTTATGCTTATGCTTACATTGTTGATTGCTTTGCTTGCAATGTGTTAAATGTTGCACTTTGGTTCTTGACTTGGAAATTGATTGAATGTTCTACTTTCTTTTCCTTTTGGATGCCACGCCATCCCAACAAACCTTTTGTGACCAATGTCACCCTCAAACCCCCTTCTCCTTTCTTCAAATCAATCATTTTCTAAAGCTTTTTCCAAACTCAATCTTTTCTCAAATTGTTTTCATAAGACAATCAAATTCTTTCTAAGATCAACAATAAACCATTTTTGAAAACTCATAAGGAGGCAAGTCGGACGTACGGCCGGTGTTGTCTAGCGTCCTAAGATCGGAGCTGTACAGCTCAAACATCTTGGGATACTTATGAGAATCAAAACAAGTAATTAACAACTTGAACCCTATTTCAAAAAATGAGTAAGGAATCGAGTCGGATGTACATCCGGTATTGGTTAGCGTCTTAGGGTTAGCGAGCTGTACAGTTCGTGCGAGCCTAAGATACTTGCTCAAATAAAAGTAATCGACCTCACAACAAATCCCTTTCTTCAAGTAATTCAAACCATTTTCAAAAAGTAGGGGGCACGTCGTCTGTACAGGCGGGGTTGTCTTTGTTCTAGGTCTAGTGGACTATACAGTCTAGGACCGAAAACCCCTACATAAGTAGGAGCGGGAGATACGTAGGAGCGGGTCACATCCCGTCAAGCACACTTTTAAAAAAATAATAAAAAGATTCTTCTTTTCCCCCGTTTTCAAAAACACTTTTCTCAAATAAAAAAAGAAGTAGAACGAATTGTTTCAAATCAACTCTGTCAAAACCGCACATCAAGTTAAAGGTTCCCTTTCGGTAGAAAGGAGGTGTGGGATGCTAATACCTTCCCCACACCTAACCGACCCCCGAACCTACATCTCTAGTTCTCAAAGGACCACCCGCCTTAAAAAGGACCCTTTTTCAATGTTTTGGTCCCTAAATAAAAAATGTTGATGGCGGCTTCACAAATTTTCACGTTGTACGATGAAAGGTCCAATCCGGATTTTTCGGGGTGCAACAGCTGGCGACTTCACTGGGGACTTTCCTTTTAAAACGAGGGTCAGGCCTAATTAACTTGATGTGCGGTTTAATTGTTTGATTTGAATGTGATTGTTCTATTTCTCTCTTTTCTTCTCCTTCTTTTTCTTCTCTCTTTCTAATGTTTGAATGTTCTCTTGCATTCTCGTGTTGTTATGTTGCATTCATGTGCATTTGACTCTTCTTCTTCTATGTTCGCTTCTTGTTCCTTCTTCTCCTTTCATCTTCTTTTGTTTATATGCTTAATATGATCATGCATTTCTCCAATCCCCATGTCCCCTTCTTCTTTGCTTCCTTTCTTCAAGGTAAGCTCATGCATCATTCCCCCAATTCTACTATGATCCCTTCTTCTTTGCTCCCTTTCTTCAAGGTAAGTTCATGCATTCCCCCGATTCTATTATGACCCCTCTTCTTGGCTCCCTTTCTTGAGGTAAGCAGTGCATATGATTGTTGTTGGAACCCTAGGTTAGTTTACTTGTTTGTATTGAAATGATATATGCTTGCAAAACCCTAGGGTAGACGACTCTTTGTCTGGACTGTTTCTGGATTTTCTTTGCAGGTGGGGGGGTATGTTTGTCGTTGTGCTCCTACACACACGTTGCACTCTTTTTACCCTTATATTTCTTGGTGAGACAGCCCTATACCCGGGCTAGAGCATATCTTAGGCTAGAACGAAGTCATTAGTGGCTGCTCACTGGACGTACGTCTTGTTGGGTGGTTGCGAAGACTTCACCTAGAGTTTGGCTTTGTTTGATGATACCATCACTTGGACGTACGGCCCTGTGATCGGTGGTCTGAGATGAGGTCGTTGGCTCTAGGAGCCTTATTTAGGGTCCTTCTTTTAGTGCTAACCTTGAAGTGTGTACCCGTAGAAATAGCCATAGATCCTGTCTCTAAGAAACCTTGGTAGGACACAAAGGAGCTTCATACCCCTGCATCCATGCTAAATAAAATATTTTTGCAAATAAACCGAAAAAAAATTATCAAAAAAAATGTGTGAATTTCCGGCTTTTGAAAGCCTTTGCATTGTAAATAATTTTTTTACTCATTTCCTTTTGCATACATCTTCATCCAGTGAAGATCATGATTTTTCATGCATTAAAAATTGCGAGTATCATGCACTTTCTCGCATATAAAAAAAAACATTTTTTAGAAACATCTCTCGTGCATTGTTATTTTCCCTTGCATATAAATATGTGAACCTCTCATTTTGCATATAGTTTCATTTAACAAAAATCACGTCTCTCGTGCATTTTAAAAATAATTGCGAGTATCATGCATTTCATTTCATTGCATAAGAAAAATGAAAACGAAAAAAACAATTATCATCTGCATAGCATAAGCATTTCAGTCATCCATAATCATGTACAAAAACCTTCATCAAATAATGTGGGCGTCGAGCCAATGTAGCATTTATGCATCATTTCATTAACCTCATAAGCATTATTACAGAAATAAGACGAAGAAGAACTACGTAGCTTTGATTCCTCATCACAATGGGGATACGTAGGAGCGGGTCATACCCGTCAAGCACCTTTTTCTAAAAACCTTTTTCCCCAAATAAAGCACCTTTTTCTAAAAACCTTTTTCCCAAATAAAGCACCTTTTTCTAAAAACCTTTTTCCCCAAATAAAGCACCTTTTTCTAAAAAAAAAAAAAATTCAATAAATCACTTGCATCTTCAAATCATTTTTAAAATCATTTTCTAAATCATTTTCCAAAAAAAATGAAATGAAATAAGAGAAACTGCTTATACAATCGTTCCATGGGTAGAAGTGCATCTTTGAATGATGAAGGGTAATATCTCAAATTTGTTTGTGCACTACAAATTTGAGATGATACTCTACGATATCGGGGCACTTTGACCCAATCAGGCGCGGTTTGTTTTCAAATAAAGTGAATAAGTGGAGTCAACCAAATGTCGAAGCATTTCAGTATATTGCGTGAAGTATTGAGTCAGGATCCACTCAATGTTTCATGCAAGTTACTCAGAGTAACGACAATTGGTTGCCTCACGTCATCATTTTCGCAAAAAGGGGCATTGGTATTTCAGATCTTGCCGTGCCTCTAAAGAATAAAAATCATTTTGAAAAAATATCATTCTTGCATCTTGCATCATCCAAAAATGCATTGGAGTTTCGTATTTCATCTTGCATCAAAAACAAACAAAAAAATCTCCTTTAGAATAATTACACTTTTCAAGTGGTCATTTTTCATGCATTTGCTTATCATGATTTGTTCATTCATACGTTGCATAAACAAAATAAAAAAGTTGTGATGAGAGACGAGACGCTTTTGCAAAATAATCTGTTGAAAAAATTTACCCTTACTTATTTGCAAACTCAAGATGTTCCAAGGCACTCAGTTTTTCAAATCAACAGTTCATTTGCATTTTCTTCAAAAAAGGCATTGCATCTCATCCATTCCATGATAAAAGACTGAAACAGTTCATCAAAAAAAATTTCCATCATGTTTTAACCAATGTTAACTCTCTACGAAGCATTCTTCTAGTGGGCGTGCATGCCATGTGCAGTTTCTCTTGTTTGAGTCTGTCAGTTTCCTTCCCTTATCGTCATTCTCCATCCAAGTTTGATCCAACCCCATCCCCGTGTCATACGCCGACCTATGCAGCTATCTAATCAGTCATGGATGGATCACTCCTCGCAAGATGAGATCAGTTCAACCTCCATTCCCAAGCGGGTACAATCCAGAAGCCACTTGCGAGCTCCATGCTGGGGCAATTGGGCATTCTGCTGAAAATTGCTATCTTTTGAAAAGTTTGGTTCAAGGCTTCATTGATTCCAAGCAGTTAACTTTTGAGAAGGGGGGAAGGATCAAGTTCTCAGGGTCTGTGGACTATTAAGCAAGGATAGCAGTTGTTGAAGAGGGTTGAAGTGGTGAAAGCGGCATCATCAAAACATTTGTGTCTTTGTCATGCATTTCATAGCATTTATGAGTGATTGTTGATTTTCATGTAGTTTTTCAGTTCAAAACAATTTTCTGTAATGCAATCCTTTGGCTCTGCCCAAGGCCTTAGGATATTTCAATAAGGGCACACTTGTTTCCTTTTAGTATCATCATCAATAAAATGTTATTTTGAATTCCTCAATAAAATTTCTTTCTTTCATTTTGTCATGTGTCTGTTATTTGCTTTTCAATTCCTCCCAACGCGGATCAAAAATAATAATAAATGAAAATAATCTTTGAAAACAACGACGCCAATGGTTCATATTGTGACTCTGATTACCCGATTAACCAAACTGAGAGAGAGGCTGAAGACAACTGGGATGTTTCTTCGGAGTTAATAAGTGAAGAATTGGCCAAGGCTGTAGAAATTCATGATGCCACAACTAGGTTGGGCAATGAAGTCAAAGCTCAAGTTCAAGCAAAGTGGAGCAATGCTGAGGAAACCAAACAAATGTTACAAGCGAACCTCTTTCGCGACCAAACCCTTTCCCTTCCTCAGATCAACCAACTTTCCCATTTCCCATTACCAGTACCCCATCACAAAAAAAATTTCATAACCAAATGCCTGCCATCACCACCTTCCTCACTACCAGTGGCCCTTCTACAAAATCAACCCATCTCATTTGCTCCTCCCTCTGAACCTCCTGTCACCCCAATTAATACCAGAACCCAATCAAGCATCCTCCAACCGCTGCAGGGGTTTCATTGCCATTATCTCTCCAATCACCCCAGACAAGGATCACTTCAAATATCCAAAAATAGTGTATCACTTTTATCAGCTCACTCAACTCAAAAGCAAAAAAGGAAAAAATCAGAAAAAATGAAACAAAAAAGAACAGATTCAAAAAATGAAAATCCCAAAAATGAAAAAACAAGGGAAAAAGAGACGAAAGAAATATAAGTTGTGAGCTGATACATTTGGCCATAAAGCGTAAGAGATCCTTGTCTCAATGAACCTTCCTACACCTTGTTGTGTATGACCACCCTTTCTTCCATAAACCTTCAAACATTTCATCATTCCTATACATCTCTCCTTTCATAAAACTGCAAACACTACCTCGACCTCGTCATCCCGCCCTCCACAAATCCTCAGTCCTTCCTCAGACTCCACCATCAGATTTGCAATCAAGCTGTTGTGCAAGAATAAGAGAACAAAGTGGTCCGTCCTCATGAGGAGTCAAGTGACATGATCAATTTGAGCAAAGGAGAGGATTGACGCCATGATAAAGAGCAATGAATCAACAAGTTTGTGTAAATCACCCTTCTGACATAAGACACTTGCCATTATAACAAAGTCTGTAATTACCAAAGTTCGGTCTGTTGCGCAGCTTTCCAAGCTAAGGTAGTCACAAATGACAGTATGAAGACTCCAGGTCAAGCATCATGATCCCTCCCTACGCCACCCTAAAAATGGGGCAGTTAGAGACAATCAACAAAGGATATCAAGGACGATGATGACCTTCATGGAAATCAGGCTTCGTTTTACACTCTAACAGGGGCAAACCCCATATGATGGAAGTAATACTTTCATTGAGCCTTATCAAACCAAAGTACATTTGTCTTATGTTAGAAGAAGAATAAGAGAAAGCTCAAACCGAAGAAAGCTCATCTTCAACAATTTCAAAGAAGACTCAATGCTCAAAAAGATCATGAACCTCCAAAGGGATTCCCATGGAGATGAACCCAGTATCATGAAGACGAAGAACTTATTCTCCGGAGGGGCCTTTAATTCTCGCAAAATGGGATGCAAGAAAAGAAAACCCCAGTTTCCAGTAAATTCAGATGCAGTCAGAAAGGAGTATGCCTAAAGAAATAAATGAAAAAAGAGAAAGATGAGCCAAGTAAGAATCAGCTCGCTAGGTTGAAAACCCGCAAAGGGCGGCCTAGGCAAAACCAGAGCGACCCGGTGGATTGAAAACCCGCAAAGGGCGATCCAGGCAAAAATTAGGGTCAGAAAACTTGGACTTGAAATGAAAAAGGCAATCAGCACTCCCAAAAATTTGGATAAAGGGGTGATCAAGGTCATGAGTATGGACGATTGGCATCGTCACTTCAAAAGAAAAAACACAAGATCTGCTTCCCCTTTTTCTTGTATTTTTCCAGTTTAAAATTTTTTCAATGTACTTTCAATTGGCGTGACCTTCTGCACGTCCAGTTTCCATAACAATAAGAATTCAACTTTTTCTTCCATGTGTTTGCTTTTCGTGTCTTTTATCTTCACTTATTCTGTCTCTTTGTTTTAAAATAAATGTTTTTATGATTGATGATACTGAATTGTGAAACCTGTGCATGAGTCAAAAAGCATTACAATCATTGCGAAATTTCTGAAAATCACAGAAAAGAGGGGATCCCTCAAATAAATGAATTGGCAAAAAAAAACAAACGCGGGCACAATCACTTCAAATGGCAAGCAAACTTATGCGCGGCTCTGGCATTGCTATTACCCTAGATGGTCCTCATGTCTCAGGCCCAAAGGAAAAGATTTGCACCAAAGATTAAAACAAGGTTTAGTGATCACCAAGTGAGGCTTCTTTCATGCCAAAAGTCAAGACATTCATAGAGAACCAAAGATTTGCACTGAGAACACCACTCAGATCCAAAAGTTGGGGCATTCTCTTCACCACCCACCCACCCTGGTCTTGGGAAAGTTTGTTCATTGTCCATCCCATTCATATACCACCCTCAGTTCATAACCAGTACCATAACTTCATCCCCTTTCACAAACCCACTCAAAGAAACCATTTGAAATTGTCATTCTAAAGTGGGGCATTTCCATAACTGTTCACTCCCGCTCAAATGAGCAGAGTTCTCCCTAAAGTCATTCACATCCATAAATTCCTATCGGGGCAGTCTCTCAACTCACTGTCCTAAACCAATCCCAAGTTAACTGACTCACTCGTCCACATCTGCACTCTTATGCATACTTACTAGTCAATGCTTCAGAGAGAGAGAATACAAATTGATCATGTGGTGTTTAAAGTTCAGTCATCATGGAAATGGAAAGGAAAATAAGTGAGCTTGTTAATAAAAACCTTGAGAACACCAGAGTTTGAATTAAATCTAGTTTTTCCAAAGAATGGTCCATAGCCATCTCAATTCCTTGCATTCAAAGTCTCGCGTCTCATCATCATAAAAATGTTTACAAAAATGTCTAAATACTCCAATCATTCATCCTCCTCATGCATGTAGGCATTTCATGTTATTCAAAGCATTACATTCGCATCATCCACATTCATCACAATAAAAGCAAAAGAACACAGACATTCCATAGCATTTATCATCATCACATCAAACATCAAATCAGTTTTCAAAACAAAAAGAGGCATTCTTAATAAATAGTCATAGTCGTCACGATAGGACGCTTGAATTGATCACTCAAGAATCCTAAAGTCCCTATACTAAAAGAAAATTAAAAACATTCATTGCATCACGTGCATTCGCATAACCTGCCTTTGCATAACATACATTTGCATTACATTTGCATATCCACCTCTTGTGCATTCATCGAAAAAAGAATAAGGAGCATTTCATGAATATCCATGTCTTTGCTAAATTTTTCTGCATCCAAATAAGTTGCTATCTGCTAGTAACAGCTCAAGTCGCCGATGGTCGATCCTACGAAACTCGTGTTCGTTCGATCACCACTAAGGTAAGAAAAAACTTGCATCCATGCACCATTCCTTGCATCAACTAACGTATGCAGGTACCCTGGATCGGTGCGGCAGCATCGACCAACTGAAGAAAACCAATTGGATTTTCAAATCCCCTTTGGACCCACGTGTCCCCCAGAAGATTGACATCACTTCGTATTCGAGCTGCGAGTAAGTCCCCCTGACCTCAATAGGTCCAGTCGAAAAGGATAGCTGTGTTGGCCTAAAACATGGCGCAGTCCTAGGGAAATATCGAGATCTAGACTTGATATAGTACCCTCCCCCGGTCGCTCGAAAGACCACCCCTTTGAGCCCACGTGCTCCCCAGGCCCAAGTGCAAGCTCGGATCGTTCGCGATTCGTTAAAAGGCTTTAGGCAGCCTCCTTCGCCGGCTTAATGAGGGCCGGCACCCTTTTTTTTTTGTTTTCTTTACTGCTTTCGCTGGCTTAATGAGGGCCGGCACCCTTTTTTTTTTTTTTTTTGCTTTCTTTACTGCTTTCATTTACTGCTTTACGCAATTTACTGCTTTCTCGTCGACGCGACAAGTGTTGACTCTCTCTCTCTCAAAAGAAGAGAAATCAAAGAAAGGAAACAAAAAAAAAGAGAAAAAAGAAAAGGAAAATTCGGGTTTCTCTAAGTAGAATAAATTAGTATTATTTCTGAATTCTTTATTTCTATTTTTCCTCGGAATATGTTTCGGCCAATTCATATTCCTTGGTAAAATCCAAATAAAGAGGGGCAGCTGTCATACCCTAATTTTGTCCGCCTAGGTTTAAAACCCTAATTTTCCGCAAAAAATAAATAAATTGAGAAGTGTGGTTTTATTTTGAAGAGTGAAGAGCATTGTGCATGCATTTTTGGGTTTTAAAAGTCATTCTAGGGCTTTTAAATTCATTGTTAGAGTGGAAATGCATTTGTTGTTAAAAAACAAGGTTTTTAGGGCAAAAGGGTATTTTGGTCATTGTCAAAAATAAGTTAATTTCTCATCAAGAATCATTGTGCAATTTTAGAGAAATTTATTTGAGGCAAAACATTTTTGGTCATGTATGTATGTATGCGCATGCATGCATACATTGTGCACAAAATTTCAAAAAGGATCAATAGGGAATATTCTACAAAAATTTCAAGATGAGGTTTTTATGATATTTTTGGTCATGGTGATCTCATAAAATGGCATATTCCTAAGGTTCCTAGTATGTGGCCTAAATTGGGTGTATTTTTGTACAATTATCCTAAGAAGAATAATCAAAAATGAAGGGATAATGGAATGGTCATATAATAGTACAATAGTACAAGATGACAACTAGCAAAACTTGGTCACCAAGGACCCCTCCCAATTTATGCGCCTATCCCTCTCATTCCCTCTCATATTTTCATTTTTTGACCTCAATCCATGTGTGATTCAATCCTCACCCTCCATTCAAATTTTAGATGCAATCCTAGGGTGAGATGAGATGCACAATGACCTAACTACCCTTAAACCTAATTGCTTTCTATATATACCCTATTAACCTCACCTCACAAGAGAAAAAAAAAAGACAACTTTTGGCCTCATTTTCACTCACACAACCCTAGCACACAACTCCCTCTCCTAATTCCCTCTCTTGGCCGAAATCATACCACCTTCTTCCTCCATCAATTCTTCATTTCTCCTTCACCAAATCACCATTTTCTCACCTCATTTCCATTCCTACTTCATATATCTTCCTTCTCTCCTAATTTAATTCAAGCTTGCATCATCAAAGGGCATTTTTAAGCAAGCGTTTCGTGGGTTTCATTGAAGTTTGGTGAAGATTCAAGTTGATTTGGGGTCTTGTTCTTCATATTAGTCATTCCTTAGCTTGGATTTGAGGTAAACTTCTTAAAACCTAGCATCATCTTCAACTTTTTTGCATCAAAATGTAGATATCATGTTTCTAATTTTGCATCCTACCATATTCATGCATTTTAGTGTTGTTATATTGTTGACTTGTTGATTGTCGTTGGTGAGAGGTGTCTCAAGCATTTTGACAAACACTGTGGGAGGTTTGGGTGCTTGAGATGCTTCTCACCCTTGAATAAATTGTGATTTATGTTGTTTTCACTATGATCTTGCATTTTTGTTGAATAAAATGATGTGATGCTTCGCAAATCATGATTAGAATTAGGGTTTGTTAATTTTCTTGTGAAATGGGTTTGCAATTGTGATCAAAAACGTTCTCTCAAGTTATTTTGATGTTAATAGATGGTATCTTGCTTGCAAGTCATTGTTATGTTGATGATTGGCAAGAGGACTCTCACTTGTGCCTAGTGCACTTCACTTTAAGTGATGAGGATTGCCTAAGATGATTCAATTTTCTTTGTGCAATTCTTGCTTGAAAATGCAAATGCTAGTTTTCTAACTTGATTAATCAATTTTGGTTACAAAAATGACTTGTTAATGCCCTCTTTTGGTCACTTTTGGTCTTGCAAATGTGATGTTCTTTCTAGGTCAATGTTATGCTTTAATGTTGATGATTTGGTAAAAGGACTAGACACTTATGCACTTGTGCATTGTCTCAAGCGTCAAGGATTACCAAAAGGGATTCAACCTTGTGTTTTTATCTTGTGTTGATGCCTAATTGAATTGAACTTTTGCATTATCTATTTGTGTGCCTATTCTTGTAACCTATTTGGTTAATGTTGATCTTACATATGCATGCCATTAGATGTTGATGAATAAGTGTCATTCTTGTGCTCAAATGTTGTAATTGGTAATGTTTATGCTTATGCTTACATTGTTGATTGCTTTGCTTGCAATGTGTTAAATGTTGCACTTTGGTTCTTGACTTGGAAATTGATTGAATGTTCTACTTTCTTTTCCTTTTGGATGCCACGCCATCCCAACAAACCTTTTGTGACCAATGTCACCCTCAAACCCCCTTCTCCTTTCTTCAAATCAATCATTTTCTAAAGCTTTTTCCAAACTCAATCTTTTCTCAAATTGTTTTCATAAGACAATCATATTCTTTCTAAGATCAACAATAAACCATTTTTGAAAACTCATAAGGAGGCAAGTCGGACGTACGGCCGGTGTTGTCTAGCATCCTAAGATCGAAGCTGTACAGCTCAAACATCTTGGGATACTTATGAGAATCAAAACAAGTAATTAACAACTTGAACCCTATTTCAAAAAATGAGTAAGGAATCGAGTCGGATGTACATCCGGTATTGGTTAGCGTCTTAGAGTTAGCGAGCTGTACAGTTCGTGCGAGCCTAAGATACTTGCTCAAATAAAAGTAATCGACCTCACAACAAATCCCTTTCTTCAAGTAATTCAAACCATTTTCAAAAAGTAGGGGGCACGTCGTCTGTACAGGCGGGGTTGTCTTTGTTCTAGGTCTAGTGGACTGTACAGTCTAGGATCGAAAACCCCTACAATAAAAAACACCAACACAAAGTTTCTCGACTAAGGAGAACTACGTAAGCTTTGAATTCTCCATCGCACCGGGAGATACGTAGGAGCGGGTCACATCCCGTCAAACACACTTTTAAAAAAATAATAAAAAGATTCTTCTTTTCCCCCGTTTTCAAAAACACTTTTCTCAAATAAAAAAAGAAGTAGAACGAATTGTTTCAAATCAACTCTGTCAAAACCGCACATCAAGTTAAAGGTTCCCTTTCGGTAGAAAGGAGGTGTGGGATGCTAATACCTTCCCCACACCTAACCGACCCCCGAACCCACATCTCTAGTTCTCAAAGGACCACCCGCCTTAAAAAGGACCCCTTTTCAATGTTTTGGTCCCTAAATAAAAAATGTTGATGGCGGCTTCACAAATTTTCACGTTGTACGATGAAAGGTCCAATCTGGATTTTTCGGGGTGCAACAATGGCCAATTAGTTGATGCGTCGACCGAGGAGGAGGTGGAGACTCAGAGTGAAGTGCAGCAACCTACGGAGGACCTTCCCTTTGGCTCGGATACCAGTCCTTAGGGGCCTTCGGTTGTGGGTGATGATCCGGGAAATTTGGTTAAGGAACCGAAGGTTGAGCCGCCGAGTGTTGATGTTGGACGCTAGGATGTGGTGATGGACTACCTTAATTCCGAGGCTACCTTTTAAACTCCTTTCGATTTTTGTGGTCGGCCTGGGTGCCTCTTTAGACCTTTTCTGGCCTCCGCGCTATGTTTTGGATTCATCCTTTGTGCCTTCTTTTATGAACTGCCGGAAGGCTCTTTGTGTAACATAATGGTTAAATTCTCTTGCTTTCTATCGCCTTCGTTGTTCTTTGAATCATCTCGAGGCCTGCTTTACATCGATTTTATTTTTTAAGGTTAGGGCCACGCGGGGTGAAAAAATGGCACTTCCCGTCGCTTTTTACTGTTAATTAATAGAATGGTCGGTGACCAAGGCTGTATGTCGGGTTTTGCCAGTCTCCACTTATCGGGACTTAGGTCTTTAACGGAAGCGTACTGGCTCCACTTTTTGGCCCAAGGGTGCATGTCAGCTTCCACCAGTCTCCACATGTCGGGACTTTTATAGTTTCCTCAATAGACCAACGTGACCGCCTGGTCACGTTGCAGCCTTTGGTTGTGCCGGTTCTCTGGAGAGATTTATTATGGTGCGACGAGCTTGCCTGACTCGTTTTTTTCCGATAAGGTTTGCCCAAGGGTTGGGCAAGGACTCGTGAGCCCTGCCTATTGCCTATCGGGACTTGATTTCTTTGCCCAAGGGTAACGTTGAGGCGTTGATCGGTTCTTACCTGTCAGAACTTATGCCTTGGGTTAGTGTGGTCCATTCTTGATCTTGTAAGACAAGGATAAAAAACGCGGTCCTTTTACTAATTTTTCGTACAATTGGAGGGCCTATACGACCATTTTACAAAGGTACGTACATTTTGTTTTTTCTTTCTTCTTCTTATTTTTGGAGGACCGGGTTAGTGCCTTTCCGGCTCGACCCTCCCCTTCAGCCCGGCTTCTTGGAGCTTTCATGCTCTGCAGCGGGCTTCTTCTTTTTCTTGTCCTCCTTCTTTGTAGTTGTGGTTTTGCCAAGTCTGTCACTGTTCTTTCCTCTCTATATTAGCTTGACCTTCACGCTTTCAACATAACATGTTCTTGCCATTTCTTGATCTCCCTTTACCGTTCCCACATTATCGCTCGGCAAGGGGTACTTCACACATAGATGAGGGTAGGAGACTACTACTAGGAGAGGGTTAAGGGTCGGCCTTCCCATGATCAAGATGTTGGAGGATTGAGCTTGGACAACCATATCCAGTACCACCACAGTTTTTGCATCTTCCTTCTCCCCGAATGTTGTGCGGAGATCCAGATACCCCCAAACTGCCACCTGTTCTCCTGAGAACCCCCCCCCCCCCCCTCCCCCCCCCCCCGGAAGTTGGCGGAATACTTTTTCAGCATGTTGGACGGGAGTTCGAGTTCATCAAAAAACGTCCCATAAATTCCAGCAGTCATCAGTTGTATGGTCGTCCAATCGGTGGTACCTGCTGTAAGAGTCTGGGTTTCTGCCCATCGTTCCAACGAATGCGAATGGTCTTCGCATGGTGCCATCATGCAAAGACTTGTCAATAATGTCTGAGGCCCTTGCGTTCAGTGGGATATACCCTTCGTCTGCTACCGGTCTAGTCGATCGGTTACTTCTCCGATATCCTCTGTCTCTTTCATTGCTTGCTTGAGGCCGAGCGCGTTGTGACTCCGCTTGCTCAACCGTAGATGCTTGCTTCCCTGCCTTTTTTTTCTCTCATCCCAGTGTTGGACTCCTCAGCTTCTATGTGTTTCTCCGCCCTTACGCAGACCTCATCTATTGTTCGAGGCTTTCCAGACGATTAGTGCATCATTGAAAGTTCTGCTCCGTAAGCCTATTATGAAGGAGGTTACGAAGAATTTCTCGTCCGGCTCTTTGTTTGCTACAGTAGTTTTATTGAACCGAACTAGGTAGCTTTTGAGCGGTTCGGTTTGTCCTTGGCGTACATTGAACAAGTCACCCAGGCCTACCTCTTCCTTCTTGTTGGCCGAGAACTGCTGGACGAACCTGCAAGGTCTTCAATTCCGACAACAGACCTCCCTGGGAGCCCCTTGAACCATTTCAGAGCCACTTCTACAAGGGTACCTGCAAACATCTTGCAGCCGATGGCGTCGTTGCTACCGCTGATGAAAATCTACCTTTCGAAGGCATCAATATGGCTCTAGAGGTCCCCAAAGTTGTCATAGTTTCTGATTGTCGGTTCTCTGAACCTAGGTGGAAATGCATGCAGCGAAGTTCTGGTGGCTTCCATCACCTCGGTAAACCTTCCCATATCTACTAGTTGTTGTTGCAACTGTGCTTCCCGCGTTTCTAGGGCTTGAGAGTGCAACTGTTGTTCCTCACTTTTGCGGTGCTGATCCGCATTTTGGGTCTCGAGGAACTGCACTGCATTCATTAGTTCCTCCAGGCGAGGATCCTTAGTGTGCTAAGGTCCATCACATTTGGTGGGGTCGCTAGTTTCATTCCTGGTAGTCACCATTGTGTGGTAGGGATGATTTTTGAAAAGTGGGGAGTGGGAGAAATTTTAACAGGCCCGACGATGGGCGCCAATTTTACGATCTGTTTTTCTGGTTGAGAAAGGACTGAATACGAGTTATTGCATGGAATGTAAATAATAGATATTGAATGAGGGAAATTGAGTTGTTTTGAGTTGGAATTGTCACAATGAGTGTCACAAGGAATGGGGGTTGGAATTGTGACCCTTTTAAAAATTAATCTGAAACAACATAAACAGCTTCACAAGTATTGTTAGACATTGTGTGTGTAAATTCAAAGTTGAGAAAGGTGAGTGAAAACAGTCTTCTTAACTATGATATTGAGTAGAGAATGGTGAGATGAATCTGTCTTCTCAACTATGTTTCTGAGATTAGAAGGGTCAGTTGAAACAGTCTTCTCAACTATGACAGTGAGTAGAGAAGAGTCTGATGAAGCTATCTTCTCAATTATGTTTCTGAGTTGAGAAGGGTCAGTTAGTTCTTTCTTCTCAAAACAACTATCAGTAAAGAGAACGAGATGATTTTCAAAATAGTTTTTCCAAGGTAAGAGATGGTGTTTGAAAATCTTATCTTAAGTGTGAAGTACTTAAGAATAGTGCTTTAAGTTTAGCACTTTGAAAACTCTGAGAAGGGTTGTTAAAACAGTGTTTTTAGAAAAACTGTGTATAGCTGAGAAGGGTCAGCAAAAGCTGTTTTCTCAGTTTTCCAAAAACATTCTCCAGATGGAGAGTTTTAAGCGTAGTGTAAAAATACTAAGAAAAGCAGTAAATAACACAAGTGGTTCACCCAAAACCCTGGGCTACATCCACTCCTCACACCCCGTGAGTATTTCCATTATTTTCCAAATAGTTACAACTTTACAACCAACCTAGGCTTAAAGTTCTCATGGTAGTTTTATTAACACAGCTCTACCTACTGTTTCTTGAGGTAGTTTTCTTCACACAGCTCTAACTACGGTTCTCATACCTAATACAATCCTCCTGATCTAGTAGGTCGATTCTTACACATTTCTCAAACCCGATTGCAATACACGCTACTTGAGAAGATTTCTAACAGGTTTTACATTGTACGGTGTGAGTGTTTTTTGTGGGATTACAAGAGCTTGGTTTAAACATTCTAGATTCAAATGAATCCTAAACAACAAGCTGAAATACATACTCAGAAATTAGAATCCCTAGATTAAAGCATGACTTGAGTATGGGTGAGAGAAGGCTTTTTACTTGAGAAGGATTGGAAGAATTAGATTTCTCTCTCACAAAGAACTTCAGCAATGATCCATGGTTGTATTTATACCCATTGAAGTTGAATTATATGTGTATTAACCACTGGTTAATCAATTAGAGTCGTTGGAGTGGTTTCCCAAGTAAATATAGCCGTTGAGAAAGGTGGACAGCTGTTTCTGCACTTTCTGCAGCACTTTGTGCAGAAGACAACACGCTACAGTTGTCATGAGAAGACAACACATAGTAGCTGTCATGAATCTTCTCTTCTTTGAATATTCTCAACTTTGAGACTTCTGAAGTTGATGCTTCTCAACTTGACTCTTCTCCTCATGACCCTTCTGATCTTGACTCTTCTTATCATGACGATTCTCAACTTGACTTTTCTCATGATGCTTCTAAACTTGACTCTTCCTTTCACGACCCTTCTGATCTAGACTCTCCTTGTCATGATGCTTCTTAACTTGATTGTGAATCTTATCATGTTGACTCTTCTTATGACTCTTCTATTGTTGACTCTTCTCATGATGACTCTTCTCATCATGATTCTTCTTATGATGATTTTTCCATTGATGAATCTTGTAGCGACCGAAAAATCCGGGTGAGGATTCCTCGAAGTTCGAAATGAAGCCGCCACCAAAGTTTAGTTTAAGGGCAAACATTGAAAATCCCTTTGATTTGGGAAGGTATTGGCACCCCACGGCATCCTTCCTAAGAAAGGTTACCTTCTAATTAGTTGTATAAAAGAATGTTAATTTTGAAAATGCTTATTTCACCCTTTTATTCTGAATTAAAAGGACTTAATAAAAATTTTAGTTTGTTGTGCTTGACAGGAGTGGGCCCCCGTTCCTACGTATCTCCCGGTGCAATGGAGAAATCAAAGCTACTTACGTAGTTTTGGGGTAGAAAAAGTTTGTTGGTTGCTGTTTTTTAGTTTAAGGGTTTTGTCCTATTGAGCTGTGCAACTCACTCATCCTAGAACGATGACTAACCCGACTGTACAGTCGACTTAGTCCCCTATTTTCTAAAAATGGAGCTTTTGTAGTTTTTAAAAACAATGGGTTGATGTGCGGTAGTTTGATTTTATTGGAATAGAGATTTTAGGACTCTTGAGTCGTACAACTCATTTATCCTAAAAAGCTAATTAACCCGGTTGTACAACCGACTTAATCCCCTATAATTATTTTGCTAAGTTGGACTCATAACATAAAATGGTAGGTTAAACTCAAGATTTGTATTAGTTAGAAAAAAATAGAACTATGATGTAAATAGTAATAGCAACTATAGTTATTGAAATAAAAATTATTAATCAAGTTAATGATAACAATAATATATAAAAATCACTAAAGGAAGAAAGGGACGTGTGTATACTACATACTTGTCTTTATTAAAAAAAACTTAATAAATAAAATAACAGCTAATCTATACCTATATATAAAGGGAATTCATTTTTTTTGGTGTCAGATTTTTCTGACCAAAATACCCTTATAACTACCCACTAACACTATTTCACTATATTATTATTATTTATTATTTATCTATCAACTCACCAACACATGAAAGCCAAGTATACTACATACTTGCCTTTATTAAAAAAAACTTAATAAATAAAATAACAGCTAATAATAATAAGAGCAATGCTATTTAGTAAGAATAGTTTTTGTAAGAAATGTAAAAAATACACTAGAAGCTAAAATGTAGGCACCAACTAACACCACACACCAAGTGCCTTATTTTGTTTTTCTTACCTTTCTTACATTTGATTTCTCTGCTTCTCTTCTTCTCTCTGTTTAATCTCTATTCTTTGATATTCTCTCTATTTCATCTTCCTATTTTTCCTAATACATTGTATTTTAATTTTTCTCTCTATCTCAAACTCTCAAAAACTCTTCTCTTTTCTCTCAGTTCCCTGGATCTTTCTATTCACAATTTTTTCTCTACCATTTTGTTGCTCTCCGATTTCCTCTCCCCCCAATTGATTTTCTTCTCTTTTTTATAGACTTTTTGAAATGCTAGTGGTTGTTGTGTTTGTTTACGGGTGGGGTGCTATATTCCAAAATGTACAATTTTTGTTTGCAGTGATGGAGCGGCAGCTTTGGAGGCTTGTTGGAGTAAATTGGGAAAAAGTAGGGAGCATGGACGGCAAACAGGAAGGTAGCTCAGTTGGCGAGCTAAGGGACGGGAAGGAGTTGCAAGAAGGAGGTCTAGGGTTCAAACCCCGGAAACTAACATTCCCCCACCCCCACTAACATTTGTTTATCAAAAAAAAAAACATGCCTAGGATGCATTTTATTTTCTTTTGAATTTTTGTAATATAAATTTGTATTTGCTTTGTCCTTTTCTAGTTTTATTTATGTTTGTACCTTTAATATTTTTTGGGTTTCAAATCTTTATGTACATGGACTTTGAGCAATTCTATTTAAAAGAACAAGTACAATTTGTATCTACAATGAGACTAAAATGAAACATAAAAACAAAATTGAAAGGTATTTTTTAATTAGTCGGACAAAATTAGGGTATAACAAATCTTCTCATCACGGCTCTTCTCATGTTTAGTCTTCTTATCATGATTCTTCTCATATGAGTTTTCTCATGTTAACCCTTCTTAACTAATGATCTTTCCCGTCTCTTCCAATGGTGTTTTTCTTTGTATTCCTATCAACCTTCTTATGTCTTCTTTGTATTGTCATTGCTTCAAGTCTTCTCAACACTTATGCTTCTTAAAGGCACATTATGTTCTTGAAAGTAGCTAACATATCCTGTTCTTATATTTCACTCAAGAAGAAACGTTAGTAGCATATGAAATCAAATAGCTTAAGCTTCTCACAGTTGAAGTTTGTTAACCATCAAAACTCAACTAGGATTTTGCCTCAACAATCTCCCCCTTTTTGATGTTTGACAAACTCTTGAGAGATGGATAAAGTTTTTTGATTGTTTTAACATTTTCTGAGGCATTAACAATTAACTCCCCCTGAGAACGTGCCTATATGATTGATAATTAGTTTGAACACATTTCAGATACCAACTAAGAATATGTATTTCATTCAGCTCATAAAAATTCATTAACATGATTGCCAGAATTATGTTCTTAGTATAAACCTAAAATATAAAAACCAAAAAGAAGCATATACTTCTCAACAAAGTAGTATCTATGAACACGGTTTTGACTAAGCATAAAGCATAAAATATAATGTCTATGAACACTGATTTTTCTAAGCATATAGCACACAAAAATCTGTTTTAAGCCCTAAACTCAATCTACTCTTCTCCCCCTTTTGGCACACATCAGAAATGGTGAGGGAGACAAAGACATGAAGCTGCTACTTCAATGGATAAGATCCATCAGAAGAAGAGAAAGTAGTAGGCTTTGGAATATTTGGAAACAGAGGAAATGGAACAAATTCTGGAGTTGAAAGAGTTGTAGTAAGTGTGGTTATACCTTGTTGCAGAATCCAATTCTGATAATGCTCATTTCCAACAGTTTGAGCTCTTTGACCTTGTTGAAGAATTGCTTGACCTTCTAGCACATTCTTCAACAATGTTTTCATCATTCTCATCATCTTTTCCATTTTGGACATGCGAGATAAAAGAGACTTCAGGTTTAGTTGGGCTCTTATCCTTTGGTTCCTCAATAACCTTCCCATGAGCCACACCAGATGGTTGACCCATATTATAGTAGGAGGAATCAAGAGACCCAAACATAGAAGGCATGTCAGATGGGTGAGATTTGTTGTTATGGAAGAGCATTTGTGCCTGAGATGAATCATTTACTGGGACAGGTTCAGGTTAATATACTGGTTTATATTGAAAGAGGTGACGGTGTATCCAGTTTTGAGTGGTGAGGGAATTTCATGCTCCAAGTTGATTGTTCCCAAGAGATGCTCTAAATTATAGGAAGTGATGCTAGACACAGTTGGGATAGGTGATAGATCTTGTGAAGGTGCTGTGGTCAATGGTAGCACCTGTGGTGAGAAGGGTGGAACTGAGAAGGTTAGTGTTACGATAGGAGAGAAAGGTAGAAGAGTTGAGATTCGTTCATTGAACAGATATGGAAACGGGGTTTGAACAATTGGTGAGGAATTACTTTTTTGGTAAAACTCCCCATGAGGTGATGCTGGGATGATTTGGGTTATTGATTCAGATATGACAGCATCATCATGCTTTTCTTCAGCAGAAGCATCCTTCTCAGCAATTTCTTGAACCTTCTTTGGTTCTTCTTCATTCTTCTCTTCTTCAGCTTCTTGAATGGGTTCTTTTGTGGCTTCATTACCAATTCCTTTACAGGGAATGTCCAATGGTGTAATTTTTGGAAGCACCTTAGTCTTATCAGAACCATTCTCACCAAAAGAATTGAGGTGGAGTTCCTCAGTCTTCTCTACCAGCAACCTTCTCTGGTGTTTTGAATCCTTCTTCCTCAACATTTGCATTAGGAGATTCTTTCAACCATTAGCACTAGATTGCTAGTGGCTTCTTAATCATTCATTTTCCAAATTCTCCTTTCTTTATGTAAACCCTTAAAGGTACTGCTTTCATGAATTTGGGGGATATGGAGGAGGTTCTAGAGCTTTCTTGTTCATTAGTTGGGGTCTTCCCATCATCAAAATCTTCTGATGCGTCTTTCTCTATAGTGAGACCCTCCTCTTGAGATATCCTTTCTTCCTCCGAAGCATTCTTCTCTATAGAGGCTTTCTTCTCAGCATTTTCTTCTTTGTCCTGAACCTTCTTAGAACCATGCTCTTGTTCTTCTTGACCCTTCTCAGGGTCAATGTCCATCTAGTGACCTTTCTCTAGTTCATCATCCTTCCCTTGGACCTTTTGTGGGTCATTTCTCCTCTTGAGTTTCTTCTCCCTTCTTGCTTCAGCAAGCTTTTCTTCAATATTTCCTTCTCCAGACACATCAGACAACCTTCTTGTCTTCTATTACTTCTTCTTCTTTCCTTTCTTTTCCTATGCTGGTGTGGAAGTCTCTATTCCCATGAGTTTGAGGTTCTTCACTTTGAATGCCTTCTTTTCTATAGATCCTTCAACATGTGGAATGGAAACTTTGAAGTGGTTGAAGACTCTAGACAATGTCATTCCATATGGCAATGAAATGGAAGCTCTACCAGCCCTAATAGCATTGATTATATGATGGATCGTGAGGAATGGAAGGCTAATAGGAATGTCTTTAAAGAGATGGTATAGCAGATTAGAATCACCTATTGTGATTTTCTCAAATGACCCTACTCTAGGCTAAAGGTTATGAGTACAGATGTGGTGCAGGATGCTAGTGAGCTCTTTGAGGTTTGGTGAGTTCACAGGAAAGTCCTTGAGGAGGGTGGTCTTGTATTCTTCTACTGTGCTACCAACCTTCTCATACCATGAGTTTTTATTAATCTTCACTCCTTCATCTTGTAGATTAAGAGCCTTCCCAAGAGTTTCTAAGGAGACCTCATTGTCAACATTGTTGATTGAGGTTGCTATCCTTAAAGGCTCATGCTTGATGGTGGGATTTTCATAGAACTCTCTTACTCTTTCTTTGTAGACCAAGTCTTCAAGAGTGGTGAAATCAACCCATATCTGTTGAGTGAGATAGGATGTGACATTCCATCCACATTTCTCGATGCCATCAAGATAGTAGATGGTTCCAAATACAATGGGTATTGACACCCATTTTGATCTTTGTAGTTCCTTACACTTTCTACTAGCTCAACCCTTCTTAATGTCCTTTCTATGAAAAATGTCAACCTTCTTGCTCTTTTCATCAACCACTTTCATCTTTTTTATTTCACGTTTGAGCTCTGTTTTTGGTCGTGGATATGGGAATTCCTTTTCTAAGTCAATTGTACTTTTCTTTGCAATGAAGATTCAGTGGTGGTGGTGGTCTTAGATGAAGTACATACTTCACTCTCAGTGAAAATTTAGGATTACCACTAGGAGCGTGCTTAGTCTTTGCAGGTCGCGACTTCAAAGGAAAAACAGAGGTGGGAACTTAAGCAGGAGACGATGAAGATATTACAGAGTTTGGGGAAGCCATTTCTGGTTCTGAAGGTTGTGAATGAGGTTTTGGTTCAGTAGGAGCAGGATCAAGATTCTTTGTTCTTGCTATTGAATGTTTGGAGATTTGAGAGGGAATGAGAGAGTAATGTTTTAATTACTTTGAAATGGTTATTTAACCAACAGTTGGAAGTGTTATACTATAGGTTGTAACCATTGTTTGAAGTGATTGATTTCGATGAGAGAGGGGGCGAAAGAAGAGAGCCGTTGGGCAACAACTAGGTACCTATTTTTTTTAAAGACATCTACAAAAGCAATAAAAAATCAATAAACCACATGAAGAAACAACTAAAATGCACATAATTACTAAAGTCAATGTGTGTCACAAGGAATGAGGGTTGGAATTGTGACCCTTTTACAAATTAATCTGAAACAACAAAAACAGCTTCAAAAGTATTGTTAGACATTGTGTGTGTAAATGCAAAGTTGAGAAAGGTGAGTGAAAACAGTCTTCTTAACTATGATATTGAGTAGAGAATGGTGAGATGAATCTGTCTTCTCAACTATGTTTCTGAGATGAGAAGGGTCAGTTGAAATAGTGTTCTCAACTGTGACAGTGAGTAGAGAAGAGTGAGATGAAGTTGTCTTCTCAACTATGTTTCTGAGTTGAGAAGGGTCAGTTAGTTCTATCGTCTCAAAACAACTATCAGTAAAGAGAACGAGATGATTTTCAAAATAGCTTTTCCAAGGTAAGAAATAGTGTTTGAAAATCTTATCTTAAGTGTGAAGTAATTAAGAATAGTGCTTTAAGTTTACCATTTTGAAAACTTTGAGAAGGGTTGTAAAAACAGTGTTTTTAGAAAAATTGTGTGTGAGCTGAGAAGGGTCAGCAAAAGTTGTTTTCTCAGTTTTCTAAAAACCTTCTCCAGATGGAGAGTATTAAGCGTAGTGTAAAACAACTTAGAAAAGCAGTAAATAACACAATGATGTATAGTGGTTCACCCAAAACCCTGGGTTACATCCACTCCTCACACCCCGTGAGTATTTTCACTATTTTCCAAAAAGTTACAACTTTACAACCAACCTAGGCTTAAAGTTCTCATGGTAGTTTTCTTAACACAGTTCTACCTACTATTTCTTGTGGTAGTTTTCTTCACAAAGCTCTACCTACTGTTCTCACACCTAATACAATCCTCCTAATCTATTAGGTGGATTCTTACACACTTCTCAAACCTTATAGCAATACACGCTACTTGAGAAGATTTCTAACAAGTTTTACAATGTATGGTTTGGGAGTTCTTTATGGGATAGATTCAAATGAATCTTAAACAACCACTACAACAGAAATAGGCCAACAGGGGCACTTTTTTTTATCCATCAGGGGCGCTTTCGGGCGCCCCTGAATCTGGCGCTCCTGATGCCAACCCCACAATCAGGAGCGCTCGTAAAAAGTGCCCCTGTTGGTCTTAGTGCCTCAGACCAACAGGTGCGCTTCTAAAAAGCGCCCCTGATTGCTTTTTTTAAAAAAAGAATTTCCTGTTTCTGGTGTATCTTATAGTTTGCAACACATCCCTACTCTCATTTTCATCAACCAACAACAACTAATATCAAACACCTTGCCTGCATACCCAAAATGCCACATTCAGGGAGAAGCTATTGTTCTCATCATTGTAATAATAAAAGAACAAACACACAATAATACAAAAGCAAAATCCCAGAATATATCATACTATAATAAGCAACAAAAAGCACATACCAGAAAGTAGAAAGTAGAGAAACCCTAACATTTTAAATTGCACAGTCATGGGAACGTACCAGAAAAAGGCAACAGCTCCGACGGAACAGGCAGCAGTGTCGATGACGGCGTGGTTGTTGACGGCGATGACAGTGGAATGGGCGTTTGACGGTGTGGTTATTAACTCGTTCACTGTTTCTGTTTCGCGTAAGGGTTTGCGTGAGAGAGACTGAGTTTTGTAAATGAGAAGAAACTGAGAAGAGGGAGAGTGTGAGAGAACAGGGTTTCAGGTAAGAGAGATTGAGAGACTGAGAGTGAGAAGGAAAGAGTTGGTCAAAAAAAAGAAGAGGGAAAGAGACGAGTACTGAGAGTGAGAGGGAGTATGAAACGGAAATATTAGAATATTAGGCATCAGGGGCGCTTTTTAAAAGCGCCCCTGATGCTCAAAACACGGAGGGCCTTTAAGGGCGCTTCCTAAAAAAGCTCCCCTAAAGGCCCTCCGTGTTTTGAGCATCAGGGGCGCTTTTAAAAAGCGCCCCTGATGTCCAAAATACGAAGGGCCTTTAGGGGCACTTTTTATAAAGCGCCCCTGATGCCTAATATACGGAGGGCCTTATTTTGGGCATCAGGGGCACTTTTTAGAAAGCGCCCTTGAAGGACCTCCGTATTTTGGGCTTCAGGGGCGCTTTTTAAAAAACGCCCCTAATGGGTACACCCTTTTTTAACAATTCTGTTGTAGTGAACAAGCTGAAATACATACTCAGAAAACAAAAGGATGGGAAGAATTAGATTTCTCTCTCACAAAGAACTTCAGCAATGATCCCTGGTGGTATTTATAGCCATTGAGCTTGAATTATATGTGTATTAACCATTGGTTAATCATTTAGAGTCGTTGGAGTGGTTTCCCAAGTAAACATAGCCGTTGAGAAAGGTGAACAGCTGTTTCTGCAGTTTCTGTAGCACTTTCTGCAGAAGACAGCACACTACAGCTGTCATGAGAAGACAGCACATTGCAGCTGTCATGACTCTTCTCTTCTTTGAATCTTCTCAACTTTGAGTCTCCTCAAGTTGATGCTTCTCAACATGACTCTTCTCATCATGACCCTTCTGATCTTGACTCTTCTTATCATGACGCTTCTCAACTTGACTCTTCTCATGATGCTTCTAAACTTGACTCTTCTTATCATGACCCTTCTGATCTAGACTCTCCTTGTCATGATGCTTCTCAACTTGACTGTGAATCTTATCATGTTGACTCTTCTCATGACTCTTCTATTGTTGACTCTTCTCATGATGATTCTTCTTACGATGACTTTTCCATTGATGAATCTTCTCATTACAGCTCTTCTCATGTTGAGTCTTCTTATCATGATTCTTCTCATATTGACTCTTCCAAGGGTGTATTTCTTTGTATTTCTATCAACCTTCTTATGGCTTCTTTGTATTATCATTGCATCAAGTCTTCTCAACACTTCTGCTTCATAAATGCAAATTATCTTCTTGAGAGTAGCTAACATATCCTGTTCTTATATTTCACTCAAGAAGAAACTTTAGTAGCATATGAAATCAGATAACTTAAGCTTCTCACATTTGGAGTTTGTTAACCATCAAAACTCAACTGGAATTTTGCCTCAACAATTACAATTAATGGCCGAGTTGGCCGTTACAGACAGGTTGGAGGGAAATCAAAATTATTTCCCACTGATTATGCTTCATTCCTTTCTGGAAGAGGTACAGGCGAGATATTTCTGGCTGATCGGTCTGTCTTCAAGGAAGGTCCTTTGAGAGTCAAGCGGATGAAGGAACCGGCTGGTCCGGATGGGAATAAGACTCAACTAGAATAGAAAGCCCTAGACTTATGAGGATTAACTTTAAGGGCAGCTCTAAAATTAGATAATAACTCACCACCTTTATAGTTTGACTTTTTTCTATATGTATTGGCTAGTGTTCAAACTTAAGACTAAATGGTTAAAAGATCTAAGTATCTATCACTTGGGCCACATTATGTTAGTAAAAGAACATTAAAAAGAGAAAACAGAAATGGTTAAATATAACAATAATAATAATAATAATAATATATAATAATAATAATAATAATAGGCAAAATTACAGCAGAGGACCTTTAACTTATTTATTTGTAACAAGTAGGACCTTTAAGTTTTTTTTGTAACAAATAGGACCTTTAAGTTACCTAACGTTGACACCGTTAACCTTTTAGTAAACTTCCGTTCCAAAAAAGCTTAGGTGGTGTTAACGTTGCTTAGCTGTCTTACTTTGCTGACTTGGATATTAATTTGATTTAGCAATTATAAAAAACAAATAATTGCAATTAACAAATATGAAATAAAAAGAAAGAATAAAAATAAAAGGAAATGGAATTAACAAATATCAAATAGAAACAGAGAAGAAGTTGAACTATTTGTTTTCTGAAATAGAAACAGAGAAGAAGATACAATAGTTCCTTGGTGAAAACGAAGAAGAAGAAGAAGCGTTAACGAAGAAGAAGTGAAAATGAAGAAGAAGAAAACGAAAATGAAGGTTGGGCTTCTGGGTTCGCAAACGAAGAAGAAGAAGATGGAAAACAAAAACGAAGGAAACGAAGATTGAAGTTTCTGGGTTTCTGGGTTTCTGTGTTCGAAAACGAAGAAGAAGAAGAAGAAGATTCTAGGTTTCTGGGTTGGCAAGTTTTTAAAGTGTAACAAACAAGACCTTTAAGTTTATTTCAGTGAACAATTAAAACCTTACTGCATAATACCACATTACTGCTGTGTAGAATGAAATTCAACAGAAATCTCAAATCATTAAAATGATGAGTTAACATTAACATAATAGAAGTTAAGGATTACAATATGACAAAAGTATTGATTCTTACAAGTTACAACAAAACACATACTAAAAGTCCAAACATTAACCATAATCACCATTTGTTCACCAAAATACACATCAAAGTTACACAAATCAGAACCAAAAACATTACAACAAATGGGGTTGCACTCGAATTGAAGGATTGAGAGTTCTAGCTTCGTGAATTTGATCCATTTGTACGGTATGAAGGCATTGATGGAAGAATTGGGATTCTGGTTCATTTAGGGTTTCAGATTGGGAATTGGGGGTTTAAATGGAGAAGAAGACATTTTTGGGTATTTATTTAAATGTTAAATAAAATTAATATCCAAGTCAGCAACGTAACTGACACCTAAGCAACGTTAACGCCACCTCAACATTTTTGGAACGGAAGTTCAGAAAAAGGTTAACGGTGTCAACGTTAGGTAACTTAAAGGTCTTGTTTGTTACAAAAAAAACTTAAAGGTTCTACTTGTTATAAATAAATAAGTTAAAGGTCCTCTGCTGTAATTTTGCCATAATAATAATATGTTATAATTTGATAATTTGATTTTGCATTTGAAATAGACAGACATTTTCTTCATTACAAGGCACAATTTGATAAATTAATTTGTCATCGTTGAAAGTTGAGAGGTGAAAAATAATTGCTATTAATAGACCAAAAACTCAACCAGACAATCAAAAAAGGAAAAAAGTCATATTTAGTAAGGATTTGATTACCTTTTTTGTGGTGTTGACGCTTCCCTAGTGGGGGACCAGCCGAGGCCTCAATGGAAGTAAGTTCTGAGGTGACTAGCTTAGGGTCCATGGTTGGGAAGGCGAAATAACAAAAAAGATAAAAGGTCAATAAAACCTAATAGGCCGAGGTAGCTGATTTCTGGGTACAGAAACTATAAGATCCGCTGGAAGGATTCAAGGCTCTCGTTAGAAAATTCAAACGCTCACCCGAAACTTTGTTGTCGGGACAGAGAAAAAGCTGCAGAGAAAAAGCACAAGGTAACAAATAGGAAGCGGTCCTCTCTATTATAATGGGCAAAGGAACACCAACTAAATGAAGTGAAACTACCATAACCCTAATTTGCAATGATGACATTCGCACAAAAAACAAGGCAGCGCAGACATTGTCATAATAACATGACTCTTCAATCGATGATGGCAGAACAAACATCGCCAATCCCATCAACGAAAGACAAAAATCGTCACGAGCATTACATGATCATGATCCAAATTTATTGCCTCGAAACATAAGTCGATTGGGGACAGTGTGACCGACTTCAATTGTCCGCCATGACAACGTTGGGGGACAACTTGTTTGGCCTATATGTTGCCTCAGATAAGTACACGACCAACCCAACGACTTTGCCAATCATTGAGTACACTTACGCAATTCCCATCACACGACCAAAACACAATCTCCGTCTCACTTGTATGAAATTCCCCAACAACTTGTTTTTCTACGCAGCAAGCCTTCCTGGGAGCTTATCCAAGATGAAATTGAAATCAGCATGCTTTACTCTACTTTTTAGCATAGGAAATCTAAGGTACTTAATTATCCAAGCAAGTGCAACTTCTACTGGATTGACAGAAGCTAAATTGTCAATTTTAGCTCTTTGGACTCAACTAGAATAGAAAGCCCTAGACTATATGAAGCTTAACTTTAAGGCCAGGTCAAAAATTAGAAAATAACTCACTACCTTTTTAGTTTGACATTGTTTTTAAACCAACGAATCCTTCACGACGACTATGGAGTCTAATCCTTCGAGGATTTGATAGACAGACATTTTCTTCATTACAAGCCATAAATTGATAATTTAATTTGTCGTGGTTGAAAGTTGAGAGGTGAAAAATGATTGCTATTAATAGACTTAAAACTCAACCAGACAATCAGAAAAGGAAAAAAGTCATATTTAGTAAGGATTTGATTACCTTTTTTGTGGTGTTGAAGCTTCTCCATTCCACTATAAAAACATTGGAAGCAAACTCATCTAAGAGAAGTACAAGCAGAAAACCAGATAGTGAAAAGTATTCAAAAATATTGTTGCACACCTTGAAAAATATCTTCTGCACCCAAGATCTTAGTTTTGCTCCAAAGTCGTAGTTTTGCACCACTCCAATGCACCACACACGACCACTCATCCTGAAAAATATTTGTTAATGCTTTTTAGTTGGTATTTTGTGTTAGTGCTATTTATATTTTTTTGATAAACAAATTTATTTAGGGGAGTACAATGGGTACACCAACCCTTACATCGTATGTGAGGCATCGTTAAAACCTCCCGGACCAATTTTATTATATAGTGCTATTTATATTAATTTGTATTTTCTATTAGTACTATTTAATTTATTTTTATTATGTCTGTCTATTTAATTTGAATATGTTCTTGTATTTTGTGAATATGTTGATTCTCTTAGCACTATTTATTTTATGTTTAGGAACTTGGTAGTGCTATTTAATTTGTGTTGATTCAGTGCAACACAAGGTGTGAACTTGTTAAGTTTTACATCTATTACATTTCTAGTGATGTATGTGTTTGAAAAACTTTGCACACTCTGCCCGGGGTCCTGGGTCAGCCACTGCCCACAAAGCACCCTGAACATCATATTGTAACTTGCACTGTCTTCTCAAGTTACGTGTGTTGCTATAGGTAGTGATAAGACACTAAGAAGCTGCCTAATAGACCAAAGTATTGTATTAGGTGTGGAACAATAGGTACAACTGTATTAAGGAAACTACCAAGAAAAATTTTAGCCTAGGTTTTTTGTAAAGTGTGAATTATTTGGGAAATATTGGAAATACACATCATATTAGCCTAGGTTTTTTTGTAAAGTGTGAATTATTTGAGAAATAGTGGCAATACTCACTAGGTAGGAGGTGTGGATGCAACCTTGAGATTTTGGGTGAACCACTATACATCTTTGTGTCACTTACTACTTTTCTAAGTATTATTTACATTGCATTTAAAACTCTCTATTTAGAGAAGATTTTGAAAAACTGAAAAGATTGCTCTACAAAAGCTTCTTAGCTTTATTTAGTTTTCATTACATCACTATTTTGCAATCCTTCTCTAGCTTTAAAAGAAGCTAAGTCTAAATTTCCTTTTTTATTTATAATATTATTTGAGAGGAATATCTTTTAAACACACACTATCATATGATTTAAAGAACTTATTTGTGAAAATATCTTATACTTTTTACTATTAACTGTCTTGAGAAGAATGTCTCTAATGACCCTTCTCAACTACGATTATAGTTGAGAAGAATGTTTCACCTCACTCTACACAATACAATATTTTTTCTAACAATGTCTAACATTCTTTGTGAAGTTATTTACATTGTTTCAAGTTAATTTTAAAATGGTCGCAATTCCAACCACTTTTTTTGTGACACCTATTAACTTCATTTGAGGGGCCTCAGACTCCAACACATGTTATAGTTGCTCAATGCTACGCTCTCCTTGTGGTGAGGCCATACAAATTCGGTTGTGAACAATTTGCAGGAGGTTTCCTAGTTTAAGCCACCTCGAGGTTGGTTTTTTCTCAATGTGGATGGTAGTGCAATAACTAATCTGGGATTGTCAGGGTATGGTGGCCTTGTTCATGACTCAGACGGTGTGTTCCAAATTCAGCTTTAATGGGATTGTCGAAGTTTCATATATTTTACACGCAGAGATTGCGACACTTGTGCCTGGGATGGAGCTCAGCTGGGATAGGGGTTACCGTAAAGTCAAGTTGGAATGATTTATTTTTTGACTTGACGGGGAAGCCCTACTCCAAATAAATTGGGGCAACCACGAAATTTGCATTAAATAAGTATGTATAGAATTGAGGACGTATTTAGCCAAAGTAATACAAAGTTCAACAACTTGTTTTTCTAGGCAGCAAGCCTTCCTGGGAGCTTATCCAAGATGAAATTGAAATCAGAATGCTTTACTCTACTTTATAGCATAGGAAATCTAAGGTACTTAATTATCCAAGCTAGTGCAACTTCTACTGGATTGACAGTAGCTAAATTGTCAATTTTAGCTCTTTGGACTCAACTAGAATAGAAAGCCCTAGACTATAAGAAGATTAACTTTAAGGCCAGGTCAAAAATTAGAAAATAACTCACTACCTTTCTAGTTTGACATTTTTTTTAAACCAACGAATCCTTCACGACGACTATGGAGTCTAATCCTTCGAGGATTTGATATACAGACATTTTCTTCATTACAAGCCATAAATTGATAATTTAATTTGTCGTGGTTGAAAGTTGAGAGGTGAAAAATGATTGCTATTAATAGACCTAAAACTCAACCAGACAATCCGAAAAGGAAAAAAGTCATATTTAGTAAGGATTTGATTACCTTTTTTGTGGTGTTGAAGCTTCTCCATTCCACTATAAAAACATTGGAAGCAAACTCATCTAAGAGAAGTACAAGAAGAAAACCAGATAGTGAAAAGTATTCAAAAATGAAGTTCAGTATCGCAATCATTGTTTCATTCCTCTTTCTAGCTGACTTTGCTTCAGCTCAACCTGGGGTCCTTGACATATCAAAATTTGGTGGATCACCAAATGGAGACATAACTCTGGTACTATTCTATTTGATTTGGCATTGAAATTTTATGTGTGAAACTCTTTTTTTTTTTTTAATATCAGAAAAAGTGAAATTACAACAAAAAAATGATTCATTGATAATTTGACATTTTATATTGTATTGTTTTGTTTTTGTTCTAATTGATTTGTGTTTAATTTGAAGGCATTCACAAATGCTTGGAAGGAAGCATGTGCATCACCAAGTGCAGTGAAAATTGTGATTCCTGCTAACACATACAAGATGAATGCAATAGATGTTAAGGGTCCTTGTAAGTCACCTATTGAAGTTCAAGTTGATGGCACAATTCAAGCACCTCCAAACCCAGCTGATCTCAAAGATGCTGTTCAATGGTTCAAGGTTGGATATATGAACTCTTTCACCTTATCAGGCAAAGGTATTTTTGATGGTCAAGGTGCTACTGCTTGGAAACAAGGGTCAGGAGCTTGGAATAAAGGGTCAGCCAAGAAACTCCCCAGCATGGTAAATATTTATTGAAATAATTCCAACCTATTTTATTTATTTATTTTAGTCATTGTAATTTTTAAAATATATTTTTTAAGCATTTCAATGCTAATAACTAAAATGTAGTGTACCATTCATTTCTAACATTGTATTCTTCCCAATGCAAACAGAATTTCGGTTTCAATTTCATCAACAATTCAATCGTCCAAGGAATAACATCAAAGGACAGCAAACACTTCCATGTAAATGTATTAAGTTGCCACAATTTTACATTTGATGGATTCACAATTACTGCACCAGCAGATAGTACCAACACAGATGGAATCCACATAGCAAGATCAACAGATGTGACAGTGATTAACACAAACATTGGAACCGGAGATGACTGTGTTTCATTAGGTGATGGTAGCACTAATATTAGAGTGCAAAATGTTAATTGTGGACCTGGTCATGGTATTAGTGTTGGAAGCCTTGGAAAGTTCACAACTGAAGAAAATATACAAGGCTTTTTTGTTAAGAATTGTACTTTGACAAATACTGATAATGGTGTTAGGATTAAGACCTGGCCAAATGAGCCTGGAACTATTACTGTTACTGATGTGCATTTTGAAGATATTACTATGGTTAATGTTAGGAACCCTGTCATCATTGACCAAGAATATTGTCCATGGAACCAATGCTCCAAACAGGTATATATTTCATTTCTCAAAGTTTACACCATTAATAAACTTGTTATTTATTTAGTATTACTAACTTTTGTCCATTTCTTGCATGCTTTGATGAATGGCTAAAGAATCCATCAAAGATAAAGATAAGCAAGGTTTCATTCAAGAACATAAAGGGAACTTCAGGAACACAAGAAGGGGTGACTCTTATTTGTAGCAGTGGTGTACCATGTGAGGCTGTGGAGATAATTGATGTTGATCTCACATTCAATGGAGCACCAGCCATAGCTAAATGTAAGAATGTCAAGCCCACAATATCGGGAAAAGCTCCTACATGCCAACCGTTGCCCTAGATATCATATTTGATGGTTTTGTATCTTAATTTTCCTTGATGAGTTGAAAGCCATCCCCATAATGCGTGGATGTTAATTAGTAGTAGCATAGTAGCCTCTTGGCAGTGTGAGCATGTAACAATTTTGTTATTGTTTGAAATACTTGAGATTATGTTTCGTGAAACATTATCATGAAATGGAACTGCAAGTCAATGTTATATTTTAATTGTGTGTTTTATGTTACCCTTGTCTATGTCTATATCTATCTATCTATCTATATCGATATCTATATACCGCACAAATGTAGAAAAACTCTTTTAGGAAATATTCAATTTGTGAACACCCTATTGGCTACTCCAAAACGTGTTGCCCATGTGTCACATCTCTATTGGTTCACCTAAAATTACTTTAAGTTTACTTTAAGTTCCTGACAATTTAAAAAGCGCTAATTCAAAATCAAAATTTATAATAAAATTCGATAACTATCCTTAACAAAATTAATTTCTCTACATTTTATTCTAATTATATTCTCTGGGATTTTTTCTCTAAATGGAAACGAAGTAGTCATGCAAACAAAGTTAGGGGCGCTGAATGTTTGTATACATAAATGAGTCTAAAGACATTTTTCCTCTCTCACCTAATTGAAACTTTCTGCACAATCTTCTCCCCCGCAATAAATACGAATAGTATAACACTCACAATTAGAATTATAATTGAATTGTACTGACTGCAAGTCTCGTTTTGGTACTAGGCTGAGATGGTCACCAAGCTGAGTAGCTAGGTTGCTCCAAGTTGTGGCCAAGATGCTCCTGCTCGTGTTGATCCGACGAGGGGTGTGGTACCTGCACACACTCTGATGGTTAACCCAGCACAAGGAATAGGTGATGTGAATCAATAAATGCGTACATGAAAGGCTGATGGGACAACACTTTTATAGGGAATAATGTCATTATGTGGCTTGTTGTAACAAGAGGAACGTGCGCTAATAGGGAGGCGTTTGAACCGTCTGATGAGGAGAGTGCATCAGAGGCGTTTGTTTATTTGGATCGTGAGCTTAGATGATTTTGGCCTAATTATGTGGCTGATCCAGAACAAGAGTCAATCATGTTGACAAAAAAATACGAATAAATCACATCATTTTAATCTCATTTGTAGACTCATACGATCTCTCTATCTCTATCGCTCTCTTTCTTCAACTCTCCCTCCCTATACGTACAATAGCAATAATGGTGAGATATCTTTTATGGCAAATCAGAGATGAAATGATAGGCTTTAGAGTTGGCGAAAATAACATTGATTTAGCGGTGATAATTCACACGCGCGAGCTCGAGGAAATGAGAGGAAGTTTGAAGCAAAGCAAAATGGCGAGTCAGCTGTGGCATGTAGCGCTTTGATTTAAGGTTACATTTTTCTCTTCTTTTCAATATTCTTTTGCATCTTGGATGGTGCTTTTCATTCCCTTATATTTGATATTCTTGTTGTTAAGCTTCTCTTCTTTTTGATGTTATTTTTCACCCTTTTTATGGTAGGATTTTGTTTTGTTCTTCTAGGAATTTTTTGGCCTCTTTATGTTCTTGCTGTGACCCTTCAGCCCGTACCAGAAATTGGATATTAGCAAGTCATGGAAACTTAAGGATTTTGATTGTACTAACATTTGTTATGGTTAGGTGATGATATTGTTAATTTGTATATTAAGTCTTTACTTTATGATATATGATCGTGAAATGCTCCAAGTAACTAAGTTTTGTTTTGATTATTGTGCAAATGTGATAATGGATAAATTGTGTTTCATTGTTTTGAATAAAAATATGGTATGTGGTTGGGTTACTATTAGTTTTTAATTGAGTGTAAGAGAAAGGGGGTGTAAGTGTTGAGTCTCTATAGGGGCTCTGGTAGGGTTTTAAATCTCTGCGCTCTGATAGCCCTAAGGGTCTTTTACAGATCCTGTCATGGGGCCCGACAATATTTCCATTGCATCAGCCAGAAAGCTTCTACATCCCACAGTCACTAAATGTGATGGCTACTAATCAATCTGTGGTGCCTTTGGCAAACAATCTACAATTGGTAGACTTGTTGTAGATTCTGCAGAGCGCAGATGTCGTGAACTATGCTACCCAACCAGCAATCGAGTGCATTAAACGCAGCCTGTGTCCCAGAGCCTCGAATTTTGCCAACCATGAACCTATGATGCTTGACTTGGATCCACACGTCGCACTTTCTACCAACCTCACAGTTCTGTCTCTCTCACAGGTGTGTGACAAGATGCAGCTATTTGCAGTCGCTGCGATGCGTATTACAGTCGATGCGGCGTGAAATAATTTTATTTTCGCACAAATTTTTTTTAAAAAATCATATAATATTTGCAATTCTTTATATATCTTTTATTTCATTCATTTTTAAGACAATAGATCATTAATAGCTTAATAAGTAAAAACTTTATGCCTATTAAAATAATTTATGTGAGCACCAAACTCAAATGAAAATTCTATAATTATCGTAAATCTTTCTCTAACTTTTATTTATAATATTTTATGATTTTTTACTCATTTCAATTAATAATGTGAAAAAAAGGAAAAATAAAATACTAAAATAGTTGTCATTTACAAGATAGCGCGTTTACCAAAGTAATCTGGAACCTTCTTTTTTCCCCGATTGTCAAAATGTGCAAAGGTATGGTTAAGCCACAACCACATCACTCAAACGGCGATGAAGCAAAATTCAAATCGTGGTTGAGCCACAACACAACCTCTGAAATTGGGATGAAGCAAAATAAAATGAAGAGGATGCAACGAAGGTGGCTCAAGGAAAGGAGTTTTCGGCGGTTTGCTTCGAAGGTAGGAAGCAGAACAAAGTTGTAGCTGTACAAGAAGAAGGCGTTGCAACGGTGCTAGCGCCATGGAAATACCACCAAAGTTACTGGAAATATCTCCCCCAGTGTTCTTTTTGTTAGAGACAGGCTAGTTGCGGAGTGTTGCGGCCAATTGCGGGTGCAACGTCCGTTGTGATGCGGTGAAACATGTGAATGTGACTCACACCGCAATTGCGGCTTGATGCCGATGCGGAGGGCGCCGCAACAGCAATATTGCGGCCGCAACAGCTGTTGTGGACCACAATTTGAAACCCTGATCCTCATCTCATTTCATCTCTAATTTTGAAAGTCCTCTTCCGAAAAGCTAAAGAAAATAGAGTTTGAAGAACTTCTCTACTACCTCTTCATTAGCCATTTGCATGTTAATGGGAGTCTAGGAATAGAAGTTTGGATACATGCATGTGAGGATGGGAGCTTTTTGGGGGAATTAGAGAAGTTGTTTTTGGTTTACAAGCTTCAAAGAAATGATCTTGAGTTCAACTTTGTTGATTTGGAATCATTGGAAGTCTTTGGTTTTGTTGACACTCCATCTCATTGCTATTCTGAATTTGGTCTCAACTTGTGAGTTCCTTACTCCTCACCCATTTCCCTTTAGACAAATTAGGGTTTATAAATGCCTAACTATTGCTTGAGCTATGATTTATTGAATTGCATGCTCATATGTTGTAAGTTGATATGTTAAAGTTGTATGAGTTGTTAAATTGGTAATAATGGTTGTATGTTTGATGTCATGCTTCAATGTGTAATATATGTTCACTTGTATGATATAGAAACTGATGATAAGTAAATAATGATTGATGAAATACATGTGTTGCATGGTGTGAGTTGTTTGTAATGAATGATGTTGCTGTGGTCAATGAGTCAGCTGAAGTTGATGTGGTGAACCAGCTGGACACATCAGTGCCAAGTCAACAAGCTGGACTGGAGTAGAAACGTGTCAGCAATAGGGCGCATAAGGAGAGTATCAAATTGAAAGACTTAGTACTTAAGTAGTGGGAATACTGGGAATGGGGTATTGATGATTCTGTTGAGATTTACTTTCTCTCTCTGGACTCACTCTATTCTGTCTGTACCTTCTTCTTCCCTAAGAAATTGTACTGAATATTGATTTACACTGAATACAATATCACTACATGTTATCCCCATTTTAGTTTGTGCTTGTTAATTTGAAGTACTATTACAATGGTGCTTTCATCAACCTCCTGCAATGGCAGAGAATACACGCTTCACTATAACAAAAAGTAGTTTAAGCAACGGCAGAAAACTGTGGCCAAAAGTGAAAAAACCGTGGCCTAAACTTTAAGCCACGGTTTGGCCACAGTTTTTGAGGCGCTGTCTAGGTGGTCGTCGCCTATTCCTTTAAGCCACGGTTTTTTCAGAATAGGCCACGAAATATAAAAAACCGTGGCTAGAGTTATGAAATTAGGCCACGGTTTCTTGGCCTAGTTTCCAGCCACGGTTTTCGATTGGCCACACATAAATAACTGTGGCCTATAAGTTTAAGCCACGATTTTTGATTGGCCACACATAAATAATTGTGGCCTATAAGTTTAAGCCATAATGCACAGACAATACTTTTGGTGTTTAAAATTTAGAAACAATTTGGTAAAAAAAGGGGGAATAATAGAATAACTATATAATCAAAATACTTTAATTATATATCAAATCCAAGAAATATACATTAATGAGTCTCCTCAAATTCAATAAAAAAAAATATCAAACACAAATACAATCTCTCATGCTTGTCATTTACATCACCATCCTACATCTCAACCATAATCTAGCCTTCTCAAATCAAAAACAAAAAAAATCTACGAAAAATAATCCGCCAAGCTTGTCATTTGCATCAATCTTCTATATCGTGAGGTCCTCACGGTGAGGATAATCTTGCCCATTCCAAGCTGTAAGCATTTTTTAACAGAATTAAAACATAAAAAAAGTGTAAAACGCACAAATTTTTAGAATTAATGTGATTATTCAAGCAATACCTTTTTTAATTGCAAAGATATCAAAGTCACCAAATGTATGATACACGTCAAAGCCTGCAATTGAAAGAAATAGAATTACAACCTGCCAAGAAGTTTATTTCAACAAGACCAACAGATCAAATTAATAATGAGTTTCATAAAAAGAGATGCCCTTAACAAACCTACTCAAATTTAAAGGGAAAGAATCATATATCTTAACAGCACGACAAATGGCAAAATAATCATAAAAAAATGAAAGACTTTGGTAAAGATTTAAGCCAATTGAAATGTTGATAATGACTGGGTTGATCTTGAAAATTCAATCATTGAAATAGAATTGAACTTCAAATATGGAATTCAAAGGTATCAAATAGAAAAATTATCTAGGAGCCTCAAAAAATTCTCTTTCCTCTCTTTTAAGAGCAGACACCACTTCAAGATTAGGCTGTCATGCTAGCGTTTTCCGCACTGCTCAAACCACAACATGATATAGCCAACAACTTCAGCCAATACAAGTTTTACAGGATGGCATCCTTTAAACTCCAATTTAAACTATTAGTTTCCTTTAAGCAAAAAAGGCAAAACAACAATCTTCATATTAATATTTCTATATAGTTTAACTCTATGAATGACTTGCGATGACTTGCAGAAACGATAGAGAAAAACCACGCAGAGCTACAAACGACAATGAAACACACGGAGATTGAGAATCAACAGAAATTTGAGCGAATGGAGCTGGCGGTGGTCAACTCTGAGGCCAATTTTGCGAAGATCATGGCGTTGATTGAAGAGGTGCGCAAAACGGCACCGGTGGACTCGACGATGACGAGTGGATCTTCGTTTAAGCTGAAATCACTGCAGAGTATCACTCCTTCGAATTCAAAACCGACATTTCAAGTAAGATCTATTAAGTTAGACTTTCCTCGCTTTGATGGAAATAATGTTACTGGATGGATTTTTAAAGCTGAACAGTTATTTGATTATTATGCCACACCTGATACTGAGCGTGTTACAATTGCTTCTATGCGTTTAGACCAGGACATTGTTCCTTGGTTCCAAATGATGCAAAAGATGAATGCATTTAGTTCTTGGAATGAATTTACAGTAGCTCTGGCACTACACCAAACACGGAAAATAGCGGCGATTGAACGAAGATCCACTCGTCATCGTCGAGTCAGAAAAATCACTTAGCGGCAGTTACAACCGCCGCTAGTCATATTTTTTTTTTAAATCTGTTTTGTATTACTTGATTCATGTGGAATTATATTTCCTAGAATTAGGTGATATTATATATAATCTGTATTATATTTATTATTTACAAACATACAAAACATGTGAAATTAAATCCTCCTTAATTAAGTAATCAAAATAGGAATCATTCTTGAAGTAGAAGTATTACATTGTCTATTGTATTAAAGAAGATGAAGTTATGCAATAAAAAACATTTTTTTACATAACCTATAACAGTAATATTCATAGCAATCTACAAACTTAGGCTACAGATTTAAGAAAAAGTTTACACAACACTCAAATCAGATTTTCTTAGATGATTGCAGAGTAAATTTTGTGGTTGGCCTCCGGAATCCTAATTGTAGAGTAAACATTGTGCTTGGGATTGGGATCTGCTTCATGTATTCCGGATACATTGTTGCCTGTTTGGTAAGACCTTGCTGCCTGTTTGATAAGTGCATTTGTGTATAAATATGACATCTAAAATAAGTGAAACCATAATAATGGCAAGCAACCTTATATTAAAATATAAATTAAAAAAGGAATGTACCCCAGTTACTAACCATCAGATAAGAATATATTTACATAGTAATGACATCTAAAAAATGAACCCTAATTAAAAAGTGAAACCATAATAATGGCAAGCAGCCTGTTTGAATAATTACATGCACTCTAAAAAGCCACTTGGATTCAAACTCATACCTACATAGTGTTAGCCTGTAATTTCGACAGGCTTCATTGAAAATGGTCAACAAGGCTTGACTTATATTTCGACAAAGACCAAAGTATTTTGACAGAGAAAATGGTGATGTGCAGGGTAAATTCGACAAGCTTCCGGGGAAGCAAAAGCAAGAAAGAGGAAAATGGACACAAGCTTTCGACAGACACAAAACAGAGCAGTTATGCGCTGAAGAACTAGCAGTTGGTCGAAAAGAGGAGCGGTTGCTATCATTTTTATAACTGTTTTAGGGCAGTTTCTGCTTAGTATAAATAGTAGTTTCTGAGAAGAAACAAGGGTCACAATTTCATATTGCAATTCTCACGCTCTAACTTCCGCATTCAAGAGAAAAACGAGTCAGAGAACAATGTATGATCTTGTGTACCATTCTCTTTCATTTTAATGCAATTTACTTCTGTTTTCTCTTTACCTTTATGTGTTTTACAATTCAAGTCCTTCTTCCCTGAAATATCTTGATTGCTTCGCGCGTAAGGAATCAATTATTTCTTCTTCTTTTCTGTTTAAAACGCAAAACACTGAAGAACATCACATCAAACTAAAAACTCTAAACACAAAGGGTCTTAGGATTCACTGGTTGATCCTGCAAGTTAACCAAATTGGAGACCAGCGGTGTTTACCAAAATCCACGGTAAACAAATTGGCACGCCCGGTGGGACGTTTGTGCTAATTTTAAAAGTTTTTTGTTAAATTCTTAAACTTTGTGTTTTTCTGTACATGCAATTAAGGAGTGGTAAACATCTTCCAGAGATGGCACACTCTAGTACAAGTAATGCTTCTGCATCAAATGCACAAAGTACACAAGAACAAGCGTCAGTTAGTGACGTTAACGCTGCAAATGTCGCAGGCGTAACCGTCGCTATGCCTTCTTTCGACAACAATGGGAGTAACCGCTATAACTTCTCCCATAATTACTCCTGTGTTAATGATGACCACTGCAGCATTAACAAATGTTAATACAATGGCTTCTGTGCCATCAATAGTAGGACCAACGAGTCCTTTGATGGCAAATCCAATGATTGGAAATATGCCATTTACTATGAGTGGAAGGGCTTTACCGTATGACATGCCAACAGCATTGATGGCAGGCCTTCAGACAAATTCGTCTACATTTGCAGAAAATGCAAGTACAGGGTATTCTCCTATTCATAGTTCGACGGAGGGCAACCATAGTCGAAATGCCCAAACTAATTTGACTACAACATCTTTGTTGGCATTAAGACAACAAATGGATGATAGCAATCATGATATGGTCAATATGTTGACACAACAAATTGGTACTGTGTTTAATCCTTTGATACAAAACACTAATAACAGTTACTAAATGTTGGCAACACAAATGGGAAGAATTGCAGATTTCTTTGGCACTCCAAGAATGCAGAATCAGCCAATACCCCAAGTACAACCTTTGAGGCCTGTAGAAATCCCCTTAGAAAGGCCTAACATTGAATTGCCTAGAAATCAGGCACAAGCACAAGTTGTCGAACAACCCTTGCAGGGGATGGTTGAAAACGAGCCTGATATAGTGTTAGTAAATAGAAATCAAAATGCTGATGAAGTAGTCAGGCAAGTGCAACAAAACAATTTTGGAGCGCAGAACAATATAGCTAATCTTGTCGAAACAATTTTAGCCCAGAATGGCCTTAACATAGGAATTCACAGGCCAAATTTCGTGTCGCCATTATCAGAATATATTTTGCAAAGTGAATTGCCAAGGGGTTGGAAAGTCCCTAAATTCACTAAATTTGGTGGAGAAACTAGTGAATCCACCGTCGAACACATTACTCGTTATTTAACTGAGGATGGGGATTTAGCCCAAAATGAGAATTTAAGAATGAAATTTTTCCCTAATTCTCTAACAAAAAATGCTTTTACTTGGTTTACTACACTACCCCCTCACTCTATGTTTAATTGGAACCAGTTAGAAAAAGCTTTTCACGAGCAATTCTATATAGGACACTCCAAAATTAGTCTCAAAGAATTGGCTAGTGTTCGACGTAAAACGGCAGAGACTGTTGATGACTATCTCAACAGATTTAGACTTCTCAAAGCAAGGTGCTTTACCCAAGTGCCTGAACATGAGTTAGTCGAAATAGCTGCTGGTGGTCTAGATTATTCTATTAGGAAAAAACTAGACACTCAACATTTAAGAGATATGGCCCCATTGGCCGATAGAGTAAGGCAAGTCGAAAGGCTAAAAGCTGAGAAATCTAGAACTAGTAGGTTTCATAACAATAAAAAAGACAAAATTGCCTATGTCGAAATTCAAAATGAGGAACAAGAGTACGACATCTCTTACGAGGAAGTCGAAGAGGAGGTCAATGTTGCCGAATTAAAGCCAGGACCTCCATATACTTGTAAATTGCTAAAACCTTCAAATGGTTAAAATCCTGTCGAACCTAAAAACGACAAATTCGTTGCAAAAACTTATACATTTGATGTTTCTAAATGTGACGAAATATTTGACTTGTTAGTTAAGGACGGTCAAATTCTGGTTCCTAAAGGGCTAAAAACACCACCATTAGATCAAAGACAGAAAAGAGGTTTTTGCAAATACCATAATTTTTTGGGTCATAATACCTCTCATTGTGTTCTTTTCAGGGATTTGGTGCAGAAAGCGCTAAATGAAGGAAGGCTCAATTTTGGTGAAAAACCAAAAGCGCCAATGAAGATTGATGCTGATCCCTTGCCTGAAGTCGAGGCATTATACACTGAAATTAGCATCAATATGGTCGAAGCTTCTGGAACTGGGCGTAGTAAGGCTCACATTAAGAGAACTTCACCAATTTCAGAGATGGATGTCGAAATGGCTGCAGAAGGCCAAGGAAACGACAAGGCCAAACCCGTCTACCCAAAAGCTGAAGAGGATTTGGTGGATTTCCTCAATCGCTGCAAGATAAGTAATTCAGAGGTGATGCTGTGCCCAAGGTGCAGTGCTGTTTTCGACAAGAAAGCTGCTAAAGAACTTGAAGAGTTCAAGCCTCAAATGAAGCGCAAGGGTAAGTGGGTGGATAAAAGGCCCAAGTTTGATTTTGCTGACAAGAGAATTCCCTATGGAGGAAAAGGAAAGTTAAGCACTTACGTGCCTCCTTCTTGTACTCCTGTCGAAAAGTGGGTACATTCTGGTGGGAAAGGTAAAGGCCTGTACCACACTGGGGGCAACGTGATTCATCGAATTAGGCCAAATATGATGGCCAAAGGAAACACAAGTGGTGCTAACCAGAATGAGGCAACTGGAAATAAGAAGTATGCCTACAACAACAACTACAAGGGAAAGAATCCTATGACAAGGACTCAATGGCGAAGGTTTCAACGCCAAAAGAAAGTTGATGCTGTTGCTACAGGCAAAGTAGCAATTCCCAAGAACGAGAAAGGTAAGGAAATAGTTTTACCTTCAACTGAAGTGGTTAGGAAACCAGCCACTGAAAGAATCTTCCCTTCTTTGGCTGAGATAAAGAAAGGCTTCAAAGAAGAAGATCTCAAGTTGGAAGAGGAATTGAACTCTTCTTTTGCTAATTCTGAGCATGACTTCGACGTGCTATGTGGTGTCGTTTCAATTTTACCAATTGAATATGATGTGGTGTCTGAAGTCAATGAGGTCGAAGAAGAATTCGACGAAGCTATGGCTTACAAGCCAATATGCTATTATGTGCTGAAGAATGGTTACGTTGAAGAGCAACAAGCTGTGTTTGAAAGGCCGGATTGTGGCATGATGAATCATCTCAAGCCACTATTTATACAAGCCAAAGTCAATAATGTTGGGATCAACAAGGTCCTTGTCGATGGTGGAGCCGCTGTGAATTTAATGCCTCAACACTTGCTAAGTAAAATTGGCAAGTATGATACTGATTTAAGGCCACATAACGTGGTTCTTACCAATTATGAAGGAAAATCTGGCTACTCACTAGGGGCCATTCAGGTCGAATTGGCTGTTGGAAGCATAAAGAGGCCAACTCTGTTTATGGTAATACCTTCTAAAGCAAATTACAACTTATTGCTTGGAAGAGAGTGGATTCATGCAGTGGGGGCAATCCCTTCGACTGTACATTAGAGGTTGGTAATTTGGAGAGAAGATGGATTGGTCGAAAATATTGAAGGAGATCAAAGTTACTTCAAGGCTGAAGTAAATACAATAACCATCAGAGGTTGGTAATGCTGGATTCATTGAGCAGGATAATGTTATTTCCTCTGTCAACCTCCACCCAAACTATGGTTTCATTTGGGAGAGGCAATACATTGATGATGGAAGTGCAACAAGAGGCTTTGACAAGCCTTCTGGTTGGGATGATTGATGATGATAAAACCCAGTACGTGGGAAAAAATTACGGCCTATGTGGCCGAAAATAAAGAAAAAGCAATTCTCGAAGCTAAGGTGCATCACATGGTTGCTTTAACCATAAATGATAGTAACAAAGAAATTATGGTCGAATCACCTAGACTAGACGGTGTCTATGATGATGAACCATTAGGATTTGAGAAAGATCCAATGGGTTCGACCAAGAAGATACAAGCACAAGATCCCTTAGAAGAAATAGATTTGGGAGATGGAAGTGTAAGAAGACCAACATATATCAGTGCAAAAGTCAATAAAGACTTCAAGGTGCAGATAGTCGAATTGCTGAAAGAGTACAAAGACTGTTTGGCTTGGGACTACAATGAAATGCCAGGTTTAAAAAGAGAAGTGGTTGAGTTGAAGCTGCCTATTCGACCAGATAAGAAGCCTGTGAAGCAAACCCCAAGGAGATTTGCACCAGAAATCATGTCGAAGATCAAAACAGAGATCGAAAGGTTACTAAAGAGCAAGTTCATCAGAACTGCCAGGTATGTTGATGGCTTGCTAATATAGTTCCTGTAATTAAGAAAAATGGTACACTTAGAGTTTGCATAGATTTTAGGGATCTAAATAATGCTACTCCCAAAGATCAATATCCAATGCCAGTGGCAGAAATGTTAGTTGATTTCGCAGTAGGTTACCAATATTTGAGTATGCTTGATGGATATTCAGGCTACAACCAAATCTTTATTGCTGAGGAAGATGTTTCAAAGACTGCATTTCGATGCCCGGGGGCGTTAGGTGTTTATGAATGGGTAGTGATGCCATTTGGTTTAAAAAATGCTGGTGCTGCGTACCAAAGAGCTTTGAATACTATGTTCCATGATTTTATAGAAAATTTTATGCAAGTATACATAGATGACATAGTAGTTAAATCAGCATCAGAAAGTGGTCATCTAGACCACCTTCGACAATCATTTGAAAGGATGAGAAAATATGGATTGAAAATGAATCCACTAAAATGTGCCTTTTGTGTAAGTGCAGGTGATTTCTTAGGCTTTGTCGTGCACAAAAAAGGCATTGAGATAAATCAAAATAAGACGAAGGCTATCATGGAAACACAACCTCCTTCGACAAAGAAAGAATTGCAGTCTTTACTAGGAAAGATCAATTTCCTGAGAAGATTTATTTCAAATCTAAGTGGCAAGACTCAAGTATTTTCGCCATTACTTCGACTGAAGAAGGAAGATGTTTTCAAGTGGGAGCCATGCCACCAACAAGCTTTCGATGAAATCAAAGCCTACCTGATGAAGCCACCAATTTTATTGTCTCCAATTAGAAATAGAACAATGAAATTGTATATAGCTGCATCAGAAATGTCAATAGGTAGTATGTTAGCACAAGAGGATGAAAATGGAGTCGAAAGAGCCATGTATTACCTCAGTAGGGTTTTGAATGATGCTTAAACCAGATATCATCCTATTGAAAAACTGTGTTTGTGTTTGTATTTCTCATGTACAAAGTTAAAGCAATATATAAAGCCTGTTGATGTTTATGTTTATTCTCATTTTGATATAATTAAACATATGTTATCGAAACCAATTTTGCATAGCAGAATAGGTAAATGGGCATTAGCTTTATCCGAATATTCATTGACATTTCAACCACTAAAGGCTATTAAAGGTCAGGTAGTGGCAGATTTTGTTGCAGACCATTAAGTGGTCGAATTAGCAATTGATTGTGTTCACCTTCGACCTTGGAGGCTATATTTCGATGGCTCAAGCCACAAACATGGTACAGGTGTAGGAATGTTAATCATTTCACCAACAGAAATACCAACCAAATACAAGTATAAAATCGAAGAAAGTTGCTCCAACAATGAGGCGGAATACGAAGCCTTAATAGCAGGACTCGAAATTCTGTTAAACTTGGGGGCAAAGCAGGTCGAAATAAGAGGTGATTCTGAATTAGTAATCAAGCAATTAACGAAAGAATACAAGTGCATAAGGGAAAATTTGATTACTTACTTTATTGCTGCCAATGCATTATTGAAACGTTTTGATCACGTTAAAATCGAGCATGTGCCTCGTATTGCAAATCAAGAGGCGAATGATTTGGCACAGCTAGCTTCAGGTTATAAAGTTTCGAAAGAAAACTTAACGGAGCTAATCGAAATTAAAAACAAACTAATTTCGACGAACATGTCACTAGAAACTTTGTCAAGGCAAAAACTTGAGGGGGCAGAGGCCGATTCTTTAGCCTTAAGTCCTAAGCCAAATGAAATTTTTAATGAAAATGAAACTTTTGAAGTTTTTGACAAAGGGTATTGTGACAACGTGTTCGAAGTTTTTGCCATCAACAATTTGTCAAATGATGATTGGCGAAGACAAATTGTTAATTACTTGGAGAATCCCACAGGGATGACTGATAGAAAGATCAAGTATAGAACCTTAAGTTATGTGATTATGGGAAATGAGTTGTTTAAGAAAACCCCCGAGGGAGTTTTACTCAAATGTCTTAGAGAAAATGAGGCGTACTTGGCAATATCCAATGTTCACAGTGGAACTTGTGGGGCTTACCAAGTAGGCCATAAGATGAAATGGCTTCTTTTTCGACAAGGTGTTTATTGACCAACCATGTTAAAAGATTGCATAGAGTTTGCCAAAGGATGCCAAGAATGTCAAAAGCATGCAGGGATACAACATGTGCCTACAAATGAATTGCATTCTATCGTGAAATCTTGGCCATTTAGAGGATGGGCTTTGGATATAATTGGCGAAATTAAGCCAAACTCGTCGAAAGGCCATCGTTTCATATTAGTAGGGATAGATTATTTCACTAAGTGGGTGGAAGCTATTCCTTTAAATAATGTTAATCAAGAGGCAGTAATTAGTTTTATTCAAGACCATATATTGTATAGATTCGGTGTGCCTGAAACTATCACCACAGACCAAGGTTCGGTTTTTATTGGTCAGTAAATGGTCGAATTCGCTGCTGAAAATGGTTATAAATTGTTGAGTTCGACGCCATACTACGCTCAAGCAAATGGTCAAGTTGAAGCAGCCAATAAAATTATCATTAGTTTGATTAAAAACATGTTGGGCAAAAACCCAAGAATTGGCATAAGACACTTAACCAAATTTTATGGGCGTGTCGAACATCTCCCAAAGAGTCAATTAATAATACTCCTTTTAAACTTGTTTTTGGGCATGATGCAGTATTACCAGCAAAAATTTGTTTTCAATCAATTAGGATTCAAAGACAATTTGAAATCCCATCTGATCATTATTGGAGTATGATGCTAGATGAATTAGTTGATTTAGATGAGGACAGGTTAAATGCATTAGATGTGCTCACAAGACAAAAGGAAAGAGTAGCTAAGGTGTACAATAAGAAAGTCAAATTGAAGACTTTCGACGTGGGAGACTTAGTTTGGAAAGTCATTTTACCTATGGATCGAAAAGATAGAGTCCTAGGTAAATGGTCTCCAAGTTGGGAAGGACCATTTAAAATTTTACAAGTTTATTCAAACGGCGCATATGAAGTCAAAGAGATTGGCGCTGATGAGAGAATTATGCGTGTAAATGGCAAGTATTTGAAAAAATATAAGCCAATGCTGCAAGAAGTTAAAATAACGCTGGAATAAATATAAAGAAAGCGTAAAGACATGGCATTCAAAGAATAGAAGTTGCCAAAACGTTGTCGAATTCATAAAATAAGAATTGCACAAGAATAAAATGGAAGAAATTCCATTATAATGTTGCCAGATTAGATACGACATTGCTTGAGAAATGGCCTTTGCAAAATAAAAATAATTGTCAAAATAGCCAAAGTGTTACAACAGGAAAATGAAGCTATGTTATTACAAAATGACTTTCGACTTCAAGTCATTGAATAAGGCCTTGGCTTTAGAGATCTTCCTGTTGAGAAAATTGCCATCTTTAGTTAATTTTTCGACAGTGGCATTGCAACGCTCAAGGTCCTCCAAGTGTTTAAGGCAAAGAGTGGCTTCTTGGTCAATTTGGTCCTTAAGTTTTTCTGCAGGAGTCAAAGACCTTAGTAGGTTCCCTTTCTTCTTTTCCAACGCTTGTATCTTCGACTGCAATTTGGCTATACTTTCTTGATGTGCCCTGATCTCAATATCACAATCTTCAATAGTTTTCATCTCAGCTTCTGACTTAGTCTTCAAAGAGGCAAAGTTAGCATGCGTGGCATCAACAAGTGCTGCCATTTCTACCTTGCGTTTCGACTCAAGCTCCAGAAGATGGTCATGTTCCCTCTTTCTCTGTATATCTCGAGCAAGTTGTTCGAAAAGAGGCTGAACAGCCAAAACAAAGTCACTAACTGATTCATTAAGAGCACCATCAACATCAAGCTCAGCCAATTTATGAAGCAAATCTTTGATCTGAAAAGCAAGTGGAGGATTAGCTTCAATGGTTTGGAAGATATCTCCATCAAGAATTTGAGTGCGCAATGTGCTAAGGAGACTCTCCGTCGATGTAGCTGAAGTGGTAACTCCTGCAGAGATTAATGTGAAAAACTGGTTTAAGAAGTGTCGATGGTGATGCATAAGAGAAATGGTACAAGAATCGCGCTTGAAAGGACTGTTTTTGAGGGATTTGCAGAGAGGGTTTCAACGGAAAACAGAGTAAAGAAGATGAAAAGCTTAAAGAGTGAAGAAAGAAGTAGAAGAGAGAACTGAAAAGGCTTTATAGGGAGTAGTGGAGATGGGACAGTTATTGAAAAGCTGAACGTGGAAGGCCACGTGGCATACCATTAAAAGAGTAACGTCAACAACACTTAACAGTGGTGACATTAGGTATACAGCTATTCTACTCAAGTGCAAAGTCTATTTCGACGGTGAATTCAAAAATGTTCTTTCTCTTCTTCCACCTCAAGCTCAGTCGAAAAAGACATTTTTGAGGGGGCAATTTGTTAGCCTGTAATTTCGACAGGCTTCATTGAAAATGGTCAACAAGGCTTGACTTATATTTCGACAAAGACCAAAGTATTTCGACAGAGAAAATGGTCATGTGCAGGGTAAATTCGACAAGCTTCCGGGGAAGCAAAAGCAAGAAAGAGGAAAATGGACACAAGCTTTCGACAGACACAAAACAGAGCAGTTATGCGCTGAAGAACTAGCAGTTGGTCGAAAAGAGGAGCGGTTGCTATCACTTTTATAACTGTTTTAGGGCAGTTTCTGCTTAGTATAAATAGTAGTTTCTGAGAAGAAACAAGGGTCACAAAATTTCATATTGCAATTCTCACGCTCTAACTTCCGCATTCAAGAGAAAAACGAGTCAGAGAACAATGTATGATCTTGTGTACCATTCTCTATCATTTTAATGCAATTTACTTCTGTTTTCTCTTTACCTTTATGTGTTTTACAATTCAAGTCCTTCTTCCCTGAAATATCTTGATTGCTTCGCGCGTAAGGAATCAATTATTTCTTCTTCTTTTCTGTTTAAAACGCAAAACACTGAAGAACATCACATCAAACTAAAAACTCTAAACACAAAGGGTCTTAGGATTCACTGGTTGATCCTGCAAGTTAACCAAATTGGAGACCAGCGGTGTTTACCAAAATCCACGGTAAACACATAGGCAGCAACTTTAATTTTAATACATGTAGTATTACCTATTACCTACATGTAACTAACACCTCTAACATGAAAAGCATTATTATTCAAAAAGCCATTAATTCATAAAAAACACATATTAGATAAGAAAGTAATTACATGCATTCTAAAAAACCACTTGGATTCAGACTCATACCTACATAGACAGCAACTTTAAATTTAATACATGTAGTATTACCTATTACCTACACGTAACTAACACCTCTAACATGAAAATCATTATTATTTAAAAGGCCATTAATTCCTAAAAAACACATATTAGATAAGAAAGTAATTACATGCATTCTAAAAAACCACTTGGATTCAAACTCATACCTACATAGACAGCAACTTTAAATTTAATACATGTAGTATTACCTATTACCTACATGTAACTAAAACCTCTAACATGAAAAGCAATATTATTCAAAAAGCCATTAATTCCTAAAAAAACACATACCTGCATCACATGATCAGAGGGAAAGGGCCAATGAGCCTGCAAAGAGTAAGAACCAATGCGGTTAATGCCATTGCAACAAAAAAAAGTAAGAAAATCCAAATGTCTTAAAATACAATTCTAAGATGAAAACTATACTCAAATAAGAAATTTCAAAAGTAGCCAGAAATGATTCAAATACCAAGCCACAGAAGTTATATACTACTCTTGTTAAGGATGACTATTGTCGACTGAAGGTGAGGACTGACCACCAGGACTTTGTTGCTGTGGCAATAGTGAAAACCAAGGTATAATTTATTACTTTAATAAACACATTAAAGTATTGTAAGAAACCATGCATGATAATTGAAACTTACAATAAGATTAAGAAGTTCTCAAGGCACATGCATAGATGAATTAGTGAGAACTTGAGCAAGCGTTGATGCCATTATCTTAATATATTCATCCTTTGTCTTTGACTCACTTCTCAACTCATTAACTTCAATTTTAAGTTGTTGAGTGGAACGTTGTTCGCGGATACTAGCAGCGGAAGAAGTGCCATAAAATCGTGAGTTGCTTGATCCAAACACCTCAGAGGGGCAAACAGTATCTCCCACACCTCGTACACGACCTGGATGCTCTTTTCCAAATACTTGTCCAAGAGACTCATTAGGTGATATTGCAACAGGAGTAGTTCCTTGATTCTCAATTTCTGAAATTTTCTCCTAAGTTAATTAAATCATATGATGATAGTTGACAGAAAATTTTAAAAGAAAATGATGCCAAAATGCAAACAGATGGATTACTTACACAAACAACTCGGGCCTCTTCGTTAATATATGTTCCATCAGCTTTCTTGTGAGTGGCAATGTATAAAGTACCCCTACTCACTTCTTGCCCAGTTTCATTCATCTGTTGAAAAGAATCATATTTTCAATTTTGAAGTGATGATTTTAATAAGAAACTACAATGGAGTAAATATATTTTTAAGTTACTTACAATCTCTACTCTTCTTCGTTTGAGTTTTTTAGATCCCCCAGTATGATTGATCACAAGTTTCGATCTATTTTCAGCATTCTTCCGACATGTTTCCTACAAACATACACACAAAATTAGCTCTATGATGATGATGGAAAACAAATTTAAATATTGACATAGAAATATACCTTAGTTGTTTCTCTCAATCTATAATCTAAAAAGGTTGCCCACTCAATTTGCGGGATTGACAATGGAGGGTTTCTCTTATTTTGATCACGACTCTTCAATGGGTCATAATAAATATTGAATAACTTTAACCGATTTTCTCTCCATTTCTTCCCAATGTCTTTCAGGATTGGATCCCACCATAATCTAGCCTACAATCACTTATTGTGTTAATTATAAGAATAGATTATAATAAATAAAAAACAAAGCATTATGGACAACTATCAATAAAAATGTCACTCCATACCTTACTGACGCGAGTATTGGATTATACTACAGCTAATGCATAAAGTAAAAGGATAAAAATGCGATAAAGGAAGATAAATTGAAATAAACGTAGAGTTTGATTGATTGGATATGTGTCTGAACAATTACTCTATTGCTATATATATACACAGGCCCTCGTCGGCCACTATGCTAGCCGACATTTGCTTGTCGTTGGATTAATCTAAGATCAACGACTCTCATTGTTTCCTAGGCCCTCAACAAGGCAGAGTAACTTCACACGTTCCCACTGGAACCGTTAGTAGGGTAAGTGCTCGTTGCTCCTTGTTTTTCGGCATCGCTCTTACGCTTGAACTTCAACTGCTCCCACGTTCTATTTACATGCCGTGTCTTGCCTTCCAAGCAACGCCCGCCTTGCTTCGGCCACTCGGTGGCTCCGCTACCCTAGCCCTTTTTCGGTAATAGCTTAGGCACCCGAGCCACCTGGGCCTTGGCACTCTATAGGCTGGGGCTATTACTTTCCCTCGGCTTAGCTCATTGGCCCTTGGGCGTAACCCTCCCTCGAAGACCTTTGTCATTTAATGTGCCCTGATGGTCTCTTTTGACTTCACTCTTTCTGGCAAATACCCCCTTTTACACTTTGTCGCGTGGCTTGCCTTCACACCAAAATTCCTCTTTTCTCCTCTTAGCCCTCGGCCCACGACTTAATTATTTTTGGGTGTTAACACACTGATATATTGTTCTACATGGTAGTACTATGAAATCGGTCTTCACCGTCCTGCACAAGGGTTTGGATGCTCTGTCGTCCCCAAAGGTGACCATCAGCTCGATCCGCCCAATGGGTGTGGTGGACGACTCGTTGAAGCTGGTCAGTACCGTTCCTCGGTAGGGTCTCAAATCGTCTCTAGATATTTCAGAATGTCGAGGAGTTCTTCGAAGATGATGTCTGTTGAGTTTCCTTGGTCGACCAAGATCCTTCTGACTTCCACATTTGCCATGACAGCGGTCACGAGTAACAGAACTTCCTTATTGGGTCTACCATTTAGCAGGTCCTCGTCTCCGAAGGATATGGGTGGTCTCTTCGTGAGAAGTCTGGGAGCGAATGTTGATGCAACGCTCATGATCTCTTTCCATCTCCTTTTCATTGATTTGTTAGTCTCTCTTCCGCCCATAGGAATTCCACCAGTTATCACCATGGCCACTTGTCGCCCTTTGGATTTTCTGGTGTCTAGCTCATCCTCGTCATCGTCCTCTTCCCTGGCTTTAGTCACTTCGTTGACTGCCGCCTTCCCCTTTCTAGGGGAACAACCTGCCTGCTTGTCGTCTCGTTCATCACCCTGTCCTTTCTTTACATATTGGATAAGTTTTCGCTTTCTGATCAGCTCTACTATGTCGTCCATGAGGGCCATGCAATTGTTAGTGGCATGCCCGTTTCTTCGATGGTAACGATAGTACTTTCGAGATGGGCGTTGCCCTTCGTTGAGAACGAGCGAGTCTGGTCTCTTAATGTCCCTAAATTATGCATTCGCACATTCAGAGAGGATCTGAGCGTAGGACGTGTTTAGCTTTGTGCAATCTGAAAATTACCGGGTCTTGAAGTCCCTTTATGGGCCCCCTTGGTCCCTCTTGGGTTTTTGGTCGCGCTCTGGCAGGGATTTTTCATTAACCCTTCCTGCGACGGCTTGGGTTGCCATCGCTCTCTTCATAGTTCATGAACCTCTGAGTTCTGTGGAGGAAAATGTCTAAGTCGCGCGGCTCGTGTACGCCAACCTCTACCTCGAACAAGATGCCCTGACGGAGTCCGTCTCTAAGGAACCATAACTTTTGCTTATCTTCTAGCCCTCGTACGTGGTCAGCTTCTTTGTTAAACCGCTCCACATAGTCACAGAGGCATTCATCTGGTTCTTGCCTAATCGCCTTCAGGGCGTCTTGGGACTGGGCTTCACCATGGAAACTGTGAAACAGGCAGAGAATACCCTCGCCAATTGCTCCCATAATGAGATGGTGTTTGGTATCAGCTCTTTGAACCATTCCAAGGTCGATCCCTCTTGAGTTAAGGGGAAGATCTTACACTTCACAAGTCCGTATGCTCCCCTGTACTTCATCATCAAGTCAAATTATCTCAAGTGGGCGTCAGGATCTTTCAAACAGTTGTACATTCTTAAATTAGAAGGGGCTTTTTCCAGTGAGCACGAGATGGGGTACTCACCTATCTCCATAGTGAATGGCCCCAAGCTCATGTCGCTTCTCCTCCTGCGAGGTGGTCGGTCTTCGAAGTGTCGACTTCAATGACCACGTCGCTCTGGGAATAGTTTCGTTGGTGATGGCGCGAGTACTTTTCATATGACCAGCTTCTTGACCGGGTAGGCGACCCAGATGAGTCATACGAGGCCTCCTGGTGAGACAATTCTTCAGGCCAGTAAGTGGGGTCAGTCGTAGAAGGCGGTGTCCTGGGTGGTGTCTGCCCTCCTCCTCGTCCCCTTCATCGGAGTGGAGATCGATCTGGTGGCCTACTGAGATATCAGGTCAATCTGTTGAGATGCTGGTCGCGTGCAAAGTTCATCCCGGGTTGTACCTACAATGACACTCCAACACCCAAGTCAGTGGGGTAGAATGAGCAGAGTAACGGTATGAGTAAATAATGTGTGCTAGACAGTTGAGGTAAGATCTGTATATATAGTGTCAGGAATTCGTGGGGAGCCGTAGGATCTAGTACGGTTCGATCTGAGACGTCCATTTTAAGTCACCCCTAGTGGTCTTGTTAATGGGCCGATCTTGGCCAGCATTCAGGTGGAGTGGGCGTTCGGCCCAGTCCAAAACCATAAGCAATCGATCAATTGTATTAATGGGAGTACAAGGGGTACTCTAACCCGTACAATTACCTCGAGGCCTCGTTAAAACCTCCCTAAGCCAAAACCCTGTAGAAAAATACCAAAGGAGAAAAAAGAGGACAAGAGGACCCGAAAGAGAACAAAGAGACAAAGCCGATTACACAGGTGACCAAAAACACAAAGAAAGACAACAGAAAACTAGCAAACTCCACAAAACAAACGCTCAAAGCTAAGGAACAACACAACACACAACAGAGCAACAACTAGCATAAACCATCAGCAACAAACACCATAACAGCAGCACCGCAGCCATAGACATCAGACAGCCGCACAGGAAACAACACACAACATCACAGCAAACAGCAATAACCAACGCAATCAGCAACCACAAACAGCAAAGTAGCAACCAACACAATCAGCGATAGAAAATAGTAGTATAACAACACAACAAAAGACCAAACACCAACACGTCAATAGCAAACACATAGACCAAACAGCCAACAGCCACAACAATGTTGCGGCCCTTGCAAATACCAACTCAACCAACCCAAACCACAACAGTAGCTCATCAACAACAAGACCAAAACGACCTTCCAAACATAATTACAAAGCAAATTAGAAATTGTTAATACAAAGAAGAACGTTATTCCACCATGACAATAGAGAATAACTAGACTCTCTTCCTAACTCATACACAAACCAACTCCAAGAAACACATTTAACGTGGTTTAATATAGAATCAAGTTTGGCCTCTCCCCCTTAAACAAAACGCCATTTCAAGCTAACCAAATGCATCAACAAGTTGCCAGCCATAGTATGTATTTCACCCTCTTTGTCTTTTTTTCCACGCATAAGTCGACAAACCGAAGGAAATGATGTTATAAGCTACGCGAGTGAGGCATCTGAACCAAATGTTACAAATCACCTTCGCAAAGCTGCAGTCCAGAAACAAATGTTACATATCTTCTCTGTACTCATGACAAAATGCACAAATAACCTCTTCCTCTGAATTAATAACATGAAGTCTATATAGCGAATCGCGAACCGGTAATGAATCATTAAGAATTCTACATCCGAAAATCTGAATTTTCGAAGGGATTGAAGTCTTCTAAAGAGCTTTAACTTCATTGAACCTTTTAAAACCCCTACCAATAGCCAAACTAATAGTCGAAATATGCTTATAAAAGATTTAGCACTGAAACTTTTGATTGATTCTAAAGTCCAGCGCCATGAATCTGCGATGACACTAGTCACACGAACATCCCTCAAAATCTCGCTCAGAACTCTGACGTCCTCAGTCTTTTGAGTACCCTCACATTCTGGATTAGACATCCTACAAAAGCATTGAAAAACCCAACTCCGCTACCTTCACATTCTAGTTTAGACATCCTGCAAAAACATTGAAAAATTCAATTTCCAAAGGGCTGCTACCCAATCCAATGATGGTGCCAAAAATCGACACCTCAACCATTGCCCAATCCCCTTCTCACACAAGGCTCAAACCACCCCCAGCGCTAGCTTGTCATTTCCCACGCACCGGAGATTGCGCCAGCACAAAGAATCAAACCTTCCAAACGATATTGATGATCCATTGAATAAAAAGAAGGATAAATCACTATATCTATGAGAAAGGATATCTCTCCAATTGGCTCCCTCAACAGACAAAATAAGCCATTTCCATTTCGCTATGAGAGAAATATTAAATAACACCTCTAGTTTACAAACCTTATCCCATGCATGCAACCCTGTACATTCCTCTCACCTCATCCTTCAAACCCCACAAAAAATCCCTTCGAATCTTAATCATAAAATTAATCACCACCTTCGGTGCCTTGTAGAACGAGAAAAAGTAAAGGGGAATGCTATTCAAAATTGAGTTGATAAGGGGAATTGCACGAACCTTTTTGTCCTTCCTTTGACCCAAAATTGCCCCAACTACAAAGTCACTTGCATCACTCATTATCTCAAACAGAAGATGCCAGTCCGATGGTTGCATCATTGGCGCACTAGTCAAAGCATTTTTTTAACCTGCAAAATGCTTCATGACAAATCCTTAAGGAGCAGACTGGTTAGAGGCTTAGAAATCTTGGAAAAATCATTTATGAACTGGCGGTAGAAACTCGCATGACCTAAGAAACTTCTCACTTCTTTTATGGAGGAAGGAGGAGACATTTTTTCTATTATCTCAATTTTTATTTTATCAACTAGAATACCTCTTTCAGATACCAAATGCCCAAGAACGACCTCTCACTCCCCATAAAATGGCTTGTCTCCCAATTTAATACAAGGTTCACCTCCTCACAAATCTCAAGGACTTTGTCCAAATATACCAAACAACTATCAAAACTTTATCCATACAAAGAGAAGTCATCCATAAACACTTCTATAATATTTTCAGAATAATGGACATCATACAATGTTGAAAAGTAGCAGGGCATCACACAAACAAAAAGGCATCCTACTATAAGCAATTGATCAGCTGGGATTGCCTTATCTGCTAGGAACTCAACCTCATTTCAATCTTAAAGACCAACTGATCAGCAAACATAGCTTTTATTTCCCTTAAAGGGTTGCTAAAAACTCAACCAGTTCTAGCTGGGCCAGGTCTGCCAATTGCTAATCCACCAATGTTCCATTTCCAAAAGCTTTATGCGGGAGGGTTCCAAGCTATAACCGTCTTGTTGGTGTGCAAATTTCGTTTACTTGGAATAGAAGTATATCCAATTCGTCAAACAACAAACAAAAGAAGTTAAATAGTAATCTCGTCTAAATCTATGGATTCGTTTGGGTTTACTTAAAAAACTACAAGATTCAACTCAAAGGCTTTGGAAGCCAAGTACTGCTCGTCGCTCTGGTAAATCGATTTGAGACTCTACTCAACCTAAGGACCAAAGATGCTCATCGGAATTTTTGTTCCAATCAAGTGGGAGATGTTTCAAAATTAGGGTTATAGAAATGAATGGAGCATGCATGGTTGAAATTGAAGGAAGAACGAACATTAAATAACTTTCGAAGTAAAACACTGCACAAAAATTTAAAGTTCGGAAATGTAAAGTGCAAGAAAGTAATTTTATAGAGAAAGTAAGTGAAAGATTTAAGTTACGAGAAAGACAAATTTTCAGGAAGATAAATTTACAAAAAGGTAAATTTGTATTGAAATGTTAAGGTTTGGGAGCTATATTTGACTCAGTCACCTAATCTGCTCTGTGTGATATGTGGCGAAATTCTCAAGTATTAATGCAAACCTCAACAGCATCGAGAGAATCCATTTTATTAATATTACAAAGAACATTATTTTATTTTACGTTGTAATAATCATACTTTAATTAGAATTATGTTTTCCTTTGTGTTTGCATTAAAGTATGTTTGTGTGTGTATGTACCTTTAACTTAGGTAGCATGCCGTACATGGGGTGTAGTTTGGGGACAAACTGGTTTTTAAAGAAGTTTGTAGCCTCTTCTTGGGAAGCTTTGATGAAATAGAAACACATTTGTATAAAAATAGAGAAGACTTCTCTAGAGTAGATCTTAGAATCAAACTTGAGTCTTATCAATAGTCTCTTACTCTTGTAGTATTTCTACCTTAATCTTATCATCCTCTTGGTGTGGCGATTTCTTCATCTTCTCGCGTAATTCCATTTGTATGTTTCTTTTCCCCTTTCTCTTATTTATCATATGCTATTTATGATTTAAGAAATCACTTGGTTAGATCCTTCATTTCACATGGAATAAACTAGATCCATATTAAGTATCCAACCTCTAAAACATCGAATTAACAAGTATATCTAGAAAAACTAAGATTAACTACATATTTGCGTGTCTGACACGTTCACAACGACTGCTAGATAGAGTATATGCCTAGGCCTTCAATACAAATGCCTTGTGTCTATGTGTTAACACCCAAAAACAAGTAAGTCGTAGGCCGAGGGCTATGAGAGGAAAAAAGGAACTATGGTATGAAGGCAAGCCACTCGACAAGGGCCGAAAAGGTATTTGCCAGAAAGAGTGAAACCAAAAGGAGGTCCTCGGGGCGCACTAAATGACAAAAACCCCCGAGGGAGGGCTACGCCCAAGGGCCAGTGAGCGAAGCCGAAGGAAAGTAATTGCCCCAGCCTATTGAGTGCCAAGGCCTAGGTGGCTCGGACGCCAGAATCATTACCTAAAATGGGGCCAGGGCAGCCGAGCCATCATACAGCCGAGGCAAGGCGGGTGTTGCTTGGAAGGCAAGACACGACACGAAGATAGAACGTGGGAGCGGTTGAAGCTCAAGCGGAAGAGTGAGGCTGGAAAATACAGAGCAACAAGCAGTTACCCCACTAACCGGGCCAGTGGGATTGTGTGCAGTTATTCCGCTTTGTTGAGGGCCTATGAAGCGATGAGAGCCGTTGATCTTAGATCAATTCAACGGCAGGCAAATGTTGGCTAGCGTAGTGGCCGACGACGGCCTGTGTCTATATATAGCAATAGAGTGAAATGTAAAAAAACACATCAATCAATCAAACTCTATGTTTATTTCAATTTATCTTCCTTTATCGCATTTATTTATTTTACTTTATGCATTAGCCGTAGTATACTCCAACACTCGCGTCCCATCTCACCTTGCCTGACCCTTTCTAGAGGAGTCACGAAACCCATAGTTGAGGAGCAGAGTTCCCTCCTCGACGCAATTGCTTGAAGAAAAGAGGAATCAAAGGCTGTCCAAACCTCTGGGTGACACAACGGCTAGGACCTAAGAGTTTGACGACAACACAATGACAGCTTCTTATTTGGACGTAGATATCCAAATTGCTTCTGCCCGATTAAGGGGTTTCATACTCGTTTTGTACTTAGGTAAAAGTAGGTGAAGTCTTAGACTTCCTTGAAGCAATCTGGTTTGGACTGCGTACCTCCGTGAAGAGTTTGGTGAGCATCATTGAGTCTAGTCAGTGATGGAGATAGGAAAATATTTTCGACAAGACTATTGCATTTTTCACATCTTGTCAGTAGTCCTTTAACCCATGTTTCTTAGGTTATAGACCCATTCACCCACGATTCCCTGTGACCCTACGTCACTTTTGGGTAACCGCGCTTCTCATCATTACGAAATTTTTTTCCGTTTTCGATAGAAGTTTCACAGTTCACTGAAATTTTTCCAGTTTTCAAGCTAGTACTGTGTCCAAGCTCTCTTCTGCAGTGCCTTTGTTCCGGTTTCCATTGCCAAAAATGACATGGTACAAGATAATTTTGACTATGGTGAGCCTTCAAACAATGATTTGTTTGCTGTATTAACACAATATTAAATATCTAGGGTTCTTTTTTTAGAAGTTTATCAACATTGTCATATTGAGGATCATGAAATGGAACATTCACATTAAGAGCATCAGAAATCTTGTTTTGCATTAACACTAGAACTGCTTGAATCCCCTAAATCAAAACTTGGAAGTTCTTCCCCATGGTCAACCCAAGTCCAGTAATTAGGCTTGAACTTTGAATTATGCAAGTAATATCCGACTTTATCTGGTAAATCTAATCCCCCTTCATATTTAAACATATCATGCCACCTGCTACCATAATAAACTCTTCAACTCCAATTACAAAATATTTTTCAAGCCCGCTGTTCTCGTAAACTACAATTCAATTGATTAGAATCCATCTACTTGCATTTAAAAATAATACCTTAAATTCACATAACATTCCCAATAACCTATCTATTTAGTCGCAATCTTCTTCGCCTGCTCCCCGACCCCGGAGTTGGCTTCGTTGAGCTTCTTCTGAACATTAGCCAGTTTGTTCAGTTAAGCCTTCAGACTCCGATTCTCCTCGGAATAAGCTACCAAATTACAATCTCGGTAAGTTCTTAAATCGTGGGAAGTGTGGATTAACTCACCATCTAAATATCTATTGTAAGCTTCAAAGACAGATATCTTACCTCGGAGGCGGGCAGTTGTTTTTTCCGCTATCAGCTTTTCCAATTCTTTGATGGCCTCTGCACCCATCCTGCCAACTCGGGCGCAGGCCTCAAATTCGTCCAAGGAAGCTTTCTATTTTCCCTTCTTCTCTGTTCTCCTTTCCTCCTGCCATTGTTTTTGTCTTTTCAGGGCGGCAGGGTCTGAGCTAACGGCCTCAACAAGGCCTCTCTTGTGGCTCTCCTTCCTGATCGTCACCGGACCCAACTTCGAAGAAGACTTAACAGCAGCAGGCAGGATAGGATATTTGGGACTTTTGTTTTTCACCGGCAGGCCAACCCCCAGAGGAGTGGGATTTGCTTACCACCTTTTTAGGCACGGGACCGGATCCTTATCCCGGACCCGTCCCTTTCTTTTCAGAAGTTCTCTTTTCAGGATGCCTCTTGGGCACCTCTATCTGCATGGAAGTGTCGACATTGGCGTTCGCGAAGATGTCATCAAGGTCGTCCATTTTACCTGAAAAAGAAGAAAGGTGGCCAAAATCAACATTAGAAAATTCCCCAGACCGACACAACAACAAAGCAGTAAAATTAAAAGGTAAGTACAGGAGGCGAAGTATCTTTTCAGCTTGGCCTCAGAATGAGCCACGGCATCAATCATAGAGTCGCAGTGGAATTTTAAGCCTTTCTTGGCTAGCTCTTTCCCCCATTGATTAATCAACTTATACGACTCGACGTCCTCCCCGGTCAGCAAGTTCGGCTTCACAATGTAGGACTTTGTCTCGATCTCTTCCCCATCACGGACAAAATGCTCCCGGCTCCACGACAACGGGAAATGCACTCTGGACAGAACCTTCTCCTCATAATCAGCAATGGAAAGTTTGGCCGCATTATTTGAAACCTTAACGAAAAAGAAGTTCAGTTTGAAGTTCTTATTGGAGTTATTTGCCGGAGCAAAGAACGATCACTCTATGTTACCCCGCAGGCCGACATGTCCTTGTCTCTTGCCACCTGAACCTGGCTCCTGCGAGTGGAATACATTGAAGAAGCAGAAGAAGACCTTCGCTGAGGGAGACCTTCCGAGGTGCTCCATGACCAGCTCGAATTCGCGCATGAATCCCCAACAATTAGGGTGTAGTTGGGAAGGGGCCATGTGCAGGTATTCAAGCACGTCCTTCTGGAATTTGCTCAATGGAATCCGAACTCCCATGGTCTCCAGCACGGCTCCGTAGAAGAAAAACCCCATTCTGCCGTGCTCAGTGGAAACCAGCATCCCATCAGTCGCCATTAGCTCCCATTTCTGGTCCGTTGGAGCAGCAATAAAGCGTTCGTAGTAGGGCAGCGGTTTGTCCAGCTTCAACTTTGGGCAGATTTCGCAGATCCTCTTAGACCCAGTCGTATGCTTATTCAACCGCCTTCTCATCCTCCTCCGCAACGACCTCGGGATCATGAACTTGAGAACCAACCTCGACATTCTCTTCTACAGCGACCTCTTCAACAGTACCTTTTGAAACCGGCTCGACGATCTCCCTAGACGAAGCGCCCGAGATTGCAGGGGAATCTACGTAAGTGGAAGAAAGCAGGGACAGAGCTCCCCTGGGGAAGTATTGGGTCTCCATTAGCCGACCTCCTTAAAATGGGTTTACTAGGTGGTATAATGGGCTTTGTTTCCTCACTCTTGGATCAGACCATTATCTGCAAGGGGAGGACGGCACTGTCACTATCTAATTCTAGCAATCTAAACCTATTCGTCTATCTAATGATTAAGGTTAAAGCGGTACTGAAATCAGCCTCGGATACCCCAAGGCCGGTTCACCTCCTCCCCTTGAGGCAGGCAGCGACGGTCGCCAGAACGACTACGTCTGCCGCGGTGGGAAAACGTAATATACTAAAGCATTTAAGTTACGCAGGACAGAAAAAACTAACCTTTGTGCAGATACTTTCTGATATCGGCTTGAATTTTGATCTCGTCTCGGTGAAAGCCCAGAAATCGTCGGCGGTAAACGACTACTTTGATCTCGGATGGTGGTCGGAAGAATCTCAGATTGCAGAGCTCAATATCTCAGAAAATGCGAAAGTGAGCAAATGAACCCTCAACACGCCTTATATAAGGGCGAGATGCGAAGCGTCACGTCACATCAATGCGTCCCTTCAATGCTGCACCATAAGGCACCCTCGATCACACCAAACGTCGCATACCTGCTCCCCTCTCTGTGAGTGACACGTGGCAGTCACTGTCTCAGAGCAACTGTCGAATCAAACTGAGGCCGACCTCATACTTCTCTCGTCCCCGGCTTGGCAGCCACTGTTCCAGACTGGGCCAAACCTCAAGAGAATTGGGCGTTGCCCATTTCCGTACTTCAGGTAATCTAGCATGCACTCAAACTCGTGGTACTCGTATCCTACGGTCAAGATCCTTCCGCCCGCATCCAACGATCCAGGTACGACATCTTGCCTATAAATAGAGGTTCCACCCTCCAATAACAAAAACGCTTGAACACAACTTTACTCACTTAACCCTACTCTGTTTTTCCTTGTCTCTCTTCCTTTTCTCTTTACTGACTTGAGCGTCAGAGTATTTTGCAGGTACCCCCCACCCGACGTGGACGTGAGAGCTACCTCGGACATCCCGAGCTCAACCTTCAACTCTTGGAAGCACATCTATTCAATCTCGTACCCCGAGCTCACCCGTGCCGGGAACCTAGGTACCGAACAGAACATAAGATTTTAGAACATAAAATACGACCTGCTTCCTACACGTCCGAGATTGTTGGCTCTTTTGAACATAAAATACGAAATTTATTTTTCCTTTTCAACATAAAATATATAACTTGTAACATGAGCGCTAGGTAAGAAGATAAGATTTTAGAAATGAAAATGGAATACGCGAACGGAGTTTTTTTTTCTTCACAGGAAGCCATAATGTGTTGTTTTTGTGATAATCTTGAAAAAAATATGTAATCTTTTGATTCCAACAAAAGGATAGTAATTTGTTGTTTTTAAACAAGTATATTAATTTGTTATGATTGAAAGATGAGAGATGAAAAATGATTGCTACTAATTGACCTAAAGGTCAACCAGACAACCAAAAAAGGAAAAAAGTATATTCAGTCAGAATTTGATTACCTTGTTTATGATATTGATGCTTAAAAGTATAGTTAGTAAGAATATGATTACCTTGTTTATGATATTGATGCTTCCCCATTCCACTATTAATGTTGTTCCACTCTACTTTGAAACCATATTCATTGAAGAGAAGTATAAGAAGATAACGAGGTGTAGTGAAAAAATATTCAAATATGAAGTTCCAAGAAGCAAACCTTACTTGGAGCTTATCCAAGATGAAACCCAAGGTGCTTGTCCAAGCTAGTGCAACTTCTAACGGAGTGACAGAACTCAAATTCTCAATTTTAGCACTTCGGGCACTACTAGAATACAAAGCCCTGGACATATGAAGGTTGACTTTCGGCTCCAGCTCCAAGATTAGGTATATAATAACTCAGCCACCCACCTCTAGCTTGATTTTCTTGGTAAACCAATGTATCCTCTACGGTGACTGTGTAGACTAATCTTTTTATCAGAGATCCATTTAAGGGATTGATCTCTACAACAAATGTTTTTCTATACGCACCGGCTACCGATCAAACTTAGGACCACAAGATTAAACGACCCAAATATCTATCACTTGTGTAAGATCATGTTTGGTAAAAGAAGAACATTACAAAGGGAAAACAAAATTGATTAAATATAATAATATTAATGAGATGTATTTGATTTCCTAGTCCAATTCGGATTGGAATTTCAAAAATTAAGATGCTAATTGAGATTTCAAATCTCCTATGTAGTTGAAAGGATTGAATTTTTTTCTGTTCCGGACTGTGCTAAGAGGCCCAAATCCGCATGTAAAACTGGCTCAGATCCAGTGTTGGATTCGGCCCAACAAGGGAGATCCGCCGCAGAACTAGGATCAACGGACCAGATCGTCGCTCTCTAATCCAACGGGTCCGGACCCAGCAAAACCGGCTAAGCACCCTAACTTGCGTCTATAAGTACGACACTGCACTCTCATACTAGGTATGCTTCTCACATTTGTACCTCTCACTGACTTCTGATGGCTGACTTTGGCATCGAAGTGTCTGCAGGTACCTAACGACAATAACCTCGAAAGATTTCGACCTACGAAGCGCCTTGACGACCTTGAGCAAGGAAAGGACGATTACGAGAAACAAGATACCAACCGCTGATTCCGAATCCCAAATCCCGAGGCAAGGTACACAACATTTTCGATAAGCATATGATTGTATTAATGGCAGTAAAAGGGGTACTCTAACCCGTACAATTACCTTGAGGCTTCGTTAAAACCTCTCTCAACCAAAATCCCGTGGGAAAAAGACCCAAGGAAGAAAAAGAGTACTCCAAGGAGAACAAAGCAATAAAGCCAATTACACATGTGACCAAAAATACAAAAACAGCAACAAAAATCTAGCAAACGCCACTAAACCAACGCTCAAAGCTAAGGAACATCAACAACAGACAACAAAACAACTAGCATAAACAAGCAACAACCAACACCAGAACAACAACACCACAGTCACATACAGCAGACAACAGCACAGCAAACAGGAGACAACATCACAGCAAATAGCAACAACCAACGAAATCAGCTACAACAACCAGTAGAACAGCAACCGACACAATCAGTGACAACAAACACTAGAATAGCAGCAAAACAAAACAACAGACAACAGCCATTAAAAGAATTTTGCGCACCTCTAGATTATTCCAAGGAGTATTCCAATGCCATACATTGTTGCGCCAGAAACCCAACTCCGCTACCTTCACATTATGGTTTAGACAACCTGCAAAAACATCAATAAAATCCAATTTCAAAGGCTGCTGCCCAATCCAATGATGGTGCCAAAAATCAACACCTCTACCGTCGCCCAACCCCCTTCTCACACAAGCCTCAAACCACCCCACCGCCAACAGATCATTAATCATGCACCGAAAATCACGCCACCACAAAGAGTGAATAGACAATTGCTATGAATATTACTTTTACAGGTTTTAGCTATAGCTTACATTTGATGTGAATATTACTTTTACAGGTTTTGCAAAAAAATGTTTTTTATTGCATAACTTCATCTTTTTTAATACAATAGACAATGTAATATTTTTACTCCAAGAATGTTTCCTATTTTTATTTTTTTTTATTTGATTAGAAATTAAGGAGGATTTAATTCCACCTGATTTGCATGTTTGAAAATGTAATAATTCTAATTCAAGGAAATATAAAATAGACTAAAAGTTTTTTGAAATAATAATAAAGAAGAGCGACGGTTAAAACCGCCCTTAAAAATGAAGGCCACCGAGCCCAATATTTAGTGGCGGTTCTAACTAAGGTTAAGTGGTTTTCCCGATGGTTTTCTTAAACCTCCACCAAGACAAGCGTCACCAATTTCAGTAGTGGAACGTCAACTGACAGAACACAAAAATAGAGGCGGTTGGAACCGCCGCTATTTTCAGTGTGTGTTGTAGTGCATTCTCTAAAATATTGAATTTACTAGTATATATCAAAAAAACTAAAAGTAGTTGCATTTCGCATGTGTGAGACGTACACAACGGTTACTAAATAGAGTATGTACCTATACCTTCGATGCAACTGGCTTGTGTCAATGACAACTTGTTTGTTTGCACACGTCGATATGTAGCTTGCTTCTTCTCGACTTAGGCATTTCACACACGTTCCAGTACTCAGGCAAAAGTAAGTGAAGTCTTCGACTTTGACGACGCAACCTAGTTCCACTCCCTACGTGCCTCGTGAAGAGTTTCTTCAACTTCATTAACTTGTCTTATCAAACTTTCACATTTCTTTCCCACTGAGTTTTGGCTTTCGAAGATATGGAGATAGGCCAAACTTTTCGAACAAGTTTTGAGTTAAACTTTTCCAACTTTCCAGCTACTACCTTCGTCCCCAAGCTCTCTTTCCATGGCCTCTTCGAATGGACCATCGTCATCCGGCAACCATTCTAAGCTGAAACGTGTAATAGTGTCTTACAATGTTGGTAGTAACCATTCATATCTCGGTCCTGCTTTTTCTTCCCCTTGCGTTCCATTTCTAATCAGTTTCCGAAACGGGTCTTCTTTTCTCTTCCCCTCTTATTTTCGATTGAACTTTTTTTAGCTAATCAAAATAAAATTAAGCTAGCAGATTTTTTTTTCCAAAGGAAGCCAGCAGGTTAAATTAAGTTTTTTTTATTTTAATATGCGTGATTTTCTTGATAATCTTTAAAAAAAATGATCGTTTAATTCGATTAAAAGAGTAGTAATTTGCTATCATTGAAACATGAGAGATGAAAAATGATTGCTATTAATAGACCTAAAAGACAACCAGACAATCAAAAAAGGAAAAAAGTCATATTTAGTAAGGATTTAATTACCTGCTTGGCTGCTTGTCTATGGTGTTGATGCTTCCCCATTCCACTATAAACAATGCTCCACCGTACTTTGAAACCAAATTCACCAAAGAGATCAAAAGTACAAGAAGATAAGGTGGTAGTCAAAATATTCAAATATGAAGTTTAGTATCGCCATTATTGTTTCATTCCAAATTCTAGCTTACTTTGCTTCAGCTCAATCTCGGGTCCTTGACATAACCAAATTTGGCGGATCACCAAATGGAGATATAACCCTGGTACTATTCTATTGATTTGGCATTGAATTTCTTTTGTAAAAGGCAAATCTCAGTATCAGAAATTAGAGATGAAAAAATATTGTTGTAGTTCGTAGATTCTGTTGATTGTATTTCCAAGAGTTAGTTATTTTTGGCTTTTTCCCCATCTTGGATTGAGCACCCCTTGTACTCGGTTGCTTATTCTCTCTCTCTCTCTCTCTCTCTCTCTCTCTCTCTCTCTCTCTCTCTCTCTCTCTCTCTCTCTCTCTCTCTCTCTCTCTCTCTCTCTCTCTCTCTCTCTCTCTCTCAAATTAGAGATAATTTCATTCTTTTTACCTCCAATTATTATCAAAACTTTAATTTTTTTAATAGTGTTAACAAATTCATATTGTTAATAGAAGTATCCTATTAAATTTCTTAATTAATATATGTTTAATTTGTAGGCATTTACAAATGCATGGAAAGAAGCATGTGCATCAACGAGTCCAGTAAAAATTGTGATTCCTGGTAACACATACAAGATGAATGCAGTAGATGTTAAGGGTCCTTGTAAGTCACCTATCGAACTTCAAGTTGATGGCACAATTCAAGCACCTCCAAACCCAGATGATCTCAAAGGGGCTGTTCAATGGTTCAAGGTTGAATATATGAACTTTTTCACCTTATCAGGCAAGGGTACTTTTGATGGTCAAGGTGCTACTGCTTGGAAACAAAATGATTGTGGCAAAAATAAGAAATGCAAGCAACTCTCCATGGTAAATATTTATCTTAAATAGATATATATATATACACACACACATATAACTATATGTGTGTGTGTGTGTTTATGTTTTTGGTTTATATAATTGACCCATGTTTTGATTTCATTTTTTTACTTGAAATAGTCGCCAGGATATATTTCTTTTTGTTTTGGCCTTCTTTGATTAATTTAATTTCCATACTACTTTTTATTTTAGTCTTTGTAATATTTAAATTATATTTATTTATCCTTGCTTGATCGGGATTAAAAGGGTGAAAAAGAACATGTTGTAGGGAAGAAACAAAAAAAATGACTAAAAAAGAAAAGGGTTGGTATACTATAGTGGTCAAAATATATTTAAACCTATTTTAATCTAGCTTAGCATTTCAAATCAAATAATTAACAGTACCCACTTCTAAATAATTGAGATTAGAAAGGGAAAACAAGTTACAAAATGTGAAATATGTCTCTAACTTCGTCACTGAATTTTTTGACACCATCATTAGCGATGAATTTCAATCTTTTGGTCATTGACTTTGTTCATTAAATTAGCCTTTTCTAATTAAAAATAAACATTTAGCGTTTTCTTGTGGCTTTTATCATTGATTCTAACATGATCTTCTTTCCAATGTCAACAGAATTTCGGTTTCAATTTCCTCAACAATTCAATTATACATGGAATCACATCAAAAGACAGCAAAAACTTCCATGTAAATGTATTAGGGTGCCACAATTTTACATTTGATGGGTTCACAATTAGTGCACCAGGAACAAGTATAAACACAGATGGAATCCACATAGGAAGATCAACAGATGTGAAAGTTATTAACTCAAACATTGGAACTGGAGATGATTGTGTTTCGATAGGTGATGGTAGCATTAATGTTAGAGTGCAAAATGTTAACTGTGGACCTGGTCATGGTATTAGTGTTGGAAGTCTTGGAAAGTTCACAACTGAAGCAAATGTACAAGGCTTTTTTGTTAAGAACTGTACTTTGACAAATACTGATAATGGTATTAGGATTAAGACTTGGCCTGATGTGCCTGGGACAATTACTGTTAGTGATATGCATTTTGAAGATATTACTATGGTTAATGTTAGGAACCCTGTCATCATTGACCAAGAATATTGTCCATGGAACCAGTGCTCCAAAAAGGTTTATATTTCATTTCTCAAAGTTTACTTCAAAACTTTATACTTTTATTTCTTAATGCTAATCTTGTGTTCTAACTAAGCTCCTTTTATATAGTGTAATTTTTTTTACACATACAGCTAATTATATTTTACAGTGATGGGTCTTCCATACTTCTGTAAAACATTTTTAGTTTTTGTGCATCGTTAGTATAAATTTTTTTACACCATCTACCAATCAGAAATCACGTTCTGTGTGGCTTTCCTAATTATTTAGATAAAAGTTAAACATTGTTATGATGTTTCGACTTCTTATTTGTTCGTAATGTAAAATATTTGTACATTGACAATCAACATTAATTAAATCCAAAGGCTTTTATAAGAAACATATGTATTAATCAACTTGTTATTTATTTTGTCCATTTCTTGCATGCTTTGATGAATGGCTAAAGAATCCATCAAAGATAAAGATAAGCAAGGTTACATACAAGAACATAAAGGGAACTTCAGGAAGAAAAGAAGGGGTGGTTTTTATTTGTAGCAGTGGTGTACCATGTGAGGCTGTGGAACTAATTGATGTTGATCTCACATTCAATGGAGCACCAGCGACAGCTATATGTAAGAATGTGAAGCCCAAAAGATCGGGAAAAGCTCCTACATGCCAACCCTAGAAATCATCTTCGATAGTTTTCTATCTTTCAATTTTCCTTGAAGAGTTGAAAGCCATCCTGATAATGGGTGGATGTTAATTACTAGTAGTATAGTCTCTTGGTAGTAAAAAATTTGGCATGTGTAAGCATGTAACAATATTGCCAATTTTTGAAATACTTGAGATTATGTTTCATGAAACGTTATCATGAAATGGAGCTGCAAGTTAATGTTATATTATATATTCTTTTGAATCAATATTATATTATATTCTAATTTTGTGTTTTACGCTTATTTTATTTAGGTTTAAATATGTATTTAGTCCCTGCAAATGTCCCTGTTTTTCGATTTAGTCCCTGCAAATATATTTTTTTTAAATACGTCCCTGTAAAATAACTTTTTTTTTAAATACGTCCCTGCAAAATAACTTTTTTTTTAAATACGTCCCAACAAAAAAAAATTGTGACATTTTGCAGGAACGTATTTAAAAAAAAGGTTATTTTGTAGGGACGTATTTAAAAAAAAAGTTTATTTTGTAGGGAGGTACTTAAAAAAAAGTTATTTTGCAGGGACGTATTTAAAAAAAATTTTGCAGGGACTAAATCGAAAAAGAGGGACATTTGCAGGGACTAAATACATATTTAGAAATAAGAAAAGCCAAAGAAAAAATTGATTTACCTTTATTTTTCATTTTTTAATTGCAAAAATTTCAAATTAAATAATATAATATATATATATATATATATATATATATATATATATTTAAAATTCATTAAATAAAAGCATCAAATACATGTAACTTACCTATTTTGAAGTACTTATTTTGAAATAACCAATTATACACCCAATCACGATTCAATTGATTTCAATTCATCTATACGCATTTAAAATAATGTGTTAGATTCCCATAACATTCCCAATAACCTATCAAGTTAGTGGCATCAACATTATCTCAGCGGAGATGATTTTGAGCCGACATGGGGGTCAAGGACAGCCCACAAAACCTTTTTCCATCCAAGTAATGGAGGAAGTTATGTCTAACTATCATCCCTACCGTTGTTGGTATCATCTCGCAATTATCTCAATGGAGATGATTTCGAGCAAAATATGGGAGTGAGGGACAACACCTAACCCTTTTCCATAAACAACGCACAATAGCAACATCCAATATAGTCATCTAGTTCTAGGGTTCATCAAACATCAAAATAGTCATTTCTAAAATAATAGCAATCAATTTCAATCCTACATCATTTAAATTTCAAGCCAAAAACATAAATCAATTCACTATTAATTTCAACTTCAATTTCACAACTTCAATTTCCATCATCCACCATTTCTACAAATCCTAATCCTATTTTGTTCTTCTAAATATCTAAACATTTGTTTCCTAACAACCTAATCTTAACACTACACTAAAATGTCAATAAAAGCAACAAAAAAAAACGAAAAAAAAAACATAGCACTTACTTGAGAAGAAGACAAAGCAACAACAATGGTGGTGCAATAGTAGAAGAGAGAAGAAGAGTCAGGCTCTGGTTGTGGATGGTTAGTGGTGGTGAGGAGGGAGAAAGAGGGTCGCGGTTAGAGAGAGAGGGAGATGGTTCATGAGAGAGAGAAGAGGGAGAAGATTGTGGTAGTGGTGGCGAGGTGGGAGGTTAGAGCACGGTGGGAGAAGAGAGAGCAAGAGAGGAGATTACTTTCGTCTAAATTTCGTCGCTAATTCTATCGCTAATGAACTTTTTAGCTACAAATTTATTTTCGTCACTAATTTCTGTTGCTAATTAGCGTTTTTTTGTAGTGTCTTATTTGGGGAAACCCTACCTCACTCTGATTAGCAGCTGTTACTTGCCAGAGCACCCGGTCGCTGCAGCACCCCCCACACCACTGCTAGTAAATCTCCCATTACTTCATCTTTCGATTTCGGCATTCTCTTTTCCTATTCTCCATCATTTCTCTCTCTTTCGCTCCGTAGCTCTGCCTCTTCTAGTCATCTCGTCATCGATCTAAGTCCTTGTTGCAATAGCTCTCGCGTTCACAAAATTTATTCATATTAATTAATAACTATCCATCCAGGTATTTTTTTTTTTAGTTTTTTCCTCATTCTCTAGTAGGTATTTGCAAAATCGTTTTAGGCTAGTTAAATTTGGATCCCTCGGTTCCTCTTTCTTCAATGCTGGGAAACCGTCTGGTGTTGCCCATGAGAAGCTTTATGAGGGTACTGGAAATTAAGGCTGCAGTAAACCTGAAGCACTTACATCATCAATGATCAATATGGAAAAACAGATGAGAGGATTGAAGGCCTTATTAAAGAATGTGCTGGAAGGACAAACAATCTTTCAACAAGGGCAAAGAGCATAAGTTGCTATGTATGTGGACTATCAAAATTGGATACTACAACAACGAATAACTACAGTTCCCCCTACATTAGCAACTCCAGGATTTGGTCCTTTTCTACATATTCTAGACATTCCAAAGCCCACTACCTCCTCATCCTATGATGGATCATCTCCTTCGAAGTAGCATCTTAATGTCTCTATTTCCCTCATCTTTTAGATGTATAACAAAAGTAGGAGAAGAGTAGATTAAGTGTAGGGCGAATAGGAGAATTTTTTGTGTTGTTTAACTATCGAATCTGTGTAATCCTACACATATATTTTGAAGAGAAGTAATGCTTCTCTTGTTAGGTTTATTTTTTAAGTATTTATGCCCTTGTATGCAGGAACATACATATTGTTGTCATCACTTTTTGATAAACTGAAATGGGAAGTCCTCAATCATATATGCATCTTCTTGGGTGGGGGGGGGGGGGCGGGGGGATGTACTCTTAACTTAGAAAATTAAATATCAGAAAACTTAATATTTTCTTCAATGTTTATCAAACATCAAAAAGGGGGACATTGTTGAGGCAAAATCGATCAAGTGGTTTTCTGGTTAACAAACCTTTTGATGAGAAACATAAGTTCTCTGACTTCATATGTATCTAATGTTGCTTCTTGAGTGATTATTTAGATCGGGTAATCATAGTAACTGTAAGTTTATATGCCTAGTGAATCATTTCTGGGAAGACTTCAAGCAATGAAGAAATCCAACAAAGCAAGCAAGCCATGAGAAGTATGTCACAAATGACTCTAACCAAGCTCTTGTAATTCCATAAAAAACCCTAAAACTCATATTGTAACCTTCAATGTCTTCTCAAGTTAGCATGTGTCGCTACAAGCAGTGAGAACACTCTAAGAAGTTGCCTAATAGATCACAAAGATTTATCAGTTTTGAAATAGTAGTTAGAGATGGGTTAAGAAAACTACCACAAAAATTTAAGCCTAAGTTAGTTGTAAAGTGTAAACTATTTAGCAAGTTTTGGTGAGTCACTATACTCACTACTAGGTATGAGGAGTGGATGTAGTCCTGTGATTTTGGGTGAATCACTATAGATATTTGTGTCATTTACTGCATTTCTTAAGTATTATTTTAATTGCATTTAAAAATCTTTGTTTAAGAAAGTTTTTGTAAACTAGGAAGACTGCTCTGCAGAACCTTCTCAACTCTAGGCAGATTTCATTATATCCTTCTCTAGCTTTAAAAGTAGTTATACCTAAATTCCCTTCTTAAATAATGTTACTTAAGATGCATATCTTATAAACACACACTCTCATGTGATTTATAGAACTTATTTGTGAAAATATCTTATTTTCTTTACTATTAAATGTCTTGGGAATAAGATCTCTAATGACCCTTCTCAAGTCAAGATTATTGTTAGAAAACTATTTCACCTCACTCTTCGCAACACGGTATTTTATTCTAACAATGTCTAACATTCTTTGTGATGCTATTTACATTGTTTCAAGTTAGTTTTAAAAGTGTCACAATTCCAACCCCTATTCGTGGATTAAGCCACCTTGAGTTTGGTTTGTTCTCGATGTGGATGGTAGTGCAATAACTAATCTTTGACTGTCAGGGTTTGGTGGCCTTGTTCGTGACTCAAATCGTGTGTTCCAATTCAGCTTTAATGGGACGGCTGGAGTGTCATATATTTTACACGCAGATATTGCAATGATGGTGCATGGGATGGAGCTCAGCTGGGATAGAGGTTATCATAAAGTCAAGTTCTATAAGCATGGGATACTACTTTCCATAAGCATGGGAATGATATTGCAACTATTAGGAAGCTTATCTAAAGAGATTGGGATGTGACGATAGAGCATTTTTATCGTTAAATAAACCAACGCGCAGGTTACTTTGCTAAGTTAGGAGCTTGGAGAGAGACTCCTCTTCAAATTTTCAATGAGAAACCTGGTGCTCTTGATAGTTTGATTCTAGCCGATGCTTAGGCACCCTTTTTTGTGAGACCTTAATCTATTTTTTTTCTTCTACATGTACCCAAAAAAGTGTCTAACTTCAATTTGTCAACTCTACGCACCTTCTAAAAAGGATTCGGCAAAAAAGAAACCAATAATTTACAATGGAATACAAAAAACAAGAGACTACATTAGAAAAGAATTAATTTTTGACTTGACTAGGAAGCCCTGCTCCAAAGATTTGGGCAACCACTAAATTTTCATATAATAAGTAGGTATAGAATTGAGGATGGATTTAGCTAAGTAAAGCAACCTGCCTTGTTCAACAACTTGTTCTTTCAATCTGCAAACCTTTCTTGGAGCTTATCCAAGACGAAATTGAAATCAAAATGCTTGACTCTACCTTTTAGCATAGGAAACCCAAGGTGATTGTCAAAACTAGTGCAACTTCTAATGGAGTGACAGGAGTCAAATTCTCAATTTTAGCTCTTTGGGCACTACTAGAATAGAAAGCCCTGGACTTATGAGGGTTGACTTTAAGGCCAGCTCCAAATTAGGTATATAATAACTCATCCACCTTTCTAGCTTGATTATTGTTGGTAAACCTAGGTATCCTCCTCTATGACTGTGTAGACTATTCTTTTGAAGTATCGGAGATCCATTTAAGAGTTGACCTCTCCAATAAATGTTTTTCTATACGCAACGGCTGGTGATCAAACTAGGAACCACATGATTAAGAAAACCAAGTATCTAGCACTTGTGCTACATTATGTTGGTAAAAGAAAAATATTATAAAGGGAAAACAAAAATGATTAAATATAATAATAATAATTATATGTATTTGATTTCCTAATCAATTTCAGATTGCAATTCCAAAAATTAAGATGTTAATTGAGTTTTAAAATCTCCTATGTATTTCAATGGATTGAATTTTTTTGATAAGTGAACTGTACCTCAGGGTCGATCTGGTGGCATGCTGAGATATCAGGTCGATCTGTTGAGATGCTGGTTGCGTGCAGAGCTCAGCTCTGATTTTACCTGCAATGACACTCCAATGCCCAATTCAGTGGGGTAGAATGACCAGAGTAACGGTATGGGTAACCAGTGTGTACCTGACAGCTGACGTAAGATCTGTATATATAGTGTCAAGAATTCGCTGGGAGCCGTAGGATCTAATACGGTCCGATCTGAGACGTCCATTTAAGTCACCCCTTGTGGTCTTGTTAATGGGACAATCTCGGCCAGCATTCGGGTGGAGTACTAGGACTTAGGCCCTTTCCAGAACAGTTGCCCCTCAAGCCAAAGTCGTTCATTGGATGTGTTTAGGCTTGACAACGATTACCTTTTGTGCCTTGGTTCTGTTGAGACACTCTGAAGTCAATTGCCCTCAGTGGAGCAATCAGTATGCTGGCTGGCTTAGCTGTGCGGTGGTCGGTTTGTCGTGCCTGCATGCTAGAAGAGGTGCCTTTTCTTTGTTGATGACGTGGCTACTGAGTTCTAACTGATGTGACGTTTCGCATTTCGATGCAACGGTCATGACATTTTGGTTTCCCAATGGGGGTGTATCATGATGATAGTTCACTTCTCGAGGAGTGCATTAATTGCTGGAAATGAAAGGTCATGTCGCTTCGATTGCTTGGCCTGTCATCCCTTTAAATAGGGTTCCCCACCCCCTCATTCAACACTTTCTTTCGATCCCCTTACTCTGAGAACGACATGATTTCTCCGACGAGTGACGAGATCTCTGGCGAGGTTCCGGCTAGGTGTTCTCCGGCGAGCGATCTAGCTCGTCTGGTTCTTTTTATTGCTGAGCCGACCAATTTCTCTCTAACTCCAGGTATTTACCTCCGAGCCCCTTCGATCTATTTTATTTTCCTTTTTTAGTGAGGAGGGGGTGTCAGGCTCGGGGTCGACCTTGTCGCCCCCTTCTGCGAATCTTCAATTTTAGGGTTGTTCTGACTTACCTGCCCCCTTCTTTTAGGGTAGCTTTTGCTCTGGCGCGTACGAAACAAACTGCTCGTATTTCTGGTGGTCCTTCCGTTCATTTGGGCGAGCAGTTTACTCGCCCTGCTGCATACGAAGCGATGAGTGCGTCTCTATCTGAAGATCATCCCTCCAACTCCTCCTCAACTGATATGTCGAGCTCTCCCTCTTCCTCTGAGAGCATATCCTTACCAAGCACTCCCGTTCCGTCTTCTTCGTTGAGGAATTCAGATCCTACACCCTCAGCAGAGACAATACCCCCTCAAGGCGAGAGAAATCACTTAAAACAATCTACTGACGGTGATGAAGATATGCCCGATCAACCTGTTGATGGGGATGAGCCTCTAGTCTATCAGTCTTCGGACGACTCCACTCACTCAGAACAAGGAGAAAATGTGGTTGAGGTGGCAGAGGAGCCTAATTGGCCCGGAGTCATTGGCCAAGATCAGGTCACCCGGATCAGGTGTGGCGAGCAGAAAGCATCCCCGAGGACGAGCATGCGGCGAGTATTCCTTCAACTCTAAAGTTCGTCATGTACACTAATGTTCTTAGGGAGGTCAGGATTCACCTGCCTTTCACCCGTTTTCAACGGATGATTTTCAGATATCTAGGGGTCGCCCCATCAAAAACTCCATCCCATATCGTGGGATTTTGTCAAAGTGTTTGAGCGACTTATGAAAGTGATGGGACGTTCAAGTTCTCGTGCTCTTTTCTTCAGACTTTTTCCGAGCCTAAGAGCGTTCCCAAACGATGGGAACATTTAAGTATCAAAGGTCGTCATGACTCTCCAAAAATCCTCAAGGCCTACTGTGACTCGTTGAAGCCATGGCAACACGTTTATCTATGGGCCGTGTCAGTCTGTGACCAAGCTCCCAAGGAGGTCGGTCTATTGAACGACCAGGGTGGCATAGCCAGTATAAAGTTTCCTCCTGCATGGACATACTCTCATTATAATCGCACTCCGATCAACTATAGGACCCGATCCGAACTTGCTGAATACGATCTGGAGACTCTCAGCCTTCTAGAGAATATGGCCAGCTGGATGAGTGATGGAAAGTTCCTATGTTACCACCTGGCGCGGGCTAGGAATCTCACCGTCTTTAAAGCAACGCTTGGTGCGACCAATCGTTTGCACGCTTTTTCTAGTTCGCTTTATTTTTTCTTTTTGCTTTTGTTTTTCTAAAAGTTCAAGTGTTTCTAATCGTTTTTCTTTTCTTTTTGCAGGCGAAATGTCTACGGTTGGATTTGAAGCCTTGCTGAAAAAGTCGAAGAAGGGAAAGAAAACTCAAGACACCGCCTCTCTTTTTGTCCCCGTCCTAGTCTTGGACGGGGAGGAAAATCAAGTTGATGCTGCCAATGGGAACAATGAGGCCATGCTCTCGAAGAAAAGGGATTGACATGCTGTTGGTACCAGTGCCCAAGGTGCTGATCCCGTCCCTCCTCCCAAGAAAATCAAAGAGACTCAGAGGAGGTCGTCCCCTACTGATGATTTTGACAATCTCTCAGACTCAGATGTGGATCGTTTTCGTAAAGATCCCCTCATGTTCATGGCTGAAGTGGCCAAAGCAGCCTCTTGTCAGATTTCACACTACAAGAACGGGGAGGCAGTGCCGCTAGCAGGTATGCGCCTTGTCAATGTAAATTTGTGGTTGGAGAGTGATCTTTTGGATAAAATCGATAAGCTAAATCGTGCCTACGACTATATCACACAGATGCAAAAGGAATTGGAGGTGACTAAGAAAAAGCTTGAAGATGCTCAGACCGCTCTTGAACCCACTGTTGTCGCTCAGGAGAAGGCCGAACAGTCGCTTGCCACCGTAACCAAGGAGCAGGATGATGCGATGGCCGCCAAATCTGAAGCAGAGAATAAGCTTGAATCTGAGACGACCAAAACTTTAGGGTTGTCTGACAAGGTCAAGTCGTTAAAGGAGGAGGTGAATGGTCTGAAGAAAAAGCATGGTGACGTAGAGGGTGAACGGGATAGGTCCCTAGCTGTTTACGACGCTCTGCAAGATTCAACGCTGGAAATTGCCAAGGATCGTTTTGAAGAGGCCCTTGCACAAGTGCAATATATGCAGCTCGACCTCGTTATCAACTGCAACATCATCAGCTACGACCACTTTCTAAAGGGCTGTTGAATTGTCGTTCCTGAAGAGAAGGATGAAGACGGAAAGGTGATAAGTGAGGAGTTGGTCGTCTACACTCGACCTGAATGACTTCTTTTGAAATTTCTTTGTGATGTAATTTTTCTTTTGTCATTTTGGTGGTAGGACGGCCTTTTGGTCGTCCTTTTGTTGTAATATATACTTATTGGAGCCCGACCTTCTCCAGGCAACTTGAATCGTTTGTTTTACTCGTTTTGCACGCGTAACCGTCCTTTAATCGTCGCTTTTCTTTATTGATATTTGATGCTCGTTCTCGAATTACGCTCCCTCTTTTAATCGTTTTATTCACAAGTACACGCGATCGTCTGCGGGTAGTTTACCGGGTTTCTACCCAGATTTAACTCACCCTTGGATGTGCGACCATCCTTTAGGCCACCTCTTTGGCACCTAACATCGATTAAGTACAATTGTTCCTACTTTGCAGTTTATCAAACTCTGTTTGATTTTAACTCGCTCTGTAGGTCATTCGTGTAAACAATAAAATAGAAGAATTCAACACACATTTGTAAAAAATGCCTCGTCTTTATTGACGGACGGGTGGGCCTGAATAAAAAACCCAGCGGGAAAAAGAGTGTCCCGCTCGTTTTTCTTTTTCATTCATTATTTCTAACAAGATATTCTTTCAATGTTTACAGTTAAATGATAATCAAATGAAGTATCCCCAAAGATTCATCGCATTCCAAGTCTTTGGGATTACTCCACCGTTCATGGTCTGAAGCATGTAAGCGCCCGACGCCCTTGCCCATTTTTGAGACGACACGGTAAAGACCTTCCTAGTTTGGGGCGAGCTTTCACTAGGACACGTTCTTTTGTCCAATGTCTGCCTTTCTCAGTACGAGCTGTCCAACACTAAAATCTCTGGGAACGACCTTGGCATTATGTCTTGTCGTCATTCCCTGCTTGATCAAGGCTTCTCTTAAAGCAGCCTTAGTACGAAGTTCTTCAACTAGGTCCATCTTTTCTCTGATTGCTTGGTCATTTTCCTGGGGTTGTTTGGGATTAGACGTTCTCCAGATTAGTCCCCGATCTCAACTGGGATTAGAGCGTCCGTCCCATAGACCATTTTGAATGGAGATTCTCCGGTGGTGGAGTGAGGGGTCGTTCTATATGCCCATAGTACATATGGGAGTTCTTTGGCCCATTTCCCCTTGGCCTCGTCAAGTCATCTCCTTAAACGACACAAAATGACTCGGTTTGCGGCCTCCGCTTGCCCGTTGGTTTGAGGATTTTTAACTGAGGAGAAGCGCTGCTTCACTCCTAGCTCGCTCAAGGCCTCTTGGAAGTTCTTGTCGGTGAATTGGGTGTCGTTGTCTGACACGACCACTTCAGGAATTCCAAATCAGACCAGGATGTTTTTCTTGAAGAACTTAAGACAATTCTTTGATTTTATGGTTGCTAGAGGCTCGACCTCGATCCACTTGGAGAAATAGTCAACTGCCATTATCAGATATTTGAACTGCCCTGAAGAGACTGAGAAGGGCCCCAAGAGGTCGATTCCCCACCAGGAGAACGGCTGCGGGGTGGTCATAGTGTTCAACTCGAACGGAGGAGCGATCTGGATATCCGTATGTTTCTGGCATTTGTCGCATTTTTTTACTAATCCCTTCGCATCTTCCTCCATGGTGGGCCAATAGTAACCCGCACTCAACGCCTTCTTAGCCAAAGCTCGACCTCCCAGGTTGTTTCCACAAATTCCCTCGTGTATTTCTCGTAATATGTAGTTGGCCTCCTCTGGGGGAAGGAACTTTAAGAGCAGCATGGAGAATCCTCTATGAAAGAGCTGTCGATTGATGATCGAGTAAGATGAAGCTCGTCTTCGCACAACGGCTGCCTCTTTAGTGTCTTTTGGTTCTTCCCCGTCCCTAATGTACTTTAGGACGAGGTCGATCCAGCTATCTTCAGTCTCGATCATACAAATATCAGGATCTGGGGCGGCCCCAAGTTGCACGCTAGGATGAGGTAGGACTTTCTGTATCACACTTCTTTGGTTTCCGGGATTCTTGGTGTTGGCTAGCTTGGATAGTATGTCTGCCCGAGTGTTTTCTGACCTAGGAACGTGCTTGACTTCTGCATACTCAAACAGTCCAAGTAGTTCTCTAACCCTTGCCAGATACCTCTGCAAGATCTCGTCCTTTGCATCAAACACCTCCTTGATCTACGATACTGCTAGAAGGGAGTCTGAGTGAAACTCAACCCATTTCAGGTTGAACTCACGGCCAAGAAGGAGTCCGGCTATGCATGCCTCGTACTCTGCTTGGTTATTGGAGGTAGAGAATGAGAAAGTCAACGACACTTCAATTATTGTCCCTTTAGAATTTGCAAGTATCAGGCCCGCCCCACAGCCTTTGCTATTGGACGAACCATCAACATGAAGAGTCCATACTGGCTGTACTAGGTCTTCAGGGACAGGGGTTATTTCGGCAAGGAAGTCGGCCAATATCTGTGCCTTGGTGGCCGATCGTGGTTCATATTTAATACCAAATTCTGACAACTCGACCGCCCATTTGATCATTCTTCCAGCTAAGTCAGGCCTATGGAGTATTTCTCGTATAGGTTGGTCAGTCCTCAAGACGACCTGATGAGCCACAAAGTACCACCTTAACCATCGAGCGGCCACGACCAGTGCTAGGGCTAACTTCTCAATCCTCTGATATCTGAGCTCTGGCCCTTGGAGTGCCTTGTTGACAAAATAGATGGGATTCTGTTTGGAGTCTCTTTCGCGTACCAATACCGCGGCCAAAGCCTCTTCAGTAATTGATAGGTAAAGATACAATGTTTCTCCTGGTTCTGGTGTGGTCAGTATAGGAGATTGCAGTAGAGCGCTCTTTAACTGATCCAGGGCTTGCTCGCACTCAGGCGACCATTCGAACTCGGCCTCTTTCTTCAGTAGTTTGAACATTGGAAGTGAATTGTTTGCGGCCTTGGCAATGAATTGTGAAAGTGCGGCTAGCATCCCGTTCAGTTTTTGAATTTCCTTTTTAGTGGTGGGCGGCCTCATCTCGGTCACCGCCCTACACTTATCTGGGTTGGCCTCAATCCCTCTTTCTATCAGGTAAAAAGATAAAAACTTGCCCACCCTAACTCCAAACGTGCATTTCTCAGGATTCAGCCTGAGTGAGCTTTTGCGGGCGTCAGCGAACACTTCTCTAAGATCGGCCACATGACTGGGTTCTTCTTTACTTTTTTTCAATCATGTCTTCTAGGTAGACCTCCAGTGCTCTGCCTATCTGGGCATGGAAAACTTTATTCATCATTCTCTGGTAGGCCGCACCAGCATTCTTCAACCTGAAGGGCGTAACTCGGTAACAATAATTGCCTTTCTCTGTCATGAAGCCATCTTTTCTTGGTCGGGTGGATGCATGGCGATTTGGTTGTACGCAGAGTAGGATTCTATCAAATCTTCAACTGCTTTAACGGCTGCTTCTGCTTTCTCCACTTTCTGAACCTGCCTTCGTTGGGCGACCCACCTAGCTGAGGGGTCAACCGCCAGGTGGTGACATGCTATCTCTAATGGAATTCTCAGCATATCGATCGCACTCCAAGCAAATAGGTTTGCATGTTCCTACAGGTTCTTCGGGGATCGTTCCTCTTCTGGGAGATCGTTCCCGATTTTTATTGTCTTTTCCAGGTCGTCCCCTAGTTGGATCTGAGTAAACTCTCCATCAGGCTCTGGTTGTTTAATCCGCTTCTTAAGTTCTCGAGTTAAGAGGTCATCTCCCTCATCTTCCTCACTGTCAAGATAATAACGGGCATCCAAGTCGACCACATTGACTTGGTCTCCCACCTTTCTTGAGGTGTTCATCTCTTTCAACTCGAGCTCTCCCTGTTCTTTCAAGCTCATGTAGAACGCCTTTTTAGCAGAAAGGAGATCGGCCAGGAGGGTGATTATTTCTCCTTCTTCAAAGTAGAACTTCATCTTGAGGTGAACAGTGGAGGGGACTGCTTCAAGTTGTGCTAAGGTGGGTCGACCAATGATACACTGGCCGTGGGGTCGACCAGAGGTTTGGACAATCTTTGATTCCTCGTTTCTTCAAGCAATTGCGTTGAGGAGGGAACTCTGCTCCTCAACTGAGGGTGTCCTGACTCCTCTAGAATGGGTCAGGTAAGGTGAAAGGGACGTGAGTGTTGGATTATACTACAGCTAATGCATAAAGTAAAAGGATAAAAATACGACAAAGGAAGAATAATTGAAATAAACGTAGAGTTTGATTGATTGGATGTGTGTTTGTACAATTACTCTATCGCTATATATATACACAGGCCCTCGTCGGCCACTATGCTAGCCAGCATTTGCCTGCCGTTGGACTGTTCTAAGATCAACGGCTCTCATTGCTTCCTAAGCCCTCAACAAGGCGGATTAACTGCCCGCGTTCCCACTGGCACGGTTAGTGGGGTAAGTGCTCGTTGCTCCGTGTTTTTCGGCCTCGCTCTTCCGCTTGAACTTCAACCGCTCCCATGTTCTATCTTCGTGCCTTCCAAGCAACGCCCCTTTTCGGTAATAGCTTAGGCACCCAAGCCACCTGGGCCTTGGCACTCTATAGGCTTGGGCTATTACTTTCCCTCGGCTTAGCTCATTGGCCCTCGGGCGTAACCTTCCCTCGGGGACCTTTGTCGTTTAATGTGCCTCGATGGCCTCTTTTGACTTCACTCTTTTTGGCAAATACCCCCTTTTACACTCTGTCGCGTGGCTTGCCTTCAGACCAAAATTCCTCTTTTCTCCTCTTAGCCCTCGGCCCACGACTTAATTATTTTTGGGTGTTAACAATTGCGCCCCTTTTTGTGCTATCGTGCAGCCTTCAGGACGTGACTGACGGTACGAAAACCCCTTGACATGATTTGAGGTGACGGTCAGGGGAGACATGACTGCTGCTATGTGACACTTGGCTCTCCGCGCAAATCGAAATGACTGCGCGTTGGTTCCCAAGGACCCACCGGTTGAGCCCTTCTAAGTTATAAATGGCAATGATATCCATCCCCTAAGGTTCTTTGCACTCTCTCTCTTTTGACCCTGTCTTGAAGCCTCTCACGTCTCTACCTCTTCACCCCTTTTCTGATTACCATGTCTGCCTGCAACGCTGCTTCTTCCTCTATGGCTCGTGTCCCGGCTATCTTCCATTCTGTGGGCGAACTCTCTGCCCTTCACCCGTTAGCTGACAACGCTAACGACGACTTTTCCCTTTTTAGGCAGCGCTTTGACACCGTCGACCTTCCCTTGAAATCTTCCCGATTTACCGCCGAAGCCAGATTCTTCGACATTAGAGGGTGGCTGACAAATGATAAAGCCTACATCTCCTGGGTGGAGCGATTCGAACGCCACAAAGGTGAGTCTTGGAAAGAATGGGGTATTTACGAAATGATTCTGCTTCCTCTGATGTCTTTTTGGTCGTCGACTCTCAATGTCTTTATCTTCCCCTGGGGAATGCTAACTCCAACCCTACTGGACGTGGCTGCCATTGTGGGGCTCCCCGCGGGAGGTTTGGAGGTTCACACCAACTCTAGTTTTGTCGGCGAAGACCCCTCTTATACTTTCGCCTCAATTTTGCTCCTCTGTTATCGCATAACGCCGAGACCTCTGGGCCTGTGTCTAAAGGAAAACATTTCGCCTTCTTGATGTGTTTTTTCAATAAGTACTTCTATGCTACTAAGTCCTTCGGCGTGGTCAAAGAACTTTCCGTCTTCGTTCATTTGCTGCAATCGGGCGATAAGTATGCCTGGGGCCCCTTCTTCCTCGCTCTCCTCTACCGGAGCATGGAAAGCTTTGTGGCTCAAGTCAAGGAACACTGTTACTACTCCAAAGTCGACGGCCCCATCTAGTTACTTCAGCTGTGGGCGCAACTCTACTTCCCCACTCTTGCTCCTGGTTTGAACACTAGGACCCACCGTGTCCTGGGCACCGCCCTTGCTGCTGCTCCCGTCTTGCCCTTGGTTTGTGCGGAGATATTCAAGCTGTTTTTGGATTTTGAGCCAGCCGCCAAAGATAGTACCGCCTAACCCTTTTGCTGGTACCCCTGCTTGGAATACCATTTGGGCCCTGATTGGATACTCTCTCCCCAGCACCTAGCCTTGATCTCCTCCAACGATCGTGACGTTCTCCATCACTGGGGCCGTGTGTTGGTTGCTTGTGATTTGGTTGTCGGAGCCGAGATTAATTCGGTTAAGAACTTCCTCACGGTCGAACCTTATCATCCCAACTACGTGGCCCGGCAGTTTGGGGTGGGTCAACACGTTCCTGCTCTGTACCCTTCTCTGGCCGTCGCACTCCGCCGGAAGAAACTGCTCCTCCGGGATCTTGAGAGGCTCTTTAAAGAGCAGCGGGGCAATTCCTCGCCTTTGATTGGGGGGCATACCTTGGTGTCACTGGCGAGATTTCTCCATACGCTTCTTGGTGGTCGAGGGTCCGGGAGTATGTTATCCCTTAACCTACCGCAGAGTATCTCCAACGCTACTTGGGTTCTGCCGAGGGATTGGTCGTTCGGCTTGAATTGGTGGCTGCCGGAGTGAGTCCACCATGTCCTTCAGCCAACCGTCCAACCACCAAGCCTTCGGACAAGAAGAAGAAGTTGCAAGCCTCTGATCCTCCTTTGAGGTCATCATCTCGGCTGAGAACCCTCAATGAACCTCCTCCTTCTACTGGTGAGTCCTGGCTTTTCGTATGTCTCGTTTCTTTGGCTCACTTGGCTTTGTTTTGTTCACTTGTCACCCCTCTTTGCAGTGCAAACTCCCACAATAATCCTTGATGGCAGTGATGATGAGGACGACGAAGATGACGTTCCCCTTGCGCGACGCAAAAGGCACAATGATCTGTTGGCCCCAAGTTTCTCTCGGCCTGTGGTGTAGGATTCGTACATGTCGCCCCCTTCTGGGAAACGGCTCCGGGTAAGTTTCTCTTCCCTCATCACCTATTTCTAACTGCTTCCTCTGACAGCCTAACCCTCTGGAATTTTAATGCAGCGACTCTGTGTTGACTCTGATTCTCCCCAGTCTCCTCGGGCGCAGCCACATGACCAGCCAACCTTGATCTCGGTGAGACCTCGTATTTCCCCCTTTGGGTCTTCGTCATGCCCCTTTTTGTTCTCATCACGGTTTTCTCTTGCTGGAGGCGGTCAAGGATGCCGTGTTGGCTGACCCAGATCCATTTGGGGTGGTTGAGTCTGCCGTAGACCCCCATCTAGAGAGGCTGGGCTCCCCTATTGTAGATGATGAGGAGATGCAGCGTTATTTTGCTAGTTTGGGCCTCCCAGATGTGGCTATCTCTTCCTCGGCAGCCGATCTTGCCCAAGTGGGAGCAGCCCTGGCTGGTGAGGTTCCAATTAATTCCGAGGAGGTTTTATCGGAATTGGCCCTTCACCTTGGGGAGATTTCCAGTCAGTATGAGTTGGCCAGGGCAACCCAAGACTGGGCCGTGGAAGACCCACGGCATAACCGAACTTATCAAAGCCGTGGAAGCCCAGATAGCTTCCCTCCATTCAGAATTGGTTGCTCTAACTCGACATCATTCAGCGGCCGCATCTAAGGGTGCTGCCGTTAATGCAGCCATTGCTGATCTCTTCCGTCGCAGCACTACCGTGGGTCCTCATCTTGAACACCTCCTTCCCCTCCAACCTGGCTTGGAAGCACATCTTGACTTTAGTAGAGCCACTCTCCTGCGGATTACCGTCGAGTGGGGGGCTGTGAGGGCATCTTACGAGCAAGCCCTCGCCCCGGCATCACAAGAGGTAGCCGAAGTCCTTATCGCCGCTGATGCAGCAACAAGTGAGCCTCCTCTCCTCTCTCTACCACTGTTCCATCCCACACCGATGCCCCTACTGCCAAGGTAGTGATCCCCAGGGACGATGGCGATGAAGAAATGGGGGCGCAAGTATCGAAACCATGCCTTGTATGGTACCCCCCATCCGAAGGTATGGAGATATTGGGAGCCGCTGCTGCAGTTGAAACAGATGAGGCTATAACCGCAGATATTGAGGCTGCTGTAACGGATATAGTTCAGGATGCTGCCACCGCTAGTCGCCTGATGGTGAGAGGAGGGTTGTCAAGGATTGAGACCCTTGTTTTACACTTATGGTTATCACCAAGCTGCCAGTGTGTGGCAAGCCACTTTGACAATGTTTCTCGTTACTTTTTAAATCCATCTTTCTATTCCTCGCATACTTCCCCATAGAGTAGGATAATATGCTTTAAAGTATTTGCCATTTATTTTTGTTTCGAATTCTTCTCCGCCTAGAGTGATTAGATGATACGTTCCACCGTGGTATACTTCATTAACGATGTAGGGCCCGTCCCAATTCGGGGACCACTTGCCTAACTGGGAGTCTTTCCTCCCAAGTGGTAAAATGGCCTTCCACACGAGGTCACCTTCCACAAACTTCTTTGGTTTGACATTTTTGTTGTAGGCTCGGGCCGTTTTAGCCTAATTCATTTCTATCCTGCTATGGCCAGCCAGCTTGTCGTCATCCGCCGAGTCCAACTCCATCAACATGGCTTGTTGGTACTCATCCATACTAAGGGAGTGCTGCCGAGCCACTCTCACCGAAGCTACACTGATTTCCAGTGGTAGCACGGCATCCTTCCCGTAGACCAAACGATAGGGAGTCGACCCCGTGGCCGTAGATTTAGGATTTCTCATAGCCCAAAGGACCTCATTAAGGGTCTAATGCCACCGTCGAGGTTTATCCTCTATGTTCTTTTTGATAAGTTCGATGATGATCTTGTTGGTGGCTTCCGCTTGTCCATTAGCTTGCGCATAGTAAGGAGACGAATGTCTCCTTTTGATGCCGTACTCCTGGGCAAAGGCCACCACCCGTTCCCCGGTGAACAATGTACCTTGATCGGCCGTGATGGTTTCAGGGATACCAAACCTGAATATGATTTGATTTTCGATGAACCTAGTCACCGCGGCCTGATCAGCGTTTCCTAAAGGCATGGCTTCCACCCATTTAGTAAAGTAATCGGTGGCGACAATAATAAAATTGTGCCCTTTTGAACTCCAGGGGTATATCTTGCCAATTAAATCCATGGCCCACCCTCTAAATGGCCAAGGTTTGAGAATAGGATGCAGCTCATCCGCTAGCACCCTTTGGATTGGTCCATGTAGCTGGCAAGCCTTGCATCCGTTGGCAAATTGGAAGCAATCGGCCGTGATCGTCGGCCAATAATATTTGTGCTTGTAGATGAGACATTTCATGATGGGGCCGAACTTGTGGGCTGTAACACCCCGGAAATAATTTAATTAAAATAGTTGATTGAATTATTAAAATAATTTGGAGGCGGGATATAGATAAATTAAAAGGTTAATATTTTATATGCGTAGGAGGTGAAACGAGTAAAGGAGGTAGTGACGTAGAGAGCCCAGTGTTTACTGAGCCCTCAACTTAAACCCTGGGGGTTTAAGCCAAACCCTCATTCGCAGCAAGCAAAAGAAAAACGAAAGTGAGAGTGAGAGAGAGAGCACGCGGCGCAAAGAGGGAGAGAAGAGGAGGGTTTCGCGAAGAATTTCAAAAGGAGATCGTTCGTGTTGCTGTGGTTTTGTTCGTGTCTCGTTCGTCGTGTTCCGGAGCTTACGTTATTCGAGGTAAGGGTGGGCTTAACCTTGATAATGGGTTGATGATAATTATGTGTGGGTAGTCTAGGGCTTTGTTGAATTGTTCGTGTTGTTGCATATCGTGTTTTCGTTGAGATTGGTGCTTTGATGATTATTGCACGTTATTGTGATTTGTTTCGTTATTTGTTGTTGCGTGATTGTTGTATCACGATGATGGTGTTGTTATTGTTCGTGTTTTTGTTGTTGCTGTGCGTGGTTGATTGTTGTTGTCGCGTTGTCGAATTGTCGTTTTTGTTGTGGTGGTTGCGGTGTCGTTGCCGTTAGGGTTTGGTGTTTGGCAATTTAGCGATTCTGGACACGGGTTCGGTTTTTCTAAAACTGGCGCTGTTTGGTTGATCCAAAAATTATGAGGTTGATTGTTTTTGAAAATAGACTTAACACCGGTCGTTTTGGCACTGGTTTCGTTAAATTCGGAGTTGTATAGCTCGAGTTATAGGCGATACAAGTTAGGTTAAAATTCTGGAAACGATTTGGGTATAGATTCGGTATTTCGGTGACTGGGAACGTTGTATTGACCTAAAAATTATGTGGTTTATTTTTCTGGAAAATAGACTTAATGCTTGTTAATTTGGCACTGGTTTGGTTGCATTTAGAGTAGTGTAGCTCGAGATATGAATTCCACAAGTTAGAGTAAGATTCTGGAAACAATCCGGACACAGGGTCAGTGTTTTGGTTACCACGTTTTCAAAAGAACTCCTTTTCGAACGAATCCAATTTCTTTGAAAACTAGACAAAATTTGCCCCAGTTTATGCACAAGTTTCATGCAATTTGATTGAGTTTTGGTCACTTTGGAATTGCTTGAATTTGAAGGACAGAAACTGTCCTCTTTTGCAACTAGCCTGTGTGCTTTTCGAAAACTGTACCTATTGGACACTCTCCTTCAAAAACTGAACTTAGGGATGATAACCAGACCCATAGGGCTTTCCAACAAGTATTTATTTGTTGAAATCCGATGTCGTTTGCTATTTTAATTAATTCGCTGAAGTAGGTGCGATGTGCCTAGGCGCTGTGCGCCAGTCTTGTGCGTGGTGTGCGTGCGTTATGTCCGCGTTGTGGAGCCGTCTGGTGTTAATATTTCAGGTGCGGTGCTGGTATGCTCAGGAGAGTTTAGTGGTAGCTGTGATGCTACAACTTGGTGCTATTTTTGGTGAAATCATTTGTTTTGATTCTGGTGATATAGTATTTATTTTAAATACTTGTTATGGTGAGTTGGTGCATAATCATGGTGTCGCATTGTCATATGCATGTTTTGGTGATATAGGCTCTGCCTCTGGTGTTTATTGGTGATATGCCCGTCGTGGCTCATTTTGGTGATCGGTACCGCATGCATATGCCCACTGGAGGGGTTGCATATCATCCCATTGTCTATGAATGTTATAATTTTGGTGGTTCACTGTCAAATGGATTTTTCCTTTGGTATCTGGTGCCGTGATATGGTGTAATTGTATTGTGTTGCTGTAGTTACCTGATGCTAGCATATTTTTATCATCTGCTTATTATCTCTGTTAGACTCACCCCTTCTGCTTGGAATGTTGCTCTCATGCGGCAACGCTGCAGGTGATCGCTAGTGCTCGTGGAGGAATTGCTAGGTTTTGCTTCCTCTCTCGTTTGGGTCTGTGTCAGCTCTGATATGTAGCACCGGGGAGTCGTTAGTTATCGTTTTGAACTATTATTTTAGTTATTGGAAATTGTTTTAATTTATTTTGGAGATGTCTTTAATTGTTAATTCTGGAGATGTTTAAACTGGTTAATATTTCCGCTGCTTGGTGATTTCTTTTATATAAATTATTTTGTAGATTTTCTTTTTTTAAAATGGTGAAAAATGTAGCGCCCTTCGAGGTGACTCTGATAATTGTCTATTTAATTGTAATAGTAAAAGGGGGGTGTTACATTAGTGGTATCAGAGCAGTTCGGTCTGTCCGGCCAAGTTGTCGAGTCGTCGAGTCGAGTAACACTTGAGTAATTGTTACTCGTTTCTGATTATAGTTTCTGTTGCAGTGTTAGGTTGAGATGGCAGGACGGAACGATGCTGCACTCGCTGCTGCTTTGCAGGCTGTGGCTCAAGCTGTGGAGAATAACCCAGGTGCTGCTGGTGATGCTGGGTCGCGCAGTTTGGCTACGTTTCAGAGGGAGAATCCTCCTACCTTTAAGGGCAAGTATAACCCTGATGGTGCTTTGGCGTGGCTGAAAGAGATGGAGAGAATCTTTCGTGTTATGGATTGCTCTGAGGCGCAGAAAGACAGGTATGGTACTCATATGCTGGCAGAGGAGGCTGATGACTGGTGGTTGGAGGTGAGGCAGAGGTTGGCGACTGTGAATGAAGAGGTCACTTGGGCTGTGTTCAGCAGAGAATTTCTGAGAAAGTATTATCCTGAAGATGTCCGTGGGAAGAAAGAGATTGAGTTTCTGGAGCTGAAGCAGGGTAATATGTCGGTGACTGAGTATGCTGCCAAGTTCATTGAATTGGCGAAGTTCTATCCACATTATGGTGAGGCTGGTGCTGAATTCTCCAAATGCATCAAGTTTGAAAATGGGTTGCGGGCTGATATCAAGAAGGCGATAGGGTATCAGAAAATTCGGGTGTTCTCGGAGTTGATTGACAGCTGCAGAATCTTCGAGGAAGACAGTAATGCTCATTCTAGAGTCATGAGGGATAGGCAGAAGAATTTCTCGAGTCGTGGGAAGCCGTATGAGGTTCCAGCTGGTAAGGGCAATCAGAGAACTGCTGTGGGTAAGAGACCTAGTGGGGGAGATGCTGCTGCTAGTGTGGTATGTTACAAGTGTGGTAAACCCGGTCATAAGCGTCCTGACTGTCCAGGTGATGTGAAGAAGTGCTACAAGTGTGGTAAAGAGGGTCATATGGCGTCTAGCTGTGATCGAAAGGATGTGTTATGCTACAACTGTGGTGAGGGTGGTCATATCAGCACTCAGTGTCCTAAACCGAAGAAAGAAAGGTCCGTTGGGAAGGTGTTCGCTCTGGCGGGGTCAGATGCAGTGAATGAGATCAGAGGTACATGCTATATTAATAATTCTCCTCTTATTGCTATTATTGATACTGGTGCTACCCATTGTTTTATTGCTACTGCATGTGTTGAGAAATTAGATCTTGTTTTATCTTCTATGTTGAGGGAGATGGTTATCGATACTCCGGCTAAGGGTTCGGTGACTACCTCGGTTGTTTGTGCTAAATGCCCTTTATCGATATTCGGTAATGATTTTCTCGTTGACTTGATTTGTTTGCCGCTGAGCGGAATGGATGTTATTCTAGGTATGGATTGGTTAGTTGATAACCATGTTCATATCAACTGTCATGAAAGGTCTGTGAGTTTCTTTTCTCCTGAAGAGGAAGAGTCTGGTTTGTTGTCTGCTGGTCAGTTGCATAGGGTAATGAGGGAAGACGTCCAGTTGTTTTCATTAATGGCGTCATTGTCTGCTGAGAGCCAAGCGAAGGTTGATGAGTTGCAGGTGGTGCGAGAGTTTTCTGAGGTTTTTCCCGACGAGATTCCGGATGTACCACCAGAGAGAGAGGTTGAGTTTGCTATTGATCTGGTACCTGATACTAAACCTGTGTCTATGGCACCGTATAGAATGTCTGCATCTGAATTGTCAGAACTGAAGAAGCAACTCGAGGATCTGCTTGAAAAGAAATTTGTGAGGCCAAGTGTGTCGCCGTGGGGAGCTCCAGTGTTGTTGGTGAAAAAGAAAGATGGTAGTATGAGGTTGTGCGTAGACTATCGGCAGCTGAATAAGGTGACTATTAAGAACAAGTATCCGCTTCCGAGGATTGATGACTTAATGGATCAGTTGGTGGGTGCTCAGGTGTTCAGTAAAATAGATTTGAGATCGGGTTATCATCAGATCAAGGTGAAAGACGAAGACATTCAGAAGACAGCTTTCAGAACCCGTTATGGGCATTATGAGTATTCCGTGATGCCTTTCGGTGTGACTAATGCGCCGGGAGTGTTCATGGAGTACATGAATCGTATCTTTCGTGAGTATCTGGATCGGTTTGTGGTGGTATTCATTGACGACATCCTAATTTATTCTAAGTTAGAAGAGGAGCATGCAGAACATCTGAGATTGGTATTGGAAATTCTGAGGGACAGAAAATTATATGCGAAGCTGTCTAAGTGTGAGTTTTGGTTGAAAGAGGTTAGCTTTCTGGGTCATGTTATTTCGGGGAATGGAATTGCCGTGGATCCGTCTAAGGTTGATGCCGTGTTACAATGGGAGTCTCCGAAGTCAGTTACTGAGATTAGAAGTTTTCTGGGTCTGGCAGGTTACTATAGGAGGTTTATAGAAGGATTTTCGAAGTTGGCACTTCCGTTGACTCAGTTGACTTGCAAGGGTAAAGCTTTCATCTGGGATGACTGTTGTGAAGAGAGCTTCAAAGAATTGAAGAAGAGGTTGACGACGTCTCCTGTTCTGACGTTGCCTAATCCGGAAGAGTCGTTTGTGGTGTATTGTGATGCTTCCAAGATGGGGTTGGGAGGTGTGCTTATGCAGAATGGTAAGGTAGTTGCCTATGCGTCGAGACAGTTGAGGACTCATGAGAAGAACTACCCTACCCATGATTTAGAACTTGCTGCAGTTGTGTTCGCGTTGAAAATTTGGAGACATTATGCATGGCGTTCCTTTGTGCATTGTGTATGACAGAGATCCTAGGTTCACTTCTGATTTCTGGAAGAGTTTGCAAGAAGCGTTGGGTTCTAAATTGAGGTTGAGTTCAGCTTATCATCCTCAAACTGATGGACAGACAGAGAGGACCATTCAGTCGTTGGAAGACTTGTTGAGATCTTGTGTTCTTGAGCAGGGAGGTGCGTGGGATACTCACCTTCCGTTGATCGAGTTTACTTACAACAATAGTTACCATTCTAGCATCGGGATGGCACCGTTCGAGGCATTGTATGGTCGGAGATGTAGGACTCCGTTGTGTTGGCATGAATCTGGGGAGAGTATTGTTCTTGGACCCGAGGTTGTTCGAGAGACTACTGAAAAGGTGAAATTGATCCGTGAGAAAATGAAAGCGTCGCAGAGTAGACAAAAGAGCTATCATGATAAGAGAAGGAAGGATTTAGAATCCCAAGCTGGTGATCATGTGTTTTTTAGAGTCACCCCTATGGCTGGTGTTGGGCGTGCATTGAAGACAAAGAAGTTGACTCCTCGTTTCATTGGACCGTATCAGATCACTGAGAGAATTGGTAATGTTGCTTATAGGGTGGCCTTGCCGCCTAATCTTTCGAATTTGCACGATGTATTTCATGTGTCGCAACTTCGGAAATATATTTCGGATCCGTCCCATGTGATTCCGATGGATGATGTGCATGTGCGGGATAATCTCACTGTGGAGACAATGCCTGTGTGAATTGAAGATCGTGAAGTGAAGACTTTACGTGGCAAAGAGATAAACCTGGTGAAAGTGGTCTGGTTAGGAGCTGCTGGTGAAAGCATGACATGGGAGTTGGAGAGCAAGATGCGAGAGTCCTATCCGGAGCTGTTTGAATCAGGTATGTTTTCGAGGACAAAAGATTCTAAGTGGGGGAGGGTTGTAACACCCCGGAAATAATTTAATTAAAATAGTTGATTGAATTATTAAAATAATTTGGAGGCGGGATATAGATAAATTAAAAGGTTAATATTTTATATGCGTAGGAGGTGAAACGAGTAAAGGAGGTGGTGACGTAGAGAGCCCAGTGTTTACTGAGCCCTCAACATAAACCCTGGGGGTTTAAGCCAAACCCTCATTCGCAGCAAGCAAAAGAAAAACGAAAGTGAGAGTGAGAGAGAGAGCACGCGGCGCAAAGAGAGAGAGAAGAGGAGGGTTTCGCGAAGAATTTCAAAAGGAGATCGTTCGTGTTGCTGTGGTTTTGCTCGTGTCTCGTTCGTCGTGTTCCGGAGCTTACGTTATTCGAGGTAAGGGTGGGCTTAACCTTGATAATGGGTTGATGATAATTATGTGTGGGTAGTCTAGGGCTTTGTTGAATTGTTCGTGTTGTTGCATATCGTGTTTTCGTTGAGATTGGTGCTTTGATGATTATTGCACGTTATTGTGATTTGTTTCGTTATTTGTTGTTGCGTGATTGTTGTATCACGATGATGGTGTTGTTATTGTTCGTGTTTTTGTTGTTGCTGTGCGTGGTTGATTGTTGTTGTCGCGTTGTCGAATTGTCGTTTTTGTTGTGGTGGTTGCGGTGTCGTTGCCGTTAGGGTTTGGTGTTTGGCAATTTAGCGATTCTGGACACAGGTTCGGTTTTTCTAAAACTGGCGCTGTTTGGTTGATCCAAAATTATGAGGTTGATTGTTTTTGAAAATAGACTTAACGCCGGTCGTTTTGGCGCTGGTTTCGTTAAATTCGGAGTTGTATAGCTCGAGTTATAGGCGATACAAGTTAGGTTAAAATTCTGGAAACGATTTGGGTATAGATTCGGTATTTCGGTGACTGGGAACGTTTTATTGACCGAAAAATTATGTGGTTTATTTTGGAGGAATTGCTAGTGCTCGTGGAGGAATTGCTAGGTTTTGCTTCCTCTCTCGTTTGGGTCTGTGTCAGCTCTGATATGTAGCACCGGGGAGTCGTTAGTTATCGTTTTGAACTATTATTTTAGTTATTGGAAATTGTTTTAATTTATTTTGGAGATGTCTTTAATTGTTAATTCTGGAGATGTTTAAACTGGTTAATATTTCCGCTGCTTGGTGATTTCTTTTATATAAATTATTTTGGAGATTTTCTTTTTTTAAAATGGTGAAAAATGTAGCGCCCTTCGAGGTGACTCTGATAATTGTCTATTTAATTGTAATAGTAAAAGGGGGGTGTTACATGGGCACCACAGACTCCTGCATGGATTTGTGCCATCACCATATAAGGATCCTTCATCTTGAGGCATTTTAACAATACCCTATTGGTGCTCCTTTTATATAGCTCGTCCCCTATCAAAATATACTTCAGTGCCCTTTGTTTAACCTTGAAGTCAGTATCGGCCGTTGGGTTACGGAGGTACCTCGTCAATACCCCAATCCAGGCATCGGCGGGCTCCTCCTCGGTGAGAGCCACGGTACCTTGATGCAGCACCTCGACCACCTATTCTTTATAACCCGAGGCCTGTTGGGCCAAGTCATTCGCTTCCTGATTCTCATTCCTGGGGACATACATGATGACGATGTCGGCGAACAACTTTAACAAGTCGTGCACCGAGGCCCTTAGCTGCTTGAGCTTGGTATTGTAGCACTTGTATTCCCCAGTGTTTTGCTAGATCACCCGTTGTGAATCACGCCATATCTCCATGAAGTGGGCCTTCATGCCGGCCAAGATATCAAGTCCCATAATCAAGGCTTCGTATTCGGCCTGATTGTTGGAGGCCTGATCTCCTATCCGGCACATGAACTTCCACGTCTGGCAGCAAGGCCTGGTGATGACTATTCCTACCCCTGCCCTCGTCTGGGTGCATGACCCATCAAACATGAGGACCCAGGGCTTAAGGCCTAAGTAATTAACAGGTTTAGGAGGAGCATCGTGCACTTCTACACATGGATGCTGAGCCAAGACGTCTGCTAAGGCTTGGCCTTTTGCGGCTCTCAAAGGAACATAGGTTAAGGCAAATGCGTTCAATTAAATGTCCCACTTAACGAGTCTTCCTTGTAAGACAGGCCTATTAAGAAGATATCGGATAATATCAACCTTGCATACAACCAAAACTTCCTTATGTAGAAGATAGTATTCAAGTTTTGTACAAGCATTAAACAAGGATAAACAAAGCTTTTCAATAGAAGAGTATCGAGTCTCGGCATCATTGAGAATCCTACTGAGATAATATATAGCACACTCGGCGCCAATATCGTCGTCTTGAGTTAACAAGAAGCCGATTGCATGATCTTCGACCGCAATGTATAACTTCAAAGGTCTCCCAAGCTGCGGAGGTACCAGGACAGGGGGTTGGTCAAGGCAGCCCTGACTTGATCGAAGGCCTCTTGTTGTTTAGCTCCCCATATCATCTCCTCGTCATTCTTCATTTTTAACAGACGCGAGAAGGCTTTTAACTTCCCTGCTGAGTTAGTGATGAATCTTCTTAGGTAATTGATCTTGCCTAGCAAACTCTGCAGCTCCTTCTTTGTTCTAGGAGGTCTCGCCTCTAGGATAGCCCGAGCTTGGTTTTTATCCACTTCAATACCCTAGTTATGCACCAAGAAGCCTAGAAAGTTTCCTGCAAACATGCCAAAAGCACATTTATTAGGACTCATCTTGAGATTGTGGAGCCTCATCCGTTTCAGAGCTTGTTCGAGATCCGCCAAGTGGGTTTCGAAGCTCTTGGATTTAACCACCACATCGTCAATGTACAACTCCATGCTTTTACCAATAAGGTAATGGAAGATGGCATTCATTGCCCTTTGGTACGTTGCTCCAGCATTCTTGAGGCCAAAAGGCATCACGAGCCACTCATAGATACATTAGGCGCCTGGGCACCGAAAGGCAGTCTTATGGGTGTCAGCCTCGGCCACATAAATCTGGTTGTAACCAGAATAGCCGTCCATAAAAGTCAGGATGGCATTGTTTGTCGCGACATCGTCAAGCATATCGGCCACAAGCATACCGCCCTCATCCTTTGGAGTGGCCAAGTTCAGGTCTCTGTAATCAATACAAACTTTGACCTGGCCATTCTTTTTGTTCACAGGGACTATATTAGACAGCCATTCTACGTACCTGGTAGTTCTGATGAACCCTGCCTTTAGAAGTCTTTCCACTTCGGCTTTGATCTGCGGCATTAGTTGCGGGTTGAACCTCCTTGGTGGCTGCTTGTGGGGCTTGCAACCTTCCTTGATGGGTAACCTATGCTCCACCAAGGCTTTATCAATGCCTGACATCTCATGGTAATCCCATGCAAAGCAGTCACGGTAGTCCCGTATCAAGGCTACCACCTGATCACGTTGCTGCGGTTGGAGTTTACCGCTAACCTTAGTCATCCTCGGTTCAGTCTCGGTTCAAAGGTAGGTATCTTCCTCTGTATGGGCTCTATGTGGGGAGGTTCGGCTGACGTCTTGTAACCAAGGTCATCCGAAGCTTCCAGCGGTGAGGGCTCCGAGTTTTCATCTTCTCCATTTCTGGCACCGAACATAGCCTCTTCAATGCTGGACTCTATTTGAAACAGGTGCAGTCGGCTCAGCAAGCTTTGTACCTCCGAAGGGAGACTAATCATTATCCTCATTGCTAGGCCGTGGGTTGGCCAACATTTTGAATTCAAAGCCCCTCTTGGCCCAGTCACATGACTCTATACCGCCTTCGTCATAGTCCCCTTGGATGGCAATAGGACTTAGGTGAGGAGAGTAGAACACAGCCTCGAACATTTTTATCTCAGCTGGGAAAGGGTTAGGGTCGGCCTCCACTATTTCCACCTTGTCCTCCACCCATATCCTGAGCTTTTGGTGCAAAGTGGAGGGGACGTATTCACTTGTATGGATCCAGTCTCTCCCAAGGATCACCGTATATGAGGGTTTTCCTTCAATGGCGAAGAATGCCAAACGAGTTACCTTCTACCCAACTGTTACATCAGCCACCAACACTCCCAATGCATGAGATGGGTGGCCCATGAAACTGGTCATGGTCATGGTGGTTGGAATAAGATCTTCGGCGTTCTTCCCCAACCTCTTCATGGTTGACAATGGCATGATATTCAGCAAGGCACCACCATCCACGAATACCCTATTTAACAGTTTCCCGTTGAGACAGACTTTGATGTACAATGGCTTCAGGGGTCTGGTCATGTCTGCGGTTGGCTTTTCAAACAGCATGCCTTCCGTTACAGGTCCCTCGGCTTCTGTCAAGGCGGCCCATTCGGCCTCCTCGGTGAAGACATCTCTTTCGAGGTCCTTTGGCTGATCCCTTGATCCCCAGAATTCTTTTGCTGTAATTCAAGCTTCTCTTCGCAATGCAAGAATGTGTCTCGAAACAATGATCGAACCTATTCTCATGGTTGATCATCGAAGGGACGCGTTAAGCACAACCTTATTGTCCCAAGGTTAGAAATGCTATTCTCATGCTTTGCTTTGCCTTGTCTAATTCCATTTGTTCCAATATCAAACTTCTCCTATCAGTACTTGATAACTATATTATATATAGAGTTATATAAGCTCTCAAATCTAAATTATTGTAAACAACTCAGTAATTATATAGCATCAACTAAAGAAAAACAAAAGAAAAACATCTTTAAATTTGGAACTCATCATCATTGATTATCATGATTTGTGGTATTTTATGTGTTTGTTCAAATGTTGCAGCAATCATTGCACCTGTAATAGATCAAGCAACCATTGCACCTGCAATGGAAGAAGAAGTGATTGCCCCAGCAATCAGAATTTCAGCAGAAGGCAATCGCATTGCACCTGCAATAGTGCCAGCAACCATTGCACCTGCAATAAACACAGAATCATTGCACCAGTAATGGCCACAAAACAGAATGCCCCTGCACTCTGATGGTGATGTCAGCATGTCAAGTTGCAAGTGCAAGTTGCACAAGTGGATGGATGCAACGTCAAGTTCAGCCCCCTTGGACAACAAGTTGTTACTTTTTGAGTACACTTGTCCTCACACCATTGGACCACTCTTCATAGTTGGTGGGAATTCTAATCATGCTTTTTGAATACAAATGAAAAAGTAACCCTAGTTCAGCTTGGTGACCAAGGCAAACTCACTTCATGGAGCCTATTAATACATCTCCTCTTCCTCATTCGAAAATATCATATTCTCTCCAACTCCAGACTTTAGTAGATAGTTTCAGTTTATTTTTAGAGTTAGATGTACTCAACAAAGCTTGAAAAGAAGGAAAGAAAGTGACAACTTCTTCCTTCTCTTCTCGTGGAGTTCTTGTTGCTGTTTTCATTGTTGAGAGGTGACTTTCTCAACATAAGCTAGGTAGAATATGCAAAGGATCATCAATTGTGTAATTCCTATCTCATCTTTTTTCCTTTGTATTTTCCTTCTTATAAGCATGTCTCGTTCTGTTTATATGTGCCTATTTATGTTAAGCATGAACTAAACACTTTTTGGTTGGAATACCTTAACTTTGTAATGAAGCTTTGAATAGTTATTATGTTATATTGATGTTCTTGCAATTTGGTTCTTGTGCTATAATTCTTTCAAACTTATTTTGAGATTGATCACTTAGAATAAGTAGGGTCATAAATACATAAATGGTTTTGTATTTGAACTCAAGAACTAATATGGATAAGTGTTTTAATAAGTGTATTTGTTAAAACCATGCTAAGACTTAGACATAAGATAGCATAGTCCATAGGGTGAATCTGTAAGGGTTTAAAAGACAAGGGTGGCCTTATTTAGGGCTTAGACATAAGACTTATAACGAAACCCTGAGGATAGTTGCAGAAATGCACAAGTCATTTTATTACAACGCCCATTGCAGGAGCAATGATTGCATGAGCATCATATGTAACATAATGCTTTCAAAGTGAATTTACTTAGGAAAGAGTATTTCAACCATCTCTCTCTCAATTGAAACACAACATCTTTTATTTGCTTTAATTTACATTCTGTTTGTACACACCACAACCTTACCAATCCCTGTGGGTACGATCTCTTCTTATCATTATATTACTTGTTTTTAGACTGTGTATACTTGCACATCCTTTTCTCACAACAAGTTTTTGGCGCCGTTGCCGGGGATTGCCATTAATTTTTTAGTGTTTAATTTTGTAGTAGTTTAGTGATCAATTTTACTCTGGTTGTTTGTTCCTTGTGGTATAACAGATATTGCACCAACAAAGTGTTGCACCTGCAACCATTGCACCAGCAATAGTTACTACTGCATATGCCTAGGTCTAACACACCAGAATTCCAATTAGATCCTGAAATAGGAAGGAGATTCAGAAGGTTGCGTAGGATCCAAAGACAAGCAGGTAGACAAACAATGTCAGATCTAGGAGTAGAATGCTCTCATCATGGTCCTGGCAGAGATTCAGGTAGAGGTAGAGGATCTATTCATCTATTCATCGTGATCCAGAAAATAATCACAGAAACCAGTTCATCATTATGGGTCCAACAGGTATGATAAATGATAGAGACAGACCAATGAGAGACTATGCTGTGTTTGACCAAACAAACATGCGAACCAGCATAGTCAGACCTCAAATTGATGCACCACATTTTAAATTCAGACCTATGATGTTTCAAATGCTTCAAACAGTGGGCCAATTTAGTGGTTCTTGATAAACTTCAATTATGTGCATTTTTTAGAGATGTTTTTGAGTCATTTTTAGAGTAATTATATTGATTAAATAAATAACTAACTTAAATTACTCTATATTTGCAGGAAGGTAGAAAATGAAAAATGATAGAAATATGGGCTGAAATTAGAAGAAAGACTAACAAATAAAAGAAAACAAGCTCAAGCCCAAGCCCATTAATGCAAGAAGATCCTCTTGGTGATTTCAATTGAAAGTGATGCACATGTGACTTGGAGAGAAAGAAACAGACATGGAGTGGATAGCAAGCAACACATATTTAGGAAGGATCTAAATCCTAATATTTAGGGATTGTCATATCTTGCAATTAAAAGTGGAAGCAATCTTGACTTGAGGAAAAAGGAATATCACACTACCCTAGCTTGGGGAGAAAGAAAAGGAACTAATATAAAAGGAGAGTTTCACTTGTGAATGGAGGAGCCGTACACACACAATAGCAACACACACTGTCGGTAACGCTCAACGCTTCAGGAGGAGGAAAAAGGAGAGTGTTTTGGTACCCGTTCTTGACATCGTGAGAGAGCTTTGGAGCAGAAAAAGGAGACCGAAGACTCAGAATAAGAATTTCTCTAATTTCCGGGTTATTTTTATTTCTGTAATTCATGACTCTAATTTCTATTTTATTGTTCTTGATAATTATGGATACTTAAATCGTCTTCTAGGGTCTTAGGTGAATCTTGCTTGTTTAGAGACCTTTTTATGTTTTAATTTCTACTTTGAATTCCTAGTTTTATTTCAATTAATATCGTCCTTTTGTTTTTATCACATAACTAGGATTAGCTACCCTTTTCATGTTCATAATTAATTAGTTGATCAGCGACCGTACTGCAATTAGTTGGTGGACCTATAGGATAATTGGGGCTATAATTAAGGCATGACCAAACTTTAATTTAGTCTTCCAATCATTCAACCTTTTTGTACTTTATGCTTTTCTTGAATTTAAATTCTAGCATGACCAAACTAGGGTTAATTTAGGAAAAAGAATATTAATCGCGAATGACCAAACGGATTAATAGCTTTAGTAAAGGGATTGGTAATTAAATAAAATGAGGGAATTCAGATAGAATTAGACATATGGGAATCGAAGCTTGCAAGTGAAACCGCGACCCTAGACCACTCTCCACTAATTAAATATTTACTTTTAATTCTTGTTAATTATTTCTTTTTATTTTAGTTTTTATATCACTCAATTATTTGTTCGTCTAAACAATATAAAATCTAGACTAGTTTAGTACTTGTTAATTAATCCCTGTGGAGACGATATCTTTTATGCTACTTCTGCGAGAGAGTACACTTGCTCTAAGTGTGTTTTTAACGTAACAAGTTTTTGGTGCCGTTGCCGGGGTTTAATTCACAATATTAAACGAAAAAGATTTTTATTGCTTTAGACATTTTTTTTATGCTTTAGTTTTAATTTTGTTTTTTTTATTTATCATATTGGAAAAAAAAAAGTTGCTAATACTTTTCCAAGAGCTCGTTCCAGTTCACTTTGTTTTGCAGAGAAAAATTTAAAGAAGTTATCTTGGTATGTGCCTCAATGTCAACGCCCATTTTCTCCTCCTCCTTATGAGCCTTATTCAAACTATTGGGATGATTATGAGCCACCTCCTTATTCCTCCAACTGGGATAATTATGAGTCACCACAAGTGCAAAGGAGAGAGGAGGAATTTGATATCGATGAGGTCCTGGTCAAATTTATGGAGCAGACAAATGAAAAATTTGAAACATTGGAGAAGAAGATTGGAAGCTTGCCAAATTGGAGTCATGAACAACAGTTTTGATAGTTTGAAGAATCAATTGTCAACGGTTACTGATATGGTAACAACTCAGGTGGCTGAAGAAACTCTTTATTTACAAACTAAGTTTACCCAAATGAAGAATCTGAGCAATACAAAGATAATATTCTTAGTAATGATGAAGAATTCTCCGTAGAAGCTAATTTAGAGGAAGAAGCTCTCAAGAAAGATGACGAGACTCCTACTGAGGGGAGTCAAATTGAGACAACAGATTCCACTGATGAGAGCGGTTGTGACGAGAATGAGAAAGATCCACTGGTTTGTGAGTTGGAGAAAGAGGAGAAAACCCAAATTTTTGGGCAAATTGTTTTAACTATTGGTGATGCTGTGATTGAGTTTTATAATGGAAAGGTAACTTTAAGGAGTGGTAAAGAAGATGATGTTATTAAAGCTTTAAGTTCCAATGAATTTTTCTCTTCTTTAGCTTCTCCTTGTTGTGATGATGTGGTTGGAACTAATATTTTTAGTGATTTAAAGATGTAGGATCTTTTGGAATTTTTTTTTATTTTGCAGGATACTAGCATAGTGGTGGATGGAGATAAAATAAAAATTCCACAATCCTTTGAAGTTCACCACGTGGAAAAAGAAAGAACAATGTCAACCACAAGGTGAGAAAGCTAAGAAGGTGCACTGCGTTAGATGTAAAATTTGCTCTTGGAGACCCACCTGATTAAGCACCAACTATCGTCAGGCTCATGACGTTAAAGAAGCGCTTCGCAGGAGGCAACTTGTGTTTTATTTTCAATTATTTTTATTTTGCTTTTGTTTTGTTTTGATTTTAGGAATAAGCTCTGGCTGCAAGCTCTCTCAGGGAAGTTACTCTTACTCTCTCTCTCATTTATTTCTTCTTGTTCCTATTTGACTATTATGCATTGAGGACCATGCTTTATGCTAGTGTGGGTGAGGATATTATATCTTGTCACTTGATCTCTATTAATGCACATACCCACTACATGTGTTGATAGCATTTTTTCTGGCTTGTTTTGCATTTAATTGAAAAAAATAGAGATTATGCCTTTAGGGGATCCCATAATTAATTTACTTGACAATCTTGTGCTTGATTGTAACTGTGGGGTTGTCCTTATGATGCTGATAATTAGCATTTGTCCCTCTTGAGTACTTTTTGTGAACTAGCTACTAAATCATAAATTTTTACCCCTTTTTCTTTCTGAGTGTGTTTCCCAATTTGCTACATTCTAGAATTTGTCTTTTGACCATTTCAAGGCGAAAATTGATTTGCATCATGTGAAAAGATTTGGGGAAATTAGGTATTTTTCTAGCCTCAGAGTTGTTTGTTGAAATTTATCCATTAGTTGCCCCTTTTGAGCCTATTTGTTATATTTTTTTTCTTTGGTACCCAGATATAATTTTTTCTTTTTTTGGGGTAACCATTTGAAATTGAATGTGGAGCAACTATTGAAAATTACAATTTCGTTCTATATTTTAGTTGTCTATATTGTCAGTGCTGAAATTCGTCCTATACTTTAGTTATCTATCTTGTTAAGATGAAGTGAAAAAAAATTGAGTGAATCATGTGCTTACAAAAATATTTTCATACAATGGAAACAAAATAGGAGTTCTCATGTACTTACCTTTTCCTCCTATGAAAAAAAATGAAAAAAAAAATAATAGAAAGAAAATTTGAAGAAAAAAAAAAGGAAAGCAAGAAGGAGGAAAAGGCACATCAAAATAATGAAAGAGCCAAAGGGCAAATCCAAAAAAAAAAAAGAGTCTACTCAAGAGAAGAAAAAAAAATCATAAAGAGTCGACTCAATAGGAAAAAAAGAATGAAGAAATGAAGGTGAAATTAATTTGGAGTTTGGACAAAAATTGTAAAATAGATAGGAGCTCCATATTTGGTTTCAAAGGTTACTATTTGTTTCTTGTTTTTTTTAGCCCTTTGATTATCCCTTTCTTCTTGTTTCCTACCCTGCATGAATTCACCCCTGGCCGCATTACAACCCATGAAACACCATCTTTTGCATGCATGTGAACTATTTAGTGGAGATTTGGTCAAATTACAAACTTATGGTAATGTACATTTTGTTGAAACTTGAGTGTATTTTCCCTAGTCCCTAAACAGTTAGAGAGATTGTGAGCGAGTGTCCTTGTTCCCAGAAATGTATTCTTGACATCTCATATGTGCTATGTTGTCTATTGTCTGTCATTGTGCTTCTAATTTTGGGTCCCTTATTTGGCTGTCTCTATTACTCTTTTGAAAATTTTATTGAGCCAGAAAATTTGCTTGAGGACAAGCAAAAGTTAAGTGTGGGGGAGTTGATAAACTCCAATTATGTGCATTTTTTAGAGATGTTTTTGAGTCATTTTAAGAGTAATTATTATTGATTAAATAAATAACTGACTTAAATTACTCTATATTTGCATGAAGGTAGAAAAAAGAAGCAGAAGAAAGCAAAGGTTGTACCAATGAGAGCCAGCAACAGGCTAAAGAGTGGAACTCCTAAGCAGTAAAAAGTTCCTTTTTAATTATGCTGCTACCTTTTGTGAACATGTTTTTAGTATTTTGTGTTAACTTTTACTTTGCAGCTCTGATCTCTCCTCTCCCATTATCTTTTTGCAGTGAGGACACTGTTGATCCTTAAGTTGGGGGGAGGAGACTAACTAATACTTTGCTATATTTTGTGAACATATGCTATTATGCTTGTTATGCATGTTTAATTATAATAGTTTATGTATGTTTTTGTGTGCTAATTAATAGTAGTTGGCAAATAAGTATTTGAAAACAATTCCTTGGTAACATTTTGAGAAGCATGATCAGCTAAAACCCTATTTTATGAAAAAGAACAAGTGCATTTTCAAGACATTGGGTTCTTTGTTAAAACATTAAGTGTTGTAGCCTAGGTTTGGATAATGATCAAAATTACTTTTGCTTCAACACTTAAACTCACTGAACCTAAGAGAAGAACCTAATTAACTAGAAAATAAGTGGATGCCAAGGGTAGTCCTAGTAAATCAAGATCAAATGCTAAATTTCCACTAAAAATTTAGAATAGCATAAAGAAATAAGTTTGGGGGTGCAACAATGAAAACTAAGGCTAAGTAATTCAATTTTTTAGGAAAGTCAGTGCAAAAGGGTACAAATTCATCTACAGAATGACCAGCGTGTAAAAAGCTACATTGATCCAAATCATATGAGCTGTATCCGTTCCAAAAATTGCATGAAAAAGAAAAAGAAACAGAAGAAAAAAGAAATAAAATATGCAAAAAGGGGAACAGCGAGGAGGACAATGTAGCTACACACTTCAAGGAAAAAGCTGGAGCAAAAAATTCTCATAGCAATCATTGCACCTGCAATGATTGCTTCTGCAATTCAACACGCACATTGCTCCTGCAATAGGGAACCACCAAAACTTTAGAAAGCACTGACACAAATTGAACTTACTTGCAAAACACCCTTTGTTGTGCTTTGAAGCTCCCCAATACTTGAAGAAATTGTTAGTCTATTCTCAACTTTGAAAAATCTTGTAGTTTTGATCAAAAGTAAACTTCTTCTATCCAAAAGCTAAACGGATTTTTTCAAAAGTTAGGGACCAATCTGAAGTTCAGTGAAGTCACACACCCACATAAAAGAGCTACAATAACTTTGAATGTTGGAAGAACCTATGGTTCACAAACTTTGTGGGAAACAAACGAAGTTAAGTGTCAAAAAGAATGCACTCATTGAAAAATATGTTTTTGAAAGGTCTTAGCTGATCTGATCTTCTAAAAAGACAAAACCCAAGGATTTCAAAAATTTTCTTAAGTCATTACTTGAGGACAAACAATGGTTTATGTTTTAGGGTGTGATAACTCTATTTTATATAGAGTTATATATGCTCTCAAATCTAAATTATTGTAAAGAACTCAGTAATTATATAGCATCAAATAAAGAAAAACAAAAGAAAAACAACATCTTTAAATTAGGAAATCATCATCATTGATTATCATGATTTGTGGTATTTTATGTGTTTGTTCAAATGCTGCAGTAATCATTGTACCTGCAATAAATCAAGCAACCATTGCACTTGCAATGAAAGAAGAAGTGATTGCCCCAGCAATCAGAATTTCAGCAGAAGGCAATCGCATTGCACCTGCAATAGTGCCAGCAACCATTGCACCTGCAATAAACACTGAATCATTGCACCAGCAATGGCCACAACACAAAATGCCCCTGCACTCTGATGATGATTTCAGCATGTGAAGTTGTAAGGGCAAGTTGCACAAGTGGATGGATGCAGTGTCAAGTTCAGCCCCCTTGGACAACAAGTTGTAACTTTTTGAGTACACCATTGTACCACTCTTCATAGTTGGTGGGACTTCTAATCATGCATTTTGAAGACAAGTGAAAAAGTAACCCTAGTTCATCTTGGTGACCAAGGCAAACTCATTTCATGGAGCCTATAAATACATCCCCTCTTCTTCATTCAAAAATATCACATTCTCTCCATCTCCAAAGTTTAACAGATAGTTTCATCTTATTTTTAAGAGTTAGATGTACTCAACAAAGCTTGAAAAGAAGGAAAGAAAGTGACAACTTCTTCCTTCTCTTCTCGTGGAGTTCTTGTTGCTGTTTTCATTGTTGAGAGGTGACTTCCTCAACATAAGCTAGGTAGAATATGCAAAGGATCATCAATTGTGTAACTCCTATCTCATCTTATTTCCTTTGTATTTTCCTTCTTATAAGCATGTCTCATTCTGTTTATATGTGCCTATTTATGTTAAGCATGAACTAAACACTTTTTGGTTGGAATACCTTAACTTTTTAATGAAGCTTTGAATAGTTATTATGTTATATTGATGTTCTTGCAATTTGGTTCATGTGCTATATTTCTTTAAAACTTATTTTGAGATTGATCACTTACAATAAGTAGGGTCATAAATACAGAAATGGTTTGTGATTTGAACTCAAGAACTACTATGGATAAGTGTTTTAATAAGAGGAAACTTTGTTAAAACCATGCTAAGACTTAGACATAAGATAGCATAGTCCATAGGGTGAATCTGTAAGGGTTTAAAAGACAAGGGTGAACTTATATAGGGCTTAGACATAAGACTTATAACGAAACCCTGAGGATAGTTGCAGAAATGCACAAGTCATTTTATTACAGCATCCATTGCAGGTACAATCATTGCAGGAGTAATGATTGCAAGTGCAATCATTGCAGGAGCAATGATTGCATGAGCATCATATGTAACATAATGCTTTCAAAGTTAATTTACTTAGGAAAGAGTATTTCAACCATCTCTCTCTCAATTGAAACACAACATCTTTTATTTGCTTTAATTTACATTCTGTTTGTACACACCACAACCTTACCAACTTAATTTTATTTTACTTTTTGTCACTAGTATTACTACAACTTTAAACTCTTTAAAATTAATCCAATCCCTGTGGGTACGATCTCTTCTTATCATTATATTACTTGTTTTTAGACTGTGTATACTTGCACATCCTTTTCTCACAACAGTACTTCCTTTGATATTTGTTTTATAGAATTTAGTTTGATGGAATTAGATTAAAAGTCAAGTTCTAAATAAGATAGAGTTTAGTCTTGGATTTGTTTAGGGACCCATCATTGGATTGTGTCCCACAATCCCAAGACTAAAGAAGTCTACTCACTCATGATCATAGTAGACAAGGGAGTAGAAGAGAATGACATAAAAGTAAATGACATAAAAATAAATAACAAAATGTAAATGACAAGAATGTAAAGAAAGCAATAGAGAACTGAAATGTAAAGTGCTGGAAATGTAAAGAACAGAAATTAAAATTGCAAAAAAGTAAAAAACATGAAAATAAAAGAAAGCAGGTAAACAAGAACTAAAATGAGAGCAAGAACTTAGATAAACTTTGACTGTAATTTTCAAGTATGCTAAGGTAACATTACAGCTGAAATGAGGTCCTATTTATAGCCTAGGATCAGTAAACAAGTGATTAAATTCGAATTACAAGTCATAATGAAAAGAATGGGAAGAGCTTTGTAACATCTCATAATTCAGACAAAGGCGCACGGATCGTGCGCTATGTAAAACTTGTGAAATTCTAAATCAGCAACAGGCGCATGGATCGTGCTTGAAGGGCGCACGGACCGTGCGCGCATTAGACTTTTCAGGCCTCCCCAGCTTAGGAAGTTTCTTCTGGGGTCTTTGAGGCTGAATCAGCGCCCCTATCTATAATTTTTCTTGTAACAGGGCCATCCGTTCGGCAATCGTGGATCCCCTGGGTGGTGATCCCAAGCGGTCGAACACGGACGGTTCCCTTTCTGGGGAAGTCTCGTTTTTAGCAACCCACACATACTTCTTCTTCCCTTTCCTGCGGTCGCTCCCTGAGAAGGAGACCATATTGACATTTATGCTGGGGAAAGGATATGTGTTGACAATCATCTTTGATGCCCCCTTGTCGGCCATTTTGAATCTTCCTTTCCTAATGGCCTCTTGAATGGCTCGGCGGAAGATAATACAATTAGAAATGGCGTGATAGAAGGGGGAATCTTATGGCCGTCAAGGAGTTTGATCTGCTTGTCTTTGAGGAGGGAGTCAAAGATTTGGTCAGCCTTGGAATTGTCAAAGGAATATTCAACCTTTTCCTCGTCCTTCTCTTTGACTTTGGCGGGTTTGAGAGCTGGACAGAGGTAGGCTTTCCCCTTAACTATCTCGGCCACCATGATGTCTGCCGCGTAATTGACTGACTCATCATAGTCCGAATCCTCGGCTGCATCCACCACTGATACCAACTGTGGTCCTCGGCCTCGAGTGGCTCTCTTCCTTTCTCTTTCTTGTACAAACTGCTCAACTTGAACTGCTGTTGTGTAAAAACGTGTGCAAGTATACACAGTCTAACAAGTAATAAAGTGATAACAAAGATTGTTCCCACGAGGATTGAGATTTAGCAACTAACTCTACGTGCTAGCACTCAGATTAATGAGTAAAAAGTAACAATAAAAGCATGGTAAAAATTCATTGTTGTTCAAAAGTAAAAATAAAGGTTGAGTAGGAGTAAAACAGTAAAAAGTAAGGGTAAAATCAGAGAGATGAGTATAGCCAAGACAAGTATTCGTAATTAATGAATATTGATGTAATGCTGTGATCAGTGCTATGATAGCATTCAGTGCGCAGAATGAATAAGGATATTCCTATCCTAAAATAGAATGTTGTTAATCTGAGTGCTATCCTTCACTAGGAAAAGATAATATTCCTATTACCTTTCAAACTATATTAATTTGCGAAATCAGCACTTCAATTTCTTTCCAAAAATAGAAGCATGCTACCCTAATTAAATTGATCAAGTTTTAAAAAAGGATGTATAACATTAACTCACGCAAATTAATGAAGCATCAAACATTAATCACATTTAAACATCAACATATCATAATTACATCACCATAGTCTTGACTATAAAAGGAGTTTTTTAGCTCATAATGAACTTAAACATGACAAAATGGAACTTAGCTACCATAATCAAAGCCATTAAAACAGATACAACACTAAAATAGAGTATATAGAGATATGCAGAAAATTCAACTGAAATAAAGCTCAAATTAAGCTTGTGATGCTGCAGATCTGCTCCAGAATCTCTGTGCTGTGCAGATGAAGATCTGTGCTGCTGATCCTGCGTTCCCAACTTCAGAAATGGAGCTTCAGCACCGAAAATGGTGGAAATAGAGTTGGAGAAGATGAAGTACAGTGATGGAAGGAATGGAACAGTACTCTCTAATCTAGGGAATGGTGGAGGCTGAAAGGTGTACCTGGGCAGATGGAATTGTGTACCCTTTTTAGGTTAAAGTGCCCTTTTATAGTGGAGGTTGATGTGTGTACTATGGATTGATGGAATGTACCCTTTTTAGGTTAAAGTGCCTTTTTAAATGACATTCTCTTACATGAAGTACCAATTGGGCCAATGCAAATCGGGTACAGTGCTGCCAACCCGAAAATCAAGGACTGTTTATCTTTTTGTGGCCCATTAATGCACTGTGATGCTTTGTGCACATGCTCACATAGGACAAAACACCCTTTTTTTCATTTTGTAACACGATACCACTCTGATTCTTTTTGCACACATCCTCAGCTGCCTTGGTGCGGCGATAGCATCACCACAACATCTGAACCAAAAATCTTGCACATAAATACACGCGTAAAATCCAACAAAAAGGCACCAAGTGTGCCCAAAATACCCTTTTGACCAATCAAACACTTTCCTGACTAAATATTGACAAAAGACATATTTATTTACATTAATTACTTGTAGATAGCAATAATTCTTATTTGTTTTGGCATAAATAACTCACATTGCTGTGAGTTATCAACTGCCTTGGAAGCCAAGCCAATGAGGTCATTGCAAGCTTCTCCCACAAGCTTTACCTTCAATTGGGGGTGTATTCCAGAGATGGCCATGGAAGTAAGTTGGGATTCTGGGAAAGGCACTGAGCACTTTTCGGCCATCTTTCTGAATCACTCAATGAAGTCGGTCACTACCTCGTCCACCTTTTGCCGCAAATTCATGAGATCGACTGCGGTGACTTCATGCTGCGGCCAGTAGAATTTGTCATGGAAGCACCTTTCCATGTCTGCCCAGGTTTGTAAAGAATCAGGCGGGAGAAAGGAGTACCACGAGAAGGCAGTCCTTGTCAAAGATAGAGGGAACAGCTGCAACTTGTGATAGTCATTCTGGTTTCCTTTCTCACATTGGGCCGATGTGCTCCATAGTAGACTTGCCATCGTCCCCAGAAAACGTGGCAAAATCAGGGGTTTAAAATCCTCTAGGCAGAAAAACCAATCGATCCCCCCACTCGAGGTAAGGCTTTCTGTACACTGGATGGTTGAGCGGCTTCAACTGAACACCGAAGAACTTCTTGATGGTGTCAGCGATGATATTAGGGTCCAGGAGTTGGGGCTCCGAGGGTCTCCCTGGTGGAGCCGTTGGTTGCCACAATGTATCTGGGGGACCCTGCGCCCCTGGATGCGGTGGTACCTGAGGTGGAGCGTCTGTCCATGGGTGCCCAGGTACTACTTGGGCCAGGTTAACAAGGCCAATTCCTTGTACAGATGCCTGCGCGCCTCAGAGAGGTGAAATTTGATTCCATGGCTGCTCAACCGGAGCGACATTCATCTGTGTCTGTATAGGAACCCGCCGGGTAGGTACTGAGTGCTCCAGGGTACGACTGACTAGGAGGTAGGTTTATCGAGGCAGGTGGATTCTGGACCCATGGCTGCTGACTCGGGCAATACCCACCATTCCTTCCATTCCCTGATTCCAGGGCAAAGGTGTGACCCTCTGCGTAAGCCGGGTAGTTAGCCATGGTAGAGCACCCATAGGACGATCCTTGCGGCAGACCTACCAAGCCTGCTGCCTCGGGCGGCCTTCTGGCCAAATGCGCTTGTCCCTGTTGAACAGAAGTCGTATTAGTGACATTCGCCAAAAACTGCTCCCCAGTGTTGGGAGTGGCAAAAATACCAGGCTGAGGAATTACAGGGTTAGGATTTACTTGATGAGAGTACGCCTGTTGAGTCCCAATCATGCTCCCACTCGGTGGACACTGATGCATGCCTCCCATAGGGTTATAAGAGGATGCCTGCGGAGGTCCAACAAGGTTGGAGTATGGTGGGGCCTGATGCGGTACTCCCATAGAAGAAGGTTGTCCTCCTTGTGATTGGCCGGAGACAACGTAGTTCATGGTGCTACTGGCTTGCGCAGCACGTCTTTGCTCCACTTCCTTGGCTTGTTGCACTTCATTGTGCACCATAGGTTTAACCATGTCAGCCAATTGGTCGTGGGACAATTGATACATGATGTCATGTATCCCCATGTCGATTTGTTGCCGGATAAACGACGTAGTCAAGACCACAGGTTTTTCATAATGTTGAGGAGAACCGTCAGTAGACTTAGCATTAACCGCAAGGGGAGTTGTCTTCGAAACACTTACTGGTTCAGTGTTCTTCGTTTTCGGAGTAGTTACCTATTTTGCCATACTTAGGTTTCTGCCAGAGCGTAGATGCATACGCCAACTATAATCCAGACCAGGCGACTCAAACGGAGGCGTTTGTTCACCTTTTCCTGTCCCACTGGGCGTGCAAATTTGTTTTGTCGTCAAACTCTTAGGTCCTAGCCGTGGGGTCGGTCAGAGGTTTGGACAGTCTTTGATTCCTCATTTCTTCAAGCAATTGCGTTGAGGGGGGAACTCTGCTCTTCAACTGTGGGTTTTCGGACTCCTCTAGAAAGGGCCAGGCAAGGTGAAAGGGACGCGAGTGTTGTATTATACTACAACTAATGCATAAAGTAAAAGGATAAAAATGCGATAAAGGAAGATAAATTGAAATAAACGTAGAGTTTGATTGAATGGATGTGTGTCTGTACAATTACTCTATCACTATATATATACACAGGCCCTTGTCGGCCATTATGCTAGCCAACATTTGCCTGCCGTTGGATTGATCTAAGATCAACGTCTCTCATTGTTTCCTAGGCCCTCACAAGGCGGAGTAACTGCCCACGTTCCCACTGATACGGTTAGTAGGGTAAGTGCTCGTTGCTCCGTGTTTTCCGGCCTCACTTTTTCGTTTGAACTTCAACTGCTCCCACGTTCTATCTTCGTGCCGTGTCTTGCCTTCCAAGCATTGCCCACCTTGCCTCGGCTGCCCTAGCCCCTTATCGGTAATAGCTTAGGCACCCGAGCCACCTAGGCCTTAGCACTCGATAGGCTGGGGCTATTACATTCCCTCGGCTTAGCTCATTGGTCCTCGGGGGTAACCCTCCCTCGGGGACCTTTTTCGTTTAATGTTCCCCGATGGCCTCTTTTGAATTCACTCTTTCTGGCAAATACCCCCTTTTACACTTTGTCGTGTGGCTTGCCTTCACACCAAAATTCCTCTTTCCCCTTAACACACTGATATATTGATCTACAGGGTAGTACTATGAAATCGGTCTTCACCATCCTACACAAGGGTTTGGATGCGCTGTCATCCCCAAAGGTGACCATCAGCTCGATCCGCCCAATGGGTGTGGTGGACGACTCGTTGAAGCCGGTTAGTGCCGTTCCTCGGTAGGGTCTCAAATCGTCTCTAGATTTTTCAGAATGTCGAGGAGGTCTTCGAAGATGATGTCCGCTGAGCTTCCCTAGTCGACCAGGATCCTTCTGACTTCCACAATTGCCATGACAGCGGTCACGAGTAACGGAACTTCCTTATTGGGTCTACCATCGAGCAGGTCCTTGTCTCCGAAGAATATGGGTGGTCTCTTTCCATTGATTTGTTAGTCTTTCTTTTGCAAATAGGAATTCCACCAGTTATCACCATGGCCACCTGTTGCCCTTTGGATTTTCTGGTGTGTAGCTCATCCTCGTCCTCTTCCCTGGCTTTAGTAACTTCGTTGAATGTCGCCTTCCCCTTTCTAGGGGAACAACCTGCCTGCTTGTCGTCCCGTTCATCAGCCTGTCCTTTCTTTACATATTGGATAAGTTTTCCCTTTTTGACCAGCTCTACTATGTCGTCCTTGAGGGCCATGCAATTGTTAGTGGCATGCCCGTTGGTTCGATGGTAACGACAGTACTTTCAAGATGTGCGTTGCCCTTCTTTTGAGAACGAACGGGTCTGGTCTCTTAATGTCCCTGAATTATGCATTCGCACATTCAGAGAGGATTTGAGCGTATGACGGGTTTAGCTTTGTGTGATCTGAAAATTTCCAGCTCTTGAATTCCTTTGACGAGCCCCCTTGGTCCCTCTTGGGTTTATGGTCGCGCTCTGGCTGGGATTTTTCATTCACCCTTCCTGCGACGGCTTGGGTTTCCATCGCTCTCTCTTCATAGTTCATGAACCTTTGAGTTCTGCAGAGGAAAGTCTCTAAGTCGCGCGGCTCGTCTACGCCGACCTCTACCTCGAACAAGATGCCCTGACGGAGTCCGTCTCTCAGGAACCATAACCTTTGCTTATCTTCTAGCCCCACTACGTGGTCGGCTTCTTTGTTAAACCGCTCCACATAGTCACGGAGGGATTCGTATGGTTCTTGCCTAATTGCCTTCAGGGCGTCTTGGGACTTGGGCTTCACCCTATTAACTGTGAAACAGGAAAAGAATACCCTCGCCAATTGCTCCCATAATGAGATGGTGTTTGGTATCAGCTCTGCGAAGCATTCCAAGGCCAATCGCTCTAGAGTTAAGGGGAAGATCTTACACTTCACAAGTCCGTATGCTTCCTTGTACTTCATCATCAAGTCAAATTATCTAAAATGGGCGTCAGAAGCTTTTACACAATTGTACATTCTTAAATTAGAAGTGTTCTTTTCGAGTGAGTGCGGAATGGGGTACTCGTCTATCTTCCTGGTGAATGGTCCCAAGCTCATGTCGCTTCTCCTCCTGCGAGGTGGTCGGTCATCGAAGTGTCGACTTTGATGACCTTGTCGCTCTGGGGAATAGTTCCGTTGGTGATGGCGCGAGTACTTTTCATATGACCTGCTTCATGACCAGGTAGGCGACCCAGATGAGTCACACGAGGCATCCTAGTGAGACAATTCTTCAAGCCAGTAAGTGGGGTCGGTAGTAAAAGGTGGTGTCTTGGGTGGTGTCTGCTCTCCTCCTCGTCCCCTTCGTCGGGGTGGAGAACGATGGAGGAGATGCCTCCTCGAAGGCGAGCGATGCCTCTGAGATGGGTTTTCCCAGCGAATGGGGGACCCACTATCACGACGGTGTAAGTCGGGTGCTGTGTTAGCTCGTCCCAACGCGACCTGGTTCTCTATCTGAGTGAGTCGGTCTTCCTGTTGTGCGATGTGCAGGTCTCTTTCACGAAGTAGATCACGTAGCTCTTGCACGAAGTTCGCAGGAAGGGTGACGTCGACCTGGTTAGCCGGACCTTGCTGGGAACCATGAGCAACGGCTTCAACATTGGCCGTTGTACCTCCTCGAACGGGCAGTGACTGGTTTGGAATCGTAGCTGATAACAATCAAATATGATTTTTATTACCTCTTTTTTCAAGCTTAAATCATTGTTAATTCTCAAGCAATATAGTAATTAATGTTGTAAATATGTTAGTTTAGAGTAGCTTAAGGTGTAAGCTTGAATTTGTTATAATTGGCACTTTGGTGCCTAATTGTGGTTTAATGTGTTTGTTTAATTGCTGCAGCATCTAATGTGGCAGCACTGCAAAAATGCGCAACATGAGAGAGAAAGCAATAGGAAACACGGAAATTGAGGAAAGGACAGCTGTCAGTGATCATCAAGCATGGGTGTGCGTACCAGTCATGGAATATTCGCTGAAGACCTATAGTAGGATAATATGCTTTTAAGTATTTGCCATTTATTTTTGTTTCGAATTCTTCTCCGCCTAGAGTAATTAGATGATACGTTCCACCGTGGTATACTTCATTAACGATGTAGGGCCCGTCCCAATTCGGGGACCACTTGCCTAACTGGGAGTCTTTCCTCCCAAGTGGCAAAATGGCCTTCCACACGAGGTCACCTTCCACAAACTTCTTTGGTTTGACATTTTTGTTGTAGGCTCGGGCCGTTTTAGCCTAATTCATTTCTATCCTGCTATGGCCAGCCAGCTTGTCGTCATCCGCCGAGTCTAACTCCATCAACATGGCTTGTTGGTACTCATCCATACTAAGGGAGTGCTGCCGAGCCACTCTCACCGAAGCTACACTGATTTCCAGTGGTAGCACGGCATCCTTCCCGTAGACCAAACGATAGGGAGTCGACCCCGTGGCCGTAGATTTAGGATTTCTCATAACCCAAAGGACCTCATTAAGGGTCTAATGCCACCGTCGAGGTTTATCCTCTATGTTCTTTTTGATAAGTTCGATGATGATCTTGTTGGTGGCTTCCGCTTGTCCATTAGCTTGCGCATAGTAAGGAGACGAATGTCTCCTTTTGATGCCGTACTCCTGGGCAAAGGCCACCACCCGTTCCCCGGTGAACAATGTACCTTGATCGGCCGTGATGGTTTCAGGGATACCAAACCTGAATATGATTTGATTTTCGATGAACCTAATCACCGCGGCCTGATCAACGTTTCCTAAAGGCATGGCTTCCACCCATTTAGTAAAGTAATCGGTGGCGACAATAATAAAATTGTGCCCTTTTGAACTCTAGGGGTATATCTTGCCAATTAAATCCATGGCCCACCCTCTAAATGGCCAAGGTTTGAGAAGAGGATGCAGCTCATCCGCTAGCACCCTTTGGATTGGTCCATGTAGCTGGCAAGCCTTGCATCCGTTGGCAAATTGGAAGCAATCGGCCGTGATCGTCGGTCAATAATATTTGTGCTTGTAAATGAGACATTTCATGATGGGGCCGAACTTGTGGGCACCACAGACTCCTGCATGGATTTGTGCCATTACCATATAAGGATCCTTCATCTTGAGGCATTTTAACAATACCCTATTGGCGCTCCTTTTATATAGCTCGTCCCCTATCAAAATATACTTCAGTGCCCTTTGTTTAACCTTGAAGTCAGTATCGGCCGTTGGGTTACGGAGGTACCTCGTCCATACCCCAATCCAGGCATCGGCGGGCTCCTCCTCGGTGAGAGCCACGGTACCTTGATGCAGCACCTCGACCACCTATTCTTTATAACCCGAGGCCTGTTGGGCCAAGTCATTCGCTTCCTGATTCTCATTCCTGGGGACATACATGATGACGATGTCGGCGAACAACTTTAACAAGTCGTGCGCCGAGGCCCTTAGCTGCTTGAGCTTGGTATTATAGCACTTGTATTCCCGGGTGATTTGCTAGATTACCCATTGTGAATCACGCCTTATCTCCATGAAGTGGGCCTTCATGCAGGCCAAGATATCAAGTCCCATGATCAAGGCTTCGTATTCGGCCTGATTGTTGGAGGCCTGATCTCCTATCCGGCACATGAACTTCCACGTATGGCCGCAAGGCCTGGTGATGACTATTCCTACCCCTGCCCTCGTTTGGGTGCATGACCCATCAAACATGAGGACCCAGGGCTTAAGGCCTAAGTAATTAACAGGTTTAGGAGGAGCATCGTGCACTTCTACACATGGATGCTGAGCCAAGACGTCTGCTAAGGCTTGGCCTTTTGCGGCTCTCAAAGGAACATAGGTTAAGGCAAATGCGTTCAATTAAATGTCCCACTTAACGAGTCTTCCCTGTAAGACAGGCCTATTAAGAAGATATCGGATAATATCAACCTTGCATACAACCAAAACTTCCTTATGTAGAAGATAGTATTCAAGTTTTGTACAAGCATTAAACAAGGATAAACAAAGCTTTTCAATAGAAGAGTATCGAGTCTCGGCATCATTGAGAATCCTACTAAGATAATATATAGTACACTCGGCGCCAATATCGTCGTCTTGAGTTAACAAGAAGCCGATTGCATGATCTTCGACCGCAATGTATAACTTCAAAGGTCTCCCAAGCTGCGGAGGTACCAGGACAGGGGGTTGGTCAAGGAAGCCCTGACTTGATCGAAGGCCTCTTGTTGTTTAGCTCCCCATATCATCTCCTCGTCATTCTTCATTTTTAACAGACGCGAGAAGGCTTTTAACTTCCCTGCTGAGTTAGCGATGAATCTTCTTAGGTAATTGATCTTGCCTAGCAAACTCTGCAGCTCCTTCTTTGTTCTAGGAGGTCTCGCCTCTAGGATAGCCCGAGCTTGGTTTTTATCCACTTCAATACCCTAGTTATGCACCAAGAAGCCTAGAAAGTTTCCTGCAAACATGCCAAAAGCACATTTATTAGGATTCATCTTGAGATTGTGGAGCCTCATCCGTTTCAGAGCTTGTTCGAGATCCGCCAAGTGGGTTTCGAAGCTCTTGGATTTAACCACCACATCGTCAATGTACAACTCCATGCTTTTACCAATAAGGTAATGGAAGATGGCATTCATTGCCCTTTGGTACGTTGCTCCAGCATTCTTGAGGCCAAAAGGCATCACGAGCCACTCATAGATACATTAGGCGCCTGGGCACCGAAAGGCAGTCTTATGGGTGTCAGCCTCGGCCACATAAATCTGGTTGTAATCAGAATAGCCGTCCATAAAAGTCAGGATGGCATTGTTTGTCGCGACATCGTCAAGCATATCGGCCACAAGCATACCGCACTCATCTTTTGGAGTGGCCAAGTTCAGGTCTCTGTAATCAATACAAACTTTGACCTGGCCATTCTTTTTGTTCACAGGGACTATATTAGACAGCCATTCTACGTACCTGGTAGTTCTGATGAACCCTGCCTTTAGAAGTCTTTCCACTTCGGCTTTGATCTGCGGCATTAGTTGCGGGTTGAACCTCCTTGGTGGCTGCTTGTGGGGCTTGCAACCTTCCTTGATGGGTAACCTATGCTCCACCAAGGCTTTATCAATGCCTGACATCTCATGGTAATCCCATGCAAAGCAGTCACGGTAGTCCCGTATCAAGGCTACCACCTGATCACGTTGCTGCGGTTGGAGTTTACCGCTAACCTTAGTCATCCTCGGTTCAGTCTCGGTTCAAAGGTAGGTATCTTCCTCTGTATGGGCTCTATGTGGGGAGGTTCGGCTGACGTCTTGTAACCAAGGTCATCCGAAGCTTCCAGCGGTGAGGGCCCCGAGTTTTCATCTTCTCCATTTCTGGCACCGAACATAGCCTCTTCAATGTTGGACTCTATTTGAAACAGGTGCAGTCGGCTCAGCAAGCTTTGTACCTCCGAAGGGAGACTAATCATTATCCTCATTGCTAGGCCGTGGGTTGGCCAACATTTTGAATTCAAAGCCCCTCTTGGCCCAGTCACATGACTCTATACCGCCTTCGTCATAGTCCCCTTGGATGGCAATAGGACTTAGGTGAGGAGAGTAGAACACAGCCTCGAACATTTTTATCTCAGCTGGGAAAGGGTTAGGGTCGGCCTCCACTATTTCCACCTTGTCCTCCACCCATATCCTGAGCTTTTGGTGCAAAGTGGAGGGGACGTATTCACTTGTATGGATCCAGTCTCTCCCAAGGATCACCGTATATGAGGGTTTTCCTTCAATGGCGAAGAATGCCAAACGAGTTACCTTCGACCCAACTGTTACATCAGCCACCAACACTCCCAATGCATGAGATGGGTGGCCCATGAAACTGGTCATGGTCATGGTGGTTGGAATAAGATCTTCGGCGTTCTTCCCCAACCTCTTCATGGTTGACAATGGCATGATATTCAGCAAGGCACCACCATCCACGAATACCCTATTTAACCGTTTCCCGTTGAGACAGACTTTGATGTACAATGGCTTCAGGTGTCTGGTCATGTCTGCGGTTGTCTTTTCAAACAGCATGCCTTCCGTTACAGGTCCCTCGGCTTCTGTCAAGGCGGCCCATTCGGCCTCCTCGGTGAAGACATCTCTTTCGAGGTCCTTTGGCTGATCCCTTGATCCCCAGAATTCTTTTGGTGTAATTCAAGCTTCCTTTCGGAATGCAAGAATGTGTCTCGAAACAATGATCAAACCTATTCTCATGGTTGATCATCGAAGGGACCCATTAAGCACAACCTTATTGTCCCAAGGTTAGCAATGCTATTCTCATGCTTTGCTTTGCCTTGTCTAATTCCATTTGTTCCAATATCAAACTTCTCCTATCAGTACTTGATAACTCTATTATATATAGAGTTATATATGCTCTCAAATCTAAATTATTGTCAACAACTCAGTAATTATATAGCATCAACTAAAGAAAAACAAAAGAAAAACATCTTTAAATTTGGAACTCATCATCATTGATTATCATGATTTGTGGTATTTTATGTGTTTGTTCAAATGCTGCAGCAATCATTGCACCTGCAATAGATCAAGCAACCATTGCACCTGCAATGGAAGAAGAAGTGATTGCCCCAACAATCAGAATTTCAGCAGAAGGCAATCGCATTGCACCTGCAATGGTGCCAGCAACCATTGCACCTGCAATAAACACAGAATCATTGCACCAGTAATGGCCACAAAACAGAATGCCCCTGCACTCTGATGATGATGTCAGCATGTCAAGTTGCAAGTGCAAGTTGCACAAGTGGATGGATGCAACGTCAAGTTCAGCCCCCTTGGACAACAAGTTGTTACTTTTTGAGTACACTTGTCCTCACACCATTGGACCACTCTTCATAGTTGGTGGGAATTCTAATCATGCTTTTTGAATACAAATGAAAAAGTAACCCTAGTTCAGCTTGGTGACCAAGGCAAACTCACTTCATGGAGCCTATAAATACATCTCCTCTTCCTCATTCGAAAATATCATATTCTCTCCAACTCCAGACTTTAGTAGATAGTTTCAGTTTATTTTTAGAGTTAGATGTACTCAACAAAGCTTGAAAAGAAGGAAAGAAAGTGACAACTTCTTCCTTCTCTTCTCGTGGAGTTCTTGTTGCTGTTTTCATTGTTGAGAGGTGACTTTCTCAACATAAGCTAGGTAGAATATGCAAAGGATCATCAATTGTGTAATTCCTATCTCATCTTTTTTCCTTTGTATTTTCCTTCTTATAAGCATGTCTCATTCTGTTTATATGTGCCTATTTATGTTAAGCATGAACTAAACACTTTTTGGTTGGAATACCTTATCTTTGTAATGAAGCTTTGAATAGTTATTATGTTATATTGATGTTCTTGCAATTTGGTTCTTGTGCTATAATTCTTTCAAACTTATTTTGAGATTGATCACTTAGAATAAGTAGGGTCATAAATACATAAATGGTTTTGTATTTGAACTCAAGAACTAATATGGATAAGTGTTTTAATAAGAGGAAACTTTGTTAAAACCATGCTAAGACTTAGACATAAGATAGCATAGTCCATAGGGTGAATCTGTAAGGGTTTAAAAGACAAGGGTGGCCTTATTTAGGGCTTAGACATAAGACTTATAACGAAACCCTGAGGATAGTTGCAGAAATGCACAAGTCATTTTATTACAACACCCATTGCAGGAGCAATGATTGCATGAGCATCATATGTAACATAATGCTTTCAAAGTCAATTTACTTAGGAAAGAGTATTTCAACCATCTCTCTCTCAATTGAAACACAACATCTTTTATTTGCTTTAATTTACATTCTGTTTGTACACACCATAACCTTACCAATCCCTTTGGGTACGATCTCTTCTTATCATTATATTACTTGTTTTTAGACTGTGTATACTTGCACATCCTTTTCTCACAACAAGTTTTTGGCGCCGTTGCCGGGGATTGCCATTAATTTTTTAGTGTTTAATTTTGTAGTAGTTTAGGGATCAATTTTACTCTGGTTGTTTGTTCCTTGTGGTATAACAGATATTGCACCAACAAAGTGTTGCACCTGCAACCATTGCACCAGCAATAGTTACTACTGCATATGCCTAGGTCTAACACACCAGAATTCCAATTAGATCCTGAAATAGAAAGGAGATTCAAAAGGTTGCGTAGGATCCAAAGACTAGTAGGTAGACAAACAATGTCAGATCTAGGAGTAGAATGCTCTCATCATGGTCCTGGCAGAGATTCAGGTAGAGGCAGAGGATCTATTCATCGTGATCCAGAAAATAATCACAGAAACCAGTTCATCATTATGGGTCCAACAGGTATGATAAATGATAGAGACAGACCAATGAGAGACTATGCTGTGTTTGACCAAACAAACATGCGAACCAGCATAGTCAGACCTCAAATTGATGCACCACATTTTAAATTCAGACCTATGATGTTTCAAATGCTTTAAACAGTGGGCCAATTTAGTGGTTCTTGATAAACTTCAATTATGTGCATTTTTTAGAGATGTTTTTGAGTCATTTTTAGAGTAATTATATTGATTAAATAAATAACTGACTTAAATTACTCTATATTTGCAGGAAGGTAGAAAAAGAAAAATGATAGAAATATGGACTGAAATTAAAAGAAAGACTAACAAATAAAAGAAAACAAGCTCAAGCCCAAGCCCATTAATGCAAGAAGATCCTCTTGGTGATTTCAATTGAAAGTGATGCACATGTGACTTGGAGAGAAAGAAACAGACATGGAGTGGATAGCAAGCAACACATATTTAGGAAGGATCTAAATCCTAATATTTAGGGATTGTCATATCTTGCAATTAAAAGTGGAAGCAATCTTGACTTGAGGAAAAAGGAATATCACACTACCCTAGCTTGGGGAGAAAGAAAAGGAACTAATATAAAAGGAGAGTTTCACTTGTGAATGGAGGAGCCGTACACACACAATAGCAACACACACTGACGGTAACGCTCAACGCTTCAGGAGGAGGAAAAAAGAGAGTGTTTTGGTACCCGTTCTTGACATCGTGAGAGAGCTTTGGAGCAGAAAAAGGAGACCGAAGACTCAGAATAAGAATTTCTCTAATTTCCGGGTTATTTTTATTTCTGTAATTCATGACTCTAATTTCTATTTTATTGTTCTTGATAATTATGGATACTTAAATCGTCTTCTAGGGTCTTAGGTGAATCTTTCTTGTTTAGAGACCTTTTTATGTTTTAATTTCTACTTTGAATTCCTAGTTTTATTTCAATTAATATCGTCCTTTTGTTTTTATCATATAACTAGGATTAGCTACCCTTTTCATGTTCATAATTAATTAGTTGATCAGCGACCGTACTGCAATTAGTTGGTGGACCTATAGGATAATTGGGGCTATAATTAAGGCATGACCAAACTTTAATTGAGTATTCCAATCATTCAACCTTTTTGTACTTTATGCTTTTCTTGAATTTAAATTCTAGCATGACCAAACTAGGGTTAATTTAAGAAAAAGAATATTAATCGCGAATGACCAAACGGATTAATAGCTTTAGTAAAGCGATTGGTAATTAAATAAAATGAGGGAATTCAGATAGAATTAGACATATGGGAATCGAAGCTTGCAAGTGAAACCGCGACCCTAGACCACTCTCCACTAATTAAATCTTTACTTTTAATTCTTGTTAATTATTTCTTTTTATTTTAGTTTCTATATCACTCAATTATTTGTTCGTCTAAACAATATAAAATCTAGACTACTTTAGTACTTGTTAATTAATCCCTGTGGAGACGATATCTTTTATGCTACTTCTGCGAGAGAGTACACTTGCTCTAAGTGTGTTTTTAACGTAACAAGTTTTTGGTGCCGTTGCCGGGGATTATTTCACAATATTAAACGAAAAAGATTTTTATTGCTTTAGACATTTTTTTTATGCTTTAGTTTTAATTTTGTTTTTTTTATTTATCATATTGGAAAAAAAAAAGTTGCTAATACTTTTCCAAGAGCTCGTTCCAGTTCACTTTGTTTTGCAGAGAAAAATTTAAAGAAGTTATCTTGGTATATGCCTCAATGTCAACGCCCATTTTCTCCTCCTCCTTATGAGCCTTATTCAAACTATTGGGATGATTATGAGCCACCTCCTTATTCCTCCAACTGGGATAATTATGAGTCACCACAAGTGCAGAGGAAAGAGGAGGAATTTGATATCGATGAGGTCCTGGTCAAATTTATGGAGCAGACAAATGAAAAATTTGAAACATTGGAGAAGAAGATTGGAAGCTTGAAGGGCCAAATTGGAGTCATGAACAACAGTTTTGATAGTTTGAAGAATCAATTGTCAACGGTTATTGATATGGTAACAACTCAGGTGGCTGAAGAAACTCTTTATTTACAAACTAAGTCTACCCAAATGAAGAATCTGAGCAATACAAAGATAATATTCTTAGTAATGATGAAGAATTCTCCGTAGAAGCTAATTTAGAGGAAGAAGCTCTCAAGAAAGATGACGAGACTCCTACTGAGGGGAGTCAAATTGAGACAACAGATTCCACTGATGAGAGCGGTTGTGACGAGAATGAGAAAGATCCACTGGTTTGTGAGTTGGAGAAAGAGGAGAAAACCCAAATTTTTGGGCAAATTGTTTTAACTATTGGTGATGCTGTGATTGAGGTTTATAATGGAAAGGTAACTTTAAGGAGTGGTAAAGAAGATGATGTTATTAAAGCTTTAAGTTCCAATGAATTTTTCTCTTCTTTAGCTTCTCCTTGTTGTGATGATGTGGTTGAAACTAATATTTTTAGTGATTTAAAGATGTAGGATCTTTTGGAATTTTTTTTTATTTTGCAGGATACTAGCATAGTGGTGGATGGAGATAAAATAAAAATTCCACAATCCTTCGAAGTTCACCACGTGGAAAAAGAAAGAACAATGTCAACCACAAGGTGAGAAAGCTAAGAAGGTGCACTGCGTTAGATGTAAAATTTGCTCTTGGAGACCCACCTGATTAAGCACCAACTAGAGATTATGCCTTTAGGGGATCCCATAATTAATTTACTTGACAATCTTGTGCTTGATTGTAACTGTGGGGTTGTCCTTAGGATGCTGATAATTAGCATTTGTCCCTCTTGAGTACTTTTTGTGAACTAGCTTCTAAATGTGAGATCTGAGCCTTCATAAGGGGATTGATACTAAATCATAAATTTTTACCCCTTTTTCTTTCTATGAGTGTGTTTCCCAATTTGCTACATTCTAGAATTTGTCTTTTGACCATTTCAAGGCGAAAATTGATTTGCATCATGTGAAAAGATTTGGGGAATTTAGGTATTTTTCTAGCCTCAGAGTTGTTTGTTGAAATTTATCCATTAGTTGCCCCCTTTGAGCCTATTTGTTATATTGTTTTTCTTTGGTACCTAGATATAATTTTTTCTTTTTTTGGGGTAACCATTTGAAATTGAATGTGGAGCAACTATTGAAAATTACAATTTCGTTCTATATTTTAGTTGTCTATATTGTCAAGGCTGAAATTCGTCCTATACTTTAGTTATCTATCTTGTCAGGATGAAATGAAAAAAAATTGAGTGAATCATGTGCTTACAAAAATATTTTCATACAATGGAAACAAAATAGGAGTTCTCATGTACTTACCTTTTCCTCCTATGAAAAAAAATGAAAAAAAAAATAATAGAAAGAAAATTTGAAGAAAAAAAAAAGGAAAGCAAGAAGGAGGAAAAGGCACATCAAAATAATGAAAGAGCCAAAGGGCAAATCCAAAAAAAAAAAGAGTCTACTCAAGAGAAGAAAAAAAAATCATAAAGAGTCGACTCAATAGGAAAAAAAGAATGAAGAAATGAAGGTGAAAATAATTTGGAGTTTGGACAAAAATTGTAAAATAGATAGGAGCTCCATATTTGGTTTCAAAGGTTACTATTTGTTTCTTGTTTTTTTTAGCCCTTTGATTATCCCTTTCTTCTTGTTTCCTACCCTGCATGAATTCACCCCTGGCCGCATTACAACCCATGAAACACCATCTTTTGCATGCATGTGAACTATTTAGTGGAGATTTGGTCAAATTACAAACTTATGGTAATGTACATTTTGTTGAAACTTGAGTGTATTTTCCCTAGTCCCTAAACAGTTAGAGAGATTGTGAGCGAGTGTCCTTGTTCCCAGAAATGTATTCTTGACATCTCGTATGTGCTATGTTGTCTATTGTGTGTCATTGTGCTTCTAATTTTGGTTCCCTTATTTGGCTGTCTCTATTACTGTTTTGAAAATTTTATTGAGCCAGAAAATTTGCTTGAGGACAAGCAAAAGTTAAGTGTGGGAGAGTTGATAAACTCCAATTATGTGCATTTTTTAGAGATGTTTTTGAGTCATTTTTAGAGTAATTATTATTGATTAAATAAATAACTGACTTAAATTACTCTATATTTGCAGGAAGGTAGAAAAAAGAAGCAGAAAAAGCAAAGGTTGTACCAATGAGAGCCAGCAACACGCTAAAGAGTGGAACTCCTAAGCAGTAAAAAGTTCCTTTTTAATTATGCTGCTACCTTTTGTGAACATGTTTTTAGTATTTTGTGTTAACTTTTACTTTGCAGCTCTGATCTCTCCTCTCCCATTATCTTTTTGCAGTGAGGACACTGTTGATCCTTAAGTTGGGGGGAGGAGACTAACTAATACTTTGCTATATTTTGTGAACATATGCTATTATGCTTGTTATGCATGTTTAATTATAATAGTTTATGTATGTTTTTATGTGCTAATTAATAGTAGTTGGCAAATAAGTATTTGAAAACAATTCCTTGGTAACATTTTGAGAAGCATGATCAGCTAAAACTCTATTTTATGAAAAAGAACAAGTGCATTTTCAAGACATTGGGTTCTTTGTTAAAACATTAAGTGTTGTAGCCTAGGTTTGGATAATGATCAAAATTACTTTTGCTTCAACACTTAAACTCACTGAACCTAAGAGAAGAACCTAATTAACTAGAAAATAAGTGGATGCCAAGGGTAGTCCTAGTAAACCAAGATCAAATGCTAAATTTCCACTAAAAATTTAGAATAGCATAAAGAAATAAGTTTGGGGGTGCAACAATGAAAACTAAGGCTAAGTAATTCAATTTTTTAGGAAAGTCAGTGCAAAAGGGTACAAATTCATCTACAGAATGACCAGCGTGTAAAAAGCTACACTGATCCAAATCATATGAGCTGTATCCGTTCCAAAAATTGCATGAAAAAGAAAAAGAAAAAGAAGAAAAAAGAAATAAAATATGCAAAAAGGGGAACAGCGAGGAGGACAATGTAGCTACACACTTCAAAGAAAAAGCTGGAGCAACAAATTCTCATAGCAATCATTGCACCTGCAATGATTGCTCCTGCAATTCAACACGCACATTGCTCCTGCAATAGGGAACCACCAAAACTTTAGAAAGCACTGACACAAATTGAACTTACTTGCAAAACACCCTTTGTTGTGCTTTGAAGCTCCCCAATACTTGAAGAAATTGTTAGTCTATTCTCAACTTTGAAAAATCTTGTAGTTTTGATCAAAAGTAAACTTCTTCTATCCAAAAGCTAAACGGATTTTTTCAAAAGTTAGGGACCAATCTGAAGTTCAGTGAAGTCACACACCCACATAAAAGAGCTACAATAACTTTGAATGTTGGAAGAACCTATGGTTCACAAACTTTGTGGGAAACAAACGAAGTTAAGTGTCAAAAAGAATGCACTCATTGAAAAATATGTTTTTGAAAGGTCTTAGCTGATCTGATCTTCTAAAAAGACAAAACCCAAGGATTTCAAAAATTTTCTTAAGTCATTACTTGAGGACAAACAATGGTTTATGTTTTAGGGTGTGATAACTCTATTTTATATAGAGTTATATATGCTCTCAAATCTAAATTATTGTAAAGAACTCAGTAATTATATAGCATCAAATAAAGAAAAACAAAAGAAAAACAACATCTTTAAATTAGGAAATCATCATTATTGATTATCATGATTTGTGGTATTTTATGTGTTTGTTCAAATGCTGCAGTAATCATTGCACCTGCAATAAATCAAGCAACCATTGCACTTGCAATGAAAGAAGAAGTGATTGCCCCAGCAATCAGAATTTCAGCAGAAGGCAATCGCATTGCACCTGCAATAGTGCCAGCAACCATTGCACCTGCAATAAACACTGAATCATTGCACCAGCAATGGCCACAACACAAAATGCCCCTGCACTCTGATGATGATTTCAGCATGTGAAGTTGCAAGGGCAAGTTGCACAAGTGGATGGATGCAGTGTCAAGTTCAGCCCCCTTGGACAACAAGTTGTAACTTTTTGAGTACACCATTGTACCACTCTTCATAGTTGGTGGGACTTCTAATCATGCATTTTGAAGACAAGTGAAAAAGTAACCCTAGTTCATCTTGGTGACCAAGGCAAACTCATTTCATGGAGCCTATAAATACATCCCCTCTTCTTCATTCAAAAATATCATATTCTCTCCATCTCCAAAGTTTAACAGATAGTTTCATCTTATTTTTAAGAGTTAGATGTACTCAACAAAGCTTGAAAAGAAGGAAAGAAAGTGACAATTTCTTCCTTCTCTTCTCGTGGAGTTCTTGTTGCTGTTTTCATTGTTGAGAGGTGACTTCCTCAACATAAGCAAGGTAGAATATGCAAAGGATCATCAATTGTGTAATTCCTATCTCATCTTATTTCCTTTGTATTTTCCTTCTTATAAGCATGTCTCATTCTGTTTATATGTGCCTATTTATGTTAAGCATGAACTAAACACTTTTTGGTTGGAATACCTTAACTTTGTAATGAAGCTTTGAATAGTTATTATGTTATATTGATGTTCTTGCAATTTGGTTCATGTGCTATATTTCTTTAAAACTTATTTTGAGATTGATCACTTACAATAAGTAGGGTCATAAATACAGAAATGGTTTGTGATTTGAACTCAAGAACTACTATGGATAAGTGTTTTAATAAGAGGAAACTTTGTTAAAACCATGCTAAGACTTAGACATAAGATAGCATAGTCCATAGGGTGAATCTGTAAGGGTTTAAAAGACAAGGGTGAACTTATTTAGGGCTTAGACATAAGACTTATAACGAAACCCTGAGGATAGTTGCAGAAATGCACAAGTCATTTTATTACAGCATCCATTGCAGGTACAATCATTGCAGGAGCAATGATTGCAAGTGCAATCATTGCAGGAGCAATGATTGCATGAGCATCATATGTAACATAATGCTTTCAAAGTTAATTTACTTAGGAAAGAGTATTTCGACCATCTCTCTCTCAATTGAAACACAACATCTTTTATTTGCTTTAATTTACATTCTGTTTATACACACCACAACCTTACCAACTTAATTTTATTTTACTTTTTGTCACTAGTATTACTACAACTTTAAACTCTTTAAAATTAATCCAATCCCTGTGGGTACGATCTCTTCTTATCATTATATTACTTATTTTTAGACTGTGTATACTTGCACATCCTTTTCTCACAACAGTACTTCCTTTGATATTTGTTTTATAGAATTTAGTTTGATGGAATTAGATTAAAAATCAAGTTCTAAATAAGATAGAGTTTAGTCTTGGATTTGTTTAGGGACCCATCATTGGATTGTGTCCCACAATCCCAAGACTAAAGAAGTCTACTCACTCATGATCATAGTAGACAAGGGAGTAGAAGAGAATGACATAAAAGTAAATGACATAAAAATAAATAACAAAATGTAAATGACAAGAATGTAAAGAAAGCAATAGAGAACTGAAATGTAAAGTGTTGGAAATGTTAAGAACAGAAATTAAAATTGCAAAAAAGTAAAAAAGATGAAAATAAAAGAAAGCGGGTAAACAAGAACTAAAATGAGAGCAAGAACTTAGATAAACTTTGACTTTAATTTTCAAGTATGCTAAGGTAACATTACAGCTGAAATGAGGTCCTATTTATAGCCTAGGATCAGTAAACAAGTGATTAAATTCGAATTACAAGTCATAATGAAAAGAATGGGAAGAGCTTTGTAACATCTCATAATTCAGACAAATGCGCACAGATCGTGCGCTATGTAAAACTTGTGAAATTCTAAATCAGCAACAGGCGCATGGATTGTGCTTGAAGGGCGCACGGACCGTGCGCGCATTAGACTTTTCAGCTTTCTGCATTCGAACAATGCGCACGGACCGTGCTAGTGATGCGCACGGACCGTGTGTGGTCTTCTGAATCTTTGCTTACTTTTTTTTCTTTAAATGAACAGGACGCACGGACCATGCTTGCAATGTGCACGGACCGTGCGTGAACACTTGAGTCTTGGCTTTATTTTGCTCCTTTGACCTTGCACTTTAAATCCTTGCCTTTAATCACCCAAATTCTTTCATTACTTCATCATTTGGTCCTGAAATTGAAAACTAACATTTCGTAGTAAAATAGCTTCAAATGATAAAAACACACTAAATTAAGACTTATCACTAGCCGAGGTGAACATCTGGAGAGCTTCCTTCAATCTGTTGAAAGCCCTGGCCCTCTGTAGCCTCCTCTTCTGCGAGCGAGATTTGGAGGCCACCCTGGGGGTCGGTATCCCAACGGTACACCTAAAGGAGGTTTCACTGTTCTGGTGGTTCTCAGCTCTCGGTCATTGAGGACCGTAATGTCTACCGAAGTCAAATTTGTGCGTCGGTGACTTGTGCCACCCTTCTTTCTTCTTCGGGGAAAGTCCTTTCACCTGTGGTTGGCAGGGTGGCCTGCTCAATGGAGTCATCGGCGGGCCTACCGTGCCCCCCAAGTGGGACAGGTCAGAGTCTTTCTCTCACGTCCCTGTGTTTAGGCAAATGTCTCTCGGGATTGAGTTTGGACAGATGCAACAACCTAAGCTCGTGAACAAGCCTCCCCGGCTTAGGAAGTTTCTTCTGGGGTCTTTGAGGCTGAATAAGCGCCCCTATCTATAACTTTTCTTGTAACAGGGCCATCCGTTCTGCAATCGTGGATCCCCTGGGTGGTGATCCCAAGCGGTCGAACACGGACGGTTCCCTTTCTGGGGAAGTCTCGTTTTTAGCAACCCACACATACTTCTTCTTCCCTTTCCTGCGGTCGCTCCCTGAGAAGGAGACCATATTGACATTTATGCTGGGGAAAGGATCAGTGTTGACAATCATCTTTGATGCCCCCTTGTCGGCCATTTTGAATCTTCCTTTCCTAATGGCCTCTTGAATGGCTCGGCGGAAGATAATACAATTAGAAATGGCGTGATAGAAGGGGGAATCTTATGGCCGTCAAGGAGTTTGATCTGCTTGTCTTTGAGGAGGGAGTCAAAGATTTGGTCAGCCTTTGAATTGTCAAAGGAATATTCAACCTTTTCCTCGTCCTTCTCTTTGACTTTGGCGGGTTTGAGAGCTGGACAGAGGTAGGCTTTCCCATTAACTATCTCGGCCACCAAGATGTCTTCCGCGTAATTGACAGACTCATCATAGTCCGAATCCTCGGCTGCATCCACCACTGATACCAACTGTGGTCCTCGGCCTCGAGTGGCTCTCTTCCTTTCTCTTTCTTGTACAAACTGCTCAACTTGAACTGCTGTTGTGTAAAAACGTGTGCAAGTATACACAGTCTAACAAGTAATAAAGTGATATCAAAGATTGTTCCCACGAGGATTGAGATTTAGCAACTAACTCTACGTGCTAGCACTCAGATTAATGAGTAAAAAGTAACAATAAAAGCATGGTAAAAATTCATTGTTGTTCAAAAGTAAAAATAAAGGTTGAGTAGCAGTAAAACAGTAAAAAGTAAGGGTAAAATCAGAGAGATGAGTATAGCCAAGACAAGTATTCGTAATTAATGAATATTGATGTAATGTTGTGATCAGTGCTATGATAGCTTTCAGTGTGCAGAATGAATAAGGATATTCCTATCCTAAAATAGAATGTTGTTAATCTGAGTGCTATCCTTCACTAGGAAAAGATAATATTCCTATTACCTTTCAAACTATATTAATTTGCGAAATCAGCACTTCAATTTCTTTCCAAAAATAGAAGCATGCTACCCTAATTAAATTGATCAAGTTTTAAAAAAGGATGTATAACATTAACTCACGCAAATTAATGAAGCATCAAACATTAATCACATTTAAACATCAACATATCATAATTACATCACCATAGTCTTGACTATAAAAGGAGTTTTTTAGCTCATATTGAACTTAAACATGACAAAATGGAACTTAGCTACCATGATCAAAGCCATTAAAACAGATACAACACTAAAACAGAGTATGTAGAGATATGCAGAAAATTCAACTGAAATAAAGCTCAAATTAAGCTTGTGATGCTGCAGATCTGCTCCAGAATCTCTGTGCTGTGCAGATGAAGATCTGTGCTGCTGATCCTGCATTCCCAACTTCAGAAATGGAGCTTCAGCACCGAAAATGGTGGAAATGGAGTTGGAGAAGATGAAGTACAGTGATGAAAGGAATGGAACAGTACTCTCTAACCTAGGGAATGGTGGAGGCTGAAAGGTGTACTGTGGGCAGATGGAATTGTGTACCCTTTTTAGGTTAAAGTGCCCTTTTATAGTGGAGGTTGATGTGTGTACTATGGATTGATGGAATGTACCCTTTTTAGGTTAAAGTGCCTTTTTAAATGACATTCTCTTACATGAAGTACCAATTGGGCCAATGCAAATCGGGTACAGTGCTGCCAACCCTAAAATCAAGGACTGTTTGTCTTGTTGTGGCCCATTAATGCACTGTGATGCTTTGTGCACATGCTCACATAGGACAAAACACCCTTTTTTTCATTTTGTAACACGATACCACTCTGATTCTTTTTGCACACGTCCTCAGCTACCTTGGTGCTACGATAGCATCACCACAACATCTGAACCAAAAATCTTGCACATTAAATACACGTGTAAAATCCAACAAAAAGGCACCAAGTGTGCCCAAAATACCCTTTTGACCAATCAAACACTTTCCTGACTAAATATTGACAAAAGACATATTTATTTACATTAATTACTTGTAGATAGCAATAATTCTTATTTGTTTTGGCATAAATAACTCACATTGCTGTGAGTTATCAACTGCCTTGGAAGCCAAGCCACTGAGGTCATTGCAAGCTTCTCCCAAAAGCTTTACCTTCAATTGGGGGTGTATTCCAGAGATGGCCATGGAAGTAAGTTGGGATTCTGGGAAAGGCACTGAGCACTTTCCGGCCATCTTTCTGAATCACTCAATGAAGTCGGTCACTACCTCGTCCACCTTTTGCCGCAAATTCATGAGATCGGCTGCGGTGACTTCATGCTGCGGCCAGTAGAATTTGTCATGGAAGCACCTTTCCATGTATGCCCAGGTCTGTAAAGAATCAGGCGGGAGAGAGGACTACCACGAGAAGGCAGTCCTTGTCAAAGATAGAGGGAACAGCTGCAACTTGTGATACTCATTCTGGTTTCCTTTCTCACATTGGGCCGATGTGCTCCATAGTAGACTTGCCATCGTCCCCAGAAAATGTGGCAAAATCAGGGGTTTAAAATCCTCTAGGCAGAAAAACCAATCGATCCCCCCACTCGAGGTAAGGCTTTCTGTACACTGGATGGTTGAGCGGCTTCAACTGAACACCGAAGAACTTCTTGATGGTGTCAATGATGATATTAGGGTCCAGGAGTTGGGGCTCCGAGGGTCTCTCTGGTGGAGCCGTTGGTTGCCACAATGTATCTGGGGGACCCTGCATCCCTGGATGCGGTGGTACCTGAGGTGGAGCGTCTGTCCATGGGTGCCCAGGTACTACTTGGGCCAGGTTAACAAGGCCAATTCCTTGTACAGATGCCTGCGCGCCTCAGAGAGGTGAAATTTGATTCCATGGCTGCTCAACCGGAGCGACATTCATCTGTGTCTGTATAGGAACCCGCCGGGTAGGTACTGAGTGCTCCAGGGTACGGCTGACTAGGAGGTAGGTTTATTGAGGCAGGTGGATTCTGGACCCATGGCTGCTGACTCGGGCAATACCCACCATTCCTTCCATTCCCTGATTCCAGGGCAAATGTCTGCGTAAGCCGGGTAGTTAGCCACGGTAGAGCACCCATAGGACGACCCTTGCGGCAGACCTACCAAGCCTGCTGCCTCGGGCGGCCTTCTGGCCAATTGCGCTTGTCCCTGTTGAACAGAAGTCGTATTAGTGACATTCGCCAAAAACTGCTCCCCAGTGTTGGGAGTGGCAAAAATACCAGGCTGAGGAATTACAGGGTTAGGATTTACTTGATGAGAGTACGCCTACTGAGTCCCAATCATGCTCCCACTCGGTGGACACTGATGCATGCCTCCCATAGCGTTATAAGAGGATGCCTGCGGAGGTCCAACAAGGTTGGAGTATGGTGGGGCCTGATGCGGTACTCCCATAGAAGAAGGTTGTCCTCCTTGTGATTGGCCGGAGACAACGTAGTTCATGGTGCTACTGGCTTGCGCAGCACGTCTTTGCTCCACTTCCTTGGCTTGTTGCACTTCATTGTGCACCATAGGTTTAACCATGTCAGCCAATTGGTCGTGGGACAATTGATACATGATGTCATGTATCCCCATGTCGATTTGTTGCCCGATAAACGACGTAGTCATGACCACAGGTTTTTCATAATGTTGACGAGAACCGTCAGTAGACTTAGCATTAACCGCAAGGGGAGTTGTCTTCGAAACACTTACTGGTTCAGTGTTCTTCGTTTTCGGAGTAGTTACCTATTTTGCCATACTTAGGTTTCTGCCAGAGCGTAGATGCATACGCCAACTATAATCCAGACCAGGCGACTCAAATGGAGGCGTTTGTTCACCTTTTCCTGTCCCACTGGGCGTGCAAATTTGTTTTGTCGTCAAACTCTTAGGTCCTAGCCGTGGGGTCGGTCAGAGGTTTGGACAGTCTTTGATTCCTCATTTCTTCAAGCAATTGCGTTGAGGGGGGAACTCTGCTCTTCAACTGTGGGTTTTCGGACTCCTCTAGAAAGGGCCAGGCAAGGTGAAAGGGACGCGAGTGTTGTATTATACTACAACTAATGCATAAAGTAAAAGGATAAAAATGCGATAAAGGAAGATAAATTGAAATAAACGTAGAGTTTGATTGAATGGATGTGTGTCTGTACAATTACTCTATCACTATATATATACACAGGCCCTTGTCGGCCATTATGCTAGCCAACATTTGCCTGCCGTTGGATTGATCTAAGATCAACGTCTCTCATTGTTTCCTAGGCCCTCACAAGGCTGAGTAACTGCCCACGTTCCCACTGACACGGTTAGTAGGGTAAGTGCACGTTGCTCCGTGTTTTCCGGCCTCACTTTTTCGTTTGAACTTCAACTGCTCCCACGTTCTATCTTCGTGCCGTGTCTTGCCTTCCAAGCATTGCCCACCTTGCCTCGGCTGCCCTAGCCCCTTATCGGTAATAGCTTAGGCACCCGAGCCACCTAGGCCTTAGCACTCGATAGGCTGGGGCTATTACATTCCCTCGGCTTAGCTCATTGGTCCTCGGGCGTAACCCTCCCTCGGGGACCTTTGTCGTTTAATGTGCCCCGATGGCCTCTTTTGAATTCACTCTTTCTGGCAAATACCCCCTTTTACACTTTGTCGTGTGGCTTGCCTTCACACCAAAATTCCTCTTTCCCCTTAACACACTGATATATTGATCTACATGGTAGTACTATGAAATCGGTCTTCACCATCCTACACAAGGGTTTGGATGCGCTGTCATCCCCAAAGGTGACCATCAGCTCGATCCGCCCAATGGGTGTGGTGGACGACTCGTTGAAGCCGGTCAGTGCCGTTCCTCGGTAGGGTCTCAAATCGTCTCTAGATTTTTCAGAATGTCGAGGAGGTCTTCGAAGATGATGTCCGCTGAGCTTCCCTAGTCGACCAGGATCCTTCTGACTTCCACAATTGCCATGACAACGGTCACGAGTAACAGAACTTCCTTATTGGGTCTACCATCGAGCAAGTCCTTGTCTCCGAAGAATATGGGTGGTCTCTTTCCATTGATTTGTTAGTCTTTCTTTTGCCCATAGGAATTCCACCAGTTATCACCATGGCCACCTATTGCCCTTTGGATTTTCTGGTGTCTAGCTCATCCTCATCCTCTTCCCTGGCATTAGTCACTTCGTTGAATGTTGCCTTCCCCTTTCTAGGGGAACAACCTGCCTGCTTGTCGTCCCGTTCATCAGCCTGTCCTTTCTTTACATATTGGATAAGTTTTCCCTTTTTGACCAGCTCTACTATGTCGTCCTTGAGGGCCATGCAATTGTTAGTGGCATGCCCGTTGGTTCGATGGTAACGACAGTACTTTCGAGATGGGCGTTGCCCTTCTTTTGAGAACGAACGGGTCTGGTCTCTTAATGTTCCTGAATTATGCATTCGCACATTCAAAGAGGATTTGAGCGTATGACGTGTTTAGCTTTGTGTGATCTGAAAATTTCCAGCTCTTGAAGTCCCTTGACGGGCCCCCTTGGTCCCTCTTGGGTTTATGGTCGCGCTCTGGCTGGGATTTTTCATTCACCCTTCCTGCGACGGCTTGGGTTTCCATCGCTCTCTCTTCATAGTTCATGAACCTTTGAGTTCTGCAGAGGAAAGTCTCTAAGTCGCGCGGCTCGTCTACGCCGACCTCTACCTCGAACAAGATGCCCTGACGGAGTCCGTCTCTCAGGAACCATAACCTTTGCTTATCTTCTAGCCCCACTACGTGGTCGGCTTCTTTGTTAAACCGCTCCACATAGTCACGGAGGGATTCGTATGGTTCTTGCCTAATTGCCTTCAGGGCTTCTTGGGACTTGGGCTTCACCCTATTAACTGTGAAACAGGAAAAGAATACCCTCGCCAATTGCTCCCATAATGAGATGGTGTTTGGTGTCAGCTCTGCGAAGCATTCCAAGGCCAATCCCTCTAGAGTTAAGGGGAAGATCTTACACTTCACAAGTCCGTATGCTCCCTTGTACTTCATCATCAAGTCAAATTTTCTAAAAGGGGCGTCAGAAGCTTTTACACAATTGTACATTCTTAAATTAGAAGTGTTCTTTTCCAGTGAGTGCGGAATGGGGTACTCGTCTATCTTCCTGGTGAATGGTCCCAAGCTCATGTCGCTTCTCCTCCTGCGAGATGGTGGGTCATCGAAGTGTCGACTTTGATGACCTTGTCGCTCTGGGGAATAGTTCCGTTGGTGATGGTGCGAGTACTTTTCATATGACCTGCTTCATGACCAGGTAGGCGACCCAGATGAGTCACACGAGGCATCCTGGTGAGACGATTCTTCAAGCCAGTAAGTGGGGTCGGTCGTTATGGCGCCTCCCCAAATATTGTAGTGTAAACTCTCTCCTTGGGATTTAGTATGACTTCTTCATTTAAGTTAATGTTTAAGTTATTTTCTTTGTTGTCAAAGCTCAACATGAGCTAAACTCTTGTAGTTGTGATGCAGAACTGAATGTAATGAATTTATTGTGTTATTAATGTTTATGTTTAAGTGTTGAGTACTTTATCTTGTGTGCTTTTAATATTTCCATCTTAGATTAGGATTGGCCGTCTAATCTAAGTAGCATTTATATTCACAGAGATGGTTTGTAAATTTACCCCACAATAGAGATATTGTTGTTCCTTGTCTTAACCCTAGAGATAGGGGAGGCATAAGCCATGAGGTGAACACTGCGGGTGCTTCAGCAGCCTAGGACAATACTCCTTTCTGGTCTAGAGATAAACTAGTAGGAAAAAAACCTAGTGTCTAGTATTTGAGAAAATACGCAATTGCGGCAGCACCTAGTGCTGCAGCACTTAACATAGAATTTTTGTACACTTTAATGAAATTACTGAAAGTGAATGCATCTCAACTTGTTCCAAATATCTGATCTTATTTACTTTGATACTTTTTATTATTTTGCATGTTACCAAACATTTGTGTCATTTACTTTATTTTTACCATCACTAATTTGTTGATTAAATTAAGCCTGTTTAAGTGCTAATCCTCGTGGGAACGAACTTTACTTTCACTTTATTACTTGTTGACAGTGTATACTTGCACTATCACGTTTTTGCGCAACAAGTTTTTGGCGCCGTTGCCGGAGATTAAATAGCTTAAAACACTGTTTAATTAATTGGCAAACTAGTGATTTTTGTTGCTGATTTTGGTGCTCTGTTTCTGTTTGTTCAGTATTAGAATTGCTACAGCAACTGCTACTGCAGCATATGAACAAGCGCAGTTCACCAGAATTTCAACTTCATGCTGAAATAGAAAGATTGCTTACGGCTTTGAGAAGGGATCAAGATCACTCAGGACTTATTTCATTGGGCAGAGCTGTCAATATGGCTACACCACCACGTTCTAATCATGGGGGAACACCACCTCCTAGCAACCATGGTTCTGATAGACATACTATAGTTGCCACTGAACACCGTGAGGACCCTGAACATGTGAGAGAAGTTTTGAATGAAACAGTCATAGGCATGGCTAATGACAGGGACAGACCTATGAGGGATTATGCAATTTTTGACCCTCACACTATACAAACTAGCATAGTAAGGCCTGAACTTGCCACAACTCATTTTGAATTTAAGCCTATGATGTTTCAAATGCTTCAAACAATAGGGCAATTTGGTGGAGGACCTACTAAGGACCTACATTTGCATTTAAAACAATTTGTAGAAGTTTGTAGTAATTTCATTCTCCCTGGTGTGAGTGGTGATGCTTTTAAACTTAAACTTTTCCCTTATTCCTTGAAGGATAGAGCTAAGGTTTGGTTAAATTCCTTGGAACCTAACTCTATCACTACTTGGAATGAGATGGCTGAAAAATTTATGACAAAATATTTTTCACCTATCAAGAATGCCAGGATGAGAACTGAAATTACATCTTTTAGACAAACTGAATTTGAAACTTTGTTTGAAGCATGGGAAAGATTCAAAGAATTGTTAATAAAATGTCCACATAATGGGTTGCCTGTGGTTGTTCAAATAGAAACTTTTTATAATGGTTTGGAACCTCAAACTAGACTGATGCTTGATGCTTCTTCTGGTGGAGTCTTGCTAAATGGCTCTGACCAAGATGCTTATGATCTTATTGAAACTATTGCTGCAAATAGCTATCAATGGCCAACAGCCAGGGTTAGTGCTCAGAAGAAAATTGCTGGTATGCATGAAGTGAGTGAAGTTACTGCTTTATCTGCTCAGGTTGCATCCTTGTCCAACATGATCAAAAATATGAGTGCAACACCTGCTGCAGCAACTGAATCTGTACCAGAGACAAAAGTAGCAGCAATTGAACAAGTACCAGTGGGTTCTGCTAGTTGTGTGTACTGTGGAAGAGGCCATTTGAATGAAGTATGCCCGGCAAACCCTATTTCAGTCAACTATGTGGGATATGACAAGAACAATAATCCATATTCTCGTACCTACAATCCTGGGTGGAAGAACCATCCTAAGTTCAAATGGAGCAACAATGCAACACCTGCTACAGCTCCTGCAACACCACCAGGATTCCCTTCTCAACCCAAGGCAGCAGCACCAGTAGTTGAAAACTCTATGGAGACCATGCTCAAGGCCTTCATGAATGAAACAAAAACTCAGTATCAAACTCAAGGGGCTGCAATCAAGAACTTGGAGAATCAAATTGGCCAAATAGCCACTGCTCTTACCCAAACACCTAGTGGATCATTACCATCCACTACTAAACCATCATCTTTTAAGGGGAAGGAACAAGTGAAGGCTATACCTCTAAGGAGTGGTAAGGACTTGAATGGACCATCTACTGATCCTAGTGATGGCACCAACAAAAACCAAAAAAATCCGAAAAATGAGAAAAACAAGGCAACAGATGCTGTCACAGTTGATGCTGCAACATCTGATGCTGCACCAGTTCCATCACTAGTTGCTGATCAACCTATTCCATCTCCACTTTTTCCTCAAAGGTTTATGAAGGTACAGCAAAACAAGCAATTTGGCAAATTTCTAAAGGTGCTAAAACAACTTCACATCAATGTTCCTTTGGTTGAAGCACTTCAACAAATGCCCAATTATGCAAAATTCATGAAGGATATGCTATCCAAGAGGAAGAGAATGGGAGAATTTGAAACAGTAGCTATGTCAGAAGAGTGTAGTATGATCATGCAAAGCAAGCTTCCAAGCAAGTTGAAGGATCCAGGCAGTTTCACTATTCCATGTTCAATTGGTGAAACTTATACTGGCAGAGCTCTTTGTGACTTAGGTGCAACCATCAATTTGATGCCTAAGTCTGTGTTCACTCAGTTTGGTATAGGGGTTGCCAGACCAACAACTGTTACTCTCCAACTTGCAGAAAGATCCATTGCATACCCAGAAGGAATTATTGAAGATGTCTTGATAAAGGTAGATAAATTTGTATTTCCTGCCGACTTTGTGATTTTAGATTTTGATGCAGATAAGGAAGTGCCTATAATTCTTGGAAGACCTTTCTTGGCTACGGGAAAGGCTCTAATTGATGTGCAAAAAGGAGAATTGACTATGAGAGTCAATGATCAAGAAATCAAGTTCAATGTGATGAATGCTCTCAAGTTTCCTGATCAAGGAACTGAGGAGTGTTCCTTTGTGATGTCTCTTGATTCTGTGATTCAGAAACACTTCCACAAGCAGAATGATCATTTGGTGAAGGCTCTTGCTGAAGTTGATAAAAGTGAACTTGTAAAAGAAGGTATTGTGCACAAGGAGGCTGAGGTGAAAGAGCTATGGAGTAGGCAATATGAATCCTTTGATCTAGAGGATTCTAATTTCAAACAGAATGTGCCTTCTATTGAAAAACCTCCTGTGCGTGAACTTAAAGAGTTACCCAAGCACCTGAAATATGCCTATTTAGGGGAAAATGATACATTGCCTGTGATCATTGCTTCTGACCTATCCAAAAGTCAAGAGCATGATCTCATTACTACCTTAAAGAGGCATATAAAGGAAATTGGGTGGCAAATGGCTGATATAAAGGGGATTAGTCCTACCATCTGCATGCATAGGATCATTCTTGATGAAAATGCTAAAAACAATATTGAAGGGCAGAGGAGACTAAATCCCATCATGAAAGAAGCTGTGAAAAAGGAAATTATAAAGTGGCTTGATGCTGACATTGTGTATCCTATATTAGATAGTGCATCGGTGAGCCCTGTGCAATGTGTTCCAAAGAAAGGAGGGGTCACAGTGGTAGCTAATGAGAAAAATGAGCTATTTCCTACAAGAACAGTCACTGGTTGGAGGATTTGCATGGATTATAGAAAACTCAACAAGGCTACAAGAAAGGATCACTTCCCTTTACCATTCATAGACCAAATGCTTGATAGACTAGCTGGCAAGGAGTTCTATTGCTTTTTGGATGGTTACTCTGGCTACAATCAAATAGCCATAGTACCTGAAGATCAACAAAAGACTACTTTCACTTGTCCTTATGGTACTTTTGCTTTTAGGAGGATGCCATTTGGGTTGTGCAATGCACCAGCAACATTTCAAAGGTGTATGATGTCAATCTTTTCTGAATTTATTGAAAATTCTATGGAGGTCTTTATGGATGATTTCTCCGTCTTTGGGGAAACATTCCAATTATGCCTTGATAACTTAGAAGAGATTCTGGATAGATGTGAAGAAACCAACTTGGTCTTGAATTGGGAGAAATGCCACTTCATGGTCCAAGAGGGTATTGTGTTAGGACACAAGATTTCAAAGAAGGGAATTGAGGTTGACAAGGCCAAGGTTGAGGTAATTGAGAAGTTGCATCCTCCAACAAATGTCAAGGGTGTTAGAAGTTTTCTGGGACATGCTGGTTTCTATAGAAGATTCATTAAGAACTTCTCCAAAATTTCAAAGCGACTATGTCAATTGCTGCAGCATGACACTCCATTTGTGTTTGATGAATCATGTGCTGCAGCATTCCAGAAACTGCAGAATCCTCTAGTTAGTGCTCCAGTGATAGTAACTCCTGATTGGAGCAAGCCTTTTGAGCTCATGTGTGATGCTAGTGATTATGCCATAAGTGCTGTCATTGGCCAAAGGTATGGAAAAGTCTTTCATTCTATTTATTATGCTAGCAAAACACTTATTGATGCTCAATTGAATTACACTACCACTGAAAAAGAATTATTAGTTGTGGTTTTTGCATTTGATAAATTTAGATCATACTTAGTTGGCACAAAAGTAATTGTTTTCACTGATCATTCTGCCATTAAGTATTTCATTGCAAAGAAAGATGCAAAACCTAGGCTAATAAGATGGGTTCTCCTCCTCCAAGAATTTGATCTTGAAATTAAAGATAAAAAGGGGGTGGAGAACCAAGTTGCTGATCATTTGTCTAGATTGGAAGGTGACAATGCAGGTAATAATTTTGGATAAATCAAGGAAAACTTCCCTGATGAGTAATTGTTAGCAGTTAAAGCTGTAGCAGCAGATGCTGCAGGACCTTGGTATGCAGATATTGTCAACATTCTAGTCAGCAAAGTGATGGCATGTGATCTGAATTACCAACAGAAGAAGAGGTTCTTCCACAATGTCAAGCAGTATTTTTGGGATGAACCATTCTTATACAAAAAGTGTCCTGATCAGATACTAAGGAGATGTGTGGCTGATGAAGAACAACAAGAGGTACTGTAGCAATGTCATGTTGCAGCATATGGAGGACACTTTGGGGGTATAAGGACAGCAGCAAAAGTGCTTCAATCTGGTTATTTTTGGCCAACAATTTTCAAAGATGCTCATGAGTTGATCAGAAAATGTGATAGTTGCCAAAGAAGTGGGAACATTTCAAATAGGAATGAAATGCCATTGTCAAACATCTTAGAGGTTGAACTCTTTGATGTTTGGGGTATGGACTTCGTAGGACCTTTTCCTCCTTCTTTTGGCAACTCTTACATCCTTGTTGCTGTAGATTATGTATCAAAGTGGGTTGAAGCAGTGGCTTTACCTAACAATGATGCAAAATCTGTCAGCAAGTTCTTACTAAGAAACATCTTTACAAGGTTTGGGACTCCAAGAGCAATAATCAGTGATGAACGATCTCATTTTTGCAACAAATTGATTGAAAATATCTTGGCCAAGTATGGGGTTAAGCACAAGATTGCAACTACATATCATCCTCAAACTAGTGGTTAGGCAGAGTTATCCAATAGAGAGATCAAAAGAATGTTGGAGAAAATGGTAGGGCCTACCAGAAAGGAGTGGTCAAATCATCTTGATGATGCTTTATGGGCTTATAGAACTGCTTACAAAAATCCTTTGGGAATGTCCCCCTATAGACTTGTTTATGGCAAAGCTTGCCATTTGCCTTTGGAGCTTCAATACAAATCCCATTGGGCAATCAAAAAGCTCAATTTTGATCATACAAAGGCAGGGGAAGCTAGGGTATTGCAACTGAATGAATTGGAAGAAATGAGGCACTTTGCATATGAAAGTTCTGAATTGTGTAAGGCAAAGACCAAGGCTTGGCATGATAAGAAGATTCAGAAAAGGGAATTAGTTGAAGGTGATCAAGTTCTTTTGTTCAATTCAAGACTCAAGCTATTTCTTGGAAAGCTCAAGTCTAGGTGGTCTGGGCCATTCAAATTGATGAAGGTGTACCCTCATGGAGCTGTGGACTTGTATGATGATGTAAGAAATCAAACCTTCAAGGTTAATGGTCAAAGGGTGAAGAAATACTATGGAGAATCCGTGGTGAGGAGCAAATTCACCACTAAATTCAAGAACCCATGATCTTTGAAGGAAGTCAGGCTGAGGACTCTTAAACTAAGCACTACTAGGAGGTAGCCCAGGGTTTTTAATCTAATAAATTAGTTGTTTTTGTTTGTTTTAGTGTTTGTTTTGCAGGAATTAATTTTGAGCAATTTGAAGTTAGATGGTGTGACAGCAGTTGTTGCTGCAGCATTGCTTCCAGCAACATTGCTGCAGCAGTGAATGGCAGTTGAGGAAAAAAATAAATTAATGGCAGTTATTCACGCATCTGATGCGTTGTCAGGGGCTCGTCTTTTCAGTCAGTTAACCGTCCCATCATTAACCCTCCACCATACACCTCACCCTAATCTCAACGGCTATCTCATTAATTGAGATTAGCAAATTGCGAAAACTGTCTCTCCCTAATCCTTATAACCACCCACTCTCATCCCTTCCACCGTCACAATTTAATTGCAAGTGAACACTGAATCCCTATTTCTCAAACAGTAACCTCTCCATTCAAAGCAATCCCAATTCAGTCTCCATTCCCCTTCGCAATTCAATCTGTTAACAATAACAAGAACTAAGATGAGTGCTACCAAATCCTCTGGGAAACGCCAAACAACCACTGGGCGTGGGGAATCAAGCGAAGTCCGTCGCAAGAATGCCAAAGAAACTGATACTGCAACTCCAGAGAAGTTCTAGTTCATGAATTTCCGGGCAGAAAGGGGTTTTGTGCTGCAAAACGCCCCTGTTGCGTTCACTTCCACTGTGAAAGCACTGGGGTGGGAGCAATTGGTGCAGCACCCATCATTCTTCTTCCCCTCTGTTGTGCACAAATTTTATGCAGGAATTGTATCCCAGAAAGACAGCAAGCCCCAATTTATTTCTGAAGTCAGAGGAGTGCATGTAAAATTTGACTCCGTGGAAATTAACGAATGCTTGGGTTTAGGCTACCATGGCTTAACCTTTGCAAAGAACTTCGTCAAATGGGGAAAGAGAGAAATGGAGTCTGTCAAGAAAGCAATCACCATTCTTAGAACACCTTGGGAACCCTGCAGTGCAAAGGAGTTCAAAGTCAAGAGGAGTAGTTTCAACCATGATGCATTGGCCTGGTTCAATTTCATCAAGCATTCTCTTCTGCCTACATCCCACACAACCAATGTGGAGAAAGAAAGAATGATGCTCCTGGATGTCATCTTGGGAGGCAAGGATGTGGATGTAGGGAGGCTGATCTGCAGGGAGATTCTTGTGTGCCATGGAAAAACTACTGGGTATTTGTTCTTTCCCTGTCTAATAACTGATCTGTGCATTAAAGCTGGCGTAGAAATCAAAGGAGAGAAGAAGGGTATCCTCTTGCTGCTTTCCCAATTGTTCTGAAGGCAAAGCCAAAAGCTGCTGCAGCATATGATGATTCCATCATGCTGCCACAATTCATGCTGCAGCAACGCTCTATTTGGGAGTTTATGAGGAAGCAACAAGAATGGTTGACTGCTGTGTTTGCAACCAATATGAAGGAGATTGCAGGAGTAGAAGCGCCTATTTTTCCAGAGTGGGTGCTAGATGAAGAAGTGATTGATGCAACATTGTTTGATGAAGCTGGTGTGGACGATGGAGAAGAAGAAAGAGTTGTTGAAAAGAAAAAGAAGAGAAGGGAAGTGAAGAAAGGCAAGAGGAAGGTTGGAGAAGAAGAGAAAGACCTGCTTGAAACTGAAGACGGAGAATTCCTCAGTGAAGGGGAGAAGCAGGAGAACAAAGAAATAATAGCTCAATTGAATAGGGAGGATGACAGTGAAGATGATGATTCTGTGGATGATGATGGAAGCAACAAAAAAAATGACAGTGAACCTGATTGGGATGACCTCACTGATATAGAAATTGATCCACCACCAACCCACAACATCACTAAAACCACCAACATACCTTCCACCTCCACATCTCAACCCATCCTAACCACTGTCAACCCAACCACCACTGAAACACTAAACCAAAACACTCCCCAGCAAGAAAATCAACCAGAAAATCCACCCATGACCACCACAAATCCACCACAAGTAAAAGAACCTGAATCAGTGCCAGCCAATGCTGCCAATTCACCTGCTGCAACAGTTGAGGCTGCTTGTAATGATGAAGTTGCTGCTGTTACACCATCCAAGAGGAAAAGGTCAAAGAGAATGGCAAGGAAAAGGAAGCTTGATGAGGTACCAGAGGAAGAAGAGCTGGATGCTGCTAATGTGACTGAGAAAGAAGATGCGCAGACTGATGCCACTATTGCTGCTGTGGTCAAGGGCATTGCTGATGCTGTAGCTTCTGATGCTGCAGCAATTGAAGAGCAGCAAAGAGCAAAAGAGCAGAGAAGAGTGGAGGCTGAGAGAATTGCAAGAGAGGCTCTTGAGCTTGTGGCTGCATCTGTGACTGCCCAAAAGAATGCAGGTGTTTCTAATGCTGGTGGTGTTGTTGCAGATACACCACCAGTGCTGCAGCAACAGAAACTTCTGATGCTATCATAAGTCCATGAACCAAAAGACAGAAGCCATATACTCCGAGGTCCAGAAGAGGAACAGCCACAAGACGAAGCCCAAGGGCAAAATCAAGAGCCTCTACACCTTAATCTTTTTAGTTTATGTCTTTTAAATTCTGTTTTTACTGTTTTCACTGGAATAAACCAGTTGAGTGCTTTTGTTATGTGATAGCACTCAACAGTTGTGTTAGTTGTTTGTTTTGCTTCTGTTTTGGTCTTAGTTAGGCCTCCCCTTAGTATGCATGACCAGCGAGGACACTGCAAGGTCTTAAGTAGGGGGGGAGGACCTATGGTCTATGTACTGTACTAGCATGTTTATTAGTTAGTTGAATGAAATTTTAAATTTTAGAAGTTAAGTTGAGCAAAACTTAGTGATGAAATGGTGAGAATTGAGTGATTAGTGCCCCTGTTTGTGAGTGAACTCTATTGCTCTTGTTCCTACACTTTTGCATGAAACTTAGGAAAGACTTAGTGAATTAGAAATGATCTGAAGCTAGGCTAGTGTTGGTAGACCTAGAGACTTGCCAAATTCTTACTAAAAACTTAGGGTAGCATAAGAAACTAAGTTTGGGGGTTCTTTGAGCTATATTAAGGCAAAGCATGAAGGAATGGAATTAGGTCAAGTGCACATAGTTTAGGAAGTAATTAAAGTTAATATATTGTGTAATGTGCTATGTTATAAAGCACTAATGTTGTAAATAGTTGTAATTGTTGTCATTGCCCAAGCATATAAAAAAAAAAAAGAAAGGAAAAGAGAAAAGCAAAAAGCTATGAAAAATAAAGTCAAAGAATAAGGGCAATGCAACACATGTGTCAAGTATTGTTTGTTTTTGAATTCAGTCAAGTTGTAATAAGTGCACTGGCCTAGAGTTCTAAATTGCTAAATCAAAGCCCTTTGTCATGCTCATCCCCCTTTCTGTGCTTGAATTGTTAGTCTACCCTTAGTTTTGAAACATCTTTGGCAATCTCAAAAGAAAACCTCTCTAGTTTTAGTTAAGTGAAATTTTGAACCTTGCTATGTTCTGAACTGAGTTAAGTGTCACACACACACTTTTGAGCAGGAGTAATTTAGGGAACTTACGATTCAATGGTTTGCAATTGAGTGACCAATCTGAAAGTTTTATGCTCAGCTTAATATTCTATTTGTGTGCCTTTGTGAATAATTCAGCTATCTGGTTTGCTTGCTGGTATAGTGCTTGTCTCTGTCAAGTGTCAGTGCTTGAGGACAAGCAATGGTTCTAGTTTGGGGGTGTGATAACAATCAAATATGATTGTTATTACCTCTTATTTCAAGCTTAAATCATTGTTAATTCTCAAGCAATATAGTAATAAATGTTGTAAATATGTTAGTTTAGAGTAGCTTAAGGTGTAAGCTTGAATTTGTTATAATTGGCACTTTGGTGCCCAATTGTGGTTTAATGTGTTTGTTTAATTGCTGCAGCATCTAATGTGGCAGCACTGCAAAAATGCGCAACATGAGAGTGAAAGCAATAGGAAACACGGAAATTGAGGAAAGGACAGCTGTCAGTGATCATCAAGCGTGGGTATGTGTACCAATCATGGAATATTCGCTGATGACCTAGGGATTTGGGCAAAAAGGACCTTTTGCCCTCATTAAAGGACAAAAGGTGCCTCCCCAATTAGGGTTACCTCTCATCCCTAGCATCCTCAATATAAAGGACCACATTCCCAGAATTAGGTTAAGCCGAATTGCTGGATTTTGATTGCTGCAACAACATTGAAGCTTCATCTCTTGGAAGAAGCTACGTTGGAGAGCTGGGTTATCTTGTGTGTTTCTACTATTTCCATCTTAGATTAGGATTGGCCGTCTAATCTAAGTAGCATTTATATTCACAGAGATGGTTTCTAAGTTTACCCCACAAGATAACATGGTATGTTGCATAATAGAGATATTGTTGTTCCTTGTCTTAACCCTAGAGATAGGGGAGGCATAAGCCATGAGGTGAACGCTGCGGGTGCTTCAGCAGCCTAGGACAATACTCCTTTCTGGTCTAGAGATAAACTAGTAGGAAAAAAACTTAGTGTCTAGTATTTGAGTAAATACGCAATTGCGGCAGCACCTAGTGCTGCATCACTTAACATAGCATTTTTGTACACTTTAATGAAATTACTGAAAGTGAATGCATCTCAACTTGTTCCAAATATCTGATCTTATTTACCCTGATACTTTTTGTTATTTTGCATGTTACTAAACATTTGTGTCATTTACTTTATTTTTACCATCACTAATTTGTTGATTAAATTAAGCTTTGTTTAAGTGCTAATCCTCGTGGGAACGAACTTTACTTTCAGTTTTTTACTTGTTGACAGTGTATACTTGCACTATCACATTTTTGCGCAACAAGTTTTTGGCGCCGTTGCCGGAGATTAAATAGCTTAAAACACTGTTTAATTAATTGGCAAACTAGTGATTTTTGTTGTTGATTTTGGTGCTCTGTTTCTCTTTGTTCAGTATTAGAATTGCTACAGCAACTGCTGTTGCAGCATATGCACAGGCGCAGTTCACCAGAATTTCAACTTCATCCTGAAATAGAAAGATTGTTTAGGGCTTTGAGAAGGGATCAAGATCACTCAGGACTTATTTCATTGGGCAGAGCTGTCAATATGGCTACACCACCACCTTCTAATCGCGGGGAGCCGTAGGATCTAGTACGGGTCGATCTGAGACGTCCATTTTAAGTAACCCCTTGTGGTCTTTTTAATGGGGCGATCTCGGACAGCATTCGGGTGCAGTGGGCCTTTGGCCCAGTCCAGAACCATAAGCAATCGATCAATTGTATTAGTGGGAGTACAAGGGGTACTCTAACCCGTACAATTACCTCGAGGCCTCGTTAAAACCTCCCTAAGCCAAAACCCTGTGGAAAAATACCAAAGTAGGAAAAAGAGTACCCCAAAGAGAACAAAGCAACAAAGCCGATTACACAGGTTACCAAAAACACAAAAAACAACAACAGAAAACTAGCAAACACCACAAAACAAACGCTCAAAGCTAAGGAACAACACAATACACAACAGAGCAACAACTAGCATAAACCACCAGCAACAAACACCATAACCGCCGCACCGCAGCCATAGACAACAGACCGCCGCACAGCAAACAGCAGACAACATCACTGCTGACAGCAATAACCAATGCAATAGCAACCACAAACAGTAAAATAGCAACCAACACAATCAGCGATAGCAAATAGTAGTATAAGAACACAACAAAAGACCAGACAGGAACACGTCATTAGCAAACACATAGACCAAATAGCCAACAGCCACAACAATGTTGCGGCCGGCCCTTGCAAATACTAACTCAACCAACCCAAACCACAACAGTAGCTCATCAACAACAAGACCAAAAAGACCTTCCAAACATAATTACAAAGCAAATTAGAAATTGTTAATACAAAGAAGAACGTTATTCCACCATGACAATAAAGAATAACTAGTCTCTCTTCCTAACCCATACACAAACCAACTCCAAGAAACACATTTAATGTGGTTTAATATAGAATCAAGTTTAGCCTCTCCCCCTTAAACAAAATGCCATTTCAAGCTAACCAAATGCATCAACAAGTGGCCAGCCATAGTATGTATTTCACCCTCTTTGTATTTTTTTCCCACGCATAAGTCGACAAACCGAAGGAAATGATGTTATAAGCTATGCGAGTGAGGCATCTGAACATCACGCCAAACTTCAATTTCCTGACAAATCACCTTCGCAAAGCTGCAGTCCAGAAACAACTGTTACACATCTTCTCTGTACTCATGACAAAATGCACAAACAACCTCTTCCTCCGAATTAATATCATGAAGTCTAAATAGCAAATCGGGAACTGGTAATGAATCATTAAGAATTCTACATCTGAAAATCTGAATTTTCGAAGGGATTGAAGTCTTCTAAAGAGCTTTAACTTCATTGAACCTTTTATAACCATTAGAAATAGCCAAACTAATAGTCAAAATATGCTTATAAAAAATTTAGCACTAAAACTTTTGATTGATTCTAAAGTCCAGCGCCATGAATCTGCGATGACAGTAGTCACACAAACATCCCTCAAAATCTCGCTCAGAACTCTGACCTCCTCAGTCTTTTGCGTACCCTCTTCATTATTCCAAGGAGTATTTCATTGCCATACATTGTTGCGCCAGAAAACCCAACTCGGCTACCTTCACATTCTGGTTTAGACATCCTGCAAAAACAATGAAAAAATTAAATTTCCAAAGGGCTGCTACCCAATCCAATGATGGTGCCAAAAATCAACACCTCGACCATTGCCCAATCCCCTTCTCACAAAAGGCTCAAACTGTAATGCCCTAAAATTTAATCAAATTACTTCGAAGTTGGATTGCCGTAGGATAATTGTAAGAATTGAAATTATGGGCGTAGTAGCTATGTTGAAAATGAGTTAGATGATAATCACGTGTTGTGGGCCAGTTAAAAATAGCATTGGGCTTAGCACCGCGAGTGCGCAGCGCTCACGCAACCCTAGCAGCGTGTCCAATGCGCAGCTTGCGCAGGAAGGCGCTTGTGCGCCACTCCTCCTTATAAATATAGCGCAATTATGCGCTAGGGCTGGTCTTTTTGCGCAGCTGCCCTCTTTTCCCTTCTTCTCCTTCTTCCTCTCACTTCTAAGTTACACAAAAGCCTCAATTTTCAAGAGCTCTAGCCTAGGATTGGATTGGGAGGGTTGATTTTCATTGCAATTCTCTACGTTCGTGATCGTCACGCGTCGTTACTATCGCAGGGGAGTCGCCGTATTCGGAGAATCGAGGAACGAGGCTAGGAGGGAGTTTGCGCCACCATAGTTGAGGTAAGGGTGGGTTCGAATTCTATAATAGCGTATATGAGGGATCGTATGCGGGGTTTGGGGTTTATTATAGATTACCTCTGTGTATGTTGCGTGGTTATATATATATATATATATATATATATATATATATATATATCGTATGAGAAATGTTTGATGAATTGACCGTGTGTGCTTGAATCCCTATGTTGTTAGTTCTAATTAAATCGAATTGTAATTTTGTTGGATTAAGGTTTTCACTATTATAATAAAAAAAAAATGGTAGGAATATAGATAACTCGTTAGTAAGAATTATAAATAATTTTCGTAATTGAATTGATGGTTACGTTAATGCTGTTGCTGTTTTGCTGTTAATGCTGTTGCTGTTTTGCTGTTAATGCTGTTGATGTTTTGCTGTTAATGCTGTTGCGGTTTTGCTGTTGTTGTTGTCATTGCCGTTACGTTTTGCTGCTGTGTTGTTGCTATTCTTGCTGTTTTGCGCTGTTGATGTTGCTGCTTTGTCAATATTGTTGCCACAGTTGCCGTTGTAGTTAATTGTTGCGTTGAATACCTTGTCGAAAATGTGGTAAATTGCAGGTGAAGTTGTAAAAGTTGATTTGCCTCTATTTATTGGCAAAGATAGTAAGTTGTAGGCCTATGGCCGCCATGACGTTTTGGTGTTGTTGTCGTGCGATTGCGTGACTGTGATTAGCGTTACTTGTACATTCACATTGTGTCGCATACCTTTGCATTTGCTTTACGACGTGAACGATGAGGGCTATGCCCTGTGAGCCACTATTTACTAGCAACGACGATTTTTACGACGGGAGTTTTGCTCCAATGGTACCACATGCATATGCACAGTTGAGTCGCATTCCGCATTGCACTTTGATGATTCTATTGATGACTCTATTGAGGATTTTATTGATGATATGTGTAATTCTATAGTACCTGACCTATCATATTGTTCTTCATACATGCTCTTATATAGTTCGATATCTCACCCCTTCTGTTTGAATGTTACCCCTATGTGGTAACGTGCAGGTAGTCGCGAATGAAGGCGGTGATCCTTCCTTAGTTGAGTCGGTGTCGTCACTCTGATACGTAACACTCGGGGGGATTGAACGCTGTTTTTTTTCCTTTATCATTTAGGTTGCAATATTTGTTGAACTCGACGTTATTTCTATTAAGCAAATTGTTGATTTTGATTTGTCTAATGGACAAGGATTGTTAAGATTGCTTCAAATTAAATTTACCATGAATGAATTATATTGTTTCTTTTGGGAAGTAAGTGTAGCACTCCAATATTTATGTTGAAAATTCCGCACTCTGATTTATAGTATTATTGGGTAGAATTGGGGTGTTACATTAGTGGTATCAGAGCATGGTTGGGTCTGTCCGACCAACTTGTGGAGGAATCGCTTCGATTAACAATCCAGTATTGTTATTCGTTCTAAACTATAATTTGTGTTGTAGGGATAAGCTGAAATGGCCGGACGGAATGATGCTGCTATTGCTGCTGCTTTGGGCGCTATGGCTCAGGCATTGGAGAATCAACAGAACGCTGGTGAGAATGCTGGATCTCGCAGTTTGGCGACTTTCCATAGGGAGAATCCGCCCACTTTCAAGGGTAAGTATGATCCTGATGGAGCATTGGCTTGGTTGAAGGAGATAGAGAGAATCTTCCGTGTGATGGATTGCACTCCAGCGCAGAAGGTTCGTTATGGTACTCATATGCTGTCAGAAGAGGCTGACGACTGGTGGTTAGATACACGTCAGAGATTGGAAGCTGCAGGTGAAGAGATCACTCGGGTTGTGTTCCGTAGGGAGTTTTTACGGAAGTATTACCCTGAGGATGTTCGGGGTAAGAAAGAAATTGAGTTTCTTGAGCTGAAGCAAGGGAACCTGTCAGTTACTGAATATGCTGCTAAGTTTGTGGAGTTGGCCAAATTTTATCCGCACTACAATGAAGCAACTACTGAATTTTCAAAGTGCATCAAGTTTGAGAATGGGCTGCGACCTGAGATCAAAAAGGCAATTGGGTATCAGAAGATCCGTGTTTTCTCCGATTTGATTGACAATTGCAGGATCTATGAGGAGGACAACAATGCTCACTATAAGATCATTAATGAGAAGAGGAGCAAGCAGCAGACTCGGGGTAAGCCGTATGATGCTCCAGTTGGTAAAGGTAAGCAGAAAAGTTTTGATGGTAAGAGAACTAGTGGGGGAGACGCCCCTGCTAGTATTGTATGTTACAAATGTGGCAAACCTGGTCATAAGAGTAACGTGTGCAAGGTTGAGGTGAAGAGGTGCTTTCGTTGTGGTAAGACTGGGCACGAATCATCCAAGTGCAAGCACAAGGAGCAGGTCTGTTTCAACTGTGGCGAAGAAGGGCATATTAGTAATCAATGTCAGAAGCCAAAGAAAGAAAGAGTTAATGGAAGAGTGTTCGCTCTGGCAGGGACACAGACTACTGAGAACGGCGGATTTATTGGAGGTACATGTTTCATTAATGGTGTTCCTCTGATAGCTAGTATTGATACTGGTGCTACTCATTGTTTTATTGCTGCGGAATGTGTTAAAAGATTGGGTCTTGTGTTGTCTTCTATGAATAGGGAGATGGTTGTCGATACTCCAGCTAAGGGGTCGGTGACTACTTCTCTTGTGTGTTCTAAGTGCCCTTTGTCGATTTTCGACAGAGAATTTATTGTTGATCTGATTTGTCTGCCGTTAAGCGGATTGGATGTGATCCTAGGCATGGACTGGTTAGAATATAACTATGTTCATATTAATTGTTTTAGCAAGTCTGTGAGTTTCTCCACTCCCGAAGAGGAGGAGGCTGGTTTGTTGTCTGCTGGACAGTTGCGAAAGTTAATGCGGGAAGAAGTTCAGCTATTCTCGCTGATGGCGTCGCTATCTGTTAAGAATCAAGCCATAATTGATGAGTTGCAGGTGGTGCGCGAATTTCCTGAAGTTTTCCCTGATGAGATTCCAAGTGTACCACCAGAGAGGGAAGTTGAATTTGCTATTGATCTTGTACCTGGTACCAAACCTGTTTCTATGGCACCTTACAGGATGTCAGCATCTGAATTATCCGAATTGAAGAAGCAACTTGAGGATCTACTTGAAAAGAAGTTCGTGAGGCCGAGTGTACCACCGTGGGGAGCTCCAGTGTTGCTAGTGAAGAAGAAGGATGGAAGTATGAGGCTTTGTGTTGATTATAGACAGTTGAATAAAGTGACGATTAAGAACAAGTATCCACTCCCAAGAATAGACGATTTGATGGATCAATTGGTGGGTGCTCAAGTATTCAGTAAGATTGATTTGAGATCGGGCTACCATCAGATTAAAGTGAAAGAGGAGGATATTCAGAAGACAGCTTTTAGAACTCGGTACGGGCATTATGAGTATTCGGTGATGCCTTTCGGTGTTACTAACGCGCCGGGAGTATTCATGGAGTACATGAACCGTGTGTTTCATGCTTATTTGGATCGGTTTGTGGTAGTATTCATCGATGATATTTTGATTTACTCTAAGACAGAAGAAGAGCATGCAGAGCACTTGAGATTGGTATTGGAGGTCTTAAGGGACAAGAAGTTGTATGCAAAGTTGTCTAAGTGCGAATTTTGGCTGAAGGAGGTGAGTTTTCTTGGCCACGTTATTTCTGGTAGCGGCATTGCGGTGGATCCATCTAAAGTCGATGTTGTATTGCAATGGGAGACTCCAAAGTCGGCTACCGAGATTAGAAGCTTTTTGGGATTGGCTGGCTACTATAGAAGGTTCATTGAAGGCTTTTCTAAGTTGGCACTTCCTTTAACTCAGCTGACCTGCAAAGGTAAAGCCTTTATATGGGACACTCGTTGCGAAGAGACTTTCACCGAATTGAAGAAGAGATTGACGACGTCTCCTATCTTGACGTTGCCTAATCCGGGAGAGTCCTTTGTGGTGTACTGTGATGCTTCCAAGATGGGTTTAGGAGGTGTGCTTATGCAGAAGGGTAAGGTAGTTGCTTATGCATCGAGGCAGTTGAGGACTCATGAGAAGAACTATCCTATGCACGATTTAGAACTTGCTGCAGTTGTTTTTGCGCTGAAAATTTGGAGGCATTATCTTTATGGTTCTAGATTTGAAGTATTTAGCGACCATAAGGGTTTGCAGTACTTGTTTGATCAAAAGGAACTGAATATGAGACAGCGGAGGTGGTTGGAGTTGCTAAAAGACTATGATTTTAGTTTGAATTATCATCCAAGGAAAGCTAATGTCGTGGCTGATGCTTTGAGCCGAAAAACCTTGCACATGTCGGCAATGATGGTCAGGGAGTTTGAATTGATTGAGCAGTTCAGAGATATTAGTTTGATTTGCGAAGTGACACCTCAGAGTGTTATGTTGGGGATGTTGAAGATTAATAATGACTTTTTAGATAGCATCAGAGAAGCTCAGAAACTAGATGTTAAACTGGTAGATTTGACGGTAGGAATCGGGCAGTCTGAGAATAACGATTTTGAGTTGGATACGCAAGGTGTGTTGAGATACCGTAATAGAATCTGCATTCCTGACGATGCGGAAATGAAGAAAGCAATTCTCGAAGAAAGTCATAGAAGTAAGTTGAGTATTCATCCAGGAGCTACGAAAATGTATAAAGACTTGAGAAGATGGTTCTGGTGGCCTGGGATGAAGCGCGATGTAGCGCAATTCGTGTATGCATGTTTAACTTGTCAGAAGTCAAAAGTTGAACATCAGAAGCCTGCGGGGTTGATGCAACCTTTAGAGATTCCGGAATGGAAATGGGATAGCATTTCAATGGACTTTGTGACGGGGCTGCCTAATACTGTGAGAGGGCATGATGCGATTTGGGTGATTGTTGACAGGCTGACGAAGTCGGCTCATTTTATACCTATTAATATCAAATATCCGGTACCGAAGTTGGCTGAGATTTACCTCCAAAAGATTGTAAAGTTGCATGGTGTTCCTATGTATATCGTTTCGGATAGAGATCCTAGGTTCACTTCTGATTTCTGGAAGAGTTTGCAAGAGGCGTTGGGTTCTAAGTTGAGATTGAGCTCAGCGTATCACCCTCAGACGGATGGTCAGACAGAGAGGACTATTCAATCGTTGGAGGATTTGTTGAGAGCGTGTATTCTTGAGCAAGGAGGTTCGTGGGATACCCATCTCTTGTTGATAGAGTTTACCTATAATAACAGTTATCATTCTAGTATTGGGATGGCACCTTTCGAAGCGTTGTATGGTCGAAGGTGTAGAACCCCTTTGTGTTGGTATGAATCTGGAGAGAGTATAGTGCTTGGACCTGAGATTGTTCGAGAAACGACTGAGAAGGTGAAGTTGATTCCGGAAAAGATGAAAGCTTCACAAAGTAGACAGAAGAGTTACCATGATAAGCGAAGGAAGGATTTGGAATTTCAAGCTGGTGATCATGTGTTTTTGAGAGTCACCCCTGTGACCGGTGTTGGACGTGCTTTGAAATCTAAGAAGCTTACTCCTCGATTCATTGGTCCGTATCGGATCACGGAAAGAGTTGGGAATGTAGCTTAAAGAATGGCCTTACCGCCTAATCTTTCGAATTTGCATGATGTGTTCCATGTGTCACAACTTCGGAGGTATATTCCAGATCCATCTCATGTAATTCATATTGATGATGTGCAAGTATGGGATAACCTCACTGTGGAGACGATGCCTGTACGAATCGCGGACAGTGAGACGAAGACTCTAAGGGGCAAAGAGATCGCCTTGGTGAAAGTAGTCTGGTTAGGAGCTGCCGGAGAAAGCATGACATGGGAGTTGGAAAGCAAGATGCGGGAGTCCTATCCCGAGTTGTTCGAATCAGGTAAATTTTCGAGGACGAAAATATTCTAAGTGGGGGAGAGTTGTAACGCCCTAAAATTTAATCAAATTACTTCGAAGTTGGATTGCCGTAGGATAATTGTAAGAATTGAAATTATGGGCGTAGTAGCTATGTTGAAAATGAGTTAGATGATAATCACGTGTTGTGGGCCAGTTAAAAATAGCATTGGGCTTAGCACCGCGAGTGCGCAGCGCTCACGCAACCCTAGCAGCGTGTCCAATGCGCAGCTTGCGCAGGAAGGCGCTTGTGCGCCACTCCTCCTTATAAATATAGCGCAAATATGCGCTAGGGCTGGTCTTTTTGCGCAGCCGCCCTCTTTTCCCTTCTTCTCCTTCTTCCACTCACTTCTAATTTACACAAAAGCCTCAATTTTCAAGAGCTCTAGCCTAGGATTGGATTGGGAGGGTTGATTTTCATTGCAATTCTCTACGTTCGTGATCGTCACGCGTCGTTACTATCGCAGGGGAGTCGCCGTATTCGGAGAATCGAGGAACGAGGCTAGGAGGGAGTTTGCGCCACCATAGTTGAGGTAAGGGTGGGTTCGAATTCTATAATAGCGTATATGAGGGATCGTATGCGGGGTTTGGGGTTTATTATAGATTGCCTCTGTGTATGTTGCGTGGTTATATATATATATATATATATATATATATATATATATATATATATATAAATCGTATGAGAAATGTTTGATGAATTGACCGTGTGTGCTTGAATCCCTATGTTGTTAGTTCTAATTAAATCGAATTGTAATTTTGTTAGATTAAGGTTTTCACTATTATAATAAAAAAAAAATGATAGGAATATAGATAACTCGTTAGTAAGAATTATAAATAATTTTCGTAATTGAATTGATGGTTACGTTAATGCTGTTGCTGTTTTGCTGTTAATGCTGTTGCTGTTTTGCTGAATGCTGTTGCTGTTTTGCTGTTAATGCTATTGATGTTTTGCTGTTAATGCTGTTGATGTTTTGCTGTTAATGCTGTTGCGGTTTTGCTGTTATTGTTGTCATTGCTGTTACGTTTTGCTGCTGTGTTGTTGCTATTCTTGCTGTTTTGCGCTGTTGATGTTGCTGCTTTGTCAATATTGTTGCCACAGTTGCTGTTGTGGTTAATTGTTGCGTTGAATACCTTGTCGAAAATGTGGTAAATTGCAGGTGAAGTTGTAAAAGTTGATTTGCCTCTATTTATTGGCAAAGATAGTAAGTTGTAGGCCTATGGCCGCCATGACGTTTTGGTGTTGTTGTCGTGCGATTGCGTGACTGATTAGCGTTACTTGTACATTCACATTGTGTCGCATATCTTTGCATTTGCTTTACGACGTGAACGACGAGGGCTATGCCCTGTGAACCACTATTTACTGGCAACGACGATTTTTACGACGGGAGTTTTGCTCCAATGGTACCACATGCATATGCACAGTTGAGTCGCATTCCGCATTGCACTTTGATGATTCTATTGATGACTCTATTGAGGATTTTATTGATGATATGTGTAATTCAATAGTACCTGATCTATCATATTTTTCTTCATACATGCTTTTATATAGTTCGATATCTCACCCCTTCTGTTTGAATGTTACCCCTATGTGGTAACGTGCAGGTAGTCGCGAATGAAGGCGGTGATCCTTCCTTAGTTGAGTCGGTGTCGTCACTCTGATACGTAACACTCAGGGGGATTGAACGCTGTTTTTTTTCCTTTATCATTTAGGTTGCAATATTTGTTGAACTCGACGTTATTTCTATTAAGCAAATTGTTGATTTTGAGTTGTCTAATGGACAAGGATTGTTAAGATTGCTTCAAATTGAATTTACCATGAATGAATTATATTGTTTGTTTTGGGAAGTAAGTGTAGCACTCCAATATTTATGTTGAAAATTCCGCACTCTGATTTATAGTATTATTGGGTACAATTGGGTTGTTACACAAACCACCCCCACCGCTAGCTGGTCATTTCCCACGCACCGAAGATTGCGCCAGCACGAAGAATCAAACCTTCCACCCGAGAGAAATGTTAAATAACACCTCTAGTTTACAAACCTTATCCCATGCATGCCACCCTGTACATTCCTCTCACGTCATCCTTTAAACCCCACAAAAAATCCCTTCGAATCTTAATCATAAACTAAATCACCACCTTCAGTGCCTTGTAGAACGAGAAAAAGTAAAGGGGAATGCTATTCAAAACTGAGTTGAAAATGGGAATTGCACGAACCTTTTTGTCCTTCCTTTGACCCAAAATTGCCCCAACTGCAAAGTCACTTGCATCACTCATTATCTCAAACAGAAGATTCCAATCTGGTTGTTGCATCATTGGGGCACTAGTCAAAGCCTTTTTTTAACCTACAAAATGCTTCATGACAAATCCTTAAGGAGCAGACTGGTTAGAGGCTTAGAAATCTTGGAAAAATCATTTATGAACTAGCGGTAGAAACTCGCATGACCTAAGAAACTTCTCACTTCTTTTACGGAGGTAGGAGGAGACATTTTTTCTATTATCTCAATTTTTATTTTATCATCTAGAATACCTCTTTCAGATACCAAATGCCCAAGAACAACCTCTCACTCCCCATAAAATGGCATTTCTCCCAATTTAATACAAGGTTCACCTCCTCACATCTCTCAAGGACTTTTTCCAAATATACCAAACAACTATCAAAACTTCATCCATGCAAACAGAAGTCATCCATAAACACTTCTATATTATTTTCAGAATAAATGTGGAAAAGTAGGAGGGCATCACACAAACAAAAAAGGCATTCTTCTATAATCCGCTAGGAATTCAACCTCATTTCAATCTTAAAGACCAACTGATCAGCAAACATAGCTTTTATTTCCCCTAAAGGGTTGGTAGAAACTTAACCAATTCTAGCTGGGCCAAGTCTGCTAATTGCTAATCCACCAATGTTCCATTTCCAAAAGCTTAATGCGGGAGGGTTCCAAGCTATAACCGTCTTGTTGGTGTGCAAATTTCGTTTACTCGGAGTAGAAGTCTATCCAATTCGTCAAACAAAACAAAAGAAGTTAAATACTAATCTCGTCTAAACCTAAGGATTCGTTTGGGTTTACTCAAAAAACTACGAGATTCAACTCAAAGCCTTTGGAAACCAAGGACTGCTCGTCGCTCTGGTAAATCGATTTGAGACTCTACTCAGCCTAGGGACCAAAGATTCTCATCGGAATTTTTGTTGCAATTATCAAGTGGGAGATGTTTCAAAATTAGGGTTATAGAAATGAATGGAGCATGCATGGTTGAAATTGAAGGAAGAACGAACATTAAATAACTTTCGAAGTAAAACACTGTAGAAAAATTTAAAGTTCAGAAATGTAAAGTGCAGGAAAGTAATTTTACAGAGAAAGTAAGTGAAAGATTTAAGTTACGAGAAAGACAAATTTTCAGGAAGATAAATTTACAAAAAGGTAAATTTGTATTGAAATGTTAAGGTTTGGGAGCTATATCTGACTCAGTCACCTAATCTAGATCTGCTCTGTGTGATATGTGGCTAAATTCTCAAGTATTAATGCAAACCTCAACAGCATCATGAGAATCCATTTTATTAATATTAGAAAGAGCATTATTTTATTTTAAGTTGTAATAATCATACTTTAATTAGAACTATGTTTTCCTTTGTGTTTGCATTAAAGTATGTTTGAGTGTGTATGTACCTTTAACTTAGGTAGCATGCTATACATGGGGTGTAGTTTGGGGACAAACAGGTTTTTAAAGAACTTTGTAGCCTCTTCTTGGGAAGCTTTCATGAAATAGAAACACATTTGTATAAAAATAGAGAAGACTTCTCTAGAGTAGTTCTTAGAATCAAACTTGAGTTTTATCAATAGTCTCTTACTCTTGTAGTATTTCTACCTTAATCTTATCATCCTCTTGGTGTGGCGATTTCTTCATCTTCTCGCGTAATTCCATTTGTATGTTTTTTTTCCCCTTTCTCTTATTTATCATATGCTATTTATGATTTAAGAAATCACTTGGTTAGATCCTTCATTTCACATGGAATAAACTAGATCCATATTAAGTATCCAACCTCTAAAACATCAAATTAACAAGTATATCAAGAAAAACTAAGATTAATTACATATTCGCGTGTCTGACACGTTCACAACGACTGCAAGATAGAGTATATGCCTAGGCCTTCAATACAAATGCCTTGTGTCAATGACAGCTTCTTGTTTGGACGTCGATATCCAAATTGCTTCTGCCCGACTTAGGGGTTTCATACTTGTTTTTGTACTTAGGTAAAAGTAGGTGAAGTCTTAGACTTCCTTTTAGGAACCATACGTCACTTTTGGGTAACCGCACTTCTCATCATTACGAATTTTTTTTCTGTTTTCGATAAAAGTTTCACAGTTCACTGAAATTTTTCCAGCTTTCAAGCTAGTACCGTGTCCAAGCTCTCTTCCGCAGTGCCTTTGTTCCGGTTTCCATTGCCAAAAATGACATGGTACAAGATAATTTTCACTATGGTGAGCCTTCAAACACGATTTGTTTGCTGTATTAACACATTATTAAATATCTATGCTTCTTTATTTAGAAGTTTATCAACATTGTCATACTGAGGGTGAGACAATGTTGATAAACTTCTATGCTTCTTGTCTGCTGCAATATCCTAATCATAGAAGTTTATCAGCATAGATAACGGATTCGGATCCACAGTTGCAACTTGTCTGCTGCAATTGTCTACTGCAATATCCTAATCATTCAATTAAATCAACGTCATCAAATTGATTTAACAACAATACATGTTTCCGTCTTCTTTTCTCGCCAACGTAGACATTGTCATTTCTTTTCAAGTTCCATGTTCGACTCTCGTTTCTTGTTTCTTTCTCGCATAATATTTTCTGAATGCAATCATGGCTACAATTGTCGTTTCTCTCCATCAGCGCCGAGAGCCATATATAAATAAGTAATGCTGATTTGCATTTCATTTAAATGACATGGTTAAGTTTTCCGGCTTGTGTTCATTAAACCAACGCATTTACGCATAACATATACTCCAAATAATTGTTCTGTTTCTGCAAATAATGGCAATAAAGTGATTTGCCTCATTGTGAAAGATAATAAATGTTGAATCACCGTGTTAATTCACCTCAACCATCTTAGACAGATTAAGATAAACCACACCTTCAAGGCTCAAACTTTCAGCATAATGTCTACAACAGCAAGAAAGAGGATGGAAGCATGTGTTGTTGTTAATTAATTGGATACCGTTGATTTAATTGAATGGCTAGGATAATATTGCAGCAGGCAAGTTGCAGCTGAGGATATTGGTTGGTGACGTACATACAGAATCGTGCCATATGCCATTGTAGCTTGCATAACAAACGACATTCCAATATAACCTCCCAGGTTATTACCATTCAAATTGTGATAACTTTCCCTCTGGTTTAAGTAGCAAACATATTCAGATTAACTTGTTGTGAAGGTCTTACCCCTAAAATATTCGGTCTCACATGTGGTAAAGGTTCTACTTGAACATGTGGTTTCTCTTACTGTGTTACTCCAAAGTTGAACGGTGTGCTCACCTTCATGGTCCAACTATATGTGTCAACTTTGTTGCTCAATTTATTAGTGTTTCTTGAATTAATAGGATGATATATCAGCAAACTCGCACCGCTAATTGTAATAACTCAAACTGCTAGCTTAAAAGGAGTTTTACACCGACGTTCAATGTAACTGATAAATGGATACAAGGAAGAATAAACTCCGATAATACCCTACTCAAGCTACTAAAGGTAATGAATTAGAATACCCTTCAGAGGAGATGAGCTAAGAGAGGAATAAAAGAGAAATTCATAAATAGAAGTTTTATTTGATTTGTAATGATTGGTTGATTCTTTCATTTCATGATTGCGCTAATATATAGGCAAGGAGGCTACAAATGATTAGTCACTCAATGTTGGATGCTACACCAACTTCTAGAAACTAGGTGAGTCATTCCCTAGGAATATTTTAGAGCAATGTGAGTCACACACAATAAGACAAAAGCATAAAGGTGCTAGAACCAAACCCACCAGGTAAAAAAGTTAATACTAATATTTATATTTATTTACCGTCACATTCAATAATATCTCACTCACTATTCCGCAGTTATCTTTTAAATGCACTATCCTAATAAACTGATAATATCTCACTATTCAGCAGTTAATTTTAAATGCGCCACCCAAATAAACTGATGGAAATATAGTGAATTCTAATTATATGTCAGTGTAAAACTACTTTACACCGTGCATGTCAATTTGACTCATAATTATTTGAGGGTTCTGTCCACCTTACCCAATCCTTAATTTCATGATTTTGCATCACTTTGATGAGCCTAGAATATGACTCTTGGATTTTCCGTAAGGACAGCAAAACATAAGACAGGTTAGGAAAAAAATGGCATCTGATATCTTGTACGTATAGTAATAAATAGAATAGAGTAATCAAGATTTGGACAGAATCGCATCATAAGTTATATAAATTATATATTTTCCTTAGAGCATATATAAAGAGAATCCCTTAAACACTTTCTAATAAACTAATAATCCCACATAACCTCTTATAAAATCCACTAAACACCCAATCCAAGAACAAAATATTTAGGTATGGCATCAAGAAATAATACTGGCTTATTTCTATGGAATTCCCCAGTCCCATACCTATCCTTTGGTATTGCACTGGTCTCCGGTCTTATTGGGATAGCAGCATTAATCCTCATTTGGTGTAAACTTCAGAGCTAATGATGAGTAGTAGTGACCATCAGTCAGTTGGTTTGCTAGAATGAATTTTTACAAACAAAAGTATTAGTTGTTTGTTTGATTTTTACGTAGCTAAAATATCAGCTTCGTATATATAATGTGTTTTCTATCTATTCGTGGCCAGCCAAGTTCCCCGGTGTAGATTAGTCATCGGCAAAGCCAGTGGAAAGTGCGCACAAAAAACATGGTAACCAAAAAAAAATAATGTGTTTCCTATCTGTATTTCTTCTTTTCTTCACTAAATTAATCTATACTTTTTTTTCTTTTTTTTGTTACCTTTTTATTGGTGCACCGTATCCATTGACTTTACCGGTGACTAATCTACACGAGAAACCTGGCTTGCCAGGTGTACCCGATTTTGACGGTTGCGTGATTGTCCCCTTCCAAGATAGTTTTTATCACACCTAAGATTCAAACTGGAGACCATAGGGTGGGATCCGAATAGATTACCGTTCGAAGCCTTGTTGGCACCTTTTCTTATTTTTTGTTTTAAACCAGTCTCTAATTTTGCAATGTAATACTAACATGGTCCTTTATGTTTAAATTATTGTACAAAAAGGACCGTAGTAACATAACTTTTACAAAATAAGCGATCCTATTTGTAACACCCAAAGTAATTTTTTTAATTACGTTGACTATTATCTTGTATAATTTGGCTATTAACTTTTACAAAATAAGCGATCCTATTTTAAGATATTAGATTAATTGTATAATTTGGCGTGAATCAGTGATTTAATTATACGTTTTAGGAAAAAAATAGTGATTTATTTAAAGAAATAAAAGGGGTGTGCAAATAGAAAACTGAATTCTAATTGTACTCAGCCCAAGTAGCTTAGGATCCAACCAAAAGCTCATATTGTGAATTCTAATCAGCTGAACACACAGCAAAACCCTCATTATTGTACATATCTTACTTCTATTTTGCGGGAAAGAAAGAAAAACTTGAGAGAAAAGAGAGAGTGAGTTCGGTCAAGAGTGGAAGAAATGTTAAAGCATTATCACTCCCACTTTCGACCAACCTGAATATCAAAGCAATTTGAAATCCACCTCTCAAAACACTCAAAAATTAGTGTTCGTGCCCGAACTCAAGAGAGAGAGAAAGATGTACCTCACGGTGATAGATGGCTTATCCGGGTTGGTGAAGTCTTCCATCTGAGGCAGATCTTCGTCCGAGGGTCCGAAGCCGCAAGGACTTCTTCCTCGGTCTCTGATGGAGGTGAGGTCAGAGATCAGAGAGGAGGCCGCTCGACTGAGCATTGAAGCTCGGAGTCAAGAGGGGTTGAAGCCGCAAGGACTTCTTCCTCTGGTCTCTGATGGAGCTGAGCGCAGAGATCAGAGAGGAGGCAGCTCGACTGAGCATCGGAGTCAAGAGGGGTCGAAGCCGCAAGGACTTCTTCCTCCGGTCTCTGTCTCTGCATTTAAGCCAAGCCAAAGAGGACGCTGGCTCGCGAGGAGCGGGGATGTCGGAGTCGCTGTGGACTTAGGCGCGCTCCATGACTGAGCATTTAAGCTCGGAGTCAGGGAGGACGTAGTCGCTGTGGACTTAGGCTCGCTCCATGACTGAGCATTTAAACTCGGAGTCAGGGAGGACGTGTGTGTCGCTCTTTGACGGCCTCGCCTCATACTGTCATCCGTCGAGTGGCCAGCTCGAGTTGGACTCGGGCGAGAGACGCATTGTAGTGAGCTGGGACCTAGTGTCCCCGAGGATCCTCATGTTAGGAAGACATGAATATTCTAAGCAGTAAATTTAATGTGGCTAGGTGTGAAGCTTGACTGAAGAGAATAGACTGAGCTCGGGGCTGATCTGGAGCCCGGCAGAAGCTGAGAAGCTGAGGCCAAGGTTTATTAGAAACCTGGCTGAAGATAATAAGCTGAGGCCGGGGTTGATCTAGAGCCCGGCAAAAGATAATAATCTGAGGCCAATGCTGATTAGAAACCTGGTTGAAGATAATAAGCTGAGGCCGAGGTTGATCTGGAGCCCGGTAGAAGTTAAAAATATGAGGCCAAGGTTAATTAGAAACTTGGCTGAAGATAATAAGCTGAGGCCGGGGTTGATCTGGAGCCCGGCAGAAGTTAATAATCTGAGGCCAAGGTTGATTAGAAACCTGACTGAAGATAATAAATCGAGGCCGGGGTTGATTTGGAGCTCGGCAGAAGATAATAATCCGATGCCAAGGTTGATTAGAAACTTGGCTAAAGTTAATAAGCCGAGGCCGGGGTTGATCTGGAGCCTAGCAGAATATAATAATCCGAGGCCAAGGTTGATTAGAAACATGGCTGAAGATAATAAGATGAGGCCAGGGTTGATCTGGAGCCCAACAAAAGATAATAATTCGGGGCCAAGGTTGATTAGAAACTTGGCTGAAGATAATAAGCTGAGGCCGGGGTTGATCTGGATCCTGGCAGAAGATAATAATCTGAGGCCAAGGTTGATTAGAAACGTGGCTGAAGATAATAAGTTGAGGCCGGGGTTGATCTGGAGCCCGACAGAAGATAATAATCCGAGGCCAAGGTTGATTAGAAACCTGGCTGAAGATAATAAGCTGATGCCGAGGTTGATCTGGAGCCCGACAGAAGATAATATTCTGAGTCCAAGGTTGATTAGAAACCTGGCTGAAGATAATAAGCTGAGGCCGGGGTTGATATGGAGCCCGGCAGAAGATAATAATCTGATGCCAAGGTTGATTAGAAACTTGGCAGAAGATAATAAGTTGAGGCCGGGGTTGATCTGGAGCCCGGCAGAAGATAATAATTCGAGGCCAAGGTTGATTAAAAACCTGGCTGAAGATAATTAATAAGCTGAGGCCGGGGTTGATCTGGAGTCCGGCAGAAGATAATAATCCGACGCCAAGGTTGATTAGAAACCTGGCTGAAGATAATTAATAAGCTGAGGTCGGGGTTGATCTAGAGTCCGGCAGAAGATAATAATCTGAGGCCAAGGATGATTAGAAACCTGGCTGGAGATATTTAGCTGAGGCCGGGGTTGCTCTGGAGCCCGGCAGAAGATGATAAGATGAGGTCGAGGTTGACTTCGACTTAAACATCCAAACTTGACTTGAAAGAGGTCGGACTTGAAAGCCGGCATCCGAGTTTCACCGCCGTGTATTAGAAGAGGGAAAAGAAGCTCCCACTGTGGTCGCCATTGTTCGTGCCCGAACTCAAGAGAGAGAGAGAGAAAGATGTACCTCACGGTGATAGATAGCCTATCCGGGTTGGTGAAGTCTTCCATCTAAGGCAGATCTTCGTCCGAGGTGGATCTTCGTTCGAGTTGGAGCTGTCCGAGGTAGATCTTCGTCCGAGGTGGAGCTGTCCGAGGTGGATCTTCGTCCAAGGTGGAGCTGTCCGAGGGAAGTAATAATGAGGAAAAGTTGTGAGAAAATGAATTGTCTCCCTTTTATCTTGGGTGGAAGCCTATTTATAGGTGCTAGGCCGCGCGATCTCCACCGTTCTTGAGGCATGACACACGGATTGCCAATGATGTGAGTTCCTCTGTGTGTTTGGACCACCAAGTTGAGCCCAAAATCTGGGTTGGACTTGAGCCCAGTCCAGAACAATCAGAAACTCCTACATACCAACTCTTCACTTTAAATTTCTTGTTGCATGTCACTTTGGAGGGCTTGAAATCCAATCTTTGAGCTTGTATGGAAGAGTAAAGACTTGGCGAGGAGGTTTTGGAACATTGCGGTTAGAAGTGTCAAAGTAGGGGTTTTAAAAGCTGGTGTTGTGTTTGAGAGTCCTAGGAGCTTGCTTGAGCTATTGGGAACTTCATATTCTCATTTACACACTTGAAACTCAACGTCAATTGTGAAATCTTCTATCCCTTAGTTATTTTAGGGTTTTTCCAAACATTATGAGTTCTTAAAACCCTTTTATGGTTCATTTGTGTTGTCTTCAAACTTTTAGGTCCTAGCCGTGGTGTCGGCCAGAGGTTTGGACAGTCTTTGATTCCTTTTTTCTTCAGGCAATTGCATCGAGGAGGGAACTCTGCTCCTCAGCTATGGGTTTCCTGACTCCTCTAGAAAGGGTCAGGCGAGGTGAGAAGGGACGCAAGTGTTGGATTACTACGGCTAATGCATAAAGTAAAATAAAGGCCGAAATGCTATAAAGAAGATAAATGAAATAAATGTAGAGTTTGATTTGATTGATGTGGGTGTTTTTTACATTTCACTCTAATGCTATATATATACACAGGCCCTCGTCGGCCACTAAGCTAGCCAACATTTTCCTGTCATTGGATTGATCTAAGATCAACGGCTCTCATCGCTTCATAGGCCTTCAACGAAGCAGAGTAACTGACCACGATCCCACTGGCACGATTAGTGGAGTGAGTGCTCGTTGCTCTGAGTTTTCCGGCCTCGCTCTTCCATTTGAACTTCAACCGCTCCCACATTCTATCCAGCTGAGGGCAGCCAGCCTGTCATCATTCACTGAGTCCAGCTCCATCAACATGGCTTGTTGGTATTCATCCACACTAAGGGAGTACTGCCGTGCCACTCTCAACGAGGCTACACTGATCTCCAGTGGTAGCACGGCGTCCTGTCGATAAACTAAACGATAGGGGGTCACCCCCGTGGCCGTAGACTTAGAATTTCTCATAGCCCACAGGACCTCATTGAGGGTCTCATGCCACCGCCGAGGCTTATCCTCTATGTTCTTCTTGATGAGTTCAATGATGATCTTATTGGTGGCCTCTGCTTGTCCGTTGGCTTGGGCATAATAAGGGGACGAATGTCTTATTTTAATGCGGTATTCCTAGGCAAAGGCCACCACTCCTTTTCCGGTGAACATTGTACCTTGATCGGTCGTGATGGTTTCAGGGATTCCATACCTGAAAATGATCCGGTTCTCTATGAATCTGATCACCGCGGCCTGATCAACATTTCCTAACAGTATAGCTTCCACCCTTTTAGTGAAGTAATCGGTGGCTACAATAATGAAGTTGTGCCCTTTAGAACTCGGAGGGTATATCTTGCCAATTAAATCCATGGCCCATCCTTTGAATGCCCAAGGTTTGACATTAGGATGGAGCTCATCTGCCAGCACCCTTTGGTTTGGTCCGTGCAGCTGACAAGCCTCACATCCCTTGGCAAACTAGAACCAATCGGCCGTGATTGTCGATCAATAGTACCCATGCCGATAAATGAGCCACTTCATGATGGGGCCAGACCTATGGGCACCACAGACTCCCTCATGGATCTGTGCCATTACCATAAAAGCGTCCTTCATCTTGAGGCACTTTAACAGTAACCCATTGGTACTTCTTTTGTATAGGTCGTCCCCTATCAAGATATACTTTAATGCCCTTTATTTGACCTTGAAGTCGGTGTCAGCCGTCGGGCTACGGAGGTACCTCGTCAGCATCCCGATCCAGGTGTCAGCGGGATCCTCCTAGGTGAGGGTCACGGCACTTTGTTGCAGCACCTCGACCACTCGCTCCTTGTATCCCGAAGCCTGTTGGACCAAGTCATTTACTTCCTGGTTCTTATTCCTGGGGACATACAGGATGACGACATCGGCAAACAACTTTTGTAAGTTGTGCGCCGAGGCCCTCAACTCTTTGAGCTTAGTGTTGTAACACTTGTATTCCCCAGTGATTTGTTTGATCACTAATTGGGAGTCACCCCTTATCTCCACGTAGTGAGCCTTCATGCCGGCCAATATGTCAAGTCCCATGATCAGAGCCTCATACTCGGACTGACTGTTGGAGCCTTGGTCCCCTATCCGGCACATGAACCTCCATGTTTGGCCACAAGGGATGGTGACGACTATACCCACTCCGGCCCTCGTCCGAGTGCTAGACCCGTCGAACATGAGGACCCAGGGCTTAAGGCCCAGGTAGCTAACAGCTTCGGCCAGAGCATCGTGTGTCTCTACACATGGATGCTGAGCCAAGAAGTCTGCCAGGGCCTGGCCTTTTACAGCTCTCAAAGGTACATAAGTTAAAGCTGCAAGACAGGCCTATTAAGCAGATATCAAATAATGTCAACCTTGCATACAACTAAAACTTCCTTAGGCAAAAGATAGTATTGAAGTTTAGTACAAGCATTAAACAAAGACAAACAAAGTTTCTCAATGGGCGAGTATCTAGTCTCGGCGTCGTTGAGTATCCTACTGAGATAATATATAGCACGTTCAGCGCCACTATCATAATCTTGAGCTAACAAACAGCCGATGGCTTGATCTTCGGCCGCAATGTATTGCTTCAGAGGTCTCCCAAGCTGCGGAGGTACCTGGACAGGGGGTTGGTCAAGGCAGCCTTGCCTTGGACAAATGCCTCCTGTTGCTTGGCTCCCCAGATCATTTCTCCGTCATTCTTCATTCGTAGCAACAGCGAGAAGGCTTTAAGCTTCCCTGCCGAGTAGGCGATGAATCTCCTTAGGAAGTTGATCTTGCCTAGCAAACTCGGCAGCTCTTTCTTTGTCCTAGGGGGTCTTGCCTCTAGGATAGCTCGAGCTTTGTTTTTGTCCACTTCAATGCCCTAGTTATGCACCAGAAATCCCAGTAAGTTACCTGCAGATACGCCAAAGGCACACTTAGTAGGATTCATCTTAAGATTGTGGAGTCTCATCCGCTTTAGAGCATGTTCGAGATCCCCCAGGTGGGCTTCGATGCTCTTGGACTTGACCACCACATCATCATTGTACAGTGGCATGATGTTCAGCACAACACCACCATCCGCAAAGACCCTATTGAACAATTTCTCATTGAGGTGGGCTTTAATGTACAATGGCTTTTCAGGTGTCTGGTCATATCTGCAGTTGGCTTTTCAAACAGCATCCCTTGGCTTCTGTCAAGGCGACCCATTCGGCCTCCTCGGTGAAGACATCTCCCTCGAGGGTCCTTGGCTGATCCCTGGTCCCCCAAAAATTCTGGTGGAAGGAGGCCCACCATTTCTATGTCCGCACAGAATTCTCCATCGGTCTCATCCATCAAATCGTCTAGTATTGACTCAGTGATGGAATTTCCGTCGAAGTCTCTAGGGCAAAAAGGGTGTTCCTCTTCTTCCCCCAAGAGGTCGTCTTCTTGCAACTCTTGCTCGGTCATTGTACCCCCATCCTGGGGTTCACCGACTGGTTGGGATCGTCTTGGACTATGATGTCCGTAGAGGCATTCTATCACCGCTCTTGTGAGGGGACTATGGGGTGCCTCCACCATGCCTACCATTTCCTGGTCCCCTCCCTCGTGATCAACAAGTGGCTCTGGGGCAGCTGTCTCGAGAGACTGCTCAGCAGCTGTGTCCTCGACTGACTTTGGGAAGGCCTGTTCCAACGCCAAAGCAACAGATGCTGCGGGGATGGTCTGGGTATTCCCATCTCTAGCAGAAGTGAGCATTTGGAGGGTCTCTTTCATCCTGTTGAATGCCCTAGCCCTTTGCAGCCTCCTTTTCTGCGAGCGAGATCTGGAGGCCACTTTAGGGGCTGGCATTTCAACGGCCGCATGAGTCATCCACTGATCCTAAGGCACATCTGCCGGGGGTTTGACCATCCTGGTGGCTCTCAACTCTCGGTCATTGAGGACCGTGATATCAACCGATGTTGAGCTCTGGGTTCCGATGACTTGGGCCACTCTTATCTCTTCTTTGGAGCGAGTTCCCCCGTGTGGGACTGGCAGGGTGGCTTGCTCGATGGAACCAACGGCGGGCCTACCGTACCCCCGATGTGGGATAGTTTGAAGTCTTTCTCTCAGATCCCCCGTCTTGGGCACATGTTTGTCTGGGTTGATCTTGGACAAATGCAACTCCCTAAGCTCATGGACAAGCCTCCCTGGCTTAGGAAGCCTCTTCTAAGAGTTCTGAGGTTGACTCGACGCCCCTATCTGCAATTTTCCTTTTAGCAAGGCCCTTCGTTCCGCAACTGTGGATCCCCGTGGGGGTGAGCCCAAACGCCTGAACACGGATGTCTCCCTCTCTGGGGAAATCTCTCCCTTCGGGACCAACACATACTTCTTCCTCCCTTTCCCTCGGTCACTCCCCGAGAAGGAGATCATGTTGACATTTATGTTGGGGAAAGGGTCAGTGTCGACACTCATCTCTGATGCTCCCTTGTCAACCATTTTAAATCTCCCCTTCCTAATGGCCTCCTGAATGGCTCGGTGGAAGATTATACAGTTCGAAGTGGCATGATTAAAGGAGTTATGCCACTTGCAGTATTCCTTCCCCTTTATTTCCTCAGGCGAAGGGATCTTATGACTGTCAAGGAGCTTGATCTGTTTGTCCTTGAGGAGGTAGTCAAAGATTTGGTCAGCCTTAGAGATGTCAAATGAATATTCAATCCTTTCCTTGTCTTTCTCTTTTCCTTTAGCAGGCTTAAGAGTTGGACAGAGGTAGGCCTTCCCCTTAACTATCTCGGCAACTAGGATGTCTACCGTGTAGTCGACTAACTCATCATAGTCAGAATCCTCGGCTGCATCCACCACTGATACCAATTGTGGCCCTCGGCCCCTATTGGCTCTCTTCCTTTCTCTCTCTTGGACATACTGTTCCACTTGAACTGCTCTGGAAGCCAAACCACTGAGGTCGCTGCAAGCTTGTCCCACAAGCTTTTTCTTTAATTGAGGGTGCATTCCAAAGATAGCCATGGAAGTAAGATGGGATTCTAAGAAAGGCACCGAGCACTTTCCGGCCATCTTTCTGAATCTCTCAAGGAAGTCGGTCACTGCCTCGTCCACCTTTTGCTGTATGTTCATGAGATCGGCTGCGGTAACTTCAGGCTGCAGCAAGTAAAATCTGTCATGGAAGCACCTTTCCATGTCTGCCCAAGTTCGTATAGAATTAGGCGGGAGAGAGGAATACCACGAGAAGGCCGTCCCTGTCAAGGATAGAGGGAATAGCTGCAACTTGTGATACTCGTTCTGCTTTCCTTCCCCAAATTGAACCGTGAATCGGCTGATGTGCTCCTTAGTAGACTAGCCATCGTCCCCTGAAAACGTGGCAAAATCAATGGTCCACCCACTCGAGGTAAGGCTTCCTGTACACTAGAGGATCGAGCGGCTTCAACTGCACACCAAAGAACTTCTTAATGGTGTCAGCGACAAGGTTAGGGTCCAGGAGTTGGGGCCTCGATGATCCAAGTGGAAGCGTTGGGCGCCACAGTGTGTCTGGGGAACCCTGCGCCCCTGACTGCGGTGGTACCTGAGGTGGAACTTGATTCCATGGCTGCTCCACCGGGGGGACATTCATCTGTGTCTGCATATAGGAACTCGCCGGGTAAGTACTGAGTGCACCGGGGTACGACAGACTAGGAGGTAGACTTGCCGAGCAGGTTGGTTCTGGACCCATGGCTGTTGACTCGGGCAAAAACCACTGTTCCTTGCCCCCTACGTAAGCTGTGTAGTTAGCTACGGTAGAACATCCGTAGGATGATCGTTCCGGCAGACCCACCAGGCCTGCTGCCTCGGCCTGCCTCCTGGCCATTTGCACTTGTCCCTGCTAAAGAGAAGCTGCATTAGTGCCATTCGCCAAAAACTGCCCCCAGTGTTGGCAGTGGCAAAAGTACTAGGCTGAGGAATCATAGGGTTTGGACTTACGTGATGAGAGTACGCTTGCTGAGTCCCTGTCATGCTCCCACTCGGTGGACACTGATGCATGCATCAATAGGGTTATAGGAGGATGCCTGCTGAGGTCCAACAGGGATGGTGTATGGCGAGGCCTGATGCGGTCCTCCCAAAGAAGAAGGTTGTCCTCCTTATGATTGGCCGGAGACAACATAGTTCATGGGGCTGCTGGCTTGCGCAGCACGTCTGTGCTCCACTTCCATGGCCTGTTGCACTTCATTGTGCACCATAGGTTTAACTATGTCCGCCAATTGGTGGGACAATTGATACATGGTGTCCTGTATCCCCATATCGATTTGTTGCCGGATAAACGACGTGGTCATGACCACAGGCTCCTCACAATGCTGTGGGAAACCGTCGTTAGACTCACCGCTAAGCACGAGGGGAGTTGCCTCCGAAATACTTGTTGGCTTAGTGTTTCTTGTTTTCGGAGCAGTTACCTTCTTTGAGGCCGATGCTGGCTCCATACTTAGGTTTCTGCCGGAGCGCAAGTGCATACTCCAACTGTAATCCAGTCCAGGCAAATCAAACGGACGCGTTTGCTTACCTTTTCTTGTCCCACTGGGCGTGCCAATTTTTGTAGTCGTCAAACTCTTAGGTCCTAGCCGTGGTGTCGGCCAGAGGTTTGGACAGCCTTTGATTCCTATTTTCTTCAAGTAATTGCGTCGAGGAGGGAACTCTGCTTTTCAACTATGGGTTTCCTGACTCCTCTTGAAAGGGTCAGGTGAGGTGAGAAGGGACGCGAGTGTTGGATTACCACGGCTAATGCATAAAGTAAAATAAAGGCGAAAATGCGATAAAAAAGATAAATGAAATAAACGTAGAGTTTGATTTGATTGATGTCTGTGTTTTTTACATTTCACTCTAATGCTATATATATACACAGGCCCTCGTTGGCCACTAAGCTAGCCAACACTTGCCTGCCGTTGGATTAATCTAAGATCAACGGTTCTCATCGCTTCATAGGCCTTCAACGAAGCAGAGTAACTGCCCACGATCCCACTGGCACGATTAGTGGGGTGAGTGGTCGTTGCTCCAAGTTTTCCGGCTTCACTCTTCCATTTGAACTTCAACTGCTCCCACGTTCTTTCTTCGTGTCGTGTCTTGCCTTCCAAGTAACGCCCACCTTGCCTCAGCCGTATGGTGGCTCGCCTGTCCTGGCCCCGCTTTAGGTAATGGTTCAGGTATCCGAGCCGCCAAGGCCTTGGCACTCAATAGGATGGGGTAATTACTTTCCCTCGGCTTGGCTCATTGGTCCTCGGGCATAGTCCTCCCTCGGGGGGTTCTCTCATTTAATGCACCCCGAGGACCTTCTTAGGTTCACTCTCTCTCGCAAAATATCTTTTTGCCCTTTGTCGTATGGCTTGCCTTCACACCATATTCCCACTTTTCTTCTTTCAATCCTCGGCCTACGACCTATTTATTTTTGGGTGTTAACAATTAGTTATGTAGTTGCTAAACCTATATTATAGGTTGCTGTTTTGAGGTTACTTTTTTGCCCTTAAAATGACATGTTAAACTCATAATGTTGTTTGTTTGAATAGTTTATGAAATGGTGGAAATAGTTGTATATGTGGTGGTTTATACATGTTGTGGGTTTGTTGTTGGATCATTTATGAAATTTGGAGGGATTTGGAAGCCAAAGGAATGGATAAAAACACTTAAAAAATCAAAAACTCTGCATCTAGAATGCTTTAGGCGACGTTTTGGTCGAGTATAATACAGATCGTTCTAAGCATGTAGTCCGACTTATTCCAGGAGTTGATGCCCTAGAAGTCGAGGAGTCTCTTGTAGTTTGATTTGGCGAATTTGTAACATCCTTGTAATTTATTATTACCTTTGTCGTGTTCGAATAATTTGTTTGTTTTAATAATTTGGTCTCGTCTCGGCTTGTATATCCGGAGAGGTGGGTTCGTTCGTTTTTCTACGTTGTTTTTCTTTTCGGTTTGACTTCAGAAGATTTTGCTCAGGTTGTGAGTTTTAATCAGCCACATAGGCAACCGTTTTATTTTTTCGAGATCTATAGCTTTTTCCGATCTCTTTACTTTGACTTCCGAGAGGCTAACTCGGGTCGTAGAGATTTATGGAATTGAGTAGGCGTTGCATTTGAGACCTCGTATTTGTAGGCAACCGTTTGATAAAAGCCACAATTCATTTAAGATTATCTCATACATCTGAGCTAGTGCCTTAAACTATATTACTTCTTAAGCTTGGTGGCATTCCAAGTTCTTGGGATGGGCTTTTTGTCAAAGGTTTCTAGCGAATATGCTTCAGTACCCGTTCCTTCGATTACTCAATAGGGTCCTTGGGATGGGCTTTTTGTCAAGGGCCAGTAGTAACCTGCTGGTAAGGCCTTCTTTGCTAGAGCTTTGCCGCCAAGATGTTGTCCACATATTCCTTCGTGAATTTTAGATAAGATGTATGGGCATTGGGCTCCAGCCATGCATCTAAGAAGAGGCGATGAGAATCCCATTCAATATAGCATTCCTTCTATTACAGAGTAGGTATCTTTGTAGGACTGTGTCCTTAGTCACGTATTCTTTGCTGGTTTGAGAGACGACTAGGAGTGAGTCTGTGAGGATCTAGACTCTTTTAGCCTTAAAATCATTGGCTAACACGGGTCGGCTATGCATGCTTCATATTCTGCCTGGTTGTTTGATGTTTGGAATGACAAGGTCAAGGAGACATCAATTACGACCCCATCCTGGTTTTGGACCACGACACCTACTCTGCTTCCTTTGTTGTTGGATGAAACGTAAACATGAATAGTCCAAAGCACATCTTCCTTTTCCTCAACTGAGGTTGGCGTCATTTCTGCTATGAAATCCGTAAGGATTGTGCTTTTAAGGTCATTCTCGTCTCACACCCCAATGTCGAATTCTGAGAGTCTGATTGCCCATTTGAAAATTCTTTCAGTGAGGTCAGGTCTGTGGAGAATCTGGCGGATAGGTTGATTTGCTTAGACGATGATTTCATGTGAAGCAAAATAGGGCCTAAACTGTCGCGCCACTATTACTAATGCCAAGGCAACTTTCTCTACCCTCTAGTATCGCAACGTGGCGCCCTGGAGAGCTTTCCTTACAAAGTATACTGGTGATGCCGCTAAAGGCTTCTTCTGATACGGCCAGATATAAGTACATGGTTTTGCCATTGATTGGTGGAGTTAGTATTGGTGGTTCGGACAATGTTGCCTTGATTTGTGTGAGCGCGTTCTCACACTCCTTGTTGCGTTAAAAACACACTTGAGAGCAAGTGTACTCTCTCGCAGAAGTAGTATAAAAGATATCGTATCCACAGGGATTAATTAGCAAGTACCAAACTAATCGAGATTATTTAATGTTTAGACGAAGAAATAATTTGGATGTTGTAGAAACAAAATAAAAAGATATAAATGGCAAGAATTAATAAAAGATATAATAATCAATGGAGAGAGGTCTAGGGTCGCGATTTCACTTGCAAGCTTCAATTCCCCTATGTCTAATTCTACCTGAATTCCCTTATTTTATTTAATTACCAATCCCTTTACTAAAGCTATTAATCCGTTTGGTCATTCGCGATTAATATTCTTTTTCCTAAATTTACCCTAGTTTGGTCATGCTAGAATTTAAATTCAGGAAAAGCATAAAGTACAAAAAGGTTGAATGATTGGAAGACTAAATTAAAGTTTGGTCATGCATTAATTATAGCCCCAATTATCCTATAGGTCCACCAACTAATTGCAGTACGGTCGCTGATCAACTAATTGATTATGAACATGCAAAGGGTTGTCAATCCTAATTATGTGATTAAAGCAATAGGACAATATTAATTGAAATAAAAACAGGAATTCAAATAAGAAATTAGAACATAAAGAGGTTTCTAAACATGCAAGATCCACCTAAGACCCTAGAAGAGGACTTAGGTGTCCATAATAATAAAGAACAATAAAAGAAAGAGAATGTTCATGAATTACAGAAATAAGAATAACCCGGAAATAGAGAAAGTCTTAGTCTTTGTCTTCAATCTCCTTCTTTTGCTCCAAAGCTCTTTCATGGTGCCAAATAACTCTTCTCTCCCTCCGTAGCGTTTCCGTATCTCTCGTTTGTGTATGTGGTGTCTAGCCCCCTTTCACAAGTGAAGCTCTCCTTTTATATTAGTTCATTTTCTTTCTCTCCAAGCAAATGATCAAGTCAAGATTGCTTCCCACTTTTAATTGCAAGATATGCCAATCCCTAAATATTAGGATTTAGATCCTTCCTAAATATGTGTTACTTGCTCTCCACTCCATGCCTCTTTCTTTCTCTCCAAGTCACATGTGCATCACTTTTAATTGAAATCTCCAAGAGGATCTTCTTTTTATTACTGTGGGCCTTCTTGCATTAATGGGCTTGGGCTTGGGCTTGCTTTCTTTTATTCTAACATTTCTTCTAATTTCAGCCCACATTTATATTATTTTCTTTTTCTACCTTCCTGCAAATATAGAGTAATTTAAGTCAGTTATTTATTTAATCAGTAATAATTACTCTAAAAACAACTCAAAATATCTCTAATAAATGCACTAAATTAGAGTTTATCAACTCCCCCACACTTAACTTTTGCTTGTCCTCAAGCAAATTTCCTGGCTCAATAAAATTTTCAAATAAGTAATAGAGACAGCCAAATATGGGACTCAAAATTAGAAGTACAATGACAGACAATAGATAATATAGCACATATGAGGTGTCAAGAGGTTGCCCAATTAGAGGCTCATGTCGCTGAAGAATACATTTCTGTGAACAAGGGCACTCGCTCACAGTCTCTCTAAGTGTTTAGGGACTAGGGATATATACGCTCAAGTTTCCACAAAATGCACATTACCATAAGCTTGTAATTTGACCAAATCTCCACTAAATAGTTCACATGCATGCAAAAGATGGGGTTTCATGGGTTGTAATGGGGCCAAGGGTGAAATCATGCAAGGTAGGAAACAAGAAGAAAGGGATAATCAAAGGGCTAAAAACAAGAAGCAAGTAGTAACCTTTGAAACCAAATATGGAGCTCCTATCTATTTTACAATTTGTCCAAACTCCAAATTAATTTCACTTTCATTATTCATTCTTCTTTTTCTATTGAGTCAACTCTTTTTTATTTGCTTTTTTTTCTTAAGTAGACTCTTTTTTTTTGGAATTTCCCTTTGGCTCTTTCATTCTTTTGATTTGCCCTTTGGCTCTTTCATTCTTTTGACGGGCCTTTTCCTCCTTCTTGCATTTTTTTTGTAGGAGGAAAAGGTAAGTACATGAAAACTCCTATTTTGTTTCCTTTGTGTGAAAATATTTTTGTAAACACATGATTCACTCCATTTTTTTTCTCTTCATCCGGACAAGATAGATAACTAAAGTATAGGACGAAATTTCAGTCCTGATAATATAGACAAGTAAAATATAGGACAAAATTGTAATTTTCAATAGGTGCTCCACATTCAATTTCAAATGGTTACCACAAACAAAAAGGAAAAAATTATATCTGGGTACCAAAGAAAAAATATAACAAATAGGCTCAAAGGGGGCAACTAATGGATAATTTCAACAAATAACTCTGAGGCCAGAAAAATCCTAAATCCCCAAATCTTTTTACATGATGCAAATCAATTTCGCCTTGAAACGGTCAAAAGACAAATTCTAAAATGTAGCAAATTGGGAAACACACTCATAGAAAGAAAAGGGGTAAAAATTCATGATTTAGTATCAATCCCCTTATGAAGGCTCAGATCTCACATTTAGAAGCTAGTTCACAAAATGTACTCAATAGGGACAAATGCTAATTATCAGCTTCCTAAGGACAACCTCACAGTTACAATTAAGCACAAGTCTATCAAGTAAATTAATTATGGGATCCCCTAAAGGCATAATCTCTACTATTTTTTCAATTTAAGCATAGTTTATGCAAAACAAGCAAGAAAAATGCTATCAACACATGTAGTGGGTATGTGCAATAATAGAGATCAAGACAAAATATACTTTCCTCCCCCCACACTAGCATGAAGCATGATCCTCAATGCAAAATAACCCAAGATGAACACAAATAAATAAAGAGAGAGACTTCCCTGAGAGAGCTTGTAGTTGGAGTTTATTCCTAAAAACAAAACAAAACAAAAGCAAAATAACAATAACTGAAAATAAAACACAGGTTGCCTCCTGCGAAGCGCTTCTTTAACGTCATGAGCTTGGCGATAGTTGGTGCTCAATCAGGTGGCTCTCCAAGAGCAAATTTTACATGTAACGCAGTGCACCTTCTTAGTTTTCTAACCATGTGGTTGACATTGTTCTTCCTTTTCCCACGTGGTGGTTGAATTTCCAAGGATTGCGAAATTTTTATTGTATCTGCATTCACCACTATGCTAGGATCCTGCAAAACAACATGTTTTTCCAAAAGGTCCTGCATCTTTAAATTACTAAAAATGCTAGTTTCAACCACATCATCAAAATATGGAGAAGTTAAAGAAGAGAAAATTTCATTGGAATTTAAAGCTTTAATAACATCATCTTCTTTACCACTCCTTAAAGTTACCATTCCTTTATGAACCTCAATCACAGCATCACCAATGGTTAAAACAATTTGCCCAAAAATTGGGGCTTTCTCCTCTTTCTCCAACTCATGAACCAATTGATCTTTCTCATTATCCTCACAAATGCTCCCTTCAGTAGGATCTTTTGTTTCAATATAACTCTCTTTAGTTGGATCTTTTGTTTCAATTTGACTCCTTTCAGCAGGAGCTATTATTTTGACTTGACTCCCTTCAGTAGGAGTCTCTTCATCTTTCTTGAGAGCTTCTTTCTCTAGATTATCTTTCGTGGATAATTCTTCATCACATCTAAGAATATTATCTCTGTATTGCTCAGTTTGTGAATAAGGAGTTTGTTGGGCCTCTTGAGACAACAAAGCAATGATATTTGAGATTTGATCTGTCATAGTATCCCCAAATGTATCAATTCTTCTACCAAGGGTATCAAATTTTTCACCCATATTTTTCTCAAATCTATCAAATCTTTCATTTGTTTGCTCCATAAATTTAACCAAGACCTCATCGATATCAGATTCCTCCTCTTTCCTCTGCACTTGTAGTGGCTCATAATTATCCAAGTTGGAGGAATAAGGAGGTGGCTCATAGTCATCCCAATAGTTTAAAGAAGGCTCATAAGGAGGAGGAGAAAATGAGGTTTGACATTGAGGCATATACCAAGATGACTTTTCTGAATTCTTTTTCGCCTCTGCCTCTCTAATATAATCTCCAAGAGTTTTAACCATGATTTCAACTTTTTTCTGCAAAACAAGGTGAACTGCAATGGTTTCTTGGAAAAGAATTAGCAACTTTTTTTTTGTATTTTTTCAACAAGATAAATAAAAATACAAAACTAAAACTAAAGCATAAAAAAAATGTCTAAAGCAATAAAAATCTTTTTCGTTTAATATTGCGAATTAATCCCCGGCAACGGCACCAAAAACTTGTCGCGCTAAAAACACACTTGAGAGCAAGTGTACTCTCTCGCAGAAGTAGTATAAAAGATATCGTATCCACAGGGATTAATTAGCAAGTACCAAACTAATCGAGATTATTTAATGTTTAGACGAAGAAATAATTTGGATGTTGTAGAAACAAAATAAAAAGAAATAAATGGCAAGAATTAATAAAAGATATAATAATTTGGAGAGAGGTCTAGGGTCGCGGTTTCACTTGCAAGCTTCGATTCCCCTATGTCTAATTCTACCTGAATTCCCTTATTTTATTTAATTACCAATCCCTTTACTAAAGCTATTAATCCGTTTGGTCATTCGCGAATAATATTCTTTTTCCTAAATTAACCCTAGTTTGGTCATGCTAGAATTTAAATTCAGGAAAAGCATAAAGTACAAAAAGGTTGAGTGATTGGAAGACTAAATTAAAGTTTGGTCATGCATTAATTATAGCCCCAATTATCCTATAGGTCCACCAACTAATTGCAGTACGGTCGCTGATCAACTAATTGATTATGAACATGCAAAGGGTTGTCAATCCTAATTATGTGATTAAAGCAATGGGACAATTTAATTGAAATAAAAACAGGAATTCAAATAAGAAATTAGAACATAAAGAGGTTTCTAAACATGCAAGATCCACCTAAGACCCTAGAAGAGGACTTAGGTGTCCATAATAATAAAGAACAATAAAAGTAAAAGAAGGTTCATGAATTACAGAAATAAGAATAACCCGGAAATAGAGAAAGTCTTAGTCTTTGTCTTCAATCTCCTTCTTTTGCTCCAAAGCTCTTTCACGGTGCCAAATAACTCTTCTCTCCCTCTGTAGCGTTTCCGTAGCTCTCGTTTGTGTATGTGGTGTCTAGCCCCCTTTCACAAGTGAAGCTCTCCTTTTATATTAGTTCATTTTCTTTCTCTCCAAGCAAAGGATCAAGTCAAGATTGCTTCCCACTTTTAATTGCAAGATATGCCAATCCCTAAATATTAGGATTTAGATCTTTCCTAAATATGTGTTGCTTGCTCTCCACTCCATGCCTCTTTCTTTCTCTCCAAGTCACCTGTGGATCACTTTTAATTGAAATCTCCAAGAGGATCTTCTTTTTATTACTGTGGGCCTTCTTGCATTAATGGGCTTGGGCTTGGGCTTGCTTTCTTTTATTCTAACATTTCTTCTAATTTCAGCCCACATTTATATTATTTTCTTTTTCTACCTTCCTGCAAATATAGAGTAATTTAAGTCAGTTATTTATTTAATCAGTAATAATTACTCTAAAAAAAACTCAAAATATCTCTAATAAATGCACTAAATTAGAGTTTATCACTCCTCATCCCATCTGAATTCAATCCCCTTGGGGGTTCTTAAGATATACTAAGGGCAAGTATGAAGAACTAATTAGGTCATGTGCACATAGTGTTTGTAATTTAATTGTAAGGTACTAGATATAAAGTACCAAAATTGTGTAATAAGTGAAAAATGTTGTTTGTGCCCATCTCTCTAATGAAAAAATGAAAATTAATAAAAAGGGCACTGCAGCATAGTGGCAGTCAAGTTGTGTTTAAAGTAATTGCTAGTTACCAGTGCTGCAGCAACACATGCTGCAACATTGAGATAGTATTGTTGTAATAAGTGCACTGGCCTATGGTTCTGAAATGATTACATAAAAGCCCTTTGTCAGGCTTATCCCCCCATTCCCTGTGTAAATTGTTAGTCTACCCTTCTTTTTCAAAAAATTTTGTCATCACCAAAAGAAAGCCACTCTTTCTTTAGCTAGGTGAAGTTTTGAAGCTTGCTATGGGGTAAACTAGACCTAGTTGTCACACAAACACACACTTTGAGAAGGGGTAACTTTAGCGATCTTGATGAACTTAAGGCCTACAATTGAGTGAAAAATCTGAAAGTTAAAGATCAACTTGATTATCTTTGGAAAATCTGCGAATCAACTATTTGGTTGAATGTTGTCTTGTTGTTTGTCTTTGTCAAGTGTCATTACTTGGGGACAACCAATGGTTTAAGGTTGGGGCTGTGATAACTCTTATTTATAAGAGTTATTAAGGTATTCTCAAACTTAAATCATTGTAAGTTCTCATTTAATTAAGTAAATTATGTTGTAAATATCATGTTTTAGAAGAGTGTAGGGTGTATTCCTAACTTAGTGATATTTGGCACTTAGGTGCCCCATTTGAGCTTTGATATGTGTATTTCATTGCTGCAGCAATAGGTGCCATCACATTGCAGTTTTGGGACAGATGGGAGAGAAAGTTAAGAGGCGCTTATTTTGAGCGCATGATTGTTGTCAGGCAAGGACATGTGCCAGCTGTAGGACGCCAAGGGCTGGAGATGCGAATATTCCACCTTTTTGTTGGGCACTTGTACTATTGGGCGCGCATAAGGACAAGTGACTCTTCCAATTTAGAGTTTTTCTTCGATCATGTACCCTAGCACTATTTAAGGAAGAATTTCCTCTTTATTCAGCATGCTTGGTCAGAAGGAGAAATTTTAGAAATAGATTTCCTCCATTTTTGTACCGAAGCTACCTCAAATTACCAAATCAAGAATACCATTGCTGAGAGTATTGTTGCAGCAATTACATGAGATGAAAATACTTGAAGAATTACTAATTTTGGGAGGTGTTTCGTATCTCCATGCTTCTAGCTTTGGAGTTTATCTTCGGTTTCCTCATCTTTGTATAATTTCTCTCTTGTATCTTTTAGTTATGACTTTAGCATTTACGTTCTAGAGAACAGGGTCGATCCATCACATTCATCAGCAACTCAAAAGCTCTTACAAAAGGCCAACTGTTTGGGTGTAATTGAGAGGGGGAGACCGATAAATATCGAAGAACCTCCCATGACAACTCATAGAAATACGAGTTATTTATCCCCAAAACAAATAAGAATTAATGCTATCCGAAAGTACTTAGTGTAAATAAATATGTCTTTTGTTGATAATTAACTAGTAAAGTGTTTAATATGTTAAAAGGGTATTTTGGGCATGCTTGGTGCCTTTTTGTTGGATTTTATGCGGGTAATTAATGTGCGGGATTTTTGGTAAGAATGCTATGAAGATGCTATGGCAGCACTAAGGTAGCTGAGGGCGTGTGGAGCAAGGATCAGAGTGTTCCCATGTGACAAAATGATAAAAAAAGGGTGTTTTGTCCTATGTGAGTGTGTGCAAAGGTGTGACAGTGCATTAATGGGCCACATAAAGACAAACAATCCTTGATTTTAGTGTTGGCCGCACTATACCCGAATTGCATTGGCCCAAATTGGTACTTCAAGTGAGAGAATATACTATAAAAGGGCACTTTAACCTAGAAAGTGTACCACATTCCATCAGCCCATAGTACACACATCAGCCTCCATCATTCCCTAGGTCAGAGTACACTGTTCCATTCCTTCCATTCCAGTACTTCATCTTCTCCAACCACAGTCCCACCATTTTTCAATGCTGAAACTCCATTTCTGAAGCTGGAAATGCAGGATTTGCAGCACAGAACTTCATCTGCGCAACACAGAGACTCTGGAGCAGATCTACGTCATCTAAAGCGTACTTTGAACTTCGTTTCAGTTGTATTTTCTGCATTTCTCTGTATACTCTGTTTTAGTGTTGTACCTGTTCTAATGGTTTCATTTATGGTAGTTAAGTTCTATTTTGTCATGTTCAAGCTCATTTTGAGCTAAACCCTTTTATAGTCAAGACTATGGTGATGTAATTATGATATGTTGATGTTTAAATGTGATTAATGCTTGATGCTTCATTAATTTGCGTGAGTTAAAGTCATACATCCTTTTTAAACTTGATCACTTTAATTACGGTAGCGTGCTTCTATTTTTCGAAGGAAATTGAAGTGTTGATTTTGCAAATTAATATAGTTTGAAAGGTAATAGGAATATTGTCTTTTCCTAGAGAAGGATAGGAATATGAAGCTAGGGCTAAGTGTGATCTAAAACGTACTTTTCACCCTACGGAATGAACATTAATGGGAGCTTAGGAATAAGGAAACCTTAACTACATTCTGTTTCACAGAGATAGGAATATCCATATTCATTATGCACACTGAATGCTATCACAGCATTGATCACAACATTACATCAATATTGATTAATTATAGATCCTTGTTTTGGCTATACTCATCTCTCTCATTTTACCCCTCCTTTTTACTGTTTTACTGTTACTTAACCTTTATTTTAACCCTTGCACAACAATGAATTTTTACCATGCTTTTACTTTTACTTTTTAGTCATTAATTCAAGTGCTAGCAAGTAGAGTTAGCTATTAAATACCAATCCTTGTGGGAACGATCTTTCTTATCACTTTATTACTTGTTAGACTGTGTATACTTGCAGACGTTTTTGCACAACAAGTTTTTGGCGCCGTTGTCGGGGATTGATTGATTTAATTTCTAAGTCTTAGTTAGTACTTGTGTTAGTGAGTTTTTGCTTCTTACCTTTGTGTTGTGAATTTCAGTTTTGAGAGACTTGTATAAACGGACATCAAGAACCTGAATATCCACTTAATCTTGAAATTGAAAGGACAGCAAGGAGGTTGAGAAGAGAGGCTAGAGAGACTTGAAGCAGAAAGACTTGTTCAATTGGCAGAACCAAAAGGAGAAATACCAGTTGTTGCTGGAGCAATACCTCTGACTCAAGTAGACCAAGTTGGACATGCAATTGTGGTGCATGCTCCCAACAACATTGAAATGGCTAATGACAAGGAGAGGCCTATGAGGGATTATGCTGTGTTTGATCCCACCACCATGGACACTGGCATTGTGACACCTGCTATCACTGCACCACACTTTGAATTCAAACCTATGATGTTTCAAATGCTGCAAACAGTGAGGCAATTTGTTGGAGGACCCACAGAGGACCCTCACTTCCATCTGAGACAATATCTTGATGTGTGCAGTAATTTTAAGATGCCAGCGGTGACTCAGGATGCTTTCAAGTTAAGGCTATTTCCTTATTCATTAAAGGATAGAGCCAAGTCTTGGTTAAATTCTCTAGAGCCCAATTATGTGCATAGTTGGAACAAAGTTGCGGGAATTCATGAAGTGTCTGAGGTGACAGCATTGTCTGCACAAGTTGCTTCCCTTACTAATATGCTGAAGAATATATGTACTCCTACTGCAGCGCCTGCTGCTACTGTTGCTGTTGCTTCTGCATCTGCAGAAAAATCCGGTGCACCTAGTTGTGTGTATCGCAATGGGGGACATTTGTTTGAGGAATGCCCAAGGAACCCTGTTTCTGTTAATTACATTGGGAGTTTCAACAAGAGCAATAACCCCAATTCCAACAAATACAATCCAGGGTGGAGGAGCCATCCTAATTTCTCATGAAGAGACAAGGGAGAAGCTGCTGCAGCACCTGCTCAAGCTAAACCTGCTACATCACCAGGATTCCCAGCACAACCTACTCTCAAGCCCAATGCTGACAACTCTTTGGCGGAGGCACTTAAAGCATTCATGAATGAAATCAAAGCCCAGTACCATAGCCAAGGAGCTGCCATCAAGAATTTAGAAAATCAAATTGGTCAAATTGCAACTGCAATTTCAGCTAGACCAAGTGGTATTTTGCCAAGCACTACTAAGCCTGCAAATCCAGCTGGTAATGAGAAAATTAAGGCCATCACACTCAGAAGTGGTAAAGAAACTACTGTCTTGCCCAAAACTACTGATGTAGGTGTTGTTCCTAGTGCTGCCAGCACTGCTGCAAAACCTGTTGAAATAGATTCTGATGCTACAATAGATGCTTCTACTCCAGCAGTAAATGTTCCTCAAAAGTCCATTCTTGAGAGACCTCCTCCACCTTTTCCTCAAAGGTTGAAGAAGACTAATCATGATAAACAATTATGGAAATTCATGGAGATCCTCAAGCAGCTCCACATAACATTCCATTGGTGGATGCTCTGCAACAAATGCCAAATTTTACCAAGTTCATGAAAGATGTTCTAGCCAAAAGAAAAAGACTTGGTGAGTTTCAAACTGTGGCCATGACACAAGAAACTAGTATGCTGCTACAGAGTAAGGTTCCCCAGAAATTGAAGGATCCAGGTAGTTTTACAATTCCTTGTTCCATTGGAGGCAATTACTGTGGTCGAGCTTTGTGTGATTTGGGTGCAAGCATCAACTTGATGCCCAAATGTATTTTTCAAAAGCTTGGTATTGGTGAAGCAAGACCTACCACAGTAACTCTTTCATTGGATGATAGATCAACTGTTTATTCTGAAGGTAAAATTGAAGATGTTTTGATTAAAGTTGATAAATTTGTATTTCCTGTGGATTTTATAATACTTGATTTTGAGGCTGACAAGGATGTGCCAATTATCCTTGGAAGACCATTTTTGGCTACAGGTAGGACCTTGATTGATGTTCACATAGGGGAGCTGACTATGAGAGTCAATGACCAGGACGTCACATTCAATGTGCTCAAACGACAGCACCAGTAATGCAGAGTGCAACTTTGTTTCTGATATTGACAGTTTGGTGCAGAGACAATTGTTGCAACAACATGATGTGCTGAAACAAGAGCTTGGGCATTTGAAGTTGAAAGAGTTGAAGAAGGAGGGGCTGGCAGAGCTCAATGTAGAAAAGAAAGAAGTTCAAAGATGGGCCAAAAGGTATGAATCCTTGGAACTTACCTCTGAAAGCTTCAAGGATAACATACCTTCCATTAAGAAACCACTTAAGCTTGAATTGAAGCAGCTCCCTCCACATTTGAAGTATGCTTATTTATGAAGTGAAGACACACTCCTTGTGATTATTGCTGTTGAACTAAGTGCTACCCAAGAAGAGGAATTGTTTGGTATTCTAAGAAAGCACAAGAAAGCTATTGGTTGGCAAGTCTCTGACATTAAAGGGTTATGTCCCACTCTGTGCATGCATAGAATCTGTTTGGAGGAAAACTCCAAAAACAGCATTGAAGCATAGAGGAGGTTAAACCCAATAATGAAGGAGGTTTTCAGGAAAGAGATTATCAAATGGCTTGATACTGACATCATTTATCCTGTTGCTGACAGCACCTCGGTTAGCCTTGTTCAGTGTGTTCCAAAAAGAGGAGGAGTCACTGTAGTTCAGAATGAAAAGAATGAATTGATTCCTACCAAGACAGTCACTAGTTGGAGAATTTGTATGAACTACAGAAAACTCAACAAAGACACCAAGAAGGATCATTTTCCTCTCCCTTTCATTGATCAAATACTAGACAGACTTTCCAGGGAAGGAGTTTTATTGTTTTCTTGATGATTACTCAAGCTACAATCAAATTGCTATTGCCCCAGAGGATCAAGAGAAGACCACATTCACCTGTCCTTATGGTACTTTTGCCTTTAGAAGAATCCTATTTGGGTTATGCAATGCTCCTGCTACCTTTCAAAGGTGCATGATGGCCATATTTTCTGATTTCATTGAAAAATCTTTGGAGGTATTCATGGATGATTTTTCTGTCTTTGGGGAGAATTTTCAGACATGTTTACTGAAACTGGAAGATATTCTGAGAATATGTGAAGAGACAAACTTGGTCCTCAATTGGGAGAAATGTCATTTCATGGTTCAAGAAGGTATTGTCTTGGGGCACAAGATTTCAAAAAAGGGAATTGAGTAGACAAAGCTAAAGTTGAAGTGATTGAGAAGCTACCACCTCCCACATAAGTTAAAGGAATCAGAAGTTTCCTTGGGCATGCTGGGTTCTATAGAAGATTCATCAAAGATTTCTCTAAAATTTCTAACCCACTGTGTATGCTACTGCAGCATGATACTGTCTTTGAATTTGAAGATAAATACCTGACAGCATTCAATACACTCAAGGAAGCACTGGTGACAACTCCTGTTATTGTAGCACCAGATTGGAGTATGCCTTTTGAACTGATGTGTGATGCTAGTGACTATGCTATAGGAGTTGTACTTGTCCAAAGGCAAGGCAAAGTGTTTCATTCAATACACTATGCTAGCAAACTCTTGTAGATGCTCAATTGAGTTATACAACTACTGAAAAAGAGTTACTAGCAGTAGTGTTCGCCTTTGACGAGCTCAGATCCTATCTTGTAGGATCTAAGGTGGTGGTGTACGTTGACCATTCTGCTATAAAATACCTCATTGCCAAGAAAGATGCTAAACCAAGGTTGATTAGATGGGTACTGCTGTTGCAAGAGTTTGATCTTGAAATCAGATATAAAAAGGGAGTTGAGAATCAAGTTGTTTATCATCTAGAATTTAAATTTAAGGAAAGCATAAAGTACAAAAAGGTTGAATGATTGGAAGACTAAATTAAAGTTTTGTCATGCATTAATTATAGCCCCAATTATCCTATAGGTCCACCAACTAATTGCAGTACGGTCGCTGATCAACTAATTGATTACGAACATGCAAAGGGTTGTCAATCCTAATTATGTGATTAAAGCAATAGGACAATATTAATTAAAATAAAAAATTGGAATTCAAACTAGAAAGTAGAACATAAAAGGGTCTCTAAACAAGCAAGATTCACCTAAGACCCTAGAAGAGGATTTAGGTATCCATAGGTATCAAGAACAATAAAATAGAAATAAAGTTCATGAAATACAAAGATAAGCATAACCCGTTAATTAGAGAAATTCCTGGTCTAAGTCTTAGTCTTCAATCTCTTTATTTTACTCCAGAGCTCTCTCGCGATGTCAAGAATAGGTATCCAAAACTTCACTCTCCCCCTCGTATGCGTTACTGTTGCCGTCAGGATGTGTGAATTGTTGATAATGTTGTGCGGCTGCTTGCTTTTTATATTTAAAAACTAGGGTTGCAAGTTGTCTTTTTATCCAAGTCACCAGCTTTTTTACATTGTGGCCAATAATAAGATTGTGATAATTGCTTGTTTCCAACGGCAGCTTCCAATTCTTCCTCTTTGATTCTGGTCCGTTGATATTGTAAGACATCACATAGTTGGACTTTTGTTTTGTTGGATTCACGTTGGCCTTGTTGGCTTCGTGGGCTTTAAGCCCCTTTATTCTCAGGTAGCCTATCTGATATATATACATATATATATATATATATTTATCACATATTTAATTTTTATTCCTTTTCAACTTTTCTGCATAAATAGAGAAAATTAAGTTAGTAATTATATAATTAGTATATAATTGCTATAAAAGTGACTTAAAAGTATCTCTAAAAATGCACTAAATTGGAGTTTATAAACTCTCGCACACTTAACTTTTGCTTGTCCTCAAGCAAATTTTCTGGCTCAATAAAATTTTCAAATAAGTAATAGAGACAACCAAATAAGGGACCCAAAATTACAAGCACAATGACAGACAATAGACAATATAGCACATATGAGGTGTCAAGAGGTTGCCCAATTAGAGGCTTATGTCCCTGAAGAATACACTTCTGTGAACAAGGGCACTCGCTCACAATCTCTCTAAGTGTTTAGGGACTAGGGAAATATACACTCAAGTTTCCACAAAATGTACATTACCATAAGCTTGTAATTTGACCAAATCTCCACTAAATAGTTCACATGCATGCAAAAGATGGGGTTTCATGGGTTGTAATGGGGCTGGGGGTGAATTCATGTTGGGTAGGAAACAAGAAGAAAGACATAAGCAAAGGGCTACAAAAAAGCAAGAAACAAATAGTAACTTTTGAAACCAAATATGGAGCTCCTATCTATTTTACAATGTTTGTCCAAACTCCAAACTAATTTCACTTCCATTTCTTCATTTTTTTTCCTATTGAGTCGACTCTTTTTGTTTTTTTTGGATTTGCCCTTTGGCTCTTTCATTCTTTTGATGCGCCTTTTCCTCCTTCTTGCTTTCCTTTTTTTTTCAAATTTTCTTTCTATTATTTTTTTTCATTTTTTTGTTCATTGAAGGAAAAGGTAAGTACATGAAAATTCCTATTTTGTTTCCTTTGCATGAAAATATTTTTGTGAGCACATGATTCACTCCATTTTTTCTACTCATCCTGACAAGATAGATAACTAAAGTATAGGACGAAATTTCCGTTCTGATAATATAGACAACTAAAATATAGGACAAAATTGTAATTTTCAATAGTTGCTCCACAGTCAATTTCAAATGGTTACCACAAACAAAAAAAAAAAGAAAAATTATATCTGGATACCAAAGAAAAAATATAACAAATAGGCTCAAAGAGGGCAATTAATGGATAACTTCAACAAACAACTCTGAGGCCAGAAAAATACCTAAATCCCTAAATCTTTTTACATGATGCAAATCAATTTTTGCCTTGAAACGGTCAAAAGACAAATTCTAGAATGTAGCAAATTGGGAAACACACTCATAGAAAGAAAAGGGGTAAAAATTTATGATTTAGTATCAATCCCCCTATGAAGGCTCAGATCTCACATTTAGAAGCTAGTTCACAAAAAGTACTCAAGAGGGACAAATACTAATTATCAGCTTCCTAAGGACATCCTCACAGTTACAATTAAGCACAAAGTCTGTCAAGTAAATTAATTATGGCATCCCCTAAAAGCAAAATCTCTATTTTTTTAAGCATAGTTCATGCAAAACAAGCCAGAAAAAATGCTATCAACAAATATGGTGGGTATGAGCATTATTAGAGATCAAGTGACAAAATAAACTCTCCTCCCCCACACTAGCATGAAATATGGTCCTCAATGCAAAATAATCAAATATAAACCAAAAGAAATAAAAGAGTGAGAGACTAAGAGTGACTTCCTTGAGAGAGCTTGTACTTGGAGCTTATTCCTAAAAACAAAACAAAACAAAAACAAAATGAAAATAACTGAAAATAAAACACACGCTGCCTCCTGAGAAGTGCTTGTTTAACGTCGTCAGCCTGACGATAGTTGGTGCTCAATCAGGTGGCTCTCCAAGAGCAAATTTTACATCTAATGCAGTGCACCTTCTTAGTTTTCTAAGCATGTGGTTGACATTGTTCTTTCTTTTTCCACGTGGTGGATGAACTTCAAAGGATTGTGGAATTTTTATTTTATATCCATCCACCACTATGCTAGGATCCTGCATAATTTGAATTTTTTTCAAAAGGCCCTGCATCTTTAAATCACTAACAATGTTAGTTTCAACCACATCATCAAAATTAGGAGAGGTAAAAAGAGAGAAATTTTCATTGGAATTTAAAGCTTTAATAACATCATCTTCTTTACCCCTCATTAGAGTTACCTTTCCCTTATGGACCTCAATCACAGCGTCACCAATGATTAAAACAATTTGCCCAAAAATTGGGGCTTTCTCCTCTTTCTGCAACTCGTGAACCAATTGATCTTTCTTATTATCCTCACAAATGCTCCCTTCAGTAGGATCTTTTGTTTCAATATAACTCTCTTCAATAGGAGCTATTATTTTAACTTGACTCCCTTCAGTAGGAGTCTCTTCATCTTTCTTGAGAGCTTCTTCCTCTAAATTAGCTTCTGCGGAGAACTCTTCATCATTACTAAGAATATTATCTTTGTATTGCTCAGATTCTTCATTTGAGGTAGACTTAGTTTCTTCCTCTAAACTAGCTTCTGCAGAGAACTCTTCATCATTATTAAGAATATTATCTTTGTATTGCTCTGTTTGTGAATCAGGAGTTTCTTGGGCCTCTTGAGATAATAAAGCAATGATACTTGACAGTTGGTCATTCATGGCTCCAATTGGGTCCTCCATGCGGTCAAACCTATCCTCCATGCGGTCAAACCTTTCATTTGTTTGCTCCATAAATTTGACCAAGACCTCATTGATATCATATTCTTCCTCTTTCCTCTGCACTTGTAGTTGCTCAAAATTATCCCAGTTGGAGGAATAAGGAGGTGGTTCATATTCAACCCAATAGTTTGAATAAGGCTCATAAGAAGGAGGAGAAAATGGGCGTTGACATTGAGGCATATACCAAGATAACTTCTCTAAATTCCTTTTCGCCTCTTCCTCTCTGATATAATCTCCAAGAGTTTTAACCATGATTTAGATTTTTCTCTGAAAAACAAAGTGAACTGCAAAGAGTTCTTGGAAAAGTATTAGCAACTTTTTTTTAAAATAAGATAAATAAAAAAAACAAAATTAAAACTAAAGCATAAAAAAATGTCTAAAGCAATAAAAATCTTTTTCGTTTAATATTGCGAAATTAATCCCCGGCAACGACGCCAAAAACTTGTTGCATTAAAAACACACTCAGAGCAAGTGTACTCTCTCGCAGAAGTAGTATAAAAGATATCGTCTCCACAGGGATTAAATAGCAAGTACTAAACTAGTCTAGATTTTATATTGTGAAGACGAACAATAATTTGGATGTTGTAGAAACAAAATAAAAAGAAATAAAATAACAAGAATTAAAATGCAAGAATATAATCAATGGAGAGAGGTCTAGGGTCGCGGTTTCACTTGCAAGCTTCGATTCCCCTATGTCTAATTCTAACTGAATTCCCTTATTTTATTTAATTACCAATCCCTTCACTAAAGCTATTAATCCGTTTGGTCATTCGCGATTAATATTCTTTTTCGTAAATTAACCCTAGTTTGGTCATGCTAGAATTTAAATTTAAGAAAAGCATAAAGTACAAAAAGATAGAATGATTGGAAGACTAAATTAAAGTTTGGTCATGCATTAATTATAGCCCCAATTATCCTATAGGTCCACCAACTAATTGCAGTACGGTCACTGATCAACTAATAGATTATGAACATGCAAAGGGTTGTCAATCCTAATTATGTGATTAAAGCAATAGGACAATATTAATTAAAATAAAAAGTAGGAATTCAAACTAGAAATTAGAACATAAAAGGGTCTCTAAACAAGCAAGATTCACCTAAGACCCTAGAAGAGGATTTAGGTATCCATAGGTATCAAGAACAATAAAATAGAAATAAAGTTCATGAAATACAAAGATAAGAATAACCCGGTGGTAGTCAAGAATAGGTATCCAAACTTCACTCTCTCCCTCATATGCGTTACTGTTGCCGTCAGGATGTGTGAATTGTCGATAATGTTGGGCGGCTGTTTGCTTTTTATATTTAAAAACTAGGGTTGCAAGTTGTCTTTTTATCCAAGTCACCAGCTTTTTTACGTTGTGGCCAATAATAAGATTGTGATAATTGCTTGTTTCCAACGGCAGCTTCCAATTCTTCCTCTCTGATTCTGGTCCGTTGATATTGTAAGACATCACATAGTTGGACTTTTGTTTTGTTGGATTCATGTTGGCTTCGTGGGCTTTAAGCCCCTTTATTCTCATGTAGCCTATGTGATATATATATATATATATATATATATATATATATATATATTTATCACATATTTAATTTTTATTCCTTTTCAACTTTTTTGCATAAATAGAGAAAATTAAGTTAGTAATTATATAATTAGTATATAATTGCTAAAAAAGTGACTTAAAAGTATCTCTAAAAATGAATTAAATTGGAGTTTATCAACTCCCCACACTTAACTTTTGCTTGTCCTCAAGCAAATTTTCTGGCTCAATAAAATTTTCAAATAAGAAATAGAGACAACCAAATAAGGGACCCAAAATTAGAAGCACAATGACAGACAATAGACAATATAGCACCTATGAGGTGTCAAGAGGTTGCCCAATTAGAGGCTTATGTCCCTGAAGAATACATTTCTGTGAACAATGGCACTCGCTCACAATCTCTCAAAGTGTTTAGGGACTAGCGAAATATACACTCAAGTTTCCACAAAATGCACATTACCATAAGCTTGTAATTTGACCAAATCTCCATTAAATAGTTCACATGCATGCAAAAGATGGGGTTTTATGGGTTGTAATGGGGCTAGGGGTAAATTCATGTTGGGTAGGAAACAAGAACAAAGAGATAAGCAAAGGGCTAAAAAAAAGCAAGAAACAAATAGTAACTTTTGAAACCAAATATGGAGCTCCTATCTATTTTACAATGTTCGTCCAAACTCCAAACTAATTTCACTTCAATTTCTTCATTCTTTTTTTTCCTATAAAGTCGACTCTTATTGTTTTTTTAGATTTGCCCTTTGGCTCTTTCATTCTTTTGATGGGCCTTTTACTCCTTCTTGCTTTCCTTTTTTTTTCAAGTTTTCTTTCTATTTTTTTTTTCATTTTTTTGTTCATAGGAGGAAAATGTAAGTACATGAAAATTCCTATTTTGTTTCCTTTGCATGAAAATATTTTTGTGAGCACATGATTCACTCCATTTCTTCTACTCATCCTGACAAGATAGATAACTAAAGTATAGGACGAAATTTCAGTCCTGATAATATAGACAACTAAAATATAGGACAAAATTGTAATTTTCAATAGTTGCTCCACAGTCAATTTCAAATGGTTACCACAAACAAAAAAAAGAAAAAATTATATCTGGGTACCAAAGAAAAAATATAACAAATAGGCTCAAAGAGGGCAATTAATGGATAATTTCAACAAACAATTCTGAGGCCAGAAAAATACTTAAATCCCTAAATTTTTTTACATGATGCAAATCAATTTTTGCCTTGAAACGGTTAAAAGACAAATTCTAGAATGTAACAAATTGGGAAACACACTCATAGAAAGAAAAGGGGTAAAAATTTATGATTTAGAATCAATCCCCTTATGAAGGCTCAGATCTCACATTTAGAAGCTAGTTCCCAAAAAGTACTCAAGAGGGAAAAATACTAATTATCAGGTTCCTAAGGACATCCTCACAGTTACAATTATGCACAAAGTCTGTCAAGTAAATTAATTATGGCATCCCCTAAAAGCAAAATCTCTATTTTTTTTAAGCATAGTTAATGCAAAAGAAGCCAGAAAAAATGCTATCAACAAATATGGTGGGAATGAGCATTATTAGAGATCAAGTGACAAAATAAACTCTCCTCCCCCACACTAGCATGAAATATGGTCCTCAATGCAAAATAATCAAATATAAACCAAAAGAAATAAAAGAGTGAGAGACTAAGAGTGACTTCCCTGAGAGAGCTTGTGGTTGGAGGTTATTCCTAAAAACAAAACGAAACAAAAACAAAAGGAAAATAACTGAAAATAAAACACAGGTTGCCTCCTAAGAAGTGCTTGTTTAACGTCGTGAGCCTGACGATAGTTGGTGCTGTTTACCTGGGATTTTGGTAAACACCGCTGGTCTCCAATTTGGTTAACTTGCAAGATCAACCAGTGAATCCTAAGACCATTTTTGCTTAGAGTTTATAGTTTATTATGATGTTCTTGAATCGTCTCGCGTTTTAACCAGAAAAAAAAGGAAAGAAATAACGGATTCCTTCGCGCGAAGTTATCAGAGTACTTCAGAGAAGAAGAACTTGAACGATAAAAACAAGTAAAACGAAAGAAAAATAAATTAAAATTGCATTAAAGTTAAAGGAAATGGTGCACAAATTCATACATTGTTTCTCTGACTCGTTTTTCTCTTGAATGCGGAAGTTAGAGCGTGAGAAGTAAAATATGAGTTTTTGTGACCTTTGTTTCTTCTCAGAAACTACTATTTATACTTAGTGGGAGGAGCAGAAACTGCCCTCAAAAACAGTTATAAAAATGTTGGTAACTGCTTCTCTTTTCGACCAACTGCTAGCTTTTCAACGCATAACTACTTAGTCTTCTGTCTGTCGAAGCTTGTGTCCATTTTCCTCTTTCTGGTTTTTGTTTTTCTGGAAGCGTGTCGAATCTGCCCTGAACATGACCTTTGTCGAAATCCTCTGATCTATGTCAAAGTATAAGTCCAACCCTGTTGACTATTTTAAATGAAGCCTGTCGAAATTACAGGCTAACAAATTGCCCCCCAAAAATGTCTTTTTTCGACTGAGCTTAAGGCAAAGGAAGAAAAAGAGCATTTTTGAATTCAATGTCGAAATAGGTTTTACACTTGATCGGAATATCTCACCTACCTGACGTCATCACTGTTAAATGTTGTTGGCGTTATTCCTATATTGGTGTACCACGTGGCCTTCCACGTTCTGCTTTTCAGATTAAGGATTTACTCCACAAATTGGCTGAACTTGATGTTATTGGAGTCCTTGATGAATCTGTTAGTGACTTTGTCTTAGCTGTCCAGCCTCTTTTCGAACAACTTGCTCAAGATATACAGAAAAAGAGGGATCATGACAATCCTCTAGAGCTTGAGTCGAAACGCAAGGCAGAAGTGGCAGCACTTGTTGATGCCACTCATGCTAGCTTTGCCTCCTTGAAGACCAAGTCAGAAGCTGAGATGAAGGCTATCGAGGATTGCAATGCTGAGATCAAGACACATCAAGAGAGTATAGCCAGATTGCAGTCGAAAATTCAAGCATTGGAAGAGAAGAAAGGAACCCTTTTAGGGTCTTTGACTCCTGCAGAAAAAATTAAGGACCAGATTGACCAAGAAGCCACCAATTGCCTTAAACACTTAGAAGAACTTGAATGCTGCAATGCCACTGTCGAAAAGCTTTACCAAAGATGGCAATTTCTTCAACAGGAAGATCTTCAAAGCTAAAGCTTTGTTCAATGACTTGAAATCAAAAGTCATTTTGTAATAATATAGATTCATTTTCCTGTCGTAATACTTTAACCATTTTGATAATGATTTACGTTTTGCTGGTAATTCTGACAATGCTCATATGGCAATCACAATTTCTTTTGAATGCCACGTACTTACGCTTTCTTTATCTTTATTCCAGCGTTATTTTAACTTCTTGCAATGTTGGCTTATACTTTTTCAAGTATTTCCCATTTATACGCAAAATTCTTTCATCAGCGCCAATCTCTTCGACTTCATATGCGTCGTTTGAATAGACTTGTAAAATTTTGAATGGTCCTTCCCAACTTGGGGACCATTTACCAAGGATTCTATCTTTTCTATCCATAGGTAAGATAACTTTCCAAACTAAATCTCCCACGTCGAAAATCTTCAATTTGACTCTTTTGTTATAGGCCTTAGCCACTCTTTCTTTTTGTCTTGTGAGCATATCTAATGCACTTAGCCTATCTTCATCTAAATCAACTAATTCATCTAACATCATATTCCAATAATGATCCGATGGGATTTCAAATTGTCTTTGAATCCTAGTTGATTGTAGACAAATCTCTGCTGGCAATATTGCATCATGCCCAAAAACAAGTTTAAAAGGAGTACTATGGATTGACTCTTTGGGAGATGTTCGACATGCCCATAAAATTTGGTTAAGTGTCCTATGCCAATTCTTGGGTTTTTGCCCAACATGTTTTTTAATCAAACTAACAATAATTTTATTGGCTGCTTCAACTTGACCATTTGCCTGAGCATAATATGGTGTCGAACTTAACAATTTATAACCATTTTCAGCAGCAAACTCGACCATTTTCTGACCAATAAAAACTGAACCTTGATCTGTGGTGATAGTTTCAGGCACACCAAATCTATATAATATATGGTCTTGAATAAAATTAATCACTGCTTCTTGATTAACATTGTTTAAAGGAACAGCTTCCACCCATTTAGTGAAATAATCTATTCCTACTAATATGAAACGATGGCCTTTCGATGAATTTGGTTTAATTTCACCAATTATATCCAAAGCCCATCCCCTGAATGGCCAAGGTTTTACAATAGAATGCAATTCATTTGCAGGTACATGTTGTATTCCTGCATGCTTTTGACATTCTTGGCATCATTTGGCAAACTCTATGCAATCTTTTAACATAGTCGGCCAATAGACACCTTGTCGAAATAAGAGCCATTTCATTTTATGGCCTACTTGGTGAGCTCCACAAGTTCCACTTTGAGTATTAGATATTGCCAAGTATGCCTCATTTTCACTAAGACACTTGAGTAAAACTCCTTCAAGGGTTTTCTTAAACAACTCATTGCCCATGATCACATAACTTAAAGCTCTATACTTGGTTTTTCTATCAGTTATCCCTATTGGATTTTCCAAGTAATTAACAATTTGTCTTCGCCAATCATCATTTGACATACTGTCAATGGCAAAAACTTCAAACACATTATCACAATAACCTTTGTCGGAAACTTCATCATTAAAATTTTCAATAAAATTTTTACTTTCACTTGGAGGTAATTGACTTAAGACTAAAGAGTAGTTCTCTGCCTCCTCCAGTTTTTTCCCTGACAAGGTTTCTTGTGTCATTGGTGTCGAAATTAACTTGTTTTTAATTTCAATTAGCTATGTTAATTTTTCTTTAGAAACTTTATAACCAGAAGCTATTTGTGCCAGATCATTGGCCTCTTGATTTGCAATACGAGGCACATGTTGAATATCAACGCTGTCAAATTTTCCTTAATGCACTTGTATTCTTTCGTTAATTGTTTGATTACTAATTCAGAATCACCTCTAATTTCGACCTGATTTGCCCCTATGTTTAACAGAATTTCAAGTCCTGCTACTAAGGCTTCATATTCAGCCTCATTATTGGAGCAACTTTCTTTAATTTTATACTTGTATTTAGTTGGAATCCCTTTGGTGAAATGATTAACATCCCAACACCAGACCCATTTTTATGGCTGGAGCCATCAAAGTACAATTTCCAAGGTCGAAGGTGCACAAAGTTAATTTCTTATTCAACTATTGAATGATCAGCAATGAAATCCGCAACGACTTGGCCTTTGATAGCCTTTAAAGGTTGGAATGTTAATGAATACTCAGATAAAGCTAAAGCCCATTTGCCTATTCTACTATGTAGGATTGGTTTCGACAGCATATGTTTAATAATATCAAAGTGGGAATAAACATACACATCAACAGGCTTAATATATTGCTTTAACTTAGTACAAGAGAAATACAAGCATAAACACAATTTTTCAATAGGGTGATATCTAGTTTCAGAATCATTTAAAACCCTACTGAGGTAATATATGGCCCTTTCTACACCATTTTCATCCTCTTGTGCTAACATGCTACCTATTGACAATTCTGATGTTGCTATATACAATTTCATTGTCTTATTTCTAATAGGAGGCAATAAAATAGGAGGGTTCATCAGATATGTCTTGATCTCGTCGAAAGCTACTTGATGTTCGACATCCCACTTGAAAACATCATCCTTCTTCAGTCGAATTAATGGCGAGAATATTTGAGTCTTGCCACTTAGATTTGATATAAATCTTCTAAGGAAATTGACCTTTCCTAATAATGACTGTAATTCTTTCTTTGTTGAAGGAGGTTGTGTTTCCATGATAGCTTTCGTCTTGTTTTGATTTATTTCAATGCCTTTTTTGTGCACAACAAAGCCTAAGAAATCACCTGCACTTACACAAAAGGCACATTTGAGTGGATTCATTTTCAATCCATATTTTTTCATTCTTTCGAATGATAGTCGTAGATGATCTAAATGACCATTTTCTGATGAAGACTTAACAATTATGTCATCTATATAGACTTGCATAAAATTTTCTATAAAATCATGGAACATAGTGTTCATAGCTCTTTGATATGTAGCACCAGCATTTTTTAAACCAAATGGCATCACTACCCATTCATAAACACCTAATGCCCCTGGGCATCGAAATGCAATTTTTGAAATGTCTTCTTCAGCAATAAAAATTTGGTTATAACCAGAATATCCATCAAGCATGCTTAAATATTCATAACCAGCCGCTGAATCAACCAACATTTCTGCCACAGGCATTGGGTATTGATCTTTGGGAGTAGCATTATTTAGATCTCTAAAATCTATGCAAACTCTAAGTGTACCATTTTTCTTAATTACAGGAACTATATTAGCAAGCCAATCAACATACCTGGCAGTTCTGATGAACTTGCTTTCAATAGCCTTTCGATTTCCGCTTTGATCTTCGACATGATTTCTGGTGCAAATCTTCTTGGTGTTTGCTTCACAGGCTTCTTCTCTGGTCGAATAGGTAACTTTAACTCAACCACCTCTCTTTTCAGCCCTGGCATCTCATTGTAATCCCAAGCGAAGCAATCTTTGTATTCCTTTAGCAATTTGACAATCTGCACTCTGAAATCTTTGTTGATCTTTGTACTAATATATGTTGGTCTTCTTGTTGAACCATCTCCCAAATCAATTTCTTCTAAGGGATCTTGTGCCTGTATTTTCTTGGTCGAACCCATTGGATCTTTCTCAAATCCTAATGGTTCATCATCATAGACACCATCAAGTCTCTGTGTTTCGACCATGATTTTTTTGTTATTATCTTCTGTGGCTAAAGCAACCATTTGATGTAATTCAGCTTCTAGAATAGCTTTTTCTTTGTTTTCGGCCACATAGGCCGTAATTCTTTCCCATGCATTGGGGTTTATAATCATTTCAAAGTCTATCCCAGCCAGTAGGCTTAACAAAGCCTCTTGGTCTATTCTCCTCATCAATGATTTCCCTTTCCCATACGAAACCATAATTTGGGTGAAGACTAACAGAGGAAACGACATTGTCTTGCTCAATGAACCCAGCATTGGAAGAAGAGCATGGAGAGATATTTGCCAATTGCTTGTCGAAGGTCTTCTTGGTGATCGTATTCACTTCAGCCTTGAAATAACTTTGGTCACCTTCAATGTTTTCAACCAACCCATCTTCTCTCCAAATAATGAGCCTTTGGTGCACAGTCGAAGGGATTGCCCCCACTCCATGTATCCATTCTCTTCCAAGCAGCAAGTTGTAGTTTGCCTTGGAGGGTACTACCAAAAACAAAGTTGGCCTTTTGACACTACCTACTGCTAATTCGACTTCAATGGCCCCAAGTGAATGGCCAGTTTTGCCTTCATAATTAGTGAGAACCACATTATGTGGCCTCAAATCAGTGTCACATTTGCCAATTCTTTTTAGCAAATGTTGAGGCATCAAATTCACAGCAGCACCACCATCAACAAGGACCTTGTTGATTCCCACATTGTTGACCTTGGCTTGAATGAACAGTGGCTTGAGGTGATTCATCATGCCACAATCTGGCCTTTCAAAGACAGCATGTTGCTCTTCGATGCAGCCATTCTTCAACACATAGTAGCATATGGGTTTATACGTAGTTTCCTCGTCAAAATCTTCTTCGACATCATTAACCTCAGAAACCACATCATACTCAATTGGTAAAATTGAGATGACCCCACATAGCACGTCAAACTCTGACCCAGAATCAGCAAAGGAAGAATCTAACTCCTCTTCTAAATTAAGGTCTTCTTTTTTGAAGCCTTTCTTAATTTCAGAAAGAGGAGGGAAAATTCTCTCAGTGGCTGGTTTCCTAACCACTTCAGTCGAAGGTAAGATTACCTCTTTACCCTTCCCTTTGTTTGAGGTTGTTGCTTTACCTGCAGCAATAGCATCAGCCTTCTTTTGGCGTTGAAACCTTCGCCATTGAGTTCTTGTCATAGGATTCTTCCCTTTGTAGTTGTTACTATAGGCATACTTCTTGATTTCAATTGCCTTGTTCTGGTTAACACCACTTGTGTTACCTTCGACCAGCTTAGGTGGTCTAACTCGATGGATAGCATTGTCCCCCGTGTGGTATATGGCTTTGCTTCTCCCACCAGAATGTATCCACTTTTCGACAGGCGTACCAAAAGGAGGAACATAAGTACTCAGCTTTCCTCTTCCAGGTGTTTTGGTCGAAGTAACCATGTAGGGAATTCTCCTATCAGTAAAATCAAACTTGGGCCTTTTATCCACCCATTTACCTTTGCGCTTCATTTGAGGCTTGAACTCTTCCAATTCTTTAGCAGCCTCCTTGTCAAAAACAGCACTGCACCTTGGGCACAACATCATTTCTGAGTTGCTTAGCTTGCAACGATTGAGGAAATCAACCAATTCCTCTTCAGCTTTTGGGTACACTGCTTTCACTTTGTCATCTTCTTGGCCTTCAGTGACCATTTCGACATCCATCTTTGAACTTATGGTAGTTCTCTTCATATTAGCCTTACCTGGCACAATTTCAGAAGCTTCCACCATGTTGATGCTCACCTCAGTATATATTGCCTCAGCATCAGGCAAAGGATCGGTGTCAATCTTCATTGGTGCCCTTGGTTTATCACCAAATTTCAGCCTTCCTTCATTGAGTGCCTTTTGCACCAAATCCCTGAAAAGAACACAACGAGAAGTATTATGACCCAAAAAATTATGGTATTTGCAAAAACCTCTTTTTTGCTTTTGTTCTAATGGTGGTGTTTTTAGTCCCTTAGGAACCAAAATTTAACCATCCTTAACTAACAAGTCAAATATTTCGTCGCATTTAGTAACATCAAAAGTATATGTTTTTGCAACGAATTTGTCGTTTTTAGGTTCGACAGGATTTTTACCATTTGAAGGTTTTAGCAATTTACAAGTATATGGAGGTCCAGGTTTTAACTCAGCAACATTGACCTCTTCTTCGACCTCCTCACAGGAAATGTCGAATTCTTGTTCTTCATCTTTAATTTCGACATAGGCAACTTTGTCTTTTTTATTATGAAACCTATTAGTTCTAGATTTCTCAGCTTTCAAACTTTCGACTTGCCTAACTTTATCAGCCAATTGAGCCATATCTCTCAAATGTGGAGTGTCTAGCTTTTTTCTGATGGAATAATCTAAGCCACCAGCAGCCATTTCGACTAGCTCATGTTCAGGCACTTGAGTGAAGCACCTTGCTTTGAGAAGTCTAAACCTGTTGAGATAATCATCCACAGATTCAGCCACTTTGCGTCGAACACTGGCCAATTCTTTGAGACTAATTTTACATTGTCCCATGTAAAATTGCTCATGGAAAGCTTTCTCTAATTGGTTCCAATTAAACATGGAATGTGGGGGTAAAGTAGTGAACCAAGTGAAAGCATTCTTTGTTAGAGAACTAGGGAAGAATTTCATCCTTAAATTCTCATTGTGGGCTAAATCTCTAGCCTCAGTTAAATAACGAGCAATATGTTCGACAGTGGATTCACTGGTTTCCCCAGCAAATTTAGTGAACTTAGGGATTTTCGAACCCCTTGGCAATTCACTTTGTAAAACATATTCAGACAAAGGAGAAACAAAATTTGGCCTATGCATACCTAAGTTAAGGCCATTTTGGGCTAAAATTGTTTCGACAAGATTAGCTATGTTATTTTCTGCTCCGAAATTATTTTGTTGTACTTGTCTGACTACTTCATCAGCGTTTTGATTTCTATTTACCAACACTACATCAGGTGCATTTTCGACCAACCTTTGTATGGGTTGTTCGACAACTTGTGTTTGCCCCTGATTTCTAGGCAATTCAATGTTAGGCCTTTCTAAAGAGATTTCGACAGGCCTCACCGGTTGGGCTTGGGGCATTGACTGATTTTGTACTCTAGGGGTACCAAAGAAATCAGCAATTCGACCCATTTGAGTTGCCAATGCTAGGTAACTAATATTGGTGTCACGTATCAAAGGATTGAACACTGTACCAATTTGCTGGGTTAACATATTAACCATATCATGATTAGCATCATCTATTTGTTGCCTCAAAGCCAACAAAGATGCTGTGGTTAATGAGGGTTGGGCATTTCGACCATAAATACCCTCTGGGGAAGTATGCACATTATCAGCATATGTTGATGAGTTCGCTTGTAAACCTACCATCATGGCAGTTGGCATGCCATAAGGGAAATTTCGACCAACCATGGGCATGCTAAATGGCATGTGCCCACTAATCATATAAGGGCTAGACATTCCCATCGTTTGTGGCATAGATACCATTTCAATAGGCTGTGTGGTCACTGTGGTGGCCATTGTTGATAAAGTGTTAGGCACAGACGATATCACAGCAGCCATGCCTGTCGAAGGCAACGGAGCAGTTACTCCCATGGTGGTTACTGGATTAGCATCATTGGTAGACGCATTTTCAGGCCCACTTTGAGCATTTGAAAAACTTGCACTAGAACGTGTCATCTCTGACAGAGATTTACCACTTCTTAAGCGCATGCACAGTTAACTTCAAAGGATTATATTAAACTAATACTCTAATACTTGACACAAATGTCCCACCGGGCGTGTCAATTTGTTTACTTGGGATTTTGGTAAACACCGCTGGTCTCCAATTTGGTTAACTTGCAGGATCAACCAGTGAATCCTAAGACCATTTGTGCTTAGAGTTTATAGTTTATTATGATGTTCTTGAATCGTCTCGCATTTTAACCAGAAAAAAAAGGAAAGAAATAACTAATTCCTTCGCGCGAAGTTATCAAAGTACTTCAGAGAAGAAGAACTTGAACGATAAAAACAAGTAAAACGAAAGAAAAACAAATTAAAATTGCATTAAAGTTAAAGGAAATGGTGCACAAATTCATACATTGTTTCTCTGACTCGTTTTTCTCTTGAATGCGGAAGTTAGAGCGTGAGAAGTAAAATATGAGTTTTGTGACCTTTGTTTCTTCTCAGAAACTACTATTTATACTTAGTGGGAGGAGCAGAAACTACCCTCAAAAACAGTTATAAAAATGTTGGTAACTGCTCCTCTTTTCGACCAACTGCTAGCTTTTCAGCGCATAACTACTTAGTCTTCTGTCTGTCGAAGCTTGTGTCCATTTTCCTCTTTCTTGTTTTTGTTTATCTGGAAGCTTGTCGAATCTGCCCTGAACATGATCTTTGTCGAAATCCTCTGATCTATGTCAAAGTATAATTCAAACCCTGTTGACTATTTTAAATGAAGCCTGTCGAAATTACAGGCTAACAGGTGCTCAATCAGGTGGCTCTCCAAGAGCAAATTTTACATCTAATGCAGTGCACCTTCTTAGTTTTGTAAGCATGTGGTTGACATTGTTCTTTCTTTTTCCACGTGGTGGATGAACTTCAAAGGATTGTGGAATTTTTATTTTATATCCATCCACCACTATGCTAGGATCCTGCATAATTAGAATTTTTTTCAAAAGGCCCTGCATCTTTAAATCACTAACAATGTTAGTTTCAACCACATCATCAAAATTAGGAGAGGTAAAAAGAGAGAAATTTTCATTGGAATTTAAAGCTTTAATAACATCATCATCTTTACCACTCATTAGAGTTACCTTTCCCTTATGGACCTCAATCACAGCGTCACCAATGGTTAAAACAATTTGCCCAAAAATTAGGGCTTTCTCCTCTTTCTGCAACTCGTGAACCAATTGATCTTTCTTATTATCCTCACAAATGCTCCCTTCAGTAGGATCTTTTGTTTCAATATAACTCTCTTCAATAGGAGCTATTATTTTAACTTGACTCCCTTCAGTAAGAGTCTCTTCATCTTTCTTGAGAGCTTCTTCCTCTAAATTAGCTTCTGCGGAGAACTCTTCATCATTACTAAGAATATTATCTTTGTATTGCTCAGATTCTTCATTTGAGGTAGACTTAGTTTCTTCCTCTAAACTAGCTTCTGCGGAGAACTCTTCATCATTACTAAGAATATTATCTTTGTATTGCTCTGTTTGTGAATCAGGAGTTTCTTGGGCCTCTTGAGATAATAAAGCAATGATACTTGACAGTTGGTCATTCATGGCTCCAATTGGGTCCTCCATGCGGTCAAACCTTTTCTCCATGCGGTCAAACCTTTCATTTGTTTGCTCCATAAATTTGACCAAGACCTCATCGATATCATATTCTTCCTCTTTCCTCTGCACTTGTAGTTGCTCAAAATTATCCCAGTTGGAGGAATAAGGAGGTGGCTCATAGTCAACCCAATAGTTTGAATAAGGCTCATAAGAAGGAGGAGAAAATGGGAGTTGACATTGAGGCATATACCAAGATAACTTCTCTAAATTCCTTTTCGCCTCTGCCTCTCTAATATAATCTCCAAGAGTTTTAACCATGATTTAGATTTTTCTCTGAAAAACAAAGTGAACTGCAAAGAGTTCTTGGAAAAGTATTAGCAACTTTTTTTTGTTTAATATTGCGAAATTAATCCCCGGCAACGGCGCCAAAAACTTGTTGCGTTAAAAACACACTCAGAGCAAGTGTACTCTCTCGCAGAAGTAGTATAAAAGATATCGTCTCCACAGGGATTAATTAGCAAGTACTAAACTAGTCTAGATTTTATATTGTGTAGACGAACAATAATTTGGATGTTGTAGAAACAAAATAAAAAGAAATAAAATAACAAGAATTAAAATGCAAGAATATAATCAATGGAGAGAGGTCTAGGGTCGCGGTTTCACTTGCAAGCTTTGATTCCCCTATGTCTAATTCTACCTGAATTCCCTTATTTTATTTAATTACCAATCCCTTCACTAAAGCTATTAATCGGTTTGGTCATTCGCGATTAGTATTCTTTTTCGTAAATTAACCCTAGTTTGGTCATGCTACAATTTATATTTAAGAAAAACATAAAGTACAAAAAGGTTGAATGATGTGAAGACTAAACTAAAGTTTGGTCTTGCATTAATTATAGCCCCAATTATCCTATAGGTCCACCAACTAATTGCAGTACGGTCGCTGATCAACTAATTGATTATGAACATGCAAAGGGTTGTCAATCCTAATTATGTGATTAAAGCAATAGGACAATATTAATTAAAATAAAAAGTAGGAATTCAAACTAGAAATTAGAACATAAAAGGGTCTCTAAAAAAACAAGATTCACCTAAGGATTTAGGTATCCATAGGTATCAAGAACAATAAAATAGAAATAAAGTTCATGAAATACAAAGATAAGAATAACCCGGTAATTAGAGAGATTCCTGGTCTAAGTCTTAGTCTTCAATCTCTTTATTCTACTCCAGAGCTCTCTCGCGATGTCAAGAATAGGTATCGAAAACTTCACTCTCTCCCTCGTATGCGTTACTGTTGCCGTCAGGATGTGTGAATTGTCGATAATGTTGTGCGGCTGCTTGCTTTTTATATTTAAAAACTAGGGTTGCAAGTTGTCTTTTTATCCAAGTCACCAGCTTTTTTACATTGTGGCCAATAATAAGATTGTGATAATTGCTTGTTTCCAACGGCAGCTTCCAATTCTTCCTCTCTGATTCTGGTCCGTTGATATTGTAAGACATCACATAGTTGGACTTTTATTTTGTTGGATTCACGTTGGCCTTGTTGGCTTCGTGGGCTTTAAGCCCCTTTATTCTCATGTAGCCTATGTGATATATATATATATATATATATATTTATTACACATTTATTTTTTATTCCTTTTCAACTTTTCTGCATAAATAGAGAAAATTAAGTTAGTAATTTATATAATTAGTATCTAATTGCTATAAAAGTGACTTAAAAGTATCTCTAAAAAGGCACTAAATTGGAGTTGATCAATCATCTGTCAAGAATTCTTGATTCTGATCCCCTCTCTTTTGAGTCTCAAATCAAAGAACAATTTCCTGATGAGCAGTTGTTAGCAATGACAGCAATTGTCAATGCTACAAGTTCTGCAGCAGAGGTGCCCTGGTATGCTGATTATGTGAACTACTTGGTTAGCAATGTAATTCCAGAAGATTTCAATTCACAACAGAGAAAAATATTCTTTCATCAAGCCAAGCAATATTTTTGGGATGAGCCATTTCTCTACAAGAAGTGTCCGGATCAATTGCTCAGAAGATCTGCTGGCAATGAAGAGATCAATGACATTCTACAGCACTGCCACTCTTCTCCTTGTGGAGGATACTTTGGAGGTGCTAGAACTGCTACAAAGGTTCTTGAAAAAGGTTATTTCTCGCCCTCTATTTTTAAAGATGCACATGAGTTTGCTAAGAATTTTGATAGATGCCAAAGAGTAGGAAATATTTCAAACAGAAATGAAATGCCTTTAAACAATATCTTAGAAGTTGAATTGTTTGATGTTTGGGGCATTGATTTTATGGGACCTTTTCCACCTTCCTTTGGCAATCTATACATTCTTGTAGTAGTTGATTATGTATCTAAATGGATTAAAGCAGTTGCTCTTCCCACTAATGATGCTAGGGTGGTGCTAAAGTTTATTCATAAAAACATTTTCACAAGATTTCGCACACCTAGAGCTATCATAAGTGATGAAGGCACTCATTTTTGCAACAGATTGATGGATGGCATGTTGGCTAAATATGGAGAGAAACATAAAATTGCCACAGCATACCATCCAAAGACAAGTGGCCAAGCTGAACTTTCTAATAGGGAAGTCAAGAGGATTTTAGAAAAAATGGTTAATCCTTCAAGGAAGGACTAGTCCACCCATTTGGATGATGCTCTTTGGGCATACAGGACAGCCTTTAAAACACCTCTTGGCATGTCTCTCTATAGATTAGTTTTTGGTAAGGCTTGTCACTTACACATTGAGTTGCAACATAAAGCTTTTTGGGCAACTAAGAAGCTGAATTTTGACTTACAATAAGCTAGTAGAGCCAGAATGTTGCAACTAAATGAACTTGAGGAATTAAGACATTTTTCATATGAAAACGCTGAATTGTATAAGAAAAGATAAAAGCTTGGCATGATGCTAAGATTCAGAAAAGAGAACTCAAGGAGGGTGATAAAGTGCTTTTGTTTAACTCTAGATTGAAGCTTTTCCCTAGAAAATTGAAATCTAGATGCTCTAGCCCTTTCACAATTTTAAAAGTTTATCCTTATGGAGCTGTTGATTTAGGAGGACCAGAGAGTTAAATTGTATTTAGGAGGACCAGTGCCTAGCACTAAGGCATCCACCTCCTTGAGTGACTCTCCTTGAAAAATGCTTTTTAGTCAGGCTGAGGACTCTTAAACCAACCGCTACTGGGAGGCAGCCCAGGCTCTAATTTTTCTTGTTTTAGTGTCCATTTTGAGTTTCAGGAATAATGGTTGTGAAGATTGTTCGGGGTTGTGTTAAAAATTCTGTGATTGGAAGTGATTTTGTGAAGGGAATTAATTCTGGTAGCATCAGTTGTATGGGACAGCACCAGCTGTAGCACTGACTGGCGGGTGATATTTGAGTTTTTGAAAAAGAAAAGAAAAGACAAAATTAAGTGATGCGCTGGCATTAGGGTACAGTGCGCGCGCTCAGTGCAGCGCCTGCACCTCTAGGCAGTGTGACATCAGTAGTAAGCACGCATGTACAATCCCATCAACCCGTTACTTCACCGCCAATTTTCTCTCTCCCAGCTTCATCATAACGCCTCAAAACCTACACCACCATTACATTTCTCTCTTCTTCCCATAACCGCATTCCATTAAATCCCTAAAACCAAAACCACCCACTCCCTCAACTTCTCCGCCTAACCGTCCACTCTCACCATAAAAGCCTCACCTTTAACCCTCATTCTTCACGCTTTCTTCATTCCTTATTCTCAGTGCTAACATAGCAACTCACCAGAACCCTAAATTCCCAGAAATTTTGCCTCTTTTTCATCCCATTACCATGTCACCGAAAGCTAAATCCCCCAAAGATCAACCCAAATCTGTTTCCGAAGCCATATTGAAGCGATTACCCACCAAAATCTCAAGGGAAATCTACGAAATGCACATGGTGAACCGTTTTCCCCTACCTGAGCGAGATTTTGTTATGCAAACGATGCACCGAGTGGTGCTTGAGTGGTTCACCACACTTCAGTGGGAGACCCTCATGCACCAACCTCCTTTCATTCTGTTTGACTTAACAAGGGAGTTCTACGCTGGGATCCCTCAAAAGTCCAAAACTAATGTTGACCCCACCTTTTCCATTGTGATGGGAAAATGGTCTCATTTTGTGCTGAGAGAATCAATGAGGTGCTGAAATTACCTCAGGTGGAGGATCAGTTTAAAGACCTGGTGAACAACGCCTATGAAGCTGACTTAGAGAGAGCAAAAAGAAGTTTGTGTGTTGCTGACACTGGGTGGGTGCCTGATAATTCCCAATGTGTTCAAGGTGAGGAAGACTGCGTTGAAAGGGAAGGTGAAAGAGTTGTCCCTGTGAATTATGAGCTCCTTGCTGCCAACTACGCACAATCTGTATTGGCACAAGGAGCACTTGTTGTTGTTGGAGGCCATGGTGTTGAACCTTAAAATCAATGTGGGAAAGCTGATGGAGAGAGAGAGAACTTGATCTAGATCTGTGCAAGTTTGATTTATCCTAATCTCATTAGATTGCTGTGTGAGTATGAAGAGGTGGATGGTTTTGACGACATTCGACGTCATTCCACCTCTAGAGGATAGACTCGAGTCTACAGTTGCATGTATCCGGGAGGCCATGGCATTCAGCGGCATTCCACCACCTGTTTATCAGCTTCCCTCGAGAGCTTTATCAGATTTAGACATCGGTTTTGTATTTCATTATCGGATTTATAGTCGTATTTTATCGGATTTGATATATTGTAGTTCTCCTATTTTATCGTTCTCGTATTTTATGGTTCCCGTATTTTATGGTTCCCGTATTTTATCGTTATTACTCGGATTTTCGTTAATTTAAAAGAAAAAAATAAAACAAGAAAATAACAATTTCCGGAATTATGTCAAAAGAGGTGTTTCCGGATGTTGCTTTCGGAATCATCTCTTTTGAGATAATTCCGGAACATATGTATCAAAGGTATTTTCGGAAAGAATGAAAAACTGACTTCCTGAAACACCTCTTGATAGATAATTCTGGAAATTTAAAAAAAAATTAGTTTCAATTTAAATTATGGTAAAAAAGGGAAGGGTATTTTGCGGATAAAACGTAACATATGGGGGTACACAGTCAATGAGGGGGTACCAAAAAAAACCTTTTAATTAAAAGAGACATTGAAATTCAACATCTATAGATAATAAGAAGAAAAAGTCTTAAGAACATTGAGTATTTGAACAGTTAATTTTTCCGAACGTTAAAGTACCCTACAACACACTACTTAGCACTCACTTTACGTATTTTGTCATGAAATTTTTTTTCACCAACACGTACTGTCAAGCAACATACTTTATGTATTTTTAACAATCTCAACAGTTAAAATTATTTCTGAATGCTAAAGTAACCCAAAACACACTGCCAAGTGTAATACTTTATGTATTTTGGCACAAAATTATTTTTTTGTTTGACCAAACAAGTTATTGAGAAACGAACTCCGTGTATTTGTACAATCTAATTTTTTTCCCTAAATCCTAAGATACACAAAGTACACTGCTTAGCGTCACATTTTTGCTCAAAATTAATCTTTGTGTTGACCAAACCAATAATTGTGAAACAGACTCTGTGTATTTGTACATCTAAATATTTATTTGAATCATAAGACACCTCAAAACACATTATTTAGTTACACACTCTACAAGTTTTGTTACACCGAAATATAGCAATAAATCTTGGGCACAAGCTCTAGTCATATTGAGAGACAAGATTTGTGACAATCCACTAAGTCAACTCCCACGCCCGAGCATCTAAGGGGGCGAATTAGCAATATCCACTCTGGAGGAAATGTATATGGCGGGATTGGAGGGATATAAGACATATCTCATGGCAGATTTTTACTTTCATAGTGGGATACTCCTATCAAAATAGGCGACTTGAAATCCAAACTTCAAGATCTCTTGGACAAAAGTTATAGACTTTACTTTTGTAAGTGATTTGAAAAGAAAACAATCGCATGCTTCTTGGAATTGTAAGGTTGCTTTACTCTAGTTGTTCACTTGGCAATGAAGAATACAAATGATGAATGTTGGATTAGTCTTGCTGGTTTTGTACAACATTACCAGAGGCCCATTACAAATAGTGTTGGCACTCCCATCTATCTAGATGATACAAAAAGTAAAAAGGAAAGTTTGATAGATTTTTTTGCCATTCTACACAAGTATTGATGGTCAATCAAAATTGTGGATGATAAATCTGGACTATCGAAATTCTATCTGTTGAGGCACATTTATCACAACAAATGTCATCCACTCATTTACACAAAAGGCGGAGATTACAACGACTCTATCAAAGAAACTTGACTAAAAAGAGGCCGTTAATCAACATTGTTGGTGGACTCTGAGTTGTTGAAATTCTATCCGTTGATCAATAGTTTTTGAGGATCCCAAACCGTTAAATATAAAAAATATATGTGGAAATATGAATATGTACAATCTGTTACATATTCGATATCTGGGTGTGGCAAAAGAATGGGCCTAAGTGTAGAGTAGCAAGTAAACGGCCCTTCTTCAAATAGTAACTGCCATGCGGGCTTAATCTATATAGTTCTGGATTAGACGTTAGACAAGCCCAAAAAAAGGAAGCACTTGAAACACGTGGAATGGACATTGAAACTTTTGACAAAAAAGAAAAAGAAATTGAAGATGTGCTCCCTTGCAGTTGCAGGTACAGCTGAAAGTAACTCTAAAATTGAAGTACCTTTAAAGTTGAGCTAGCTATTTTTTTTGACGTGTAAAATTGAGCTACCTTTATCCCCACAGTTTTTCACTTTTGTTCACCATGGCGAATAATTCCTCTTCGCTTTAAGCATCTATAAGAACATCCAAATATGATAATGTTGAAATATTATTGCCAACAATTGCCAAATATTTATACATGAGGTGTACATAAAGGGGAAAAGTGATATTCCCTTTTGGTTGGGTTCACAAAAAACGTATACATGTTAGGATATAATTCTACCCATTCATTGGTGTAAGGAATTGTATATAATTCTAACCATTCATTGGTGTAGGGAATTTCTGTCGCAGCAACCAGAGAATTTGGCAATGTTTTTCCCTAAAATCTTAACGCTAACTCTTCATTTAGCTCATTATTAAAGCTTATATGGGACATTTTTTTGACATCAAGCTTATATGGGACTTCTTTATTTACATCTGAGACATGAATATCCATCATCCCCTCGTGTGTGAACCTTGTCCATATCGACCAACAAATTGTTGAATTTTTCATCGAGCAATTCTCAACCTACATAAGCCACTCAAATGGTCATCAACATGCATGACAACATACCATGTACTTGTGTATCCTAGTTGTCTCCCACGCCGGATGTGAGTCCGTGAAGAAATTGGCAGGGCGGGCTAACATGTCAAAGAATAGTGAATTTAGAAGTTGAGTCTACCTTGCTCCTAGGGAGGTTAACAAGCGTGTCGGCCAGCTAGCTGACCATTGAACTAAATAATTAGAAAAATAATTTTGGACAAGAGATAGGTTTCCTACCTAAAACTAGGTAAAAATAGGGTTGGGCCATGCAAGAAAAAACATTAAAAAATTGTTTAAAATATGGGGGAATATTAAAAATAAAAAAGTGCAAACTTGGGGAGCTGGTCTGCCATAGCTAGCCCATTGCCTGCTGGCTTGATGGACTAGGCGGGCTGGGCTATAATGGGTTGGCAGGTTGAGAAGACTATCGATCTCACATCCCTCTTTCTATGCGACTGACGAGCCCACTTGCTGCTCGGAAACTATTTTGCCACCCCTATTGTCTCACATACATTAATAGAACACACAGATTAGCCACAACATTACTAGGTCTACTTTCGCTACAAGAACCTTTACCCACTCCAACAGCCATAAGTTTGTTTAAAGGAGAGCACCAAGATTCTTTGACCATATATTTGTATACATTTATTTTTGTTTGAAATTAAAAGCTGAAGTTTCACATAGGACAATATGTTGGGAACCATAGTGTAAATAAGGCTCGGGTACATGGTTTAAACCTAATGGCATTGGGGGGCCAACAAGCACTCAAAGATGGTCTAAGAAACTAGCTATATGGATTGGCCGGGTTTGGGTTTTACTTTTTTGGGGATGACTAAAGATTAATTTTTGTTTTTTATTATTTGTTTTTTTGGTAAAAAAATTTGTGAGGGGATGGCGCCCCCAGTCCAAAGCAGGGAAGACATTGGACTCTTTAAGCATTACGAAAGTAATTACATTTACCTCACCTTCAGGGGAGTAATAGGGATTTGAACCCGGGACCTCACCCCAAGGGGACTAATGTGGATTTAAACCCAAGATATCCCGATGACAAATCCTGTCATGCTCCACTAGACAAACCCCTTGGGGTTATTTATTTTTTTTATTATTTGTTGATATGGGTTATTATTTTATTTCACACTTAAATACCCAACAATTGTAACAAAAAAAAATTCCCAACAATTAAGTTGTTCGCCAATTACTCCACTCACATGGAATCTTGCTTGTTGTGACCTCTCCAACTGATTGATATATAGTATTCACTAGCATGTGATGAGGATGATGTATGGAAGTAATTTAAGCCTCTCCAACTTTAAGTATCCATTTGTAGTATTCTATTGGCTTGCTTTGGTAAGGGTATATTTCCAATCACAAAAGAGCTCCATTCCGGACTCTTCCATAGAAATGTTGTGACAACTATTCAAAGTCATGCCACTCATATATGTTTGCAACAAAATTTGTAATGTACTTTTTTAGATTTTCCAAGTTACATTATGAACTTTTAAATAACTTCTTAACACATAAAATTTATATGTTATGTTTTCTTTTGAATTTTCACCAATTATTGCATTTTAACTAGTGACCCACTGGAATTATCATTGACTCGATAGACATAGAGACACACAATTTAATTAGTGATTCATTCAATCACAATTAGCTTACTACTATTTGGTTGTTCGATCATTGCTTTTTTGCCCCCATTAACTCAGGACTCTGAATCCCCTATTAGACAAACGCCTTCACTGCCACATACATTGAGTATGAGTATGCCACATGTACTTGAATTTTTACGTTAGTACTATCACATGTAGGCATGGCAACAAAAAAAGTACCCCAACCACTTTTTTTATGGATTTTCCCCGCTTTGACTGCATCTAAGTTTAGGTTTGTGTTATCCCCAAAATCAAAATACGAGGAACGAGCGGGTAATGGGGATATACGTACCCACCTGTAGACTGTACAGTTATAAACACAGAATCAATCAAACATCAACATTTTTTTCAAAGTCTTTACTTTGTATCTTTTACTCGCATTTTTCTTTAAGTTTTACGCATGTAGGTAGTCCAATTACACGTCATTCTCACCTAACCTAACACTCTTTATAGAAGTTAGAGAATTTATAGCTGAGGAACAGAGTTTCTTCTCCAGTGCAATCGTTTGAAGCAAAAGGTATCAAAGGATTCAAGCTCCTAGGAAATCCCTCAGCTAACATTGAGAGTTTGACGACAAGAGTCTCTTATATTGTGATCCAGAGATAGTATAATCTGGCTTACACTCTAAAACTGAGCTTCCTTTATCTCCATAGTTTTTCACTTTTGATTACCATGGCAAATTATTCCTCTTCGCTTTAGGCATCCAAAATAACATGAAAACCAAATATGACAATGTTGAAATATTATTGCAAACAATTGCCAAATATTTATACACGAGGTCTACATAAGGGGGAAGGTGATCGATATTCCCTTTTGGTTGGGTTAGCAAAAAACGTATACATGTTAGGATATAATTCTACCCATCCATTGGTGTAGGAATTCTTTTCGACAGAGACCTTTGATGATGTTTATTTCCAAAATCTATAGGTTTTATATTATTGGACCCAAACAAAATATATATATATATATATATATATATATATATATATATATATTATTTAAGGGCATATCCAGAACTCTATGAAGGGGGCAAAAAATAGACTTGCTTATTTTATTTTTTATCCTTTATTTTGTGGCATATCCAGAACTTTATACACGAGGTCTACAAAAGGGGGAAAGTGATATTCCCTTTTATCCAAAATATAATTTTTTGCATTTTCGTTTTAGAGGCCATCATTTTTCTTAACGCTTTCATTCTAGGGATTTAAAAAAAAAAAAAAAAAGTGGGTACAGGCCAAGTAAAGTGTACTAGTCTTATTAGAATTTAGAGTAAAAACCCAAATTAATTAGTCTTTTACAAAAAAATGTGGCCACCGAATTCGAAACCATGAGCTAGTTGCTAAACGAACAATGAGAGACAAATTGAGCTTGTCTTTGACTAACAATTATGTTTATTGTTGTGCATAAACGAACAATTTTATTTATCATTTGTTGATATGAGACTTTTTTTTTTGTTTCAATCTCATACTTGAAGATTATACCATTGACTTACTCGTCAATTTGCTCCACTTACATGGATTCTTGCTTGTTGTGACCTCTACAACTTATTGATGGCATCACTTTAAACATGTGATGAGGGTGATGTATTGAAGTAATATGAGCCTTAAGAAGATTTTCTACCACTTTAAGTATCCATTTCTTGCATGTTATTGGCTTGCTTTGGTAAGGGTATATTTCCAATCACAAAAGAGCTCCATTCCGGATTCTCCCATAGAAACGTTATTCAAAGTCATGCCACTCATATATGTCTACAAAAAAAGCATGATGCCAAATTATTGACCATGAAACAAAATTCTGACATAATCCTCTTTCTCCATCGTGTGTTTCTCATGTACTATAGAGCGTCACTATTGATGATTCTACATATATATGCACGACGGCTTTTGCATCCTCACAAGTACTTGTTGTGTCAAGTAGGAGAGAAAGTGACCAAAACAAAAAGATAATAACATTTATTGTTTTTATATTATACTGTATGTGCACCGTTAGGACTTAAGTAGAGGCCAACCTAAAAGACTGGTCCTTAAGGTGGGAGAGTCTTGTATTTTAAGTACCACATTGAGTCTTCATATCTACTCAATTTGGGACACCTAGCAGTCACTCTCTCAACAACTTGAAACAACAAAACTACAAAGTAGTGTTGGGGAGAAACAACATAGAGAAATGAAATGAGCATAATTGAAACATAATTTAATGTGCAAACTCCAAAACCAACAATGTGAAAATTGTTACAGAACATAGACTTCTGTCAAAACCCCAATGACCGTAGTACACACACTCTTCAAAGAAAATATTTAACTACACCTCATAACACTCTAGGACAAGAGTATAAGAAAAAGAAAATGGAAAATACAAACTTAAACTATTTTTGATTAGTGCATCTTGTAAATGAGAACTTGAGCCCATATATATAACATTGACTTCCTTCTTCCTTCACAAAATTATGTAATGTGGGACTTCTTCAAAAATATCGATCAACTCCGACATATAGAAAGTGTAACACTAATACCACTCCAATGGCCTTCTCATTAAGGCAACGAGTGCTTAATTGTGATACATATATATATTCTTTAATACATAGATAATACGTAGATAATAATTTTAAATAAATTCTTTAATTACATATATATATAGGGGACGACTTAGGTGACAATATTTGGTTATTGTAAGAAATGAGAACATTAAATAATAACAGGTACATTATTCAATGATGTAATCCAAATCATTAATTTTAATCGAACAGTTATTATTCCATGTTCCATATATATATATATATATATATATATATATATATATATATATATATATATATATATTTGTGTGTGTGCGCGCGCGCGTTATAGTCAAATTTCGAGTTCGAAATTGACTAGGTTGACAAGTCAACAGAATATTTCGCATACAACAGTGTTTCGAGGTACTTTGGACAAGGTTCAAGAATACTTGACACAAGAAAATTATCGAAGTGAAGGTTTAAGGCGCGCAAAAGTTAGAAGAAGTTATGAGGTGGTTTCCAGAAGTTACTGAAGCATTTGGACAAGTGGAAGGCATTTACCAAGGCAAGACTGAGATGGCAACATGTCAATGTTAATCATTGACGAAGCATTAGCTAGTTAGTTATTTAGTAGTTTCGATTGGACATGTGTTCATCATGCAAGTTAGTAGTTACTATATGTGAATTCTAAAAATAGGAGATTGTAAGTAGTTCTAGGGGACAAATTCATAGCATTCAGTAACCTACACATGCCTAGAACATCTGATTACACTGGATCTTTGGCAATTATGATGAAAATTTTATGTTCTTGCCATTTTATTTGTATTTGGAGTTCAATTTTCCATTTTTTTTTGACAATCTGAGAGTTCCACTATTGTTTGTTACTTTCGTTTACCTTCTCTTTATTTTATGCTTAAAACTCACGAAGTTTACTCCTTTTGGGTTTAATTCATGTATTTCTTTTAAGTCTCTTTTCCTACTATATCTTCAAAATTTATTCATTTTATCAATCTTTAGCTATTTGATGGTTCAATTGGTGATGTGAATGAGTTCCTTTCTGAAAAACTTACTTTTACACTTTAAAATCATCTTAATCAGTCTTACACTTAAAACTTGTCAATTTGACGACCCAAAGGATTTAATTCAAGTCCTCTTTACTCAAGCATTTCGAATTCATTTGTTTACAACAGATTCACATGATCGATCGGACCCAGTTAGAGATAGTTTGTGCCAAGATGTATTTTGCATGCTTCTTCGAAGCAGTAAAATATGGCTCATAAGAATCGTAACAGACCATCAAGAATTTCTCCAAATAAAAATAGAAATAACAACAACTAAGAACAAGAAGAGTTCAATAGGAATGTTGCTATTATCACATCGAAAACGTAGTGGAAAGGGTTCAAAATAGACATGATTTCAATGCAAGATATGTAAATATACCCTATTTTGTGATGCCTTTCCAAATGCAGTTTTGGAAACAAAATTACACAGAGGAATTAAAAATCCCAAGTTTTCAAAATTTGCTGGTGAGGCAGGTGAATCAACAATGGGACATGTGACAACCTACCAAATTCAATGTGAGGATCTTGCAAATGAGGCCATAGCCTGCTATGTGGCAAGAAAATCAGAGGGTACCTTAGAGAGCATATATATGTTTGAAACCTGGAGTTGGACCAAAGTTTAAGAAACCAAAGAGGTTATTTCATGATACACACTTTCCTAGTGGCCCTCGAAGCTTGAACATCTTTAGTAAGACTTTCGTATAAATGAGGCAAAATGAGGGAACTAGGTACTTATGAATTTGAACAGTCTTGAAACAGAAAACGAAGAAGGTTAACTAACACAGAAGGAAAGCTACATGTTCAAAGTTACTAACTTCCCCTTTGCCTTAGTTTGACAAAGTGAACTGTTTAATTGAAACTTCGTCAAAATTAGGCGGACATCTCTTACAGCCAAATTTCGAGTTTGAAATTGACTAGGTTGACAGGTAAGCAGAATAAGATTTCAAGGATGGTAGTGTTTCGAGGTACTTCAAACATGGTATGAAGATACTTGAGACAGGCTAAAATTTTTGAAATTAAGGTGCATGGCGCACATAAGTTAGAGGAAGTTATGAGGTGGTTTCCGGAAGTTATTAAAGCATTAAGACAAGTGGAATGCATCTTTTAAGACAAGGCTGATGTGGCAACGACTCATTGTTAATCATTGACGAAGCATTAGTTAGTTAGTTAATAGTTTCGATTAGACTTGTGTCCATTATGCAAGTTGGTTGTTTCTATTTGTAAAGTCTATAAATAGGAGATTTGAAGTAGATGTAGGGGCAGACTTTCATAATATTCAGTAACCTACACATGCCTAACACATCGGATTATACAGGATCCTTGGTGAAAAGTGTACATTCTTGCCGTTTAATTTATATGTATTTCAAATTTAATGTTCAAGTTTCTTTTGACAATCTGAGTGTTTCACTCTTGTCTTTTGTTTTTTTTACTTGTTATTTCTCTCTATTTTCACGAAGTTTAGTCATTTTTGGTTTGATTCTCGTGTTTCTTTTAAGTCTCTTTTCCTACTTTATCTTCGAACTTGGTCATTTTATCAATATTCTTGAGTCTATTTGATGGTTCAATTGATGATGTGAACGAGTTCCTTTCAGGAAACCTTATTTTTACACTTTGAAATCATCTTAATCAATTTTGCACTTTAAACTTGTCAAATTTAACGACTCAAAAGATTTAATTTGAGTCATCTTTATTCAAGCATTTTGAATTTATTTGGTCAAACAACGTATTATATCAACTAGTATGGTGGACCCGTGCGATGCACGGGTAGACGTACATGCATGTGTTCGGTTTTCAAAGACACGGTTGATGAAGTATGTAGGTTAATATAACGATATATTGCCTTGTTTTGATGGAAAATATGACGATATGTTGCCTTGTTTTGATGGAAAATATACATGGTCGCTTCTGAAAAATTCTGTGAAAGGTAAGGTTAGTGTCGTAAATTTAATAAAGTAAACGGGTCGCTTTTGAAAAATTGTTTGAAGGGTAAGGGTAGTGTCGTAATTCTACTTGATATTAATTGAGTCTAAGATAAATAGGGGCTTTCCGGGTTTTTCAGAAAGGAGTGGGGGTATTCGCGTACATTGCCTTTTACTTAAACTCCACTTTCCATTTAAACCCTAAACGTACGATCTTCAACTTTTACTTTCCCAAAAATACAATTTCAGCGTGAACAAACAGTCACCGTTTCCACCCATGGAATTCCTTCCACTCTTCACGAATCTTCGGTAACCACAGCAACATCCCCGTCTCTTCGTTCGTAGATGGCTTCAGCGCATGGATCTTCGACAAATCGCGAAAAGATGTTGCGGAGAAGGTCCTCTGATGGAACTGTTCCAGAATGCGACGTTGAGGTAATGATTCTTCAATTCAAACATTAACAGGTCTAATTTTGGGTATAAGCTTATTTTGATGCAAGATGATTCAATTCTGATTTGTACCAAAAATATTGTTGCTGTTCGTGATTCCAATCTTGTTGAAGAAGAACCTGAATATCAGAAGATTTGTTGCGCTTTGTCAGCAATGGAGTAGTGCATCAAATATCATCGGCCCAATTCAACTCTTTTATTCGGACTAAAGAAAGACATGCGTCACTGCTCTTGTATACATACTGAAACGCATGTATAAATATGTATGATGCAGCTATGCTGGGCTTGGGCATCTCTGGAACGTCTTGTTGGGTATGAAAAAGCCCATTCTTGTTGGAAATGAATAATTAGCCATTATATCCAGATTTAATTAGGTAATTGTTTTACATCTTTTATGTATAATTTTAATTGGATGATTATGTGGCGAAGAACATGAAAAATGATTATGTAGTGGGTTACTATCATGATCCCCTTGCTGATAAGCTATGGGTAAATTAAGTTGTCTCCTTTTGAGAAATTTGTAATTTGCTACTAATTGTGCCTGTGATTGGTTTCATGTTCTTTTTCCAATCCATGATGCAGGTACTTATATATTGTGTTGCAGTAGCAATGGTTCATAAATATCTACTCCATAGTAAGTATTGGTTTACATTAGTAGCTGGTAGCTTTGGGTGTGATTTTTTATGGATTTTTTAAGCTAGTAATAGGAGTTTAACTAACCTGACTTTAGCCCAATCTGACACCATGTTTTGAACCACATGGTCCACTTCTTGGATGGTAGTGACTTCCAAATTTGTTTTGTTGATTTAGTAAAAGAAGTCTTGTATTTTTAACTTTGTTGATTTGATTTGTATTTATTTATATCATGATTGTGAATGATATGTATACTGAAACTATAGTTGGCTGGGGCATCCCTGGAGCGTTTTGAACCACATGGTCCACTTCTTGGATGGTAGTGACTTCCAATTGTACGTGTTTGCTTATTAAATCAAACTTTAAGGTCATACAGATCTGATAGATTTCGTAAAACAGAATGGACCCTACCTCAGCATCTGCGAGTACCATCTCCAGTGATGATGGTCTCGGACCTCCAAACGGCATCCATACGAACCATCTACGCAGCAACTTGACAACAACTGGAGTTGTTCCAGAGTTTGAATCAATGAGAGCCAGAGGTTGAGTTCTCCTTGTGGTGATAGCCAGGGTCATTGATGAGGAAGCCATTGGTATTGCAGAGACGGCTAGGGCTAAAGTGTAAGTGTGTTTTTGCTAAATTAGGTGTTGTTGTTTCTTATATAGAATAGTAGTTGACCTAGTGATATTTTTGACTTATAAAAGTGTCTGGCTCTCTGATTTTTTTCGTTTTACCTGTGTAATGGTAATCCCAATTTCCAATTTCGAAAATTCTCCTCAAAATTGATTGATTTCCCTAATTTTTGTCACAGCATTAACTTATCTTTGACCATTATGGGAAATTCAATCCACAATTGGTTTCATGAATTTAGTGTGTACAGGAACAAAACAGCTCAACATAGGCATGTTATTCAACCGTAGAAACTTTTACATCCCGCCAAATTAGTAGTAACCTATTCTGTGTTTTTTTTATTTTCGGAATTTTAAATTTTATACATAATCGCATGCCATTAATTGGCATCACTTAATTTTTCTCTCAATAATAGGGATTTACCTTATACAACCTGACAGTGTTTTATGGGGGCATTTATTCGTTGGAATTTCATGTTTGTTTGTCCAATTTTTTGTATATACTTTTGAACACTCTAATCTTTAGAACAGATGCAAGTTTAAGGATTTTGCATCCTTGATTTTGTTAAAGTTACCTCCTATTTTTTAATCTCCAATGGTGGTCTACTTTTTTATTTTGATTTGACATAGGTCGAAGTGTAAGATGCAGATCACAATACAAATGGTTCACTTGGTCTTCAGTTTAATTCATCATAGAGACGGCAAGGGAAAAGTGTAAGTGTGTTTTTGCTAAATGAGGTGTTGTTGTTTTTTACATAGAATATTAATCCCCCTATTGATATTTTTGACTTATAAATGTGTGCAACTTTCTGATTTTTTTCGTTTTACCTATGTAATGGTAATCCCAAATTCCAATTTCGAAACTTCTCCTGTTTATTAATTGATTTCCCTTATTTTTGCCAAAGGATTAAAAGTAATTTTACATCCTTATGAGATGTTGGTACTTGGTATTAGAATGTACAGATGATTACGTAATTATACGTTAAGGGGGATCCGAAATGTATTTCGACATTGACAATGTTTCCTTTCATGAATAACTGTAGTTATATAGAATGATGGCATAGGAATAGTTTTTTAAAAAATGTTTACTGAGTTTCTCTGAAGGAACACCTTATTGATCGAATCGAACATTTACTGAATTAAAAAATTATGGATTAAAATGTTAAAATTCCTGAATTTGCATTTAGTGGTGGAATATGTATTATATCATGCTTAAACAAATCCTTTGCCATTGTGCATTGTAAACAACAATTCAATTAAAAAATGTAGTAGTTGGATTCATTATGAGGAACCTTTGTCACTCAAAGCAATGCGTAAGGGTTTTGGAAACAGACATGAGCACATCATTGACCCTCTAAATGTCTTGATGTTCTCATCAAGATGCGAATTGTGTTCAGAAACTGTGACACTAAATCCCCTAGATATTAAAAGGTGCGTGTATGCGCCTACGTGAAGCACCAGTTAGGCCTGTAGTACATGGAACATGTGCCCCCAGTTGAGTGCTGCTGTCAAAATATCCGGTGGCCAATGGGACAGTAGCGAAAATTGTTTCGCAGTACTTCTGGTAATCCTGTAACATGAGTGTGAACACCCAATTTTAACCGGTATTTTTTCACTTTTTTTAGGAAAAAAATCACAAAAAAATGTTTTTGCGTTTATTCGTCGTTTTGCGCTAATTTACTAATCTTGCGTTATTATTACTTTTTTTTAGTGGTTAGAAAGTATTTAGAAAAATGTGCTAATTCAAAAAAATATATATAAAAAAAAAGGGGGGGGTAGATTTTAATTAATTGTCTAATTTTGTTATATCTTTTTAATATAAAAAACGAAAATAATAATAATGAAAAGGGAGGTGCAAGAAATAATAAGTCCTAATGTCCATTTATAATTGGCCCAAAAATGCCAAAGTTACAAAAAATAGACTTCAAAGGGGCCAAATAAATGAAAATTACAATAAAACAAAGACAAGAAAAAAAAGCCCAGAACAGCAGGACCCGACTCATCATGGCTTGCAACTGCTGCCATTTACCCTAATTCTTGCTCAGCAAGTTTGTTCACAGCTGGTTCTCCCTGAAAATGGAAAGAAAATGTTGCAACATCAATGCCTTGATTCTTTTTTTTAGTATAAAAAGAGAGCAAACCAACAGAAATGGGGGAGACAGAATTGATACAGAAATTACAAAAAAAAAATTAGAAATAAGGTTTCACGCTGAAACCCTGTTTCCAAAGTTTTGTTCAAAAAAGGGGAGTTCTGAAACAGAGAGGCAGTAGCAGTAGCAGTAGCAGCGAGGAAGCAGTGGCCACAATAAGCAAAGGGAATCTATTCTGAAGCTGGAGTAAAGGTTGGTCTTAGTTGTTTTTTTTACTTTGTTCTAAAAATATGTGTATGTTTAAATTATGACTTTTTTGAAATAAGGTTGATCAAACAGGATATAGCTCAGTTTTTTTCGTTTTTTTTTTTGTGTTTTTTTATGCAATTAGTCCTAAAAACTAAAAAAAAAAAAAATGTGAATAACATTAGGATTAGTGTTCTGTTTTGTTGTTTTTTAGATAAAAATAGAATCAGGGATTTGTATCTGAAACTGATTAGAAATGCCATTAGGTTTGTGTAAAAAAAAAAAATTGATTAGGTTCAGACTTAAAAATTAGGGTTTAGATAAATAAAATAAAAAAAAATCAATTAGAATTAGGAGGGGAAGATCATTGACGGACTAAGTGATCTTTTGGGCTAGCCTTTGCGGGTCCTTTACACAAAAAGTCTGTCTTTGATTAGTTAATATTTTTTTTGAGTCGGCGTTCCGGTTCTCAAAGCGGTTTTTGCGCAAGGCGGTTCTGGGCTCAAAATGGACCAGATAGGAGTCTGGTTCACAGTTGACCTTGTTAGGCTGCTCGGTCTGGTTCGGCATTCTTCATGTTCATCAACTTAAGGTTAGTTTTGTATTTATTTAATTATTCATTTATGTATATATTTATTTATTTGTTATTTATTTTATTATTTATTTATTTATTTATGTATATATTTATTTATTCCTTTTTTATGTGTGTATTTATTTATTTGTTTATTGTTTATTTATTTATTTATTTATTTATTTATTTATTTATTTATTTATTTATTTATTATCATTCCTTTTTTTTTACTTAATCTTTTATTTACTAATTTCTAAAAATATGGTATTTTCTTATCTTCTCCTTTTTTTTATTGATTCTTAAAAAATAATAAAAGTGGCTTTGGTCGAGGTGTACACCTTATCAAACCTGCAACCTAGTTAGGACGCCTGAGTTGTACAACTTGGTGATCCTAACCCCTTTCTCCAAAAAAACTAAAATCGATCAACAAACAAACATTTTCTCAAGAAGAACTACGTAGCCTTTGATTCTCCGCACGCGGAGATACGTAGGAGCGGGATTTTCCCGTCAAGCACAAAAATTAATCTTTTCCTAAAATAATCAATCCTTTTTTTTTTCTAACCCTTATTTTCATAAAAAATAATGAAAATGATTTTTGATAGAGGTGTACACCTTGTCAAATTTCGGTTTAAGAGACTTTAGCTGTACAGCTTTGATCTTAAACCCCTTCAGAAATAAAATCAACCAACCAACAACATTTTCAGGAAGAACTACGTGACTTTTGAGTTCCTCATTGCACCAGAGGATACGTAGGAGCGGGACTTCCCCGTCAAGTCAAAATTGAATTTTTCTAAATTAGTCTGTATTATCTTCTACTATTAAGTATTACTTTTGGGGTAAACAAATGATTAAATAATTTATAATTGCACAATCAAATTTAGGGTAACCGTCTTAAGACGGATGTACTAGGGGTGTAGTGGAATTTAGTTTTCGCCCTTCCCTTTGCATAATCGACTCCCGAATCCAACCTAGTTTTCGTAGACCAATGATCTAAAGGCAGGTTTTCTCAATTTTTCCTTATTAAATAAATTGGGTGGCGACTCCTTAAATAATCAATTTTGAGCCGTCCACGTCGGGACCCCGGTCACGACAGATGGCGACTCCACTGGGGACCCGGTGGCCATCAAGTTGAATTTTGAATGCACTAACAACATCGCCGAGTATGAGGCATGTGCAAACGGGCTACAGGTTGCAGTCGACCTTGGCGTAAAAAGATTAGACGTGTTCGGAGATTCTGCACTCATCATTTATCAGGTGAAAGGAGAATGGCAAACCAAGGACTCAAAGTTAGTGCCTTATCAAAAGCACTTAACTGAATTGGTGGAACAATTTGAAGAGGTAACATTCACTCATTTGGCACGAGATAAGAACCAATTCGCTGATGCTTTAGCTACCTTGGAGGCCATGTTTAAATTGAATGTCAATGCCGAGGTCCAACCCATCTGTATAGGAGTCAAAGGTGAACCGGCTTATTGTGCCAATGTGGAGGAAGAAGAGCCTGATAGTGAACCATGGTTCTGTGATATAAAGCGGTACATTCAACAGGGAGAATACCCATCAGGGGCAAGCGAGGTGAACAAGAAAACAATCAGAAGGCTGGCGATGAATTTCTTTTTGAGTGGTGAAATACTGTACAAGCGGAGCCAAGACGGTACTTTGTTGAGATGCGTAGATGCTCAGGAGGCTCGGAAAATCATGATTGAGGTACATGAAGGGATCTGTGGAACACACGCAAACGGGCATATGATGGCCCGCAAAATCATGAGAAGTGGTTTTTATTGGACCACCATGGAAACAGATTGCATAGTGCATGTAAGAAAATGCCTCAAGTGTCAGTTGTACGCTGACAGGATCAATGCACCTCCATTTCCTCTGCACAACCTTACAAGTCCTTGGCCGTTTTCCATGTGGGGAATTGATGTGATTGGACCAATTAACCCAAAAGCATCCAACGGGCATCGGTTCATATTAGTGGCTATCGACTATTTCACCAAGTGGATAGAAGCATCCTCATATGCTAGTATCTCCCAAAAGGTATTCGCCAGATTCATGAAAAGAGACATCATCTGCCGATATGGGATCCCAGAGAGGATAATCACGGACAATGCTCCTAATCTAAACGGCACTGAGATACAAAGACTATGCGAAAACTTCAAGATCAAACACCACAATTCCACTCCATATAGACCTCAAATGAATGGTGCAGTAGAAGCGGCGAATAAGAACGTCAAGAAAATCATCGCTAAAATGGTGGTTAATTACAAAGATTGGCACGAAATGTTACCTTATGCTCTACATGCTTACCGCACTAACATACGGTCTAGCATTGGGGCAACGCCATTTTCTTTGGTGTATGGAATGGAAGCTGTGTCCCCTATTGAAGTCGAAATACCATCCTTGAGAGTTCTAATGGAGGCAGACCTAGAAGAATCCGAATGGGTAAAGGCCCGATTTGAACAGTTGAATATGATTGAAGAAAAGAGGTTGGCAGCTATCTGTCACGGGCAGTTATACCAAAGTCGGATGGCCAGAGCCTTCAACAAGAAAGTTCGCCCAAGAGAGTTTCAACCTGGAGACCTGGTTCTGAAGAGATTACTGCCACACCAAGAAGACGCTCGTGGTAAGTGGGCCCCCAACTATGATGGCCCTTATGTGGTCAAGCACGCATTTCCGGGTGGAGCCCTAGTCCTACTTGACATGGAAGGACACGAACTTCCAAAGCCAATAAACTCAGATGCTGTCAAGAAGTTTTATGCCTAGAAAAAAAAAGGGAGAGAAAGAAAAGGAAAATAGAAAAATCCCGGTAGATCGAAAACCCAAAAGGGCGGTCTAGGCAAAAATTAGGGATAATAAAAGAAAGTCCCCCTAGATTGAAAACCCGAAAGGGCAGTCTAGGTAAACATTAGGGATAAGAAGGGCCCGATAGATTGAAAACCCGAAAGGGCGGTCTAGGCAAAAGTTAGGGTCAACAAAAGCCTGCTAGATTGAAAACCCAAAAGGGCGGTCTAGGCAAAAATTAAGGCAAGAAAGAAAAAAAGAAAGGCATGATATGGCAGAAGGACTCCCGAGGGTTTAGAATCAGATCCCACTCTCCTAGTCACATCGAGGGTTTCCAAGAGGGTTGACCGATAGGGGATTGGCACAATCACAAATGGGGCAAAATTCATGTGAAGTTTTCTGCTTGTAACTTCTTTCCTTTTTGTACTCATTCTTTCTAGTCAATACCAAATAAATCTTGTTATCACTTTGTTCATGCATTTACCATTATCCATGCATCCATGACCTATTCATCTAGCGTGCTTTCTTTGTTCTCGCATTCATGATTGTTTCGTTTATTCTATGTCCCAAGTAAAATGGCTAAAGTCTGGCAAACTTCAAGACGAGCGTGTCAGTAACACTTTGACAAAAAAAAAAAGGAGAGAAAACAAAAATGAAAAGAGCTCAGTTGACAGGGGAAAGTAGACCCACACCTCTCCCAACAAAATTGCAAAAAGAGCGTGGATATTTGAAGTTCTCGAGGTTATCCCTAACAGCTTGGCATAAGATTTCAAAGGGAGTGCAGTCAATCAAGTGAATAGAGAGATCGATGTTATGAAAAACCAACTATAGTTTGCAAGAGATAGGCGAAGGCGAATAGACAAAAGTTTGATTGGTCAAAGATCTTTAGTTTGCAGCAATGGTTCTAGTTCTAAAACAAAGGCGTTCACAAGTAAACACGCATTACATTGTCTTTTAAATTTCGTGCTATCGATTCAGCTCTGGCACTGTTTTAATTTCATGCTATCGATTCAGCTCTGGCATTGTCTTTTAAATTTCATGCTATCGATTCAGCTCTGGCATTGTCTTTTATATTTCGTGCTATCGATTCAGCTCTGGCACTGTTTATTTTAGTGCTATCGATTCAGCTCTGGCATTGTTTTTTTTTTAATTTAATTTCGTGCTACCGATTCAGCTCTGGCACTGTTTTTGTCTATTTTACTTTCGTGCCATCGATTCAGCTCTGGCACTACTTTATTTTCATGCTATCGATTCAGCTCTGGCATTGTCTTTTTTATTTTCGTGCTATCAATTCAGCTCTGGCACTACTTTATTTTCATGCTATCGATTCAGCTCAGGCATTGTCTTTTAAATTTCGTGCTATCGATTCAGCTCTGGCACTGTTTTAATTTAATGCTATCGATTCAGCTCTGGCATTGTTTTTTTTTAATTTCGTGCTATCGATTCAGCTCTGGCACTGTTTTTGTTTATTTTACTTTCGTGCTATCGATTCAGCTCTGGCACTACTTTATTTTCATGCTATCGATTCAGCTCTGGCATTGTCTTTTTTATTTTCGTGCTATCGATTCAGCTCTGGCACTACGTTATTTTCATGCTATCGATTCAGCTCTGGCATTGTCTTTTAAATTTCGTGCTATCGATTCAGCTCTGGCACTGTTTTAATTTCATGCTATCGATTCAGCTCTGGCATTGTCTTTTAAATTTCGTGCTATCGATTCAGCTCTGGCACTGTTTTATGTTCATGCTATCGATTCAGCTCTGGCATTGTCTATTTTATTTTCGTGCTATCGATTCAGCTCTGGCACTGTTTTATTTTTATGCTATCGATTCAGCTCTGGCATTGTCTACTTTATTTTCTTGCTATCGATTCAGCTCTGGCATTGTCTATTTTATTTTCATGCTATCGCTTCAGCTCTGGCATTGTTTTTTTTATTTTCGTGCTATCGATTCAGCTCTGGCACTGTTTTATTTTCATGCTATCGACTCAGCTCTAGCACTGTTTTTGTCTTTTGATTTTGTACTACCTAATTGTGCATATTTCACCGATTAAAATTGAGGTTCATATCTGTACTTCTTCCTTACTTTGATAATACAACAAAACATAGTTTTATGTATTATCTGGTAAGAAAGTAAGTACAGAGGGGCATCTGTGAACACCCAATTTTAACCGGTATTTTTTCACTTTTTTTAGGAAAAAAATCACAAAAAAATGTTTTTGCGTTTATTCGTCGTTTTGCGCTAATTTACTAATCTTGCGTTATTATTACTTTTTTTTAGTGGTTAGAAAGTATTTAGAAAAATGTGCTAATTCAAAAAAATATATATAAAAAAAAAAAGGGGGGGTAGATTTTAATTAATTGTCTAATTTTGTTATATCTTTTTAATATAAAAAACGAAAATAATAATAATGAAAAGGGAGGTGCAAGAAATAATAAGTCCTAATGTCCATTTATAATTGGCCCAAAAATGCCAAAGTTACAAAAAATAGACTTCAAAGGGGCCAAATAAATGAAAATTACAATAAAACAAAGACAAGAAAAAAAAGCCCAGAACAGCAGGACCCGACTCATCATGGCTTGCAACTGCTGCCATTTACCCTAATTCTTGCTCAGCAAGTTTGTTCACAGCTGGTTCTCCCTGAAAATGGAAAGAAAATGTTGCAACATCAATGCCTTGATTCTTTTTTTTAGTATAAAAAGAGAGCAAACCAACAGAAATGGGGGAGACAGAATTGATACAGAAATTACAAAAAAAAAATTAGAAATAAGGTTTCACGCTGAAACCCTGTTTCCAAAGTTTTGTTCAAAAAAGGGGAGTTCTGAAACAGAGAGGCAGTAGCAGTAGCAGTAGCAGCGAGGAAGCAGTGGCCACAATAAGCAAAGGGAATCTATTCTGAAGCTGGAGTAAAGGTTGGTCTTAGTTGTTTTTTTTACTTTGTTCTAAAAATATGTGTATGTTTAAATTATGACTTTTTTGAAATAAGGTTGATCAAACAGGATATAGCTCAGTTTTTTTCGTTTTTTTTTTTGTGTTTTTTTATGCAATTAGTCCTAAAAACTAAAAAAAAAAAAAATGTGAATAACATTAGGATTAGTGTTCTGTTTTGTTGTTTTTTAGATAAAAATAGAATCAGGGATTTGTATCTGAAACTGATTAGAAATGCCATTAGGTTTGTGTAAAAAAAAAAAATTGATTAGGTTCAGACTTAAAAATTAGGGTTTAGATAAATAAAATAAAAAAAAATCAATTAGAATTAGGAGGGGAAGATCATTGACGGACTAAGTGATCTTTTGGGCTAGCCTTTGCGGGTCCTTTACACAAAAAGTCTGTCTTTGATTAGTTAATATTTTTTTTGAGTCGGCGTTCCGGTTCTCAAAGCGGTTTTTGCGCAAGGCGGTTCTGGGCTCAAAATGGACCAGATAGGAGTCTGGTTCACAGTTGACCTTGTTAGGCTGCTCGGTCTGGTTCGGCATTCTTCATGTTCATCAACTTAAGGTTAGTTTTGTATTTATTTAATTATTCATTTATGTATATATTTATTTATTTGTTATTTATTTTATTATTTATTTATTTATTTATGTATATATTTATTTATTCCTTTTTTATGTGTGTATTTATTTATTTGTTTATTGTTTATTTATTTATTTATTTATTTATTTATTTATTTATTATCATTCCATTTTTTTTACTTAATCTTTTATTTACTAATTTCTAAAAATATGGTATTTTCTTATCTTCTCCTTTTTTTTATTGATTCTTAAAAAATAATAAAAGTGGCTTTGGTCGAGGTGTACACCTTATCAAACCTGCAACCTAGTTAGGACGCCTGAGTTGTACAACTTGGTGATCCTAACCCCTTTCTCCAAAAAAACTAAAATCGATCAACAAACAAACAATTTCTCAAGAAGAACTACGTAGCCTTTGATTCTCCGCACGCGGAGATACGTAGGAGCGGGATTTTCCCGTCAAGCACAAAAATTAATCTTTTCCTAAAATAATCAATCCTTTTTTTTTTCTAACCCTTATTTTCATAAAAAATAATGAAAATGATTTTTGATAGAGGTGTACACCTTGTCAAATTTCGGTTTAAGAGACTTTAGCTGTACAGCTTTGATCTTAAACCCCTTCAGAAATAAAATCAACCAACCAACAACATTTTCAGGAAGAACTACGTGACTTTTGAGTTCCTCATTGCACCAGAGGATACGTAGGAGCGGGACTTCCCCGTCAAGTCAAAATTGAATTTTTCTAAATTAGTCTGTATTATCTTCTACTATTAAGTATTACTTTTGGGGTAAACAAATGATTAAATAATTTATAATTGCACAATCAAATTTAGGGTAACCGTCTTAAGACGGATGTACTAGGGGTGTAGTGGAATTTAGTTTTCGCCCTTCCCTTTGCATAATCGACTCCCGAATCCAACCTAGTTTTCGTAGACCAATGATCTAAAGGCAGGTTTTCTCAATTTTTCCTTATTAAATAAATTGGGTGGCGACTCCTTAAATAATCAATTTTGAGCCGTCCACGTCGGGACCCCGGTCACGACAATGAGCACCATAAACAATCATCCACTATATGGTTATAGTTATAATGTATCCAGGTATGTGGTAATCTTGATGGAATTATTACCTCTTCACATAGCCTCTGGTGCACGAATTCGTCGACCACCGCCTTTACCATGCAGATTTCTGTGACAACATATCCAAGTCTGTCGTTCACCACGACTTTCTTAGACCAGTCAAGCTTGAAAAGACATGTAATGAACCAAGTATCTCCAAGGGCGAGAGGGTTTGAAATCTGGACTCGAATTGTATTCCATATTAGTAAATACAGGGTTTGTAGTGCCCCCTATAGAGTTTAGTTACGAAAAAGTTTCTGAAGATGGCATTTATATTTCAACATTCCTAATTTTATACAGATTTGTATCACTTGTAATAATCATTAAAGGCTAACCTACCGGTTGATGGTTGTCGTAGCTACGAAGGTGTTGTTCATAAAAATGGTATGCAGCCTGTTGACGAAGTCCAAAGATGGTGGTGCCAGTGTGATCTGAAGCAATGAGATCAATGCCTTCTCTGTTACAAAAAAGAGGGGACATGACTACGAAGTTAAAAAAAAGGTACACAGATTTCATTGCAATTAGTTAAATGTTTTACTGTAAAAAATTGGAGATGATATGGCTGAAGGAGGGGTACGTTGTTGTTGATACGATGCCGACGATATGAGCGAGCACTACATAGGGTACTTCCTGCAAAGGGGTTATAGGTTAGACAAACAATAGGTGACAGTGAAAAATCGTATTAGAGTCATTTGAAAATACCAGTGCATCTTCAGCCGTTTTCAACGTATCGATGTTGACATAATCGTATCTATCAATAAAGTCGCAGAAGTATGCCCTGTGAAGGTCCATGAAGTGTGATGTTATATGAACAAAATAAAAATGACTTGCCTTTATAAATCTGATTGTTTGTGAAGCATAAAATCGGTGAATGGCCTAACTATTGTTTTTCTTTCTGTAGGTTTCCATATTGCAAACCTTTCCAGAAAGCAGAGAAGATATTCTGGCAGAAGTTTTTTTTTAATATTCGAAATTGCACCATGGTTGCAAGCCATTTATTCTCGTGGTTTTCTCTTTCTCCATATCAGGATTCATTAATACTCTGTTGCTGTCATTTCCCCATTCATTAAAAATGTATAATTTGTTGCCTTATTTGTGTATTAGATATTAAGCCTTAGTTGATCCAAACCGTCCAGTTTACAGCCGAAATTTAAAGGAATGTGAGTCATTGATTTGTCATTTGTTGAATTCTTATTAAATCTGTACCGTCGGATTTATTTCAATTTCCAAGTTGTCGCACATCCAATGGTCTTTTGTTGACGTGGATATGATGTCATAATGTTGTCAGCAATGTTATTATCTGACGTGGATTACAAATTTGTAATCCATGGTTTAGTATAATAGAGATTTATCAATTTATAGTTCCGTCACAGGCATAACCAAAGAGTAAGTCTAAAACTGAGTTACCTTTATCCTTCCTTTATCCACGCACTTTTTCACTTTTTGTTGGCTTGGCGAATAATCCTCTTCGCTTTAAGCATCTATCAAAACTGGAAAATATGAGGAGGCTAAAATGTTAACAATTGCCAAATATTATACATAGTTGCAACAAAATAAGGGTCATATATAGTACTATTCCAATTCCAATGGAATAAACAAAACACAATTCAACCACACATAAGGGGTAAAGTGATTGATATTCTGTTTTGGCTGGATTCACAAAAAAGTATACTTTGTGAGTATATAATTCTACCCATTCATTGGCCTGCTCATCAATTTCTCCACTCACTAGCTGCACCCTTTGGATTCTTGCTTGCCGTGACCTCTCCAACTTATTATTATAGTATAAAATAAAAGTGATATAAATGATGAAATGGAATTAATTTTAGCCTCAAGATTTCTTCCATTTTAAGTATCCATTTCAAAATTGTGATTGGGTTGCTTTAATTATATATGTTTTTGCTCAGAAAAACGGATCGATATAGGTGCCAATGTGCCACATATTTTTTATTTTGAACAAAAAAAGTAAAATAATCTATAATATTTTAGATGAAGAAAATTTTATAAGCTTTTACGAAATATACATATAATCTCTTAATTTGTCAAAAAAATAAGAATTTCTAGACAAAAAGTTTAAAACCCTTCAATATGATAGATTCTATGCATTTAATGTTAAAGGTTTTGTACAAGTAAGACGCGATGTTATAGATAAAAGGACACGTACAAAATCCTCATTGGTGGCTCAACAACCTAATGTAAAGGTAGAAGAATCTAAATCGTCTCCAACTGATTGTACTAAAGTGTCTCCAACTAATTCTAAATCGTCTCCTTGCTGGGTCAAAACTATTAAACTATATAGTGCGTTTGGAATGCAAAAGGGCTTGTCAACAAAGTTGATGTTATACTCCTTTGAGTTTGTAGTTAATGGGTTGGACTTCTCTGCGGCTTCAAACGGATTATCAGCTGGTGGTCTTTAGCTTTTAAATCTCAAAAACATATTAATTATTTTGTAGCTTAAGATGATTAATTGTATGAAGCCTGTCTCCAATATGCAGTTTGGTATTTTGCCATATTTCTAGGAAGGTTAACTACTGTGCCAATAAACTAGTTTCACATGATATTTTAGTTTGTAGTTTTACTTGGTGTAATTCTATCCCTAATTTTATTTCTGAGGAGTTCCTTACAAATAGCGTAGGTTTACCTCAATATCATTTTAATAATGTTTGAGGGGTTTTGGTTCATGCCCCCACTTCTTATTAGAATTCTTTTCTTTTTTTTTTTATTGAAGAATATGGTATCCATGGAAGATAAGAGAGAAATGATTAAAAGACTCTAGTATTCATCAAAGGGAATTGATATAAATGATGAGAGTGTTCTAAAATGATTACATGAAGCCTATTTATAGGCATGTACCAACTAATAACAAACTCACTTATAATTACCAACTATCTCCTTAACTACTAACTAACTATCTCCCTAACTTCTAACTAACTATATATCTAATATTTTTATTAATAAAAGTGTAGTTGATTTTTGTTAAGAGGGTTCCGGCCTAGTTTGAATGTCTTTTATCATTGTTATGTTTTTGCACTTCAGTGTTTTTTTTTAAAAAAAACTAAGTGTTGTTAAAATTTAAACTATGTTTAAATTTAATTATAAATACCTAAACAGAAAAATTATATGTTGTTTAATCTTATTATAATAGTATTTGGTAACATAATAGCTTGTTTAAGTGGTCATGTTAATTAAGCCATTGTGGTTGACTGGTTGGTTGTTTAAAGTGGTTTTGTTAAGTAGGCCTATCTAATTCCATTGAAGTTCACCCACACCGAAAAATAACCCTAAAATTGACCCTATTCTATCCATATCCACGCTTTTGTCACTTTTGGTCGCCTTGAGGAATAATTCCACTTCTCTTTAAGTATCTATAGAAAATGTCAGAATATGAGAAAGCTATAGTGCTGAACTATTGTTGCTAAAAAATGCCAAATATTTACGATGTACATGGTACAAATTATTGGTCATAGTAATATTCATACTCACATGAAATAAATAAAAAAACCACAAAAGAAAAAAAAGTGACATACACTTTTCTTTGAAATCACAAATAACGGAGACTCTGGAGGATTTGTTCCTACCCATTCATTGGCCTGCTCATTTACTCCGCTCACACAAGTTTTAACCTTTGGATTCTCACTTTCTTGGTTGTTGGTGACCTCCCCAACTGATAGTATAATCAAGAAGTAGTGGATGATGATGAATAGAACTAATTTCAACCTCAAGAGTTTATCAACTAAAATATAAGAAAACTCTTGGGTATTTTTAAAATTTTAGAGTTTAAAGCCCGTTCGGGGTGGTTTTCTGTTTTCTGTTCTGAAATTTTCAAAAATCAAAACCAGTTTCTGTTTTGAGTTTTAAAATTTTCAAAAACCAAAACCAAATTCAGTTTTCAGTTAAGAAATTTTCAAAAATCAAAATCAATTTTAAACATAAACATAAAGGGATGGCTGACGGTGGTCGAAGGGGTGGTTGGTGGTGGTCCAAGTGAAGGTTGATGGTGGTTGGAGTGGTGGTCGACGGTGGTCAAAGTCGTGGTTGGTGAAGGTCAAAATAGTGGTTGACGGTGGTGGACGATGGTCAGAGTGGTGGTTGATGGTGGTCAAAGTGGTGGTTGGAGTGGTGGTCGGCGGTGGTCAAAGTGGTGGTTAACAGTGGTGGACGATAGTTAGAGTGGTTGTTGATCGTGGTCAAAGTGGTGGTTGACGGTGGCTGGAATGGTGGTCGACGATGGTCGGAGTGGTGGTGGTCAAATGGTGGTAGAAGTGGTGGTTGATGGGGTCATAGTGGTGGTTGACGGTGATAAGAGGTGGTCGAAGTGGTGGTGATGGTCATAGACTCATAGTGGTGATAAAGTCGTGGTTGACGATGGTCAGAGTGGTGGTTGGCGGTGGTCAAAAGTGGTGGTTGTGGTGGTGGTCAAAGTGGTGGTTGATGGTGGCCGGTGGTGGTCGAAGTGGTGGTTGGTGATGGTCAAAGTGGTGGTTGACTGTGGTGGACGATGGTAAAAGTGGTGGTTGATGGTGGTCAAAGTGGTAACAAACGGTGGTCGGAGTGCTGGTTGGTGGTGGTTGATAGTGGCCAATGGTGGTGAGAGTGGCGGTTGACAGTGGTCAAAGTGGTGGTTGATGGTGGCTAGAATGGTGGTCGATGGTGGTTGGCAGTGGTTGGTGGTGGTTGGTTGTGGTCGGAGTGGTGGTGGTCAAAGTGGAGGTAGACGGTGGTCGGAGTGGTAGTTGGTGGTGGTCAAAGTAGTGGGTAACGGTAGCCAGAGTGGTAGTTAATGGTGGTCAAAGTCGTGGTTGATGGTGGTCAGAGTGGTGGTTGGGGGTGGTCGATGGTGAATGGTGGTGGTTGGTGGTGGTCGGCAATGGTCGAAGTGGTAGTTGATGGTGGTCAGATATATTGATGATTAGAGGTTGATGAAATAAAAACAGAAACAAAAATTATAAAACTTATTTTTGTGATTTTGAGTTTTGATAGAAAACTGTTTTGAAATTAAGAAAAAAACCAACTCAGCCCCATTTTACACGAACAGGTTTTGGTTTTGAAACTGACTTTCAAAACCAAAAACCAGAAACTCACAACCACCCCGAACGGGCCCTAAGGCTAGCTAGTCTTTTTATCATTTGCTTCATATTTGACTCGGTCGACCATGAAAATCGTCCCTACCATTAATATCTCTTAGAAGAAAATTTGAATAGATAAACTTGAAAAGTAACCATAAATGTATTCAAATGAAGGCAAAAATCGAGAAAGTCAAGATGTGTTACTCGTAGCTAACAAAACAAGTCATCAACACATTTTTGCTTCAAATTGATTGTATGAAGAGGAGTTTCATTATCCACCACACATAAGCAATCAGCAAACCTTTTTTTTTTGCAATGGAGCTTTGTTTGAAGAAATAACAGTAGCATTAGCAATAAAGACAACTAAAGGAGCTTCACCACACATTCTTAGTGAGAATCTTAACACTTTGCTACTATAGTTCGTGAATAAAAGGAATTCGAGATGCCTGTTATATTTACCCTAAGTTGACATAAATACATGCTACAAATCCTTCCACAAATTGTACATATAATCATGTGCGGTATTTCCTATCAACTGAACAATTGGAGTGGAGAAAAGAATGTAATAAACATTTTAAAAATGAAACATAAAGATTTATATAAAATTACTGGAAGTAAAGAATAATTTGAAAGGATTAAAAGGAAAGAACGCTGCAATATAATATGGACAAAATTTGAATAATTAAAGAAAAGACAGACCATACACAAATTGGGAAACCCATTAGTCACAATCCAAAGTCAATCCCAAAGGCTTTCTGATTAACTTAAGCACACAACAAAAGTTCACCCTTTCAAAAAAGAAAAATATAAAAAGAATAATAATTTTAAAGAGTGAAATCAAAACAAAGTGAGGAATAACTCAACTTTGAAGGGATCAAAGAGCCTTGAACAAAAACTTAGTGGAGTGATGAGAGTCATTCACCAGTAGAACAATAATGGCAAGAAAAACAAATTCTTGGAAAAGCGCAAAAGTGAAGATGACGCCGGTGGGAAAGAGAGACTTAGAATCTATGGGAGAGAGTGAACGTGAGAGTGGAGAGGTGAAGGAAGAGAGTGGACATCAGTAGTGTCCAGAAATGGGATATCAAATTAGTAAATTAGTAAATTATCAAATTACCAAAAACACGGCCCTCCTCATTGCTTTTATAGTAAATAAGAATTACAAAATTAAGGAGAGATTAAAGGTTAAGGAAATATAATTTGAATTAATAAAACGTGCATCTTGTTTTAGAAGGTTGCCATATTTTTTAGTGGGTAAACTGAAATTATGATCTTTATTCCATTTTGAATTTGAATTGAAATTACTTTATCTTATATAGACTTTATGAAGGATTTAAAATATTTCTCCAAATTTGGTGTGAAAACTAGTCAGAAACATTTTAGTGTCAGGTATGGGTACAGAGATCTGAAATTGCTCCCATTACAATCAAACGTTTCTATATCTAGAAATCTGTCAAATGTAAATAGAGTTTCATGCATATAAACTAATTTTAGTTTTGAATCTTTGAATTTTTAATTTTTTAATTACCACGTCAGTGTTTAAATGGCAGGTATTCATGGACGATTTTTCTGTCTTTGGAGAGAATTTTCAAACATGTTTGCTGAATTTGGAAGATATTCTGAGGAGATGTGAAGAAACTAACTTGGTCCTCAATTAGAGAAATGTCATTTCATGGTTCAAGAAGGTATTGTCTTGGGGCATAAGATCTCAAAGAAGGGAATTGAGATAGACAAAGCCAAAGTTGAAGTGATTGAAAAGCTACCACCTCCCACATTAGTTAAAGGAGTCAGAAGTTTCCTTGGGCATGCTGGATTCTATAGAAGATTCATCAAAGACTTCTCAAAAATTTCTAAGCCACTGTGTCTGCTACTGTAGCATGAGACTGCCATCGAATTTGATGGCAAATGTCTGGCAGCATTCAATACACTCAAGGAAGCACTGGTGACAACACCTGTTATTGTAGCACCAGATTGGAGTAAACCATTTGAACTAATGTGTGATGCTAGTGACTATGCTATAAGAGCTGTACTTTGCCAAAGGCATGACAAAGGGTTTCATTCAATACACTATGCTAGCAAAACTCTTGCAGATGCTCAATTGAATTACACAACTACTGAAAAAGAGTTGCTAGCAGTAGTGTTTGTCTTCGACAAGTTCAGATCCTATCTTGTGGGAGCTAAGGTGGTAGTGTACACTGACCATTCTGCAATCAAGTACCTCATTGCCAAGAAAGATGCTAAACCAAGATTGATTAGATGGATGCTGCTGTTGCAAGAGTTTGATCTTGAAATTAGGGACAAAAAGGGAGTTGAGAATCAGGTTGCTGATCATTTGTCAAGAATTCCTGATGCTAACCCGCTCTCTTTTGAATCTGGGATCAAAGAGCAATTTCATGATGAATAGTTGTTGGGAATAACAGCATCTGTCAATGCCACGAACTCTTCAGCAGAGGTGTGTTGGTATGCTGACTTTGTGAACTACTTCGTTAGCAATTTGATTCCAGAAGATTTTAATTCACAACAGACAAAAAGGTTCTTTCATCAAACCAAGCAACAACAGGTTCCAGCGCCTGCTCCGTGCAAATTGGCTGACAAGTCAACTTGGACACGGAGAAAAGTCTGTGCTGTCAAGAGGACGCGTTTCAGGACAATGATTGATGTGGAGAGGTATCCTGAGAAAAACCCCACCAAAAGCTGATCACCACCACCCCCACCTAAGAGTCATGTTGCTGCTGCTGTTTCGGAAGTAGCTGCAGGCATTGCTGCTGGCACTGCCAATGCAGCCCGCAGCAGTGATTCAGATGTGGTGGTGAGTAGTGTGAAAGATGGAAAGAGGACCAGAGGAGCTGGTGGAAGCAGGAAGAGTGCGCGGTTGGATGCAAGAGCGGGAAAATGATCTCAATCCTTATCTCTTTTACAATGTCTTTAATTTCTGTTTCTGTTTTGCTTTTATGTTTTCAGTGCTATAGTAGTGCTGTTTGCTTTTCTATTTTTTGTTTTTATGTTAATAAAAAATGCTCATCCTACAATTGATCAGTTGACAGTGGGGACACTGTCAGTGATTAAGTTTGGGGGTGGAGTAGTAGTTAATATAATGTTCTATTTTAGTTATGTGTTATCTGTTTATTGTGTTTATTTAGTGCTGTTTAGTTATAGTTTATATGCTGTCACAGTAGTAAAAAAATGAAAAAAAAATGTTTTAGCTTTAAGTATCAGGGGAAAACCCTATGAGGATAACCAGAATCTGTGTAGACTTAGAATTCTGATTGAAATAGTCTAGCCCTCTAGTCCAAACTTAGCTCTTGTGCTTTGGAAGTAGGTGTAGGCCTTGCTTTTGTAAAAGTTAGGTGAAAACTTAGTGAGGACTGAAACTGCCTGGAATTTGATAGAAACTACATGTAGGGTCTAAGCCAAGTTTGGGGGTAGTTCTTTAGTAGTCATCCCTTGTGCTATCATAGTCAAAAGCATTGTAAAGAGGGTGCACACTTGCAAAACAAAATAAGTTAAAATCCCAAATAAGTTGCATTCTTGCAACAAGGGTAGTTTGGTCACTGTGGAGGAAGGCTGTTTTGTGGCGACACCATTACAGTTTCAGTCAAAGCAGTGGTCAAGCTATCCGAAAGTAAAAAAAACAGAGAGAGAGAGAGAGAGAGAGAAAAAGGGGTGTGCACTACTCTAAGTTAAGGAAGAGCTGTGTAAGAAATTCTAAGTGGGATCCGAAGCCAAGCTTAGTAAGTGTTTAAGCCTATGAAAGGAGTACAAGAGAGCACACACTAATGCTAGAGGGCAAAAGGTATGATTTCATGAACTGCTAAGGTGTTCTTAATGTGTGAGTCTGAGGGGAAAACCTTGAGAAAAATAAAGCTGTCAAAAATTTGTTTTGCATACTATCATCTACTGCTGTGTTGTATGCCCTGCTAAACTGTGTTGTCTGCTTTCTTTAGATGTGTTGTTGTTTTGTCTGTGTGCTGTCGTTACTTGAGGACAAGCAATGGTTCAAGTTTGGGGGGTGTGGTAACTCTTAGAAATAAGAGTTACTTATGCCAAAACAAATGAGACACTACGCCAAAATTGTGAAAAAAAAGTCGCAGCCTTAAGCAACGCTTCTACCAAAACACTACTTAAGGTAACATCATCAGCAGCGTTTACCAAAAAAGCGTTATTCAATGAGAAAAAAAGTTAAACGATGGGCAGCGCTTTGGGGGGAGCGCTGCTCATTGGTGAAAGGCGCTAGGTGATAAGCAGTGAAAGGCGCTAGGTGATAAGCAGCGCTTTGGGATTCAGCGCTACCCATTGGTGAAAGGCGCTAGAGTGATAACCAGTGCTTTGGGTGTGAGCACTGCCCATTTGTGAAAGGCGCATACAGATGAGCAGCACTTCTATGGTAAAACGCTGCCCATTGCTTTAATTTTTTTTCTCTCTTCGTGTTCCCTCTCACTCTCACACACTCTCATTTCGTTTTCTAGCAGCTCTCACACTCCATTTTAGTTTCTCCAAGCTCATGTTCCCTATCCCTCTCACTCTCACTCTCACACACCATTTTCCGTTGCGTTACCTCTCTCATTTTCGTTCCTCTCTCATTTGCGTCTCTTTCATTTGCGTTCCCTCTCAATTTTGTTCCTGTTCGCGTACGTGAAGCTTATTTTCGTTGGGTCCGTGTGCATGCTCCCCATTTTCGTTCCTCATAACGTGTGCTAGCTCCCCATTTTCGATTCTCTTTCACAAAGGTTAGTATCAATGCATGTTGTTCTAGTTATTTTAATGGCATTGGAACCTTAGGTTAGATGATTCAAAGTTGATGCTTGTTGATTGGTTCTTTGAAAGGGTGAAGTGTTTCTAAAATATAGGGGAAATGTAGGTGTAGTATTTGTTGAAATGTCCAAATGAAATGCTTGTTAATTTAATGTTGCTCTAGGTTAAGGGATTCTTGTGTTGTATTTATAAATTTGAGAAATTTAGGATTGATGTTGAATTGGGGGCTGATTTGTTGTTGATTTTACTCCATGAAACTAGTGTTTGTTGAAATTACCTAGTGAAATGCTTGTCAATTGAATGTTGTTCTAGGTTAAGGGATACTTGTGATGTATTTCTAAACATGAGAAATTGAGGATTGTTGTTGAATATGTGAATTGTTTGTTAGGTTTTGCGAGTTTGTTTTGTCTGAGCTTCGCGTTCGCTGTACGAGTTCGTGTTGGTTCGAGAGTTCGTTCTAGTTCGTGGTTCTCATTCGTTCGAGTTCATTGTTGCTTCCACTTGTTCAAGTACTTTTGTTGTTTTCTAGTATTTATTATATGAGGAATGGCAATATGGAAGACATCAAAGTCTTTGATTTCTTTAGTTGAAAATAGTTGAATGTATTAGCTTCAAAAAAAATTGTACGTTGTGTGTTTTTCACCTATAATAGTTTTAAGTTCTCTTATCAAGATTTTATTATAAATATTGGGAAATTATGGATAGAAAGTGGATGTCTGCCAATCGTCTGTCCAAGGAAAATGTCGCTGGAGTGGATTATTTTGTGAAGTGTGTTGTTGAACGTTTAGGGACTTCTAGTAATATCAAGTGTCCTTGTTTAAGTTGTTATGTAAAATCAGTTAATGCAGAGGAGTTGGCAGGACATTTAAAGGGTTACGAAATTAATCAAAGTTACACTTGTTGGACAATGCATGGTGAGGAAAGAGGTGAATCTTCAAATATCGGTAATAGTACAGAGAGATGTGCGTCGGTTGACACCGAAAGACCTACATTTGATGGCGAAGAATTTGAAGAGGTGGCAAAAGCTGTTGATAACGTAGGTGAATCTTCAAATTCGATGTCTCAAAAGCTGTCCTCAAATATTTGAGAAGTTGATAACGGATGCGAAGACACCGTTGTATTCGGGTTGTACTGAATTCACAAAACTATTGGCTGTGATAAAATTGTATAACTTGAAAACTTGCCACGGATGGACGAATAAGAGCTTTACGGAATTACTCGCACTATTGAAAGAAATGTTGCCGAAGGATAAAGTGCTCCCTTCTCGGACGTATGATGCAAAACAAATGTTAGGGTCCATTGGCTTGAACTATGAGAAGATACACGCTTGTCCCAATGATTGCATTTTATTTCGGAATGAACATGCATCGTTAAAGTCGTGTCCTAAATGTAATGCATCGTGGTATAAAAAGTAAGAATCTGCTCCAGAAAAGGTGTTGTGGTATTTTCCCATAATTCCTCGATCTAGGCGCATGTACCATAGTTTAGAAGATGCAAAACACTTGACATGACATGATGATGAAAGGATTAAAGAGGGCATGCTACGACACCCGACGGATTCTCTGCGATGGAAAAAAAGTGATATTGATTATCCTGATTTCGGGTTGGATCCAAGAAACCTACGACTTGCATTGTCTTCTGATGGATTTAACCCGCGCGGCATTCAGAGTAGCTCCCACAGTACAATACCCGTGATTTTGGCGATCTATAACTTACCTCCATGGCTTTGCATGAAACGCAAATATATGATGTTGTCTTTGTTAATTTTTGGGCCCAAGCAACCAGGAAATGATATTGATGTATACTTGGCTCCTTTAATTGAAGACTTGAAGCTAATGTGGGAGACTGGAGTAGAGGTGTATGTTGGGTTCAGAGAAGAAAGTTTCGCCCTGAGGGCTATGATTTTTGGCACAATTAATGACTTTCCAGCATATGGCAATCTATCTGGGTACAGTAACAAAGGTCAGTGTGCATGCCCTATATGTGAAGATAACAATGATTGGATGTGGTTGGAACATGGTAAGAAGAATATCTACCCTGGTCATCGTAGATTTTTGCCATCTACTCATCATTATCGACTATTGACAAAGGCATTCAATGGGAATACTGAAATCCGTAAAGATGAGCCTTTTATTTTGGAATCCCAAGCTCAACAAGTGTTTTATGTCACTGATCCAGTTGATATCAATTGGTCCATTGTTTTATTGACAAATAAAAAATTGGTGAATGACATTGAAGATCAAGCAACCGATGATGATGGTATTGAGGACGACCCTTTCTTCGGGACATCACTACCAATAGTAGGGGAAAGTACTCCTAAAGAGGATGTTGTGTATGTTAGAAAGGATCATAGTGATGGAATTACGATTCGTCAAAAACAAAGTACTAAGAAGCGGATTGCAAATAAAATTATATCCAAGGAAAGGAAAAGGTAATTTAGACTTACATCAAATGCTTTTTATCTATTTGCATATTATAAAAATTAAATTCCAAGCAGTTATTTTACATAGTTTTCATCTTCTTGACTGGTTATTTATTTTGGATAAAACAATAACAATGATTATGTTTTATTGCAGGTCAGATGGCAGATCATAGTGATCATGGTAGTGGGCATGATAGCGGTCATGAGAGTGATGTTGGAAACTATATCAGGAAGCAAGCTCCCCGTGGAATGACTGTCAAAAAGGATATCATCAGTCGGATAAATAAAGGAAAAGGAAAATTATCAATAAGTTACTAATTACTAATTAACTTCATTCAATACTTAGTTTTAATTGTTTGTTAACTAATTTACTAATGACATAATGCAGGTGGAGTGGAATCTTAAGGGTCGGCCAATTCGAAGAAACGGCACACATTTGATTAGCTTCCTTAGTAGTAAGGTAAAACAAATGATACCAATTACAATCACTAATTGCGGTGCGAGAAAAAATGCCCTTTTGAGGAAACACAAAGAGGAGTCCTGGTTAACAATACAGGTATATAATTTTAGATCTCTTTAGTAATCTTATTTAATAATTTTGTAACCATATATATTTATATCATTTTCATTGAATATGTGTAAGCAGCAATTTTTTGATGTGGATGAGTCTCGAAAAGACTGGTTAATGAAGGAAGCTGGAAAGTTACATCGGAATTTCAGGACTAGTCTACAAAAAAATGGCTGAGAGATCATAATGGAAACATCAGATGGGAGCCTCCACCACTATGCATTAATGTATAATTATCTCTCTAAATAGAAAGCAAGCCAAGAGAATCGAGAGAGAGCTTCTGGTTGTGAGTACCCTTATAGAGGCAGTGCTAGTGGATATCAAGTTATTGAAGAGAGATTGGTAAGACAATAAGCTTGATTTCTTTTCGTTTAATGAATCTTTTAATTTATAATTTCTTAACATTTGGTAAATTTAAATATAGTTGGAGAAGAGTGGGAAAGATCCTACTAAAGAAAGTATTGAGCGGTATGTTTTGTGGGTAGAGGCCTGACAAAAGAATGGGGAGAATGTGGATCCCAAAACTAAGGAAGTGACTCATAGAATTGTAAGTATTTCCAAAATTCGAATATTGTTTTGAAACTTTTATGATCTTTATAATGTATAATAATTTTATTATTCTTTTGTTTGTGAATCAGGAAATCATATCACAGTCTGTGTCACAGGAAGAGATCACTGATTGCTCTGAAAAGGAAATCCTTACTCGTGCCTTGGAAAGGGAAGAATACTCGGGTCGTACGTATGTGGCATGGCCAGCACACCTTGTTGTTGTAAGTGACAATATATTTGTAACTAACTAATTATTATTTTTTGTCATATATTGTGTGCTAACTAAGTCATTATATTTTATATATATATAGGTACACCAAAATGCAAAATCTAGAGGCAAAAGTGTTGGCAAGATAAAATCTACTAGCAAGAAAGTGTCTTGGTCCGGCCCTCCTCCAAAAGTGACTCGGCCCTTCCCTCCTCCAAAAGTGTCTTGGCTCTCCCCTCCTCCAAAAGTGTCTCAGCCCTCCGCCTCTTCCATTGATGATTCTAGGATGACTTGTTATGCCGAAATGCACGCGGAATTCAAGATGACTGAGGCAGTCCCGCTTGAAATAGAGATGGATAACCAAATTTTGGGATTTCCAGTCGACCACTGACGATCACACGTCAGGATATCGATGACGTATGTAATATGAGGTGGGCAACCAGTACTTCTATTAGAGCATATGTCAGGTACATCTGTAATTTATTATTTGACATCATTGAATTTATTTTATTATATCGTTAATTTAATTTGTATACATATCTCTAATTATAGGTACTTGTACGATGAAATTTTGGTCCCTTTGGAACAGACACAGAAATTTGTGTTCTTGTGTCCGGATTGTACAAACCTGCGTGATGTGGATCCCGATCTGCGTAATTATCAGATGCTTGTGGAACAAAATAGGAAAGAGGTTACAATTTATATCACTCGATGCTTATGGGAAGCTCAAAATTCAAGCGTCGATACCATGTTTTTGGCACCGTGTCTCCTAGGGTGAGAGATTTAGTCCATTCTATATTACACGCACTTTTTAAATACTAGTCAATTACTTATTCAAAATTTTATTTTGTAGGGAACATTGGATTCTACTTGCAATAAATCCTAAGAAAGATACGATGTACTACGTTGATTCATTGCATGGCCATTTCAAAAAATGTATTAAATTAAATTTAACAATTAACTAATTTTTTGTTTTGTAGTGTCCAAAACAACCCAATAACAATGATTGTGGGTATTACGTAATGAAATTTATGAAGGAAATTATTACCCACAACCAAATGATTATTCCTAAACAGGTATCTACTTAGAATTCTTTTTAATTTTGATATAATAATAATTAATTTCATTTAACTATTTCAATTCTAATTTTATTTATTTCTATAATTTCAGTATTTTCCCAATTGTCGGTTGAAGAGATACTCTGATGACAAGCTTACTGAGCTTAGGGGAGAGTGGTGCCGTTATGTCTTCCGCTTTTTTTGATTTTGGATAGATTGTAATATTGTAAGTTGTTAGAGTTTGATTTGGATACATGCATATGAATTGGTTCGTAAGTTGCTAGCTAGTTTTGGATACATATTGTTAGAGATTGATTTGGATACAATGAATTGGTTCATATTGTAAGTTGCTATAGCTAGTTTTGGATACATACGAATTGGATAATGTAACTTGTTAACCAGTTTTTTTAGTTCTTGTTGGGTACATATTGTGCATTTGGATATATAATTAGCTAGTTTATATATGTGTGGTTAACTATATAATGGATTGGATTGTATTGCCTGTATATGACAAGGAAAATAAACAAAAACAAAAAAAAAATTATACAATGGGCAGCGCTTGTTGGGAAAAGCGCTGCTCATTCAGTTAACGCTTTTAGGAATGGGCAGCGCTACTTATTCCAACAAAGCTCTAAGGGAATAGCAGCGCTTCAGACTGTAAGCGCTGCCCATTGTGTTAGCGCATTTTGGGAATGAGCAGCGCTTCAAACTGAGAAGCGCTGCCCATGCCATAAATGCGCTAACATGATGAGAAACGCTTTTCCTTGGAACGCTGCCCATGGCTACCAATGAGTAGCGCTTCACAAACGCTGCCCATTGTGGGAGTGGAATCAGCAGCGCCAAGTTTTGCAGCGCTCAAAAGCACTGCTCATGGCTAAAAAAAAGCGCTTCCCATCCCCAAATCTGTTGTAGTGAGAATTAATGTTATCCAAAAGTAATTAGTGTAAATAAATATGTCTTTTGTGACAATTAATGAGTAAAGTGTTTAATATGCAAAAAGAGTATTTTGGGCACGCGAGGTGCCTTTTTGTTGGATTTTATGCGTGTAATTAATGTGCAGGAATTTTTAGTTAGAATGCTGTGAAGATGCTATGGCAGCACCGAGGTAGCTGAGGACGTGTTGAGAAAGAATAAGAGTGGTCCCATGTGACAAAATGAAGAAAATGGTGTTTTGCTCGTTGTGAGCATGTGCAAAGGTGTGACAGCGCATTAATGGGTCTCAAAAAGAAAAACAGTCCTTGATTTTAGAGTTGGCAGCACTGTACCTGAATTGCATTGGTCCAATTGGTACTTCATGTAAGAGAATGTCATTTAAAAAGACACTTTAACCTAAAAAGGGTACATTCCATCAATCCATAGTACACACATCAACCTCCACAATTCCCTAGATCAGAGAGTATTGTTCCGTTCCTTCCATTGCTACACTTCATCTTCCCCAACCTCATTTCCACCATTTTCAGTGCTGAAACTCCATTTCTGAAGCTGAAAACGCAGGATCTGCAGCACAGATCTTCATCTGCACAGCACAGAGACTCTAGAGCAGATCTGCAGCATCTGAAGCTTGCTTTGAGCTTCATTTCAGTTGTATTTTTGGCATTTCTCTGTACACTCTGTTTTAGTGTTGTTCATGTTTTAATGGCTTCAATTATGGTAGTTAAGTTCTATTTTGTCATGTCTAAGCTCATTATGAGCTAGACCCTTTTATAGTCAAGACTATGATGATGTAATTAAGATATGTTGATGGTTAAATGTGATTAATGCTTGATGCTTCATTAATTTGTGTGAGTTAGTGTCATACATCCTTTTTAAACTTGATCACTTTAATTAGGGTAGCGTGCTTCTATTTTTGGAAAGAAATTCAAGTGCTGATTTCGCAAATTAATATAGTTTGAAAGGTAATAGGAATATTCTTTTTTCTTAGTGAAGAATAGGAATATGAAGCTAGGGCTATAATGTGATCTGAAACGTGCACTACGCCAGAAAGAATGAACGGCGGCGGTTCAAATCCATAGCGGCGGCGGTTAAAACCGCCGTTAGTTGTGGCCGGCGGCGGTTCCAGAAGCGCCGTGGTTTTCAGCGTCGGGAGGTATGTCTCGCGGCGGTTTTTGAAACCGTCGCACAAACAGCCGCGAGTTCCGCGGCGGTTTTAAACTGCCGCCAAATTGTGAGTTGAATTTCCCCCATAAGGTTGGTGGCGGTTGAAACCGCCGCAAATTGTTAAAAAAATTATTTAAATATGGCGGCGGTTGAAACCGCCGCAATTGTTTTTTTTTACAAAACGGTTAAATTTATTCAATGTTTCTGTATGTTTCTTTTGCAAATTTTATAAATGTGCCTATTTATTACATTGATATGTCATGTATTAAAAGAAACTAAAATTATGCCAATAACACATATACAAAGTTCTAAAGTTATAAAACAAATTTAGTTCATAACATCAAAATAACTGGAACTTAGTTCATAACATCAAAATAACTAAAAGTAGTTCACAACATCAAAATAAAACCAACTTAGTTCATAACATCAAAGTACAACCAACTAGCAAAATATTCTAATGTGTCAATGTTTGTGTTGTTCATAACACTTAAAATAGAATCATCTATCTAGATATCCTGCGGGATTGTGTCGCTTCATTTTGTCCTATGTGACTGGATCCGGAAGAGCGTCTCAAATCATCTTGTGATTCCAAGTTAACCGGCTGGAAAAGAAAGAGTCATAAATTAAATTAGAACCATGGGTAACATGCTGAGAGATAATCAAATGCCAACAAACAGAAAATTGTACCTACTAAAAGCATGTTTTCCATACAGCATATCTAAATGTATTAATTAATTATGAGGTTAAGTTTTGAAATGGCCATGCGGCTTGTTGTGAACAGCTAATATTTGGTTCGAGATGCCATTGAAGCAAATTCAAGGATAGAAGACAGTGACTTGTAAACACAGTTTGCAGTGTGTGAACCGTGAACTATTAGTGTGTGTGTGTGACACTGACTCAGGTTTAACAGTTCAACAGTTCACTAACTGAACTGATTCTTATAAAAACAATTCACTAACTGAACTGTTAAATCAGTTCGGTTCAAGAACCATGATGAAAAGTTCGGTTCATTATGGTTCGGTTCAATTCGGTTTAGTTTCTTGGCTAGTTTGAACAGCCCTAGTTGTGATCAATTCATTAATCTTTGTATCAATTACATTGCTTAACATGTATGAAGTTTATTTACCTATTGTTCTACATTTGACAGCAAAATTGATTTACCAAGAGAAGTTACAAGTTAAAGTAAAGTGATGTTACTGTCAAAAGCTTTTATTACAGGTTCTTGGTGATGATAAGGCCAGCAAGCAAATATTAAACACGTGTTTTCCACCCTACGGAATGAACATTAATGGGAGCTTAGGAATAAGGGAACCTTAACAACATTCTGTTTCACAGAGATAGGAATATCCACATTCATTCTACACACTGAATGCTATCACAGCATTGATCACAGCATTACATTGATATTCATTAATTACGAATCTTTGTCTTGGCTATACTCATCTCTCTGATTTTACCCCTACTTTTCACTGTTTTACCGCCACTCAACTTTTATTTTAACTGTTGCACAACAATGAATTTTTACCATGCTTTTACTTTTACTTTAATTTTTATTCATTAATTCAAGTGCTATCACATAGAGTTAGTTATTAAACATTAATCCTCGTGGGAATGATCCTTCTTATCATTTTATTACTTGTTAGACTGTGTATACTTGCACACGTTTTTGCATAACACCCTCTTTGGATTAGATGTCTAAATTTTTTAAAATAGAGGGACTAAATATGTCTGGATTTTAAAAGAGGGGGACTAAAACTATAATTTAGCCTAAATTCTTTCTTCTTCCTATGAATAGTGGTCAGATCAATGACATTGACCTTTATTATCTCCTCGAAAGAACTGTTCATGGAAAATACTTTCCAAATGAGACCAATTAGGAGTCAAATTTGGAGGTAAGGCGTGGTGAACTAAGTGAAGCATCTTTAGTTAAAGATCATGGAGGATTTGAATACAGCACATTGAGGATACAAAGCTAAGCTCTTACCACTGAGTTAGTACCTCAAGTGATCTCCACCCTTAAAAACTCTTCTCTCTCTCTCTCTCTCTCTCTCTCTCTCTCTCTCTCTCTTTCTCTCTCTCTCTCTCTCTCTCTCTCTCTCAACCACCAGCTAAAAATATTTGACTGTAAATAAAATTAAACCATCTTTATCTAAATGCACCCTTTTTCACTTTTGGTTGCCTTGAGAAATAATTCCATTTCGCTTAAAGTATCTATAGAATATATCATGATATGAGGAAGGTACATATAGTGTTTATTTTATATATAAGCGAAGCTAGTGTTGAATTATTGTTTGCCAAATATTTAGGATATGTATGGTACTAATTATGGGTCATGGTAATATTCATATGGAATAAACAAAACTCAACCACAAAATTGGAGAAAAGTGAAATTCCTCTTTGGTTGGATTTGCAAATAACGGAGGATATGTTTCTACCCATTCATTGGCTAGCTATATTGCTAGCTCCACTCATAGAAGCTGCAAACCTTTTGATTCTTGCTTGTTTGTGACCTCTTCAACTGAGAGTATAAACATGAAGTAGGTGATGTGGATGATGAATGCAATTAATTTGAGCCATAAGATTTCCTCCAACTTTAGTATCCATTTCTTATTTGCCATTGGCTTGCTTTGGTTAGGGTATCTCCTGTCACAAAAAGGCCATACCACTGATATAGATATGTCTAGTAAAACAAATCAATGTATGCCATTTAACTGACCATGAACAAAATTATAACCTAATACTTCTTCTCTATTTCCAATATATATATACAGATATACTGTCAAAACAAAAAAAACAATATATATATATATATATATTAGTTTTTGTGCATTCTACTAATTATTACTTAGGGAGTAAGGCTATCTTGGTGAATCTTATGCTTTTGTTATAGATTTTTGTGCTTTTTCATTTTTGGTATTGTGAGATGTATTTATGTATTAAGGTTTGAGTTTTACTCCTTATAATTAACAAATAATAATGTTTCGCCATTTCATAAAAAAATAAACAATTGATTGTCAAGAATTATGAGTGGTTGTCTTTTCCTTCTAGGAAATTGGGTTGGTGGCACTTGTTCCTAGCTAGGGCATAAGATTTTATTTTGCTATAAGAAAATAAAATGTCTTATTTATTTCCATGTAGGAGAGTAGTTAAGTTCAACAAATCGGTTCTTATTACAAGAAAAATTATGTATAAAACCCATTGAAATCATTAGAATATGCTAAATAAGTATACTTGGTTAAAATAATATATATAATAATTAGCCACCATTAAGTGGTGAGACATACCTAAACCAAAAAAATGGGTTGTCTTAGGTTTAGAGACATTAAGTTGTTTAACGTTAGCGTGTAAGGTAAGTAGAAATAAAACATAATTGGGAGTGGGCCAAGTCGGTCATGTTTTTAGTTAGTCTGACTTATGTGTCCTTGCTTTTTACTTCCTCTTGTTTGCTAGTTTTTCAAAATCAAGAAGTTTTTGTCTTGAGCAAGATTTGGAACAGCTAGCCTCCTAATTTATTTCTCATTGTAACTTCTTCTTAATTAGAGAATTAAAGTTGAATTCCGTTGTTTTTCATCTCCAATTGGTGTCAGTATTAATTCAGCTTTATATCTTAGCATCATTAAACCTATTTTAAAAGATGGAAATTATATGGCGTCACTAAAAGGAAGACAAGAAGAACATAGGAGGATTTCATAAGATACAACAACATAGAAATTTGATACATAATAATTTGTGATCTGAAGTACAAGTTATTGCAACACAAGACTATTATATTTGAAACTAGGTCTAAGTAATACTTCATCAAATTAAAGATTGAAAATTTAAAACTAATAAACTAATAGGTTGATTCTTTATTGGGACGGCGTGTGGAGTCTTTGGAATGCATTTTCAGGAGATAGGAATATTCTGCGGCTCTACCGACTCTCACTTTGGGTAGATTGGTTGCACTGCTTTGATTAGTCGTATTCTTTACTAGTTCGATCTAGTGCACTTTCTGTTGGCCCTTCTCCTCTTAATTGAGAGGAAAATATTTGTATAGAGGTTTTGCGTTCGCTCAAAACACAAGTTACTTATTATTATATATAAAATTTGTTTTTTTTTCAAAAACAAATATTATTGGGGCAGCAATGGCATAGCCCTTTTAAGAACACAGAAGTTGAAAGCTGAGTTATAAGGATCCCAATAAAATCCAATCTCATCACCTTTCTTAAGTTCTCTTCTCCTAACAAAATCTTGATTCCATTTTCCAATAAGAACATAGCTTTTAGAAGAAGACCATCGTTTCAAAACAAGTTGGTGCATGGATTTAGTGTCCATGTCCCAAACTCTAATTGGACAACCTTCTTCACTTTCTGCAACTCTTGCATGATCATCACCTAATATAGGCAAAACTTGTTGCTTCACCAGATCAGCAGCTAACAAGAGTCTACTCAAAATTCCAAGATCACTCTCAGTTAGTTTCTTCTTTATCTTCCATGGATCGTCGTAAAGCCTCAGTGTTGTCGACACGGATTGGTTGTTGTTGTTGTTTATGTCTTCTTCGTTTTTGTTGTTGATTCTTCTCCTTGAAGTCTTTGAGGCTTCACTGCTAGTAGTAGTAATTGTAGTGTTTTAAATTTTAATAATTGAAAACGCAAATATTTTATTAATAACAGTTAACCTTGAGCGATAGAGGTAGTCAAAACCTTTACATACCTAGTAATAGTAGATTTCCTCTTCTTTTCACACTGCTTCTTTTCATCGCTAGTGTGGTTGTGGTTCATGTTGAATAAAATAATGTTTGGGAAATGAGAATGAAGGTTCATTTCTGTTCCTTTCTGTTTTTCATACCATGTTGCTAGAGAGGCACTTATATATATATTTAGGAGGATAAAATGGGATGAGAATATATTGATGAGTGCGTCATTCAACTTCTTTTTGTGCAATTTGTTTTCTGTGAATGGAAACAAATTGCTGAAATTCTTTCTTTAGTTTCTTGTTTGTTTAGGGTAAACTTGGTGTCTTTTTGAAAAGGGATAGTACTTTTTCAGAATGAATAAAGTCCGTTTCCTAGTTTTTAAGAAGAGTAATGTTACTGCTAAAAATAAAGTATTTAACCGTTTCACAAACACTCACTCAAAGATTAGGTATATATGATCATGTGGGGTTCACTACATTAGAAACGGGTCTTATTCAATTAGTGGGATCTTCATCAATTTCACATAATCATTGAGTGAATATTGGAAAGAGAGTGTTAAAAGCATGTTAGCATTCATATTTTAAGTAGAGGTGTCAATTTTTGCGCATCTCATCATGCCGACCTGATAGCTTGTTGCCCCACGGGCCAAATAGGTCTGCTTTTTTGAACAATTTTTGTACTTTCTTTTGTTAAAAATTGGAGTGGGTCGAGCTTGCTCACTCGCCCGGTGTTTTTGACTGGGCTGCCACTACAACAGATTTGGGGATGGGTAGCGTTTTTTTTTAGCCATGGGCAGCGTTTCTGGGCGCTGCTAAATTTGGCGCTGGTGATTCCTCCCCAAAAATGGGCAGCGTTTGAGAAGCGCTACTCATTAATAGCCATAGGCAGCGTTTGAAGGGAGAAGCGCTGCTCATTCACCTAGCGCGTTTAGAAATGGGCAGCGTTTGGTAAGGGGAAGCGCTGCCCATTTCTAAACGCGCAAGGTGAATGAGCAGCGCTTGGTGGGAGAAGCGCTGCCCATTCACCTAGCGCGTATAGCAATGGGCAGCGCTTGGTAAAGGAAAGCGCTGCCCATTGCTGGTGAATGAGCAGCGCTTCCCCCACCAAGCGCTGCTCATTCACCTAGCACATTTAGCAATGGGCAGCGCTTCCCTTCACCAAGCGCTGCCCATTGCTATACGCGCTAGGTGAATGGGCAGCGCTTCTCCCACCAAACGCTGCCCATTGTTTAATTTTTTTTTTTCCTTTTTTTCTTGTTTTTTGTACTTTCCTTTTTATATTTGATAATTTCCTGGTCATATACAGCCAATTAATACCAATCCAATCCATTATATACTAACAACATATATATATATATATATATATATATATATATATAAAAACTAGTTATATATCCCAATGCACTAATATGATCACAAACCAAAACAAACTAGCTAACAAGTTATTATATGTATCCAAAACTTAGCAACTTACAATATTAACAAATTAATATGTATCCAAATCAAACTCTCTACCAATATGTATCCAAAACTAGCCAGATACTTACAATATGTATCTAAATTAAAACAAGTTAGCAGCTAACATATGCATGAACTAATTCATATGCATGTATCCAAAACTAGCAAGCTACTTACAATATGTATCTAAATTAAAACAAGTTAGCAACTTACATATGCATGAACCAATTCATATGCATGTATCCAAATAAAACTCTAACAATTTACAAGATTACAATCTATCTAAAATCAAAAGAATTGCGAGACATAACGGCACCACTCTCCTCTAAGCTCATCAATCTGTGCAGTAGAGTATGTCTTCCACCGACAATCGGGAAAATACTGAAATTATATAATTAAATAAAATTAGAATTGAAATATATGGTTAAACCAAAATAAAAAAGAGTTCTGTAAAGATACCTGTCTGGGGATAACCATTTGATTGTGGGTAATAATTTCCTTCATAAATCTCATTACGTAATACCCACAATCATTGTTATTTGGTTGTTTCGGACACTACAAAACAAAAGATTAGTTAATTGTTAAATTTAATTTCATACATTTTTTTGACAACAATAATGTAAATAAATATATGAGAAGATTGATTACAAACTTACCACTATTGGCACCCATTTTGTCTGCGATTGTTCCAATCCCCAATATTCCTTCAAACAACTGAACACAATTGGATATAACTATATTATTAAAAATACATATAGTTAACAACTAAAACAAAGAAATATGCAGAGTGATCGAAATACACACACCTATTAAATATGACAACCAAGTCTGGGTGGGTGTTGAAATGACCATGCACAGAATCAATGTAGTACACCGTATCTGTCTTAGGATTTATTGCAAGCAAAATCCAATGATCCCTACAAAATAAAACTTTGAATAAGTAATTGACTAGTATTTAAAAAATGCATGTTATATAAGAATAGATTAAATCTATCACCCTACGAGACACGGTGCCAAAAACATGGTATCGACGCCTCTATGTTGAGCATCCGATAAGCGTCGAGTGATATAATTTGTAACATCTGTCTTGTTTTGTTCCACAAGGTCGTTATAATTAGACAGATCCTCCCTGACATTACGGAGGTGTGTACTATCCGGACACAAGAACACATATCTCTGTGTCCGCTCCGAAGGGACCAAAATGTTATGATACAAGCACCTACAATTAGAGGTATATGTATATATAAATTAAATTAACAATATAATAAAATAAACTCAATGATGTTAAATAATAAATTACATACGTACCTGATATATGCTCTAATACAAACACTGGTTGCCCAATTCATCTGACATAAATCATTAATATCCTGTTTTGGGATTATCAATAGTTGATCGGGATTTCCAAAAATGTTGTCATCCATCTCCAATACAAGCGGGGTTTCATCATCCATCTTGAATTGTGCATGCATTTCGGTATACAAAATAATCCTAGAATCATCAATGGAAGAGGCGGAGGGCTGACACACTATTGGAGGAGGGGCTGGCTGAGTCACTTTTGGAGGGGCGGGCTGAGTCACTTTTGGAGCAAGGGTGGACCGAGTCACTTTTCGAGGAGGGGCGGGCTGAGTCACTGTTGGAGGAGGAGAGGGCTGAGTCACTGTTGGAGGAGGAGAGTGCCGAGTCACTTTTTGAGGGGCAGGCTGAGAAACTTGTGTTGAACGGCCGGACCGAGACACTTTCTTGCTAGTAGATATTGCCTTGCTAACACTTTTGCCCCTAGATTTTGCATTTTGGCGTACCTATATATAAATCAAATAATTCGTTAGCTAGCACACAATAAATGACAAAATAAAATAATTAGTTAGTTACAAATATATTGTCACTTACAACAATAAGGTGTGCTGGCCATGCCACAAATGTACCAACTGCATCTTGCACAGTTAGTAAATCTATACTGGGTATTGGAGCAGGCAAAATGCAGTCCCCCACAATTGCACAATCAACTCTGACTCTAACATGATTTGGAGGTATGGGTAAATTGTGCATCAAAGTTCCCAATTGGTCACATGTGAAGCCTATTGCAACCATTTGGTGTGAGTTTGAGATATACAATTCACACTCACACTCATTGTTGTCCTAAATCAATTATAAACAAAAATTAATAAATACATTGCGTAGAAGAAAGAGAGTTTAATAATTAATTTCTTATTTATCCTCAAAAAAAATATTAATACCTTAGTTGACGGAATGGTGCAGCTATCTCGTGCGCTATCTGTGGCAGGGGATGGTACTGCAGGCAAAACCAACCCATAGTGCAATTTGATTTGACTAAGTTCAGACCTTAGACCTTCATACAATACCCGCAACTCTCTACTTTGTTTACAATCATGATGCTCCTCATAAGTTCTCTTCTTTGACCCAAGGTAGTTGGATGGATTAACGCCAAATCCACAACCCCTTGTACGACCTGGGTATTCTTCCTTTTCCAAGGCACGAGTAAGGATTTCCTTTTCAGAGCAATCAGTGATCTCTCCCTGTGATATGGTTTCCTGATTCACAAACAAAAGTATAATAAATAAAATTATTATACATTTTAAATATCATAAAAGTTTCAAAACAATATTCGAATTTTGGAAATACTTACAATTCTGTCGGTCACCTCCTTAGTTTTGGGATCCACAACCTCTCCATCCTTTTGTCTGGCTGCTACCCACAAAAAATGTCGCTCAATGCTTTCTTTAGTAGGATCTTTCCCACTCTCCTCCAACTATATTTAAATTTACCAAATGTTAAGAAATTATAAATCAAAAGATTTATTAAACAAAGAGAAATCAAGCTTATTGTGTCTTACCAATCTCTCTTCAAAAACTTGATATCCACTAGCACCGCCTCTATAAGGGTACTCACAACCAGAAGCTCTCTCTCGATTCGCTTGGCATAGTTCCTATTTAGAGACATAAGTATACATTAATGTATAATATATAATTGTCAACTATATTTTAAGTTATAACTTAATAGATTATAGTACTAACCATGAAATCTTTATCTTCGGTGCGTCTCCTAACAAATGTAACCCAATCCTCCTCCGTAATAAATCCACTATATGGCGCTGGAGGCTTCCATCTGAGGTTTCCACTATTATCAAACAACCATTTTTTTTTAGACTACCCCTGAAATTCCGATGTAGCTTTCCAGCTTCCTTCATACACCAGTCTTTTCGGGACTCATCCACATCAAAATATTTCTGCATACACATATTCAATAAAAATGATATAAATATATATGGTTACAAATTTATTAAATAAGATTACTAAAGAGATGTAAAATTATATCCTGTATTGTTAACCAAAACTCCTCTTTGTGTTTCCCCAAAACAGCACTTTTCTCACTCCAAGTACTGATTGTAATTGGTATCATTTGTTTTACCTTACTACCGAGGAAGGTAACCAAATCTACGCGATTATCTCCAATTGGCTGGCCCTTAATATTCCACAACACCTACATTATGTCATTAGTAAATTAGTTAACAAACAATTAAAACTAAGTGTTGAATTAATAAATTAATTAGTAATTAGTAATTAGTAACTTACTGGTACTTTTCCTTTTCCTTTATTTACTCGATTGATGATATCTTTTTTGACCGTCATTCCACGAGGAGCCTGCCTTCTGATATACTTTTCAACCTCACACTGATGATCGCTGTCATGATCACTGTGATGATCACTATGATCCGCCATCTAACCTGCAATAAAACATAATCATTGTTATTGTTATATTTATCTATCCAAAATAAATAAATAGACAAGAAGATGAAAACTATGTAAAATAACTACTTGGAAATAGATAAAAAGCATATGATGTAAGTCTAAATTACCTTTTCCTTTTCTTGGATATAATTGTATTTGCAATTCGCGTCTTAGTATTTTTTTTTTGACGAATCGTAATCCCATCACTATGATCGTTTCTAACATACACAAAATCCTCTATAGGAGTACTTTCCCCTACAATTGGTAGTGATGTCCCAAAGAAAGGGTCGTCCTCAATACCATCATCATCGGTTGCTTGATCCTCAATGTCATTCACCAATTTTTTATTTGTCAATAAAACAATGGACCAATTTGTATCAACTGGATCAGTGACATAAAACACTTGTTGAGCTTGGGATGCCAAAATAAAAGGCTCATCTTTATATCCTAACTTATTGAAATTCACCCGCATGAACCCCGACTCATCAATCTGTAAACCACTATTATTGTCAACCCACTTACATTGGAACACAGGCTCCCGAAACATGTTGTAATCCAATTCCCATATGTGTTCAATGACCCCGAAGTATGACATATTCGCATATATGGGATTTTTGTCTTTGGCACTTGATGTATGCAAAGCTTGAGCTACAAGAGTCACCCCACTATTTTGCATTTTACTTTGATCATCATGGTTTTTTGTATAGAACGTGTACCCGTTCATTAGATAGCTGGTGTAAGAGAAAATTTGCATATTTGGGCCTTTTGCTAACCATCTCAATCTTTCTGAAATCGAGGAAGGATTCATAGCAAATTCGAAATCAATGTGCTCTTTTAGCCACACTATGAAACTCCGATTATGTTCTTTTGTTAACCAAACTTGAGTCTTATATGGGTGATCACTCTTAAGTATGTCCATGTGCTTGGAAACATATGAATCAACCTCAGTATCATTGTGCAAAACATATAAGTGTGCTTCATCTAGTTCTTTCCTTGATACCATCACTATTTTTGTTCCTGACATCCCTTTACTAATGCTTCCTAAGTGACGAGACCTTGGCAGTCCCACAGAATATTCAAGACTAGATAGATAGCCGGTACAGAACTCAATAGCTTCTTCAACTATGTAGCGCTCAACAATACAACCCTCGGGTCGTGATCGGTTTTTCACATAACCTTTTAATATCTTCATGTAACGCTCAAACGGATACATCCATCTCATGTAACATGGGCCACACAATTGTGTCTCCCTAATCAGATGAACTATTAGATGAATCATTATGTCAAAAAACGAAGGTGGGAAATACATCTCAAGCTCACACAAAGTGACAGTAATTTCTCTTTGCAATGATGGCAACTTTCCAGGGTCAATCACTCTACTACAAATCGCCTTAAAGAAGAAACTAAGTTTGGTTAGGGTCTTGCGTACTTTCTTAGGCAAAATGGAACGTATACCAATGGGTAGCAAATTTTCCATTAGTACATGGCAATCATGAGACTTTAAAGACTTTAACTTGAGAGGTCTTTCATCGATACAAGGTTCATAACATTTGAAGAGTAACCCTCTGGTACTTTAACTCCATGAAGAAACTTACAAAACACGGTCTTCTCCTTTTTAGATAAAGTATGAGCTGCCGGAGGTAGATATGTACGTGTACCCTTCTTTAACGGACCCAATTCTGGTCTCAACCCCATACTAAGCAAGTCCAACCTCGAGTTGATGGTATCTTTAGTCTTTCCTGGCATATTGAGCAAGGTACCGATGACACTTTCAAAGACATTTTTTTCAACATGCATCACATCAATGAAGTGCCTTACATATAATGACTTCCAGTATGGCAACTCAAAGAAAATTGACTTTTTCTTCCACCCCCGTTTGGCAAGCTCTCCTGCAAAAGGCTTCCCAAATTTAATGTTCAAACCTCTCACCTTTTCAAATAGTTGTTCACCCGTCAAAGCCATGGGAGCTTTACGGGTTTCGATATTCCCATTGAATGCCTTTTTCAACAGTCGATACGAATGAGTAGATGGCAAAAACCTACGATGACCACAGTAGATATTCTTCCTACCATGTTCCAACCACATCCAATCAGTGTTATCTTCACATATAGGGCACGCACACTGACCTTTGTTACTGTACCCAGATAGATTGCCGTATGCTGGAAAGTCATTAATTGTGCCAAAAATCATAGCCCTCAGGGTGAAAGTTTCTTCTCTGAACCCATCATACACCTCTACTCCAATCTCCCACATTAGCTTCAAGTCTTCAATTAACGGAGCCAAGTATACATCAATATCATTTCCCGGTTGCTTGGGCCCAGAAATTAACAAAGACAACATCATATATTTGCGTTTCATGCAAAGCCATGGAGGTAAGTTATAGATCGCCAAAATCACAGGCCATGTACTGTGGGAGCTACTCTGAATGCCGTGCGGATTAAATCCATCAGCAGACAATGCAAGTCGTAGGTTTCTTGGATCCAACCCGAAATCAGGATAATCAATATCAATTTTCTTCCATTGCGGAGAATCTGCCGGGTGTCGTAGCATGCCATCTTTAATCCTTTCATCATCATGCCATGTCAAGTGTTTTGCATCTTCTGAACTATGGTACATGCGCCTAAATCGAGGAATTATGGGAAAATACCACAACACCTTTTCTGGAGCAGATTCTTTCTTTTTATATCGCGATGCATTACATTTAGGACACGACTTTAACGAGGCATGTTCATTCCGAAATAAAATGCAATCATTGGGACAAGCATGTATCTTCTCATTGTTCAAGCCAATGGACCCTAACATTCGTTTTGCATCATACGTCCGAGAAGGGAGCACATTGTCCTTCGGCAACATTTCTTTCAACAGTGCGAGTAATTCCATAAAGCTCTTATCCGTCCATCCGTGGCAAGTTTTCAAGTTATACAACTTTATCACAGCCAATAGTTTTGTGAATTCAGTACAACCTGAATACAACGGTGTCTCCGCATCCGTTATCAATTTCTCAAACATTTGAGGACAATCATTAAGATCGTCTTCAACAGCCTTTGCCATCTCTTCAAATTCGCCCCCTTCAAATGTAGGTCTTTCGGTGTCAACCGGTGCACATCTCTCAGTACTATTACCCATATTTGAAGATTCACTTCTTTCCTCACCATGCATTGTCCAACAAGTGTAACTTTGATCTATTCCGTAACCCTTTAAATGTCCTGCCAACTCCTCTGCATTAACTGATTTTACATAACAACAACTCAAACAAGGACACTTCATGTTACTAGAAGTCCCTAAACGTTCAACAGCACACTTCACAAAATAATCCACTCCAGCAGCATATTCCTTGGACAGACGATTGGCAGACATCCACTCTCTATCCATAATTTCTCAGTATTTATTTATAATAAAATCCTGATAAGAGAACTTAAAAACCTATTATAGGTGACAAACAACAAACAATTCGCATATTTAGGCATATTTGATTTTACTTTGCTAGTTTCATTCACCACACATATACAAGTTTACATAACTTATATTCTTGTTCAAGTATAAATCATCATGGTTCAATCAAAACAGTTATTAGCAATTGATTTTTAGAATCATTGTTGTTGCCAAGACTAAGTTAGGTATCAATCTTTCATTTCAAGCACAACTAAAAGAAAAGGAACACATAAAATAAATAAGAGAGGCAATTTCAGTTTTAAATAAATAAATAGTCACTCTAGTTTTAAACAACAAAAGTACCTGAACAAGTGGAAGCAACAATGAACTCCAACCTAGGCGAACCACGCACTAGCAAATGAACCGAACTCTCGAACAGCGAATGCAAAGCTCCAACAAAACGAACTCGCAAAACCTAACAACAATTCACATATTCAGCAACAATCCTCAATTTCTCATGTTTAGAAATACATCACAAGTATCCCTTAACCTAGAACAACATTCAATTAACATGCATTTCACTAAATATCTCAAATTTATAAATACAACACAAGAATACCTTAACCTAGAGCAACATTAAATTAACAAGCATTTCATTTGGACATTTCAACAAACACTACACCTACATTTCCCCTCAAGTTTAGAAACACTTCACCCTTTCAAAGAACCAATCAACAAGCATCAAGTTTGAATCATCTAACTTAAGGTTTCAATGCCATTAAAATAACTAGAACAACAAGCAATCCTAAATATCTCAAATTTATAAAATCCCTTAACCTAGAGCAACATTAAACTAAAAAGCATTTCATTTGGACATTTCAACAAACACTACACCTACATTTTCCCTCATATTTAGAAACACCATTTCAAAGAACCAATTATCAAGCATTAAATTTCAATCATCTAACCTAAGTTACCAATGCCATTAAAATAATTAGAACAACATGTAATAATACTAACCTTAGTGAAAGAGAAACGAAAATGGGGAAGAAATGAGCTTCCAAGTACGAACCGAAATCCTTTGCAAAAATGGAGAAGTATGGAAGAGAAACGAAAATGGGAAGAAATGAGCTTTGGAGAAACGAAAATGAGAGCAGCCACGAGGGAGGGTGAGAACGAAAATGAGTGTGAGAACGAAAATGAGAGTGAGCACGAAAATGAGGGTGAGAACAAAAATGGTGAGCTAGAGTGTGAGAGTGAGCGCGAGAGAGAAGAGAGCAAGAGACTGTGCGTGATACCCGTTGAGAAGAGAGGAAAATAACGAAATAAAAAAAAGAGCAATGGGCAGCGTTTTAGCAAGAAGCGCTACCCATTGCCTAGCGCTTTTTAACAATAGCCAGCGCTTCCAATACAGGCGCTGCCTATTGGCCTTGCGCGTTTAAGCAATAGCCAGCGCTTCATATAAGCGCTACCTTTGGCCTTGCGCTTTTTTGCAATAGCCAGCGCTTCCAATACAGGCGCTACCTATTGGCCTTGCGCGTTTAAGCAATAGCCAGCGCTTCAGTATAAGCGCTACCTTTGGCCTTGCGCTTTTTTGCAATAGCCAGCGCTTCCAAATATAGGCGCTACCTATTGGCTTGCGCTTTTAAGCAATACCCAGCGCTTTCAATATAAACGCTGCCTATCCCTTTGACCGTTTCCCCTTACCTAGCGCTTTTTAATAAACGCTGCTTAAGGTAGCGCCTATTTTTCCTAATTCTGGCGTAGTGTGCGCTAAAAAACTCAGCCTAACAGATAATTGGGTTGGCCAAGCCCGCTTTTACACTTCGGCCCATTTGGCAAGGTCGGGCCGGTCTGAGCGGCCAGTTTCACAGCTCTAGTTTTAAGATACGTGATTGTAAGAGTCTGCTCACTTTTTTTAAAAAATTTCATTTTTTATTTTCAATAAAAGAAAATCACAAAACACATAAGCACAAGGAGATGATATAGTAGAAAATGAAATTATATACATAGTCAAAAAGTAGCATATTTGGAAGTATTAAAAATGGTACAAAGTTGTTCTCGACATTTTCAAATATGCTATTAATTCTTGTATCAGTAATCCTTTCTTTGAAAATCATCTCATTGAATATATGAGTATATTAGTATGTTTATTTTATCTTATACAAATTTGAAAACAAAGTAAATAATAGCCAATGTTACCACTATTTACTACAATGCTAATTTCACTCCTGCAATGTGGGTATGGTGAGAAATAAAGGGAGAAGTGAAGTTGCATTGCCTTGATAAACAGCTTGAAATTCTTAAAGAACAAAGATTTACCTAATTAATATGTGTAGTTCCTCTGTTTAGATAGTAACTCATTGCTTAGTTGCAGTTTGAGAGAAATAAAATTAAAGATTAGAATGGATCTGTCTAGTACTATTGAGAAGAAAGTGGAAAGCATGGATAGAAACTATGGACCATGCAAAAATGGACCATATATGCTAGAAAGAAACATTCAAATTTGATTTTCTTACACAGTTACACTTGTAAAGTTACGAAGAATCTAAGTTTTTAGTATGGTTCACGTATGTTCAGACAAAACTTTTTGGATATCTCTGTACAAACGGTCATACTCCCATTTAGTCCTTCTTTTTATTTAGTATTTTTTTTCTTTTTAAAAAAAGGCTAAAATTGATTGGGCCTCATTCACATTTGTATTAGGCCCATTCTTATACTACACCCCCCACTACTCTCCCACCCCCCTCTTCACTTCCTCTCACTTCACTCCATCTCTCTCACACTCCCTCAGCCCCCTCTCTCTCTCTCTCACTTTGAGGCTCTCACTCTCACTACCTCACGCACCTCCCTCCTCTGTCGCACCACCAGACAACCACAGTGAGTCTTCCTACTTCTTCACGTTTTGTATTTTTTTTATGAATCAGTCTGTTGTTTGGTACCTTAGTAGCAAACACCTTCAGTACTTTAGTACTGTATGTAGCATTTGTGAACACGCTCAAAAACACTACATGTACCAAGGTACTGAACAGATTCAATATCTAAGTATCAGACGTGTTTTTCCTTCTTATTTACAAATACTACACACAGTATCTAAGTACATTGCCTTTTACTATTTGTTACTTGCAAGTATGGCCAAGACTCGGGGGGTGTCTGTTAATACATAAGACCTGGTACTTTAGTTCCGGACAAGTATGAAACTGTTTACCGTGGTTTTTGGTAAACACCGCTAGTTTGAAATTTCTTCTTCTTGCAGGATCAACTAGTAAATCCTAAGACCATTTGTGTTAAAGTTTTTTCCAGAAATTATGAATGTCTTACAGTTTTTAAAGGCAAGAATGAAGATAACTGTCAATTTCGCGCGAAACCATCGAAGTCACTTCGGACAGAGATGAAGAGAGCAAATAAAAATGCAGAAAATTGCTTAAAGAAACGAAGTAAAATGCATTAATTGAAAAGAAAGTTCGTACACATGATCATACATTCTTCTCTGATTCGTTTTCTCTGTGATGTTGGAAATTAGAGCATGAGAATCTGTAATGAGTTTGTGACCCTTTTTTCCTATGAGAAACTACTATTTATACAAGGAGGGAAAACACTAAAACTAACTAACTGTACAGAGAATTTAAAAAAAATTGCTTCAGCCTTCGACTGCCAGAACATCGACGGCGAGCACTTGATTTTGACCTGCTATTGAATTCCAACCTTCTTCTCGTCGAAATATCACCCTTCAATTCTTGTTAAGTCTAAGGCTTTGTCGAATTTGCCTTCTGATACAACTCTTCTGTGTCGAAACCAACACCTTCTTCTGAGAAAACCAAAGTCAAACCCCGTTGACTGCATTTAATTTAGCCTGTCGAAATTACAGGCTAACAAATTGCCCCCCAAAAATGTCTTTTTCGACTGAAGCTTCATGTAAGGCAGAAAAAGTGACATTTTTGAAGATTCTATTTTAACTGCTCTGATGACGTCATTAACATCACGTTGCAACATTGATGAGACGTTTCAGCGAAAAGTGCCTTTTGGCGCCACCGTTTCAGAGTTAGTGGGCCACGTTTTGCATTGGAACTTTTGTAATTTTATCTTTCACTTCCACATCTTGTACTTCGACAATAGCCTTTGTTGGCATTTAATCTTTTTGACATGCCAAATTCGAGGTTTGCTCATCTTTAATCTTGCGTTATTTTAACTTCCTGCAAAATTGGCCTATACTTCTTTAAATACTTGCCATTTATTTGCAAAATTTGACCATTAGCACCTAATTCTTCAACTTCGTAGGCACCGTTAGTATATACTTGTAAAATGCAAAATGGTCCTTCCCAATTTGGTGACCAATTACCCAAAACTCTATCTTTTTTATCTATGGGTAATATGACTTTCCACACTAAATCTCCCAAGGCAAATGTTTTTGACTTAACCTTTTTATTATAAGCTTTAGCCACTCTTTCTTTTTGCCTTATAAGAACATCTAACGCATTTAGTCTTTCTTCGTCTAAATCAACCAACTCATCTAACATCATATCCCAATAAGAATCTGATGGAATTTCAAATTGCCTTTGAATTCTGGCTGATTGTAGACAAATTTTGACTGGCAAGACTGCGTCGTGTCCAAATGTGAGTCTATAAGGAGTAGTGTTAATTGATTCTCTAGGAGAATTTCGACATGCCCACAACACTTGATCAAGCGTTTTATGCCAATTTTTAGGCTTCTGCCCAATGTGTTTCTTAATCAAATTGATAATAATTTTGTTGGCCACTTCTACTTGACCATTAGCTTGGGCATAGTATGGTGTCGAAGTTAATAACTTGAAACCAGTTTCAGAAGCAAAATCAACCATTTTTCGACCAATAAAAACTGTGCCTTGGTCTGTAGTAATGGTTTCAGGAGTACCAAACCTTTATAAGATGTAGTTTTGAATAAAATTTATTACTGCTTCCTGATCTACATTAGCTAAGGGAACAGCCTCCACCCATTTGGTAAAATAATCTATTCCCACTAAGATAAAACGATGCCCTTTCGACGAAGTTGGTTTGATTTCACCAATCAAATCTAAAGCCCAACCTCTAAAAGGCCATGGTTTTAGTATTGAATGCAATTCACTTGTAGGCACATGTTGTATTGCTGCGTGTTTTTGGCATTCTTGACAACCCTTGGCGAAATCTATGCAATCTTTCAGCATAGTTGGCCAATATACTCCTTGTCGAAATAAAAGCCACTTCATTTTGTGACCTGCTTGATGAGATCCACAAGCTCCACTATGAGTATTGGAAATTGCTAAATATGCCTCACTTTCATTAAGACATTTCAATAACACTCCTTCAGGAGTTTTTTTAAATAACTCATTCCCAATAATAACATAACTTAAAGCTCTATACTTGGTTTTCCTATCAGTCACTCCTGTTGGATTTTCCAAATATTCGACAATTTGCCTTCGCCAATCATCATTCGACATATTGTCAATGGCAAAAATTTCAACTTCCAAATTTTCAAAAGTTTTAAAATTTTCCACCAGATTTAACATCTCTGCCCCCTCAAGTTTTGTCGTTGACAATTGGGCATTGGATGGACCTGTCGAAATCTGTTTGTGTTTGATTCTATTAGCTCTAATAGCTTTTTTTTTAAACTTTGTATCCTGATGCTATTTGTGCCAAATCGTTTGCCTCTTGATTTTCCATACTAGGCACGTGTTTTATGTGAACAGTGTCAAATCTCTTTAACAACGTATTAGCAATGGCAAAATACATTATTAAGTTCTCTTTGAAGCATTTGTATTCTTTTGTTAACTGTTTCACAATTAGTTCTGAATCTCCTTTGATTTCGACATGTTTTGCCCCCAATTCTAACAAGATTTGAAGTCCTGCTATTAAGGCTTCGTATTCTGCCTCGTTGTTGGAGCATGTCCCTTCAATTTTAAACTTATACTTTGTTGGTATCTTTGTTGGTGAAATTATTAACACTCCAATTCCAACACCATTTTTGTGGCTTGAACCGTCGAAGTATAACTTCCAAGGTTGGGTTTCCACCAAGTTTATTGTATTTTCGACCACTGAATGGTCAACTATGAAGTCAGCCACTATTTGACCTTTTATTGCTTTTGATGGCTAATAAGTCAAAGAGAATTCAGAAAGAGCCAAAGCCCATTTACCTATTCTACTATGTAAAATTGGTTTCGACAGCATATGTTTAATAATATCATAATGCGATTAAACATACACATCAACAGGCTTTATGTATTGCTTCAATTTTGTACAAGAGAAATACAAGCATAAACACAATTTTTCTATAGGATGATACCTAGTTTCTGCATCATTTAAAATTCTACTGAGGTAATAAATGGCTCTTTCGACACTATTTTCATCTTCTTGAGCTAACATGCTTCCTATAGAAAATTCTGAAGCTGCTATATACAATTTCATTACTTTATTCCTAATAGGTGGTAACAAAATTGGTGGCTTCATCAGGTATGCTTTAATCTCGTCGAAAGCTTGTTGGTGTTCTGCATCCCACCTAAACACATCTTCCTTCTTCAGTCGAAGTAATGGCGAAAACGCTTGAGTCTTGCCACTTATATTTGAAATAAATCTTCTAAGGAAATTGATTTTTCCTAATAATGACTGCAATTCTTTTTTGGTAGAAGGAGCTTTCGTTTCCAAGATTGCTTTCGTCTTGTTTTGATTGATTTCAATGCCTTTTTTGTGTACAACGAAGCCCAAAAAGTCACCTGCACGAACACAGAAGGCACATTTGAGTGGATTCATTTTCAATCCATATTTTCTCATTCTTTCAAATGATTGGCGAAGATGGTCTATATGACCAATTCCTGAAGAAGACTTAATTACAATATCATCTATGTACACTTGCATAAATTTTTCAATAAAATCATGGAACATAGAATTCATTGCCCTTTGGTACGTTGCACCAGCATTTTTTAGGCCAAATGGCATTACAACCCATTCATAGACACCTAATGCCCCTGGGCATCGGAATGCTGTTTTCGACGTATCTTCTTCAGCAATATATATATATTTGGTTATATCCAGAATAACCATCAAGCATACTTAGGTATTCATAACCTGCTGCTGAATCCACTAGCATTTCTGCCACTGGCATGGCATATTCATCCTTAGGTATAGCATTATTTAAATCTCTAAAGTCTATACACACTCTAAGCGTGCCGTTTTTCTTAATTACAGGAACTATATTAGCAAGCCATTCGACATACCTGGCAGTTCTGATGAACTTGCTCTTTAGTAACCTTTCTATTTCTGCTTTGATCTTCAACAGGATTTCTGGTGCAAATCTTCTTGGTGTTTGCTTCACTAGCTTCTTTCTTGGTCGAATTGGTAGTCTTATCTCAACAACGTCACGACTCAACCCCGGCATTTCATTGTAATCTCATGCAAAGCAGTCTTTGTACTCCTTTAACAATTCGACAATCTACACCTTCAATGCTTGATCAATCTTAGCACTTATATATGTTGGCCTCTTCAAGGAGCCATCTCCCAAATCGATTTCTTCTAAGGGATCTTGTGCTTGGATCCTTTTGGTCGAACCCATTGGATCTTTTTCAAAACCTAAAGGCTCGTCATCATAGACACAATCAAGCCTCTGGTTTTCGACAACATTGTCTCTATTTTTGTCCTCAATGGCTTCAGCAACTAATTGTTGTTGTAATTCGGCTTCTAAAACCACTTTTTGCTTATTCTCGGCCACGTAGGCCGTAATTCTATCTCATGCAGTGAGCTTATCCATAAATAACTATTTATGGGCCTTCCCACCCTGTAGGCTTAACAGAGCCTTGTGGGTAGTTGTCTTCATCTATAACCTCTCTATCCCAAATGAATCCATAATTGGGATGAAGTATCACTGAAGATCTAACATTGTTTTGGTTTTCATAACCAAGTTAAGAAGAAATACATGGCGCAATGTTCGCCATTGTTTATCAAAGGTTTTCTTGGTAATAGTGTTTACCTCAGCCTTGAAATAACTCTGATCACCTTCAATATTTTCGACTAGACCATCTTCTCTCCAAATGATGAGCCTCTGGTGAACTGTCGAAGGTATTGCTCCCACACCATGGATCCATTCTCTTCCCAGCAGCATGTTGTAATTGTCTTTTGTTGAAATTACCATGAACATCGTTGGTCTCCTGATGCTTCCAAGTGAGTGGCCACTTTTGCCATCATTGTTGGTAAGAATTACATTGTGTGTTTTCAAGTCAGTCTCACATTTTCCAATTCTTTTCAGCATATGTTGTGGCATTAGGTTTACAGCAGCACGACCGTCAACCAGAATTTTATTGACACCAATATTGTTCACCTTTGCTTGAATATACAAAGGTTTGAGATGGTTCATCATTCCACAGTCTGGTTTTTCAAACACAGCGTGTTGCTCTTCAACGCAACCATTTTTCAACACATAGTAACAAATTGGTTTGTAAGTGGTTTCTTCGTAGAAATCTTCTTCGACATCATTCACTTCAGAAACCACATCATACTCAATTGGGAGAATTGAGACTACACCACACAAGACGTCGAATTCTGACCCAGAATCAGCGAAATCCGAGCCCATTTCTTCGTCTAAGTTGAGACCCTCTTTGATCACTGAAAGTGGTGGAAATATCCTTTCAGTAGCTGGCTTTCTAGCCATTTCAAGAGATTTTGATGGTATTTGTTTACCTTTCTCTTTGTTGGAATTTTCCACCTTGCCTGCAACAGCAACCTTTTTCTGGCGTTGATATCTACGCCACTGAGTTCTTGTCATAGGGTTCTTCCCTTTGTAGTTATTATTAGGGTTAAATATGTTTTTAGTCCCTACAAAATTTCACTATTTTGTTTTTAGTCCCTATAAAATTTTTCATCGACTTTTAGTCCCTATAAAATTTCAAAATTTCTTTTTTAGTCCCTATAAATGCCAACTAGTGTATATCCATTGAATTTTTGAGTGATGTTTTGCATACATGTCGAGGACATTATAAACATCTCTTCCAGAAAAACTTTGAATTTTTTAACAACGCATAAATTAAATCTAAATTTTTTAAGTGCAAAAGATTCGATAAACAAATTAAAGGAAATACTAACCTAGAAATCAAATTTTGAGTTTATTTTTTGTGAGGGAGATATTTTTAATATCTTTAACGTGTATGCAAAATATCATTCAAAAATTCTAAAGGTATACACGAGTTTACATTTTATAGGGACTTAAAACAAAATTGTGAAATTTTATAGGGACTAAAAGTTGACAAAATTTTTTATAGGGACTAAAAACAAAATAGTGAAAATTTGTAAGGACTAAAAACATATTTAACCCTTATTATTATAGGCATATTTATTAGACTCAAATGCCTTGTTTTGGCTAGTAGCACTAGTGCTACCCTTAACCAATTTTGCTGATTTCTGTTGATTTCCAACATTCTTTCCAGCATAATATACTGAATAATAACCAGTACTTTTTCCACCAGATTTCTCGACAGGAGACTTTGCTGGAGGAACATAAGTTTTGATCTGTTCCTTTTGAGGATTTCTTGTCGAAGTGACTTTGTATTGAATACCTCTGTTGTTGTAGCTGAACTTTGGTCTTTTGTCGACCCACTTTCCTTTACGTTTCAGTTGAGGCTTAAATCCCTCCAGATTTTTGGCAGCCTCTTTGTCGAAGACAGAACTACACATTGGACAAAGCATAACTTCAGTATTGTTGATTTTGCAGCGATTGAGAAAATCAATCAATTCTTCTTCAGCCCTTGGATACACTATCTTCATTTTTTCAACGTACTGGTCTTCAGTGACCATTTCGACATCAACCTTGTCGACAGCCTTCTCTACCTTAGCATTTTCAGCAACAACCTTTGTGATCTCAACCACATTGAGATCGACTTCAACAAGCAATGCATCAGCTGTTGGCAAAGGATCCGCATCAATCTTCATTAGTGGCTTAGATTGTCACCAAATTTCAGCCTTCCCTCATTGAGGGCGTTCTACACCAAATCCCTGAAAATAACACAACGAGAAGTGTTATGGCCCAAGAAACCATGAAATTTACAAAAACCTCTTTTCTGTCGCTGTTCCAATGGTGGAATTTTTAGGCCTTTAGGCACTAAAATTTGACCATCAGCTACTAACAGATCAAATATTTCATCACATTTAGAAACATCATAAGTATAAGTTTTTGCAACAAATTTATCATTCTTAGGCTCAACAGGATTTTTCCAATTAGAAGGTTTCAACAATTTGCAAGTATAAGGAGGTCCTGGTTTTAGTTCTGCAATGTTAACCTCTTCTCCGACATCTTCATAAGATATGTCGTATTCTTGGTCACTGTCATTAGCTTCGACATAAGCAACATTTTCTTTCTTACTTTGGAATCTACCTGCTCTGGCTTTTTCGGCTTTGAGTCTTTCGACTTGTCGAACTCTATCAGCCAATTGTGCCATATCTCTTAAATGTAGTCTATCTAGTTTCTTTCTTATAGTGTAATCTAGACCACCAGCAGCCATTTCGACTAACTCGTGTTCAGGCACTTGAGTAAAGCACCTTGCTTTGAGAAGTCTAAATCTATTGAGATAATCATCAATAGATTCTTCCCCCTTGCGTCGAACGCTAGCCAATTCCTTAAGACTAATTTTACATTGGCCCATATAGAATTGTTCGTGAAAGGCCTTCTCTAACTGACTCCAATTAAATATGGAATTTGGAGGCAGGGTGGTGAACCATGTAAACGCATTCTTAGTTAAAGAATTTGGAAAGTATTTCATTCTTAAATTCTCGTTATGCGCAATATCACCAGCCTCATCCAAATAGCGAGCCACGTGTTCGACAGTAGATTCACTGGTTTCTCCAGCAAATTTTGTGAACTTAGGGATTTTCCATCACCTAGGCAGCTCTGTTTGTAAGGTGTATTCCGACAAAGGCGACACAAAATTAGGCCTATGTAAACCTAAGTTAAGGCCATTCTGGGCTAGAATAGTTTCGACCATATTAGCCAGATTATTTTGTGCTCCAAAATTGTTTTGTTGCACTTGTCTGACCACTTCATCTGCATTTTGGTTTCTATTTACTAACACAACTTCAGGGATTGCCTCTACCCTCATAGGCTCTTCGACAACCTGTTGTTGTCCTTGGTTTCCCTGATTTATAGGTATTGGATTGTTAGGCCTTTCAACAGGTACTTCGACAGGCCTAACATTCTGAATTTGGGGAGTTTGCTGGTTATGGACTGGTGGAGTACCAAAGAAATCAGCAATTCTGCCCATTTGCGCTGCTAACATTTGGTAATTGCTATTAGTGTTTTGTATCAAAGGATTAAACACTGTACCAATTTGTTGTGTTAACATATTGACCATATCATGATTGCTATCATCCATTTGTTGCCTCAATGCCAACAAAGATGTTGTAGTCAAATTGGGTTGGGCATTTCGACTAAAAATGCCTTCTGAAGAACTATGAGTAGGGGAATAGCCTGCGATTGCATTTTCTGCAAAAGTAGACAAATTTGTTTGAAGGCCTGCCATCAAAGCCGTTGGCATGCCATATGGGTAAGGTCTACCACTCATAGTAAATGGCAAGTTTCCAACCATTGGATTTGCCATCAAAGGACTCGTTGGTCCTACTATTGGTGGCACAGAAGCCATTGTATTAACATTCGTTAATGCTGCAGTGGTCATCATTGACACAGGGGTAATTATGGGAGAAGTTATAACAGTTACTCCCATTGTTATCGAAGAAGGCATAGCAACGGTTATGCCTGCGACATTTGCAGCGTTAACGTCACTAACTGTAGTTTGTTCTTGTGTACTTTGTGCATTTGATGCAGAAGCATTACTTGTACTAGAGCGTGCCATCTCTGGAAGATGTTTATCACTCCTTCATTGCATGCACAGATAAACACAAAGTTTAAGAATTCAACGAAAAACTTTAAAATTAACACAAATGTCCCACCGGGCGTGCCAATTTGTTTACCGTGGTTTTTGGTAAACACCGCTAGTTTGAAATTTCTTCTGCTTGCAGGATCAACTAGTAAATCCTAAGACCATTTGTGTTAAAGTTTTTTCCAGAAATTATGAATGTCTTACAGTTTTTAAAAGGAAGAATGAAGATAACTGTTAGTTTTGCGCGAAACCGTCGAAGTCACTTCGGACAGAGATGAAGAGAGCAAATAAAAATGCAGAAAATTGCTTAAAGAAACAAAGTAAAATGCATTAATTGAAAAGAAAGTTGGTACACATGATCATACATTCTTCTCTGACTCGTTTTCTCTGTGATGTTGGAAGTTAGAGCGTGAGAATCTGTAATGAGTTTGTGACCCTTTTTTCCTATGAGAAACTACTATTTATACAAGGAGGAAAAACACTAAAACTAACTAACTGTACAGAGAATTTAAAAAAAAAACTACTTCAGCCTTCGACTAGGGTAACTGCCAGAACTTCGACGGCGAGCACTTGATTTTGACCTGCTATTGAATCCCAGCCTTCTTCTCGTCGAAATATCACCCTTCAATTCTTGTTAAGTATAAGGATTTGTCAAATTTGCCTTCTGATACAACTCTTCTGTGTCGAAACCAACACCTTCTTCTGAGAAAACCAAAGTCAAACCCCGTTGACTGCATTTAATTTAGCCTGTCGAAATTACAGGCTAACAGAAACCAAACTTCCGAACCTTCGTAAACCCAAAAAAAGGGTATTAACAATTTGGTCTTTTCATAGAGTTTGGGGGTGTCCAATGAGTAGAGGGGGCTGTAGGAAGTATGAGCCAAAAAAGTGCAAATCTGGCCCAAAAATTTCAATACGAATCCAGTCCATTAAGTCCAAAAATTACAAAATACAAAATCTCAAAAGATTTAACTTTATGCCAAAAATTGGTGTTAAATCTCCATTTCTCACTTTTATTCAATTTTAAACCATATTCATTTCCTCCTTCTTTGTAACTCTCTTAAGGAGTGTTTTGTTTAAAACAGAAAAAGGGAAGAGAGAGAGGTGATAGAGAGTAAGACAAGAGAGAAAAACGTGAAAAATAGAGTAAATTAAGGGTGTTGTTCGGTGTAAGGGAAATAGAAGAAATATAGGGGAGATAGATGTGTCCCTTAACTTAGTTGGAGACAGTGTTATCAGAACCAGACCGGTCATCGAGCCGGTCAAGGCACTGGGTCACTGGGCCTTTGGTCGAACCGACGGGTCTTTGGTCGGACCGTATGAGCCGAACACATTAAAAATAGACTTGACATGTATAAATTTGTACATAACAAAGCTATCAAAAAATTGTAATATATCTTAGTAATCTACAAAACAAATTCTCAACACAAAATTAATATAATTCTTCAAATTTACTATACAAGTTCAAATCCATAAGGACCATAAGTCCGTAACCACATCGTAAGTACCTAATTAAATAAACAACCATGAAATAATAATGGTCTCAACATATCCAAATTCATAATTAATACCTAATTACATATACTTTACGTAAATATATAATATATATCATGTTTGTAAGCTTATTAACAACATACGAAGCTACCGCAGTGGTTAAGAGGTGCGGCACCACCTTTTGTTGTAGGGTTCATTTCCCGTAGGAAGCCTTTTTGTAACAAAAAACGTGAAAAATTAAGTTAAAAGCAATTGAGCCGTTTATGCAGGCAGTCCGGACTGGGAAGGGCACCGGTTCCTGGTCGGGCCGGTTCGACCGGACTGGGCGATCTGGTTTTGATAACACTTTGGAGAGAAAGAGAGAATAGAAAATAATACTACTTTGTAAAAGATAAAAACACCCCTAAAGGAAAAAGGATAATATATAATTTATTCACTAGTTTAATTAACTAAATATTTATTTTAACTTTTTAATTTAATTAACTTAATATTATTTTAATTACTTAATTAAAGTGACTAAATATTTATTTTAATTAGTTAAATAATCATTTTAATTATTTAATTTATCTAGTGAGGGTAATTAAAGTGACGGTAAAATGGTAAAGCATAACTCGTAAGTCTTTTCTCCTCACATTCTTTTCATAATTGGAGAGACGGTAAAAAACACTAAAATAATCATTCCTCTCCCTCTTTTTTCCAATTTCTCCTCACTCAATCAAATATGAAAAACCAGCAATGACTTATGATAGTAATGAATTCCTTAGTAAGAAATACTAAATTTTTCAGTGACCATTATACTACATGCAATTCAACGATTAGTACATACTAACCACAATTTAGTGTTTGTGTGGCGAGTGAGTAAAATTTTTTGATCAAGAGTGAGCGGGTAAATGAAAACACTGGTTAATACATACTAACTACAATTTAGTGTTGGTGTGGTCACTGAGTTTTTTCACTGATGGAGAGATGACCACCCCTCCCGAACTATTTATAAGCAAAAAGTCACTTTCTAGGTTCATTGGAAAACTAATGTATTTGGACTAGATTATAGTCTTTTTTGGTCGAGACTAGGGCATCCACCGCCGAACGCAGTGACTAATCCCCTCGCTGGATTGGAGGCACGTCGAAGGGTGGGACAGCTGGCCCAGGGATTTAAAGTTGCTCCGTACCCAAAGCTATTATCGAACCCTCGACATTTGGTTAAGGGAGGATGAGCCTCAACCGCTCAACCACACCCCGGGAGTATTATAGGTCCAGAGGGAGGATTATACTCGTTTAGTAACAATTAGTACTAAACAATAGTACTAATTAAGTCAGGCTAAAAAAACCTCACGGTTGTCTTCCACTCACGTGCCTCGATACATTTTTCTCTCCTTTGCCACTTGCTATTAACTTCACGTTTTCGTTTTCTCCTTATTCTTGTGATGTTGTGTGCCTCGTTCCTACTTTCATGGATTTTGTGTAAAACAGTTTTATTTGATGTTCTCATGCCCCATTTTTTGTTGATACTTGATAATAGTAGTAGTGTTGATTTTTTGTTCCGATGAAGTAGCGCACAATGACTTGAAATTGCCGTAATAGTGAGAAGGGGACTTATGGCCCAATGATAGAATTTCAAGTATCAATTGCCAAACAAATATAACTTTGATTACTGGGGTGACATCATCTGGTGAAACACCATTCTCGATAGGGAGATTATCAGTGCATCACATTAACCCAATAACTCAGAAATAAGAAGCATCACTTATACGGTTCAAATCAAACTAAGTAAAAAAATATGTGCACAGGAGGCACCAAAGAATATATTGTTAACATTGAAAACTTAAACATACAAAAGATGTGCATCAAAGAAAGGAAGGTAAGAGAATTACTAGTCATTTACTTGAGAAAACAGGGATTCTATTCTACCATATAAAAAAGTGGTAAGATAACTAGAAAAACCGTCCACATGATTAATATGAAATGAAAGGAAGCTTGTGAAAAAGCCTAGAGTCATGAATTCCTTACTTCTTTCTACCAGTGATTCCATAGAAGACAAATAAACAATCTAGTTGTACAGATTGAAAACAGCAAATCATATATATAACTTGGGTATACCAATATCATGTGACATAGGTTTATGTCTTGCCAACAGGCCCAGATTTACAGATCTGAAAACAATTTTTAAAATTAAAATTGTCAGCAAAAAAAGACTTCAAAATTTAAAACTGTCACTGAAAGAAAATGATCAGTTATAACAAATCACCTTTACAGATAGGAAATAGTTACACAATATTAACCTTAAATGTTTTCCCTATCCCCTAATTGAACACCCCAAACCCATTAATTCATCAAATTGATACAGTAGCAGCGGATAATATTAGGTTTTGGCAGAAATTAATATCACTATGTATATACATAAGTAGGAAATTAATAACTCAACATATCAGATCTATCTCCCATCCATAGGCAGCAGAAGTTAATATATCAGATCTAGTTTTATTAAATGAAAATAAATAAGAAATTAAAGTCCTTTCAAACAGAGACAGCTCAGATATTAGATCTCAATGATAAAAATTGCAAAATTAATTTTGTGCGGTTGAGATCTACGCATGAAGGATATCTTAGAACTGAAGGAGAGTAAGTAAAGGGAAAGGGATGAGAAATTAGAAATGAGGGGAATGGGTGGAATAGGGAAGAAAACACAAAGCTAAAGAGCGTTTGATTTGAATTCTTCCATAAACAACCCATTCCCTCAACTTCTAACTGCTTCATTCTCCCATTCCCACCTCACTGTATAGTAGTCTTCGCTCAAGAACCGTTGTTATACTCATGAAAAATTTAGCACAATAAGAGGCGTATAAGTAGAGAAAGGAGAGGGGTACGTGAAGGGGAAATGTATTAAATTATCTTTTAATTTAGATATTCAAGATATCATTTTTTTTATTTTAAAATAGTAAGGTACCCAACTGTAAACACACGCGTCCGCAATGCCCTCCTATGCCTTATCCTCATCGATTTGAAAGCAATAAGAAAATGGGTAAACTCTCGAATTGTTCTCTTAATTTTTATTCTCTCCTCTAAATTATTTTAAATAATTAAAGAGTTCCTAAAGATTTCTCCAAACTGTCAAATTAGCCTCTCCGTAAATGTGACCCACATTAACCGAGCAACTAATCCTTCTTATATAATACACTATCTACTTTATTAGCCAATTTCGGGGGATATTTTTTGATGGCATTAATTGTAAATAATGCAAACTTTATGTCCATTATTAATCTACCAAAAATTAAGGCTCTACTCATTGTTTCTTTTTTGTCTAACACTCGTTGTTTTCTATTATCAAAATGTATCCCTCATTGTTAAGCCCATATTATTTTGGGACTCTATACTTTTGGGCGAACATACCCCTGACAAAAATTGAACCAATCGGATTTATGTTTGTAATAGGTAAATAAGATTTATGTTTTTTCAAGTCGTATTTATCTATATACGATTTCCCTGACAAAAAACAAATAAATTAAAAAAAAAAAAAGAATCCTATTTATCTCAGAATACGGTAAATACGATGCGATTTTTTAAGGAAAATCGGATTTATGTTTGATGAAAGTAAATACGACTTACTATTTTTGAAGCTTCTGGGAGGAATTCGTATCTAGATAAATACGATGCGAAATTTGCTGGAAATCGTATCTATCTCCTGGAAGGTAAATACGATGAGCTCTAAAATATTTCTGGTCAAATCGTATGTAAGTGAGAAATGATAAATATTCTGTAAATTTGTAGTTTTTTAAGGGTATTTTAGTCATTTCACCGTATGCGTAGGGGTATGGAGTCAAATGGTGGGGTACAAAAAAAACCCTTTATTTTTATGAGAATGGTTGAGCCCATATAACATAACCGTTGGTTAGTTAATATCTACAAGAAAATTTCACAGCCATTTTTTTAACCAATAGTACACACATCCATTTTTTTGTAAACTATCCTGCCCTCATTATTGTTAAAGAGTGTTTTTTTATCAAAGTTTTTATTAATTAAGAACGAAAATGGATACATAAACTTTCTCAAAAATTTGTCGAAAAGACTTTCTTAAAAAAAAAAGATACTTAGAATTTTGACCATAGAGAAATTGGATGACCTCTTCTCTACTTCAAGATTTACTACACCGAATAAAGAACACAATAAAATAAGATTTTGGATAAAGTATAGAATTATATCAAAAGACCACTCCTTCATTTTCTGTTACACATGTACAGTAATTTTTATACCTGTAAATTATCACAATCTTAATAGAACATTTTTCAATCAACGAGTATCTTTAACTTTATCTTCAAAAATGCATTTTGCCATTGATATTCATAAATTCTTAGGAAGGATTACCTATTTCATAATTACAAGAGAAAATTCTGTAAAGATGACACAGGCAAAACACCGATAACGCCCAAACGTCATACTACCGGGGAAGGTTAACTAAGTCAAAGAAACTTTCTAAATGGTTGCAAACATGCATGATGAACCATGCCTTGACAGTACCCTATAGAAACTCACGGAGAGAATTTTGCAATCAACTTGTCTACATGGGTTATGATATCGTCAATCCCAGGCCGGACAGTAGCTTGGGGCTGAAGCATCCAGGTCACAAACTGATGAAGAGCTTCTGGGTATGGAGGCTTAGGTCCAGCTGGCCATTTGACCTGAGCATTTATAATGGCCAATTGCAAGCTTCCACCAGATTCTCCCAGTGCATATTCAAATGGAGATACTCCATACCTGCAAAATTCAGCCAGGTTATGATAAACAATTACACTGGAGGTGCTAGCCCAAGATGTTTCTAGAACTATATACATAGATAGAGAGAGAGAGAGAGAGAGAGTTGTAACCAAGATAAATATATAGAGAAACTATAGAAATCCTCAAATAAATAGAGCCTACGCAAGAAGGAAAAATAAGGGCCATCCCTGGATCAAAACTTAGAGAGTGAAGCGAACAGAAGACATGGGGATAACTAACAGGTGATCTGGAAGGTGTGAGGAGTGAGAGGATGAAAGTGAAGGGCAGGTATTAAAGGAGGAGTATAATGGGGAAAGATTAGGCAATCTCTAATTGGGAAATTCAAGCAATAGTAGGAGACACCCAAATACAAAATCTGAGCAACAGGAATCAAGGGGTGGCAGTGTGGCACAATGGCGGGAGGAGCCAGAAGCCAAACAAGGGAAAAACAGAAAAAGGGGCTGACGAACACAGCAGCAGAAGCAACAATGTCACCGGAAATCAGGAGGGTGATGCATGGTTATCACACATTGGTAATGGGTGCCACTGAAAGTGCGCAAGCTAGCTTTTTTGAGTGCTAAATGAAAAAGGAATTAACCAGAGAGCTTTGGTACCAACATGAGTTTGAATAGTTCACAACTTCTAAAAGGAGTTGTCCAAATACCCACACAAAGAGGAAATAGTAATGTGATTTTTTAACAGAAAGTCTGGTAATAGAAAAGAGAATTAACAGAAAGATGGAATAAATGCAAATTGTAGTTGCAAAACAACACAACTTATAACCGAAGCTCGATACCTCTCGAGAGCAATTGACCAAGGTGGTTTCCCTATGCATATATATCTCTTTGATAGGAAGGAGACCATTTATTAAGAAAAGTATATGTGAGAAGAAAGTATGTGGTTGCTCCATAAATGCTGATTGATAAGTACTTAAGTAATTGGGATAAATACTTACATTATAGCATACAAGGTGCATCCTAGTGACCAAATATCAGTCCTATCATCTATATCAGCATAGCTTGGGCAATCCCATAGCTCAGGAGCACGGAAAGGGGCGGAGCAATGTTCAGATGCCCACTCCTACATAGGAAGATATAAATGTAGCAATCAGCAGGCCATTAAATCTAAGCCAGATAACTGAAATGAAACTTTCCTCCTTCAAAATTGTAAAACCTTTTTAAACAGAGAGCCAATATAAACAGAAATCAGTGTTACATTGAAAATATAAACTAGGTATCCAAGTATTTTAATTTTTTTTTATCGTAACATGCATAAGACCAATTGATGTACATTATATTAAACTTGTATTAGCCCGACAACCTGTATGTAGCTTATAAGTAATCAACTTATATGGGAATATACTTTTCCCAAGTAGAAATGGAGAAAAATCCTTAAAAGATAATCTAATATGTAACATTCTTGAAGTAATCATCGAGCCAACTCCCAACTAGACTGACATAGAAAGCATATCAAAGAATCTGTCTTGGTGCAAGAAATAAAAGTTCTAGGACATTCACACAGCACAGGATAATTCTTCTTTGCTGGGGAAAAAAGAAATAAAAGGTCTAAATGAAGCGAAGCAAATGAATAAGCACCTGCAACTGCAGTGCCTCCGATCGGGAGCGTATTTGCCTCCTGGCAGGTCGAGCACTACCAAAATCCATCAGTATAGCAAGGGGTGGTTGTCCTTTTCTGTGTGTTATGAGCACATTACCAGGTTTGACATCATTGTGTGCATATGGTGGATCTAAACTGTGTATATGCTTTAGTCCTGCACAAAGCTGTTTAGTTGATTTTACAGGGTTAAAGGCATCAGGGTGTATATAAAAAAGTACAGTGAAGGCATTTGCAGTTTCTTTGTTGCACACACACACACACACATATATATATAAATAATAAAACTGCAAACAATTTATCATGTGTTGAAAATTATGAACTATGAACTGAAACACGTCCTACACTACTGGCCCCCTCCTTCCCTTCTTTTGAGAAAAAGTTAATAAGGAGAGTGTTCATTTTACCTGCCGAAATATTTGAAGAACATCTGCAGTTGAATAGAACTCCTTCTTCTCTTTCATTGTTTTAGCATTATCTAGCAATGTTCCATCCAAATGAACTGGAAATAACAAGTAAGCTTCATTTTTCCAAGGTATTTCTTGAGTAGGCTGCCAACAAAAAGTTTATAGTCTGCATAAATCTAATCTAAAAAAGCATCGAGAAAAAAGCGAAGAAGTTGTGCATTCTGATGTATAGAAAAAACAAGTATTCTTCCATTAAGTTGGATAGACTACATAGAACAACATTTCCAATCGTGAATGATATCTAAAGATACATATCAAAAATGATCTGACCTATAGTTTTACTTTTACCTCATCACTATCTATTAGGCTACTCCATTTGATTTATCCTTTGCACCAATACTGTGAATTATGAGATAGGATTTTTCTGAATGTGCTTGAGTGACTAAACTCTAAGGACTCAGCAGAAGCATTAGATTTTCAAAGAAAATGAATGCTGGGTGCAATTCACAATGTGAACAATTAGGGGATAACACTATTTAGTAAAATAATTGAGCTTATTTTACTACTATCTTATGGATCCATGCTACTTAGAAATTCGAAAATCAAATGAATTCTATTTCCAACACTTTGCATCAGCCACCAATTCCAGCTTGGATACAGATCTTTAAAAAATTGGTTTGCTCAATCATTTGATGAAATATCTGCAATTTGCCCTTGTGAGAGAGTACATATGGTGTACAAATGAAGCCACTATGGAGTTTTTCTTTGATAAACTACATATCTACCTCAACATTTTTTGTTCGATCATGTCGAAGATGATTGTGCGCTATGTTTATTGTTTACTTATATCATAGTAGAGCTTCATAAGTGCAATCCATTTAATCTTAAATTCTTATAAAACAATTATGAGCAAAAGTAATTCACAAATACCTAGTGCCATATCCTAATACTCCACATCAACACTAGAATAAGCCACCACATTCTAGTTTTTACTCCTACAAGTTACTAAATTTCCTCCGAGGAAAGTACAATACCCAAAAGTTGATCCTCTGTCAATAATTGGCCTTGCATAGTCAACATCAGGGTAAGCCTCAATAGTTGCACTCCCATTCCTTTTAAATAAAATTCCTCTTCTTGGAGTTTCCTTGAGATGCTGTGGAATTTTATGAGTTGTTCATAAATGAACTTTTCTTGGGCTTTGCATGAATTGACAAACCAAACTTACAACGAATGCAATGCATGCTTTTCTGATGGACAAAAAATTGATCTCCCAACCAAACACCGAACATCTCCTTATCCACCATGGCATCTTCATAAGCATTTCCCAATTTAAGGCATGGATTCGTAGGTGAACTAACAAGATGTCTTACCTGTCTCCCTCAACAAGTATTTGATATATTTTGTTGAGATATGAAATTACCTTTTAATGAGAGAGCCACCCCAGTTCCCAAGAAACATTTTAGCTTCCCAAGAGTTTTTATCTCAATCCCACTTGCAAAATACCAACTCAAGACCTATTATTGTGCTTTCCAATCATCTTCAGTCAACATGATTAGTTTAATGAACATTCACTAACTATAGTAGGGTATTTAATGAACATTGCGTGATCTCCTTAGATTAGTTTTTCATTCCAAGCCAGCCATAACTGTAGTGGTCCTTTCAAACCAGTGATCGTTTTGAACAATAACTAGGAAGGTCAAGAGTTTCAAGATGAATCCCTATATCTTCCCTAAGACTCTCCCCCGTAGGTAAGGTTGTCTGAAATAGGCATGCCCTTCATGATCATGACCCAAAGAACATTTTAGATGAAGAGGGTGGTAACACTAATGTCCCTTTTCAGTGGAGGAGTACCCAATAAAAGCCTACTTTAAGATTCAAGTGCTCTAAACATATCAACTTCACACATGTGGGTTCCCTTCATCGCTATTATACACAACAATTGGAAATATAAACTGCCAAATATCTAAAACCCAGCTAGCATATTTACAAACTTATGGATGAAGACCCTAGCATAATATTGTTCTAGTAAGCAGATAGAAAGACCCAAATGTCAAAATACCAAAATTCCTATTATATAGCTGTAGTTCAGGGAATCAGGAACAAGTTTTAATCAAAAGTCACTAATTCTAATAGTTACAAATGGCACCATTATTTTCTCTCAAATCAACTTATATTAACAAATTCTTTGACTTTTGAAATTTTAAATGCTAAACTGTGATGTAATAAGCAGAGAGTGAGTGTTTTCTGCAATCACCAGTTACCTTTACTGAAATGATTGCATTGTCAAGAAGTGGTAGAAGATTTGGATGGCTAAACAATGATGAAACACGGATCTCCTCCCTAACCAACTCCAACTGCTCACTGTTCTGAATCAGTACCTTTTTCATAGCATAAGTTCCATCATCTGTGGAAAGAGATTTTAATAACAAGATAGAAAATCCTCTTGTCAGCAGCTGAAAAAGAAAGCCAAGCAAATTCTATAACTCAAAGTGAGAAGTATAACTAGATTATTATTATTATTATCATGTTATGAAAATAACATAATTACTTTGCTGCCTGCAACTTCCAATAGCAAACAATACGGAAAGCACCAACTAAAACAAATATAATGAGATGGAAAGAGAGTAGGAAAAAGGCACTCATGTGTTTGGCTTTACTTCAAAAAATTGTAGGATTAGGTATCAGGTAACTTTTTTTATAAATGGAATCTTAGGTGAACGGGATGGCGCTTAGTCCAAGGCGGGGAAAACCTCCGGGCTCTTTGAACACTTAAGAAGAGAATTACATTTACTTTACCCTAAGGGACTTGTGGAGATTTGAACCTATAACCTGTCGGATACAAATCCTGTCATATCCACTAGGCCAACCCATTGGGGTTAGGTATCAGATATTATCTTAAAATTGAAGCACTCTTCATTTCGTTTCACATGAAAAGTTATTCATTTCTTCATTCAAATACACCAAACACGGGAATGAACATTTCAAGAATCCACTCCCCTTCCGAAACCAATAAAACATAAGCCTAAAGTTCCATTCATGTGTAGAAAGAGAAATGATCTTTTGACACACAATTTCAACAACAAAATTAGGCACTAAAATGGATGATTAACACAGTTTAAATACATCGTTAATCACATTCAGTGGATAGTTAATAGATATACTAGGTATCAGAACTCATTAATCATGAATGTAATGTAATTTCATTAATCACAAAGTTGAAAGTGATTAACCAAGATTATCAAGTAATCAAATTAAGATATAGTTGTTGAACATTGAAAATCGGGATTAACGAAACTGCATCTATGCTTAATATAGTTCAATACAAAGTATATCTATTAAGTATTAACCATCCAATGAACTAATTAAAGCCTATAACAATCGAAAATTTCTGGGACAAAAAAATCAAAATAGAAATCAACGAAATCAGAACAACCTAGACATTAGCATGATCCAAATGAAACAAATAGCATGAGTAAATGAATTAAACGGAGGAAGCAAACCAGAGATTAGAGAAGAGTGTTTGAGCTTGTTAGCAAGACCACCAGTGTGAGACGGAACCTCCTTCACCAAATAGACGTAGGCAAACCCACCTTCCCCAAGCTGCCTCACGATACGGAAGCGATTCTCGTTGATCCAAACATCTCCTCCTCCACTAACGGCGTCGTAGAAGGCGTTCAGACCAGAGAGTGAACACCCCATTTGATTTTATTCTTCTAATAACTCTACCGCTGCATGCGGATCGATCCTCTTCGATCTCCTTCGTTCTCTTTTCTTTCACGTTAATTGACTTATTTGCTGTGTTGTGGGCAATTAACGAGTTTCTGTATTGTGATTTGTTTATTTTTACCCTCTTCTTCTTCTTCTCATTCTGTTGACCCCTTACTCTTTTCTTTTGGGTTTGCTTAATACTTACGGCTTCCATTCTTGTTTGTTCTCCTCTCCTTCATATATGAACCAACTGTAATTTTCTATTCCTTTTTGATAAAAAATAAAAATCATGGATTTTTTTTAAAAAAAAAAACATATTTTGCCTTTCCAAATTTCCCACACAAGGATATAGAGTTTAAAATTATGGTTAATGCGGTTCTATAAGAGGTTAATGATTTTTTAAAAAAAATTAAATGAAATAACAAATAAATACCACACATTATTACATAGTCGCATTCGAGTTCAAACCTGAGAGTCAACGTCCTCATGTGACCATGTGTCCCTGAAATTGCCAATGTAACTAACAGTGGGACCAAACATTGTTAATGATTGTTAACACCCAAAAACAGCTAAGTGATCAGCTGAGTAGGGTTATGTGAGTAAGAGATGCTAGTCGAGGATATATAGTCCTGTCAGAACAAAGGTTCAGTGACTCAAGCCTTGACATCTTTGATGAAGAAGTTGATGGTTTGATGGTTGAGATTGAAAACATGTGATTACTTCTTGTGGAATTTTGGAGTACAAAAGGACGGCCCAAGGAGCTAGATGGGTGATGTGCTTGGTGAAGGGGCAGAATGTGCTACTTTAGTCGAGCCAATTAATGAGGTGACATATGGCATGATATTTGGGAAACCAACTTCTAAAATGACAAAACACTTGAAGCCCTTGTATATTAAGGCCCATAATGATGGGAAACCAATCAACAGGGGGTTTATAGATGGGGGTCTTGAGTTGAACATAATGCCTCTAGCCACAATGAAGAGGCTCAACAAGAATTCTGAAGACTTGATTTCCACCAATAAGAAGTTGAAGATTTGGATAAGTGAATAGAACCCCTTCTCCGTAGAGGTCAAGTTACATGAGGCATTGTTCTATTCTCCTCATCTAGGTCCTAGCTATATAATTTATGAAGAGGGAGGAGTGGAGCTTGTGATTTGACAATGGATTTGGCTGAGTCACACACTAGTGCAAATTTGACATTAAAATGCACCATTTAGTATCGGTTGTTTGAACACCCGATGCTAAATGTGTAACCGGTGGCATTTTTGAAATTAAGAGCACAAGTCTTAGTGCACATTAGACATTTAACATCGGTTGTTTTAACAACCGATGCTAAGTGTACATGAGGAGGTCATTTAACATCGTTTGTTTGAAACAACTGATGTTAAATGTATCTTTTTCCTATTTCCCAACCCCTCGCACATAAACTTCGCTCTCTCAAGTCTCAACCCCCCACTCGATCTCTTCTTCCTCGCAAACCTCTCTTTCTCTCCTTCCCTGGTTTGCCCTAAGCTCCTACTATTGAAAGAAAATGGTGTCGTTTTCTCTCCCTCTTGCACTCTGCCCTAAGCACATCTTCGATACACATCGTTTTCGTCTTCAAAGCAGCAAGCATCATTTTCGTCTTCAAAGAAATCTTCATAGCAGCATCGTTTTCGTCTTCAAAGCAGTAAGCATCTTCGAAATCACTGTTTTCGTTTTCCTTTTCTTTTGCTGTAAACCCTAAGTTTCGTGGTGGCTCTGTCGTGGTTCTCTCTGAATGCGATGGTCAGATCTGTTGCTTTGTTTCATATGTGTGTATGTGAACGTGTTTCGTTTTTTGAATCTGAATAAATATTCAGTGATGTTTGGGATTTGGCCTGAGTTTTCCAGGTAATTGTTCTCCAGGTCAAATAGATCTTAAAAAGGAGTTGAATCGCTCGGCAATAGAGTTTATGGTTTGATCTTCATCTTAGGTTGTTGAAGCTGTGGAATCTTGATTCACTGCGGAAATGTGGTAATCAATGATTCCAATATTTATTTCCTGCCACAGTTTTTGTGTGATCCTCACTCCACAGCCACTATATTTTTGAATTTTTTTATATCTGCATCAAGTTCTGACTACATGCTTCCAACATTTTGATTCATTTTATTATAATTTACAGAGATCTGTTCAACCTCTTTGGGTGTTTGCTGGAGCCTAAAACTGTAAGTTTTCTATTGTTTCTTGAAGAATAATGTAACTTTGTTTTCTGAGACCAATCTGTAAATTTGTTCTTTTTCTACTTTGTTATTAACATTCATATGACATCACACTACTGTTAAACAAAATATAAGGGACATGGCAAATGAGAATTCATATAGATCTTTTAAATTTTGATGATGCCTTTTTTTTGTTAACCTTAGATTCTGAAGTGGAACTATTACTTGAAAAAGAATAAATTTCACTTTTCTCAGATGGGTATTGTTGGAAGTATTAGGATTTTTGTTTTGTGCATTTTCTGAATGGCATATATGTTAAACTTGTAGTAGTTTCTTAAAATAAAGATTGATGTTTAGTTTGCCATAATGACAATTGTGTCAGATGCGACCTCGCTCCTGACCCTACTAAGGCTTACAATTATGAAGCAATATGCTAACTGATCTCAAGTCTTGGACATATTTTAATTAAACTGCACCTAGTTGAAGCTTTATTAGCCCAATATGTATTTCGACTATTTTGATTTTATTTCTTGTTTATGCAGCTTCCAACTCAACTATATACAGCAGTGGTAAGAATCTAGCTGAAGATTGAGGTGTTCTAATACCTTAATTTTATCTTACTTTTCCAGTCTTGGCTAAATGAGTGACCTATTTCCCACTGTTTAATGTGCAGTTGTATACCATTATAACTCTTTCAGTTTGTTCACAAGTCATTTACTACAGACATATATATCCTCAACTTTACAAGAGACAGTTCAAGGTGAAATCTCCTATACTTGATGTTGTATGTGAATTTTTTTGACATACTGTTAGATGTTTGGTGATGAGTATTGCTATTTGATTATAGGAAATATATGTTAAGTTATTGTATGTAAATATTTAAGTATGCAAATAATGGGGACAAGCTATTGGGATAAGACTAACAGTGTAGTACACTTCAAAAGTTCCTTGGCTGTGTCTTTTTACTTAAGCATGTTTCATTTATGTACTATATTTGTGTGGTTGGAGTACAATTATAATCTTATTACTATGTGAATTATCCCCAAGGGAAAACATCAAGCTGACATTTTTACTCTAGTATTATTGAGTACTATGTACTGATTTACAGACATGGTAAATTACTTATGATTTTGTTTATTTCAGTAAGTTAAGACCCCTTAAAAATATGCTAGACATTTCTAATGTAATAAAGTTGTTTTAATATAATAGGGGAGTTGAGTGTTGGGCTGGTAAGGAATGGACCACGTTCAGGTGGACCTAACTAACCTGTGGATAAAATTTATATCTGATCTTGTAGAAATCATGAATTGAATGGAATAAAATTTTAAGAAAAAGGAATGATGGTCTGAATTTTCCATTTTCACTATAAAAATTTGAGACGGTTTTTGAAAATTGCAGTTTCTGGAGTTCTATTGAGAGATGGAACCACAACAGGAAATGGAGTGGTTGGAAGCCCAAAAGATTGCAATCAGCGTGGACCTTGTTTATGTGGCCAAAAAGCAGCTTCAATTCTTTGCTGCTGTTAATAGAAATCGTCACCGTTATGACGGTCCTGCCCTTGACAAGGCTATCTATAGGTATTATTCTGTCAAGCATATATTTTTTGTATTAGATTAAGAAGAATTGTATTCTTTTGTTTTAGTTTGTTCATGAGCATCTCAATTTTTAAAATACCATCTACTAGTTTGGAAGGTTCTTGCTTTAGCTTCTGAATCATGCATAATGTCTGTGTATCGCTTCTGGTTACTAGTTTAGTTCTTTACTTCTTTTATAAGCTTCTAAATCAATTGCTTGCATGTTAACCCACTGTGAATTCTGTATAGATTTGTTCGGTTAGAGCATTAAGGTATGATACCAAATTCTGCATAGATTTGTTCAGTTAACCCACTGGAGAGGAATTATCAGTCAGAGAGCATTATCTGCACATACAACTCTCAGATTCGTCCATTAAGGTATGATACCAAATTCTGATATGCATATTTTTTGAATGATACAATTGTGATGAGCTATTTGTGATTCCACTAGTTGTGCTCAATGCATGCTGTATCAGTAATGATACAATTGTGATGAGCACTATATCATATGCAAGACAGAGATTGATGTCTGATTTGTTCGGCATGTTTTTTTAGAGTTCTGGTACAGGCAAGAGAGTAAAAAGGAATGGAACAGAGAAGATGATAAATCAAAGGAAGTAGTTCATCTTAGGACCTCACCTTACCTTAGTTTGACGTTTGTGTTTTAGAAACATTTTGTTGAATTTTTGTGTTTTAGAAACATTTTGTTGAATTTTTGTGTTTTAGAAACATGTTGCTGCAGGATAAAAATTCCATACCCTCTTGAGTGGGGTGCTCCTACATTTGATGCTGGTCATTCCTTTGGAACGATGGCTGCTGTCTTAGTCTCACTAGTTGAGGTACTATTGCATGTGCTTATAAATAGTTCTCATGTCCAAGGTTTTAAATTGTGGTCGCGATAATGTTAACAACAACGGTTGCAGTTGTGTCTTGATCCTAAATAATACGAAAACTTACAGTCAAATGATTATTTCATTGATGATGATGCTTTTCATGATGATGTTGTTGTAAAGAAGCTGCTGCAGGTTGTTGATGATCAGATGCTGATGTTCCTCCACCACTATTAGAAGTAGAACTAGCACTGAGTATGTCAGTTAAATCACCTTGGTAATTGTCCATATTTGTTGTTGTTGAAACAAAGATACTACACATGCTTTATTATTCTTCCACAATAATATTAATTAGTACAAGAACAAGAAAAAGAAACAAGGGTTGTTGTTGTTGCTGTTGTTTTTGTTCTTGTTGCTCTTAAATCTGTTTAATTCAATAAACCTATGTAGTGATTATTGTTTATTCTAAACTTTTCAGGTTCTATTATTAATTATTAATTAATCTTGATTGTCTTTCTTGCAGCTCCAAGGAGAAGCCCAATCTAAGGTGAATCTTCTTCTTCTTAGATTTTGTTTTCTTCATATTTCTTAGACTAATTAATATGCAAGACAGAGATTCATGTTTGATTTGTTGATTTGCATGTTTTTTCAGAGTTCTGGTAGAGGCAAGAGAGTAAAAAGGAATGGAATAGAAGATGATAAATCAAAGGAAGTAGTTCATCTTAGGACCTTACCTTACCTTAGTTTGGCGTTTGTGTTAGAAACATTTTGTTGAATTTTGTGTAAGAAACTTGTAGAAATCTTAAGTTTCATGAATTGTATTGTAAGATATTAATTCCAATGGAATTTGAAAGAATTTTTATGAATTTATTATGTGTTGTTGTTTGGAAATAATTTTGTATATAACAGGTTAATAATATGTCGGTATGGATAAAAACAAAAAAAATATTAAAAAATATTAATACTTTTAGTATCGGTTATACAGAAAAAACGATACTAAATGTACTTACTTAGGTACTTAGGTACATTTAGTATCAGTGTTTCTGTATAACCGATACTAAATGTACCTTAGTAATACATATAGTATCGGTTATACAGAAACACCGATACTAAATGTACCTTAGTAATACATATAGTATCGGTTATACAGAAAAAATGATACTAAATGTACTTACTTAGGTACATTTAGTATCAGTGTTTCTGTATAACCGATACTAAATGTACCTTAGTAATACATTTAGTATCGGTTATACAGAAACACCGATACTAAATGTACCTTAGTAATACATATAGTATCGGGTGTTTATGTACAACCGATACTAAATGTACCCTAACAGTACCTTAGTAGTACATTTAGTATCGGGTAAAAAACCGATACTAAATGATCGGACATTTAGTATCGGTCGATTTAGTATCGGTTCCACAACTGATACTAAATGTGCAAAACAACCGATACTAAATGTCAAATCTGCACTAGTGACAACCTATAACTAAATCCAATGATTGATAAAACACCAGAAGTACAAGACTTGAAGGATCAACTCAAGATGTTCGAGGAGGAATCCATAATAGAAGAGGCTATGTTGGGAGCAGACAGTGATGAAGATGAATCCCAAGATCTCCCCACATCTAGGTCATCAGCTAATAAGGAAAAAACCCAATTGGTTGAGCCTTCCTATGTGGAGCTTCCCATTCAAAGGAAGGTCCCTACATTTGAAGCTCAGGATCCCTTACCGGAAGTCAATCTAGGTAGGGGTGTTCAAAACCGAACCAAACCGATAGACACACCGCAAACCGAACCAAACCAAACCGAAAACCGCAAAAAACCGCTTTTAATTGGTTTAGTTCGGTTTTTTTCTGCTGAACCGAGCGGTTCGGTTCGGTTCTCGGTTCTCATCATAGGAACCGAACCAAACCAAACCAAGCCACTAATATCTCATATGCTGTTTTTTTTTTATAATTATATACCCACCAAACAGTCAAACACAGCCCAACTCAACAAAACTCAGCCCAATTGACCAAAAATAGCAACCCTAACTTTCAGTTTCACTCATTTCAATTCACGATTCTGGTTCTCATCTTCTCTTAGTCACAGAGTCACAGGTTCTCATCTTCTCTCATCTTCTCTCGGCGCACAGATGTTTCATTATTGTAATGAAAACAATTAGGCATTAATTACTATAATTATTGAAAAATCAAGTGAGCATTTGAATGCACGTGTATTGGGACGAAAATTAAGGGGGTGCAAATCAGGTCTATACAACTATTATAGTGTCACAACACACATAATATTATAATAGCAACAGATTCTGTGGCTACAAAAATTTTATAATTGATGAGGGTGATGAACTGCTCAACAAGTTTAGAAGAAAATCAACGTATCAGTGGTATAAGATCTCAAGTCCCATTTTAGTGGTGATCTCATTTAGATTCATTGAACTTTTGAATTTAATTTAATGTGATTAATGGTTAATACTTACATTTTGGCAGGTCAATAACCAAGCTACCCAGGAGGTCAATTTGAACAACACTGTTGCTGAGAACAATGACATATTTGTTCATTCTCAGGTTTGGTCGCATCCAGTGAATCAAAGACCAACCCAGATCTGAATTATGAACACATTAATATATAATTAAGAGCTTAACTCAATTGTTGTTTTGCTTCATATTAGGATCTTATGGAAAAGTTTCAAGAATCTGAAACTACAAAATGCAACAAAGAAGCTGATATAGAAGTTGTCGATCTAAGCAATGATGACCAGATCACTCAATTAACGAGTTTGCCATGTCCAATTGTTGATGATACGACCAATGCATAATATACTATGGTCAATGAAATCAAGAAAGATGAGTGATCTACATTTTGATGATGTTGTCCCTGTTTTCAGTTTCTATATTTGTGTTTGTTCCCCCACGCACTAATACATAGTCCTTTTGTTTGCAAATTCCCTTCACATTTTAATTTTTTTTCATGTTATGTCCCCATTATAAACATTGCTTTATGTATCCATGATAGCTGTGGCCTTTTCATTATGAAGTATGTTTGTCTTTGGTTTAAACATAGGCATCATGGGGCTTGGGGGGTCGAGTATAGAGTCTGAGAGAGATAAAAATAAAACAATTTGCAGATTGGTTGCTCAAGATGTGTAATTGTTTTGTTAAAAAATTTTGTGATTGCTATCTATTTTTAGAGTTTTTAACTACACCCATCCTTTAAAAAAAATCCAAAAATCGTAAAGCTGTCAGACATAGTCAATACCGAAAATGATAATAATCTCAAAGTACAATAACTTTTATAATTCTTTGTCAAAAAAATAACTTTTATAATTCAAGCACCAATTATCCATAGAACGTGAAACAAAATTTGATTAAGTCGTTTTACGCCCATATATCTTATATACAAATTTAAAAGTTGTATTTAATTAAATTTTCTCCAACATCAAACAAGACTCATCTTTTTACTAATCATTAAAATCGACAATATATATATATATATAGACATAATATTTTAACAAAAAAAAATTACAAATTAATTTCAAAAAAGAAATTGTACGGGTCATACAGACTAGTATATATATATATATATATTAATGAACTATATATATATATATATATATATTAATGAACACTACAGAAGAGTTGTCTATCGGAACAATACCCTTATCGATCTATTAACAACAAGTAGATCTACACCAGGGGAATTAGTAATGTGTCAAGAGAAATTGGTACAAGAAGCCGTGGATACACTTCTAGATAATGGAATCCGGGGACAACCAATGAGGGACGGTCATAATAAGGTTTACAAATCGTTTTCAGATATAATTGAGGGCAAAGAGGGAAGATTTCGAGAAACTCTGCTTGGCAAACGAGTTGATTATTCGGGGCGTTCTGTTATTGTTGTAGGTCCATCACTTTCATTACATCAATATGGATTGCCCCGCGAAATAGCAATAGAGCTATTTCAGACATTTCTAATTTGTGGTTTAATTCGAAAACATTTTGCTTCAAACATAGGCGTTGCTAAGAGTAAAATCCGGGAAAAAGAACCCATTGTATGGGAAATACTTCAAGAAGTTATGCGGGGGCATCCTGTATTGCTGAATAGAGCGCCTACTTTGCATAGATTGGGCATACAGGCATTCCAACCCATTTTAGTGGAAGGGCGTGCTATTTGTTTACATCCATTAGTGTAAAAGGGATTCAATGCTGACTTTGATGGAGATCAAATGGCTGTTCATGTGCCTTTATATTGTGTGCGCCGACCCCAATGGAATATGAATCACTATTCACTCGGTTTCTGGGCATAATCATTATGTAGGAGAGATGGCCGAGTGGTTGAAGGCGTAGCATTGGAACTGCTATGTAGGCTTTTTGTTTACCGAGGGTTCGAATCCCTCTCTTTCCGCACCTTTACCCAATTCATCGATGTTACTGACGACAATTTGTGAAATAGCAATGGATACCCTTGTTCCAACTTTGATATGGATTATATATTCCTATCCTAATTTCTTTCTGTAATACAGAAAATAGTGGAAAAAGTGGGCTGAAGGAATCAATGTTGGACTTATTGGCTCCTTAGCAATTCATGCAAGGGTTGGTCGTTGGGGGTCCATAGAAAGTCCATTTTTTGAAATTTCTGAGAGATCGAAAAGAATAGGCATGCTTTATTTATCACCAAGTAGAGATGAATACTATATGGTAGCGACGGGAAATTTTTTAGCATCTAAATGAGGATTTTTAATAGCTAGCTATTTTATGTTAGAGAAGAATCACTTGTTAGCTAAAAGGCATGTGATGATTACGTTAAAAGGCAATGAATAGCAGTTTCTTCTTTGTATTTCCTTATATACCTTCTTGATTTCTGAAGCCTGCCCAAGCTTGAATCAGGTCTCCTTAAAATCCTAACAACTTGTCTTCATATATGGATTTACTCGACTCGAACTAGCCTTTAAACCAAAAAAAATTCTAATTATTCACCAAAATTTTAAGTAATAGCTTCACTTTTTGGCAAAGAAATGCAGAGATTTCTACTCTCAAATCGGTGGCAGCTCAAATAAATAAACAAAAAAGAGTAACTAAAGAGCTTCACTTTTTAGTTTTGGCAATATTTGTATTTGGACATAAATCAATCCAAATTTGCAACAAACCGTGAACATCTTTTGCCAGATAATTAGACTTTCCCAGGATTTTCATGCATGAAACTGGGTTGGCTGGCACTTTCTCAATCAAATAATGACAAGAAGAGAGTCGAGGGAAATGGGAAAGAGTGGACGAAACAAACTTGTGTTTTTTTATACCTTCATATATTTTTTTAGGTGAAAATATACATACATTGATATATACATTTATACATCACTAACTTACCTCAAAATATTGTTGGCAATCATGCTGAAGACTACTAGAACCATTGTTGTCATCATCGGGTTCCTATATTTATCATCTATAGTAATTGCATCAAACAGATTACTCGACAGGCTTTATCTTCCATCATCACTTACAGGCCCTGAGTCCCTATCATTTGACTCCATTGGTGGTGGTCCTTACACTGGTGTTTCTGATGGAAGAATTTTCAAATATGACGCATCAAATGGTGGTTTCCTTGAATTTGCACATGTTACACCAGACAGGTATGTATGTATATATCTACTCTAAAGACGAGGGGAGGGGCGATTATTTCGTAAGATTTGAAAAAAAAGGTCTGCAACCAACAAACCACAATATTATGATTTTTTTATAAGCAAATGTTAGTGATTAATAGTTAGAAGGGAATGTTAGCTTTCAGGTTTGAATCTTGAACCGCTAGCTCATTAACTGAGCTACCAACTTGGGATGCAGCGAGGAGATTTAAAACATTGGTTTTGTCTATAACATAATTTATGTTTCTTTTTCATGTAACTAAAGTTGGTTACGGTTAAACAATGTTCCATTGTTGGTCTAGGAATACGACAATGTGTGATGGCATTTCTGACATCTCAACACTCCAAGAAACATGTGGGAGGCCTTTGGGATTGAGTTTTCATTACAAAACAGGGGACTTATATATAGCTGATGCTTATTATGGTCTTATGAGTGTTCCATATGATGGAGGTGAAGCAACACAAGTTGTTTCTAATGATGCACAAGGCAATCCCTTTGGTGGGTTTCTTGCTGGTTTGGATGTAGACCCTCAATCTGGAATCGTTTATTTCACACAAGCTAGCACTAGTTACAAGATCAGGTAATCCATTCTATTCTCATGTTTTTTCATGATATCCAGCTGGCTTGTGATGTTAGCTTTGGGAATATGGACAATGTGAAGGAGTTTTTTATTTGGGATCTCAATTGTCATGGCTCATTGATGTTTAAAGATTGATCCTTTACCTAGGAAAAATTTGCTCAATGTGGCATTAATTCTTCCATGAACACTTTGGAAATAGATTGTTTGCAGTCTTGCATTTAGGCTATAGCTGATCTATCTACACCATGCGATCTTAATCAAAAATTCCACTCTTACTTGGTGTTTTGGATCCATTTTACTAGGGTAAACAACTATTTTAATCACAAAATTTGAATTATTATAGTCCCTGAATGGAAAGAAATTACAAACACATTCTCAAATGTCTATTTAGTAAGTCACTTTAGTCCTCAAATGTGAGTTTTGCTAGTCAACTTAGTTAATAAAATTAGCTACAAACAATGCAGTTAAGAACGTATTTGTAATATCAACACATTCAGAAACTATAATGAGACGAACTTACGCATCCGGGTGTTTTGAGATTGCTTCACTGTGTAATTACCTTGATTGCAAGGAACTGAGACAAAACATTTAATAAGCAGAGCTAATCAGAAGTTCAATATGCTCCACTTATCCCATTTTATTTAAAGCTTAGCAAAAAAATTCTCATTCTGATTGTCATTTTACAATATTAGTAAAACATTAATTATCTTTTTAAATCTTAAATAATTATTGATGCATATTTCTATACTTTTTCTTCTTTTTTATCTCTCATTCTACTGTGTTTTTTAGATTCTCGATTAAGGATACAAACACAGGAAATATCATTATTGTACGACCTTTAAAATATAAATTGTATCTTTTAATGCTTCTGTACAAAATCTTACGGAGGGAGTATATTAAAATGATGAAAAGATTATAAAATCCTCATCAAAACTATGTTAGTATCATCTTTACTTTTTGATTGGTTAGGGTCAATTGTAAATGTGGCACTAAATTTTTGCAGGGATATCCAGAAACTGCTAAACAGTACAGATCAATCAGGAAGCCTATTCAAATATGATCCAAACACAGACGAACTCACATTGTTACTAAGTGATCTTGCTGTGCCATCAGGAGTAGCAGTAAGCAACAATGGTTCATTTATCCTTGTAAGTGAGTCCACAGCAAACAGAATCCAAAGATTCTGGCTTACAGGGCCTAATGCAAATACATCAGATATATTCTTGCAATTACCAGGAAGACCAGATAACATAAAAAGGAACTCAGGGAATGAGTTTTGGGTTGCAGTGAATTATCCTTTTGGAATACCTCCACCACCAACACCTCCTGTTTTGCCTCTAGCACTCAGATTCAATGAGGATGGTTTTGTTTTACAGGCTGTTTCTCTTATTGAGGAGTTTGGCACTGAAACAGTTAGTGAAGTTCAAGAGTATGGTGGAAAACTTTATGCTACATCTATGGATGCTTCCTATGCTAATATTCTCACACCATAGTATCGCCTTAATGGTGTGATTGTATGGTTATAATAAAAAAGATATACATATTGTTGATTTAAGTGGTGGTCTAAAATAAATAAGGATTTATTAATCCATACAAGCCACAACACTAAAAAACCACATTGTGATTCTAATCAATTGCAGCATAGTTGAGGATCTTATAAAATATCTGCATTAGCATTTAGTGAACTCCTGCCCTCATCCAAATTCCACTTTCTTTCTTCATAAACTCAAGCTTACTCAAATGGAAAAAGTAGAGATTGTTTTAGATTATGTTAAATGTAGTATGATCAATAATTTACATTAAATCATAGGGATTAATCTAAGTATGAATTTAGCCCTGCTGTTGCAAGTAATATAAATGGTTGCATCGGTAAGATTGCTACCTTGTGACTTGAAAGTCATGAGTTCAAATCTTGGAGACAGACTCTCTGCTTGTGGAGGGGAAGGTTGCACACATCTACCCTCTCCAAACCCCACCTGGTGCTAGCATCGAGCACCGGGTCATCCCTAGTTGTAAGAAGTAAGATAATTAAATCCTCAATCAGCAATCCTCTTGTATCTAAACACTTAATTGGACATGTAAATACGTAAAATTAGGCATTAGAGAGTAATCTTATGTAGTCGTCTTAGTGAAGCACAGGCCATTTGTGCTTCATAAAACAACATTGCATTAGGCTGATTCAAAAAGTCTTGTCACTAGAAATTAAAGGAGTGTCTATTACCACTCCTTCTTGCCTATTGCCACTTTTATTGTTTTCTAAAACAAGCTTCCTTAAGAAATTGAGTAAAATTTATTATCTAAGATCACTTACGACTGAAAGCAACTATGAGAAACATCTTGGAGTCATTCAATAATTGGGATCCGTGGGAAGAGAGGACAGCTTTTTGAGTTTCGTCAGAATCGATCATTGAAGCAACTTGGGGACAACTTAAGACGTGAAAGAGGACAAGCTTATGCAACTTTTCTGAGACAAGCTAAAGGAAACAGATTGCTACGAGGTGTCGAGGATGAAGATACAGCACCGCAATTGTGTAAGCAAAATTGTACCTGATAACAAGTTGATGGCTACGTGGGCTTGTCATTTACATTAAAGACTCAGCGTACCTTGAAAGGATCTTTCGGAACAAGATGATTGGTCTTTTGTTGAGTTGTTGAAAGGCACAGGCGCACAGCTCTTAAAGAAAAAAAGAAGGAAAAAAGCTACGGGATTGAAGAATAGAATTAGAATTAGAAATGGGTTGATCATCAAATGCATATACATAGTTCCTCATACATCAAGCACACCCAATTTTAATCCATGAGTCGATGCATGGACAAACCAAGGATATAGCAACTAAAATCCTAGTTTTAGGCCTCATATTTTGTCACTAGATTTTAATAAAGCAAAAGACCTTATATATGACCTAACCTTAAGAAAAAAACGCCTCCACCGAAAATTTGCTTTAGATCTAGCCCACTACAAAAGATTTTTGGGCCGGCCCTGCGTTGATGTTCTGCATGTCAAAGCCTTTAGATTCGTAAACTAATTAGATTAAAATTAGTACATCAATTTAACACTTAAATATGCAGTGCATCTGTACACTAATAAAAATAAAAATGGGGTGAACTTATTTTTCCTACCAAAAACAGGATGACGATAAGTATCCACAGTTGCTATGAATTGAATTCAGCATTCATATAAGGTCCCTAGAGTTAGCAGTCTCTCCTTGACTTCAAAGAATAGCATTTTGTGTGGCACAATCAACTAATCCTATTCCTATACACACATATGTTCTACAAGAAACAAAACAGCTACCTCTACCAAACAGTGTTAGTCAACATGGATCTATAAAACAAAGAAATATTGTAAATTGTAAAACCCTAAAACTGCAAATATCAGCAATAGAACAAAGCAAAAAGTTACATCATATAAGTAAATGATACGACACTAAACCAGGATATTAAATATCTGTATGCACACTGTGATGTCATCATTCTCAATATTATCATTCTACAATATGCGGTGCGTGTCTATCAATATTAGGTGAATAACTTTTATTTCTTCAACTACAGATTCCAATGATAGAACTTTACCTGCACTTTTCATAACTTCAAAATTTTAAATTTTCTCTAAAGCATCCATCACTTATCTTACAGAACTTTGCCTTTAAATTACACAATTTTAAATTTAGATCGGCAAAAATAGATCTCAGGATAATTAAAGACAGAAGATTGAATAACCTAGGGATGTGATTTTTATGCAAAATTCAAATCGATGAGCAAAGGTTATTCTACAAATTCCATAGATTCACAGATCCATACGATTCAAAGAGCTATGATATGTGAAGAATTCACCTTTTTCGAGGTTAAGTAGCATTCCTACCCTGTTTAAAGCTATAAGAAAAAGAAAACATTAGAGAAATGAAAGTTAAAGAAGTATAAAAGATAGTCGAGAGCATAGGATTGTAGAGATGGCGAGCAAAAATGTTGCGGGAATCAAGCCTCTGAATGAAGCATAAGAATGCATAAGCTACAATAGGCATAGCTCGGAATCAGAGGCGAAGATACCCGCTACAGTTTTACTGGCCCCAAAGGAGAAGGAAGCATAGCATGATTTGCTAGGTTTGACTCGTTAGAGCAACTAGAAGACTATATATAAGCATAAGATGAGAACTGCTGCACTAGAGAAAACTAGGGTTTCTAATTGAGGTAATACCCAATTTAGTCCCTATTTTTCATATATATCAACTTAGTCCTCAATTTTTACAAATGTGTGTCAATTTGGTCTTTTTGTCAACAACTGTTAATAAACAATGTTAACGGAAACTGATGTGACCGTTAAGTGGCAACGTAGCAAATGAGACCAAACTGACATACCAAAAAAAATATTTCCACATCAGCATGCCAAATCACCGAAATCTTGGAGACCAAACTGATAAAAAAAATCAGATTATAACGTTTGTTTCCTTTCTTTTCTTATTCTATTTCTCTTTCTTTTTCATTTCCTCTATCTTCAAAACCCTTCTCCTTCCTTCCCATGTTACTGTTCATGGCAGCAACCTAGCAGACAGCACCACCATCGCCCGCCATGGCGCCGCCGTTTCCCCCACCGTCCATCGCTGTTTCGTTGTCGCACACCATCGTTCTCCATTATCTTTCTATTTTCCCCGTTTGCGTTTTTGTTCTCCCTTCAAATAAATCTGTTTTTGTTGGCATTTTTCATCTTCTTATCATTGATTATTGGTTCTATTTGACCATTGTTGTGATTTTAGAGTTTGTTTTGTTTCAATAGTTGAGTTTAGTTTGTTACAAAAACTGATTTTAGAGTTTTTCTTAGCGCTGCCATTTTTTGTTCCATTTTCGTTTTCCTGCTTCCATTTTCGTTTCAGCTATGCTATTTTGTATCTTTGATGAAGTTGTTGAAGCTGTATGTGATTTTTTCGTTCATTTTTTGAAGCTGTGTTTTTTTCACTTGAACACTTGATAATCTTTCTATTTTTTCTGCAATTGATGAACAATGTGCTTATATGTTTTACAAAGCACTGATTTTTTTAGTTTAAGTGATTATTTTAAGATGTTGATCATATGGATGAACTAGTTTTTGAACATTATATGTTATGTGAAGATGTAGATCATAAGGAGGTTTCCAATGGAAACATCCTTGGGCTCAAGGTGGCCCTGAATGCTCCTTCAATATCTCATATGCTCTTTGCGGATGATAGCCCCCTTTTCACTCGTGCAAATACTAATGAGGCTGAGACTGTTCTTAATATTCTTTCCATTTACCAAAAAGCCTCTGGCCAAATTGTCAATATGGAGAAATCTGAATGTTCCTTTAGTCGAAATGTTCTTGCAATAGATAGAAATATGATCTGTAATAGGATGGGGGTAAAGACTGTGGAATCTCATGATAAGTACCTGGGCCTGTTAGTTCCTTTTGGTAGGTCCAAGAAGGTTATTTTCTCCTTTGTAATTGATAGAATTTGGAAGAAGTCGAAGGGTTGGAAGGAAAAATGTCTCTCTAGAGTAGGTAAGGAAACATTGATCAAGGCTGTTGCTCAAGCAATCCCTAATTACATTATGAGATGCTACAAATTCTCTGATGGTTGCTGCAAGGATATTGAGGCCATGCTTGCTCGGTTCTGGTGGGGAGCAGGGGAAGGCGAGAGGAAAATTCATTGGATGTCATGGTCAAGATTATCCAAGGCCGAGAAGAAAGGGGACTTGGGCTTCAAGGAAATAGGGAATTTCAACAAGGCTCTTCTTAGAAAACAATGTTGGAGGCTCATTACCAAAGAAGGTTCTCTAATTGAGAAGGTTTTCAAAAGTAGGTACTATCCTAGGGGCTCTTTGCTAGAGGCAACGGCTAGCTATCAACCTAGTTACGGGTGGAAAAGTATGCTCTGTGCAAGAGAGATTGTTCAAAAAGGAGAGAGATGGCAAATAGGGAATGGTGAGAAAGGGAGGATTTGGCATGACAATTGGTTACCTAGGCAGTTTGAATCTAAGATAATAAGTCTTGTTAGTATCCTTGAGGAGAATGCAACTATTGATGCTCTGATTGTAATGGAAACAAAACAATGGAACAAAAACCTGGTGTTCTCCTGTTTCTCCAATTTTGAAGCTAGTCAAATAGTCAATATTCCACTGTCATATAGGCTTCCTGAGGATACGTATTTATGGAGTGGGAAAAAGATGGAGATTACTCAGTCAGATCTGCGTACCATGCTCTTTGTGAGGATAGTTGTAGGAATGAGGCAAGCTCTTCTACCTCAATCCTTAACTACCTTTTGTCTGAAATTTGGAAAGCACTAGTTCCGAATAAGGTTAGAAATCACCTTTGGAGAGTTGCAAAGAATATCCTTCCATCAGGGTGCAATTTAATTAAGAAAGGTATCCAATTGGACACTACTTGCCCTCTTTATAATAATGGGGAGGAATCTGTGGACTATATGGTTATGATGTGGACCATATTGTTATGAAGTGTAATGTCATGAAGATGGCTCTCTTTGCTTCTCAACTTGGTATTCATGTTCCCCAAAACATGCATTATCATGAGTGGATGTCCCATTGGTTATCTGGATTTGAGAAACTCGGTGCCCAAATATTCTGTGACTTTGTGGAAGACCAGGTATGCCCATAATCAGTTGGTTTTTAGAAATGAAAAACCAAATCCTACCTTCATAGTTGAGTCTGTTAGATCCTTTGGTGGCCGAATTTAATGAGGGCAGCCCTCAATCCCAGATTGTGTAGCATTTCCCTGCTGTTGTCCCTCATGTGTAGAGTCTTTTTTGCTCTTTTATATATATATATATATATATATATATATGATGATGCAGGGGTTTTTGATGATAATAGAGCTGGTTGGGGAATGACTATAAGGAACCAACATGGTGTTCTAATTTTTGCTGCTTGCAGGTCTGTTTGTGCTGTGTTCCGTTAAAAACACACTTAGAGCAAGTGTACTCTTTCGCAGAAGTAGTATAAAAGATTATCGTATCCACATGGATGAATTAACAAGTATCAAACTAATCGAGATTATTTAATGTTTAGACAAATAAATAGTTTGATGATTATAGAAACAAAATAAATAGAAATAAACAACAATAATTAAAATGCAAGATTGAATTAATGGAGAGAGGTCTAGGGTTGCGGTTTCACTTGCAAGCTTCAATTCTCTATGTCTAATTCTATCTGAATTCCTTTATTTTATTTAATTACCAATCCATTTACTAAAGCTACTAATCCGTTAGGTCATTCGCGATTAATATTCTTTTTCTCAAATTAACTCTTGTTTGGTCATGCAAGAATTTAAATTCAAGAAAAGCATAAAGAGCAAAAAGGTTGAATGATTGGAAGACTAAACTAAAGTTTGGTCATACATTAATTATAGCGACAATTATCCTATAGGTCCACCAACTAATTGCAATACGGTTGTGTTAGCCTGTAATTTCGACAGGCTTCATTAAAGATGGTCAACATGGCTTGATTTATATTTATTTCACAAAGACCATATTATTTCGACAAAGGAAATGGTCATGCGCAAGGTAAACTCGACAAGTTTCCAGGGAAGCAAAAGCAAGAGAGAGGAAAATCGACACAGGCTTTCGACAGACAGAAATCAGGGCAGTTATGCGTTGAAGGCTAGCAGTTGGTCGAAGCGTGACAGAGCAGTTTCGGTCGAAAGTAGGAGCGGTTACTTGGCCGAAAGTAGGAGCAGTTACTTATTTTCAAATTGTTAGGCAGTTACCTAGTTCGAATTTTCCCCCCTTTTTCCCTTGTATAAATAACTGTTTCTGAGAAGAAACAAAGGGTCGCAAATCACAATACACACCCGATTCCTGAAACTCTAACTTCCAAGCCAGAGCGAAAAACGAGTGGAAGAATCGCTGTACGTGATCGTGTACCATTTTTTATGATTCAATGCAATTTATTCTTCTGTTCTTTACAATTCCTGCACCTTTTACTGCTTCTTTTCTTTTCAATTCTGTTAAATCATTGCAAACCGTCCCCTTTTCTACATTTTCCGAAACAAAAACTTTTGCAATTCAAAGGCAATTGCTTTGAGATTTTTCTAGTTTGATCTCACAAACCTTCTAATAAAACTAGTGATTGTTTGCTAAAAACACCAGCAAACAAATTGGCACGCCCAGTGGGACTTTGCCTTTGATTTTGTTCATTTTCATACTCTCTTATTTGTATTCGCTGTTGTATGCACTTAAGAAGTGGTAAAATGGTTCGGTCCAGTACGAATAATGCGTCTAGTTCCAACCCTGTGGTTTCACAAGGGCAAGGAACAACAATGGATTCTGCAAACATTAGCGCAGGACCATCGTCGTCGATAACCGTTCCTTCATTATCAATGACTAATGTTGGTTCAACGCAGTCAGAAATGGCATCTCTGCCTATGTCTTTGCCGTTAAGTGCAGGGCTTCATAGCCCTTACATGGAAATGGGAAACGGTTTAGACCCACGTTTGAATAACGTGCATCTACCCCCATTTCCTTTGGGAATGTATGGCATGCCTACTGGAATGCCACATATTTCGACCTTTTCCCCTACACATGTCTCTTCTGAGAGCGTATTTGGTCGAAATCCCCCAGCATTAACCAATACGTCTTTGTTGGCCTTAAGACAGCAAGTAGACGAGAGTAATCACGATATGGTTAATATGCTTACCCAACAAATTGGTACAGTTTTCAATCCATTGATTCAAAATACCAATAACAGTTACCAAATGTTGGCAAATCAGATGAGTAGGATTGCAGACTTTTTTGGGGTTCCAGCGGTTAATAATAGGCACGTTCCTATTATTGCGGGTAATGCGTCGCCAGTTAACCCCCAAGAAGCAGTTGCAGTCGAAGAGTCGACAGTTGTAGGCGAACTACAAGGGACAGTAAACCACGTCCCTGAAGTAGTTTTGGTAAATAGACACCAGAACGCTGATGAAGTTGTTCGACAAGTGCAACAACACAATGTTGGCGCAGAAAACAATATAGCTACTTTAGTCGAAACTATTTTGGCGCAAAATGGCCTTAACACAAGTTTACAAAGGCCTAACTTTGTATCACCATTATGTGAATACGTGTTACAAACTGAGTTACCAAGGGGATGGAAAGTTCCCAAGTTTACTAAGTTTGGTGGTGAAACAAATGAGTCCACAGTCGAACACATTGCTCGTTTTTTGACTGAGGCTGGGGACTTAGCACAAAATGAGAATTTGAAGATGAAATATTTTCCAAATTCTCTAACTAAAAATGCTTTCACTTGGTTCACGACCTTACCCCCTGGTTCTATGTTCACGTGGGGGCAACTAGAAAAGGCATTCCATGCACAGTTTTACATGGGCCAGTCGAAAATTAGTCTTAAAGAATTGGCTAGTGTTCGGCGCAAAATGCCTGAAACTATTGATGATTACTTAAACAGATTTAGGCTGTTGAAATCTCGTTGCTTCACACAAGTCCCTGAACATGAGCTTGTCGAAATGGCTGCTGGTGGCCTTGATTACTCAATTAGAAAGAAATTAGACACATCTCATTTGCGAGATATGGCTCATTTGGCTGATAGGGTTCGACAAGTTGAAAGGCTTAGAGAGGAAAAATCTAGGTCGAATAGGTATCATAAAAAAGAAAAAGTGGCATATGTCGAAGAAGAATTTGACGTTACATATAGTAATGTCGAAGAAGAGGAGATAGACGTGGCTGAACTTAAGCCTGGTCCTCCTTATACCTGTAAACTATTAAGGCCTGCGAATGGGAATAACCCTGTAGAGCCTAAGAACGATAGATTTATACCTAAGACTTATACTTTTGATGTTACTAAATGTGATGAAATTTTGATCTTTTAGTAACTGATGGTCAAATATTAGTGCCTAAAGGCCTTAAAATACCAACTCTTGACCAAAGAAAGAAAAAGGGTTATTGTAAGTTCCATAATTTTTTGGGACATAACACTGACCGTTGTGTGCTCTTCAGGGATATTGTACAAAAAGCAGTTGACGAAGGAAGACTCAAATTTGCTGACAAGAAAATGAAAGCTCCTATGCAGATTGATGTTGATCCGTTGCCTAAGGCTGAAGCTATGTATTCTGAACCTGTCGAAGCTGATGTAGGCATGGTGGGTGCTCAAATGGCAGACCCTCCTAAGTGTGTCAAGACTGCCACCGAAAAATTAAAAGGTTTTATGTATGCTGAAGGTAAGAAACAGGAAGTGACCCTAAAAGAATATGATGGGAAGATACATGCTGTGTATCCAAAGGCTGAGGAAGAATTGATAGATTTCCTCAATCGGTGTAAGTGGAATAATTCTGAAGTTATGCTTTGCCCAAGGTGCAGTGCTGTCTTCGATAAAGAAGCAGCTAAAGCTGTCGAAGGTTATCAGGATCAACAACAACGCAAAAGAAAATGGCTTGATAACAGGCCAAAATTTGACTTTGCAAAAGGAGATCTTCCTGGCTATGAGGCTAATGTGTCAGCAAAGCCTTCAACAAGTAAACGACAATTTGCTGAGGAGAAGTCCTCAGCAAAAGGGTATTTGAAGCTGTCAACAGGTAAATCCTTTGTCCCAAGTGCTAGTGCTCCTGTCGAAGAGTGGGTGCCCAATAATCAACGTGCTAAAGCTGTCAAGCCAGGTACTGATGCTATTAAGTTTAATTATAAGAATAATTATAAGGGTAAGAACCCTATGACTAGAACACAGTGGCGTCGTTACCAAAGACAACAGAAGAAGAAGGCACACTTTGACATTAACCAGGTTCCAAGTCATTTGGCTAATAATCAAGTTCCACGCAGCATGATAGTGGCGAAGAGTGAGGTTCACAAAGCTGAAGTTGCCACAAAGAGGAATGCTGATGTTGTTAGTCATGTGTGTGCAGCGAATAAGGCCAAAGGCAAGGCTGTGGTAACAGAAAAGTCAAGAAGGCCTGCTCTTGAAAGAATATTTCCTCCATTGTCAACAGTGAAAGAAAGAAATGCTGATCTCGGCATGGATGAAGACATGGAGTCTGATTTTAATGATTCTGAGGATGATTTTGACGTTGTTTGCAATGTGGTATCAATACTACCTCTGGAGTACGATGTTATCACAGTACCAAATGACGTTGAAGAGGATTTTACAGAGGATATGGCTCATCATAAGCCAATGTGTTATTATGTGATGAACAATGGATGTGTCGAAGACCAAATGGCTACCTTCGAGAAGCCAGATATGAGTATGCAAAACCACTTGAAACCCCTGTATGTCCAAGCCAAGGTTAATGGTGTTGGAATTAACAAAGTGTTAGTGGATGGTGGAGCTGCAGTGAATTTGATGCCGCATGGTCTTTTGAAGAAGATTGGTAAGTTCGATACTGACCTCAGGCTACATAATATTGTCTTAAGCAACTATGAAGGCAAAACTGGCCATTCTTTGGGGGCCATTGAGGTGGACTTAATTGTTGGTTCCATAAAGAGGACTACATTGTTCTTAGTGATAGCCTCTAAAGCAAATTTTAATTTACTCCTTGGTAGAGAGTGGATCCATGGAGTTGGTGCTGTCCCTTCAACTTTGCATCAACGTTTAGTAATGTGGAAGGAAGATGGTTTGGTAGAGTATGTTGAAGCCGATCAGAGCTACTTCCGTGCTGATGTGAACCAAGTTACCAAGGAAAATTTTGAGAAACAAATGGCGAAGATTGCGCCATGTTCATCTTCTAATGAGGCATACGTTCCTGCGGATAATGTTTTTGCCTCAGTTCATCTTGACCCAAATTATGGTTTTGTTTGGGAAAGAGAAATAATGGGAGATGATAGTGTCTATCCTGATGGTGTTTTTCGACCAACGGGGTGGAACACTGGTTCTTGAAAGTGTTCTTATGTCAGTGCCCAATGCATGGGACAAAATTACGGCTTATATGGCTGAAAATAAGTTTAAAGCGGCTATGGAGGCCGAAATTATTCAACAAACAATGGCTGTCGAAGCCAGTGAGTTACATGAAGAAAATGGCATAATCATAGATGAAAAACTTGACTGTATCTATGATAATGATCCATTAGGTTTTGAAAAGGATCCTAGAGATTTGACAAAGCATATGCAAGCTCAAGACCCGTTAGAAGAAGTTGATTTGGGAAATGGCTCAGTAAAAAGGCCAACTTATATTAGTGCAAATATTGATGTTTCTCTAAAAATCCAAGTCATCACATTGCTAAGGGAGTTCAAAGATTGTTTTGCTTGGGATTACGATGAAATGCCTGGTTTAAGTCGAGAAGTAGTGGAAATGCAATTACCAATTCGACCAGGGAAGAAACCAGTGAAGCAAGTGCCAAGAAGATTTGCTCCTCAAGTGTTGGCTAAGATCAAAGAGGAAATCGAAAGGCTATTCAGAAACAAGTTCATCAGAACTGCCAGGTATGTCGAATGGTTAGCCAATATAGTTCCTGTAATAAAGAAAAATGGGACTCTTAGAGTTTGCATAGATTTTAGGGATTTAAATAATGCATCTCCCAAGGATGAATACGCAATGCCTGTGGCAGAAATGCTAATAGATTCAGCAGCAGGATTTGATTATCTTAGTATGCTCGATGGTTATTCTGGGTATAATCAAATTTTCATTGCTGAAGAAGATGTGTCAAAAACTGCTTTTAGGTGTCCAGGGGCATTGGGTGTTTATGAATGGGTAGTAATGCCCTTTGGTTTAAAGAATGCTGGTGCTACATATCAGAGGGCCATGAATTCTATGTTTCATGATTTTATTGATGATTTTATGCAAGTATACATAGATGATGTGGTGGTTAAATCTTCCTCAGAAAGTGGTCATTTAGACCATCTTCGCCGTTCTTTTGAAAGAATGAGGAAATATGGATTGAAATTAAATCCATTAAAATGTGCCTTTTGTGTACGTGCAGGTGATTTCTTGGGTTTTATAGTGCACAAAAAAGGCATTGAAATCAATCAAAATAAGACTAAGGCAATTATGGAAACGAAGGCCCCTTCGACCAAAAAGGAGCTTCAGTCGTTGCTGGGAAAAATCAATTTCCTACGAAGATTTATATCAAATCTAAGTGGCAAAACGCAAGTTTTTTCGCCATTATTAAGACTGAAGAAGGAAGAAGAGTTCAAATGGGAACCAATGCATCAAGCAGCCTTCGACGAAATCAAGTCTTATTTGATGAAACCACCAATTTTGTTGCCTGCTATTAAACACAAAGTGCTCAAATTGTATATAGCAGCTTCTGATAGAACAATAGGTAGCATGTTAGCACAAGAGGATGATAGTGGTATCGAAAGGGCCATTTATTACCTCAGTAGGGTCCTCAATGATGCCGAAACGAGGTACACTCCTATAGAAAAGTTGTGCCTTTGTTTGTATTTCTCGTGTACAAAGTTAAAGCAATATATAAAACCAGCTGATGTTTCTGTTTATTCGCATTTTGATGTCATTAAGCATATGTTGTCGAAACCAATAATGCATAGCCGAATTGGTAAATGGGCTTTGGCTTTGTCAGAATACAACTTAACTTATCAACCTCTAAAATCAATTAAAGGACAAGTGGTTGCTGATTTTATAGTAGACCATTCTGTTGTTGAAGAAACATTAAGTTTTGTAGACGTATATCCTTGGAGGTTGTATTTTGATGGCTCAAGCCATAAACATGGAGTTGGGATTGGTATTTTGATAATATCTCCTACTAACATTCCAACAAAGTATAAGTTTAAAATTCGAGATGTTTGCTCCAATAATGAAGCTGAGTATGAGGCTTTAATAGTAGGCCTTGAAATCTTACTTGAGCTGGGGGCAAGTCATGCCGAAATAAAAGGTGACTCTGAGTTGGTTATCAAACAATTGACAAGAGAGTACAAATGCATTAAAGAGCACCTTATCAGATACTTTGTTGTTGCCAATGCTTTGTTAAAAAGATTTGAGTCTGTTCACTTAGAACATTTACCACGAATTGATAATCAAGTGGCAAATGAATTGGCACAAATCGCTTCAGGCTATAAAGTTTCAAAACAAAGCCTGGAAGAGTTAATTGAAATAAAGGATAAAATCATTTCTAATGACTATTCTTCGTCACTATTGTCAACCCCAACAACTGGGGGGGCAACAGATACAAATGCAAACGAGGAACTAGCTATTGTCGAAAAACGTCAACTAGCTATTGTCGAAAAACGTCAATTTTTTGGTGACTTTGACTCAGCAGAAATTCTTGCTCTTGACAATATGACCAATAATGATTGGCGAAGGCCTATTGCGGAATATTTGCAAAATCCCACAAGAAATACCAATAAAAAGGTAAAATACAGAGCTTTGAGCTATGTGATAATTGGAAACGAATTGTTTAAAAAGACTCCTGAAGGAGTACTATTAAAATGTCTTAGTGAAAATGAGGCATATTTAGCAGTTTCCGATACACATAGTGGAGCGTGTGGTTCACACCAAGTAGGCCAGAAAATGAAGTGGTTATTATTTCGACAAGGAATGTATTGGCCAACTATGCTGAAAGATTGCATAGAATTTGCTAAGGGATGCCAAGAGTGTCAAAAGCATGCTGGGATACAACATGTACCTGCAAATGAATTGCATGCCATAGTCAAACCTTGGCCATTTAGAGGTTGGGCTCTAGATGTGATTGGAGAGATAAAGCCAACTTCGTCGAAGGGCCATAGATATATCCTTGTGGGAATTGATTACTTCACCAAATGGGTTGAAGCTATACCTTTAGCCAATGTTGATCAGGAAGCAGTGATAAGGTTTATTCAAAATCATATCATTTATAGGTTTGGAATTCCAGAAACCATTACTACAGATCAGGGATCAGTTTTTACTGGTAGAAAAATGGTAGAGTTTGCTTCCGAAATTGGTTTTAAGTTATTAACTTCGACACCATATTATGCGCAAGCCAATGGACAGGTAGAAGCTGCCAATAAAGTTATTATTAATTTGATTAAAAAGCATGTTGGGCAGAAACCCAAGAATTGGCATAATACCCTTGATCAAGCGTTATGGGCTTGTCGAAATTCACCTAAAGAATCTATCAACACTACTCCTTATAGGCTAACATTTGGACACGATGCAGTGTTGCCTGTTGAAATTTGTCTACAATCAACAAGAATTCAAAGACAGTGGGAGATTCCCTCTGATTATTATTGGAATATGATGCTTGATGAATTGGTTGATTTAGACGAAGAAAGGTTATTAGCTTTAGATACGCTTATTCGACAGAAAGAGAGGGTAGCTAAAACTTATAACAAACAGGTTAAGTCTAAAGCCTTTAATTCAGGTGATCTAGTGTGGAAGGTCCTATTACCTATGGATAAAAAAGATAGAGTCTTTGGTAAATGGTCCCCAAGTTGGGAAGGACCATTTAAAATTTTACAAGTTTATTCAAACGGCGCATATGAGGTCGAAGAGATTGGCGCTGATGAAAGGATTTTGCGTATAAATGGTAAATACTTGAAAAAGTATAAGCCAACGTTGCACGAAGTTAAAATAACGCTGGAATAAATATAAAGAAAGCGTAAAAACATGGCATTTAAGTTTCCAAAACATTGTCGAAAGCACGGAATAAGAAATTGCCCAAGAATAAAATGGAAGAAATTTCATTATAGTGTTGCCAAGTTACATGTGCCAAGATAGGCATTCGTGAGTTACATAGTGCCGAAAAGGTAAATAAACTAGGCATAAAATGAACGCTGAATTGCAGTTGGTCTTTTAAGACCAAGTAACTTCTCTTTTGGGTGGTCTTCTTCGACCACGTTGTCGTTTCCCGTCGTTCAGGGGGTCATTCTTTCGTCTGCGCGTTAGGCTTGTAAGTTTTTCAACAGGGCGTTTCCTTGTTTGGTAAACCTCAGGAAGCCCTTCAGAGAGAGGATATTGACGCCCCAAGGAAGACAGTCATCATCAAGGCAAAACACCTGATGAATCTTCCTGCTCCCACTTTGAGTCTTCCGCATAAACCCAGAAAGTTGCAAAATCAAGTGACATGAAGAAAAGAGGAGTAAAGCCATAATACGCAGAGATCAAAAACCATCACTTTGAACTTTCAGGCAACCTCACCGCGATTATGAGGGATGAGGTTACGCGGAAGACTCAAAGCAAAGGGAATGATCTTGGAACGGGAAAGGCAAAAGAAGAAAATTATGGAGTGGTAAAGATGAGAAACAAAATTCTTCTATTTATAAGGAGAAGTATGAGAGAGCGTCAGTTGGTTATGAGTTTGGCATTCCGAAAAGTGAGGCATCACTTTAATTACGGCGTTATTAACGTAACAGAAAATGTTGGAACCATTCAAAGGTAGAACAGAGAATCGGTAAACATGGTCAAAGGCCGAAACTACAGGCTGTTCAAGTTCAAGGTTTGAATATGGAAACAACACTTAACAGTGGTGACATCAGGTATACAGCTATTTTACTCAAGTGCAAAGTTATTTCGATGGTGAATTCAAAAAAAAAAAATGTCTTTCTCTTCCTCCTCCTCAAGTTCAGTCGAAAAAGACATTTTTGGGGGGCAATTTGTTAGCCTGTAATTTCGACAGGCTTCATTAAAGATGGTCAACATGGCTTGATTTATATTTATTTCACAAAGACCATATTATTTCGACAAAGGAAATGGTCATGCGCAAGGTAAACTCGACAAGTTTCCAGGGAAGCAAAAGCAAGAGAGAGGAAAATCGACACAGGCTTTCGACAGACAGAAATCAGGGCAGTTATGCGTTGAAGGCTAGCAGTTGGTCGAAGCGTGACAGAGCAGTTTCGGTCGAAAGTAGGAGCGGTTACTTGGCCGAAAGTAGGAGCAGTTACTTATTTTCAAAATGTTAGGCAGTTACCTAGTTCGAATTTTCCCCCCTTTTTCCCTTGTATAAATAACTGTTTCTGAGAAGAAACAAAGGGTCGCAAATCACAATACACACCCGATTCCTGAAACTCTAACTTCCAAGCCAGAGCGAAAAACGAGTGGAAGAATCGCTGTACGTGATCGTGTACCATTTTTTATGATTCAATGCAATTTATTCTTCTGTTCTTTACAATTCCTGCACCTTTTACTGCTTCTTTTCTTTTCAATTCTGTTAAATCATTGCAAACCGTCCCCTTTTCTACATTTTCCGAAACAAAAACTTTTGCAATTCAAAGGCAATTGCTTTGAGATTTTTCTAGTTTGATCTCACAAACCTTCTAATAAAACTAGTGATTGTTTGCTAAAAACACCAGCAAACAGGTTGCTGATCAACTAATTGATTATAAACATGAAAAGAGTAGCTAATCCTAATTATGTGATTTAAACAATAGGACAATATTAATTGAAATAAAAACATGAATTCAAATAACAAACTAGAACATAAAAGTCTCTAAACTTGCAAGATTCACCTAAGACCCTAGAAGATGATTTAGGTATCCATAATAATAAAGAACAATAGAAGAAAAATAGGGTTCATGAATTACAGATATAAGAATAACCCGAAAATAGAATGGTGCCAAGAATGGTGCCGAAAAACTCTTTTTCTCCTCTCTTATGTGTTGCCGTCACTTCAGCTTTTTTCCTAATTTTGTGTTAGTGCATGCGGCTCCCCTTTCATTCACAAGTGAAGTCCTTCTTTTATATTAGTTCCTTTTCTTTCTCTCCAAGCAAGGGTAGGGTATTGTTCTTTTTTCCTCAAGTCAAGTCTGCTTCCTCTTTTAATTGCAAGAGCACCTTTTTATCTCCACCCCTAAATATTAGGATTCAGATCCTTCCTAAATATTTGTTGCTTGCTATCCACTCCATGTCTCTTTCTTTCTTTCCAAGTCACATGTGCATCACTTTCAATTGAAATCACCAAAAAGATATTCTTCTTTTTATTACTGTGGGCCTTCTTGTATTAATGGGCTTGGACTTGCTTTCTTTTATTTGTTAGCCATATATATATATATATATATATATATATATATATATATATATTATATAAGTGGCTTTAAATTGAATTTTTATTCTTTTTCATATTTCCTTCTTTTATGCAAAATAAAGGGCAAATTAAGTCAACAATTTATATATTTATATAATTAGTAATAGTTGCTCTAAAAATAACCTAAAATTATCTCTAAAAATGCATTAAATGGGAGTTTATCATGCTGCTGCTTATCCCACTTTAGCTGAAATGCTTGACGTTCGGTGTTGCCTAGAAGTAGCTATTGATAGGAGAATTTTTTGGCCTGTTATTGTTTGTGATGCCTCAATTGTTGTGGACTGTATTCTTGGCAATCTTAAGAGAACCTACCTTGATCCAATCATCATGGATTATAGAGAGCTGTTATCAAAACTCACAGGTGCAAACATTCAGCATATAAGGAGAGAAGCAAATTCTGATGCTCATCAATTAGTGGGTCTTTCTAGATCTGTTGGAGACCAATCTTGGTCCAATTTAGTTCAATTAGCAAGTCTAAGTTCCTTATGTAATATTTCAAGGGTTAAATATGTTTTTAGTCCCTACAAAATTTCACTATTTTGTTTTTAGTCCCTATAAAATTTTTCATCGACTTTTAGTCCCTATAAAATTTCAAAATTTCGTTTTTAGTCCCTCTAAATGCCAACTAGTGTATATCCATTGAATTTTTGAGTGATGTTTTGCATACATGTTGAGGACATTATAAACATCTCTTCCAGAAAAACTTTGAATTTTTTAACAACGCATAAATTAAATCTAAATTTTTTAAGTGCAAAAGATTCGATAAACAAATTAAAGGAAATACTAACCTAGAAATCAAATTTTGAGTTTATTTTTTGTGAGGGAGATATTTTTAATATCTTTAACGTGTATGTAAAATATCATTCAAAAATTCTGAAGGTATACACGAGTTTACATTTTATAGGGACTTAAAACAAAATTGTGAAATTTTATAGGGACTAAAAGTTGACGAAATTTTTTATAGGGACTAAAAACAAAATAGCAACATTTTGTAGGGACTAAAAACATATTTAACCCATATTTCAATTATCTATACCGACTCTATTCCCAGTTAATGTTATGAAATTTACAATTAAAAAAAGGTGAAAATGAGGTGTGGATCATTGTATTTTGTGTTACTATATTTGATTCAAGCACTTTGTATTTAAAATATTTGTTTAGGATTACAAAATTAGATTTCTGTTTTGTTTTGAATCTTTTTGAAAATGTGAATTTTGAATATTCACTACGCCAGAAGTGCGAAAAAAAGTCGCTACCTTGAGCAGCGTTTACTAAAAAAGCGCTAGCCAAAGAGAAAAACCCGAAACGATGGGCAGCGCTCCCTTGCCAAACGCTGCCTATTGGAGGACACATATGAGCAATGGGCAGCGCTCCCTTTTCAAACGCTGCCCATTGGAGGACGCATATGAGCAATGGGCAGCGCTCCCTTGCCAAACGCTGCCCATTGGAGGAAGCATATGAGCAATGAGCAGCGCTCCCTTGCCAAGCGCTGCCCATTGGAGGACGCATATGAGCAATGGGCAGCGCTCCCTTTCCAAACGCTGCCCATTGGAGGACGCATATGAGCAATGGGCAGCGCTCCCTTGCCAAACGCTGCCCATTGGAGGACGCATATGAGCAATGGGCAGCGCTTCCTTGCCAAACGCTGCCCATTGGAGGACACATATGAGGAATGGGCAGCGCTCCCTTGCCAAACGCTGCCCATTGGAGGACGCATATGAGCAATGGGCAGCGCTCCTTACTTATAAACGCTGCCTATTGGTTTTTTTTCATTTTCATTCCCTCGCATACGTTTTAGCGTTAAATTTTTTTTTTGGGTCTTCTCCATCACCTAGCTCTCTCACTTGAAGCTCTCACTCAGGTATACTCTCTTAAGCTCTCCTCCTCTCTCAAGCTCTCAAGGTAATTTAGACTTACATCATATGCTTTTTATCTATTTCCAAGTAAAATAACTACTTGGAAATAGATAAAAAGCAGCGTACAAGTATCTATTTCCAAGTAATTTAGACTTACATAGTTTTCGCCCTTGTTAATTTAATGTTGCTCTAGGTTAAGGGATTCTTGTGTTGTATTTATAAATTTGAGATATTTAGTGAAATGCATGTTAATTGAATGTTGTTCTAGGTTTAAGGGATACTTGTGATGTATTTCTAAACATGAGAAATTGAGTATTGTTGCTGAATTTGTGAATTGTTGTTAGGTTTTGCGAGTTTGTTTTGTCGGAGCTTTGCATTCGTTGTTCGAGAGTTCGGTTCATTTGCTAGTGTGTGGTTCGCCTAGGTTGGAGTTCATTGTTGCTTCCACTTGTTCAGATACTTTTGTTGTTTAAAACTAGAGTGACTACTTATTTATTTAAAACTGAAATTGCCTCTCTTATTTATTTTATGTGTTACTTTTCTTTTAGTTGTGCTTGAAATGAAAGATTGATACCTTACTTGTGATGAAGTTTAGTCTTGGCAACAACAATGATTCTAAAAATCAATTGCTAATAACTGTTTTGATTTAACCATGATGATTTATTTCTTCATAGATATTGCATTGATATGTAGGCTTTGTTTTCTTGATACCTATCAAATATAAGTTATGCAAACTCTTCTATTACTATTTTTAGAAATAGATCACCTTTTTTTATATTATATATTTTATACTTGAACAAGAATATAAGTTATGCAAACTTGTATATGTGTGGTGAATGAAACTAGCAAAGTAAAATCGAATATGCCTAAATATGCGAATTGTTTGTTGTTTGTCACCTATAATAGGTTTTTAAGTTCTCTTATCAGGATTTTATTATAAATAAATATTGGGAAATTATGGATAGAGAGTGGATGTCTGCCAATCGTCTGTCCAAGGAATATGTTGCTGGAGTGGATTATTTTGTGAAGTGTGCTGTTGAACGTTTAGGGACTTCTAGTAACAAGAAGTGTCCTTGTTTGAGTTGTTGTTATGTAAAATCAGTTAATGCAGAGGAGTTGGAAGGACATTTAAAGGGTTACGGAATAGATCAAAGTTACACTTGTTGGACAATGCATGGTGAGGAAAGAGGTGAATCTTCAAACATGGGTAATAGTATTGAGAGATGTGCATCGGTTGACACCGAAAGACCTACATTTGAAGGGGGCGAATTTGAAGAGATGGCAAAGGCTGTTGAAGACGATCTTAATGACTGTCCTCAAATGTTTGAGAAATTGATAACGGATGCGGAGACACCGTTATATTCAAGTTGTACTAAATTCACAAAACTATTGGCTGTGATAAAGTTGTATAACTTGAAAACTTGCCACGGATGGACGGATAAGAGCTTTACAGAATTACTCGCACTGTTGAAAGAAATGTTGCCGAAGGATAATGTGCTCCCTTCTCGGACGTATGATGCAAAACAAATGTTAGGGTCCATTGGGTTGAACTATGAGAAGATACATGCTTGTCCCAATGATTGCATTTTATTTCGGAATGAACATGCATCGTTAAAGTCGTGTCCTAAATGTAATGCATCGTGATATAAAAATAAAGAATCTGCTCCAGAAAAGGTGTTGTGGTATTTTCCCATAATTCCTCGATTTAGGCGCATGTACCATAGTTCAGAAGATGCAAAACACTTGACATGGCATGATGATGAAAGGATTAAAGATGGCATGCTACAACACCCGGCGGATTCTCCGCAATGGAAGAAAATTGATATTGATTATCCTGATTTCGGGTTGGATCCAAGAAACCTACGACTTGCATTGTCTGCTGATAGATTTAATCCGCATGGCATTCAGAGTAGCTCCCACAGTACATGGCCGGTGATTTTGGCGATCTATAACTTACCTCCATGGCTTTGCATGAAACGCAAATATATGATGTTGTCTTTGTTAATTTATGGGCCCAAGCAACCGGGAAATGATATTGATGTATACTTGGCTCCGTTAATTGAAGACTTGAAGCTAATGTGGGAGACTGGAGTAGAGGTGTATGATGGGTTCAGAGAAGAAACTTTCACCCTGAGGGCTATGATTGTTGGCACAATTAATGACTTTCCAGCATACGGCAATCTATCTGGGTACAGTAACAAAGGTCAGTGTGCGTGCCCTATATGTGAAGATAACACTGATTGGATGTGGTTGGAACATGGTAGGAAGAATATCTACCGTGGTCATCGTAGGTTTTTGCCATCTACTCATCCGTATCGACTGTTGAAAAAGGCATTCAATGGGAATATCGAAACCCGTAAAGCTCCCATGGCTTTGATGGGTGAACAACTATTTGAAAAGGTGAGAGGTTTGAACATTAAATTTGGGAAGCCTTTTGCAGGAGAGCTTGCCAAACGGGGGTGGAAGAAAAAGTCAATTTTCTTTGAGTTGCCATATTAGAAGTCATTATATGTAAGGCACTTCATTGATGTGATGCATGTTGAAAAAAATGTCTTTGAAAGCGTCATCGGTACCTTACTCAATATGCCAGGAAAGACTAAAGATACCATCAACCCGAGGTTAGACTTGCTTAGTATGGGGTTGAGACCAGAATTGGGTCCGATAAAGAAGGGTACACGTACATATCTACCTCCGGCAGCTCATACTTTATCTAAAAAGGAGAAGACCGTGTTTTGTAAGTTTCTTCATGGAGTTAAAGTTCCAGAGGGTTACTCTTCAAATATTATGAACCTTGTATCGATGAAAGACCTCAAGTTAAATTCTTTAAAGTCTCATGATTGCCATGTTCTAATGGAGAATTTGCTACCCATTGGTATACGTTCCATTTTGCCTAAGAAAGTGCGCAAGACCCTAACCAAACTTAGTTTCTTCTTTAAGGCGATTTGTAGTAGAGTGATTGACCCTGGAAAGTTGCCATCATTGCAAAGAGAAATTACTGTCACTTTGTGTGAGCTTGAGATGTATTTCCCACCTTCGTTTTTTGACATAATGATTCATCTAATAGTTCATCTGATTAGAGAGACACAATTGTGTGGCCCATGTTACATGAGATGGAAGTATCCGTTTGAGCGTTACATGAAGATATTAAAAGGTTATGTGAAAAACCGATCACGACCCGAGGGTTGTATTGTTGAGCGCTACATAGTTGAAGAAGCTATTGAGTTCTGTACCGGCTATCTATCTAGTCTTGAATATTCTGTTCGACTGCCAAGGTCTCGTCACTTAGGAAGCATTAGTAAAGGGATGTCAGGAACAAAAATAGTGATGGTATCAAGGAAAGAACTAGATGAAGCACACTTATATGTTTTGCACAATGATACTGAGGTTGATTCATATGTTTCCAAGCACATGGACATACTTAAGAGTGATCACCCATATAAGACTCAAGTTTGGTTAACAAAAGAACATAATCGAAGTTTCATAGTGTGGCTAAAAGACCACATTGATTTCGAATTTGCTATGAATCCTTCCTCGATTTCAAAAAGATTGAGATGGTTAGCAAAAGGTCCAAATATGCAAGTTTTCTCTTACACCAGCTATCTAATGAACGGGTACACGTTCTATACAAAAAAACATGATGATCAAAGTAAAATGCAAAATAGTGGGGTTACTCTTGTAGCTCAAGCTTTGCATACATCAAGTGCCAAAGACAGAAATCCCATATATGCGAATATGTCATACTTCGGGGTCATTGAACACATATGGGAGTTGGATTACAACATGTTTCGAGAGCCTGCGTTCCTATGTAAGTGGGTTGACAATAATAGTGGTTTACAGATTGATGAGTTGGGGTTCATGCGGGTGAATTTCAATAAGTTAGGATATAAAGATGAGCCTTTTATTTTGGCATCCCAAGCTCAACAAGTGTTTTATGTCACTGATCCAGTTGATACAATTTGGTCCATTGTTTTATTGAGAAAAAAAAATTGGTGAATGACATTGAGGATCAAGCAACCGATGATGATGGTATTGAGGACGACCCTTTCTTTGGGACATCACTACCAATTGTAGGGGAAAGTACTCCTATAGAGGATTTTGTGTATGTTAGAAACGATCATAGTGATGGGATTACGATTCGTCAAAAAAAATATACTAAGAAGCGAACTGCAAATACAATTATATCCAAGAAAAGGAAAAGGTAATTTAGACTTATATCATATGCTTTTTATCTATTTCCAAGTAGTTATTTTACATAGTTTTCATCTTCTTGTCTGTTTATTTATTTTGGATAGATAAATATAACAATAACAATGATTATGTTTTATTGCAGGTCAGATGGCGGATCATAGTGATCATGACAGCGATCATGAGTGTGATGTTGAAAAGTTTATCAGAAAGCAGGATCCTAGTGGAATGACAGCGATCATGAGTGTGATGTTGAAAAGTGTGATGTTGCTAACTTGTTTTAATTTAGATACATATTGTAAGTAGCTTGCTAGTTTTGGATACATATTGTTAGAGAGTTTGATTTGGATACATATTAATTTGTTAATATTGTAACTAAGTTGCTAAGTTTTGGATACATGCATATAATAACTTGTTAGCTAGTTTGTTTTGGTTTGTGATCATATTGGTGCATTTGGATATATAACTAGTTTATATATATTTATATATATATTTATATATATATATATATATATATATTTATATATTGGTGCATTTGGATATATATATATATATATATATATATATATATATGTTGTTAGTATGTAAATGATTGGGTTGGTATTAATTGGATGTATATGACTAGGAAATTATCAAAAGTAAAAAGGAAAATACAAAAAAACAGAGAAAAAAAAGGAAAAAAATAATTAAACAATAAGCAGCGCTTGGTGGGAGAAGCGCTGCTCATTCACCTAGGACGTATAGCAATGGGCAGCGCTTGGTAAAGGCAAGCGCTGCCCATTGCTAAACGTGCTAGGTGAATGAGCAGCGCTTGGTGGGAGAAGCGCTGCTCATTTACTTAGCGCGTTTAGCAATGGGCAGCGCTTGGTAAAGGGAAGCGCTGCCCATTTCTAGGTGAATGAGCAGTGCTTGGTGGGAGAAGCGCTGCTCATTCACCTAGCGCCTTTAGCAATGGGCAGCGCTTCCCTTTACCAAGCGCTGCCCATTGCTATACGCGCTAGGTGAATGAGCAGCGCTTCTCCCTTCAAACGCTGCCTATGGCTATTAATGAGCAGCGCTTCTCAAACGCTGCCCATTTTTGGGGAGGAATCACCAGTGCCAAATTTAGCAGCGCTCAGAAACGCTGCCCATGGCTAAAAAAAAACGCTGCCCATCCCCAAATCTGTTGTAGTGATTTTTTTTCTTTTGTTGTTTTTTTCTTTTCAGAATGAGTTCACTCATTAATTTGGTAGTCCATTATGGAGGAAGATTAATGAGCAATAAGGATGGAAAAATAGAGTATGTTGGTGGTGATAAGGACGTTTGGAAAGATGTTGATTCTGACACTCTCAACATCTTTGCTCTGCATGATTTTGTCAAGTCCAAATAGTATCCAACAGCTGTTTTGGAGGGCTTGTGAGGAAAAATTTGAAGTTGGTTTGAAATTGTTGGGCACTGATAAAGACGTTAATGAAATGACAAGGTATGTGTTGACTCATGGGAAAGAAGTGCAATTTACTATGAGCACACCGTTATGGAGGATGAACCTATATTGTCACTTCCAAGTAGCCAAGAGATTCCCATGGCCCATGATGTTCCTGTCACTATAAGAAAAATGCGTTTTTTCAGCGGAGTTTTTCCATCGGTACATTTTTGACGGAAAAAAAATAGTATTTTTGGCGGATTTTTTTCTCGTCAGTACATTTCCAGCTGTTTTTTTTTAAATCTGTCGGTGATTTAAAAAATCAGCCAGAAATGTTACCGTTGGATTTTCCAGCGGATTTTTAACAATTCTGGTAGATGTTTTGAAAAAAAAAATTCAAAAAATTTGTTGGTAACATTTCTAGTGGTTTTTTTTAAAAAAAATCCGCCGAAAAAATTCGGAAGGAAAAAATCCGCCGATAAATCCCCCGGAATCGTCCGAAAATGCCCATAAATAATTTTTTTTCCTAAACTCTTCTCATTCTCTCATTTCTCTCTTTATTTCCGTCTCATTTTCTCATTTCACTCTTTATTTCCTTCTCATTCTCTTTTACATTTTCTCTATCTTATCCTTCTTCTTCTTCTTCTTCTCCTTCTTCTTCTTCTTTCTCATACTCTCCAATCTCCTCCATAAATTTCTCTACATATCTCTTTTCTATATTTCCCCTTTCTTCTTCCTTCTAATTCATTCTCACTCCTTCATTTTTATTCCTTCTTACTTCCTTATTCTCATTCTCTCCTATATTCTCATACTCTCCTTCATTCTTATTCATTCTTACTTCTTTATTCTTATTCTCTCCTATATTATTACTTCCCATACTCTATTTCATTCTTATTCCTTCCTACTTCTTCATTTTCATTCCTTTATTCCTTCTCATTCTCTTCTATATCATTTTTTCCTCGTATTCTACTTCATTATCATTTTTCTTACTTTTTAATAAAATACATATTAAATATTAAATTTTGAAAAATTGTAAAAAAATTAATTTAAAAAATAAAATCGGCCGGTAATGTGCATTTCCGGCGGGTTTTTAAAATCTGGTTGGATCTGGTCATATATGCTATCTAGTAACTGTTGCTGGTTCTCCAATCTAGTTTCTATCACCCCAAATCTGTCATTAAACTTGTTTTTATACTATCATCAATCTAACAAACAAACTTTGTCAAAAAATATTTTAAGAAACAAATGCGTCGTGTAAATTACTAACTTAGACATCTATAAACATCAACAGTTTAAGGATATATCAGTCTTTTCCTATGCCTAACTCTCTCTGTTTAAGTTATTTCAATAAATCTTCATATCCTACTGACTTGGAGTTGGCAGTCATTGTGTTTACTTTGAAGATTTGGAGGCACTACCTTTATGGTGCTCGGTTTGACGTATTAGTTATCACAAAAGCCTGAAATATTTGTTTGATTAGAAGGAACTTAATATGACACAACAGAGATGCATGGAATTCCTAAAAGATTATGACTTTGAATGAAAATATCATCCTTGTAAAGCTAATGTAATGGCAGATGCGTTAAGTAGAAAGTCTCTTCACATGTCTACTTTATGATTCATTATATGACACTCATTGAATCCTTTAGGGATCTCAACCTTAGAGTGAAATCAAGAAGCAATCGGCTGGTGTTAAGTCACATTCAAATTTCTAGTTCGTTACCCAATTTGATTAGACAAGCGCAGACTTACAGGAACGGAGAAGTCAATCATGATTTTCGGAAGCTAGCAATGGTTTCATTTGTTTTAATTATAGGATATCTATTCCAAGGATGAGGCTCATAAGAGTCGATTTTTTTGGTTTATCCTGGTGCTACTAAGATATATCGTGATCTTAAGCAAATGTATTGGTGGCCGGGAATGAAAACAGAAATTGCTGAATTTGTATCTTAATGCTTGACTTGTCGAAAGGTTAAGATTGATCATCAAAAGCCCTCTGCTCATTTGCAGCCATCGAGCATTCTTGAATCTAAATGGGAGAATATTTCCATGGATTTTGTGATGGGTTTACCTCGTTCGCAGTTGAGAAATGACTTCATTTAGGTTGTTGTGGATCTTAGAAAAATCTGCCTATTTCATTCTCGTTCGGTCTAATTATAAGGTATCAAGGTTGGCTCATGAGTATATTAAGAACATTGTTAGACTTCATGGTGTTCCAACCAGCATTGTGTTTGATCGTGATCCTAAGTTGACTTCTCGTTTTTAGAGAGCTTTACATTTGGCGTTGGGTTCTCCACTCAATGTTAGTACTGCATATCACCTGCAAATAAATGGTCAGACAGAGAGGACAATCCAGACCTTAGAAGACATGCTTAGAGGTTGTGTACTTGATAGTGGCGGTAGATGGGAAGATCATATTTCGTTAGTCGACTTTTCCTATAAGAACAGTTATCATTCTAGTATTGGAATGACTCCGTATGAAGCATTGTATGGGTGTAAGTGTCAAACTCCGTTGTGTTTGGTTTGATGTCGAAGAAAGGAGGTTGTTGGGACCTGATTTAGTTCAAGAGACTACAGAAAAGATTCATCAGATTCGGAAAAGGATTAAAGCGGCCCAAAGCCGACAGAAGAGATATGCTGATAAGAGGATGAAACCCTTAGAATTTTGTGAGGGTGACCTTGTATTCCTTGTCACCCCTACTTGTTCGAACACTTCGTGCTAAGAAGCTTATCCCCCATTTCATTGGTCCTTTTCAGATCATTAAGAGGATTGGACCGGTTGCCTATCGTATAGTCCTGGCTCCACCTTTGTCTAGCCTACACAATGTGTTCCATGTGTCTCAACTCCGGAAATATATTCTAGATCTCTATCAATTGCTGAGTTTTGAAATAGTTGATCTTCGTCCCGATCTCACCTTCTGCAATACCCCGAGACTCGACTTATTGGGTCAAGGATAGACCCCTAATGTATGATTAATTGAGGGTAATGCTACGAGAATATTCATGCTAATCTGGTTGTAAACGTTTTACTTAATGATGAGGTTATAAACAACTTTTATGGAGTTATGTGTCAATGGTAATTTTATAAGAAGGTGGTATGGTATGATTATGTCTCTTGATGATTATTATTTTATCATCTTGAATTAATTACTTAGAAGACTAGGTGGAGAGGTTTGGCTTAAATAGCTTTTAAGTGAGAAAAGGGTGTGACTAGAAGTTTTAGTAACATTGTTTGAGGTCTTAGTACTAACTCAGCTCAATTGACCCATCAACTCTAGAAAAAGTATAAAAAGAGTGTTTTAGAAACACAATAAGAAAAAAAGTTACTAGAGAAAACCCTAAAAAGTTCTCTGCTAGGGTTTGTTCTCGTGAGAGTGAGTTTTTGGTTAGCCAACTTAGCCGTTACCCTCATTAAGCCTTTAGAGTGAGTCACTTGAGATCATCTAGATGTTCCCAAAGCTCGCATCTTCATTTAGGGGTCGTAGAGAGATCGTAGTCATTGTTTTCTCAGTGTTTTGTCTTAGGTTATTGTCCTCAGTCTCCTAAATCGTTAGTCGTAATATATTGTTTTCAGTAATTGCCTAAAGAGATTTAGGGTTTGTGTGTAGTGAGTCTAATACACTTAGAGAGTCAAGTTTTAGGTTCGTAAGTTTTTCTCTGAGTCCATTGAGTCATTAACCGGTCTTACATAATAATAGTTCATAGTCCAATATAGATTTAGTTTGAATCGTGTAGTTACAGTCATTAATCTCAGTGTAAAAGCTTCTCCCTCTTTCTGGTGCTTGATCTATTAGGAGTAGACCCAGATCTAGCCCTTTTCAGAGTTGTTCGTCCTGTGTGTCCTCTCCCTGTTTTAATGGATTCCTCCTCTAGTTTAATGGCCCTCCTTCGTGAAGAAGACCCTGAAATGCTCAGTGAGAACCTCCAACCTGCACCACAGAATAATGAAGTGTTAACCAGCAAGGCTCTTGTTGGAAAACTTAGGTCAAACAAGGTCTACAATGCTAAAGCAGTCAAAGAAGTGATAGCAAATGCATGGTCTAACTATCAAGGTCTTCAGATAACAGAGGTGGGCAAGAATCTTTTCCTTTTCAACTTCTCTATCGATACTCACAAGAATGAAGTAATGCGAAGAGCCCCATGGTTCATCATGAACCACTTGCTATGTCTAGAATCTTGGAACCCAAAGATCTCGTACCACCAGATAGAGTTTAAAACATCCCCTGTGTGGATCCAAGTCCACAACCTACCTTTGGAATTACTCACTGTAACTAATGCAGCCAAACTGCTGAAAAAGGTGGGATCTGTTATGGAAATAGAGAATCCTATAGTGAATGGCAACCTTCTCAGAACTTTCATAAGGGGAAGGGTCAATATAGCACTGTGGATAGTCTATAAATTTGAGAGAATCCAGTCTCTCTGTTATAAATGTGGAATTCTTTGCCATGACCAAAATTCCTTCTCTAAACTAACTACTATGTCCCCTTTTGACCCGTCTAAACCTAAGTTTACCTCAGAGTTAAGTGTAGGAGCCCCAAGATCAATCCATTTTCTAGGGCAATCACACGCAACTCCAGAATCCCAATCGTCAGCCACACAACCACCTGTTCCCAACCCACCACAAGACACTAACCCAGAACCCACAAATAATTCCCAAACAGAACAACCAACCAATGTTTTAACTACTAAAGAAGCCTACAACAAACACTACCATGATATAGCCCTCAAAATTGAAAACACACCCCTCACCAAACCTATACACATCTCACCTAATATACCCAACTTCAACCCTCACTCCATGCCCTGGTTTAAACAGAATGAGACAGCCACCCCTCTCTTCACAGGCCCAATTAATACCATTAACCTTCCTAGCCCAAACTAGAAGGAGGGATGGTATAACCCTAACCTAGACAAAGTTCAGCTAAGCTTCACTCCCTCTACCCCTGACCTGAACTCCACCTCCAAACCTATATAGAATAACCCTGGAAACTGGATTGAACATGAGAAGAAAACTAAAGAGCAGGAATACACAATTGAATTCCCTGAAGAACTAGAATAGGAGGTAAATTCTAACCAAATCCACATTGAGGAAGTTGAAGAGAACAGTTTGGCCCTTAGCATGTCAACAGTGATGAACCTGAAAAAAAAAAAAAGCCCATTGAAGTCAGATCAACACATGATAAGGGAAGAGAAGAGTCAAATTTAAAAAAGAACTAATTGGCCATAGAAAGTGGTTTTCAGAATGATACACAGAATGCAGCTGACCCTACTATCTTTGGACAGTTTTGCACGGGTTACTTTACTAAAAAGGCTGAGGAGGTGAGCCATAGCAAGCCCCCAAAGTCCAAATGACTATGATAAGTTGGAACTATCGTGGTTTAGCGATTGCCACGACTAGTAGGGAACTGAATGATCTTGTAAAGGATCATAAGCCTGCCATCATATTCCTTTCGGAAACCAGAGCCCAAAAGGAAAGGTTACTAAGAGTAAAAAGGAAGTTTAAGTTTCAAAAAGCCTTGTGTGTGCCTGCACAGTGGGCACATAAGGAGGATTGGGTCTTTTATGGAATAATGGTTATGAAGTTCAGATATTACAGTCTACTATTAACTACATTCATGCTGGTGTCAGAGAAAAAAAATCAGGAAATATGTTTGAAGTCACTTTTATTTATGGAAATCCTCTGTTTAGACATAGGAGGTACCTTTGGCAGAAAATTGAGCTTCTTAAGCCAAGGAATAATGGCCCTTGGTGTCTAATGGGGGACTTTAAGGAAATGCTTTCCATATCAGACAAGGAAGGGTTGGCTCCTGTGGCTCCTATAAGAATGGAATTATTCAGGAACTTCTTGAATCAAACTGATCTCATGGACCTCTAGTTGAAGGGAAGTAAATACACTTGGATTAGCAATCCAAGAGAAGGAGTTATTACCAAGCAGAAGATTGACAGAATCCTTCTTAATTGGGGGTGGAGAGACCTGTACCAGCATGCAGTAGGGCGTGCTCTCCCCATTGTTAATTCAGACCACTCCCCAATTGTCCTTAACCCCCCCTTCAAGATGTGCAAGATACTTCAAATATGAGTCCTACTGGGAGGAAAATGAGCATTGCAGGGAGGTGGTAAATGAAGGTTGGAAAGCTGATCTAGAAGAAGGAGGAGCCGGCCTACTCTAAATGCAAAATTCAAAAATTGTAAGAGAACTCTTGGGGCTTGGAACCAGAAAACCTTAAAAAATGCTGCTGTGGAGATTACAAAATTAAAGAGGAAGCTAGAGGTTCTTCTTAACTCCACTCATTTGGATGCTAAGGAGGTCAACAGAGTTAAGCAGGATATTGATCACTACTAGAAGCAAGAAGAAATGTTCTGGGGACAAAGATCTAGACTAAAATGGCTTTCCTATGGAGACAAGAACTTCAAATTTTTCCATATCACTACTGTGCAAAGAAGGGACAGAAATAGGATAAGCAGAATCAAAAACTTACAAGGTCAATGGGTGGAAGGTAGCAAAAATGTCATGCTGGCTATTGAAGATTTTTATAAAGACCTTTATGCTTCTACAAGACAAGGGGAAGAGCTCCCAAGTCTTCAGGTTATCCCCAGTATTGTCACCCAGGAGGTGAATGAAGCTCTGTTAGCTCTTGTGACAATGTCTGAAGTTAAGCAAGCAGTTTTTAATCTTGGTGCTAACAAAGCACCTAGTCCTGATGGACTCAATGGGCTCTTTTTCCAGAAAAATTGGGATATCATCAGCAATGATGTAGTGCTGGCTATCTCTCTGTTCTTTCAAACTGGTGAATTGGGTGATTTTGTGAATGACACAATGGTGGCTCTTATTCCCAAAGTGCCAGATCTTGAAGCCATTAGTCAACTAAGACCCATTAGTTGCTGCAACTATATTTATAAGATCATCTCAAAGATTATAGTTCATAGACTCAAGCCCTTCTTGAATGATCTCATCTCCCCCCAGCAACGTGCTTTTGTGGGAGGGAGACTTATCCAGGATAACCTCTTGGTGGCTCAAGAAGCCTTTCATTTTCTGAGAAAGCAGAAGAAGGACTCTAAGAGAGGTTTTGCCATTAAACTAGATATGAACAAGGCCTATGACAGGGTAGATTGGTCTTTCGTAAAAAATGTCCTTCTGTCCTATGGTTTTAATCCAGTTTGGGTCAATCTTGTCATGTCTCTTGTTTCTTCAGTCAAATATTCTTATCAGGTCAATGGGTCTAGAAGTAAAATAGTCATCCCTAGTAGGGGGCTGAGGCAGGGAGACCCCCTCTCCCCCTATCTGTTCATCCTGATCTTTGATGTTTTTTCTAGATTGATCTCTAGGGCAAGCTCTTTAGGTCACTTAAAGGGGTTTCATCTAGCTCCAAATGCTCCCTCTCTAACTCACTTGTTTTTTTGCAGACGATTCTATCCTATTTGGGCAGGCAACTAAGGAGGAGATTTATCAATATGTCAAAATTCTTAATGATTTCACCTCTGACTCTGGGCAGATGATCAATCTCTAGAAATCTGGGATTGTGTTTGGTAAAGGCAGCAACTTGGAGCTGAGTGCAATGTTAGCAGATATTCTTCATATCCCTATTTAGAACTCTCCAGGAAAATATCTGGGAATTCCTGTAGAATGGGGGAACTCCAAAAACCAAGCTCTTCAGTGGATAAAAGAGGGAGTTTTCTCTAAGATTGAGGGTTGGAAGGAGAAGTACCTATCTCAGGCAGGTAAAAAAGTACTTATTAAATCAGTCATTCAAGCTATCCCCTCCTATGTCATGTCTATAGTTAGTCTGCCTAAGAATTTCTGCCAATCTCTTTGCTCTGCTATTGCAAAGTTTTGGTGGAGCTCTAAGGTAAGAAATAGGGGTATTCACTGGAAAAACGGGCTTTTTATGTGTTCTCACAATAATCAAAGTGGTATGGGGTTTAGGGATTTTGCTTGCCAAAACTCTTCTCTGCTATCTAAGCAAGCTTGGAGGTGTATTCAATTTCCTAATGAGTTTTGGGAAAAAATTCTTAGAAATGTGTACTGTTCTAGAGAAGATATTTGGAAGGTTAAACCTAAAGCTGGCATATCATGGGTTTGGAGGAGTCTACTTCATGGGAGGGATCTTTTGAAGAAAGAGGGAAGATGGAATATAGGAAGGGGAAACTGTGTGGACATTGGTGAAGACAACTGGCTTGCTTCTGAGGGTGCAGCTAAGATCAAGGAGGAAGCAAAGTGCCTTAAGGTGGAAATCCTACTGGATGGCTACAATAATAGCTGGAATGTGCAAAGTCTAAGGAGATACCTGCATCTTGAGTCTGCAATTGAAGCTTTAAAAACCCCCCATTGGGTGGTTTAATCATGATGATACCCTGTTTTGGCCTCTTGAAAAGGATGGTTGGTTTTCTTCTAAATCTGGGTACAAATGCTTATGGAAAAATGCTATGACAAATAAGGATGGTCCTTTTTCATCCTTCACTCATTCAGAAGACAGTTGGAAAGGGATTTGGGGGGCTTTGGTTCCAGAAAGGGTAAAACACCTGATCTGGAAAATTAAGCACAACGCAATTGCTTCCAAGGTGAACTTGTATATCAAGCACATTGCAATAGAGAAACTTTGTCCAATTTGTAAACTTGAAGAGGAATCTGCTGAGCACTTGTTCCTGCTCTGCCAGTGGACCTCCCCTCTTTGGCACAGCTTACAAGTTTGTAGTGTTCCTACTGCTACTAATGTCACTAACATTGCCAATTGGTTGGAAAAGATGATTGAACAAGATTATTCTTCTAAGGCGCAACAACAATTCACTATAACCACGGTTTTCTATGCACTGTGGTTCATTTGGCAAGCTAGAAACACTAAGGTGTTTGAAGACAAGGCCCCAAACCCCACCCAAGCCCAAATTTTGGTAGTCACAGCCACCAATGAGTTCCTATCAGCTAAGAAATCTCCCAACCCTCATCACCACTTGGTCAATAGTGGTGTGATTAACCCCATGAGGTGGAGTCCCCCAACTGATAATATTGGTAAAATAAATGTGGATGCCTCCTTCAACCCAGAGACAGGATCAGGAGCTAGTGGAATCATTATGAGAGATAGCAGAGGAAGAGTAATTTCGGGAACTACCTCGCAGATCTACGCAACTTCACCCTTCATAGCAGAAGCAGTAGCCCTTCGGGAAGGAATCTCTCTTGCCACTTCTTTGAACATCAGAGATGTGATTGTGGAATCCGATTGCAAGAACCTCGTAGATTCATGTAAAGAATCAATCAGAAGAATGGAAATTAATCAGATCTTGAACGATTTACAGATGATGAAACGAAACTTTACCTTGATTGATTTTCGATGGGTTTCTCGAGATGGTAACTCTGTAGCTGACCTTATCGCAAAACTCTCAAGAACCAGAGATCTTCCTCCGAACTGGGTTTCGCACCCTCCATTGGCTTTGGCAGCGTTAATTGATGCGGAAATGGTGATGAATTGAAAGTCTGGGGTGGTTGGTCGAAGTTAAAGCAGAGTAGAACGAAGATGAATTTCTTTTCCTAATTAGGGTTTTCTCTCTAGATTCGCGAAGATAAGGTTGGTTTTTCTTGCCTTTTGAGTGAAAGTGGTTGTTTCTTTCTCTTCCCTCTATTATTGCTTAAATGGATCCGGGTCTTTTGTATGGGCGGGTAGAGGCTTTCATTTAGGCCCAATTGTTTTAGTTGTTTCAGTTTGTAACTTGTGATGTTTGTGGAGTGGGCTAATCGCTTGTGGTCCACCCACTATCCTTTATTGTGGCAAGAGGTTTTGTTCTTAACCCATGGAGTTTGGTGTTGCCCCAATTATAACAAGGACGAGGTTTCCTCGACTTGAATAGTATTGTGAAAGGGTGAATTTAGGATATTGGGTTGAGAAACTGCCTTGGTGTGGTTTTATGGATGCGAATATAGCAAGGGAATGAGATGGGTGTAGCGCAAATTTCCTCACCTTAGGTGGAGTGAAGGGTGACAGGATTGCCCCACTTTGAATGGTATTTCAAATGGTCGCTCTTAGGTGAGGTTGTGAAAGGTGACAGAGTTAGGGTAATGGGTTTTGGAGTTGGTCCATCATGGCTATATGGGTTGGATGTGACATATGAGTGGAAATGACAATAGACAAATTTTCCAGAGCTTAAGTAGAAGGAGCGGTGAAGGGAATGCCCCCACTTTGGATCTGGGAGATGGTCCTAGTACAAACTTTTGGCTCTCTTTAAGAGAAATCCCAAAGACTATGACAGTCTTGGCATGATGAAAACTTCACTTGGTGATCACTGCAAACGAATGGATCTTGGAGTGCAAGCCTTTCGATTTTTTTGAGCTTTCTTCTTTTTTTTTAGCTTTCTTCTCTTTTTTTGATTTGTTTTTTTTAGCAAGCATATTGAAAAATAGATAAACTTGTTTGTCCTAAAATTAAAACTTCGAGAAAATGAAAGCAATCGGTCAATGATTGGAATGGACTTTTTAGGGTTATAATGCGGCCAATGGTTAGGGTTTATGAAGGAAAGAGGTTATAATGTGGCGAATGGTTGAGTTTGTGAAGGATAGGATAATTAGGTGCAAATGGGTGTTTGAGGGTTTATGTAAGTAGGGATAATTGGGCCCAATGAAGTGTTTGAGGGTTTATGAAAGAAGGGGTAATTAGGCCCAATGAGGTGTTAGAGGGTTTATTGAGACAAGGATCTCTTATGTGTTTAATGGTAGGAAGTATCAGCTTACAATTTCAACTATTTTTGCTTTTTTGCTTGTATCAGGTTTTTTTTCAATGAATTTTCTTTCTCTTTTTTTCTGATTTTTCTTTCTTTTTTTTGAGCTGATAAAAGTGATACACCATTTTTAGATGTGGAATTGATCCTTGTCTTGGGTGATGGAGAGATTTTTGGTTTTTCGGCTCAAAGTGGGTAGGAAAGGATTTTTTTGATATGGAAAGATGGTCCAAACTTCATTTCAAATCATGACTGCTTATTTTCTCAAAATTTAACTTAAGGACAAAAATTTATTTATTTTATATATTTGCTCTTTTTCTTTATTTCTTTTTATATGCCCTAATTTTTGCTTAGGCTGCTCTTGCGAGTTTTCAACCTAACAGGCTTTTTTTGATTTTTTTTTTGTAAATGACTTGCACTTGGACCAAGTGAACATAATGTAGACAAGGTATTTTAGTGATCACAAACTTGCCCCAGTATGGAGGACCTAAAGTGTTATTTCATTGTAGGAACAAAACAAATAGTCAACTAGGTACTGATGTGGGGAGCATGTACTTTATGGGCAATCGGGGTGGGATTACACATGTATGGTGGGTGATGATAAGATGCAAAGGTGGAGACACTAACTGACTCAGACAAGAGTAAAGACCAGGTCACACAAGTTCACTATACAAATGATTCATAGAGAGTTAACATTAGTTAAAACATGATAGAAATTTTTGATGGACCATTTCGGTCATTTATCATGGGATGGATGAGATGCAACACTTTGTGGAAGAAAATGTGAACGAGCTGCTAATAGTGATAATTTGGAAAACTAAGCGCCTTGAAACACCTTGAGTTTGCAATTAAGTAAGGCTAAACTTTTCCAAAGAAGAATAATTATTTGGCAAAAACGTCTCATCTCATCACAACTTTTTTTCTAGAAGTACGCTCATGTTTTTTTGTTTTTTGTTTTGGAATGTAATGCATGAATGAACAAATTATAATATATAAGCATGATGAAAATGCAAATGCATGGAGGAATGATCACTTGAAAAGACTAACTATTCTAAATGATTTTTTTTAGAGGCAATGCAATATGCAAAATGCTAACTAAAATATATATTTTGGATGATGAATGATGTAAGAATGATGACACTATTTTTGTTTATATATTTATTATTTCTAAATTATGCATGAGTGGAGTAATGATGTATAAATGAAACAACATGTTTTTTATTGTTTCTTTTTTAAGTTAGGATGACTACATGAGTGAAATGATGCATGAACGCCACTATGTGATGTGATGTTGTAAATGTGTGAAAGAATAATAATGATGTTGTAAATGATGCGATGCTTACACTATTTGATGATGATATTTTGTGAATGATTATGAATGAATGAGATGCTTATGTTATATGGATAATAATTGCTTTTTTTTTTATGCGATGAAATGAAAATGCATGGCACTCGCAGTGATTTTTTAATGTGCGGAAAGAATGCATGAAGCTTGAAATGATTTTGAATGTTTTTGTTTTTTGTTTTGAGAAAGGAAACTAGATGCGTGAGTACATGAATGGATGCATGAAATGCGAATGTGTCGCGTCGGGGAATTGTAAACTTTTTATTCGAAGAGTGATTTTGGTGGTCTGACTTTAAAATGCATTTTTTTAATTTTATTTTTATATACTGGTATCCACCTATCTTATAAAAAAAAGGTTTTATAATTCCCTCACGGTCATTGAAATGCATGCAAAATGAGATGTTTTTTGTTTTATGATATGCAAAGAAAATGGAAAATGTAAAATATGTTTTTTTTTTGGATTTTTTCCTTTAAGAGATTGGGAAGAAATGTATTAGTGTTTGTTTGAATGCGATAGCATAAAGCTCCTTTGTGTCTTAAGAGGGTTCCTTTGGGAAAGGGATCTAAGGTTATTTCTATTAAGTGAGCCTTTCAAGGGTAGCTCTATAGAGTCCTAAATAAGGTTCCTAGAGCCAACGACCCCAGTTAAGAATGCTAATCGCAACAATAGGCAAGCTATTAGAAGTGATAACACCCTCAAAAGGAACCAAACTCTAGGTGAGGTTTTCGTGACCACCCAACAAGACGTACGTCCAGGGGGCCATCACTATGCAACCTCGTTCTAACTTAGGTTACGCTCAAGTCCGGGTATAGGACTATACTCACGTGTGTGAAGAAGTGTAATAGTGGAGTGTGTGTAGGAGCAATTATTTGAAGTAACCCCCAAGTTGCAAAACAAGCAAACACATATGCAAAATATTGTCTTCTACCCTAGGGTGTAGATATCATATAAAAATATCACATGTCATAAAAATAAAAGACAAAAGCAAAGGGTAAAACAAAACATCAAACATGTAAACAAATCCTACAACCAATTATGTTAGGCCTGACTCTCTAAAAGGTCCCCGGTGAAGTCGCCAGCTATAGCGACCGAAAAATACGGGAAAGGATTCCTCGAAGGTTCGAAAGATGAAGCCGCCACCAAAGTTTAGTTTCAGGGCAAATATTGGAAAATCCCTTTGGTTTGGACAAGGGTCCTTGAGACCAGATTAGGGTTCGGGAGTCGGTTATGCATGTGGAAGGTATTAGCACCCCAAAGCATCCTTCCTAAAGAAGGTTACCTGCTAATTAGTTGTAGAAAAGAATGTTAATTTTTGAAAAGCTTATTTTACCCTTTTATTGTGAAAAAGAATTAAAAGAAAGAAGTTTAACATTTTTTGGAAATTAGGAAGAGAGTATTTAGAAGAAAGACTAAAAAAGGTTTTTTTTATTAGTGCGCTTGACTGAGGTGGGCCCGCCCTCTGCTCCTACGTATCTCCGGGTAGAGAATCAAAGGCTGCGTAGTTCTTGGTAGAAAAAAATTTGTTTGTTTGGTATTTTCTAATTAGGGATTTTAGGACTCTTGAGTGATCAGTTCAATTGTCCTAAAAAGCTGACTAATCCGATTGTACAATCGACTTAATCCCCCATTTTTGAAAATTTGATTTTTGTTTGAAGTTTGAAAAATGGTTTGATGTGTTGGTGGTTTGATTTTATTGGAATAGGGATTTTAGGACTCTTGAGTCGTACGACTCATTCATCCTAGAACGCTGACTAACCCGAATGTACATTCGACTTAGCCCTCTATTTGTTTTTTGGGAAAAAAAGGTTCTATTTATTAATTATTATTTTTTATAGGGGTTCTAGGACTATTGAGCCGTACGACTCATTCATCCTAGAACGCTGACTAACCCGAATGTACATTCGACTTAATCCCCTATTTACATTTTAGGAGAATGTATATATTTTGTGAAGAATAAAAGCGAAGAAAAAAAAAGAACGAAAAGAGTGTATTTGTAGAAAAGTGAGTGCAAATAACAGCAGGGGGTTGTATTATTGAATTGGGGTGCAGAAGAGTAGAGTTTTAATCCTGCCAGCCCACGAATTCGTGGGCTTCTCAGGGGTGTGTGAGGTAAAACGTGGGGGTTTAATTAGTAATCTGATTTAAAATTAAAAAAATAAAACTTAAAAAGAAAAGGAGGCTAGCCGGCTTCGCATGACAGCGCCTGACGTAGCGAAGGTGGTAGTCTTACGGTGACGGTTCACGGCCAACGACCACCGTCCACGGTCGCCGGAATCTATGAGGTGAGTTTTATTGCATCTTTTTCGTTTTCTTTCTTCTTCTGCTCTATTCTGATTCTGATTCTAACATTTTTTAATTCCTAAACTATTTTTTTAGACAAAACCCTAATTTCGTTTTTAGCCCTAAATCTAAAATTAATCTTTTTTGAACAAAAAGCCCTAATTTTATTTCTAACCTATTTCTCTAATCCTTTTTCCTAAAGGCTAATTCTGATTTTTTAAACCTAACTGAAACCTACTAATTTCTCTTTTCTAATACAGATTAACAAAAACAACTAATTGCTAATGTTTTTTTGCTAAGTTCACTTCTTTCTTAACTCAAACAGGATGTTAAAACTAACTTGTTCTTAATTTTTAAATTCTAAACTATTTACAAACCTAAATTGTTTTCTATTTTTATTTAAATCATTAGCCTATTTACAGTATAGTATTCACTATTCACAGGATCTACATTTCTAACACAACAAGCTGTATACAGGATTTTCGGTTCATGCTGCTTTGGTCTTATTATTAGGTTCAGTTTCAGATTACAACTACTGTCGGTTATGAACTAAAACATGATTAAAAAAAAAAAAGAAAGAAAACGAAATGGACACCAACCTCTTACTCCAGCTTCTGTAAAAAAACACTGCTTCTCTACTACTGCTCAAACACAGTAACTAAATTTCTCAATAATTCTTGTGTTTCATTTCTCCTTCAGTGAATCTTTTCAATGGGAATTTCTTGTGTATTTTTCGTGTCTATCTCTTCTGTGTTTCTGTGTCTGGGTGTTTTTATAGGTAGAAATTGAAATCAGGAATTTAATTCCCTGATTATTTCTTTCCTTTTTCAGGCCACAACAGCTGTGGACATCTTGGGCAGCTTGCTGAGCAAGGTGAAAGATTAGGGTTGAAGCCACCACCCTCAGCCGCATCAGTCTACAGGGACTGGATCTTGGGCTTTTTGCATTTTTGTAATTTTCATTTATTTTCGTTTTTTAATAATTATTTTTTTTTGGGTAAATGTGAACAAACATGTTATTCTGACCTTATTGTGTACATATGTATTTTTTATAACTATATTTTATTTTTTATGATTTTTGAGTTAAATGAACAAAAACAAAAGTGAAGTTGGGCCAAAAACGAGAATGAAACTACTCAAACTAGCCCCAACTAAAGAACTGTTTAAAACGAGGCCCAATTAGAACAAGTTTGTAAAATTAAGCCCAATTGAACAAAATATTAAGTGTTGAACCAAATTAAAACGAGATAGCATCGAATGAGCTCGAAAAACTTTTCTCGTAGTAATATGATCGAAGGCTTATGACATGTGAATTAAATAGTAAAAATGACTATAGTAAAAAGAGGGCAGACAAAATTAGGGTATGACAATACACAATCGCAACAAGTAATAAAGAGTAAGTAAAGATCGTTCCCACGAGGATTGTTGAGTTTACTTCTATATTTAAGTTAATAGTTAAGCTAGTGAGAAAAAACAAGTAACAATAACAAGTTGTAGAATCATTAATGTCATCAACATAAAAGTACAAAAGCAAATAAGATAAATGATAAGTAGAAATTCAAAATAAGAGTAGTTGGAATGCCTTTCATTATAGAAAATTCATAAAAAATAGTTTAATGTTCTGTTTGATGCTATAGCATTGAGTGCTGTAGCATTTGATGTGTGCCTTTCGGTCACTGACGCTAGGGTTTTGTTACAAGACTCCTATGTCTAGGTTCTAAATAAGTGCACCCCTGTATAATATAGAACTCACAGCTTGTACCCTATGAACTATTGCTCCCCTATGTCTAGAGTTAAGCAAACGTTGCTTAAATGTCTTTAAACAACCTTTCATTCATATCAACCCTTGAGTTAGAATCATGGACCATGTCTGAATCCACGAATGTACTTATATTTAGCTGATCAGTTCTAAAATAAGTATTGAAAGAAGTTTCAAGCAAGGGTTAAAATACTAACATCAAACATTACATTAATACTATTAAAATGTCATTACATAACTGCAAACATCAACCTACAAGAGATTCAGCTCATGATGAGCAACAAACGCAAGAAATAAGGCTTAAAGGAGATACCTAAAGCCATAAAACCGAAATCACAAAGAGAAGGAAAATACTCCAAATGATGACAGCCCCTGTGATGCTACAGCATCCCTCACAGAATCGCCTGGTGCAACAGCATCGCTCGCAGCATTGCAGATTTTCTACTATTTATTGTGAAAATGGAGCTTGAACGAAAATGGAGTGTAAGAGAGTTATTTCTCACTCTCCTCTCTTCAGACCAGCAACTCCATCATCCTAGAAGAAGAAGAAGGATGAGGCTTCAATATAAAGGAAATATCACCTAAAAAGGTAGAAAAGCCATCCCACCAACTATTTTCATCCTCAATTACAAAATAGACAAGTGTCCCATAAAGCAAAAGGTGGGTGGCTGCTGCAGGAAAAGTTCCGCACTGATTTGATACGCTGCAGAAACTGCTTTTTCGTTTTCTCTCTCATCAGCTGCAGATCGTAACGCTATAGCGCCTGACGCTGCAACATACTGAACAAACACGTTAAAAATAACAAGAGGGCACCAAAAGTGCCAATTTGTCACATAATCAGTTCCTAACCCTCTTTTACATTAAATAACATCTATTTACTTAATTAAACAACATCACTTATGAACTTGCATTAATTTAAGTAGTAAAAGCATAAATAACTCATATAAATATGAGTTATCAATCAACTTATAAGTGAGTTGCTTTCTCACTCCCCTTCGTAATGCTTTTAGGGTTTATATTACCTTTGAATCATTAGGATGATTTGTTGATGTTGGTACTTGCATGTTCAACTCTAATTTCTTGTTGTGCTATGAGAGTGTTCACTATGATGTTGTGTGGGTCATAAGAACGATTGTTGCATATTTGTAATCAAGCTCAATTGAAGTGTGAATTTAATGTTTTGATGCTTGTTTGTGTTATAATTGGGTGATTTCTGATGTTTACCGTGTGTATGTTAGTTAAGGCATGTTAGAAGCACTTAGAATAGAGAGGAAAACACAAAAACATCTTTTCTGCAACCTGCTACTGTGACACGGGCTGTGTCATTTTGATACGGGCACCCGTATTAGTTTCTGTCTGTTACCGTTTTCTCTGCAGCCTTCCAACTTGTTTTGTCTGTAACTTTTGATGCCGAACTTCGATTTAGGTGTTCTAGAATGCGTCAGAAAGCTAACGAGAAGATCTATAGTTATTAAAGACTTATAGATTTTCTTTTCTAATTTATTCTAAGAATACTCCAGGCCTACCCTAACCCCCACACCTGGTTCCTCATACAAGAATAGTTGTTTGATATACAACATAAAGGAGATAACTTGATATACGATTATGTGGATATCCATAATAAATGTTGAGTACGATTTCTCCGCTGAAATCCATAATATTTATTGGAATTCTTATGGATTTTGCTAAACGAAGAACATATATATGTTGAGTACAATTATTTCCCTGTATTTTGTTTTTTAAAGTTTATATAATGTATTTCAACATATTTAAAGTTTTCGAATGATCAACATATTTTCTTTTGAAAGAATATTAGTACCATATGTAACTTGTATTTTCCCATTTGACAAACCTATAGTATTTTCAAATAGTTTCAAGATATATTTGTGAGAGATAATTGTATTCAATGGATTTAAGTTTTGTCTAAGTGACTTATTTATTAAAGTTCTAGATGTACTTATTTTATAATGTAATTTTGTATAAAAAGTAATTTGAATATATTTTACGGTTGAGTTTTTATTTATATAATTATATATCTATACTCCATTGGATTTCATGACTCTTGCGAACTCCTAAAAATGATTTCGGATTTAGTATCAGAAAAGATACTTATGGAGGTTTTCTTGAGTCAGTTGAGGGTCGAACTTAATTCGTCCAGTCCAAAGACACTTATGGGTTATCTGATATTCAAATTGACACCTCCCTTATGGGCAGGATTGTAATACTCAGCCTATTTTCCTCACCTGGTTTTTGGTATTAGAACATCCAACTAAGGATTTTGGTAGCTGCATTTTTTGTTTTGGGGTTTGAAGGAGCTAGTTTCAATTTTTTGAAGAAAACATTAGCCTCTTTGGCTCAAGGACTCAACTTGCATGTGAGTTCTTCTTCCTTTGTTCCTTGCTCTCACATATGTTAGGATTTATCCCTAAGATTTGTTGATTTGAATTGTCTAAATGCTTGTTCTGTTTTTAGCTTCTAATTATGTTACGAAAATTCTAAGATGTTTATTTCATGTCAAGTGCTAAATATGATGATTTGGTCCCAAAATGATTATTAGAAGCATGTGTAATTAATATCAATTGATTGTGTTGAACAGTGTGTTTTACTAGTTGTTATATGTGTTAAATGTTTAATTTTGAACTGATAAGGGCTAAAATGAAAATGGTTGAAGATAAGGCATTAAAATTACAGAATATGGGAGCTGAGAGGCCATCACGGCCCGTGTTGGAACAACACAGCTCGTGTTGGAACAACACGGGTACCTATGTTAATCACTGTTTCTGCGAAAAATTTAAAGACAGAACACGACCCGTGTTACTCTAACATGAGTGGTCGTGTTACCTATTGTTCCCAACCTGTTTCTTTGATGATTTCTCCTCAATTTCATAGATGTTTCCAACCTATTTCAATCTCTTACATGTTGATATGATATACATGATAGTTTATGTCCAATTTATTAATTAAAATGGTTGTTGTACATAAGTGAGATACAAGTGATTGATTTTAGTGATAGATTCACTAGAACAAAAATAGTTTAGGTAACCGCAAAAAACCGTGGCTTGAACTTTAGGCCACTGTATGCCCACGATTTTTGAGGCGTGGGATAGGTGGCCGTTGCCTATTCCTTCAGGACACTTTTTTTTCACATTAGGCCATGAAAAATCAAAACCGTGACCAGAGTTATGAAAACATGCCACAGTTTCTTGGCCTAGTTTCTGGCCACGATTTTCGATTGGCCACACATAAACAACCGTGGCCTATAAGTTTAAGCCACAGTTTTTGATTGGCCACACATGTGGCCTATAAGTTTAAGCCACTATTATTTAAATCCAGTTTTTTTCTTCTTTATCATGCATTTGTTTTCCAAATATTTAAATCACAATTAGCTGACTCTAAAAACATTCATAGACAATAGTTTTGGTATTTATTATTTAAGAACACTAGAATAACTATATAGTCAAAACTCTTCAATTATAAATTAAATCCAAGATATATATACACCAAGATCAATATTTCAAGTTTAAAACACCAAATGGGGAGTAGCTCTATAACACTGCATAATACAACCCACAACACCTGTTCAATATGAAGCCACAAAAATGCAGCCCCTACTGATACAAAAGGGGACAAAGAACAAGAAAAGTAAAACGAACATGCAGACATAAGTTATCCTTTGAAACTAATCTCCTAGAGCCTATTACCACCTAATAGCAGAAAACACAAATGAGAAAAATCAAGCTTTCAACATTAGCTCATTGATGAAACACCATAGCAGCAATATGAGGCTGCCGAGAATCACATGGCGGAGAATCACATCACATCCAGGACCACAGCTCCAAAGCTTTGTATATGAGACATACCTGATGCATAATATAAACATGTCCAATAGACCGAAGTCAATGAATACTAACTGGAGTCACAAGAAAGGGGGTTTGAATTATGACCTTTTTTAAACTTTGACTTTGATCAACAAAAACTCTTAATTAAGAAGACAAATCTTATTTCCTAAAGAACAACAGATAATTATCTAGTGCAGAAAAGACATTTAGCATCGGTTGCTTTAGACATTTAGCATCGGTTCTCCGATGATGCTAAATCTCCCCATGCTAAAAGTGAGACATTTAGCATCGGTTATTTAACCGATGCTAAAAGTCACGTTTAGCATCGGTTTTTTAAATACCCGATGCTAAATGTCTCTTACAAGCACATCTAGCATCGGTTGTATAGAATACCCGATGTTAAATGTCTCTTACAAGCACATTTAGCATCGGTTGTATAGAACAACCGATGCTAAATGTCTCTTACAAGTACATTTAGCAGCGGTTGTATAGAATAACCGACGCTAAATGTCTAATTTTTTTTATATTTTATTTATTTTTTATCCATACCAGTCAACTAATTTATAAGATCATTCCAGTCATTAACACATAACAAATATATAAAAATACTTAAAATTCCATTAAACTTAATATCTTACATTTAGAGAACACAATAAATTGGAAAATAATACAAATAAAACTTTAAGAAGCTCTAAAGTTCTACATAAATGTACTATCCTACAATTACTTCCTTGCCTACAATATCCTTTGTTGATATAATGGCAAATCTTGACAGGAAACTGAAACAAGCGGTAGAAATCAGTGGCATAGCCTCAGTTGCTGCAATCTGTGCTGCCTCTCTGTGCTTCATACCTTAGATATTGCTGCAAACTCTCAGCAGCAGTCTCTTGCATAGCCTCATGTGCCAATTGTGCTGCATCTGTGTTTCATTACTTCCTGTCAAAATGTAAAAGAATAATTATAAAATAATAATAAAACAAAACAAACACAGAACTTCCTGTTTGCACAGCAGGATTCCATTAGCCAAAAAATTTAATGAATAATGCATCAAGATAGTACCAAGGTTAATCACAAGATCCAACAATATTTATGATTTATGATGTTGTGTCAATAAAATTTAGGATATACCTGTTAATTTAATGTGATAATGAAAATGAGTACAAAACTTACAAGTCATAACATAACAGATAGCATCTTTGTACAGTTCATTATTGTTTAACATATGCCAAAGAAAATTTCTAAGTGAAGATTGCATGTTACATTCAACACTCAGTAGTAAAAGCTTTGACAACTAAGAGTCAAAGAAACTAATTAAAGCCTACAAAAACAATGAATTATAAGGGAGAAACTTTAACCAAATTTCCTGGAAATCCACTGTTAGAAAACTCTGATGATTCAACTGGTAAAAGAGAGGAAATTTTATTGAAGAATCAAGGGGTACAGTTACACAATTCTCTGGTTCAAGTCCAGCAACTATGAGATTCTGTTTGTACAATTCAACTACTCAACTAACAGCTAACAGCACTGTTTATATACATTCTGTTTGCTATGTAATTACAATAATACCCTCTCTTATAGCCTTCTAAGGCTCATTGCTACTAATATTCCTTCTAACATAGACTCTCTTGACCAATGGTCTGCTATCAATACCCCCTCCTAAGAGTTTCACCTTGTCCTCAAGGGGAAAAGAGGGGAAAGCTTTCTGCACTTTGTCTGCTACTTCCCATGAGTTTTCACAGGAGGGTAAGTTCCTCCATTTCACTAATACCTCAGCCACTCCTTTAGCAGTGTATCGTAGATCCAACACCTCCTCCAGCTCTGGCTGTAGGATGCCTTTCTCAGTCAATGCAGCAGGCAATTGTTGAGGTCTGTAGCTGCCTGGAACAGCTCTCTTGAGCTTACTCACGTGAAATACAGGGTGTATTTTGCAGTCTGCAGGGAGTTCCAGCCTGTATGCTACTGAGCCAATCTTCTCTAGTACCTTGTAAGGGCCATAAAAACGAGGACTCAACTTCTCATTCCTTCTGCTAGCTAGGGACTTCCATCTATATGGAGTGGCTTTCAAATAGACCCAATCTCCAACATCCAGTACCAGTTCTCTTCTGTGTTTGTCTGCTTGTTTTTTCATTCTCTGTTGTGCTTGCACCAGATTCTGGTGTAGTTGTCCCAATAAAGTGTCTCTGTTATCATACTGTTGATTCACTTCTTCCACTGTGGAAGGTATGGAAGGCCCCTTAATAATTGGGCTAGGATCCCTGCCATAAAGAGCTTTGTAGGGAGTCATGCCAATAGAGGCATTGTAATTTGTGTTGAACCATAACTCTGCCCAACATAGCCACCTTGGCCAAGAGCGAGGGTGATCACCTACAAAGCATCTGAGGTAGATCTCCAAGCACCTATTGGTGACTTCTGTCTGCCCATCTGTTTGAGGGTGAAATGCAGTGCTATACTTGAGCTTTGTGCCAGCTTGTTTGAACATTGCCTTCCAAAAATTACTGAGAAAAACCCTGTCTCTGTCAGAGATTATTGATTCAGGGAACCCATGCAGTTTCACTATGTTGCTGATGAAACTACTAGCCACTTCACTGGCTGTATAAGGGTGCCCTAGGAGTAGAAAATGGGCATATTTGGTGAGTCTATCCACCACCACTAGTATAGTGTCTTGTTTGTCCACTCTAGGGAGGCCTCCAATGAAATCCATAGAGATTTCAGTCCATACCTTTGTAGGGATGGGTATAGGTTGCAGTAAACCAGCTGGTGCCAATGTCTCAACCTTGCTCTGCTGGCACTGTTGACATTGCTCAATGTAAGTCTTGATGTCATGCTTCATACCGCTCCAATAAAACACACCAGCAATTCTTTTGAATGTTCTGAAAAATCCTGAATGCCCACCCTGCAAAGAACTGTGGAACTCAGCTAGGATAGTTGGAATTCGTGAGAATTTTCTAGGTAACACTAGTCCTTGTCCCTTGTACACGAAGCCATTTTTTATGGAGAATTTCTGCTGCTCTGCAGGTTGCAGTACCACCCTTTGCATCAGTTCCTGCAATTCACTAGAGTTCTTAATCTCATCTTCCCAATCAGACCACTCTGGCAATGTTACCTTGGATACAGCAGCAAACATCATTTTTCTTGAGAGTGCATCAGCCACTCTGTTTGCACAACCAGGTTTGTATTGCACTTCAAAGTCAAATCCTAGCAACTTGGAAGTCCATTTGATTTGTTCCCCTCCCAACATATTCTGTTCGGTAAGAAATTGCAAGCTTTGCTGATCAGTCCTTACTACAAAATGTTGGCCAAGAAGGTAGTGTCTCCACTTTTGTATAGCTAAAACTATGGCCATCAGTTCTCTTTCATAGGCAGATTTCTGCTGGGCACGAATTGAAAGTTTCTGGCTGAAGTATGCCACTGGTTTCTCTTCTTGCATCAGTACTGCTCCCACCCCTTTGCTAGAGGCATCCGTTTCTATTACAAACTGCTTGGTAAAGTCTGGCATTACTAGCACTGGAAGGCTAGTCATCAGTTGTTTTAATTCTTCAAATGCAGCATTTGCCATCTCATTCCAGCAGAACTTTTCGTTTTTTAAGAGCTCAGTCAATGGCCTCGCAATTATACCATACCCTTTCACAAACCTTCTATAGTATCCTGTCAAGCCAAGGAACCCTCTCAACCCTTTTAGATCCTTTGGTGTTGGCCATTGTGTCATGGCAGAGATTTTATTTGGATCAGCAGAAACTCCTTGAGCAGATACCACATGTCCCAAGTATTCAACACATCCCATAGCAAAGTCACACTTCTTCCTGTTGACGACTAGGTTATTCTGTTTTAAGGCTTGAAACACGGTTTCCAGATGTTCAGCATGGGCATTCATATCTCTGCTGTAGATCAGAATGTCATCAAAAAAAACTAAGGCAAATTTCCTTAGAAATGGCTTAAGTACTTCATTCATTAGAGCTTGAAAGGTTGATGGCGCATTGGTTAGCCCAAAGGGCATTACCAAGTACTCATAATGCCCCTCATGTGTCCTAAAGGCAGTTTTAGGAACATCCTCAGCCTTCATCCTGATTTGGTGATATCCTGCCTTTAAATCCAACTTGGTGAACACTACAGCACCAGTGAGTTCATCTAGCAATTCATCAATTAGGGGTATAGGGAACTTATTTGGGATTGTGAGCTTATTTAGAGCCCTATAATCCACGCAAAATCGCCAACTTCCATCCTTCTTTTTGACCAATATGATGGGACTAGAGTAGGGACTAGTGCTTGGTCTGATGATCCCTGTCTTAAGCATATCCTTAACCAGCTTCTCAATCTCGTTTTTTTGGTAGTGGGGGTATCTATAGGGTCTAAGGTTGGGAATGTTGGCTCCTTCCTTAAGAACTATGGCATGGTCAATGTCCCTCTCGGGGGGTAATTCCCCAGTTTCTTCAAAAATAGAGGAAAATTCAGTGAGTACCTTCTCAATCACCTGTGGCAATGGTGTCACCAGAGTTGGTTCTGTCATTTCCATAGCCCTGCACTCCACCAGGTATGCCTCCTCATGCTGCTGCAACTCCATCACAATCTCCTTGGCAGTTGCTTCCTTCTTTGATAGAGAGGGAACTCCCTTCAAACAGAATGTCTCCTTGCCCATCTTCACCTTCAATGTCATGTCCTTGAAGTTGGCCTTAATGTCTCCCAACTTTTCTAACCAATCTATGCCCAGCACCAAGTCTTCTCCATCAAGAGGGAATACAAAACAGTCTGTTTTAACCAACAACCCTTGCAAGGATAGTTCTACGCCCCTGCACACACCTCTGGTCAATATCCTTTGCCCGTTGCCAATCTTTACCCAGTATGGTGGAGTGTCTTCCACCACCAAGTTATATGCAGCAACTATCTTCATGGAGATGAAGTTGTGAGTGGCACCACAATCTATCAACACAATTACCTCCCTTCCCCCTAGTGTTCCCTTGATCATGAATGATCCTTTGGAACTTAGACCAGCCAGACTATAGAGGTGAAGGCTCTTGATAGTGGATTCCCACACTATCTCTTCTTCATCAGAGTCGTGTTTCTCATTACCCTCAGGTGCTTCTTCAATGTACAGTAGTTTCAATACCCTGTTCTTGCACACATGCCCTGGCACATACTTTTCTTCACAGGTGAAGCAAAGGCCCTTCTTGCGCCTTTCTTCGATCTCATCACCTCCCACAGATTTGGTGCTAACTGGTTTGCCTCCCTTACCATTTTCACTGTTCTTGGTTGAGGAAACAGTGTCTGTGTTGCTCTTGCTCTGATTTTCAGAGCGCCAATTCTTGAATCCCCCATAACTCTTTCCTCCAAACTGCTTACTACCTCCATTCCTTCCACTTGCCCCCAATTTCTCTTCTGCCAGAAGCGCGACGTCCATCATTTCAGCCAAATCCCTGGGGCGTTGTAACCTCACCTCAGCCTTAATATCATCCCTCAATCCATTTGAGAACAATCCCAAGAACAATTCTTGGTCTTGGACTTTAACGTGGCTCGAAACAGTTTCAAATTTCTTGCGATATTCTCGCACTGTACCATCTTGCTTCATACTCATCAACAATTCAAATGCGTTTGTTACCACGGTGGGTTGGAAACGACGGAGCAATGCCTCCTTGAACCCGCTCCACGTGTGAACATCGTTGCTCGCTTCCCACCACTGCATCCAGGAAAGCGCTTCACCCTCCATAGCCATTAGCGTCGCGTCCACTTTCTCCCCTTCGTCGATCTTGCGAACCTGAAAATAGCGCTCAATCTTGCTTAGCCACCCTGGCGCGTCGTCGCCGTTGAAGATTGGGAGGTCAATCTTGCGTAATCGTCGCTCGCCGTCGTGGAATCCTCCGCTAACGCCGGGCCTCTCCCTTTCTTTGTTTTTCGGGTCACCCGGATCCGTCGAACCCGGTTGTTTCTGTAACATCGCCGCTATGAATTCTTCCTTCATGCGCTCGATTGATGCATCAAAATGACGCTGATTGCGAACCTCCAACTCCTGCATTCTTTTTTCCAATTCTTCGAAGCGTGGATCCATAGCGTTTGAGCTTGAATCGTTCTTTCGTCGCACCATGAAAAACCTCTGGATCGAACGTGCTTTGATACCAGTTGAAAGATTCAACTGGTAAAAGAGAGGAAATTTTATTGAAGAATCAAGGGGTACAGTTACACAATTCTCTGGTTCAAGTCCAGCAACTATGAGATTCTGTTTGTACAATTCAACTACTCAACTAACAGCTAACAGCACTGTTTATATACATTCTGTTTGCTATGTAATTACAATAATACCCTCTCTTATAGCCTTCTAAGGCTCATTGCTACTAATATTCCTTCTAACATAGACTCTCTTGACCAATGGTCTGCTATCATCTTTCCATTAGAAACTCTTTCCTTACTTGACTTTTCTTGCTCTTCTATAGTTCCTTCAGCATTAACTTTCCTCGTATATGTTTCAGTCTTGTTCTCTTCCTTAGAGGACTATTCAATATAACATATTTAAAAAACAAAAGAAAGGCACAAAGTTAAATCCAACAAGTCTTGGTGTGTGATCTACTGGTATTCATAGGCTTTAAAATAGAGCCTAAAATATAAATGCATACATACAATATCTAACCAGAATTGCCTTCACTCTGTTGTCATCGCAAGACAACATCTAACATGCCTCAACCACCTAATTTAAATAACTATAAAAACAGATACAATACCACCAAAAGGAGGAGATCATTAAAGGAAATATCTTATGATATAAGATCCCTCGTGAAATCTGGTAGTTACATGTACAATCTCATTGTCACTGCATAATTGTATCATAAGCACACTCTCCTGTAGATATCAAAGCATCAGAGGGCAAAAAAAGAAACGTAAATATTTGAAGTCTTATCCAGAACTAATTTCAAATTATTGCAATCAGAATATTAATTTGAAGTCTTATCTATCTAATAGAAACTGATATTGGAGCCCTTGACCTACAAAAGATAGTTGCATTTGGAGGGATTTCTTAGACTCCCTTGCTTCCATATGCAAGTTCAGGAGAGACAATTAACAGTCTCTGCAAAAGACCAACTAAATTATAAAACGAAGCCTATGATCAACCTGCAAAAGACTCCTTTCTCAACTCATTAACTTCATTTTAAGTTGTTGAATAGAACATTGTTCACCAATGTTAGCAACAAATGAAGTGCCATGGATTCACGAGTTGCTTGATCAACACAAATATATGTAAATACTTGCAGAATTTATCACCTAAACTAGTCTTTGTAATAATTTTCAGGTATAGAAAACTATGTTTGGAACATAAAAAAATTGGATGAAAAGACAAGAATGAGATCACTGATAACAGAATAAAATGAAAGCTTACAGAAAATCATGTTATTTTGAAACACAAAGCCAATCCATATAACTAATGGTCTAATGGTAGGCTTAACTTTTCGCATTGACAATTAGCAATCATTTGAAGCTACTCAAAAGTAAAACATGCAAAAGAAATCAGAATAATGCTTATCAATCTCCCACTGCAAAGAGCAATTGCAAAGAAAATATCTAAAATCCCTAAAATAGAAAAGGGGAAGAACCAAACCGTGAAGGTTTTCAACAAGAATCAGCTTCAATGAACGGAATTTACAAGAACACATATCATCAAATTGAATTTAATATGTTTAACAATCACTTAACTGTGCTCCTTTAACTAATGATTAAAAAATCTTCATTCCTTAACTGACCTCAAAGTCACCAGTGAGCTCTTTGTTCAAGGAGTTGGGGAGATCTTCTCCATACGTATCAGCATAAGTTTCTCTGATCAGCTTTCTATGACTAGCGATCCGATGACCTAGGATCGACATAATCAGTCCCTCATTAGTTCCCCAACCTGCAATCAATCAGATTTGATCGATTAGAAAGTAACCAAAGTCAAATGACATAGAAGCATGAAGTATGAACTTACGATCCTAACCTTTGTTCAGCAAATCGATTGATAGTGAAGAAAGGGTAATTCAATACAAAAATCGATCCGAACCTTTTAACTTTTTTATTTAACATTTTGACCATGTCGAAACACAAAAAAGGCATTTTGATCAGTACATAAAGGAATAAGGAATTTCACATCCACCCAAAAAAGCAAAATCATTTATAAAGAAATAAAACAGAATGTGAAGAAAAGAAAAGAGATAATTAATTAACCATGTATATGTTTCCACTTAGATTTTGCAAGCAGACACAACAAAATTACAAATCTAGTGTAATTGAAACAAGGCACAAAAAGAGGTTAGTTAACCTATAACTCTGAGCCCATGAGGAGTTAAGAACTGGGTTTGCTAAGTGGAGGGTTTTCATTTGAGTAATTGGAAGAATCAGAATCGTTACAATGACCATCGCCTTTGTTCTCAATAATAAAACTGTTTCTAAAATAGAGCTTTTCATCTTCCCTTTCTCTTCAAATTTACAAGGACACCGCACCCTGCACTATCTCTTCAGCAACTCACCTTCACAAAATGACCAAGAATTACAAAACAGAATAAAAGAACATCATAAATCGATCTCAAAAGAAAAAATTAAGTCTCCAATTGAACTTCTGACCTCAAAATATGTATTTTCAAACTTAAGCAAATCAACACTTATCAAAATAGTAGCATCGTGGAAGGCTCTCTGAAGTCAACCACAAATTAGAACCTAATAACAACTAAAAGTTTGTTATCGCCACAATACTAGACAATCAACCAGATCTTAACACCTGCGGCAACGATGTGATTCCAATTGCCAACTGAGATCTGTAAATATACAAATGAACAAACCTAATGCTTCAAGATCTGTGGTATCTGCGATTTCTAAAGAGAAAACGAAAAGGAAAATAAAAAGTATTTCGTATCTGAAATGAGATCACTACACCCAAATCAAAAACGAAAATGACAAACGAAAATGAAACAAAAACGAAATTGGGAGAAGATGAAAGCTTACCTGCATAATCTGGGATTGAAGGTCCTATCGATTTGGATTTAAGGTGTTATTGGAGATTGAAGGTGAAATCGATTTCGATTGAAGAAGAAATCGAAAATAGTGAACGTGCAAGGCGGAATAACGAAGGTGCTCATGAGTTGTGGTGAAAAATTGAAGGAAGGTGTTCTCTCGAGAGTAAAAGCTCGTTGGAGGGTGAGGGAGAGTGAGGCCGTACGTGAAGGGTTTAGGTTTGTGCAGGGTTTAGGGAGCAGAGAACAAACGAAGAGGAAGAAGGAAACAAACATGGTTTTGGTTGATTCTGCGAGAGAGAAGAAGAAGTTCTGTGAGGGTTTTGTGAGGAAGAAGAAGGGAGCTTAGGGTTTTGCCAGAGAGAAGAAGTTTTGTGAGGAAGAAAACGAAGGACTGAAATTCCCACGATAGATTGGGAAAAAAAATTGTGTTTTGGTTTCAGTAAATGAACATTTAGCATCGGGTGTTCTAATACCCGATGCTATATGTATTTGACAGAGAGATATATAGCATCGGTTATTAAGAAAGCCGATGTTAAATTACCATTGCAAGTACTTTTAACATCGGTTGATATAAAAACCGATGCCTAATCTAAACCAGAAAACTTCAACTTCTGATTTAATTGCAAAATTGCCACGGTTGAACATTTAACATCGGTTGTTTGAACAACCGATGTTAAATGGTGTGGTTTAATGTCCTTTTTCCACTAGTTAAGGAGCATTAAAAGATAGAATCTATCTTATGAGTTTGTCATTCAACCGAATGCATATAGATAAGGTTTAATAGAGTAGGTTATGGTACTAAGAAGATGTAGAGAATATATATATATATATATATATATATATATATATATATATATATATATATATATATGAATAGTATAGGTGTCTTCTTAGATACTGGATGGTGTAAGGAAGATGATAAGATTAGAAAGTAAAGTTCAATTTTCTTAAACAAGTGATTAGGTTCTTTTTGCTTGATTTTACAAACTGAAACATGATGTCCAGTTTGGTTGCAATTCAAGCACTTGGTTCTGGATTTTCTATTTTTCTTCTTATAAATTTGATCCTCCTCAAGGGGGGTTAAACTTACTTGAGAAGCTTCCAGATTTTGTGCACAGATCATAAGCTCATTTGTTAAGTCACTAACTTGTTTTCTAAGCATTGTATTTTCATTTTCAAGTTCCAAGTTAGACACACTTGGTTTTTCTTGTGTTCTGAAGTTGAGAAGCTTGATCTGTTAGGACAGTTTGAAATGAGATTTTTGTAAAGTATGAATTGTTTTTCCCATTATTTCATTTTGTGTTTTTAGCTCCTCATTTTCCCTTTTTTTACACATAACTGATCTTTAAAAAACATGCATTTTTGAGGAAGAATGTTTGAATCATAAAGCAGGCTATCAAAGGAGGATTCTACTTCTTTGCATAATTCACATTTAGGGAGATCAGAATGATATACCTCTTCTTGTTCAGTTCGTACCATGAGACATAGGTTTGCTGTTTCCTCTTCATGCTCACTTGATGATTCTTCTGAATCATCCCAAGTAGCCAATAAAGCTTTTTTCTTTGGTGAGAATCTTCTAGGACTCTTCTTATTTAACAGAGGACAATCATGCTTCATATGTCCAGGCTTCTTGCACTCATAACAGGTCATTTTTGATTTGCTTCCTCTTCTTTTGTTGTTAAACCATCTGTTGATTGTCTTAGAGATCAAGGCTAGTTCTTCTCCTTCTATATCATCATCATCAGTTTCTTGCTCTTCCTCATCCACTTGAGAAGATTTCAGTGCCAGTGATTTTCCTTTTTGAGAAGAAGAGTCTTTCTCTTTCTGAGAAGCTTTCAGAGCAACTGTCTTTTTCCATGAGTTCTTGTTCATGGATTTTTTATGAACCCAGCAGATGGTCAATTTCTAATGAAGACAGATTCTTTGCTTCTTCTATAGCAGTCTTCTTTGGTCTCCAAGCTAGTGGAAGACACTTGAGAAACTTGTTAACCTTCTCAGCATTTGGATAGATTTTACCCAGAGCACTTAACCCATTGATGATTGTGTTGAATCTACTGAACATTTCATCAATGGTCTCTTCTTCAGTCATTTTGAACATTTCAAATTCATGGATGAGCATGCCTTTCTTTGCTTCTTTAATCTGATCAGTTCCTTCATGAGCAGTTTGCAGTGTATCCCATACTTCCTTAGCAGTTTCTTTTCCCACTATCTTGCCATATTCTGCTCTTCCCAAAGCACAAGTTAAGTAATACTTGGCTTTAGCATTTTGCAATACACGATGCTTCTCATCAGCAGTCCAATCAGCCTTTGGTTTTGGAATACGGCTGTTTGGTACAGGACCTGCTATGGTTGGAACATATGGACCATTTTCAACAATGTCCCATATGTCTGTGTCCTGTAATTCAAGGAACAACTTCATTTGACTTTTCCAATAGTAGTAGTATTCACCATTGAACCCAGATGGCCTGTTTGATGAAGCACCTTCTAGTAGGAAGGCAACAGAATTTGGTTTGACTATGACTTCTTCCAAGATCTTTTCCTCTCACACTGTTGAGTGTGCTTAACCCAGAGGCCGAGCTCTGATACCAATTGAAGTCAATAAATGTCACAAGGAAGGGGGGTTGGAATTGAGACCCTTTTTTGAATTCACCTGAAAACACAGAACTTTCTTCACAAGTATGATTTAATATTAAGATAGTGAGTGATTTGTGTTAAGAAGGGTAGGTTAAAACAATGTCTTTAATATTTTCAATGAGTAGAGAAGGATAGGATTTTTCTGTCTTCTCAACTATAAAATGGAGTTGAGAAGAGTCAGAAAGTTCTGCCTTCAATACTTAACTATTTTCAAGGTAAAACTGTTAGATTGTTAATAGGCAGCTAGACCAGTGAGGTTAATGAAATGCATTTAGATGCAACTTATCAAGAACCTTTTTAGGCTGTTATAAATGTAGTGAAGATGTGAGAAGGGTTAAAAACTGTATTTTACTTTAAACTATTTATCAGTAGAGAAAGGTCAGAATACACCTTTCTCAGTTTTCATAAATCATCGCCTGATGGAGAGTTTTCTCATGAAGTGTAAACTAATGGTTTGAAAGCAGTAAATAACACAGCGATTTATAGTGGTTCACCCAAATCCCTAGGCTACATCCACTCCTCACTCCCTGTGAGTATTTCCACTATTCTCCAAAATAGCTTACAACTTTTACACCTCCCTAGGTTAAAAGAGCCCTTGGTAGTTTTCTTCACACAGCTCTACCTACTGTGACAAACCCTAATAGACTCCTTCTGATCTATTAGACTGCTTCTAACACCGAAGCACTCACTTCTCAAGTCCTACAGCAACACATGCCACTTGAGACGGTTCCCTACAGGTTTACTGTTTAAGTGTTTGGGTTTACGGGATTTCTAGAGCTTGGTTGATACAAATGGAGTATTCAATAAAAACAACAACACAAGATTTAACACATACTCAGATCAAGTGAATCCCTTCAGTTTTGTAGCAGCTGAGTATGGATGAGAGAAAACTTTGACACTTGAGAAGGTTGAAAGTTTAGAACTCAATGCACTCTCATGAGGTTTAATGGCGACCAGGAGCGTTTATTTATAGATGGAATTATGTGTAATATCCTCTGGTCCAAAGATTAGAGTCATTGGCAAAGGCATATAGCCGTTGGGAGAAGCTGTCTGCATAATACAGCTGTGTTTCTGCTTTTCTGCAGATGACAGCTGTTTCCAGTTGTCATGACTCTTCTCAGCTTGACTCTTCTCAACTTATGACAGATGTTGAAGATGATGCTTCTCAAGTTGATGCTTTAAATGAAGATACTTGTAGTATGAATTTATGACCTTTCTCAACTTATCTCTTCTCATCATGACCCTTCTGATGGTCATGACTCTTCTCAACTTGACTCTTCTCATCTGATGCTTCTCATCTCCTTTCTTATGGTTCTGTCATGATGCTTCTTAGGTTGATCCTTCTTAGATACCCTTCTCATGTTGCCACTGATAGAGATGAAGCTTCTCATGATGATCTTTCTCAAGTTTACCCTATGGACTTGATCTTTTGATCTTATCATAAGAAGGTTTCTTATTTAAGAACATTTAGAGCAACATTCTTCTAAGTCTTCTCACATATAATGCTTCTCATAAGCATATACCTTCTTGAGATTTGCTTGGATATTCCTGTTCTTATTTTCCACTCAAGAAGAAACATTAGTAGCATATGAAATCAGATAATTTAAGCTTCTTACCATTTGAGGTTTGTTAATCATCAAAACTTAAGTAGGGATTTTCCCTCAACAATTGACATGTGTGACGCCAGACAGGTCTTAGTCAACTACAGAAATCTGGCTCTATCACGATACAAATCACCTAAGGCCGCACTCCGGTGACCGACCTCAATTTAAGACAATACAGGCATCTTCTGCAACTCAAGCCGAGGCCTCACTACCGTGACCGACCTCGTCTTGGGGGGAAACTATTCCGGACTGGTCCAAGAGGGCCAATTCGTATAAGAGACGACCCAATCCAATGATGGATCCGGCCCAACAACACATAGAAAGCACATGAACAGGATCAACGGTCCAGATTAGGGCGCCCCAATCTAACGGCTCGGGTCGGCCAAAACTCGCAGAGCCACCCTTTATGCGTCTATAAATATGGCATCAACCTCTGATATCAGGTACGTTTTGCTCATTTGTACCTGTCATTGACTTCTGATCGCTGACTTTGGCATCAGAGTGTCTACAAGTACCAACCCCAAGGAGTCTAACTTTGGGGGAAGATGACCCTGGTTGATCTAGCTCGGAAGAAGCCGACTTGAAGAGCACCTATCCGAGCTCAACATAGGAAAGGACGATCACAAGACTCAGCCTACCAATTGCTTATCTTGGATTCAGATCCCAAGGCAAGGTATCAAACAGAACTAATATTAAATGCATTTAGTGATCAGTCCAACAAATAATAATTTTTGTTTTTTGAGCATCTATATTGTTTTTCTATTCTTTTGTGTGTGTGAACTAATATTAAATCATTAAGTAATCATCAAATTTAAAATGTTTATCAAATAAAAAACTATATATGTTGCACAAATTACATAAAGTGATGAAGTCTTTTATGAAAAAGAAAACAATTTAATGACATTTTCAGAAATGGTATAACGTTATTTTAATGTTTATAATTGTAAGTTTTCTTTCCTCATAGTAAAAAAGAGTTTTCACCTAAAACACTCTCATATGAGGAATATTATATAAAGGAGTTAAATAAAATCTATATATTACCAACACTAAATTTTCTTTTTATAATAAAAGAATTATTATTAAATGCATTAAGTGATCAATCCAAGAAATAATAATTTTTATTTTTTGAGAATCTGTATTGTTTTCCTATTCTTTTTTTTTTTGAGATTTTGTTTTCCTATTCTTGTGTGTGTGTGAACTATTATTGAAAGCATTAAGTAATCGGTCCAACAAATAATATTTTCATTTTTCTAGGATCTTTTTTTAAAAAGGATACAAATTAATGACATAATCTGAATTATTCAATTCATTCTACTAGTCATAACAAAAATTTTGCAGTCATATTTAAATTACTACTTGAATGCTTTAAAATATTCTATATATATCTAATAAAAACTTATAATATCATTAATTGCACTAAGTGATTAGTCAAAGAGTAATATTTTTTATTAATTGATAATCAATATTTTTTTTCTACTTTTCTTTTATGTATATATATACACATATTGAACGTATTTGAATTGCATCTTTCAAGAAATTAATTATAAGGTTAAATATTACATAATGGCATCTCGCATCAATCAAAGTTATGTTAACTGGTTTTTGTGTTTTGCGTTGGTTTTGCTTTCAGGTATTGTGAAGAAATATAAGGTTATCTCTTTGGTTGTATTTCCATAATCTAATTTACCACATAAAATTGCAATTTGTAATATTTGTTATATTTCTACTCTTGAATAATTGTTGATATAGGTGAAGCATATCGTAGATGGTCAACTGCATAATTATTATTATTTGCTTATATCCTTTCTTGCTCGTTAAGATTCAAATTTATGTTGATTGCAGGGTCAGCAAATGGGTTTGATTTGCCAGGATTAAAATGCTTTGACACATGCACAACGATCCCAACGTGCGACCAATTCTGCCATACTAAGGGTTTTCGCAGTGGTGGCACCTGCTATGGAATTTTCTCGGAACTCGTGTTGTGTTGTTGTCATAAGGGATAAGTTATAGTATTGTATTCTGAAGTACAACTAAGTAAAGAAATAAGACAACGACTCTTTTCGTAGTTTTGAAATTTAGTGTTTGTAAGGATATTTAAACAAAATTTGTGAACCAAACAAATTGACTATAAATACAAATAAAAATTAAATATCTTGAATTATTTTATTTCATACATTCAACGACTATGAATCGTCAAAAAAGAATATTGAAAATGTTTTAATGTTAATTATTGAGTTAATTAAAACTTTTTTTTTTATGTTTGCCACTAGTTTAAAATTCTCTTTTCAATAGTGGGTAATTTGAGCTTAGTTGTGTATAAGTTAACTATGTAATATAATTTTATGTTGATAGACTTCAAAATATCTTTTTGATTGATATTTTGCCACAATTTTATCTAGGCAGCCTTTTCTTTAAATGTCTTTTTGACAGAAGTTTGTGTTAAAATATAGATAAGGAGAGTCCATTAGTTAGTAATAAGGCCCATTAGTTGGTTTGTATATAAGGTAGATGGTACACTCATTTGTAATCACCTCTTCTCATTTTGTAAGATTTCCCTACTTTCTTTCTTTTGACCAATTTTCCCTACTTTCAATATAATAGACTTTTAGGGTTTTTATCTCTAATTTCAATGGATGCCATATTTTTCAACATGGTATCAGAGCATAAATGGTATCCACCTTGAAAGAAAACCCAGCTGTGTTTTCCCGAGAAAATCCATTTCCCAGTTATTTTAATTTTCCTATTCTTTTTTTTCCCATTTCTTGATTCACGTTTCTTTATCTCTCCTCGTTTAGAAAAATCTTTCAAAACCTAATTGGTTATTCATCTCACAAATTGTTCATCGAGTGTTTTTTATCTTTTATCATTCCTTCATCATCTCCTTTCTGCTTCAATTTGAACTTTGTTATTCTTTTGGATTTGTTTATCATCTCGTTCTTTCATTTGGATTTAGCGCTGGATCAAACCTAATTCCTCATCACAGTAACTCCTTGTGATTTCTGATTTGAGCATTTTTTGTTTCCTGATTTGCCTCAGATTTAACATTTAACGAAAGTTTTTAGAGTTTGATTTTGTGATTTTGTATCATATTTACAAAATTTTGGTTGTGGTTCTTTAGTTCGGCGGAGATTGCGACTCATAGACACAATCATTGCGGCCGACGTTTCCGTTTCCGTTTTGGGAGTTAGAGGCCTCTCCTATCGTCTAGCTTTTATTGCCAATTCTGTCCAGATTTGTGATGGTAGAAGAGAAACAGACATAAGGATAATTTGATTGTTGGTGACCCCAGCTGTGCAAAGTCTCAATTTCTTGAGTATGTGACACCCTCTGCCCAGTCATGGCTTAATTGTAGCATAAGTAATAAAAATAACCAGAAACAAAGGCTTATCCAAAATAAAACTTTAATTTAAGGGGATAAAGACATCACATTTATAAACTTGCGGAATTATAAAAAACAACAACTTATAAGTAAAGCAAATAACCCAAATTCCCGATGTCACAATAGTTCAGAGCTGACCCTTACAAAAGTACATTGGAAAGACAAACTTTTAGTGTATAGCAAGAACTAGCTAATTCTAACTACGGTAACTCCGAGAGCATAATCACTTGCAAGTACATCATCTATACATACAAAATGGTGTATGCATAGCCACAACAAAGGGGTTAGTCGTCATACACCCAAGTAACATTTACGGTAAGAGATAAATGAGCAATGCACTTTATAACAACACTTTTTCTTGAATATTTAAGCCTCACATATGTCCACACCTATGAGAACATGTACTATAACAAATAACTAAACATACTATCATGTAATGATATATTACAAACAACAACATCATCATCAACAACAACAACAACAGCCACAACAACAACAACCATAAGACCGAGATACCATGCTCAAACGGGATACCTTGCCCGATAATGACCTATTAACAACAGGAGTGACAACCATAGGACCATGATACCATGTCTGAACGAGATACCTTTCCCGATAATGCCCTACTAACAACAACAATGACGACAATCGCAAGACCAAGATACCATTTCTGAACAGGATACCTTGCCCAATAGTGCACTACTAATAACGACAACGACAATCGCAGGACCAGGATACCATGTTTGAATGGGATACCTTGCCCGATAGTGCCCTATTAAAATTGACAATGATAATGTGAGGACCGGGAAACCATGCCCGAACAGGATACCTTGCCCGATAGTACCCTATTAACAACGACAACAGACTTATGGACTTAATCGAAGTGGTGTCTAACAACAACATCAGCGACAAAAACTATTGCGACGATGGCGAACAACAACAACAACAGTAGCAACAACAACGATAACAACAACGATGTACAACAACACCGATGAACAACAATAGCAACTGCAACAGTACAACAACAATAACAATAATATCAGCAACAACAGCGATGACATCAACAACAATAGAACAACAACAACAACAACAACAACAACAACGTAACATTAGCAACAACAACAATGTGGCATCAGCAACAATAACAACCACTTAAGAACTTTAGTATCCAATGGAATACTATTGAAGAACAAAAACAACAATAACCACAGCAACGATAACAACGATAGAAGCAACGATGCAATATCAACAATAGCAACCACATCAACCACTACAGCAACACAACAACAATAAAAACTTAACAATTTTAGTATTTTGTAGAATGCTACTTATCAACAATAGCAATAACAACTTAAAACAGTAACAACAACATTAACAACAATTTCTATTGAATCAAGCACTACAACACTAGTAGTCACGTTCCAACAATCATATAAATTTCTACATAACACTAGAAGTAATTGTTCCCATCACAATGACGACGGTACCAATTCACTTAAATCCGTGCAAAACTTAGGGATCATGGGACATCCCTATTGCCTATTATCTCACATACTCACTACTATAGAGTCAAACTACCCATTTACCTTGATAAAATAACTTGTGTATCAACGAGAGCCAAGAAAATTCGCTTGTAGCGATAGTTCAACATTCAATGGGTACTCAATAGGTACGTCGAACAATACATAGGTCATATATAGAGTAAAATATGGCTGAAAGAAAATAATAGTAATTATAAACTAATTATTTTGGAATTTCTAAGACTAATACGAAGTCTAAAGGAACAAAGAAATCAATTACGGAAGCTGTCTCAACGAAAAAGGGGTCCGACGTCAATTTTGCCGAAACTAAAAAGAGACTAGTGCTTCCCGAAGGTTTTGACGCGTAGATTCTGAAAACGACGTCCATTTTTCCAACCAGAGACTGTGGAGGTGGGAGACTGCAAAAACAGTCCACCCAACATTACAAAATGCGACAAACGATGCTTCCTTTGAAGAAACCGAGGTTAGAATCAAATTCAGAAGACGATTTTGAGTAGGGTGGTGAAATTTGGGATTAAACTGTGACCTAGAGAGATCGAGAGAGAACGAAATCAGAGAAGGAAACAGTTATGTTTGGCTCATGGAGGAAGAATATGAAGCGTGAAAAGTAATTAAATAATAAAATAAAGAAGATAATCAAGTAATGGCACACTTAGCAAATATGGGGTGCTGCCAATAAAAATCAAAGAAAACAAAAGTATAATACATTCCTATTCTTTGCTTCAAAAAAAAAATACATTCCTATTCTTTAATGTTAATATATAATATATAATATATAGTTATCTCAAAATAACAATATCAATATTAATAATTATATAAAAATATGATTAATATCTAATAACACTGAACTACTAAAAAAAATGATAATAAAATTACAACAAACCATAACTAATATTTTATAATACTAGTAAATAAATAAACAAATATTTCAAATAAGAAAATAGTAAACTTTACTAAAATATATCAATTATTAAGGCAAACACACACACACACATGTCATTGAAGTCAATAAATTCTTCTAAGATCCTTTCCTCTCACACTATTAAGTGTGCTTAACCCAGAGGACGAGCTCTGATGCCAGTCGAAGTCAATAAGTGTCACAAGGAAGGGGGGTTGGAATTGTGACCCTTTTTAAAATCACCTGAAATAATAGAACTATTTTCACAAGTATGGTTAGATATTAAGATAGTGGTGCTTTAACTTAAGAAGGGTGAGTAAAAACAATCTTCTTAATTTAGAAAGTAAGTGGAGAAGGTTTGGACTAGACTGTCTTCTCAACTATATAACAGAGACGAGAAGGGTCAGTAAGTTCTATCTTCAACACATACAGTTTTAGTACTTGATTTTTGATCATTTAAGTAGTGTAGGCACATGTAGTTTATAGTAATACATTTAAGTTCAAAACATCAAGAGACTTCCCAAGCTACTGTCAGTTTAGGTAAGATGTGAGAAGGGTTGAAAAACTGTGTTTTAGTTTAAAACATTCTTAGTAGAGAAGGGTTAGCATGTTGCCTTCTCAGTTTTCATAAAGCTTCTCCATAAGGAGAGTTTTGCAACAAAGTGTAAAACAACTTAGAGAAAGCAATAAATAACACAATGATGTATAGTGGCTCACCCAAAAACCTGGGTTACATCCAGTCCTCACTCCCTGTGAGCATTTCCACTACTTTCCAAATAGTTTACAACTTTTACACCTCCCTAAGCTAAAAGTACTCTTGGTAGTTTTCTTCACACAGCTCTACCTAGTGTAAACACCGCTAATAGAATCCTTCTGATCTATTAGATTGCTTCTATCATAGAAGCACTCACTTCTCAAGCCCTACAGCAACACATGACACTTGAGAAGGTTTCCTACAGGTTTTCTGCTAAGTCTTTGGGTTTGTGGGATTTCTAGAGCTTGGTTGATACAAACGGAGTATTCAACATATACAACAACACAAGACTTAATAACCTCTAGATCATAGAAAAGAGTCGTTAGCAAAAGCATATAGCCGTTTATAGCCGTTGGAGAGGCTGTCTGCTTAATACAGCTGTGTTTCTTTATTTCTGCAGAAGACAGCTGTTTCCAGTTATCATGACTCTTTTTTTCTGCAGAAGACAGCTGTGTTTCTTTTTTTTTTCTTAAGTTTCTGCTTCTCAAGTTGATACTTCAAATGATGATATTTGTGGTATGACCTTTCTAAACTTGACTCTTCTCATCATGACCCCCTTCTAATGGTCATGACTCTTCTCATGATGCTTCTCGACTTGACTCTTCTCATCTGATGCTTCTCATATCCTTTCTCATAGTTCTGTCATGATGCTTCTTAGGTTAATCCTTCTGTTTTACTCTTCTCATGTTGCTACAGACAAGGATAAAGCTTCTCATGATGATCTTTCTCAAGTTTACCCATATGGTCTTGATCTTTGATCTTGTCAAGAGAAGGTTTCTTCTTTAAGAATATTGTGAGCAACATTCTTTTAAGTCTTCTCGTATATGACGCTTCTCATAAGCATATTCCTTCTTGATATTAGCTTGGTTATTCCTGTTCTTATTGTTCACTCAAGAAGAAGCATTAGTAGCATATGAAATCCGATAACTTAAGCTTCTCACATTTGAGGTTCGTTAATCATCAAAACTCATTAGGGATTTTGCCTCAACAATCTCCCCCTTTTTGATGTTTGACAAACTCTATTGAGATGGATTAAGTTTTCTTTTATTTGTTTAAATTTTTCTAAGGCATAATTATTTTTTACTCCCCCTGAATATGTGAATATAGATTAAAAGTTTAATTTCACATAATTCAGATATCACACACAAGAACATAATCAAGAACATGTATTTCATTCAGCTCATCAAAAGAATCATTAACATGATTACAAGAGATTTATGTTCTTTGGCAGATATGCCTATGAAAATCTAAAACAACTAATGAGAAGATTACTTCTCAACAAAAAGTGTCTATTACACACAAATATTTGCTAATTCTTATCATTCAAAAGAAACTCCTAAGACCTAGTAACTTAATCTACTCTTCTCCCCCTTTTGGCTAACATCAGAAAGGTGGAGGCAGACAAAGACAATAAGAGACTACTTCGATGGGGAAGACCCATCAGAAGAGGAGGAAATAGCTGGTCTTGGAATGTCAGGAAACTGAGGGACAGGACCAAATTCTGGAGGAATGAGAGTTGGAGCAAGTGTGGCCATCCCTTGCTGCAGAATCCATGACTGATACTGCTCATCCCTAGCAGCTTGAGCTCTCTGACCTTGTTGTATGATTGCTTGGCCTTCAAGCACATCCTTTAGCAGAGCTTTCATCATTCGCATCATCCTTTCCATCTTAGACATACGTTTCTCAAGAGCTTCAAAAGCAGTTGGGCTTTGCTCTTTAGATTCCTCAGCAACCTTCTTTTGTGCTACACCGGAAGGTTGGCCAGCATTAAAGAAAGAGGAATCCAGAGACCCAAACTTAGATGGCATGTTAGAAGGGTGAGTGTGGGTATTGATGGAAGGGAACATTGGTTGAGGGGAGTCATCTTGTGGTGTTTGGTTGAGGTCCAAAAGTTGATTGATGTTTGAGGAGGTTATGGTGTTGGTGGTTTTCAGAGGTGAGATTCCACGTTCTATGTTGATGGCAGCAAGTAATTGTTCATGGTTCTGGCACCACACATTGAGATAGTAGGATTTGGTGATGATTCAGTAGGAGGTGCAGTTGCAATGGGAAGTGGTTGAGGTGAGAAAGGTGGGATAGAGTGTTGTAATGTGGAGGTAGATGAGAAAGGTGGAAGTGTAGGCAATTGTTCATTGAACATTAAAGGGAGAGGGGTTTGTATGATAGGTGAGGAGGTGTTGTATTGAATCTCCCCGTGGTGATGCTGGGATTGATGGGGTTATTGGTTCAAAGACATTACCATCTAAAGCATCTTGAGTGGAATCAATTTGCTCAGCTTCAGCAATCTCACCCTTCTCAGCAGTTTCACCCCTCTCAACTTGAGCAGACACTTCTTTCTCAGCATCTATTTCACCTTGTCTTTCATTTTCTTATATGGCAACCTCATGTGGTGGTTCATCAGTGATCTCAACAATCAAATTGAATGGAGTCAACCCTTCAAGTACCACTGTTCTCTCAGAACCATTTCCACCTGATGAGTGGAGGTGCAATTCCTCAGTCTTCTCTTCTGATTTATCACCACCAAAATTCCTTTCTGGTGTGTTCATGCCTTCACCAGCAACAACATTATCAAAGCTTTGCACTAAGTTACTTGTGACCTCCTAATCAGCAGGTTTCCAAACTGTCCTCACTTTTGGTCTAATGTATACTTTGGTTAATGGAGCCATAACTTCTTTTGAGGAGGAGTGTTCTGAATTACTTTTCTTATCTGTGATGGTTCTTTCATCATCATAATTCTTGAGGACCATTCTCAAGTTCTTTTGAAACCTGTTCGGTACCAGAGTACGATCCTGAGATGTCCGAGCTCCATGTGTGGCCGAGCCCGGGGCTCAGGATAAGTGAATGTGCTTCCAGTTGGAGTGCTTCATAAGAATGAAGATTGAGCTTGGTAGAATGGAGCTGGAGGTCGGATGGTCCGAGGTGATCCTCTGTCCACGTCGGGTGGGGGTACCTGCAAGACACTTCGACGCCCAAGTCAGTAAAGAGAAAAGAGAAGCGAGAGAGGGAAGAGTTAGAGAAAATGAAAGTGTAGTTGTGTTATGTTCGTTGTTATACTCGAACCTAGAAATGGAGGTAGGAACCTCTATTTATAGACAGTGTACCGTACCTGAGCTGTTGGATGCGTGGGAGAGATCTTGACCGTTGGGTACGGGTCAAACATGGAAGCGGGTGTCCTGAAGTACGAAAGTGGGCCAGGCCCAAGCCAGCGAAGGTTTGGCCCAGTCCAGAACAGTGGCCCCCCAAGTCGAGGACGGGGGCAGCATGAAGTTGGCCTTGGCTTGTTCTCCATTTTTCTGGCGAGGATTTGCTGAGCCACATGTCATCTCCTGAAAGGTGAGTCAGAGATGCAACGCCTGGAGAGTTCGAGAGTCTTTTCGTGCAGAGTTGAAGAGGCGCGCATTAGATGGTTGTGACGTTTTGCATCTCGTCTCTATAAAAGGCGAGTTGGAGGCTCATTTGATCACTATTGCATTTTTTGTCATTCTGAGCTCTGCAAAGCGAATCTTTTCAGTCACCGCGCGAGATCAACGTTTCTTTTTTCGACGTTATTTTCTGGGTTTGCTTCCTGTCGAGATCAAAATTCAGGCCGACATTCGAAATTTCCTGCACAAAGGTTGGTTTCTCCTGCAAAATTTAAAGGCTTTAGTATGCTTTTGTCCGCAGCGGACGTCGTCGCCTCGGCGATCGTCGCTGCTCACTCTAGGGGGAGGAGGTGGTCCGGCCTCGAGAATCTCGAGACCTGAACACATACCGCTCTAACTTTAGGTAGGAAACCTGATATAGATAGATTTAGTTGGTGATGGCGCCGTCCTCCCCTTGCAGGTAATGGTGCGAACTAGGAGTGAGGAAAGGTCGATTTCCGAAAGCCACCTGGTAAACTGATCTTGCGGAAGTCGGCCACAGGAGATCCGATACTGGCCCCCAGGGGCGCTCATTCTCTGATGTCTTCGACGTATGCCCCTTCTCCTGCGGTGTCGGGAGCTTCAACTAGGGAGTTTGTTCGCCAGACCTCAGAATGCGCGGTTGAGGAGGATCCTGAAGGAGGGCACGTCGAGGTTGGATCTCGGGCTGAAGAACCTGAAGCCGAGGAAGAAGAAGTGGCGGCTGAGGACCTGTACAATTGATGGAGCCGTCCTGGAAACCATGGGAGTTCGGATCCCACTTAGCAATTTTTCAAAAGGGTGTGTCGGAATACTTACATGTGGCCCCATCCCAACTGCACCCAAACAGCTGGGGTTCATCCGGGGTTTTGAGATGGTGATGGAACGCCTCGAGAGAGTCCCTACCGCGAAAGTCTTCTTCTGCTTCTTCAATGTGTTCCATTCTCCGGAACCCAGAACGGATGGCAAGAGGCAAGGGCACATTGGACTTCGGTGCTTCGGCTCGTTATCGTTGTTGACTGCTTTTTGTTTTCTTGATGTAGGTAAAATGGACGAGGTAGATCTTGACGCCGTTTTCCCCGAGACCGGGCTCGATACAACTGCCCGCGTAGATAAAGCGCCTGTGAAGAAAGTCACAGACAAGAAAATTCTGGGTCGGCGTCGGGGACCGGCCCCTCATCAGATAAGCAGGCAGGCAAGTCCCATTCTGGGGGCAAGCCTGCCCCTGAAACCACAATCATCAACTCAAACCAATCTCCAGTGATCCGGCCCTCCTCCACTTTGAAGCCGAGCTCGGAGTCTGCCAGCAAGGAGACTCGTAAGCGAGACAACGCTGAGGCAGTTGCTGACGATCCTGCTGTCTTGAAGAAACAAAAACAAATGCAGGAAGAAAAAAGAATGGACAAGGGGAAAGGCAAGGCTTCCCTGGCCGATTTCGAGGCTTGCATCCAGGTCGGTCAAACTGGTGCCGGGGTCATCAAGGAGCTGCAGGAGCTGTTGGTCGGAAAAATGACTGACTGCCTCTAAGGTAAGATCTCTACCCTTGAAGCTGAAAATAGAAACTTACACAGCAAGTTAATTCATACATGTCGCGAGTTGAACACTTACTGAGACCATAATTTGGTAGCTTATTCTGAAGACAACCGAGGCCTGAGAGAGGAGCTCGATAAACTGAAAGGAGTCCAGCAGTAACTTGAAGAGGCCAACGCCAAGGTCAGTCAGCAGGCGAAGGTTGTTGCTGAGGTCGCGACGTTGAAGGCCGATCTCAAATCTGTTCGGGAAAGGCTGGCCGCTGCCGAGTCCGAGATGGAGGAGAGTACCAACCTGGTGGAGCAGCTGAGGAAGGACAAAGCTGACCTTACCATGAAGATGGCGAGGGTAGCCAATACCGGTTTTGACCGCTGCCTCAACATAACCGTGATCCTGGAGCCTTCGTTGAACATCGACCTGCTTGACGCTAAGTATAAAGCTGATAACGGGAAGATTGTCTACCAAGGCAAGGTGATCTACGATCCGACTTCTATGACTTCCCCAGCTCCTGAAGATGAGGCCGGCCCAACTAAGGTGGAGCAGGTCGCCGAGGCCCAGGGAGAGAAGGAGGCGGAGAAGGCTGACTGATCTCTTTATCTTTTTGTATTTCAAGTTGGTTGCGGTTGGTCTCGGGCATGTCCGGGGCCAACCTTCATTTGTAAATTACATTGGGTACCGTCCCTTTCCGGTTTTTATTAATTCCGCACTTTATAAATTTCGCCTTCATATGCCTTGAATGACCTTATGTTTTTCTTGGATGCTTTATGGTAGAATAGAAATCTGATGCCAAGAGAATAAAATCCGTAGAACGGCAAGATTCTGGCACAGGTAGAAATAATAGAACTCCCTAGATAAAAAGTAGAATTCCGACGTAGATAATAGAAGTCCGGAAACCTGTGAGATTCCTGCAATTTAAATAAGATTCAAAGGAAAGCGCTGCAGGCCGAGCTTCATAGATGGGAAGGCCGCTGCGGGCCCCCCTCTCCCTAACAAGGTTGCATGAAAGAGCCGCTGTGGGCCTTAGTCTTCATAGATGAGAAAGCCGCTGTGGGCTCCTCTCTCTAGTGATTCCTCCAACGGAGGTCACTGAGGACCCCTGCCCTTCTGCCTCTGATGGAGTGCGGAGCTCAGAGATCAGAGGTGCTGCAGGCTCGCACAAGGCAAAATTGGGAAAACCTCGACCTCTGATGGAGCTCGTCAGCTCTGACATCAGAGGGAAGGTCGAACTCTTTGATGGAGCGCAGAGCTCGGAGATTAGAGAGTTGTTGGTGCCGCTGCGGGCTATTTACCAAAAGCCTGGAGAGCAAGATATGGACCCAAGGTCGCATAGTGAAACCTGCAAAGAAGTTCTCCCGAGCTAGGGGCTGGATGAAGATCCAATTCAAGATAAAAGTTTGAGATCAAATGCAAGAATTTCCAGAAGAAATCCGTTCTGATGAACAGAGAGATTCGAGATAGGATTAAAACTCAAGCCGTGCTTGGGAGGCGAGCAAAGTCTTGTGAGGATCCGAGGTTGGAAATCCAGAATAAGAGTTCCCAGAAAGGCGAGCTCAAGCCATGTTGGGAGGCGAGCGGAACTTCGAGAGAAATCCAGAGAGATTCAGTCTGATTGAAATAGAGAAATCCATGCTCAGTCAGAGCAGGTTCTAAACAGATGAAAGTCCGAGATAAGCTGATAGTCACTGCTAACTTTGTCACGGAGAGGTGCTCAAGCCATATTGGAGGCGAGCGAGACCTGATAAAACGAGATCGTAGCAAACGAAGTGAAGTGAACGTTAGGACTTACCTCGGGAAGATGAATCAGGCCGGGTGGAGCCCGATGTCCTCGTATGTAGAGAGTTTGGGCAGTATTAGGGAGATTAAATAGAATCTGGAAGCAAGTGATTATACTCCCACTTTGGTCGCCAATGTTCGGTACCAGAGTACGATCCTGAGATGCCCGAGCTCCATGAGTGGCCGAGCCCGGGGCTCAGGATAAGTGAATGTGCTTCCAGTTGGAGTGCTTCATAAGAATGAAGATTGAGCTTGGTAGAATGGAGCTGGAGGTCGGATGGTCCGAGGTGATCCTCTGTCCACGTCGGGTGGGGGTACCTGCAAGACACTCTGACGCCCAAGTCAGTAAAGAGAAGAGAGAAGTGAGAGAGGGAAGAGTTAGAGAAAATGAAAGTCTAGCTGTGTTATGTTCGTTGTTGTACTCGTACCTGGAAATGGAGGGCGAAACCTCTATTTATAGACAGTGTGCCGTACGTGAGCCGTTGGATGCGTGGGAGAGATCCTGACCGTTGGGTGCGGGTCAAACGTGGATGCGGGTGTCCTGAAGTACGAAAGTGGGTCAGGCCCAAGCCAATGAAGGTTTGGCCCAGTCCGGAACAAAACCTGTTCCTCCTGAGATTGTTCCTTCTCAGCAATCTCTTCATCAATTAGAACATTCTCATTTAAATTTTCACATTCTCTTGGGATACATCCTTCTCACCAAGAATTTCCTCTTCTTGATCCTTCTCAGGATCAGTTGTGTCTTTCATTCTTCTCGAGTTCTGTTTCCTCTTCAGAACCTTTCTCTGGTGTCTTTTCCTTCTCTTGAGGAATAGGGTCATTCTTCTTCTTGCTTTTTGTTTCCCTTCTAATCACTTCAACAAGTGATTCTTTTGTTTCCATTTCAGTGGACACACTAGACAGTGGCTTTGTCTTTTGTTTCTTTCTATCCTTCTCATCTTCTTCAATAGTAACAATAATCCCCATGAGTTTTAGATTTTTGGGAGTGAATTAAGGTTTTGCTCTCAATAACACCCTCATCTGCAGAAATGTCAATCAAGAAGTGATTGAACACTCTAGTGAGATCCTTGCCATATGGTAAAGAGGTGGAGGCTTTATTCGCCCTGATGGTATTAATCATGTGATGGATCATGAGGAAAGAAAGGCTTATGGGTGTGTTAGTGATGAGATGATAGAGAATCATGCTAGCCTAAGATTGACCCTTCTTACCACTTGGAGGAAGAGGAACTTCAATCTTCTTTCCTTTATCTACACTTTTCTTCTCTTGAGCCTTCTTGACAGTAGATTTAGCAACTGGTTGAGCAGATTCAACCTTCTGCTTTACAAATGTTGAAGCCTCTATTCTGACTTCAGAAAGATTTTCGTTTTGCTCAAGATCAATTGGAGCATTTGGAGAAATTCCTCTCATTGATCTTCTTGGATTTCCACCAGGTGTATGTTTCATCTTTGCTGGGCTTGAATTTAGTGGTTTAACGCTAACTGGTGTTTGAGGAGGTCCAACGAGGTCAAAGTTTGGACTCTTAGAATCTGTCTTTTATGATTTTGCGTTTGAATCAGAGTAAGAGGAAGTGGTTTCAACGTTTTTGGTTCTTACCATTTGAGGACTTAAGGATTTTGGGGAAAGAAGGAGAGAGATGAGCGTTTCGTGATTTCAGAGAGAGAGAGAGAGAGCGAAGTGAAGTGTTTTAATCACTTCAGAACAGTTATTGTCCAACGGTTAGAACATCATTATCTGATGTGTAACTGTTGATTGAGACGTGTGGGAGAGAGAGAGAGAAGAGCTGTTGTAATGACTAGGGACCTTTTTTTGGTTTTTTTCAAGTATTTTTAACCTAAGACAAAAGGAATAAAACATATACGCAATTAATGTGCAAACATTAAATAAAACAAACAACAAACAACATTTAATCTTTTTGTATTTTTATGGTCATATGTATCTGATGACCCTTCTCAAGAGTTGAGAAGGTTGAGGGTTATGACCCTTCTCATTACTATGAAGGTTGCTAGTCATGACCCTTCTCATCTGAGGGGGTTTCAATGATATGAAACATGCTTTTCATGCAACTGAAACTTTCCTCTAGAAGAGGTTTAGTGAAAATATCAGCTAGTTGATGTTTAGTATCCACAAAAACAAGTTCAAGACTTCTTTTGCACTTGATCTCTAATGAAATGATGCTTAATCAATGTGCTTTGACCTAGAATGTTGAATTAGTTTTTTAAACAAATTTATAGCACTAGTGTTATCACAAAATATTGGAATACCTGAATAACTTAAAGAGAAGTCTTCAAGTTGGTTCTTGATCCATAAAATTTGAGAGCAACATCCAACAGCTGGATATTCAGCTTCTGTTGTTTATGGGGCAATTGTACTTTGTTTTCTACATGACCATGAGATGAGTGATTCTCCAAGTAGTTGGTGTGAACCACTTGTGCTTTTTCTTTCAATTTTATCTCCAGCATAGTCAGCATCGCAGTACCCTATAAGCTCAAAACGTGTTCTCTTTTTGTACCATTGACCAATGTTAGGTTTTCCAACAAGATATCTAAAAATTCTTTTGAGAAACAGTTTGAAATCTAGCACATAACCCTATTGAGAAGACTATGTCTGGTCTACTTGCAGTGAGGTATAATAGAGAGCCTATCATGCCTCTGTATTCCTTTTCAGAAACAGGCTTACCCTTCTCATCTTTTCCATTGCTTGCAGAAGGGTGCATTGGTGTAGCCATTGCTTTTGCATCATTCATATTATATTTCTTAAGAAGATCTTTGATGTATTTCTCTTGTGAAATAAATATACCCTTCTTAAGTTGTTTGATTTGTAAGCCGAGGAAGTATCTTAGCTCACCCATCAAGCTCATTTCAAACTCACTTTTCTTTAACTTTCCAAAATCATGGCATAGCTTTTCATTTGTGGCTCCAAAGATGATATCATCAGCATAAATTTGAACAATTAACAATTATCTTTGAGGGTTTTTCTAAAAAGAGTGACATCTATTTTTCCTCTCATACCATGCTCTAGGAGCTTGTTTAAGACCATAGAGAGCCTTAGTTAGTTTGAAAACATTGTTTGGATGTTTCTCATGAAAAAAACCAGGAGGTTGGTGTACATACACTTCCTCATTTAAAAAACCATTTAGAAAAAGAACTTTTGACATCCATTTGAAAGAGTTTGAAATCTTTATGAGAAGCATAAGCAAAGAGTATTCTAATAGCTTCTAATCTAGCAACAGGTGCAAATGTTTCATCATAATCAATACCTTCCTGTTGATTGTAGCCTTGAGCAACTAACCTTGCTTTTTTTTTTTCCTGATGACTTTACCATTCTCATTCATTTTGTTTCTAAAAACCCATTTTGTGCCAATAACAGATTGATGTTTTGGAGATGGGACTAAGTTCCATACTTCATTCTTCTCAAATTGAGAAAGCTCTTCTTGCATTGCTTCTACCCAAGATTCATCAACTATTGCTTCATTTATGTTCTTTGGTTCTATTGCTGAGATCAGGGCACTGTGAGAAACTTCTCTTCTGAATGAACTTCTGGTTCTTACTGGTTCAGAAGTTTCACGAATAATTTGCTTTTGAGGATGGTGAGTTACAAGTCTCCAACTTCTTGGTAGCTGATAAGACTGAGTTGGTTGGCTGTTAGGGTTATCTAGAGGGTGAGAAGTGTTAGGTTCTGATTCAGCTTCAGCTTTCTCATGTGTTTCATCACCCTTCTCATCTGTCTTTTCTGCATCTATCTGATCGTCTTTAGTTCTTTCTGTTGAACTGTTAGTTTCAATAAACATAGCATGCATGCTTTCTTAAACACTCTATATGCTTTTGATGTGAGAGAATATCCTAAGAATAGTGCAGGATCAGACTTAGCATCAAACTTTCCTAAATTATCTTTGTTATTCAAAACATAGCAATCACAACCAAATACATGAAAATATGAGATGATAGGTTTCTTTCCTTTCCAGAGTTCATATGGGGTTTTGTTCAAGGTTTTTCTAATTGTTGCTCTGTTCAAAATGTAGTAAGCAGTGTTTACTGCTTCTGGCTAAAAATATTTTTCAATTTTTGAATCATTGAGCAACGTTCTACCATTTCTTGCAATGTTCTATTTTTTCTTTCTACTACACCATTTTGTTGAGGAGTTCTTGGACAAGAGAAGTTGTGAGACACACCATTCTCTTCAAGAAATGTTTTAAATAGAACATTTTCAAATTCTCCTCCATGGTCACTTCTAATTGCAACAATGTTAGAACCCTTCCCATTTTGAACTTTCTTAAAAAATGTTTTGAAGCTTTCAAAAGCCTCATCTTTGTGTTTTAGAAAAATCACCCATGTGAACCTAGAATAATTATCAACTATAACAAAACCATATATTTTCCACTTAGGCTAGCATGCTTAGTAGGGCCAAAAAAATTCATGTGTAGGAGTTCCAAAGGTCTTTGAGTGGATATCATGTTGTTTGGTTTAAAAGAAGATTTAACATGCTTTCCTTGAATGCATGCTTCACAGGACTTATCCTTCTCATACTTGATCTTTGGAAGTCCTCTGACAAAATCAAGTTTGGATAATTTTGAAAGAGTTTTCATGCTATTGCGACCAAATCTCCTATGCCACATCCATTTGTCATCTTCTTTTGCAATTAGACACATTTGATCTGGGAGATCATCAAGACAAATGCTAAAGAGATTGTTTGTTCTATGACCAGTAAAAATTGTTTTTCCAAATTCTAAACTATTTGTTCTACATATATCAGATATAAAAGTCAGCTCATGTCCAGAATCACATAATGGACTTACACTAAGTAAGTTATGCTTTAATCCTTTCACAAATTGAACACTTTGAATCTGAGCGGAGTTTATTTTACCTACCGTACCTACTTCTTTGATGAAGCCTTTATCATTATTGCCTAACATGACCAGTCCTCCATCAAAGCTCTCCATGGAGAGGAACTTATCCTGCTCCCCTGTCATGTGCCTTGAGCATATCCACTGTCTAGGAACCACATTTTTCTTCTTGATGCTATTTGGCATGCCTGCATTAGTTTTTGACTATGATTTAGGTACCCATTGATCTTTGGGTCCTTGAGGGTTAGTTTTCATATTTATGGGATCTTTATGCTTGTTGCTACAAACTGAAAAGTGGTGTCCAGTTTGTTTGCATTTTGAGCATTTGATTCCGGGCTTTCTGTTACCATTATTATATATCTGATCCTTCTCAAGAGGTGTTAAACTCACTTGAGAAGCTTCAAGACTTTGCGCACAAATCATAAGCTCATTTGTCAAATCGCTAACTTGTTTTCTAAGCATCGCATTTTCATTTTCAAGTTCCAAGTTAGAGACAACTGGTTTTTCTGGTATTTTCAAGTAGAGAAGCTTACACTGTTCAGACAGATTGAAATGAGATTGTTGTAAAGTGTGAATTGTTTTTCTCATTCTTTCATTTTGTGTTTTTAGCTCCTCATTTTCCTTTTTTAAAACACATAACTGATCTTTGAAAAACATGCATTTTTGAGAAAGGATGTTTGAATCATAAAGCAAGCTATTAAAGGAGGATTCTACTTCTTTGCAAAATTTACATTTAGAGAGTTCAGGATCATATACCTCTTCTTGTTCAATTCCTGCCATGAGACTTAGATTTGCTGTTTCTTCTTCATGTTCACTTGATGATTCTTCTGAATCATCCCAAGTGGCCATCAGGGCTCTCTTCTTTGGTGAGTACCTTCTTGGACCCATTTTATTTAGAAGAGGACAATCTTGTTTCATGTGACCAGGTTTCTTGCATTAATAACAGGTAATTTTGATTTGCTTCCTTCTCCTTTGAATGTGTCTCTTTTGAACTGAGGTTTTCCTCTTCTTTTGTTGTTCAGCCATCTGTTGATTCTTTTAGAGACTAAGGCTAATTCTTCTCCTTCTGTATCATCATCAAATTCTTGCTCTTCATCATCCATTTCTTGAGAAGATTTAAGTGCCATTGATTTTCCTTTTTGAGAAGAAGTATTTTCTTTTTTCTAAGAAGCTTTCAGAGCATCTGCCTTTCTTTTTGGATGTAGCTCCTCCATGAGTTCTTGTTCATAGATTTTCAGTGAGCCCGGCAAGTGATCAGTTTCATGTGATGAAAGTGTCTTTGCTTCTTCTATGGCAGTCTTCTTCGATCTCAAAGCTTTTGGAAGACATTTCAGGAGTTTACTAACTTTCTCAGCATTTGAGTAGGTTTTTCCCAGAGCACTTAACCCATTGATGATTGTGGTGAATCTAGTGAACATTTCATCAATGGTTTCTTCTTCTGTCATTTTGAACATTTCAAATTCATGGATACGAATGCCTTTCTCTGCTTCTTTGATTTGATCAGTTCCTTCATGAGCAGTTTGTAGTGTATCCCATATTTCCTTAGTAGTTTCTTTCCCAACTATCTTGTCATATTCTGCTCTTCCCAAAGCACAAGTTAGATAATACTTGGCTTTAGCATTTTGTAGCACACGATGCTTCTCATCAGCAGTTCAATCTGCATTTTGTTTAGGAATATGGCTGTTTGGTATAGGACCTACTATAGTGGGAGCATATGGACCATTTTCCACAATGTCCCGTATGTCAGTGTCTTGAGATTCAGGGAACAACTTCATTTGACTTTTCCAATAGTAGAAATGTTCACCATTGAATCCAGGTGGCCTGTTTGATGAAGCACCTTCTGGTAAGAAAGCAACAGAATTTGGTTTTGCCATGACTTCTTCTAAGATCCTTTCCTCTCACACTATTAAGTGTGCTTAATCCAGAGGCCGAGCTCTGATGCCAGTCGAAGTCAATAAGTGTCACAAGGAAGGGGGGGTTGGAATTGTGACCCTTTTTAAATTCACCTGAAATAATAGAACTATCTTCACAAGTATGGATAGATATTAAGATAGTGAGTGCTTTAAGTTAAGAAGGGTGAGTGAAAACAATCTTCTTAACTTAGATAGTAAGTGGAGAAGGTTTACACTAGAGTTTCTTCTCAATTATATAACAAAGGTGAGAAGGGTCAATAAGTTCTGTCTTCAACACTTACAATTTTAGTACTTGATTTTTGATCCTTTAAGTAGTGTAGGCACATGTAGTTTATAGTAATACATCTAAGTTCAAAACATCAAGAGACTTCCAAAGTTACTGTCAGTTTAGGTTAGATGTGAGAAGGGTTGAAAAACTGTGTTTTAGTTTAAAACATTTCTTAGTAGAGAATGGTTAGCATGCTGCCTCCTCAGTTTTCACAAAGCTTCTCCTGAAGGAGACTTTTTCAACAAAGTGTAAAACAACTTAGAGAAAGCAATAAATAACACAATGATGTATAGTGGTTCATCCAAAAACCTGGGCTACATCCACTCCTCACTCCCTGTGAGTATTTCCACTATTTTCCAAATAGTTTACAACTTTTACACCTCCCTAGGCTAAAAGTACTCTTGGTAGTTTTTTTCACACAGCTCTACCTACTGTAAACACCCCCAATAGAATCCTTTTGATCTATTAGACTGCTTCTATCACAGAAGCACTCATTTCTCAAGCCCTACAGTAGCACATGCTACTTGAGAAGGTTTCCTACAGGTTTTCTACTAAGTGTTTGGGTTTGTGGGATGTCTAGAGCTTGGTTGATATAAATGGAGTATTCAACATATACAACAACACAAGACTTAATACATACTCAGAGATCAAGTAAATCCTTTCTGTTTTGTAGCAGCTGAGTATGGATGAGAGAAAACCTTGACACTTGAGAAGGTTGGAAGATTTGAGCTCAATGTACTCTCACGCGGATCAACGTTGTCCATGAGTGTTTATTTATTGTTGAAATTATGTGTAATAACCTCTGGACTATAGAAAAGAGTCGTTAGCAAAAACTTATAGTCGTTTATAGCTGTGTTTCTGCTTTTTTGCAGAAGACAGCTGTTTCCAGTTGTCATGACTCTTCTCAACTGTGACTCTTCTCAACTATGACAGTTGTTGATGATGATTCTCAAGTTGATGCTTCTCATGTTTATACTTCAAATGAAGATATTTGTGGTATGACCTTTCTCAACTTGACTCTTCTCATCGTGACCCTTCTGATGGTCATGACTCTTTTCATTATGCTTCTCAACTTGACTCTTCTCATCTGATGCTTCTCATCTCCTTTCTCATAGTTTTTTCATGATGCTTCTTAGGTTGATCCTTCTGTTATACTCTTCTCATGTTGCTACAGACAAGGATAAAGCTTCTCATGATGATCTTTCTCAAGTTTGCCCATATGGTCTTGATCTTTGATCTTGTCAAGAGAAGGTTTCTTCTTTAAGAATATTGTGAGCAATATTCTTTTAAGTCTTCTCATATATGTTGCTTCTCATAAGCATATTTCTTCTTGAGATTAGCTTGGTTGTTCCTGTTCTTGTTGTTCACTCAAGAAGAAGCATTAGTAGCATATGAAATCAAATAACTTAAGCTTCTTACATTTGAGGTTTGTTAATCATCAAAACTCATTAGGGATTTTGCCTCAACAGTTACAAAGTTTCTATTATATTCAAGTAATCAAATATGGGAAAAAATTGGGTGTTACAATTCTATCCCCCTTAAAAGAATTTCGTCCTCGAAATTCCAACAAGTGTTAATGAACAAAACGAACCTAATTCTCCAACTAGAAGTTCTCAACATCCTAAGGGTGGCATTTCCTTAAGTCTATATTCGGTATCTATCTTTACAAGTTCAAACAGACGTTCATAGATATATATGGTAAGCTAACTAATCTTAAGTTCCAAAGTTCCACCAACAAACTAAAGTCATCTAGACAACTAGTGATATCTATCATGCTGATCACTATTGCTTTGATTATCGGCGGTAAGTGATTGGGTGGTCATCCCTCCTACTCGTTCAGCTAGGTAACTCAAGAAATAACAACCAAACATATTCTCTAGTGGTTCTGTGAGGATCCTTGATAAAGGCTTGAGCGTAAACATGTTGGGTACCACATTATCGCCCTCAAGCTCTATTAAAGTTCCTTCTTATACATGCCATGATTCTGCTGCACTACTCTGATAATCTAACTTGTAGCTATAAGCATTACTTGTATTCTACCTCCCTTAACTAACTTTACGGTGTCTTCCTTAGGCTCACTCCTAAGATATCAAATTAAGTCTTAACATCACAACTATTATGAAAGGACTATATGGGATGAGAATCTGAGGGGACATACCTATAGATAATAACAGAATATATCAGGGCACACTAATAGTCTACTAATGGTTTGGTTAGCTTCCTATGAAAACATCATTGTTCTATTACTCACAGTTTTAACCAATTTGAAACTTGTTAGCACCACACTACAAAGAAATCGCTAAACAACGAAGGTTATTCTACGGAGGTTTCATAAACCCCCCTCCCTCACCCCCACAAATTAGAATACGAAATGACACTTTTCAAACAAACCATACGAAATTGATGTTTAATCTAAAGGGGCTCCAAAAACCCCCTCAAATAGAAATAAAAACTCCCTTCCTATTTTCACTACCGCGCTATACTTTTATATTCCCCCTTTCGTTTTCCATATCACTAGGTTTTCCCCTTTCGCATTTCGCCTCTGATTTCGTTTTCACTTCCGCCTCCCCGTTTTCCAATTCTGCCTCCACGCAATATCAATTCCTCCGCCGCCTCTGATTTTCACTATAATCTGTAAAGCTCTCTGCAATTTCAATTTCATTTCCCCTTTCTCTCTCGGCGTTTCACTTTTGCATCCATGTTTTTTATTAAGGAAACTCGTCAATCGGATGCTCCATCTTCGACACCGACGACAACATTTGCTAATACTGTTTTCGCATCTTCATCATCATTTGTCAGCCATAGACAGGTCAGACTGATATAATCAAACGTATAATACATTCCTATTCTTACATGTTAATATATAATATATAATATATAGTTATCTCAAAATAACAATATCAATATTAATAATTATATCAAAATATGATTAATATCTAATAACACTGAACTACTAAAAAAATAATAATGATAATAAAATGACAACAAATCATAACTAATATTTTATAAAACTAGTAAATAAATAAACAAATAATTCAAATAAGAAAATAGTAAACTTTACTAAAATATATCAATTATAAAGGTAAACGCACACAAAACATGTCACAAAATTTCTATTATATTCAAGTAATTAAATATGGAAAAAATGGGGTGTTACATAGTATACTTCATACATCGTTCCAAGATATGTGTATACATCTGGAAAGTCATCATCTGCAGCTGGCTTGACTACGACTGATTTCTTTACTGAAGATAATTTGATTGTTGAGTTTGGTGAATATAAAATTTGAAGTTGTTTGGATTTACAAGAATCTGTCATTTACTTTGAGTTGTAATGCATATATGTTTTTTATCTGTGGGGTTGATATAGTGCTCACAAGATGTTTGGTAAAAGTTATCTTTGAAGATAGATTTGAATGGTTCAAACTCTAGGATTGGTTTCAATAACTGTTTCTTGCCAGAGGTAAACAATCTGTTCGGATTACTAGTGTTTATTTGGTTCCATGGACATTCACATGTGGCAGTTCTTTTGCTTATTGGTCCATTGCAATATCTTAAATGCTAATTGATATAAGTGAGGCTTCCAAGTTAGATGCAAGCACGATGGTAGTGTTGGAGAGGTTTTTGTGATTGCCTCAACTTTTCTAGTGAGCCTCAACATTGCATCATTTTATTTTTTGAAGGAATATCTCCATCATTATAATCCCGTGAGGCTCTTCTAGTGGTTCAATGGTTGTTGTCAAACTTGGATTCTAAAAGTTCAAGGTCCATAACAATTGGTTAATTGTGCTCTATGCTTCCACTTTTTTCCTCCACAAGAATGAAGACCGAAGACAATGTTGGGTTGGATTTCTTTGATGGTTGTGTGTGTTTTTTGTTGCTACCAGTACATGGTTATGAGTTGAAGATTTCATCCCTTAATGGTTAAGCGTTTGGCCCTATGGCCTTGTTGATGTTTGCTTCTGCCCTATGGTGGTCAAGCATTTTGCTTCCTACAAGTGGTTAAGCCTTGAGATTTGGCTTTTGCTTGATGGTTAAGCATTGGATTGTTGCTTCCTCCGAGTGGTTAAAGCTTTTGTTGACTTCTCTGACACTTGGATGCTTATGCACAAGAATGGAGTTTGTTGATTCTTTTGGAGTGGATGTTGTGGAGACGCTGGAAGAAGCTTGAAGGGGCCCAAAAGTTGGTCTCAGACTTCTAGGAGCTATGTACCTCAACTGCTAGCAATTCAGATTGTTCTTTTTTTTTCTTTACATTGGTAGTATTTTGTAGGCCTGGACAACGGGCGGGTTCGAGCCCAAAATCCCCAACCAGCACAATCCGCGGTTCTGTTTATCAGGCCCAATTTCGCCTGTTTTGGGCTTCGATTTTTTCGGGTTGGATTTCATTGGGTTGCGGGTTTGTCGGTTGGGTTGTTACAGGTTTCACTTTCAGTTACACAGTTCTGAACGACATCAAGGCTTTAATATGTGGTATTTTTGTGTTTTGAGGTCTAAGGTGGAGGAAAATAGAAGCGGAAGGAGGCGTTGCGAGGTGGGGCTGCACTTCATGAACAAGAAGAGGTCTCTTGAAGATGGTACTCAGTATGAAGAATCAGAGGAGAAATTGTGAGAAACAAAATGAGGTGTGTCGAAGATGAGCATGAAAGGGGAGAGAGTTTTCAACATATAGAAATAGTAGGAGTATGTATGTGGTTTACAATAAAGCAAATGGTTTTCAAAACTAAGAGTAGTGGTTTCAATAAAGCATTGTGTATGGCAGACTGACAACCTCGAGCCTTTTAATAGTTTGTGTGTGTAAGTAAAAGGGGTTTTTTTACCCCCATCAATCTTCACATATACCCCCCACAGACTTGCGAAAAGATGCAATTGCCCTTCACAAAATTTAAAAAACCCGAACATATCCCCAGTTCGAAAAAAATTTGGAAATCAGATTTATGTATAGGTGAAGTAAATCCGAATTCCACTGAAAATTTTAAAAAATTAAAAGCGGATTTATCTAAGGTGAAGGTAGATCCGTTTTTAAAAATAACAAAATCGGATTTACCTTAGGTGGGGGTAAATCCGATTTGTAAATAACAAAGCAGATTTACCTTATGTGGGGGTAAATTCGCTTTTTAAGCCTAATTAATAAATAAATAAATCAATTAAAAAACTAAAATTATATTTTTTTTAGAAAAATAAATTAGATATGAATATCGACCGTCATTTGGTTTTGTTTAGTGTGTAGTTCGTTAACACGTGACGATGTTATAGGTCGAGCGAATAATTTAGGCTAAAAAATCGGTTTTCGAGTAACTTACTCCGATTGTAATGGTTTACCACAGCCATTAAATCCGAAAAATCAAGGATCAAGACTCCCCAAGATGGGACTTCTATTGGGATAGGGGGCTCAAAATCTCAAATTTCATCGTTTACTATTGTTTTTAATTTTTTTTTAATTTTTCATAGTCTACAAAAAATCTAAAAAAATTTGTATAACCTTATTTTGGTTTTATTAGATTTTTAGTGGTGTTTTTATAACTTTTTGATTAGTTTTGACTCTTTAACGGATTTTTAGTAGTGTTTTTATAACATTTTTAAAAAAAATTTAAATAAAAAACAATGGTGGGGTACAATTTTTTAATACAAAGCGGATTTAACCCCCACCTAAGGTAAATCCGCTTTTGAAATTAACAAAAATGGATTTACCTTAGGTGGGGGTAAATCCGATTTTCTCTTTTTAGGGAAATCGGATTTACCAACTAAAAGATAAATCCGATTTTGGGAAAAAATCAAAATCGATTTATCTTTTAGTAGGTAAATCCGAGCGATTTTTTTAAGTGGGGGGTATTTTCGTCGTAAAAAGTCATGTGGGGGTAGATGTGAAGATGATGGGGGGACCAAAAAAAAATCCTAAGTAAAATAGAGAAAGTGTTTGCATTGTAGGTACTGCATGCGTCTGAAATGGGTTTGCCAATGCTCTCCTCTGCCTGCGACTCTGCATCTCTACTCTACGCCTCTCTGCTTGCGAAAATAATAAGAGCTTGGTAATCTTTTGGCGGGTCTGGGTTCCTCCGGTTCTTTTTACTCCAACCGAGCCAGCCCAATTCTACCCATTTAAAACCAACTGCACCCGTTTTTTAAGCGGCAACCTGCTTATACCCGTCCCTTAGTGGTGGTTAGTGTCGGACTTGCGGTTTTTCGGGTGGGTGTGTTTTTTTGTCTAGGCCTAGTATTTTGTATTTCTTATCTCAAGCTAGAAGTGTTGTGAACACCTACCAGCTTGCGAGAGGCCGTTAAATTATAGATAATGAGCCCATTAGTTAGAAGTAAGACCCATTAGTTGGTTTGTATATAAAGTAGATGGTACACTCATTTTGTAATTGTCTCTTCCCATTTTGTAGTATTTCCCTACTTTCAATATAATAGACTTTTATAGGCTTTTAGGATTCTTATCTCTAATTTCAATAGATGCCAACTTTTTCAACAGTTTGTTCACTCTCATTCACGTCTTCTCCTCGTGCTCACTAGTAAATGATGAACAAAGTTGCCTTTTTTTTTTACAGAAACAAAGTTGCATTTTTATATTTTATTTTGTTGGCATAATAATTTCTAAGAGAAGGTACACGCATAGTTTTCAAATCAGACTACAAATCAACAAGGGAATATTTTTTTTAGATAAGCGAAATTTCATTGAGGGAGCACATTGAAGAACATTCCCAACTTAGTTTAACATCATGACTGACAGCTTGTTTGTACTAATTTCCTTATATTATGACATAAGGAATGGCAGAGAACATGAACGAGTGACTTATTTTTGAGGAATTGGTATCTTAAATTGATTAGTCTATCTTGATTTGAATATCTCTTTGGATTATAAAATAGAAAGTTCCTTGTATCTACCCTTCAAATTCTAGGACCCTTGGAGTACTAAGGCCTTGTTCGGGGTGGTTTTCTGTTTTTTGTTTTAAAATTTTCAAAAACCAAAACCAAATCCAGTTTTCAATTAAGAAATTTTCAAAAATTAAAATCAATTTCAAACATAAAGTGGTGGTTGGCGGTGGTCGAAGTGGTGGTTGGTGGTGGTCAAGGTGGTGGTTGATGGTGGCCGGAGTCGTGGTCGGTTGTGGTCGAAGTGGTGGTTGGTGACGGTCAAAGTGGTGGTTGATAGTGGTGGTCGGTGGTTGTTGGCGGTGGTCGGTGGTTGTTGGCAGTGGTCGGAGTGGAGGTGGTCAATATGGTGATTGACGGTGGCCCAAATGGTGGTCGGAGTGGTGGTCGGTGGTGGATGGCGGTGATCGGAATGGTGGTTGTCGGTGGTCGGTGGTGGTCGGAGTGGTGGTTGGAGTGGTGGCTGATGGTGATCAAAGTGGTGATTGACAGCCCCCGAACGGGCCCTAAGTGTGCCTCCGTTTCTTTTTTTTGGGTCCAAGTGTGCTTCCGTTTCTAATTCTTAGGGATTATGAATAGATGATATATTATCTATAATGTCTTAAGGATTGGCGGCGTTACTACTCTGTCAGTTGTGATGTGGATATATTAATGAGCTGGCAAATTTCTATTGGTGGTACAGAGAGTGGGATAGGAAGTTGGGGACAGACGATTTTTGTCCTAAGAATACCTGTTGTAGATTATTGGAAATATGTTTTCAATCCTGCCGTTCCACCTTATCCGATATAAATCATTGGATCTTGTTGTGAAGACGCTTAGGAACCAATTATTTTATTTAGTGAGTTAAGGAGAGTAATTGATCAATCAATTTCCTTATTTTATTTAGTAGATACAATTTGACTAAATATTTTAGGACAAATTTTTTTCAAGTTGGGGTGTGATTAGCGGTCGTGCGCGAGTCAAAATAATTAAAAGAATTAATAATGTTTTTTGCCGATAAACAAGACTTCATTAAACGGTGCATTAGGGGTGCTCAAACCCAAGCAACAAGATTACGAATTGTTTAGACAATGAAGTGAGTTATTCCACCAAGTAGAAATAGACAAATTAGAAGTACAACCCGCCCTATAGACAAGCCAACTCGAAAATAGTCTTTTGATACGAATAATAATTCAATCACTATTTGCTTCATCATTTCTGAAAATTAGACCATTTCGAGACAACCATGAGTACCAACACGTTGTGAACCAAATCAAATACTTAGTTTTCTTAGCCTTACTCCCCTTGTCAAAATTACCAATCCATTTGAAATGCTCCGCCAGATATTAGGAGCATCCGAATCGATGCCCGACAAAGAATAAACTTTAAGCCAAGTCTCTTTAGCAAAACAACACTCCATGAATAAATGTTGGGATTCCTCACAATGCAATTTACAAAAGGGACATAACACATCAACTGCACTTGTTATAACATTACGATGAAGGAGAAGACCACGAGTGGGCAAAGAGCCGCGAAACAAACTCCAACCAAATATGGATACTTTGGATGGAGAACACACCATCTCTCGTTTTCTCTAAAATATACTTATTCTATAAAGCAATTTACGAGAGACAATCAATTCACCGGTTTCGGGGTGCGGTTTTTTGATTTATGACAGGTTCTAAAAGATAACGTCTGTAAGGATTTCCAATTCTAGATTGATATAAAAAAACTAGAACAAGCATTAATTAGCTTATCTGAATTCACACAGTTTCGGGAAAGCACCCAAACAGTGGGTTCAGTCGGTCACAAAAGCGAACAAGCGTCGTTTAAAACATAACCAATATCATAACAAAAATTCATGTCTTTTTTTGGTTACAATAACAAAATTCATGTCAATCCTCTATCAATTTCTGTTCGAATTAAATAAATTAAGCATCCAAATAACTCAAAATAAACAAAGGTTACGAAATAAGATTGTATACAATCAAGCGCATACACAAACGAATTGATAGAGACAAATTAAAAACTAAGACGAAATATCATAAATAGTGTTCGGTACCTGGACGTCGGATCCGGGGTACTAATTGTTGTGCTTCCTGGAGCTTGAAGATTGTTTTCGGATGGATGGATATCGACCTCAGATGGTTTGAGACAGCAAGGGAAGTGGAGAGGTAAGTATGAAATGAGTACGTACCTGGAAATGGAGGGCCGCACCACTATTTATAGATGATGAGCCGTTGCTGAACCGTTGGATGCGGGTGCGGGTTCCCTAACCGTACGATGCGGTCATCACGCGAGTCGGGTCACCCTTGGTGCGGAAATTGGCCCAGCCATCACCAAATGGGTCTTGGGCCCAGTTCGGAACAGTGGCCCCCCAAGTCGAGGTCGATGAAGGAATGAGGTCGGCTTTGGCTTTATTGGACCGTTACCCTTCTAGAGGGTGCAATGATTGCAGCGCCACGTGTCCCCTGCTGAGTGGGGGAACAGAGAGGTGACGTTTGAGGAACCGAGGTAGGGGTGCCATAATTACGGTTCAGTTTCCCATGTCAGAATTGAAGTGACGCATTGATTGGACGTGCCGGTTTGATATCCGAGTCCCAGGGGTATATAAGCTTCGCGGGGATCCCCCATTTCTTACTTTGTCATTTTGAGTGTTAGAATCGTTTCTCGCCACGATATCCAACGGTTCCTTCTAGTTCTCCGACCGCCGTGCAGACTTGAGAGTTCACCGTTTTTCTAGAATTTTCTTTGATCCGAGCTCTTTATTTAAGCAAACGAGATCAACATTTCTGTCGATGTCAAGCGTTGAAATGGTGGGCTCGTCAGTAGCAGAACATCGAAGCGATTCTGCTGTCCTAGAGGACTTACCACAGGAGGTTGGCCTCGTGGTGGAGGGGACATCGGAAACTGCTGGTGCTCATGAGGCTGGAGGATACAGGTTTGATCCAGCAGAATACCGCTGGGTATCCACCGTGGTCGTCGAAACCATGGCCAATCATAAAAACAAGTCTTTATCCGATTTCCAGCAGTATGTGTGATAACTCACAGAAATGTGATTTATTTATGCCAAAACAAATAAGAATTAATGCTATCCTAGAGTAACTAATGTAAATAAATATGTCTTTTGTCAGTATTTAGTTAAGATAGTGTTCAGTAAGTCAAAAGGGTATTTTGGGCACATTTGGTGCCTTTTTGTGGGATTTTATGCGAGTATTTAATGTGCAGGAATTTTTGGTTCAAATGCTGTGGCGATGCTATGATAGCACCGAGGTAGCTGAGGACGTGTGGAGCAAGAATCAGAGTGGTCCCATGTGACAAAATGAAGAAAAGGGTGTTTTGTCCTATGTGAGCATCAGAGCATGTGCAAAGGTGTGACAACGCATTAATGGGCCGCAAAAAGACAAACAGTCCTTGATTTTAGGGTTGGCAGCAGTGTACCCGAATTGTATTGGCCCAAATTGGTACATCAAGTGAGAGAATATGCTATAAAAAGGCACTTTAACCTAGAAAGGGTACATAAGCTTAGACAATTTCACCTACCTATAGTACACCTTTCCGCCTCCACCATTCCATAGGTCAGAAAGTATTGTTCCATCCCTTCCATCACAATACTTCATCTTCTCTAACTCCATTTCCACCATTTTCGATGCTAAAGTTCCATTTCTGAAGCTGGGAACGCAGGATCAGCAGCACAGATCTTCATCTACGTAGCACAGATTCTGGAGCAGATCTGCAGCATCTGAAGCTTGATCTGAGCTTCATTTCAGTTGTACTTTCTGCATATTTCTGTATACTCTGTTTTAGTGCTATATCTGTTTTCATGGCTTTGATTTTGGTAGCTAAGCTCCATTTTGCGATGTTTAAGCTCGCTATGAGCTAAACCCTTTTATAGTCAAGACTATGGTGATGTAACTATTATATGTTGATGTTTAAATGTGATTAATGCTTGATGCTTCATTAATTTGCGTGAGTTAATGTTATAAATCCTATTTGAACTTGATCACTTCATTTAGGATAGAGTGATTCTATTTTAGGAAAGAAATTGAAGTGCTGATTTCGCAAATAAATATAGTTTGAAGGGTAATAGGCATATTATTCTTTCATAGTGATGGATAGGAATATGAAGCTAGGGCTATAGTGTGATCTGAATTGTGCTTTTCAAACTATGGAATGAACCTTAATGGGAGCTTAGGAATAAGGATACCTTAACGACATTCTGTTTTAGGATAGGAATATCCACATTCATTCTGCACACTGAATGCTATCACAGCATTGATCACTGCACTGCATCAATATTAAGTAATTACGGATCCTTGTCTTGGCTATACTCATTACTCTGATTTTACCCTCACTTTTTACTGTTTTAGTGCTACTCAACCTTAATTTACTTGTTGCACAACCATGAATTTTTACCATGCTTTTATTTTTACCTTTTACTCATTAATTCAAGTGCTAGCACGTAGAGTTAGTTGTTAAATCTAAATCCTCGTGGGAACGATCTTTCTTATCACTTTATTACTTGTTAGACTGTGTATACTTGCACACGTTTTTACACAACAAGTTTTTGGCACCTTTGTTGGGGATTGATTGATTTAATTCCTAATTCTTAGTTAGTACTTGTTTTAGTGAGTTTTTGCTTCTTACCTTTGTGTTGTGATATTCAGTTTTGAGAAACTTGTATGCACAGACATCAAGAACCTAAATATCCATTGAATCTTGAAATTGAAAGAACGGCAAGGAGGTTAAGAAGAGAGGCTAGAGAGAGACTTGAAGCAGAAAGAGCTACTCAAATGGCAGACCTAGAAGGAGAAATCCCATCAATTGCAGATCCTGCCTCTGTGATTCAAGTAGATCCCAAAGGACGTGCAATTGTGGTACATGCTCCAAACAACATTGAAATGGCCAATGACAAAGAGAGGCCAATGAGGGATTATGTTGTGTTTAATCCCACCACTACGGATACTGGCATTGTGACACCTGCCATCAATGCTGCCCATTTTGAATTCAAGCCTATGATGTTCCAAATGCTACAAACTGTGGGACAATTTGCTGGTGGAGCAACTGAAGACCCTCACCTACATCTAAGGCAATATTTGGATGTGTGCAGTAACTTCAAAATGCCAGGGGTAACTGAGGATGCTTTCAAGCTAAGGTTATTTCCTTATTCATTAAAGGATAGAGCCAAATCTTGGTTGAATTCTCTGGAGCCCAACTCCGTGGATAGTTGGAATAAAATGGCTGAGAAATTCTTAGTCAAATACTTCCCTCCTGTCAAGAATGCTAGAATGAGGAATGATATCACATCTTTCAGGCAACAAGAAGATGAATCCTTATATGAAGCCTGGGAGAGCTTTAAGGAAGTGCTCAGAAAATGTCAACATCATGGCATTCCTTTTGCTATCCAACTGGAGACATTCTACAATGGTCTAGTCCCTCAATCTACGCTATTGTTGGATGCTTCTGCAGGAGGTGCTATTCTGAATCATTCCTACAATGAGGCCTATGATCTGGTTGAAACAATTGCTGCTAACAGTTATCAATGGCCTACTGCTAGTCAGTTCTGCTTAGAAAGTTGCTGGAATGCATGAAGTGTCAGAGGTGACAGCATTGTCTGCACAAGTAGCTTCCCTCACTAATATGCTCAAAGGTTTATGTACTGCTTCTGCAGTACCTGCTGCTACTGTTGCTGCTGCCACTGCATCTGCAGAGACAGCATCTGTAGAAAAAGCTGGTGTGCCTAATTGTGTGTATTGCAATGGAGGACATTTGTTTGAGGAATGCCCTGGGAATCCTATTTCTGTTAACTACATAGGGAATTTCAATAAAAACAATAACCCCTATTCCAACACATACAATCCTGGGTGGAGGAGCCATCCAAATTTTTCATGGAAAGACAAGGGAGATGGTGCTGCAGCACCTGCTCAAGCTAAACCTGCTACACCACCGGGATTTCAAGAAAGCCCACTCTTAAGCCTAATGCTGACAACTCTTTGGTTGAGGCACTCAAAGCATTCATGAATGAAACCAAAGCCCAGTACCAAAGCCAAGGAGCTGCCATCAAGAATTTAGAGAATCAAATTGGTCAAATTGCAACTACAATTTCAGCTAGACCAAGTGGAACTTTGCCAAGCACTACTAAGCCTGCAAATCCACCTGGTAATGAGCAAGCTAAGGCCATCACACTCAGAAGTGGTAAGGAGGCTGCTGCCTGGCCCAAAGCTACTGATATAGGTGCTATACCTTGTGCTGCCAGCACTGGTCCAGAGCCTGCTGAAGTAGAATCTGATGCTACAGCAGATGCTGCCACTCCAGCAGTAAATGTTCCTCAAAAGTTTGTTCGTGAGAGACCTCCTCCTCCTTTTCCTCAAAGGTTGAAGAAGGCCAATCAAGATAAACAAATTGGGAAATTCATGGAGATCCTCAAGCAACTCCACATCAACATTCCATTGGTGGATGCTTTGCAACAGATGCCAAATTACGCCAAGTTCATGAAGGATATTCTAGCAAAAAGAAAAAGGCTTGGTGAATTTGAAACTGTGGCCATGACTCAAGAAACCAGCATGCTGCTACAGAGTAAAGTTCCCCAGAAATTGAAAGATCCATGTAGTTTTACAACTCCTTGTTCCATTGGAGGAAATTACTATGGTAGAGCTTTGTGTGATTTGGGTGCAAGCATCAACTTGATGCCCAAATCTATTTTTCAAAAGCTCGGTATTGGTGAAGCAAGACCTACCACAGTAACTCTTTCATTGGCTGATAGATCAATTATTTATCCTGAAGGTAAAATTGAAGATGTTTTGATTAAAGTTGATAAATTTGTATTTCCTGTGGATTTTATAATACTTGATTTTGAGGCTGACAAGGATGCACCAATTATCCTTGGAAGACCATTTTTGGCTACAGGTAGGACCTTGATTGATGTTCACAAAGGGGAGCTGACTATGAGAGTCAATGACCAGGAAGTCACATTCAATGTGCTCAATGCTATGAATTATCCAGAAGACAACACAAGCAATGTAGAGTGCAACTTTGTTTCTGATATTGACAGCCTAGTGCAGAGACAGTTCCTACAGCAGCATGATGTGTTGAAACAAGAGCTTGGTCATTTGAAGTTGAAATATTTAAAGAAGGAGGTGTTAGCAGAGCTCAATATAGAGAAGCAAGAAGTTCAAAGATGGGCCAAAAGGTATAAATCATTGGAGCTTACCTCTGAAAGCTTCAAGGATAACATACCTTCCATTGAGAAACCACCTAAGCTTGAATTGAAGGAGCTCCCTCCTCATTTAAAGTATGCTTATTTGGGGAGTGAAGATACTCTCCCTGTGATTTGAGAAAGCATAAGAAAGCCATTGGTTGGAAAATCTATGACATTAAAGGGTTGAGCCGTACTCTTTGCATGCATAGAATCTGTTTAGAGGAAAACTCCAAAAATAGCATTGAAGGAGGTTGTTAGAAAAGAAATCATCAAATGGCTTGATGCCGGTATCATTTATCCTGTTGCTGACAGCACTTGGGTTAGCCAAGTTCAATGTGTTCCAAAAAGAGGAGGAGTCACTATGGTTCAGAATGAATTGATTCCCACTAGAACTGTCACTGGTTGGAAAATTTGTATGAACTACAGGAAACTCAACAAAGCCACCAAGAAAGATCACTTTCCTCTACCTTTCATTGATCAAATGCTAGACAAACTTGCAGGGAAAGAGTTCTACTGTTTTCTTGATGGCTACCCATGTTATAATCACATTGCTATTGCCCCAGATGACCAAGAGAAGACCACATTCACCTGTCCTTATAGCACCTTTGCCTTTAAGAGGATGCCATTTGGATTATGCAATGCTCCTGCTACATTTCAAAGGTGCATGATGGCCATCTTTTCTAATTTCATTGAAAAATCCATGGAGGTATTCATGGATGACTTTTCTGTCTTTGGAGAGATTTTTCAATCATGTTTACTGAATCTGGAAGATATTTTGAGAAGATGTGAAGAAACAAATTTGGTCCTTAACTGGGAGAAATGCCATTTCATGGTTCAAGAAGGCATTGAGAAGCTACCACCTCCCACATCAGTTAAAGGAATCAGAAGTTTGGGCATGCTGGATTCTATAGAAGATTCATCAAAGACTTTTCAAAAATCTCTAAGCCACTGTGCATGCTACTGCAGCATGACACTGTTTTTGAATTTGATGACAAATGTCTGGCAGCATTCAATACACTCAAGGAAGCACTGGTGACAGCACCTGTTATTGTTGCCCCAGATTGGAGTAAACCATTTGAACTGATGTGTGATGCTAGTGACTATGCTATAGGAGCTGTACTTGGCCAAAGGCAAGGAAAAGTATTTCATTCAATACACTATGCTAGCAAAACTCTTGTAGATGCTCAATTGAACTACACAACTACTGAAAAAGAGTTGCTCGCTGTAGTGTTTGCCTTTTACAAGTTCAGATCCTATCTTGTAGGAGCTAAGGTGGTGGTGTACACTGACCACTCTGCTATCAAATACCTCATTGCTAAGAAGGAGGCAAAACCAAGGTTGATTAGATGGGTGCTACTGTTGCAAGAGTTTGATCTTGAAATCAGAGATAAAAAGGGAGTTGAGAATCAAGTTGTCGATCATCTGTCAAGAATTCATGATGCTGAACCCCTCTCTTTTGACTCTGAAATTAAAGAACAGTTTCCTAATGAACAATTGTTAGCCATAACAGCAACTGCCAATGCTACAAGCACTGCAGCAGAGGTGCCCTGGTATGCTGACTATGTGAACTACTTGGTTAGCAATGTGATTCCTGAGGATTTTAATTCCCAGCAGAGGAAGAGGTTCTTTCATCAAGCAAAGCAGTATTTTTGGGATGAACCTTTTCTTTACAAAAAGTGTCCGGATCAATTGCTCAGAAGATGTGTTGCCAATGAGGAGATAACTGATATTCAGCAGCATTGTCACTCTTCATCTTGTGGAGGACACTTTGGAGGTGCTAGAACTGCTACAAAGGTTCTTCAAACAGGTTATTTCTGGCCCTCTATTTTCAAAGATGCACATGATTTTGCTAGGAATTGTGATAGATGCCAAAGAGTTGGGAACATTTCAAATAGACATGAAATGCCTTTAAACAATATTTTAGAAATTGAATTGTTTGATGTTTGGGGCATTGATTTTATGGGACCATTCCCACCCTCTTTTGGCAATCTATACATTCTGGTAGCAGTTGATTATGTATTTAAGTGGATTGAAGCAGTTGCTCTTCCCACTAATGATGCTAAGGTAGTGCTTAAATTTCTTCGAAAGAACATTTTTACAAGGTTTGGCACACCTAGAGCTATCATTAGTGATGAAGGCACTCATTTCTGTAACAAGTTGATTGATGGCATACTGACCAAATATGGAGTGAGACACAAGGTTGCCACAGCATATCATCCACAAACAAGTGGTCAAGCTGAACTTTCTAATAGGGAAGTCAAGAGGATTTTAGAAAAAATGGTTAATCCTTCAAGGAAAGACTGGTCTAATCATTTAGATGATGCTCTCTGGGCATATAGAACAGCTTTCAAAACACCTCTTGGCATGTCCCCTTATAGACTAGTTTTTGGAAAAGCTTAACACTTGCCCATTGAGTTGCAGCATAAAGCTTTTTGGGCAACCAAGAAGCTAAATTTTGATTTACAACAAGCTGGTAGAGCAGGAATGTTGCAACTCAATGAACTTGAGGAATTGAGACACTTTTCCTATGAAAATGCTAAATTGTACAAGAAAAAGACAAAAGCTTGGCATGATGCCAAGATTCTGAAAAGAGAGCTCAAGGAAGGTGACAAAGTGCTTTTGTTTAACTCTAGATTAAAACTCTTCCCTGGAAAGTTGAAATCTAGATGGTCTGGTCCATTTACAATTTTAAAAGTTTATCCTTATGGATCTATTGATTTGAAAAATGAGGAAACTGGAAATGAATTTAAAGTAGATGGCCAGAGAGTTAAATTGTACTTAGGAGGATCAATGTCTATCATTAAGGCATCCACCTCCTTGAGTGACTCTCATTGAAAATGCATTTTAGTCAGGCTGAGGACTCTTAAACCAAGCGCTACTGGGGGTAGGCAGCCCAGGGTCTAATTTTTCTTGTTTTAGTGTTAGTTTTGAGTTTCAGGAATAAAATGTGTGGAGATTAATTGGAGTTGTGATGAAAATTTTGTGATTGGAAGTGATTCTGTGAAGGGAATTAATTCTGGTAGCATTCTGTGTGCGTGGTAGCATTGCTGGTAGCACTGAAGGATGCCTTGTCAAAAAGGGAAATTAATTGAAAGGTTTTTAAAATTTGAAAAATGAGAAAAAGGTGATGCGCTGGCATTAAAGGTATCTTCGCGCGCAGAAGAGCAGTTGTGCTCAGGGCAACGCATGCGTCAGCAGCAGAGCGCTTTCCCATCCCTCAATGCCACCATCATTGCAGTTTTTCTCTCTCCTTTCCTCACCCGCAAACGCCTCATCTTCTATTAACCTCCATTAACCCCTCTCTTCACCCATAACTGTAAGCACAAACTCCAAAAAATTCCAAACCGTCATTTCCTTTCACCCCATTAAGCCTAAAGCTGTTCAGTTCTCATCACCTATAAAACCACTCTGTAGCCCTCATCAGTCACCACACTTTGCTTCAACATTTTCAAAAGTCTAGCGAAGAAACCTTCAAATTGCTATAAACCCTAACCTCCAAATAGCCCCCAAAACCAAATCCCCAGGTTCTAAAACCCAGAAACAACAAGTCCCTGTAGAAATTCTATCTCGTTTGCCCACAAAATAAGCTCAAGAACTATCCAAAAACTCCACCCAGTACAGAAAACCCCTTCTAGAGCGAGGAATTTCACCCAAGTGTGTCACGCCTGCTATTCAAGAAATTTTTGCTACTGTCCAGTGGGAGAAACTCATGCAACACCCATCTTTTGTGCTTCCAACGTTGACCTGTGAGTTTTATGCGGGAATCCCTGAGAAGATAAAGTGCAAGCCAGAGCCCACTTTCTCTGTGGTTCGAGGAAAGATGGTATACTTCAATGCTGATACAATAAATGAAGTGCTGGGATTGGCTGATGTAGAAGAAGGACTGGAGGACATGGTGGCAAACGCAACTGATAGAGACACTGAGCCGTTGCTCAGAGTTTTATGTTTGCCCAGTACTGAGTGGGTAAAGGAGGACTCAAATGTTCTGATGGTGCAAAGAACTAAGTTAAAGCCGTTCTTTAAATCATTGTCTCTGTGGGTGATGAGCACTTTGCTCCCTACATCACACACATTCTACTGGCACAAGGAGAGGCTGTTTCTGTTACAAGCTTTCATTGCATACAAAAAATTAAACATGGGAAGAATGATAGAAAGAGAGATATTGATTTGTGCGAGAAGGACTAAAGGAAGGCTATTTTACCCAAACTTGGTGAGATTGCTCTGTGAGGCTGCTGATGTGCCTAGATTTGATCATGAAGAAGAAGATTTTGTCCTTGACCCTGAAGTATTTCTAACTTTTGATGATGAGACACCAGAGGGTGCTGAGAAAAGGCAAGAAGAAGGAAACAAGGAAAAAGAAGTGGGTGGAGAAAAGGTAACTGCTGAGGAAGCCCCTCAAAATTCTGAATTACTATTGTTGCTTCAACAACACATTTTGAAGCAAGAGGCTGTGTGGGTCTTCATCAAGGCTGCCCATGAGTGGTATACTCAAGGGTTTGGTGCTAATATGCTACCTTCCCCAGAATTTCCTGATTGGGTGTTACCAGATGTTGGTCCTAGTAGACATGCGCATGCTAAGCCAGATGTTGCTGCTTCCAACACTCCTGCGCCAAAGAAACGCAAGCCCAAGAAGATGCCTGAAGAAAAGAATGATGCCACCACTGGTGCTTACAATTCTATGGCAGCACCCGAGAAAACAATTGTGCTTGAAAGTGATGAAAATAATGCTCCCCTCAACTCTGAGCAGCAAGGTAGTGCTGCAAATGTTGATGAAAGAGAAGAAAATCACTCTGCTCATGCTTCAGATAATGCTGGAGAGGTGAGTAAAGCTGATAGTGCCGCTGCTGAGAGAGAGAGGAAGTCAAAATTTGATGAAGAAAAGAGCAAGCATGCCAGTGCTGTCGGAAATGTTGCCACAGCATCATCCCCAGCTGCTAAGATGAAAAGCACAGTTGAAGCCACCCCACCACATGTTCCAGCACCTGCCACTTTCCAGTTGCCTCCTAAGTCAACTTGGACAAGGAGGAAAGTCTGCGCAAATCGGCCACCACGAAGAAAGAGATTGTTGATTGAGGAGGATGAAGAAGAGGATGAAGAAGAGATCCATGTGCCTATGGAACCTGCTCCAAAAGACTCTCCTCCTGCAAAGACGAAAAAGTGAACCTGCCCTTTAATATCTGCAATTTTAATTTCTGTCTTTATGTTAATGTTGTGAAGAATGCCCATCTCTAATTTAGTCACTTGGCAGTGAGGACACTGTTATTGATTAAGTTGGGGGGGTGGAGCAGTTGTTTGCTATTTTATTGTTCAAATTAAATGAAAAGTGTTTAACTTCTGTTTATGCTGATTGTTTTCAGTTGTTTTGTTTAGCTTTGTGATTATGTGTTTATGTGTTTAGTATGCTTTTACAGTGCTGTTTTAGTATAGTTGTATGCTGTCACAGCAGTAAACTGATGAGGATAACCAGAATCTGTGTAGACTTAGAATTCTGACTGAAATAGTCTGGCCCTCTAGTTTACACTTAGCTCTTGTGCTTTAGATGTAGATGTAGGCCTTACTTTAGTTTAAATTAGCTGAAAACTTAGTTATGATTGAAACTGCCTGGAATTTGATAGAAACTGCATGTAGGGTCTAAGCCAAGTTTGGGGGTAGCTCTTTAGCATTTATCCTATTTGTAACCCTTGAGTTGAATTAGAAAGTCAAAAGCATTGTAAAGAGGGTGCACACTTGTAAAAGAAAAATCAAAGTCAAAACCAAATAAGTTGGATTCTTGCAACAAGGGTGGTTTGGCTGCTGTGGAGGGAGGCTGTTTTGTGGCGACACCATTACAGTTTCAGTCAAAGCAGTGGTCAAGCTATCCGAAATCATAAAAAAAGAGGTGTGCATTACTCTAAGTTAAGTTCAAATCAAAGTGTAAATCCGGTTGTATTCAATGTATACATTAGGAAGAACGCCCCTTGTAGAAATCATTGTAAGCCTTGCTTGTAGCTATTGAGAAGGAAGGGTAGTGTAGGAAATTCTAAGTGAGATCCGAAGCCAAGCTTAGTAAGTGTTGAAACCTATGAAAGAAGTACAAAAGAGCACACACACACTCATGCTAGAGGGCAAAAGCTATGATCTCATGAATTACTAAGGTGTTCTTAATGTGTGAGTCTGAGGCGAAAGCCTTCAGAAAATAAAGCTGTCAAAAATTTGTTTTAAATGCTGTTGTACTGTGTACCTTGTTGAACTGTAACTGTTGTGTTTTCTGTGCAGTGCGCTATTTATTTGTTTTGTCCTTGTGCTGTCATTACTTGAGGACAAGCAATGGTTCAAGTTTGGGGGTGTGATAACTCACAGAAATGTGAGCTATTTATGCCAAAACAAATAAGAATTAATGCTATCCTAGAATAACTAATGTAAATAAATATGTCTTTTGTCACTATTTAGTTAAGATAGTGTTCAGTAAGCCAAAAGGGTATTTTGGGCATATTTGGTGCCGTTTTGTTGGATTTTATGTGTGTATTTCATGTGCAAGAATTTTTGGATCAAATGATGTGGCGATGCTATGCCAGCACCGAGGTAGCTAAGGACGTGTGGAGCAAGAATCAGAGTGGTCCCATGTGACAAAATGAAGAAAAGGGTGTTTTGTCCTATGTGAGCATGTGCAAAGGTGTGACAACGCATTAATAGGCCACAAAAAGACCAACAGTCCTTGATTTTAGGGTTGGCAGCACTGTACCCAAATTGCATTGGCCCAAATTGGTACTTCAAGTGAGAGAATATGCTATAAAAAGGAACTTTAACCTAGAAAGGGTACATAAGCTTACACAATTTCACCTACCCAAAGTACACCTTAATTTCCGCCTCCACCATTTCCACCATTTTCGGTGCTAAAGTTCCATTTCTGAAGTTGGGAACGCAGGATCAGCAACACAGATCATCATCTACGCAGCACAGAGATTCTGGAGTAGATCTGCAGCATCTGAAGCTTGATCTGAGCTTCATTTCAGTTTTATTTTCTGCATATGTCTGTATACTTTGTTTTAGTGCTGTATCTGCTTTCATGGTTTGATTTTGGTAGCTAAGCTCAATTTTGCGATGTTTAAGCTTGCTATGAGCTAAACTCTTTTATAGTCAAGACTATGGTGATGTAATTATGATATGTTGATGTTTAAATGTGATTAATGCTTGATGCTTCATTAATTTGCGTGAGTTAATGTTATAAGTCCTTTTTGAACTTGATCACTCCATTTAGGATAGCGTGCTTCTATTTTTGGAAAGAAATTGAAGTGCTGATTTCGTAAATTAATATAGTTTGAAGTGTAATAGGCATATTATTCTTTCCTAGTGATGGATAGGAATATGAAGCTAGGGCTATAGTGTGATCTGAATCGTTCTTTTCAAACTATGGAATGAACCTTAATAAGAGCTTAGGAATAAGGATACCTTAACGACATTCTGTTTTACGGTAGGAATATCCACATTCATTCTGCGCACTGAATGCTATCACAACTTTGATCACAGCACAACATCAATATTAAGTAATTACGAATCCTTGTCTTGGCTATATTCATTACTCTGATTTTACACTCACTTTTTACGGTTTTACTGCTACTCAACCTTTATTTTAACTGTTGCACAACCATAAATTTTTACCATGCTTTTATTTTTACGTTTTACTCATTAATTCAAGTGCTAGCACGTAGAGTTAGTTGTTAAATCTCAATCCTCGTGGGAACGATCTTTCTTATCACTTTATTACTTGTTAGACTGTGTATACTTGCACGGGTTTTATACAACAATGTGACCGCTCCTGCAGGTCAAAAGTGGAGGTTGGAGGATGCGGGGAAGCTGCCGGCTTGTACCAAGTTACCAAAGAAAGAAGGCGGCTACTTCTTTTATAGGAGGTGCCTGGACACTATGGGAATCTGAGTTCCTTTATCCGATTTCCAGCAGGGCGTGCTCGATCACCTACAAATAGCTCCGTCTCAGTTGGCCCCCTATGCCTGGTGGTACGTTAAATCTTTTGAGGCCGTGATGGCCTACTTGGGACGGCCCCCTTCTGTGCGGGTCTTCTTCGCGGTCTTCGATGTGTTCCGTCAGCCTGAGAAGGAAGATGCCTGCCGGCACGGCCATATCTGCCTTCGGGGCGCCCGATTCCGAGCTTATTTCAATCTGGTGAACGACTCCAATAAAGGGTTTAAGTCCGTCTTCTACGTTCGGGCAGTGAATAAAGAGGCCAAAAAGGCCATTGTAGAGTATGATGGCTCCGACCTGATGAGGACGCATTTCCCCTTGTCCTGGTCTGGAGATCATTTTGATCGAGACAATAAGGCTTTTGCTGTGAAGCGGGAGTCCCTTGGGGACGAGGACGCCATCACTTTCCAGTTTCTCTGGGATTGGGGTGAAAAGCTACTCAAAGCCGGGCTGAAATTAGAGTGTGCTTCTATTATTCAGGATGGGGCCGAGTCCGCAGCCAAGCTGAAATCCACTTTGGGTAATTTCTACTACTCAAGCTACTTTAGTCATCGTTTCTTTTTGATTGTTTACTTTGTGACTCACTTCGCGATTGCCTTATACAGATAAGCTGGCCGGCTGCCCCAAGCCTGATCCCAGCGCTCTTGAGACTGGGGTCCGGCTCAGACCATGCTCTTCAAAGCTGAAGAAGGGTAGCTCGAGTCGGAAGCGGGCTGCTCCCATCACAGTGCCCTCAGCCCCTTCCAAAAAACCAAAAATAGTTACTGAAGACTCTAATTTTGTTGGAGTTTTGGGGATCGAGGTCCCATTTGCAACCGAGCTGGAGGCTTGCGGGAGGGTTGTTGAGACTGCCTTCAGGTTGTTAGAGGAGCTTCAAGAGCTGGAATCGGACCCGGAAACTTTGAGCCTCGAGAGAAGACTTAGCGAGGTCGAGGCCAAGAATCTCTCTCTCGATGGGGACCTGCTGGACCAATCTGACAAGTTGGAATACTGCCGGGATGTGAGGATTCCGGAGTTGATCGAGGAGAACCGCTTCTTCTGAGGAGTCATAAATTCTTTGGCTTCTACGGAAGGACAGATTGCCAAACTCGAAGCCTGGGTGATTGCAGATCAGGGTGAGGCTGATCAAGCAGAGGCACTTCAGAAGGAACTTGCCGAAGCCAAAGTGGTAGAGGAGTGGGTTCAAGCAGAGGCCAGGGTACTCCGAGTTTAGGTAGAAAGAGTTAAGGGCGAGCATGATGCTGCGGCGGCCAGGATGGAGAACTCTACCGTGCTTGGTTTTAATCGTTGCAAAGGATTGTTATCCGTTGTCAGGCCCAATCTGCCTTTGGAGCTGCTGGAGCCTGGAAACAAGATCTTTGAAGGGAGATTAGTGAAGCCCGTTCCTTGTGTCCCCTTAGAGGAGGCCGAGGTGCTGTTTGAACAGTCCGAGACGGAGGAGTCTGAGTGACTTTGTAACATTTTTATTTTCTTTTTTGCACTCCCGTGCTTGTAAATATTGGCCTGTGGCCCCCCTTTTGTAATAATATTTCGATATGAATGAAAGTTTATTTTAGTTAAACAATCTCCTGCTATTTATATTGTTCGTGAGTGATCTTTTGTTATGGTGAGGTGAGAGCGGGCCGAGGCCGAGATCAGTGTTGTGTCAGTGGCTTGCTCCTAAAGCTTAAAAGAATCTGCTTCGGGGGATTGAGCTCGGGGGATCAAAGTGGTCTTCTTCCTTTGATGGAGCGTTGAGCTCGGAGATCAGATGAGTCTTCTTCCTCTGATGGAGCGTTGAGCTCGGTGATCAAAGGAGTCTTCTCCTCTGATGGAGCATTGAGCTTAGAGATCAGAGGTCCCTTCGGCCTCTAATGGAGCATGGAGCTTGGGAACTAGAGGGAAAATCTTGGGTCGAAGTCGCTGTGGACTTCTTCCTTCAGCCTCTAATGGAACCTTGAGCTTGGAGATCAGAGGGAACGCTGCTAGCTCGAGGCGAGATTGAGTGCCGTTGTGGGCCTGAGCCATTGAACCCAACCAAGTCGGAGCTGTCATACACCGATAGGTCGGCCTCGGAGATTTTCAGCTTTGGGAGCAGCTCCTTGAACAGTATGTTAATTAAGCTTCCCTGGTCGACTAAGATTCTTTTGACATCGACCTCGACTAAGACAGCAGAGATAATAAGCGGGACTTCCTCATTTGGCTAACCCTTACGGAGGTCGGCATCAGTGAACGATAGTGGAGGCCTGTTGGACTTTGTCAAGACGAGAATCGGGTCCCTTCCGATGCTCAAAATTTCCTGCCAGTGTCGCTTTACTGACCGCTTTGTCTGCCCGACGTCAAAGGAGTAGCCTCCCATGATTACCATGGCAATCGGCCGCTGTCGTTGCGCCTTGGGAGCGTCTTCGGGGTTTTTGCTACCTTTTTGACCACGGCCTTCGACTTCCGTGGTGAGCGTCGGGGAGACTGCTACCTTTTCTTCTCGTCCGACTTGAGGTATTGTTTCAGCTTCCCTTCCTGGATCAAGTCCTCTATGTCGTCCCTTAAGACTCTGCAAGCATCTGTATCGTGGACGTGACTCCTGTGATACCTGTAGTAGGTCTTTTTGTTTGTGTTGTCGCGCTGAGAAATCGGCGCCAGCCACTTAATTTCACGTAACTCGGTGTTGGCGCACTCTGCCAGAATGCGTTCTCTTGGAACGTTCAGGTCGGAATACTCGGCGAACCTCGCCTGCCATTCCTTTTTCTCTTTTCCGGAGGTTTGACACGTGTTGGGTATATCCGCAGTAGACGCTTCTTCGTAATCGATATAGTGCTGAGCACGTCTCAGGAATTCGTCAAGTGTTTTTGGTTTGCGGAGGCCGACGTTGATCTGAAAAAGGGTGCCCTTCCTGAGGCCGTGCCTTATAAACATTACCCTAACGTTGTCAGACAGCTGGTGGACCTTGTCTGCTTCTCGTTTGTACCTCTCTATATAGTCTCTCAACGATTCCTTCTCCCCCTGGCAGACTGCCCTCAACACATCGTCTGACTTGGGTTTTACCCTTGAGGCCTAAGTCGTGCCGAGAACAACTTCGTGAACTGCTTCCACGATGAAATTGAGGCCGGGGGAAGGTCCCGGTACCACTTAGTGCGCATTTGGTCAAGGAGAGGGGAAAAAGCTTGCATCGGATGTGGTCCGAGCCATCACCATAGTCAAGCATCAAGTCGAAAGCATTCACATGCTCGTCGGGATCCCCCCTCCCGTCGTACACTTTAGCTGGGGAGGCTTCTCGAGGGACTTCAGAATGCGGCAATTGGCGATTTCAGGGATAAAGGGGCTGGCCTGGGATCGCTGATCCTTCTTTGACTTGTGGGCTTTTTTCTTGTGAGGTGACGGAGGAGACGGACTTCGGAAGGAGGACGAGTCGGAGGAGGAATTGCTGGACTCGTTCGTAAAATCTGACCCCCGCGGAGATGGGGAGTTGGGGGTTTTCCGCGATGTTTCTCCATTCGTACTGGGGAGATGTCCTTTGGAGTTTCCCTGTGCCGAGGTTGAGTCTGGTGTCTTCGGGATACAGCTGTTTGAGCCGGGGATTACGGCAGTTGGATGGCGGGCTGGAGAGCGGTTGCTTGTGTGAGGGCTCCGATCTCCAGTCGAGACTATTTTTGCTGAACCAGGTCCCGGCTTTGTCGTTCGAGCACATCGAGGAGATGACTTACAACCTGAATCTGGGCAGGGATTGGGTCAGTGAGTGGAGCCGGGGCTGGTGACGGAAGTGTCTGAACGTGTCCTTTTGGTGTGCCCATGGTCTGGAGCTGGGCCACGGTGTTTGCGCTCTGGGCCCGTGACTGAGCTCGGGTGGGTAGACGTCCTCGCGGAGGCATGAGTCAAGTAGGGATGATTTGTTTGAACACGGATGTGGATGAGTCTGGAAGCAAACTATGATGCTCCCATTGTGGTCGCCAATGTTCAGTACCTGGACGTTGGATCCGGGGTACTAATTGTCGTGCTTCCTAGAGCTTGAATATTGACTTCGGATGGATGGATATCGACCTATAATGGTTTGAGACACGCCGTTCCCGCACGTCAGGTGGGGGTACCTGCAAGCACTCCAATGCGTAAGTCAACAAGGGAAGTGGAGAGGTAAGTATGAAATGAGTACGTACTTGGAAATGGAGGGCCGCACCTCTATTTATAGGCGATGAGCCGTTGCTGAACCGTTGGATGCGGGTGCGGGTTAGCTAACTGTACGATGCGGTCATCACTCGAGTCGGGTCACCCTTGGTGCGGAAATGGGCCCAGCCTTCACCAAATGGGTCTTGGGCCCATTTCGTAACAAATAGTAATAAACCAAACCTCAAAATCCGTACAATGACATCCTTTCACCAATGAAATGACATAGGGTTTTAAACTTCCATGGAAAATAGGGCGCAAAAATGTAAAAATAATGTAAGAATGCGTAAGAAGGTAAAACGGCTGCACAGCAGCGTATTTGTCTAACAAAAAAATGAAAACCTAATCACTAAATGGGTTCTTGGATAAAAGCCTAATAACAAATAGTAATTGGCCCATAAACTTGTTTTTGACTAAACGGCTTCGGTAATTCGCAACTTTGACCTTGAAGACATCCGAATAGCGTTTCGAGCTCAACAAAAGAATTGAGTCTCAATCGGCTAAACATAGCCAAAGTTATTGCTTGCAGTACAAACAAGGGTCAATTTTCAAATAATTCACAAAAATTCGTTAGAGAAATACATTAACGCTCAAATAAGACCCAAAGATTAGAAACATGTTAAGCCTCAAATATTAGGTATAGAGTAAAACTAAAAACACCAAGTGTAAAGCTATAAAGAATGCATTAAAATGCACTATTCAAACTACCCTACACTTAAGGTTTTTGCACTCTGGGAAAAACACACAAAACAAGACAAGAAAACAATACATGAATTTCCAATGAACCCAAAGAATGCAAAGTCATAAGAGAGATGATTTTCCTAGGCTTCAAGGAGCTTGACAATCAAATATATCACTTAATTGCAATCAAGGCAAACAAGAGAATCTTGTACCAAAGAATGAACGATAAGTGATGAGTCCACATCGGATATATATATATATATATATATATATATATATATATATATGTATGTATGTATGTATGTATGTATGTAATGCTCTCAATCACTTAAGTAATCACTTAAGTATTTAGGTTTGTGTTTATTCTCAAATCAAAGCACATCAATGAGAGTTAACACTACCATATGTGTGACAAGCTTCTAACATCAATCAATCAATACTACTATTGTAAACCAAAATGCTAGCAAAATGACAATTTTAGGCATTATACTAAAAAACCATGTGTCCACTTAAATGGGTAAATAAGTCATTTTGCAATTAAATGACAAACCAAATACTAATATATCAAATCAAATACTAATCAATCAATCCAATCAAATACCAACCACTACCAAATGTCAAAAAATAATTAACCACTATCAATAGATCCAAATTCGTCTTTTTAAATAATAATTTAATTACAAATATTAAATTCATATTAAATGATCTAGAATTTACTATTTACTATAATCAACAAAAACTACTAAAACCAATCAATTTAACTACTATAAAATATTCCAACGGCAACAAGGAGCAGCAACGCGAGTGCTAATGGGAGCAGCAAGCGACAACGGGAGAGGCTACTGGAGCGACAATGAGGGCGGCAACAGAAGCGACAAAGAGAGTGGCAACGGGGTGGCACCGTGAGCGACAAACATGGTGCATGTCTTATATTAGATCTCATTTTTTCTTCTGATTTTTACTTCATTATTACGATTAGAAGAAGATGCTTACTTTTTTAACTTATTTCAACACGAGTTTTTTAGATAGTTGAAATATAGCATTTTTGTGGATTTTCTCTTTTTTCTTTTATTAAATATTTCAATTTATAGTTTATTTATAGGTTGGTAGCAAATTATAACAAACACAGTATCACACGTGCGGATGCACGGGTAAAGTACTAGTCCACACTTAAAAACACATGCACATAAGATCAAAAGTTCTTTATTAAGGTTGTAATGGGGCCAAGGTTAAGTTGGGATAATCTCAAGGGGAAGAAGGCTAAAAAATTCAAAGAGGATAAAGAAGCAATGAAAATCAATTGTAAAGTGAGCATGGGAGGATCAAACACTTCCACTCTTCTTGATACAAAAAAAAAAAAGATATACATATTTTTTTTTTTTTTTTTTTTGGGGAATATTTTTCTATACAAATGTACTTGGCAAACTTTCCATTTAGAACCCAAAAATTAACCCAAAGTGACAGCCACAATTGCAATAATTTGGACACCTCCATACTTATTGGTTTGACAATTTTGAATTCAAAGATCGTTCACCCTCTAAGATTGGGTAATATCATTATTTTTCACTTTTGGGCAATGTTATCAAAACCACCGGACCGGACCGGATTCTGATGCCTCCACCATATCGGCCTAGGTGTTGAAACGGTTCTGCACTCGAACCGGTTAAGTCGGACGGTCAATAAGAAATCCGGTGGTCCAACCGGTCCGGCCGGGTTTTGTAAATTTTTAAACAACTTTTTTATTATTTAAAAATGTCAAAGGGGGGGTATTGAACCCAGCAACAATTGGTGAACAGCAACTTGAACTACGACTGCGCCACAAGACATCTGTTGTTAATGTCTTCCTTTCATATATTACGTAGCATATTTCACGCTTTTTTGTTAACGCTTCATCTATTATAGTATTCATAATTATCACGCTTATCTGTGGCTACAAATTTCACCTATTATATTAATACAATACAATATATATAGTAATGTGATCTCTAATGACAACAACTTTATTTTGTTACCACTTCACGCTTATGTGCTAGATCTTTCATTTATTAAAATTTTGCTTTTATATGTTATATAGTATATTTATGTCTCACATAAAAACTAATTTTAAAGCCCATTAAAAAGACATTGTAATTATGTTCCACAGTTTTTATATTTAGCCTTTACATAGATATTTTTTTTTTAATAAATGTATACAAGATAATATATTTATAATTTTGTAGATATTTTATTTATTATTAAATTTAAATATTTTATCATTTTACTTAGTTACAATTATAAATACAAATATTTTCTTAGTATATATTATAATTTTTGAATTTATTTAATATAGACCGGCTCATGCGGTCCGACCAAAGACCTGTCGGCCCGACCAAAGACCTAGTGATCCAGTGCCTTGACCTGCTCGATGACCGGTCCGGTTCTGATAACATTTCTTTTGGGCTTGTAATGAGATATAAAACAAAGAATGGGATAAAAATGCTCAAAAGAGTAAAAAAAGGGATAATTTTAGAGTAGGTTTATTTGGCTAGTAACTTAAAAAGAACAAAGTTGCCTAGATCACTTCAAACATGCATGTGAGCGAGTGTTTCAGCAAAAATCAAGTCAAGCTATAGAGTAACTAACAAATATGAGTGAATCACTCACAAGAAAGGAGATAATGGCAAAAGTTTAGCCCATCGATAATAGTGCTCCGTTCTCACAAAGGACAATAACTATCATACAAGATGAAAAATATAGAGATCATATCCAACTTGTCAAACCAAGAGAAACAAGAAATCAATCAAATCATGTCACAACAACTATGGTCCTAGAATGGTGAAATCACTCCAACTTATGCAAACTAAGAATTCATGGAAAAACATGAAAAATAACAATTTCTTTTCCTTTTTTTATTGTTAAAAATTAAAAACATAAACACTAAAGGACACCCACACACTAAAATCATATAGTTTTTTCAATGTAAGGAACAAGTATAACTTAAGAATAAAGAAAGAAAACTCCGTCTTGAAGGTGGAGAACTTGAAGCTTGTGGGTGGATGGTATTTTTCAAAGAAGTCTCTTTTAAGGTTACTACACACATGTTTGGTCACCTTCTTCTTCCACACATCAATAATTAAGGGACTGAGTTGTTGATGTGTCCATACCATCTTGCCATGAATTTTTGTCTAGGTTCATTCGATATCTTTCTTATGTTCCGTTAGAATTGGCTGCAGCTTTTCCTGTTCAAATTCAAGGTTAACTGAAAAAATCAAAAAAAAATTCTATTTCCCCCTAAATATGAATAATTCAAATTTTGAGGGAGTGGTTTGTCATGTTAACCATCAACAGGTTCAAGTACTCTTGGAGTAACCATAACTTTGTTGTTTTTTATAGCAACCATTTCAGGCACCCTTGGGGTTTCAGCAAGAGGAATTGCACTGACATTGGGAGAATTTGGTACACTAGAATTCACTACTGTCTGGTCAAGCAGTTGGTCTGATACTTGGGTCTGTGTTAGATTGACTGAAGTACCTAGTTGTTCAGTTATTGTCTCCAAACCCATACGTGTGGAATATTCTTTTTTGAATTGGAGATTTTGAACGGTCATCTTTTAACTAGGTCCTCTAGTGAAGGTTCATATCTAGCTATGTTATGAGAACTAAAATCACAAAATAAGGAGGATCAACAAATTTGAACAACATCAAGAATAAATGAGACAAATCAGAAAAGAAAAAAAAACGTAACAAATCCAATTTGAAAAATATAACAGTACCACTAAAAATCTAATAAAATCAAAGAAAGATACTACATTTTTTTGGATTTTTTTGAAACTATTACAAATTCAAAAAATTAAAAAGAAAAGGTAAATGAAGGAACTTAGGATTTTTCGGTGTTAGCTCCCTTTTAGGAAGTCCTACTCATTGATTTTTCTCTGATTTTCTAACCAATTTTTAGAGCAATCGGAGAAAGTCACCTGAAAACCAAATTTTTTGCCCAAAAACCCTAAAATTCAATAGAGAAAACGCAAATTTGATCAACGATCGTACGCGGGTGATAATAATTGAAAGAATTAAGAATGTAGTAACATGGTAAGAAACGAAATTAACAATAAAAGGGGGGGGGGGTTGTAGAAAATGATTTTAGCTTACCGGCAAAAGCAATTTACAAGAGACAATCAATTCACCAGTTTAAGGTTGCACTGATCGGATTTATCACATATTCTAAACAATGTCATCTCTAAGGATTTAAAATTCCAGATTGATATAAACTAGCTTATACAAATTCACACAGTTTCAGGCAAGCGCTAAAACAATGGGTTTAATCGGTCACAAAAGCAGACAAACGCCATTTGATAGCATAACCAATATCATAACAAAATTCATGCCAACCCTCTATCAATTTCTATTTGAATTAAATAAATTAAGCATCCAATAAACTTGAAATAATCAAAGGTAGCTGGAATGAATCGCATATACAAATGAATCGCATTTTGGAAAAAGATAGCTGGAATGATTCAAGCAAAATAAAAACAACTGAAATTGCAACCATTAAGGACGAAAATAAAATTGATAGAGGCGAATTAAAAACTAAGACGAAATATCATAAACAGTAATAAACCGAACCTTAAAATCCATACAATGACATCCTTTCACCAATGAATTGACTTAGGATTTTAGGCTTCCATGGATGATAGGGCACAAAAATGTCAAAATAATGTAAAAATGCGTAAGAAGGTCAAACGACTGCTGACCAGCGTATTTTTCTACCAAAAAATGAAAACCTAATCACTGAATGGGTTCTTGGATAAAATCCCAACAACAAATAGGAATTGACCACAAACCTGTTTTTGACTAAACGACTTTGGTAATTCACAGTTATGTCCTTCAAGACATCTGAACGGCGCTTCAAGCTCAACAAAAGAATTGAGCCTCAATCGGATAAACACAACCAAAGTTATTGCTTGCAGAACATACAAGGTGAATATGTAAATAATTCAAAAAATTAGTTAGAGAAATACATTAACGCTCAAATAAGACCCAAATAATTCACGGAACAGCGGGTTTAATCGGTCACAAAAGCAGATAAGCATCGTTTAAAACATAACCAATATCACAACAGAATTCATGCCAATCCTCTATCAATTTCTATTCGAATTAAGTAAATTAAGCATTCAAATAACTAGAAATAACTAAATGTTACCAAAAGAGAATGTATTCAAGCAAAATAAGAACTTAAATTGCAACCGTAAACACTAGCAATCTGAACCACAAAATCCATATGGTGACACCCTTTCACCAATTAATTGACTTAAGGTTTTAGGCTTCCATGGAGGTTAGGGCACTAAAATGTCAAAATAGTGTAAGAATGCGTAAGAATGTAAAAGTGTTGTTGCCTAGCATTTTTGTCTAGTATAATCAAATGAAAACCAAATAACTAAACGGGTTCTTGGATAAAGGCCCGATAACAAATAGTAATTGGCCCACAACCCGTTTTTGACTAAACTGCTTCGGTAATTCGCAGTTTGACCATTAAGACATCCAAATTGGGTTTCGAGCTCAACAGAAGAATTGTAGCTATATTCTTTAGCTTTCCAACACATTCATGCATGAATCAATCGAATAAACACAACCAAAGTTATGGTCTGCAAAACAAGTAAGGGTCAATAAACAAATAGTTTCCGAAACTAATTACGGAAATTATTTAACACTCAAATGAGACCCAAAGTTTAATACCCAAAGTAATTATTTAATTACTTTATGTATGACCTTGTTGTAATTTCATTAACTCATGTTTTGTGTAATACCCAAAGTAAAGATATATTTACATTGGATATTATCTTGTTTCCAATTCATATAATTCATATGTTTAGGGCACTTGATTGATTTAGGTGGTCTAATTTCAAATTTTAGGTGTAATTGTGTTACTAATAGAACCGGTTGTGCATAGTAGAAATGGGGGTGTAGAAATAAAATAGAATTTTGTTATAACCAATCCAATCCATAAAGTCCAATCCTTTACCTAAATGAAATACCAGCTGAAGCTAGGAGGGAAGATTCATTCTCATTCATTTTAAGTTTAGAAACTAGGAGAAGAGGGAAAGAAGAACCCATCCTAGGGTGCATTCTCTTCAAAATCTTAGCTTTAAAACTTTCTAACTTCTTTTCCATTCTTGAAAAAATTCTGCACAACAAAGCCAAAAAACCAGAAATCTTTTCATCATTCCTTTTCTAAGCTCACTTTTGGAGTTGCATGAGGGAGAGAGGGGTGGAGTTCAAAGTTTCATCATTCCCTTTCTGAACTTCAAATCATCACCATTCCTTTTTCAAATCGAGTTCCATCCACTTAAATAATCAAAAATTATGGAAGAATCCCCAAAACCACATTTAAACACTCCATTTAACTTTGCATATAGAAGGGAAGCTTAGGAATGGGATTCAACTCTTGCATGTGGGTTTTTCAACTAGAAATTGGTATCCTGGATGCTGCGTTGGTAATTGAAAGCTCTCACTAGGATTTGTAGAGAAACATTTTTGTGAAGTAGTGAAGTTGTTTGTCATGTGAGTTCTTCTCCTCCTTTTCTAATATCAATTAAGCTAGGGTTTGAATGTCCGTGTTATTTGTGTGATAATGGTGGAATTTCATTTACTTAGATGTTGTTGAGTTTGCATGTTTAAATTGTTATAAAGTTCTAATGGAATTGGTAAACTTGTTCTGTGAGCAATTGGTTTGCATATGTATGGATTATATGTTGAATTTGATGAAATTATTATGCACAATGTGATTGTATGAAGGTTGGGGTATGTTAGAAGGATTTGGGAATGTGTTAAAAGCATAAAAACATTGATTTTGGCATCTCAGAACAACATGGTCCGTGCTCTTTCAGCGCGGTCCGTGCAAACCTCTCGTTGGTGGACTTTTTGGTAGTCTTCCCACGGTTTTAACTGTATCTTTTGTTATTCTGAGTAGGTTCTCAGGAAAGAGAGGTGGGTCACAATGAACATGCTTAAATACCAAGTCTTTCCTAACCAGAACTTTCCCCTAAACAACAATGTTTTTTGGAAATCAAGCCGAAGAGATTATTGGGATGAGTCGTGGACTAGGTCGCTTTCTTTAAGACGATTCGTGGCACTGCTCCAAGGTGCAAGCAGGCTATCAACCACGACGTCCCTAGGATAAAACAACTCAGACAAACTGTTACGAATTTCCACTGCACCGTGAGAAATTCGCTCTAAGATATACACCCTTCAAATATGATTATAAAAACCACTCTTAGCTTGGAAATGCTTCAAGCTTTCTAGAAAACAAGAAAATATTTTAGGGAGAAGAGAGAAACACTTGAAGAGAAAACTCTTGATCTTCAAGTGTTTGGTGTGATTTGCAAATGGGAGGAGCACTCCTTTTATAGGCCTTGGGAGTGATCCGTTGGAGGAGAATTAAATCCCAACGGTTCCAAAAAATTAATTATATAAGTTGGAAAACAAAACCGTTGGAAAATAAATGAGAAAAAAACCGTTACGAATATTTGATTGGTCAATAGTTCAAACGGTCAAAAAATTATTTTCTGAAAAAATAAAATAATTACACCACTCAGCCAAGCCCAAGTTCGGCCCGGCCGGTCGGACTGCAGCAGCGTGCGCGCGTGGTGGTCATTTTGTGTGCGTCCTCTTCCATCCACAAAATTGGGTACCCCTTGGGCCCCAAACTAATGAATGAGATTCCCACTGATAAACACTCTCATAGTGTCTATTCCATCCAATGTGGGATTTTTCAATTCACACACTTCAAAATTCCAACAATCCCCCACTTGAATTTAAAAAGGAGTTTTAGAAGTAGCGTCAAATGCTTCCATAAGATTGTGCATAAACAGAGGTGTCTACGACTTGAACCTTTGCATAGCGGTTAAGATTTCGATTCAACAAGAGTAACTCGTAGTCTTGAACTCTATCTCAAACATCAAAACCACACACAACCTTTTCCATGGGTGTATTCTTATAAACCCGTGCTTTTATGGCCCCGCACGTCTATCCCGGTTTAGTGAACGCTCAAGGAATCCTGCCAACGATTCCATAGGAAGCGGCCCCACTTCCACATTAACAAAAGTGAGTCTATCAAGAGTACTCCTGTAGCTAGGTACTCCACTCCACATAGAGTATAGATCTCATTAAGAGTTTCTATTACCTCAACCTTACATCGCTTCAGGAATCATGCTTCTTTACTTATAATAGCATGTTTATCTCGTATCACTTCACAACTTGTTATTACCCATTGAACCTAATTCTTGGGATCTCCAGTCTTTTAGGTCAGGTTACCATCATGAGCGACTCATGATTCTAATGGCAGTAGTCCCATCCTTTGAGATGTATTTTGCACTTTCTCCCTAGCTAATCCTTTTGTCAAAGGATCAGCTAAGTTCTGATCAGTGCGTACATGATCCACTCTTACAGCTCCTTTCGAGAGACATTCTCTCACAGTGTTGTGCTTACGACGTATTTTTCGTCTTTTACCGTTGAACTCTATTTTTGCAATAGTCGCAGTACTATCGCAGTGGATCAACACAGCTGGCATCGGTTTTGCTAGTAGAAATCTTAACCAACTAGCTTCTTCACTAGCGGTTGCTAGTGCTATCATTTCAGACTCGATAGTGGTCTGAGCCAATATGGTCTGTTTCTTAGATTTCCACGAGACAGCACCCCCAGCTATACTAAAAATATAGCCACTAGTTGCTTTGGAATCATTTGAGAGAGTGTTCCAATCAGCATCACTGTACCCTTCAAGTACAGTTGGAAATCTCTGATAATGTAATTTGAGATTCATGGTCCTTTTAAGGTATCTCATGACTCTCTCAATGGCGTGCCAATGCTCTACACTAAGTCGACTAGTAAACCTGCATAACAATCCCACAACATAGGCAATGTCGGGTCTAGTACATCAGTGGCATACCTTAGGCTGCCAATGATGCTCGCATATTCCATTTGTCTTACACTATCACCAGTGTTCTTAAAAAGCTTGACACTCGGATCATATGGTGAACATGCAGGTTTACAATCAAAGTAATTGTATTTCTTGAAGATCTTCTCAATGTAATGAGATTGATCCAAAGAAATTCCCTTCTCGGACCTAGTGATCTTAATACCAAGTATTACACTGGCTTCTCCGAGGTCTTTCATATCAAAGTTAGCACAACAGTGATTTCACCTTATTAACAGCATGAATATTTGATCCAAATATGAGTAAGTCGTCTACATAGAGACATATGATAGTGCAAATGTCATTCTCACTTTTGTAATAAATGCATTTCTCACTTTCATTCACTTTAAACCCATTCGATATAATCAAATTATCAAACTTCTCATGCCATTGTTTAGGAACTCGCTTTAGACCATACAGAGACTTATCCAACTTACATACCTTGTGTTCTTGCCCCTGAACTACAAACCCTTCAGGTTGTTCCATATAGATTTCGTCTTCTAATTCACCATTTAAAAAAGCAGTTTTAACATTAATTTGGTGTACTTCCAAATTATAAATTGCGGCCAACGAAATTAGTACTCTTATGGATGTAATTCTAGTAACAAGTGAATATGTGTCGAAGAAATCTATATTCTCTCTTTGTCTAAAACCTTTGGCTACAAGGCGAGCCTTGTATTTATCAATAGTGCCATCAGGTTTTAGTTTCTTTTTGAAAATCCATTTACAACCAATGGGTTTGCAACCAGGAGACAAGTCCACCAAGTGTCATGTCTTGTTAGACAATAGAGAATCCATCTCATCATTGATGGCTTCTTGCCACAAATCGGCATCCAAAGAAGACAATGCTTCTTGAATGCTAGTTGGATCCTCTTCTAACGTATAGACCAAATAGTCGGGTCCATAGTCTTTAGCAACACGTGCTCTCTTACCTCTTTGAGGTTCTATTTCCCTTTGTTCGTTGTTTTCAACGTTCCTAGGCACAGAGACTTGACTAGTTTCGGTGCCCCCACTATTTCTAGATTTAAAAAGGAATTCATTTTCATAAAAGTCAACATCATTTGACTTTATGATCACTTTAGCTTTAAGGTCATAAAACCTGTAAGCTTTACTGTTTACTGCATACCCAATGAATACACATTCATAGGCTCTACTGGCGAGTTTAATTCTTTTTGGGTCTAGAATCCTGACATAGGCCAAGCAACCCCAGATTCAAAAATAAGACACATTTGGTTGTCTGTTCTTTATGATCTCATAAGGAGAAAATTTGCTCTTAGACTTTAGAAGTCTATTCAGGATATAACATACAGTTAGCAAAATTTCCCCCCACTAGTGAGATGCAGCGCCAGAAAATAACAAAATAGCAACTACCAATTCCGTAAAAGTTCTATTCTTTCTTTCTGCTTTACCATTCATTTCGGGAGAATATGGTGCAGTCGTTTCATGTATCACTTGGAAAATGCTTTATCTTTTTGCTAAATTGATTTTCAACTTCGTTTACAAAAACTTTGAACATGTCAAGTGCTTCACTTTTATTTTTCATAAGGTATACGAAAGTGTAGTCTGAGCAATCGTCAATAAAAGTGATAAAATAACGTTTACCATTTCTGGTTAAAGTTCCGTCTAATTCGCATATATTAGAATGAACTAAATCCAAGGGCTCAAATTCTCTCATTATTGATTTATGAGATGTTTTCGTAATTTTTGCTTGACTACAAAATTCGCATTTTTGAAAATCATTTAAAGATTACTTAGAAATTAATCCTAAGTTGCTCATATTCGAAATAAATGCGCTTATTAACATGACAAAAATGAGCATGCCAAATATTAAAATCACACAGCATATAAGCAAAAGGAGAAGTTTTATTCCTTTCAACATTCAGCTTAAACATGCCACTGATGGCGTACCCTTTCCCAACAAATACATTATTTTTGGTCAAAGTAAACAAATCCCCCCGAATAGTTTGAGTGAACCCTGCCTTATTCAGAAGGAAACCAGAAACTAGATTCTTCCTTATCTCTGGAGTGTGAGCAGCGCCCAGCAGCACTTTCTCATCATCAACAGCAGTGTATGTTTTGAACATAGCGCGATTGTGGCACACGTGGATAGATGATCCTGTGTCCAACCACCATCCCTCAGATCCACCAACAAGGTTGATTTCAAAAATCATAGCAGTAAAATGCTCTTCAGTCAGGTTAGTCTGCGGAGCAGGATTAGGCCCGTTCCTACACTTGCGTGCCATATGACCTGGTCTCCCACAATTGTAACAAGTGAATGGATGAGCATCATCATTCTTAGGTTGTGGTGGTAGTTGAGGCTTAGCATTTGGGGACTTTGGAGGGTTCCCATTCTTCTTGTTGCCATTCTTTTGAATCTGATTACGGTTCTGATTCTTGAAAGGTTTGCCAGTTGACTTATAAAAATCATTAGACAATTGGGAATCATATTCAGTTCCTCTATCACTTCGAAAACGTTTTATCTTTTTGGTAAGTTGATTTTCAACTTCGTTTACAAACATTTAATGTCAAGCGCTTCACTTTTATTTTTCATAAGGTATACAAAAGTGTAGTCTGAGCAAATCGTCAATAAAAGTAATAAAATAACATTTACCATTTCTGGTTAACGTTCCGTCTAATTCGCATATATCAGAATGAATTAAATCTAAAGGCTCAGATTCTCTCATTACTGATTTATGCGATGTTTTCGTAATTTTTGCTTGACTACAAAATTGACATTCTTGAAAATCAATTAAGGATAAATTAGGGATTAATCCTAAGTTGCTCATGGTTCGCTGCAGATTGGGCCATTCGCCAAGGAGATTGGACCTCTCGGCCCAGTCCGGAACACTTGTCCTCAAGCAATAATTCACACTGGGCACTGGGTTAAACTCAAAACACAAGTTCAACAATGAATTTCCACAAATCATCCTCATTCAAGCATTCCATAACGTTATGCATTCAAGAAATCAAACAGTCCAAAACTCTTGCTGGCAAGTATACCAAGCTAAAACAACAAAAAATAACATGGGCAATAAGTCATCAACATCACAAAAATTCACTCTTTAGTGTATATAGGGTAATCCGCTCAAATCAGAATACATGTATATCCTACCATAGGCTTGAACAAGTTCTAAGAAAAACAATCACACACAAATACCACATATATCATGTGGGCTTTATGAGGGTTGAAATGGGGCTTGGGTCAGGGGTGGATAACTTTTGGAATCTAGGCTTTCTTGATTGGAATTGAGAAATGAATTGTTCACTCTAGATGTTATCCTTACTCACCAAACTTCTTCAAAATAATTCTCCACAAGGAAAAATTGTCCTTGTTATCAATAGCCTACAAGGAAAAACTGTCCTTGTCATCTTTTCTAAATGTTTGTTGTGTTCTTTTTCTTGTGCTTCTTTTTTTCTTTCCCTTTTTCATTTGTTTCTTTTTCTTCTTTTTTATTTTTGACATTTTTGGTACTTGTCTTTTTTTTTTGGTATACCCACCCAAAACATAGAACAATTGCTTGTCCTCAAGCAACCCCAAACTAAATTCATATCTAAGGATCCGTAATCACAACACATTCCTCAATCTCAAACAAGTGGAACACTTGGTTTTTCAGTTAATGACTTGTTATGAGGTTTGTATCCAAAAAAAAAATAAAGGCTCAAATGGGCTGCTCAAAGGTCAAGATTTAAGCGTAGGCATTATATGGCTCTAGCTACTAAAAAAACTGAAGTCATCAATCATGTATGTGTGCGTATATCTGATGCAAAAGCAATCAAGAACTAAGTTCAAGTTCTGAAGAAATACACATGCACGGACATTCACAAATCAAGAAGTGAAGTGTTTAGGCTCAAAAGCTCACAAGCTGTGAGAGAGTCAAAGTAATGAAATGAATGCCCAATGTTTTCTTGTTTTACCATGCTCAATTGCTGATAATCATATATGTATATTTTTTTGGACAACTGAGTGTTCATCATGTACATGCTAACTTAACTTATTAAATGGTGATATGGAAGGAATTTAAATGCAAACAAGTGTTCAAACTCAATCACCCAACAACCCGCAATGTCATTAATCAACAAAGTTAACTAGAGTTATGGGGTGTTACTGCCCACACGTCACAGGCAAGTCTAACAACAATTCAACAAAACACAGTAAGAGACTAAAACAGAAAGAACAATACGTAAAAAAAATTAAGTAAAATAAAATGAAATAGAGAAGAGATAGAACACTCCCTCACATGGGTTGCCTCCCAGGAAGCGCTTCTTTAACGTCACTAACTTGACGTCGAGGATATTCTTCAATTTGGCTCAGGTGGAGGACTTTGCTTCTCAGGTGCCTCCTTCAGCTTTTTTTGGGTACCTTTTCTTTTAAGCTTAAGTTTCCTCTTCCTATGAGTTGTAAGAGGGGAAAAGAATGGAGGATCTTTGACATAGCCACAACTTCTTTTTCCTTAGTGTCACCCCCTTCTTCAAAATCTTTTGATACAACAAGTGAATTCTTAAGAGGTAAGTGGATGGCTTGATCATGAATTATTTATTCAATTATGGGATCAAGCACCCCAATACAGTAACACTTTTCATTTCCCTTCTTATGGTCCAATGGCCTTGAGCACATTGAAAGTCACGACTTCATCTTGGACTTTCAATGTCAAAGTTCCATCTGCCACATCAATTACAGCTCTAACCGTAGCTAGGAAAGGTTTACCCAAAATCAACGAGATGTCATTGTCTTCTTCGATGTCAAGAACCACAAAATCCACCAGAAAGATGAATTTGTCAATTTTCACAAGGACATCTTCTACTACACCATAGGGATGCTTCACTTAACGATCAGCTAGATGCAAAGTCATCATGGTGTTCTTTATCTGACTAATCCCCAACTTTTTAAAAATGGAGAGTGGCATTAAACTAATACTCGCCCCAAGATCACATAGTGCTTTCCCAAAACTTCTATCCCCAATAGTGCAAGAAATAGAGAAGCTTCCGGGATCTTTGAGTTTTTGTGGAAGCTTCCTTTGCACAATTGCACTGCACTCCTCCATGAGCATGACCGTCTCCTCATCCATGATCCTCCTCTTCTTTGAAAGAATATCTTTCATGAATTTTTCATATTTGGGCATTTGTTCAAGAGCTTCTACAAAAGGAATGTTAATTTGCAACCTTTTGAAAACATCTAGAAAATTACCTAATTGCTTTTCATCTTGCTCCTTCTTCAATCTTTAAGGGTAAGGTAGCTTGATGATTGGCTTTGGAAGCTTAAACTACTCTTTCACCTTGAAAGGTTCAACAACACCCGTAAACTGCTTCTCATTTTGCTCATTCTTTAGTCTTTGGGGAAAAGGTAGCTTAATAAATGGTTTTGGCAATTCTGGCTTCTCTTTTACATTAGAATTCTCGTCTTCTGGACTCTTCTTTGCTACAACTTCAATTATTTTGCCACTTCGTGTGGTTATAGCGTTCACTGTTTCACCACCCCTTGGATTAGGAATAGTGTCACTTGGAAGAGAGCCCGAAGGTCTTTGTGCAACTTGCTTGGATAGTTGGCCCACTTGAGTCTCTAGATTTCTGATGGATGCTTCTTGATTTTTAGAACTAGGTTCTAGACTTTTGAAACCTGCTCTTGTTTCCTCCATGAATGAAGAATTTGTAGGTGTTGGAATATGGATTATTTTTGACAAAAAATAACTTCTCTTGGACTGCTAGGCGAAGTTCAGTCTTGTTTAGAATGTTGACCTTCACAGTAGTCACACTTCAAACTTTTCACAACATTTACTTAAGCAAAAGGGTGTTGCACAAAATTCAACTTTAGAGCTTCCCTTCCCTTTTTCATTTCTTCCAACTGTTGAGTGATTATCTTCTGTTGAGCAGTCTGAGCATCTAACTCAAAGAGACCTTGTTTAGATGTACCTCCTCTATCATGAGCTGCCAAGTAATCATTTGAAATCATAGCTTCAATTATTTGTCTTGTTTCTACTGCAATCTTGAAATTCAAAGAACCACCTGCTGCGGCATCAAGCATCATCCTAGCATTCGGTCTCAACCCAGTACAAAAGATTTGCATTTACTGATGGTTATCAAAACCATGATTCGGGCAAGCCTTCAATGTGATCTTGAATCTTTTGTAAGTCTCATAGAGCGCCTCACCCTTTTTTTGCTTAAAATTATTGATTTCTCCCCTCTTCTTAATGAACATGGAAGGAGGGAATTTTTTTTTAAGAAAGTCATCTTAAAGATCATTCCATGTAGTGATGCTACCTTTAGGTTGCGAATCAAACCACTCTTTGGCTTTATCCTTTAGAGAGAAGGGAAAAATACTCAGTTTCTTACCTTCATCAGTATTACCATCCACTTTCACTGTTTCACATCAGTATTGCCATGAATGCCTGGCAAAGTCCATTCGATACCTTTCTTATGTTCTGTTCGAAATGGTTGCAATTTTTCCTATTTAGATTCAAATTTTAATGGATTGGTTTGTCTTGTTCACCATCAACAGGTTCAGGAACTCTTGGAGTACCCACAACTTTGTTATTTTATAGAAACTGTTTCAGGCACCCTTAGGATTTCAACAAGAGGAATTGCCCTGACATTGGGAGTATTTAGGACACTAGGATTACTACTGACTGGGCAAGCTATTGGTCTGATACTTAGGTATGTATCAGATTGACTGATGTGGCTAGCTGTTCGATTATTGTCTGCAAACTCTTACGTGTGGAATCTGTTCTTTGTTGGAATTGGAGATTTTGAACCACCATCGGTTTGTAGAATAGCCAGCTGGATATGTGAAGGAAAGGGCAGAGAAGAAGGTATATAGGTTAAAGAAGGAATTGTATGGGATAAAGCAAGCTCCAAGAGCTTGGTATATCAACCTTGATTCCTATTCCCTTAAAGAAGGATTTACTAAATCCCCATCAGAGTACACCTTGTAACGTGAAAAATGACACTGCTGGAAATTTGTTGATTGTTAACCTCTACTTAGATGATTTAATATTCACTTGGAACTCTCATCGTATGTTCCCTGAATTGATGAGCTATTTTTTGGGATTAGAGGTAAAACCAAATGAAGTTTGTATCTCCATGAGTTAATCTAAGTATGCAGTTGAAATATAAGATAGGTTTCGCATGAGTCTCATCAAACCAGTCATGACACAAATTGTGCCTGGATGCAAATTGACAAAGGAAGGGAATGGTGAAAGTGTGGATTAAACCTATTACAAACAAATGGTGGGATCATTGATGTATCTAACAGTAACACGACCTGACTTAATGTTTGCTGTGTTTCTGCTTGCCTCTGGAGCTGTATGTTGGTCCACTAAAAAACATCTTGTAGTTACTTTGTTTACTATAGAAGCAGAGTTCATAGCTACAGGTAGTTGTGCATGTCAGACAATGTGGATGAGGAGAATTCTTAGAAAGATTGAGCGGCCACAGGAAGGAGCATCAATCATATATTGTGACAACAGTTCTACCATCAAGTTGTATAAGAATCCAGCTCTTCATGGTAGATGCATGCATATAGACATACGATTCCACTTCCTTAGAAGAGGTGATAGAGATGAGCTACTTCCCTACAGAAGAGCAGATAGCAGACATAATGACAAAGCCTTTAAAGACTAAGACATTTCAAAAGTGAGAGCTGAGCTTGGAATGAACAAAGTTTGAATCATAGTAAACCAGATTGCACATGGCAACTTCTGGTTTAAGGGAGGGTATGTTAGTATAATAGATTTATTGTAATATACTTATTTGAGTCATATGTATTGTTTGTAGTATGCCTAACTGGTAGGTTGTTAGATCAGTCAAAAATTGTTTGGAATTCAGTTAGGAACACACTAAATCATTCATTGTATAAGTACTCTATTGAATCAATGAAATCAGTACAGTTTGTTCCCTATTCCTAACAGGGCTTCTTAATTGTGATGGTTCTGTAGCATTCAATTTACACGAAAGACTACACCATTTGAGGATTGCGTTGCCGGGTAATAAAACTAAAAGACACCGTGGGTATATTTATTGTGAGGTGTCACTCGAAGGACTCACTGAGATTTCAATGAAATCTCACCCTATATTTATTTGTGGTTTTCATTTAGAGAAGGAAATCCGTGTTGTCGGAAGTGACAAAGTTATCTATAGGGCTTCGAAGGAAAGTGAATATATTTATGTTATGTATTTTTGGAGGAATAAATTCCCCATTAGGTATCTGCATAGACATACCAAACCTTGTGTATTTTAAAGGAATGTTTTATGATCTTGTATTTGAAGGAGATAGGCAACTCATACCTTATACACTTTTCTGTTTTTAGTTGGAGATTCAAGAAAGTATGATATATGTAATAAAAACAGGTATGGGTATGAGTATGTTCAAGTTAAGAGAAATGCTCAATAGCACCAAAGTGAATTTTTTAAGTATAAAGGACTATTTGATATCATGTAACTATGTTATACAAATGAGCTTTTGAATTTTAAGGAGAAACAAGGACTATGAAATGAGGAATCAATAGATTTCAAACTTATGTTATGAAAATCACAGTATTTATATTTTTAAGGTATTTTCTATCTAAAAGTAATAATACTAATGGGGTTTTGAGAATGCAAAAATGGATTATTTATGGTAATGTATTCTTATTTTGGGAAAACCGAATGATATCAAAGGAACTTCTTTATTTTTCAAATAATCCCATTTATGTTTTTTTAAATGATTTATATATCTGTTTCTAAGTGTTTGTGAACGTTCGGAAAAACTGGGCTTGTAACTCAATCAATATCCTGAAAAGGGTATTCCCAGTTTAATTATTGAGTCGTGGGAGAGTCGAAATTATTTTACTCAGTCCAAAACGCTTATACATTATCTAATAATCAAAATCAAAGTTATTTCTAATATTTATTGTCCACTAAAATATTAGGGATGTTACACAAAGATTAAAAACATGTTAAGACTGAAACATTTAGGGGATGCAATCTCGGTAGTAATATTATGTTGTGAGTATATGTATGGCGAGGTTCCATAGGTAAAACTTACTGAAACAATTTAATCTAACCCTTTATATATGTTTTATTTTTAGATAAGCATTAAAGGCAAGGGGAAATAACCCTAGACCTAATGTGCTGAGATATTATAAACTAACATAGTTGTGGTCTTCACGTTGTATCTCTTGCATTGTGTTAGGATGTATGCACTTCTGATTTGGATTACATAAGATTTGATGACTCTTTCGATTATCTTGAACCAGTTATGGTCCAGTCAGAAGTACAATGTGAGGTGTTTTATCACAATGTCACGAGTCATTTATGGATTCTATTATTCCATTTTATTAGTCCAAATACTAATTGAGTGTCTCTAATTGGTTAAAACGTAGTATCCTGGATTTTATTGGCGGCTGAAATATTGGGTGTTACACTCTTGTTTATAATCAGAAGTGAAACATTTTAATTATATTCATCAAATTAAAAAATATATATGTTGTATCCCTAATTATAAAAATTAATGACATCTTTAATTAAAACGAAAACAATTAAATGACATTCTCAGAATTATTAACGTTATTTTATTGTTTATAATTGTAAGTTTTCTTTCCGCATAGCCAAAAAGAGTTTTCACATAAAACTCTCTAATATGTATAATATTATTATATAAATGAGTTAAATAAAATCTATACATTACCAATATTAACTTTTCTTTTAATAATGAAAGAACTAAAATTAATTGCATTAAGTGATCAGTCCAAAAAATAATATATTTTATTTTTTGAGCATCTCTATGGTTTTCCTATTCTCCCGTGTGTGTGAACAAATATTAAATGCACTATGTACTGATCATTGAATTATTGTATAATGGTCCCCGAAAAATTTAGTTATTATTACTAAGAAATTCTTTAGTATCATAAGTAAATGCCAAAAGTTGCATTCATATTTAAAATACTACTTAAATGCATTAAAAAAATTATATATAACCAATAATAACTTATAATTTTTTTTTTGGTTAAAATAACTTATAATTTTATTAATTAAAGAAATAACATTAATTGCACTAACTGGTTAGTCAAACGAATAATATTTTCTAATTAATTGAGAATCAATATTGCTTTTCTACTTTTTTGAGTCAAACTACTTTTCTTCTATATATACACATATATTGGACACATTAGACTTACAACTCTCAAGAAATCAATTATAAGGTTAAATCTTACATAATGGCATCTCGCATCAATCAAAGTTATGTTTGTTGGTTTTTGTGTTTTGCGTTGGTTTTGCTTTCAGGTACTGTGAAGAAAGATAAGCTAATCTCTTTGGTTGTATTTCCATAATTTCAATTTACAACATAAAATTGCAATTGATAATATTTGTTATATGTCTACTCTTGATATGTTGATAAGCAAAATGACCATTTTACAATTGAATAATAGTTTATATAGGTTAAGCATGTCATAGGTGGTCTACTGCATAAAGTTTTTTTTTTGCTTATATCATTTCTTGCTCGGTAGGATTTAAATTTATGTTGAATGCAGGGTCAACAAATGGGTTTGAACCAAAGCCTTCGTCTTATATTTACAATTTTGTAAAGTTACATAACTGCTTCTTATTTTGTAAAGTTACATGACTACATTTTAATCAGTTAGAGGCATGCAATTTAAATTTGGATTAACACAAATTTAAATTTGGATTAACACAACGCCTAATTACCTTGTCTTCGCATACTTTAAATAGGTAAAGGTCATTCCACAAGTAGTGTCTAGCATCAAAAATTAATTTCTTTCTTTGCTGAAAAGAAAAATAAGGTGGAACAACCTTACCCACCAAGTAGTTGACAATATCTGCAAACCAATGAATAGTAGAAATAGCTAAAAGTCTCTCATCAGGGAAAACTTCCTTGATCTCTCCCCATCATTTGAGGCCTACCACTAAGGTCAAGCCTTGAGAGACAAGAAAGGCTCAAAGAAATGAGATAGTTTATACGAAACTTGTCAAATGCAAATACTACAGCTAGCAACTCTTTCTCTGTGGTAGTATAATTTCTTTGAGCATCATCAAGAGTGCGACTAGCGTAGTAAATGGTATAGAATACTTTATTCTTTCTTTGCCCCAAAACATCCCCCAGAGCAATATCGCTAGCATCACACATAATTTCAAAGGGAAGCGACCAATCGGGGGCAACAACAACAGGGGCACTAATTTTTGAGATCAGTCATAGGCTTTGCAATTTTTGAAAAGTCTTTAACAAACCTCCTATAGAAGCCAGCATGGCCTAGAAAACTACGGACCCCCTTACCAGAATTGGGTGGGGGCAACTTTGCAATTACCTCAACCTTTGCAGGATCAACTTCAATGCCTCTAGTGGACACCTTGTGTCCCAAAATAATGCAATCTTGCACCATAAACTGACATTTCTCCCAATTGATCACTAAATTAGTATCCATGCATCTCTGTAACACTGACTTCAAGTTATGCAAACAATCCTCATAAGAGGATCCAAAAATAGTAAAATCATCCATGAATATCTCAATGCATTTTTCAACCAAGTCAGAGAAAATAGTCATCGTGCATCTTTGGAAAGTGGCAAGGGCATTACATAAACTGAATGACATCCTTTTATATGCAAAGGTTCCATATGGGCAAGTAAAAATAATTTTTTCTTGATCTTCAGAAGTCACTGGTGTTTGTAAATAACCGGAATATCCATCCAAACAACAATAATAATCATGACCCGCCACTCTCTCAAGCATTTGATCAATAAAGGGAAGAGAAAAGTGATCTTTTCTATAATCAATACACATACGCCACCCGATAGTTTTCCTAACTGCAATTAATTCATTTTTATCATTCTGCATCACAGTAGCACCTCCCTTTTTAGGAACACATTGAACAAGACTTACCCACTTCTCATACCTCAATTTTGTCCGTCTTATTTTATTGAACTTTCCAATTCGCATGCTAAAATTCGTTTCCTAACTCCATCAAGGTTGTCTAATTAAGTCGACTTTTGATAAGTTAGTCAATCGAGTCAATTCACTTTTTGTTTAATTAGACTTTTGTACATTTGTGCCTAAGCTAATTTAACTCACTTGAGCCTATTTTCATTTACTTGTGCATTTCGAGCCTATTTCTCTATTTTGAGTTTCGTTTTGAAAACCATTTGGTTTAACCCAAATTTCGCTTTTATTTTTTACTTTTGGGTCAAAATACATCCAAAATGACTTACAAAATGCCAAAATAATTTTTATAGAGTCAGTTTATTACAGTTTTATATTACAATAGTCCAAAATATGTCCAATAGAACCAAAAAAAGGTCCGAAAACGAAAATAACAAAAAAAAATATAAAAAAATAGAAGCAGCCCACGGGTCAGGCATGCTGCTCTTGCTGCTGAATCCTCTTGCTGCTGGTCACAGCTGGTTCTTTGCCTGAAAATGGAAAGAATTGATCAGGAATTAAGTCCCTGATTCCATTTTCTCAGCTATAAATAGGAAAGGAAAAAACAGAGAAAGGACAGAGAAAAATCACACAAAAATACAAAAAGAATTCACAGATCCGGGGCAGAGCAGTAGCAATTCAAAAGCGTAGCAGCAGTTGAGTTTCACAAACAGTAAAAAAGGGAAGAACAAAAGCTGGAGAAAGAGGTAGGTCTGACTTTTCATTATTGTTATTCTGTCTTAAGCATAGTTTTCACTAGATTAGATGATTTCTTTTGAAATATTGCTTATTGTTCCTGTTTTCGTGAGCCATGCCGTTGTATTACGGTCGTCTTCTCCGATTTCTCGCCGTCGTCAGCCTTCCATGGCCGTCAGCCACCGTCGTTGCTGTGCCGGCGAATCTTCCTCCGTTCCTCTCACTCTCGCCAGCCTCTCTCTCTCTCTCTCTCTCTCTCTCTGTGCTCTCATGGTGGAAATCTCATTTTCTCTCTCCAAGAGCTTGAAAACGGCGCACATAGAAGAAGGAAGCAAATTAGGGTTCCCATTCTTAAAACATGCCTTATATGTCATTCGGTGTTATTCTTATTTTGTTTTTTTAATTTTTAATTCAGAATACTGTTTACACCTCCCAGATTTAGTTCTGCACCCCCACGCAGGCCTTTTTTGTAAACGCAGGCTAGCTAACAAAAACGAACTGGGCTGCTACTTTTTACACCCTTTTTATTTGAATACAACCTCCTCAGCTAATGACACCCCTCTTTTACTGATACATCCCTTTCGTCCTTTTTTCTCTTTTTCTTGAAAAACCAATTTCTTTCATTATCTACCTTTTTCTTGATAAAAAGGCTTATAAAAATAAATAAATAAATAAATAGGGGACTAAGTCGCCCATACGATCGGGTTAGTCAGCTCTTTAGAATCACAAATGAACCGTTACGAATCATATCCTGAAATCCCTATTTGAAACAAACAATTTCCTAAACTAAAAAATACAAACACATCTTTCTCTTTCAAATAAAGAAAACCATTTTTCAAAATAGGGGATCCGAACCCATCGTACGATCGGGTTAATCAGCGTTCTAAGGCAAATGAATCGTTACGGATCCGAACCCCTAGAACCCCTAAATAAAAAACACAAACCAACAAAATTTTTTCCAAGAACTACGTGTGATTTGATTCTCTATCAAGAGATACGTAGGAGCAGAGGGCGGCCGACCTCTGTCAATTGTACTAATAAAAAAACATATAAAAAAACATTTTTTAGTATTTTTCTCTAAATAATCCTATTCTTAAAATTCAAAAAATATCAAAGTCCTTTCTTTTAAATTTCTTTTAGCTAACAATAAAAAGGGGTAAAATTAAATATTTTAAAAATTAACTCTCTCTCCTACGACTAATTAGCAGGTAACCTACCTTAGGAAGGATGCCGTGGGGTGCTAACACCTTCCCCATGCATAACCGACTCCCGAACCCAAATCTGGTCTCAAGGACCCTTATCCATTCCAAAGGGGATTTTCCAATATTTGCCCTTAAACTAAAATTTGGTGGCGGCTTCATCTTTTGAACCTTCGAGGAATCCTTTCCCGGATTTTTCGGTCGCTACACCACTTACTATCAGAGATAGGATAGATGATACCTGCGTCAAGAAGCTTAATCACTTCCTTTGTGACCACCTCTTTCATTTTAGGATTGAGACGGCGTTAAGGTAGTCCCCGAGGTTGATAATCATCCTCCATATATATCTTGTGAGTACAAATTGAGGGATTGATGCCTTTTATATCATGAATAGATCATCCAAATGTCTCTTTGTTGGCCCTTAATACCCTTAAAAGTTTATCTTCCATGGTGTCGGTCAAATCTGCAAAAATAATCACAGGCAAAGAGGAAGGGGGCGCAAGAAAGCATATTTTAGATTTGAAGGAAGAGGCTTTAATTCAAGCTCGAGAGCCTCTTCAATTGAAGGTTCGGGATTTGGAGTATTACCCCATTCCAATTCCTCAAATCTATAGTTCAATTTTTGAGGGTGGTGAGCCTGCAAAAACATTAAGAACTCTTCCTCCTCACCACCCTGCAAAATGCCAAGTCCCTGCACAGTTGTCAGTAAGTACTTTTCTAAAGGGTCTTGAATTCTAAAATCATCAAAACTTTCAGAGGTAACCACATCATTAATATCCATAGCTTGAATAAAATTATAAGAAGCAAATGAGGAAGGATTTTTCAATGAGTTCAAGACTTGAAATACAACTTCCTCATCTCCAAATCTCAAGTCAATTTTCCCTGCTAAACATCAATTAAGCTTTTTCCTGTAGCTAAGAAAGGACGCCCCAAAATAGTTGGGACTTCCTCATCTTCTTCCATATCCAATACAACAAAATCAGCAGGGAAAATAAACTTATCAACCTTAACTAAAACATCTTCCACCACTCCATGGGGGAGTGCAATGGATCTATCAGCTAGCTACAAAGTGACGTTAGTAGGATGAGGTTCCTGCAAACCAAGCTTTCTAAAAGCAGAAAAAGGCATCAAATTTATACTTGCTCATAAATCACATAATGCCTTTTCAAAATGAGAGTTACCAATTGTACAAGGGAGAGTAAAACTACCTGGATCTTCGAGCTCAGGCAGTAACTTTTCTAGAACTATAGCAGAACATTCCTCGTTAAGCCTGAATGTCTTAAAGCCTTCTAACTTCCTTTTGTTAAAAATAATTTCTTTTAAAAATTTGGCATATTTAGGCATTTGAGCAATAGCTTCAACAAAAGGAATGTTGATATGCAATTTTCTAAATATTTCAAGAAATTTAGCAAACTGCTTATCATGCTGCTCATTTTTAAGTCTTTGAGGATAAAGAACATTTACCTTTGCTTGCTCATATTTTTCCCTTTCCTTTTTTGTTTCCTCAAAAGTACTCCCCTCAGTAGGAGCTTGTATTTCTTTCTCGGGCGCCTGCCCATCTTGATTGTTTTCTTTAACCAGCTCCTTGCCACTCCTAAGAGTGACAGCCTTGCAATGCTCATTTCTTGGATTAGCCTTAGTCTGGGTAGGCAGTGAGCCTTTAGGCCTTTGAGACAACACAGTAATGAGATTTGAGATTTGAGATTTTGATGTGAATTATTGTTACTAATTCAACAAAGATAGAGGATCGTTCCATAATCAAAGAAATATTGTAGACAATAAATAAGAAAAGGGAAGAAAATCAAAAGGATGGAAAGATAAGGGATGAATCTATGAGATGAAGAGAAGCCACATCTTTCATGGAAAGATGATAATTCTCATGCTTGGATCGCCACAAAAACCTAAGCTCTTGATAAGATCCCAAAGATGATTCAAGAAAGAACCCTAGAGAGAGCACTTATGCTAATTCCTCTCAAATTAAAAATATGATCAAAAGGTCCTTACAACTTGCAAAACCCCACCTATTTATAGAGAATAGGTTGTGGGCTCACTAAAAAGCAAACATAACAACTAAAAGCCCAAATTCAAGCCCAAACTAGGCCTTATACAATTAGGCTTTTATGAAAGGGAAATAACATGCCTAAAAATGTTTGGCTTGTTACAATTATAAATTTCTATGAAATATTAACTATAAGAGCATTGAAGAGACATGGAACAATTTTAGAACATTTGCTATCATTAAGCAAATTAATCATTTGAGCTTCCAATTGTTCTTTAATCTTCCTCGCTCTTCCTCTTGTTATTGGTCCAAGTGTCAAGTCTTGAATCTCCATGCCCTTTGTGTCCATAACATTCCCTCCCTCTTGAAAATAATTCGACCCCGAATTTGAATCTTCAATATCTTCAAGGTGCTCATGTGTACCTACATCAAAGGGAGAAAGGTCACTGACATTAAAAGTAGCACTCACATTATACTCACCGGGCAAATCTATCTTGTATGCATTATCATTGTAGCGCTCCAAGACTTGAAAGGGTCCATCACCCCTAGGTTGGAGCTTGGATTTTCTTTGGGAAGGAAACATTTCCTTCCTAAAGTGAACCCAAACCCAATCACCGGGTTCAAAAACCATTTTTCTCCTTCCTTTGTTGGCACTCTTAGCATAGTGCTCAACCTTTTTCTCAATATTTTCCTTGACCTTGGCATGTAGCTCTTGCACAAATTTGGCTTTATCTTTGGCATCCTTGTGTAGCACATCATCACTTATGGGCAAAGGAATTAAATCAAGAGGGGTTAGTGGATTAAAACCATATGCTACCTCAAATGGAGAGTAAGATGTAGTGCTATGAGGCACTCTATTATAAGCAAACTCAATAAAAGGTAGGCATTCCTCCCATGTCCTCAAATTAGAGTGTAAAATGGTCCTAAGCATGGTACCTAAGGTCCTATTGACTACTTCGGTTTAGCCATCCGTTTGGGGGTGGCAAGTAGTAGAGAATAGAAGCTTAGTACCAAGCTTAGCTCATAAGGTTTTCCAAAAGTGACTTAAAAATTTTGAGTCCCTATCCGATACAATGGATTTGAGAACACCATGCAACTTGACCACTTCCTTGAAAAATAAATTAGCAATGTTACAAGCATCATCAACTTTTTGGCAAGCAATAAAGTGGGCCATTTTGGAAAAACGGTCAACCACTACAAATATAGAATCATGCCCGTGCTTGTTCTTAGGCAAACCCAATACAAAATCCATAGGCAAATCAACCCAAGGGGAGGATGGTATAGGGAGGGGAGTGTACAAACCATGAGGCATACTTTTGGATTTAGCCTTTTTACAAACAATGCATCTAGAACATATCAAATGCACATCATGCCTCATTTTAGGCCAAAAGAAATGCTCATGCAACATCTCTAAAGTCTTATGCTCCCCAAAATGTCCCATTAATCCCCCTTCATGCACTTCCCTAGTAAGTAACTCACGCAAAGAACATTTAGGGATGCACAATTGATTTCCTTTAAACAAATACCCATCATGCTTATAATATGAATCATGAGACATAAGTTCACAAGCATTAAAAAGAGAGGCAAAATCATCATCCAAGGCATATAATTCTTTCAAATGGTCAAAACCTAATAACCTAGTTTGAAGGGTGGTGATTAAAGCATATCTCCTAGAAAGAGCATCTGCCACTACATTTGCTTTCCCCTTTTTATGTTTAATGACATAAGGAAATTGTTCAAGGAATTCTACCCATTTGGCATGTCGCTTGTTAAGCTTTCTATGGCTCTTTAGATACTTCAAGGATTCATGGTCACTATGGATCACAAATTCTTTGGGAATTAAATAATGTTGCCAAGTGTGCAGTGCCCTCACTAAAGCATACAACTATTTGTCATAAGTGGAGTAGTTTAAACTAGCTCCACTCAACTTTTCACTAAAGTAGGCAATGGGATGGCCTTCTTGAAGTAGCACGGCTCCTATGCCTATATTGGAGGCACCACATTCAAGTTCAAAAGTTTTTGCAAAATTGGGTAGCGCTAAAATTGGGGCATTCATCAATTTATCTTTGAGAGCATTGAAGGCCTCTTCTTGCTCTCTTCCCCATCTAAAAGACACATTCTTTTTAACAATTTCATTCAAAGGAACGGCTAATGTGCTAAAGTTAGGCACAAAGCGCCTATAAAAACTAGCTAAGCCATGGAAGCTCCTCACTTCACTTAAACACTTTGGTGTAGGCCAATCCTTGATGGCCTTGATTTTAGCTTCGTCAACTTTAACACCTTGTGAACTCACAACAAATCCCAAAAATGTAAGTTCGCCTTTGCAAAAACTACACTTTTCAAGATTAGCATACAACTTCTCACTTCTCAAAACATTGAAGACACTTCTCAAATGGTCAATGTGATCATGCATATTAAGACTATATATGAGAATGTCATCAAAGTACACAACAACAAATTTTCCAATGAAATTTCTTAAGACATGGTTCATCAAACGCATAAAAGTGCTCGGGGCCTTAGTCAAGCCAAAAGGCATGACCAACCACTCGTAAAGCCCAAATTTGGTCTTAAAAGCGGTTTTCCATTCATCTCCCTCTTTGATCCTTATTTGATTGTACCCACTTTTTAAGTCAATTTTGGAAAAAATGCAAGCACCATGTAACACTACAACAGATTTGGGGATGGGCATCGTTTTTTTTTAGCCATGGGTAGCGTTTCTGGGCGCTGCTAAATTTGGCGCTGGTGATTCCTCCCCAAAAATGGGCAGCGTTTGAGAAGCGCTGCTCATTAATAGCCATAGGCAGCGTTTGAAGGGAGAAGCGCTGCTCATTCACCTAGCGCGTTTAGAAATGGGCAGCGTTTGGTAAGGGGAAGCGCTGCCCATTTCTAAACGCGAAAGGTGAATGAGCAGCGCTTGGTGGGAGAAGCGCTACCCATTCACCTAGCGCGTATAGCAATGGGCAGCGCTTGGTAACGGAAAGCGCTGCCCATTGCTGGTGAATGAGCAGCGCTTCCCCCACCAAGCGCTGCTCATTCACCTAACACATTTAGCAATGGGCAGCGCTTCCCTTTACCAAGCGCTGCCCATTGCTATACGCGCTAGGTGAATGGGCAGCGCTTCTCCCACCAAACGCTGCCCATTGTTTAATTTTTTTTTTTCCTTTTTTTCTTGTTTTTTGTACTTTCCTTTTTATATTTGATAATTTCCTGGTCATATACATCCAATTAATACCAATCCAATCCATTATATACTAACAACATATATATATATATATATATATATATATATATATATATATATATAAACTAGTTATATATCCCAATGCACCAATATGATATCAAACCAAAACAAACTAGCTAACAAGTTATTATATGTATCCAAAACTTAGCAACTTACAATATTAACAAATTAATATGTATCCAAATCAAACTCTCTACCAATATGTATCCAAAACTAGCCAGATACTTACAATATGTATCTAAATTAAAACAAGTTAGCAGCTAACATATGCATGAACTAATTCATATGCATGTATCCAAAACTAGCAAGCTACTTACAATATGTATCTAAATTAAAACAAGTTAGCAACTTACATATGCATGAACCAATTCATATGCATGTATCCAAATAAAACTCTAACAATTTACAAGATTACAATCTATCTAAAATCAAAAGAATTGCGAGACATAACGGCACCACTCTCCTCTAAGCTCATCAATCTGTGCAGTAGAGTATGTCTTCCACCGACAATCCGGAAAATACTGAAATTATATAATTAAATAAAATTAGAATTGAAATATATGGTTAAACCAAAATAAAAAAGAGTTCTGTAAAGATACCTGTCTGGGGATAACCATTTGATTGTGGGTAATAATTTCCTTCATAAATCTCATTACGTAATACCCACAATCATTGTTATTTGGTTGTTTCGGACACTACAAAACAAAAGATTAGTTAATTGTTAAATTTAATTTCATACATTTTTTTGACAACAATAATGTAAATAAATATATGAGAAGATTGATTACAAACTTACCACTATTGGCACCCATTTTGTCTGTGATTGTTCCAATCTCCAATATTCCTTCAAACAACTGAACACAATTGGATATAACTATATTATTAAAAATACATATAGTTAACAACTAAAACAAAGAAATATGCAGAGTGATCGAAATACACACACCTATTAAATATCACAACCAAGTCTGGGTGGGTGTTGAAATAACCATGCACAGAATCAATGTAGTACACCGTATCTGTCTTAGGATTTATTGCAAGCAAAATCCAATGATCCCTATAAAATAAAACTTAGATTAAGTAATTGACTAGTATTTAAAAAATGCATGTTATATAAGAATAGATTAAATCTCTCACCCTACGAGACACGGTGCCAAAAACATGGTATCGACGCCTCTATGTTGAGCATCCGATAAGCGTCGAGTGATATAATTTGTAACATCTTTCTTGTTTTGTTCCACAAGGTCGTTATAATTAGACAGATCCTCCCTGACATTACGGAGGTGTGTACTATCCGGACACAAGAACACATATCTCTGTGTCCGCTCCGAAGGGACCAAAATGTTATGATACAAGCACCTACAATTAGAGGTATATATATACAAATTAAATTAACGATATAATAAAATAAACTCAATGATGTTAAATAATAAATTACATACGTACCTGATATATGCTCTAATACAAACACTGGTTGCCCAATTCATCTGACATAAATCATTAATATCCTGTTTTGGGATTATCAATAGTTGATCGGGATTTCCAAAAATGTTGTCATCCATCTGTAATACAAGCGGGGTTTCATCATCCATCTTGAATTGCGCATGCATTTCGGTATACAAAATAATCCTGGAATCATCAATGGAAGAGGCGGAGGGCTGACACATTATTGGAGGAGGGGCTGGCTGAGTCACTTTTGGAGGGGCGGGCTGAGTCACTTTTGGAGTAAGGGAGGACCGAGTCACTTTTCGCGGAGGGGCGGGCTGAGTCACTGTTGGAGGAGGAGAGGGCTGAGTCACTGTTGGAGGAGGAGAGGGCCGAGTCACTTTTTGAGGGGCAGGCTGAGAAACTTGTGTTGAACGGCCGGACCGATACACTTTCTTGCTAGTAGATATTGCCTTGCTAACACTTTTGTCCCTAGATTTAGCATTTTGGCTTACCTATATATAAATCAAATAATTCGTTAGCTAGCACACAATAAATGACAAAATAAAATAATTAGTTAGTTACAAATATATTGTCACTTACAACAATAAGGTGCGCTGGCCATGCCACAAATGTACCAACTGCATCTTGCACAGTTAGTAAATCTATACTGGGTATTGGAGCAGGCAATGGTGCATCCCCCACAATTGCACAATCAACTCTGACTCTAACATGATTTGGAGGTATGGGTAAATTGTGTATCAAAGTTCCCAATTGGTCACATGTGAAGCCTATTGCAACCATTTGGTGTGAGTTTGAGATATACAATTCACACTCACACTCATTGTTGTCCTAAATCAATTATAAACAAAAATTAATAAATACATTGCGTAGAAGAAAGAGAGTTTAATAATTAATTTCTTATTTATCCCCAAAAAAAATAATTAATACCTTAGTTGACGGAATGGTGCAGCTATCTCGTGCGCTATCTGTGGCAGGGGATGGTACTGCAGGCGAAACCAACCCATGGTGCAATTTGATTTGACTAAGTTCAGACCTTAGACCTTCATACAATACCCGCAACTCTCTACTTTGTTTACAATCATGATGCTCCTCATAAGTTCTCTTCTTTGACCCAAGGTAGTTGGATGGATTGACGCCAAATCCACAACCCCTTGTACGACCTGGGTATTCTTCCTTTTCCAAGGCACGAGTAAGGATTTCCTTTTCAGAGCAATCAGTGATCTCTCCCTGTGACACAGACTCTGATATGGTTTCCTGATTCACAAACAAAAGTATAATAAATAAAATTATTATACATTTTAAATATCATAAAAGTTTCAAAACAATATTCGAGGAATTGGAAATACTTACAATTCTGTCGGTCACCTCCTTAGTTTTGGGATCCACAACCTCTCTATCCTTTTGTCTGGCTGCTACCCACAACAAATGTCGCTCAATGCTTTCTTTAGTAGGATCTTTCCCACTCTCCTCCAACTATATTTAAATTTACCAAATATTAATTAAGAAATTATAAATCAAAAGATTTATTAAACAAAGAGAAATCAAGCTTATTGTGTCTTACCAATCTCTCTTCAAAAACTTGATATCCACTAGCACCGCCTCTATAAGGGTACTCACAACCAGAAGCTCTCTCTCGACTCGCTTGGCATAGTTTCTATTTAGAGACATAAGTATACATTAATGTATAATATATAATTATCAACTATATTTTAAGTTATAACTTAATAGATTATAGTACTAACCATGAAATCTTCATCTTCGGTGCGTCTCCTAACAAATGTAACCCAATCCTCCTCCGTAATAAATTCACTATATGGCGCTGGAGGCTTCCATCTAAGGTTTCCACTATTATCAAACAACCATTTTTTTTTAGACTACCCCTGAAATTCCGATGTAGCTTTCCAGCTTCCTTCATACACCAGTCTTTTCAGGATTCATCCACATCAAAATATTTCTGCATACACATATTCAATGAAAATGTATAAATATATATGGTTACAAATTTATTAAATAAGATTACTAAAGAGATGTAAAATTATATACCTGTATTGTTAACCAAAACTCCTCTTTGTGTTTCCTCAAAACAGCACTTTTCTCACTCCAAGTACTGATTGTAATTGGTATCATTTGTTTTACCTTACTACCGAGGAAGGTAACCAAATCTGCGCGATTATCCCCAATTGGCTGGCCCTTAATATTCCACAACACCTACATTATGTCATTAGTAAATTAGTTAACAAACAATTAAAACTAAGTGTTGAATTAATAAGTTAATTAGTAATTAGTAATTAGTAACTTACTGGTACTTTTCCTTTTCCTTTATTTACTCGATTGATGATATCTTTTTTGACCGTCATTCCACGAGGAGCCTGCTTTCTCATATACTTTTCAACATCACACTGATGATCGCTGTCATGATCACTGTCATGATCACTATGATCCGCCATCTAACCTGCAATAAAACATAACCATTGTTATTGTTATATTTATCTATCTAAAATAAATAAACAGACAAGAAGATGAAAACTATGTAAAATAACTACTTGCCAAGACTAAACTTCATCACAAGTTAGGTATCAATCTTTCATTTCAAGCACAACTAAAACAAAAGGAACACATAAAAAAAATAAGAGAGGCAATTTCAGTTTTAAATAAATAAATAGTCACTCTAGTTTTAAACAACAAAAGTACCTGAATAAGTTGAAGCAATAATGAACTCCAACCTAGGCGAACCACGCACTAGCAAATGAACCGAACTCTCGAACAACGAATGCAAAGCTCCGACAAAACAAACTCGCAAAACCTAACAACAATTCACATATTCAGCAACAATCCTCAATTTCTCATGTTTAGAAATACATCACAAGTATCCCTTAACCTAGAACAACATTCAATTAACATGCATTTCACTAAATATCTCAAATTTATAAATATACTCTCGTCTTCTATATCCATATCTTTATTGTAAGAGCCACCGTAAATAACGATATATAGAATCGAATTTATAAGTACAGTTAGAATGTTAAAAATAGGACACTGACCATGCATATAGGAATTAGAATGTGTTGTCCTTGGTCCAGCCTCAATGCTATGTGTTCCTACCAAACTTCTTGCTGCAAAATAAGTGTTACGTAGGATGACAAAGCAGGTGAGATGATATTAGCATTTAAATAGAAGGAAAGAAATAAGAAAAAAAATTTAGAATGACAAACCAGGTGGGATAACACTAGCACATGTTCTACTTGGTCCAGCTTCATAATCATTTGTTCCTTGGAAGACCGGTGCAAAACTGTGAACTACGCATTGAAATCTGAAAATGTCAATATTAGATTGAGACAAAGCAGGTGAGATGACATTAGCATTTAAATAGAAGGAATAAATAAATAAATAAATAAATAAGGTTTAGAATGACAAACCAGGTGGGATGGCATTAGCACGTGTTCTACTTGGTCCAGCTTCATTATCATTTGTTCCTTGGAAGAATGGTGTGAAACTGTGAACTACGCATTGAAATATGAAAACCAGTAATATTAGATTGAAACAAAGCAGGTGAGGTGACATAAGCATTTAAATAGAAGGAAAAAATAAATAAATAAATAAATAAATAAGGTTTAAAATGGCAAACCAGGTGGGATTTTATTAGCACGTGTTCTACTTGGTCCAGCTTCAGTATCATCTGTTCCTTGGAAGACTGGTGGGAAACTATGATCTACGTATTGAAATATGTAAATGTTTATATTAGATTGCTATTTTTTGTTGCCGAAAGTCAATATTAGAATGTGCATTTATACTCTAATATGAATAGATGACGATAATATAGTAAGAAAATAATTTATTACATGGAGGAGATGAGTTATCAACTTGTTTGCCTTTATCTTTATCTCATCAATTCTTGTTTGCCTTTATCTTTGTCTTCCATTCCTCGTAATCTGCCTCCTAATTTCTTGTTGTTGTCGTCTCATTTGCTGTCGATTGTTATTTTCCATATTATAAAAATGACCTGTTCCAAAATTATTTGTCTGGTATTTAAGATCAACATAAGAGAAGAAAATTAATATCCAAAGATAGTAGCATAATGAATTCTATACTGCGGATCCAAATTACTTACTACAACAACACATGGGTGCAAAGTACAGACATTGGATTGCGAGTGCAGTACTAAGTATATTAATGGATTCCTAAACAGATTGTCTGCGTGTTTCTATGCTAATGTGTTGCAATAATTTTTAATACTGAGCGGATGCGATGGATATGGATAGTAATAAGGTAATTCAATTAGTGTTGTAATTTCTAAGAGTAAATATAAAGGGTTAAATTTTTTTTCTTCTATTAGATTAGTGGATAATTAGTAATGTAGGGAAGAGTTTTTCCAGAATTTGAAAACTCATACAATTATCAATTACATGAACCATTTTGCCTAAGAACTAATTATTGGCCTTGAATATTTGTCAGTGCACGTAAGAATATAGTACTTGAATATAATAGTAGATGTCATTAGGCAAACCAAATACTTGAAACTAAGAAAGCTACTTACGAATATGATGCAGAAGGGTCCGAAGGTAACGTGTAAATGCAAGGAAGAAGCTTTTAACAGGAAGGCATAGTTAGAAGCAAAAGGCAAAATTGAAAGATGCAGACACCAATTGTGAGGAAGACAGTGTCGTGTGTTGGCTATTGGTTCCGTGCGTTTTCAATTAATGAGGTAACCGCCTAGTAGTTGAGAATGTATAAGCATTAACCGGCTGTCTGCAGTGTTATTTGTTATTTGAGAGAAGTATCAGGGGTAAAGGTGGAATATTGAAAGTGATACACCAAAAAGTAGTTATTGTGTTGAACTCCCTTTATATATTGGTATAGATTACATTCTCTTTCAACTTACTTCCCTTTATCCTTTTTTATGTTATTTTTCTCTCTCTCATAAGTACTCATCTCTTTCTTTGCATCAACTACGGTTTTCTCTCTGCATTTCTTAGTTCCCATTCAATTATTGTTTTGTTCCTGTATCAACGATGGCAAGGATGCGCTGGGTAAGCGAGAGCACAGCATTTTAATGTGCGGCGAGTGTTGAAGGCACGGCGTTTCACGATATGGGCGTGCTTCTTCAAACTGGCCGAAACCGCCCGTGAAATCCGCCAACCCGTCAGCCGCAGTAACTGTTTGCTAAAATGGTCGGCGCGGATGTAGTTCTTGGCTCGTCGGTTTTCCATGGATGAGTTGTTTTGCATTCAATCCAACCACAACCGACCGATGTCCACCCCTGGTTAGAGTGTTGGGCCCCCTTTCTTCCTTCACTCGTGATGATCCTATTTCCTCTTTTTATTTTTTTTATTTTTTATTCCTTGCCTTGCTTTCCGTGCTTTAATTCAACTCAACAATTGGGGGGAAAAAACCATGTGGGGGCAAAAAAAAAAACTTATTTACCAAAATAATGCACATTGTGGGTTATTTACCAAAGTGGGCAAATTTTTTTTATAGTTCAGAAGTGGCCCCCGCAGGGGGACTTCTGAACTGTGTTTTGCAATTTTTTTTTAAAATGCAGTTCAGAAGTCCCCCCAGGGAGACTTCTGAATTGTGTTTTTTTATTTTTTCAATAATTATATATTAAAATGATAAAAATTAAATTAATTTAATTTAAATAAAACAATAGTATTTAGATAATTAATAATTGTAATCCAAATTTCCTAATTTAATTGAAGGGTCAGAAAGAAATATTACAACACAATAATTTATTTAAAAGACCAACCGAAAATTATAATAGTTATTTAAAAGAGTAATCTGAAATATTACAACACATTAATTGCGGTTAGGACAGTTGTTTCTGTTGTGACCCTCATTTCTACAAATTTTGCATCTTCTGGTGCGTGTACCCGTTTCTCTTTGATCCATCTCTGTACGAATACGGGTAGACTGTGGACGACCCTTTTTATCTCTCCATTTAGTGGGATCATGCTGTAGTTCTAAAGTATTGAAATAAGACCATGACGTCTGAGTTGGCAAGGGTGGGAACTCGACAATGTAAGTATTGAAAACATTCTCCATTGTGTACGGTGGATCCACGAATTGCATGTGGTAGTAATTGCATTTTGAGCATACTACGATGACATGTGAACAAGGGTAGTGAAGTGCCTGGAATTCCCCACACTCACACGTTTTTGCTCTGAAGTTCACCACGAATGTTCGCGCAGGTCTACCACTTTGTGGTTGTACAAGTTCTTCAACTCGGAACAATTGTTGGGCACGATCGTGAACTGCGACGTTATGCGTTTTTGAGACATTTATGTTCCTGGAATTATTTTCCAACAATTTTTCAGAGTACATAGTTCCGGATGTCAACATTGCCTGTGCCTGTGTTCCCCTTTTGACGAAAACCTCGTTCATCCTGAAATATGTTGCATCTATCAATGAACGAATAGGGAGATTCCGCACCCCCTTAAGGACATTGTTGATGCACTCTGCAAGGTTTGTTGTCAGGTGCCCCCAAAGGGAACCTCCATCGCACCACTGCAACAATTGTTCTGCGGTTATGTCTTCAACCCAAGCCACCCCCTCAAGACCTACTTCCTGACCAATTTTTTGTTTGTAGTGTTCGGCCGATTCTTCTGTCATTGAATATGCTGAAGAAAAAAAAGAAGATGTTGGTAAGTATGGAATGGAAATTTGAAACTAATTAATTAAAAAAATTGTTAAAAATACTCACCCATATTGATGACATGTTTCCTGGCAGGAGTGTTTTTGAAGTGTCTCATGAAGTTTTGTGCTATGTGGCGAACACAGAAGACGTGTTTCCAATTGGTGTTTAGTTGCGTAACAGCACTTTTGATAGACTCGTGTCTATCTGATATCAAACAAATACCCTCCTGTGGTGTCACATAGTGTCTTAAATGAGATAGGAAGAAAAACCAAGCCTCCTTTGTCTCACCCTCGACCACTGCATATGCAATTGGGAAGGTGTTGTTTCTTCCATCTTGTGCGATTGCCAAAAGAAGACACCCTTTGTACCTACCGTACAACCATGTTCCATCAACAGAGACAACTGGTTTGCAAAATTGAGCCTTTAATGCACGGGCCGAAACTCCAAAAGATGCGGTGGAATACACCTTTGTCGGCAACTAGTTGTCCATTCTCATAGAATGGTTTGTACTGCCAGTCGTGAACTGTGTCTGGAATATAGTAAGAGAAAGCATGTAGCCACCTAGTTACTTCATTGTAAGAGTCCTCCCAATTACCGAAGATAAGCTCGATTGCTTTTTGTTTAGCAATCCAAGCCTTTCTGTAGGAACTCTGGTACGTGAACCGCTCCTTGATGTGTGCAATCAACACAGCCACTGATATTGTCGGGTCCTTCCTTACAAGTAGAAGTATATGAGTACACATGAGGGAGGAGGTCAGCTGGCGGTGATCTTGGGAAATAGTAGATGTTGTACATGTGTGTGGGTGAGTCAACTGTGTAATCCCCCAATATCCAGTTTTTGCTCCTACTCTCACTACACACCTCCACAAACAGGTTTCATGAACACAACAAACGGTCCATGTGTGTGGTTTAGACTCACAGACTTTGTATGCAACTGAATGGTTTAGGTGATATGTTTGGATGAATTGTTGGGCTATTTCTTTTGTGGGAAATTTCATTTTGAGTTTGAGTTCGTTTGGGTCTTCGTTGGATAAGAGTTGGTTCCTGTCCATGGAATGGCCAAACTCTACATCATAAGGTTCTGCGTTATCAGCTGTGACGTTTTGAAAGTGTGGTACAGGCTCGCGGAATGCAAAACCTATGTTGGCGTTAGCTTCAATTGGTTCCTCATCGACGTCACGCTGAAGAATTTCATCTTCATCTTCGCTATAGTCCCCAACGTCTTCATTATGGACACCAACAAACATACTAAACGGTGGGGTATTAGTTTGAGTATGTAGAGGGTGGCTTGTGTTAAGGTCAATGGGTGTGTTTGAGGATGATGGTGCAGAGTGATGGTGAGGTGTTGAAGGACTGTAATGCATGTCAGTTTGGGATGATGAAGGATTGAATTGAGGGTAAACAGGTGGAATGAAGTCAGTGTATGGTATTTCTGTTTGTTGAGAAAAACGTAAGTTTTGTTGTGATGAAGATGGAATAGAGTGGCCGTGACTTACCTGGGTGTAGTTAGAAGGAGCCTCAACCAAATCTGCGTATATTTCTGGTGTACATATACCAAAGTGTCTATCTTCTTTGAAATGCTCTATCATAAGTTCAACATCATCGTCGGAATTTATTTCGAATCCCCCATAAAAGGTATGGCCAGTACTGAGAGTTGTGGGGTACCGATATGTAAGACTAGCAACCATTTTTGAATGGTCAGGAGAGATTTTTTTTCAATGGCTTGTTTAACTTGAGCTAGTTTGGAATTAGAGTTGAGTTTGACAAGGGTGTTGTTATGACACCTAAAAAATATACCCTCAGTATTTGTTTTTTCAACATAACCATTGTAAAAGACTGTGATGAAAACATTCGTTGGAGCCATTGACGAAGTGGGGAGTAGGAGGGTGTGTTTGAGTTTCAGTTGGTAGTAGGAGAAACTATGGCAGTTGGGTGTTTAGTGGTGGGAGATTTAGGGCCTATTTATTGAAATTTGAATGGTCTAGATTTTCACCGATGGATTTGAAGGCCAGGATTGCACCGACACTTTTAAAGGCCAGGATTGCACCGACACTTTTAAAGGCCAGGATTGCACACGTGACTTTTAAAGGCCAGGATTGCACCGACACTTTTAAAGGCTAGGATTGCACCGACACTTTTGAATTGTTCAATGTGCATTGTTCACTGCTTAGTGCAGAGTGCAGTGTCCAGTGCTTAGGAAAACTCATTTCTTAGACTTAGGAAAAACCGGTTTTAGTCATTGTTTCGAATCTTGTACACGTGGGTTATAAGTCCGTTAGTAGTAATTCAAAACATGAAACCGTAGTTCTATAACTCTACTATAATGTCATATCATTTTTTTTGATTTAGTAATTTAACAAAATTGGTTAAAATTGATCTAAACATGGTAAAAAACTCATTTTTTAGACTTACGAAAAACCTTTTTTAGTCATTGTTTCGAATCTTGTACACGTGGGTTATAAGTCGGTTAGTACTAATTCAAAACATGAAACCGTAGTTCTATAACTCTACTATAATGTCATATCATTTTTTTTAATTTAGTAATTTAACAAAATTGGTTAAAATTGATCTAAACATGGTAAAAAACTCATTTTTTAGACTTACGAGAAACCTTTTTTAGTCATTGTTTCGAAGGCCAGGATTGCACCGACACTTTTAAAGGCCAGGATTGCACCGACACTTTTAAAGGCCAGGATTGCACACGTGACTTTTAAAGGCCAGGATTGCACCGACACTTTTAAAGGCCGGGATTGCACCGACACTTTTAAAGGCCAGGATTGCACCGACACTTTTAAAGGCCAGGATTGCACCGACACTTTTAAAGGCCAGGATTGCACACGTGACTTTTAAAGGCGAGGATTGCACTGACACTTTTAAAGGCCAGGATTGCACCGACACTTTTGAATTGTTCAATGTGCATTGTGCCTCACTGCTTAAAGGCCAGGACAATAATGCTTAGACTAGAATATATACAACAAAAGGCAGCAACACAACCACATAACTCAAACATTCAAGTCACCATAACTCTTCAACAACACTTCCTCTAAGAATGTCTTCCTTACTAAACGAAGAACCTCACATTTCCATGCTTCTCAACGATGACCCAATAGAAGTTCACCACGCTTTCAAACTTCCAGAACCAGATGCCTCTATATTACCTTTGATAGAAAGAGCTGGGTTTCGTGACATTGCTTCAATTGGCGCATTCAAAATAAATCCAGCTTTGGTGGCAGCAATGGTCGAACGCTGGAGACCAGAAACACACACTTTTCATCTTCCAGTAGGGGAGTGCACAATAACTCTCGAAGACGTGGCGTTGCAGTTGGGACTTCCCGTTGATGGAAATGCCGTTACTGGAAGTTGTGAAAAAAATTGGGATCGAGTATGCGAACAACTTTTGGGTAAGCCTATCCCAGCAAATGGCATGGTAGGCAACCAAATTAAGCTCACTTGGCTACAACGTGAATTTAATAATGTTCCAGAGGGCGCTTCCAACCAAGTGCGAAGACAATATTGTAGGGCGTACCTATTGCAGTTGATCGGGGGATACATACTCCCAGACAAATCATCAAACAGAGTCAACATAAAATACCTACCCCTATTGAAAAACTTCGATGAAATTTCATGTTACAGCTGGGGGTCAGCATGTCTAACGAACTTATACAGAATGTTGTGTAAGACAGCTACATGCTCCTCACGCACCATGGGTGGATGTACTCTTTTGTTACAATCTTGGGTCTGGTACCGCATGCCGTTCCTAGCACCAGACTGCAACCGTCCTTATGAATGGCCACTAGCAAAGAGGTAAAAATTTGACACAACTTATGAATACTAACAATTATATTTCATCTTTACGTTAACAATTTTTTTTTACCAGATGGGTTCGCACGCCACTTAGCCACACTAAGTGTCCAAAAAGCCTTGTTTTGTACAGATCAACAATAGACCGCATGACACATGAAGAGTTTGAGTGGTTGCCATATCGGGAATTCAATTTGCCAGAAATAGCATATCGGCACCAAGGCATATGGACTACAAACACGGCTATGGTCTGTTTCCATATTGTAGAATGGGCACCATGCGGATAGAGTGACCTTGCAATTTGGCCTCGTCCAAGACATACCATCAGCACCAATAGATATCAGCCACATGCACAACATCACCATGCAGGGACAGACTGATGTTATTGGGGTGTATATCATAGCCAGTTAATTGATTTATGGAATGATAGAGAAAATCAATGTGTTGTGGGTCGACCGTGCTTTGCTAAACCAACGCAGTCAGATAAATACATGCGCTGGTTTCTAAAAAAATCAAGGCCATACATTTCAGCCGACCAACATCTAAGGGATCCACGTGGTCTTGCAAATGTTGGTGATGTGGATGAAGATGATGAACAAGACGTGCCAGCTCCCCCAACTACCCAAACCGAACGTCGAGAACGTAACCGTAATCGACATCGACGTGCACCACCAACTCAACAGAGGACCCAAGAAGATGTGCCTCACCGCCACTCTATCTCCCACACACCAACATTCCAAGAAGATGGGCCTCACCGCCACTCTATCTCCCACACACCAACATTCCAATATTACGAACAATACAACCAGTCAGTAGAACATACTCCTTTTCAAGATACATATCGACATTCTACCACCCAAAGGGACCCTGATATGTTCTATGAGTGCTTTGGGGTTTAACCCGGCTCTGCGCAATCTGTGGCGTTGCTTCATCAAATTCAAGAGCAGGCCGGCGGTGCTAGTTCTTCATCAGTTCCCCAATATTTTCCAGAGCCACCGCCGCCTGCCCCGACTGAGGAAGAACATCAACCACCACATCGGCATCAACATCCACGGCGTGTCCGCCAACCTCGAAAGTGTGGAACTGGGTCTCATCTTTGTTAATTTTTTTCTGTACTGTCTTTTTAGTTTAATTTATCAATTATTGTAATTTTATATTAACTAAGTTATTAATTTTAGGGTTTAATCTTATGTGACATTTATTACATTTGGATCAATAATTTACTCTTTTTATCTTTAATAGTGCTTTGTGCATAGTGCACTATTAAAGTGTGCATTGTGCAGAGTGCAGTGTGCATAGTGCATAGTGCAGAGTGCACTATTACAGTGTGCATTGTGCAGAGTGCACTGTTAAAGTGTGGATTGTGCAGAGTGCATAGGTCTTAATTTCTTTAATGGCCTAGATTTTGCCGACACTATTTAACTGCCTAGATTTTGGCAACACTCTTTAACGGCCTAGATTTTGCCGACACTCTTTAACGGCCAGGATTTTGCCGACACTAAACCCTAAAATCAATGGTTAAGATCATCCAAAATCAACGGCTTACATACGATCACCCCTATTATAAATACGTTCTCACATTACACTCAAATTCACACCAACAGTTTACCCTCAACCTATATTTCTGATTAATCTTCTCTTCTCTGGTTCTTCCCAAACACTGTGGCCCAACCCGCTGAAATGGAATGGCAGTTGTGCCCAACCCAGTACTCAAATGACAAATTCCTTACTGCACTTTATCACAGTGGAACTGTAACCACCGATGAACATGGTGTTGTCTTTCGTTGTCCTAATCATATCTTTTGTAGGATGAATAAGGACATCACATTCGCCCAACTCAAGGAGAAGGCTAAGAGAAAAATACGGCCAGAGGGACGGTGGCATAAAGACGTGGAGCGTATCTGTTACAGAAAGTACAATTGTGCAGATGACGGGACATTCCGTTATTCTGTCATGGAGATCCAAAGCGACGACGACGTTCGCGCAATGATGGAAGGTCATGCTAACATTCCAATGGGACGTAGTCTCTTGGAGCTGTACGTAGACACAATACGCACTCCGGAAGAAATCATTCATCTTCTGCGACCACCCCCACCACAACAAGTCATACCGGAAACAGTCATCAACCACTACTGTACACTTCACTGTCAGGCCCATGTTATGTACAGGGAAGAAGATGGTGTGTATTTAGTGGTCCAAACACCATTTATTCCAGCCTTAAGAACAACATCACCTTCGCCGAACTGAACGAAAAGCTAACGGAAAAGGCGCAGTTGGAGGGTGAGGAGCAAACGATCACTCGTATCGTTTATCGCTGCCCTTGGACCGGCGAAGGTAATCGTATTCGGTGGTGCGTAATGACTATCAAGACTGGCAATCACGTTCGACAGATGTTTCAGCAGCATGAGATGTTTCAACCTCATACTCGGAGTCCTATCGAATTGTGCGTCGAAACAACTATTTCCACCCATGAAATCATCCGTCGGGTTATCCCTCCAACGGTCCAATGGCCACTACCAGAAAATGTTTCGTGGAAGTAGTTTCGATCATGTTTTCCTCTCGTTTCGTTTTTAATTTTCTATTCTTGTATTTCTGAAAATTTTGTTGTTTATTTCAGTCTTTTTTCTATATTATATTATGTTCCAATTTTTAATCTCTTAATTTTTTTTCCTAAATATTAACGTAATTAAATTATAAATAGGTATAATCATTTTTGTAAATTTATTTTTAATTTATTTAGGTATTTATATATTAATATATAATTCAATAAAAAAATTGCAAAACACAGTTCAGAAGTCCCCCTGGGAGGGGGCGACTTCTGAACTGTATTTAAATTTTTTTTTGCAAAACACAGTTCAGAAGTCCCCCGGGGGGGGGGGGGGGGGGGGGGGGGCGACTTCTGAACTGTATTTTAAAAGAAATTTGCAAAACATAGTTCAGAAGTCACCCTGGGGGGGGCGACTTCTGAACTGCATTTTAAAAAAAAATTGCAAAACACAGTTCTGAAGTCACCCTGGGGGGGGGGGGGGGGGGGGGGGCGACTTCTGAACTATAAAAAAAATTTGCCCACTTTGGTAAATAACCCACAATGTGCATTATTTTGGTAAATAAGATTTTTTTTTGCCCCCACATGGTTTTTTTCCCAACAATTGGATCTATTATCCCATTTTTAACGTGGCCATGTTTTTGTTGCAATCAATTGGGATCATGTATCACTTGAACTTCTCCAACCCCATTTGCATTACTTGGACTTCTTTCTAGCCTTTCTTTTAGGGCCATACTTCGTCCAACCCTCCTTTACTCGGTGGAGACCCCCAAACCTTAATATTCCCAAAATACTCTTACGGAGAAAAAATCCCCACATTGCATTTTAACTGGTTCGACGCACAGTTGGCCGAACCAGTTCGGACGTGGTGCCACCGAACCAGTAATAAAGGGGGGTGTCTGTGTGTTTGTTTCTGGTTTGGTGGCACCACGTCCGAACTGGTTTGGACGACCGTGTGTCGAACCATCGTTGGATCACTAGACTCATTAATGGCATTTTGGTCTTTTCACGCGTGTTAGGGGTGTCTACTGAGTAGCTAGGGGGTTGGACGAAGTATGGACCTTCTTTTAACTTCAGCCCACATCTATATTATTTTATTTTTTTTACCTTCCTGCAAATATAAAGTAATTTAAGTCAATTATTTATTTAATCAGTAATAATTACTCTAAAAATGACTAAAAAATATCTCTAAAAAATGCACATAATTGGAGTTTATCACAATCTCGATAAATGTACCTTTGGGGTCTGGGGTGGGAAATTCCTCGGCTTTTGCCTAACAGAACGAGGAATCGAGGCCAACCCGGATAAGTGCAAGGTCGTCACCGACGTGGACCTCCGACTTCCAGGAAAGAAGTGCAGAAGCTGACTGAGATGATCGCCGCATTTTCAATGTTTGTCTCCAAAGCTGCCAACAGATCGTTGCCTTTCCCCAAGATCCTCAAAAAAGGGGTCGAGTTTCAATGGACCTCCGACTGTGAGCAGGCTCTGGTCGAGCTCAAGCAGATGCTCAGAGAGCTACCCATCCTGACGAGACCAATCAAAGGTGAAACATTTTACCTCTATCTAGTCGTGGCTAAAGAGACCCTCAGTGCTTTGTTGTTTAGAGATACCGAACTTGGGCAAAGGCCGATATATTTCATTAGCAAAGTCTTGCAATGACCCAAAATGAGATATCAGATGATCGAGAAGGTGGCCCTAGTGTTAGTCATGACAGCGAGCAAGTTGAGATCTTACTTTGTCGCTCACCAAGTGGTCGTTAGAACTGATCAATCCATCAGATAGATCCTGCACAGGCCCGATCTCCTGGGTCGGGTAATCACATGGGCAGTAGAACTCTCTGAGTTTGGCATCAAGTACGAAGCAAGGTCGGCTCTAAAGGCTCAGGTCCAAGCCAACTTCGTCGCCGAAATGACTCCACCACTCCTCGGTGATGAGGCCTTGACATGGAAGCTCCACATCGACAATTCTACTAACAGTAAAGGAAGTGGCGCCGAGATCATCCTCGAGAACAGTGAAGGGTTGCTAATAGAAGTATCTCTTAGCTTTTCATTCCACACCTCCAATAATCAGGCTGATTTCGAAGCATGCGTAGTCGGACTTTTGCTAGCCCGAGATTTCAACGCAAAGAGGATCGAGCTCAATACTGACTTCGTATTATTCGTTTCCCAAATTAAGGAAGACTTTACCACCAAAGATGCCATTCTGCAGAAGTACCTGGCTCGGGTAAGAGAGCTCTTACAACTCTTCACCGAGGCCGAGGTCAAGCACGTGCGCCGAACGAAAAATGCTAGAGCTGATGTTCTGGCCAAACTTGCGAGCACCAAGCCGATTGGGAACCACCAGAGTCTAATCCAGGAAACATTAACTCACCCCAGCGTAAGCCTAACGTCGGGCTCGGTGTCGACAATCTTTGTCGTTGACCTGGATAACAGTTGGATCACTCCGTTAAAAAAATATGTCGAAGCCGGTAAGGAGCCGACTGACCCCAAAGAAGCTATCCTTGTCAGAAGGCGCGCGATATCATACTCGCTCAATGAAGGTACCCTACTTTTTTGGGGATTTCATGTTCCCCTGCTTAAGTGTGTGGAAAAACAAGAGACCGACTACATGCTATCCGAAATACACGAAAGAATTTGTGGGCAACACTTGGGTTCAAAAGCTCTCGCCAAAAAAGCGCTCTGGGTTGGTTATTACTGGCCCACAATGTCCAAATATGCCACCTCGTAAAAAAGTGTGACAAATGACAATGCCATGCCAGAGTCCACATTGCTCCTCCAGCAGACCTCACTTCAATGTCGACTAAGTGGCCATTCTCTTGGTGGGGTATTGACCTAATGGGCCTGTTCCCCTTGGCATCGGGTCAAGCTAAATATTTAATCGTGGCAGTGGACTATTTCACTAAATGGATCGAGGCTGAACCACTAGCCACCATCTCGACTAAGGCATGCATCAAGTTTTTCAAGAAGAATATAATGGTCAGATTGGAAATTCTTGAGGTTGTAGTCACCGACAACGAGACACCATTTGTGGACAAGGGTTTTAGAAAGCTCGTGGCTGACCTCAAGATCAAGCACCATTTTACCTCGATTGAGCATCCTCAGACTAATGGGCAGGTCGAGGAAGCCAATAGGGTGATCTTGCGAGGGTTGAAAAGGAGGTTCGGGACCAATATACCCTTGCGGAGGCCATAGTCAATTAGAGGATTACAAAGCGGTACAACGCAAAGGTGGTCCCACGCTGCCTCGAGGTCGGAGATCTCGTATTTCGACGACTCGGCGTTGGAGTAAAGAACTCCCAACAGGGAAAGTTGGCCCCAAATTGGGAAGGTCCCTACAGGGTAACTGCTAAGACCGGGAAAGGAGCCTACTACATGGAAACTATCGATAAAGGAGCAATTCTGAGAACCTGGAACGCTACAAAGTTTGACACTATTACAGTTGAAATAATGACTGTAACTATTTTCTATCATGTACCCGAAATGGACCTCTGAGTCCCTTTCAATAAAATGACTACTTTTTCAGGAATGCTTAGCTGCTTATCAAAGAATGCTGGTCGAGGTCAAGGCCAAGCCTTTGTACCCGACCTCGTGCAAGCTTCTTCAATACACTTTCATTTCAAGCTCTGCACTTGGTGAACTGGACCGAACGAAGTCTCACCTGATCCCGCGGCCTTAGACTGACTTCCTTCCAAAAGGGTGGCTCCGACGTGCCTTAAATTGACCTCTCTACTACGAGGTCCGGCCTAGTGTGGCCCGCTGACCTCTTTAACGAGTTCAAGCCTAGCGTGGCTCATTGACCTCCACCACGAGGTCGAGCCTATCGTGGCCCACATGCCTCTTTAACGAGGAACCTCTTTCACGAGGACGTGCTCGTGATAGCCCTCGAGCTGACTCTCAAACTTCAAACAATCAAACACACACATAAATTTAAAGACGATAAAAGGACAACATAAAAGCACAACAAGCATCAAAATAAAGATAGAAACGGACGGTGCCTCAAGTACGTTATACAAGCCAAGGTACCACCAAATAAGAAGTATAGGAAAAATAACTACAAATCAAAGGTCGGGGGCACAGACAATCTCGGGCTAGGAACTGGGTTTCCACGGCTTAACGATCTTCCCTTCCCTAACCACAAACAAAGCGTTGGGAAGGGAGAGATCAAGCTCGTGGTGCAGAACCTTGATCTGCGCGACCGCATTCTTGAAGATAGTGAAGGCCATGTTGGCCACTTGCCTCGTAGACTTCTGTTTAAAAAAAGGGCCTCCAGCTTCTCTTTTAAGTCGTTGATCAGGCTCTTTGGTCCTTGGTTTCGAGTTGCGAGCTCCTCAAGCTGCCTCTTCAGCTCCCTCCCTAGCAAGCTGCCGACGTTTCCAAAAGCGACCTCCCCAGCAAGCTTTGCCTTCTTCTTAGACCCGGCCAGCTCCTTCTTAATCTTCTCCATGTCTACTTCAACCGTGGCAAGGTTGTCTAGCCAGGCGTGTAGGGTGCCCGTCTCAAAACTAAGTGCGTCAGCCTTATCCCAAGCCTCTCAAAGGGATTTCAAACCAACTATTAGTTTATCAGTCGTACCACGCAATTCACGAGCAAGAAGCACGTTCTCAGCCTCGAACTGACTAGCTTGTTCCTTAGTAGAGACGTTGGCGTTCCACTTGATGAACAGCTCCTGCCTGAGCTTACCAACCTTAGCACAGGCTTTGAAGTCCTCAAGAGAAAGCTCAGTGGTGGTGGACTGGGTCACCTGCATCCTTTTGGCCTTAAGAGTCTGAGCTCAGAGGAGCGCGCTTCTGCAGCGTCTTCATTGGACCCTACCGCTTGGGGTTAGAGGCCTCTTTCTGGATAAGCAGAGGAGTGGCTTGGATAACCACTGCATCAGGAACCGAGGAAGTGAGGATCAGGGCAGAGGATGAATTGGCCCCCCCATCGTTGGAAGCCCCGAGACACATGAGGTCGTCATCCTCATTCAGGCCCGCCGCAGACGACATGGCCTCAGCGGTCAAGACTTTCCTACAGTCAATATTCTTACTCTTATGGGAGAACTTGTCCACCCACCCAACCGAACAATAGATTAAAAGTTTGAACCTCCTCCCTGACAGCGCGGAGGTCGAGTAAGCATAGTCGGTAACTTCACACTCAAAATGCTTTTCACACCAGGATAGGAGAAACAGAGGTTTCACAGCCTTCCCCTTCTCGCCCAACTCTGCAATTTCCTTTCTTGCAGCCTCGTTTGTCGGTTTGACGTGGAAAAACTTATACTTGAAATCTTTGACTGAATCTGTGACCGGAGTAAATAAGCTCCACTTCTGATTGCAACAGATGCGGACATGACCCAACCTCTCTTTACCGGATCCGATCTCCGCTTGACGAAAGACTTCTAACAAGGCAAAGAAAACCTTGTGCCGACAAGCTTGTTTCAGGGCACCCATCACTATCTCGAACGTCTGACTAAAACCTCAAGCATTAGGGGTAAGCTGCGACGGCGCGACCTTCAAATACTAGGACCCGTTTTTGGAAAGTAGAGAATGGGATTCTTATCATCATCTTCTCAAAAAGGGAAGAGTAGACGAAGAACCTTAGTCTAGAAGTTTTCTTCACACCACGTCGGAGTCGGAAAAAGCCTCAAGTCTCCACGTCTTCCCCTTGCCACCGAGAAACCTCTCAAATTTCTTGAAATCTTTGAGGTCACTAAGACCAGGTCAGTATACGGAACCTTTGTTGTGAACATCTCTTGAAACCTAGTGGTAGGGATCCTTAACGGCAACGTCGTCGTCTTCAGTATCGTACCCCCAGGCTCAGGTTGAACAACCGACTCACCCTTAGGAGGCAAATCTTCAGTCAACACGGAGCCGATGGCCTCGGCCATGCCCAGTTTCATGGAGGACGACATCCGATCATCAGTCGGACCGACGGGAATCAGAAGCCCCTGCACCGACTTCTTTAAAATCAGTTTCCCGAGGGAACGCTGTACGACCTCTCGAAATGTCTTGTTCTCACCATTCTTACCTGCAAGGGAGGAAAGCGAGGTCGAAAGCTATAATCAAGCAGCAAGTTCGGCCCCGGGGAGACTAGGGTCGGTCTGACCAGCTTCCTCCCCAAGTGACGCACAGGGGGAACGAGTACAGCAACCCGTTCGCTCACTCGAAAACTCTCGAAAGACTAAAGTGAAATGTCGCAAGCAAAGAAATAGAAAACTAACCCCAGTTGTTAATGCTCAGACCTTGGAAGAGTGATCTGGGAAGTTCAACTACTGGAGCTTCAACGCCTATTGACCGAAAATACAGCTCGTGCGAAATTCTCAAGCTCGGAAGAATCACTTTCAATGTCGGGAGAATTCAGAGATCAAGGCGTGAAAGTATCACACCAATAACCCTCAGACCTATTTATAGATATGGCACTACCCTCTAAGATCAGGCACATTTTGCTCATTTCTACCTTTTACTAACTTCTAATCGCTGACTTTGGCATCGAAGTGTCTGCACGTACCAACCCTACTGAGTCCCACCTCGGGGGAAGACAACGCTAAAGATCTAACCTCGGAAGACACCGACTTCCGGAGCATCGAGCCGACCTCGACCAAGGAAAGGATAATCATAAGACTCTACCTGCCAATTGCTGATCTTGGACCTGATCCAAAGGCAATGTACTGAACAGTTAGTCCTGCACAGCTCTACCATGCTTGAGGGTGGATACCTAAGGTTAAAAGAGTATCGAAAAAAAATATTTAATGGTAAACAAATTGTATTGTCGAACCAAAGTTCGTTCACCCTCAGCACGGTTTTCTAATTCTCGTTAAGCAGTAAGGTATCTATTTTGGGTATTTATGATGTGGTGTTTATGGGGAGCAAGGAATAAGATTATGTTTACAGGGGAGACTGCCAACATCAAAGAGATGATCACTCAAATTAAGCTTATGTCATGGAGTTGGTCTCTAGCAAGACATGGTAAGAAATCTTATCTCACTTTTGAGAACTGGTGTTTAACAGCTTCAGTTTTACATCTCTGTTGGGGGAGGAGGTAATAACCTCTGCTATTTAAGGGTGGGATAGGGCTTATTGGGTTTTCCTTTTGTTATAGAATTTGTGTATAATCAATTGCTAGTGATTAGAATAGGAAGATGCCATGTAGGCCTAACAATGGCAACAGGTTTTAGGTGGTGGAGATGCATCTTTTGAGGCTTGTAAGTTGTAAGTTTTGCACATTTCTCCTTTAGGTACATGTCTTATGTTACCATTAGGTGGTTTTTTTAATGAATTCTCTTTTACTTAGAAAAAAAAGCATAGGTTCCAGATTAGACTCACTGTGTGGGGAAGGTTTACAAAGAAAGAATAAAAGTGACTATTATACTGTTTAATAATACTAACCAATTTGTTTGTCGAGGATTTACGGAGATGTAAGGCAGGACGGTCCTCTCCCTCAACAGAGAATGCGTAAAGCTTCATTGTGGTGGCATGGCATCACTAATTTGGGATCACACTTCACAGACGATCCCCTTTGGTTCTTTAACTTAGCAAAATTGCAGCTGGGTAGGGGAAAAAAGTTAAAGTTTTGGAGTGATATGTGGTGTGGACAAATACCATTCAAAGTACTGTTTAGTGAATTATAAGCAGCTTGTGAAAAGAAAAATGATACGGTGCAACAATTTGGTACTTAGATCAATGGTCCGTGGAAATGGGATTGGGAATGGACTGAGGGCTTAGTTTGTGATAATGCAGGAAGAGTAAATGAGTTGAAGGAAGTGCTATGTGAAATCACTTTATTGACAGATAGGGATGATAGGTGGATTTGGAGTATCGAACGCGACAAATGCTTCACAGTTAAATCTTGTTATAAGTGAAGTGGCTTGTTGATTTTAATGCAGGTGAGGAAGAAAATAAAAATGAAGATGATGTGGAAATGGCTTGCAGCAAGGTGTTGAAATGTGACGCCCCAACAAAATCCCTTGTGTTAGGGTGGAGAGCGCTTATGGACAAGCTACCTACGAGAGAGATGTTGAAGAGAAGAGGTGTGGTGGAATCTAATCGTGATACGGTCTGTGTATTGTGCTTCGGTGAAGTTGAAAGTTCAAACCATCTATTTAATCGATGCATGCATGTTCAGGAGGTATGGCAGAAAATTGGTGACTGGCTAGACGTTCCAATTCAACAAACAGTCCAGCTCTCACAGCACTTCAGCTTGTTTGGTCAGATTCTCAAAGGGAGAAAATTGAAGACTTTGAAACACCTCATAAGAATAGCTAAAATATGGGCTATATGGCAAGCGAGAAACAAGATTATTTTTGAAGGAATGGAGGTAACTACTAAGTCCACCATAAGTCTTATTAAACATATATCTTGGCTTTGGTTTATGGCGAGGAAAGGTAGAAAGTAATAACTGAGTCTTTCGGATTGGTTGAACTGCCATTTGGGATGTATGTTTGATGACAGTGTAAGGAGGTTCAAATGAGTAGTATTATGCAGCAGTTTTTGGAACTGTATTATGCAGAGCTGAGTTGAAATATGTAGAATGAATTTGGCCATCTATGCCTCGGGTTGGTCATGTCCGCTATTGTCAAAGTTGCAAGAATAAAATGGGAAGCTGAAGTGTGGAAAATTATTGTAGGAAGCTCAAGAAAAAGCGCTGGTTTGGCCCCCTGTGGAGGAGTACTATCTGTTGATATTGAAGCCACAAGTTCGCTGGTGTTGATGTCCTAGTTTGGTTCCAATATTGACTACTCTCTATGACTGGTTCAATATTGGAAACTATATGCTACTGTCACTTGACACTTAATCTGTGGGAAAGGAATATATGGATGTAATTGTATCTATGCTTTGGTGTCGAGGCACTCTTTTTCTTACTGGGGTCTTTTTCCCACGGGGTTTTAGCCTCAGTAGGTTTTAACGAGGCCCCTTGTTCCCACAACTGTAATGGGTTGGTGCACCCCTTGTGCTTCCATTAATAAAGGCCCATACTTCCTACAACTCCCACTCTACTTAGTGGACACCCCCAAAACTAGCGAAAAGACCAAATTGCCATTAATGATTCACACGCGCGCCTTTTTTTTGCATTTACGAAGGTTCGGACCCTAAGTTCCGAACCAGTTCGAAAAGTAAGTATCGAGTGTGTTATTTTCACGAATCAAACGCATAGACACCCCCTTCGTAAATTTTTAACAAATTCAGAGGTTTGGGATCGAACCAGTTTGGCCTTTTGGGATCGAACCGGTTCGGCCTTTTGGGATCGAACTGCCTTATTTTTAACAAGTCCTGAAATGTTGAAATTAACGAACTGCCTTATTTTTAACAAGTTCTGAAATGTGTTATTTTTAATAAGGAACGCATATAAATAAAACGCTACTCATATATAAGATGATCAAACGCTTCCCGAAAGTGTTAGTGAAACCCGAAATCAAACGCTACTCATATATAAGATGATCGAACGCTCCATGCCATCTCTCGACAAAGGCATTCACCAACCCAAAATTGAAGTTGGTGAAACCCGAATCCCGAATGGGATACAAATCTGATGCCTGTATGTAGTCCTCAGTGCTTGGATCCATATAAAACCCCCTAAGACTGTGGTTGTGAACCTTCGACGGCTCACGTTCCAACATTTATTATTATCATCTTGTCCCCTCTCATATCACGCGGGCAACATGTGAGCCAAATGAAGGTGCCCGGGAAAGGGAACCTGGCTGGTGTAGAGGTTGAAGGTCTTGATGAAGACGGCTCACCAGATGGGGTAGTAGTATCAGCAGTTGGGGTATCAGTATCAGTGGGGTCATCTAGACCAGCCAAGTCAGCAGCTATTAAAGTTCCCACCATCCTGCTCAAGGTCATCATATCAAAGTGCATCATTAGCATGCGGTGGGAGGTGGATTATTCTTAACATTCCTATTGAGGATAGACGCTGTAGGACGCACTCTCTCGCCGTCCTCCTGTCCCTACCGAGAACTACCACCTCCCCTTGTCTTGGTCATTACTAAAAAAATTAAACATACATAAATTAGAACTAAGTAATTTAAATCAGACATGCAGGGGTTCATTTTTTTCAGGCTGAACCAATTCAAAACTTTAGGTCCGAACGAATGGCCTAGAAAACAAATTTTCAGTGGTTCGAACCTTTGGGACCAAACATGTTCGTTCAGTAACAACCGAACCATGCAAAGATCATGGGTTCGAACTTAAGGTTCCGAACCATGCGGAATTCTAGAAAAAAAAAGGAAACGAAAAAGAAAAGAGGAGAATGAGGCTTACCAAACGCACATGAAAACAAAGAGGACCACACGAAGCGACGCTGAGAGGGAGAGGGAGAGATTCGCTGGAGTGGTGGTGGCTGGTTGGTGGTCCTGTTGAGGGAGAAGAGGGAGAGAAGTCGAGAGGGTGTGAGAGAGGGAGAGGTTTCGTTGAAAGGTAGATGAATGGGGGGTGTGGGTGTGGAGGGAAAGGTAATAGATTAGGGATTTTGAATTAGGGGTATTTTTGAAATATTGGGGGGGTTGGGGGTGTCTAGTGAGTAGGGAGAGGTTGTATGAAGTATGATGGCCCTTAATAAAATATTGTTTATCAACAAGAAAACTTTGTGCATTATTTGTTTTGATAAAGTTTAAAGGTTTGTCTGACATGTTCGAGCCTTGTACTTAGCCTTATGTTGTAGTGATGTTAATTAAATTTCGTTTTGTTGGATTTCACTCGAGTAATCTATAAGATCTATAAGGATTCTCGGGGAAGTTCACATATATATTTACTTCCACAAACAGATTTTATGCAACTTCGATTCCGTCCTAATGAACCGGGACTAAAAGCAAAAAAAAACTATATTATAGGGACGAAAAACAATAACCTCTATATTTGTAGGGAGAAAAACATATTTAAGCCTAAGTTTTTCTTTAACTTTTGGTCCACACTTATATATTTATTTATATTCTTTGTTCCTGACATTAAGTAGATGTTCACCTAACTAACAAAATGTCACAATGACACTTGCCGCACCCCCATTGTTTAATGGCTATGACGTCAAATCATCTTCTTTTGAGATTAAGTTGGTGCTTTGCTTGCTAACAGACATTCATCCAGACATATGTCATGTCACATTTTTAATGATAAGGATGTCAAATCACCTACCATATCAAGTAATTTAGCATCTTAGTCATTCAAATGTAACGTGGGAGGTACCATCCTCACAATTCAATATCCATTAAATAGAAGTCCAAACACAGATGTACGTGGGGACCAAAAATGAAAAAAAAAATTATTTTCCCCCCAAGTTACTCAATCTTCCAATAGTCCACCTCGCCAATTATGTAAACTTAACATAGTTCTCGGAATTACCTCACAACGGATGAATCCATGAGTGACTTTGATCTGGATTTATCCCTATAAGATAAATCCAGAACAGAAAGTCACTTCCGGATTTAATTTATCTATTCTTAGGTAATTCCGGAAACTCTAAAAAATTACCTTTCGGATTTATCTTTAGAAGGTAATTCCGAAATTTATTCTGGATTTATCTGCTAGACATGAATCCCGAAAGCATTTTTTATTTAATTAATTTATTTATATTAATACACACTAAAATTCTTGTCAAAAAAAATTAATACACACTAAAATTGCATGTACTTTTTAATTATTAACGGTAATAATAACGTAAATTTAATTATTAACACATCATTTACAACTTTTAACAATTACAGACCGGTAATAGTAATAACATCAATTAGCATTTAAGTCTTGAGATTCTAAGTCTACAACAGGAGTGGGACTGGTTTGTGTACTGGGAATTGGAGCTATAGCAGTCCATAGTTGGAGACGACCAACATATTGAAAATTCTATGGTCTATCCTCCTCTAATACATAATGATTTCAAGAGTGAGCATTAGGAGGTAATAGACATGTTTGATTCAATTTAACATGTAGTTAAAAAAAGTTAGAACATATTATATACCATCTTAATTATAATATAATACTCAAAATAGAAAATAATGTAATTACATGCAACCAGTGATTCCCATTCTCAAACCCAATACCGATCAAGCTAGTATTGTAGTCTCGAGTTAAATATGAGCCTCTCCATAATAAAAACACATGTGACCCTCCGTCCCCCAATCCTAATGCAACAAGGGTGGTTTTGTATCTGGTTGATATAACGTACCCCATGTCAGGCATCGTCATCCACTTATCTACCGATTAAGACCCCCAACTAGTAACATATAGTGACTCTCTAATAGTTTGCAGTGAGTTACCAAACAAGTCAGCATATATAGGACGATTTTTTTTTATCTCATGAATTAGGTCTTGCCTGATTGAACTCCAACTTTCCTCTCCGAGACTAAGAGAGGCAGCAATAGGCCGACAACCACATTTTCCATCCACGACTACATTAACAATGTATTCAATGTAGGGTGCATATGTGGAAAAACCAATCTATAAGATGCATGTCATGGTGTAATAGTTGCTTTTTTGACCTTTGTGAGGATGCCCGCTATGAGGATGACCGCCGTGATGCCCGCTGGGAGGGTTACTTTGATGAATTTTGTGTTTGTTGCCTGATAGATTCTTGGGGTGCTTTCCTTCATTGCCTCATCCACGTGCTCAAAAAATGAAGGGTCTTGTTTCACATCATATTGTTTCTGCTTCTTTTGGTGCACCTTTGGTGATCATTTTGGAGAGTGCTGGAACCATAGATGTTGTGCAAGGAAATGCACAGTCATCGATCTGTTTCTTGTACCCACATCGAGTTTTATCGTGCACCCACATCAAGTTTTATCGGTACCCACACCAGAATTGGTTTTATCAAACTCATTAGCAATATGACTTAGTGCGTTTACCAATACCAACTCGCATAAATTCTTGTAGAGTGGAGAGTTGTGCCGGGTATCCACCCAATTGATACTTCTTTGAAAAGACTCCACAATCTTATCAATTTGTGCATTCAGCGTACCCTTCATTCCCCCCAACATCTGCACAAATCTCCTCCACTAAAGCCCAACGCCCTCTTTAGTGCCCAATGTGCCAACTCAACCCTAATATGAAACCGAAGAAAAATAAACCCACCTCGTAAGCATTGTAAAGTTAAACAAATAAAAAGACATTTAATGAAAGATGATTGCAAATTAAGTAGCGTACCTATTTGTTGTTAAAGTCAATTATAAGTCACAAGAAAGGGGGTTTGAATTGTGACACATTTTAAATTCCTTTTCAGAAGACAAATTATTTTAGAAACTAGTTTGGTAGTTAGTGAAAAGATGAGCTTTGTGAATAAGTATTGTTTAGAAGATATATTTTGTTCTTAAAGAATTTGTTTAACTTGTTTAGTTTAGAAATCAGTTAGTGAGAAAACAGTACAAAAAACATGTAAAGAAGACACGGAAATTTATAATGGTTAACCCAAACCCGAGCTACGCCCACTCCTCACACCTAGTGAGATTTCCCACTATTTCACAAATAGTACACAAGCCAACCAATGGCTAATCCTTGGAAGTTTTCTTAACACAGTTCTATCAACTGTCCCACTAGTTTTTTTCAAGTCTAGCAACTTAAACCTCTAAGAACCTCTTTTTTAGCCCTCTTCCCTCACAATACAGTAGCCTATGCTTACTGCTTAGAAGGTACATATGTATATGAAAATGTGTTTGGGTTCTGAATGGGATAAAATGAAATAGCGTAAGTAAAATACATTTGACAATTGACACAAGCTATGAGGACACTCAATAAAGTCCCAGATATGTTGTTTTGCAGTGAGTTTGTTTAGGACATAGTTTAGACTCATTCAGAAGCTACTGAGAAGCTTCTGATGTCTTGACCAATTTTGTGCAGTCTCCTTTAAAGAAGTTCTGAGGGCTCAATGTCTTATTTATAGACCATTTGTCTTGATAGATCCGTTGGAGTGCTTAAGCAAAGAGAATATACTCGCTTGTTGCTTTTGCACCTAGATGGGTACATTGTTGATGGCTTCTATCCTTTGACTCCATTCCTCTTAGCATATAACCAATGTTGATGTAGAAATTTGACCGTTGAGAGAGGCCTGATATTTTTCCTTCATGCTTCTGAAGTCTGTTCAGAAGCTTCTTAGCATTTTCTTCTCAATTGCTTCTGAGATATAATCAAAATGTCTTCTGAAGTATCTTCTAAGTAGATATCAACTTGAGTACATGTTGTTCTAGTGGAATATCTTGATTTCCATACGTTGCTTTGTATTTCTTTGCATCATGTTAGGTCACATAGTGTTAACTCTTTGCTTGTTAGCTTTTGAGCACCTCTTCGAGCTTAGCAAGTATCTTCTAAGACTCAATCCTTTTTCTTATGATGTGCTAATTTGTAGCACATGTTCTTGTTGAGATGTTGTAATTTATCCTTGTCTATAAGATCACTCAAGAGAACTCATTAGATTACTTAATGGATCGGAAAGCTTAAGAAGCTTATTAAAACTGTTTGTTCTCATCAAAACATGTCTTAGGGATTTTGCCTTAACATTCTCCCCCTTTTTGATGATGACAAAACCTTTTGATAAGGTTTTCTAATATAACAGTTGTTTAAGGATAGTTGATATGCTCCCCCTTAATTCACGCTATGAATTTTTCTTTTTAAGCATAAATAAAAAGCATGTAGACATTCTGGATCAGAACAAATTTCATCGATTATGAAGCAAAATAGTACAATTTTGGTTCAATTGTTCTGGAGCATTCAACAGAAATTAAAAGTAATACAACTAATACTTAGGAAGCTTCAGCTTCACAAAATAAGTGTTGTTTACAACATAGATATGTAGTTCAGAACATGTACAAGAGATCCTATCCTATACATTACCCCACTTAAAACCAATAAACTTAATCTAAACTTCTTTCCCCCTTTGTCATCAATCAAAAGGTAGGGGACAAAAACTAGATTAAGTAGCTATTTAGATGGAGATGAATCATCAAAAGATGTTGAAGTAGCAGGCTTAAGGACATCTTGGACGGGAGGAATGGGGCCAAATTCTGGAATATCAAGAGAGGGGTTGATTGCAGGTAAAGCAATGGTCAGAAGCCACTGTTGAATCTGGTTATTCTTAGCATTTTGCAATAATAGGGAAACAATGTTGTATGGGCATGATATGAAGCAAAGGAATGAATGGCAACAATGTACTCTTTAGTAAGGACATGAAATCAACTTGTAGACAACTCAGAAGATACCTTAGATGTCTTTTAGAAGGTATCTAAGAAGCTTCTTGAGAAGACAATGTTCAGAAGCTACTACAGAAGCTTCTGAAGCATGAATGAAAATTATCATTCTTCTCTCAACGGTCAAAATGACACATCAGCTAGAGTTATGTCCTAAGAAGAAATGATCTAAATCATAAAAGCCATCGCAAAAGGATCTCATGAGTTAACGAGCTCAAAAGCTCTCAGCGATTACCTACAGCAGTGTACGGATGTCTGCTGCATTGTATCCGTCTAGGTGCTAAAATCACAACGGTTATAATCCTCTTTGCTTAAGAGTTCCAATGGCTCTTTTGGAGCAAATGGCCTATTAATATATCATGGAGTGCCTCAGAAACTCTCAAGAGAGACTACACGCAAAATTGGTTAAGACACCAGAAGCTTCTTAAGAGCTTCTGAGTAAGTCTATCTTCTCTCCAAACACAGTCACTGCAAATCAACATCCCTGAGACTTTATTGAGTGTGTTCATAGCTTGGTGTTAATTAGTAAATGTGTACCTTCTAAACAATAAGCATTGGTTGCTGTATTGTTAGAGACGAAATATAAGAGGGTTTTCTTATAGGTTTAAGTTGCTAGAACTTGTAGAAAACCGGTGTCACAGTTGATAGAGCTGTGCTAGGAAAACTATTAGTGTATGACCAGTGTTTGGCTTGTAAGCTATTTGGAAAATATCACTTCGAGTGAGGAGTGGATGTAGCCCTTGACGATTAGGGTGAACCACTATAAATCTTTGTATGTTCTTTACTATTTCCTTTACTGCTTTCATCCATCATTGTTTTTCAAAAGAACATTTTAACTAACACTGTAAGCAATAACTCAATTCTTATCAACAATACATATTTTACAAAGTCATCATTAAATTGATTAACAACAGGCTTCTTAAAGAATTGGAGTCTAGAAAATAGTTTAAAAATGTGTCGCATTTCAGTCCCCCCTTTCTTGTGACTTATATTTGACTTCAATTGGCATCAGAGACTGCTCCTCCTTAGTGAACCGCCCAAAGAATGGAACACCTATACACGTTATAAGCCGCTCATGATTGTGTAATCCACACCTAACATTGACTCTCCAATCTCCAGCAGGAGTCAAAGGTGTAGCTCTCAACCTAAAAGGATAGTCACTCTTCTTTGAACACCTCACTCTAGAACAACCGGTATCTCTACTCCAGCGTATCTACCACTCTTCTTGCAACAAAAAATAACTTTATTCCCCCCGTACCAATGGATGTATCTGATCTAAGAATGATAACAATCACTATGCTGCCTTTCTCAACCTATCTAGCCCAATGTACAACATCGTCGCGTGTCGGAAATATCTACAAAAACAATTTTTAGTTATTATGACAAATAATAACTTACATATACTCGTAAAAATTGGTAAGTATGTATCTCTTTTGTCGTAAATGTGTATGTTAGATCTATTGTTAAGGGAACCAAAAGATCCATATCCTTTTTATATTAAAAAATAACAATTAAAAGTAAAAATATTTTAATGTGTTGATACATAAATACGAAACGTAAATCAGGAAGGTAAAAAAAAACTATTTTATGGAATTATGCATTGTGCCATAAATCCGAAACACATTGTTATAATTTTGAATTTATGTGTACCACATAATTTCGGAAATTTCAAAAAAAAAATCAAAATTACCTTGTTTGACGTTATTTCGGGGGGAAAAAGTTTCACTCTGTGCTGTAACTTTTGATAAAAAGTGTGAGGGGTAAAATGGGATTAATTGAAATTTGGGTGGTAAATGGTCCAATGTGGAAGCATAAAAACTAGGTTTAAATATGCGTTTGGCCCCTGCAAATACACGCACAATCCAAACAGACCCCTGTAAAAAAAAAAACTTTAAAATAGCCCCTTCAAAATATAAATTGTTTACAGTTAGGCCCCTCGGTCAGTTTTCCATAAAAAAAAAGGTTTAAATATGCGTTTGGTCCCTGCAAATACACGCACAATCCAAATAGGTCCCTGTAAAAAAACTTTAAATAGGCCTTGCAAAATATAAATTGTTTACGGTAGGCCCCTCGGTCAGTTTTCCATAAAAAAAACATTAAAACAAAAATAATTGCCACGTGTCATCATCTCATTGGACCATTATGCCACGTGCCACTGAACACCACGTCATCAACCCATGTCACCATGGACACATGGCACTGACAAGTGCCACGTCAGCAACCAATAGTTGGCTGCCACGTGGCGCATACATGGCAAAGTGGAAAATAGTGTGTTACTAAAAATTTAAAGATTTTGGAAGAACAAGGGTGTTGAACCTGTGACCCCCTTGTTGAAGAAACAACCAAATACCACTAGGCTACATCACCATTTATGATTATTTGGCCAACTAACAAAAATTTTCATAAAAAAATAAAAAAGGAAATTGATACCTTCTTGCGCTAAAGCACTGTAACCAGCAACAACAATAGCAGTTTGCCATCAAAACTTAAATCATAACTTGGTTTCTTACCTTGATTTCGGTTTCAAAGAACTTAAATCAGAACTTAAATCAACCTTTTTATATTTCGGTTTCAAAGAACAACCCATTTATTAGATCTATGATTTCTCTAATATGGATCAGTGATTCTTCAAATTATGTTGGGGTTATTCCGTTTCTCTGAATTCCGAAACAAATGCATATAAAAACGAAGAGAACGGTGGCCTGAAATGCAAGAAGGTATCAATTTCCTTTTTTATTTTTTAATGAAAATTTTCGTTATTATATATTATATAGAAGTAGTTGGCCAAATAATCACAAATTGTGATGTAGCCTAATTGTATTTGGTTGTTTCTTCAACAAGGGGGTCACGGGTGTTCAACACCCATGTCCCCCCAAAATCTTTAATTTTTTAGTAACACACTATTTTCCACTTTGCCATGTATGCGCCACGTGGCAGCCAACTATTGGTTGCTGACGTGGCACTTGTCAGTGCCATGTGGCCATGGTGACATGGGTTGATGACGTGGCGTTCAGTGACACGTGGCATAATGGTCCAATGAGATGATGACACGTGGCAATTATTTTTATTTTTATGTTTTTTTTATGGAAAACTGACCGAGGGGCCTAACCGTAAACAATTTATATTTTGCAGGAACTATTTAAAGTTTTTTTTTACAGGGGCCTGTTTGGATTGTGCGTGTATTTGCAGGGGCCAAACGCATATTTAAACCTTTTTTTTTATGGAAAACTGACCGAGGGGCCTAACCGTAAACAATTTATATTTTGCAGGGGCTATTTTAAAGTTTTTTTTTACAGGGACTTGTTTGGATTGTGCGTGTATTTGCAGGGGCTAAACGCATATTTAAACCTAAAAACTGAAACCCAAATGAAAACTAAGGTATAATAAGAGATTAAAAGTTAAAGGAAAATTAGTTTACGACAAAAAATGAAAACCTATTATTATTATTTATAGGAAGTAAAAACATACTAACTAAGCGATTTTGATATACTACCTTCATTTCATTTTATAAGTAGTTTTATTAAAATCAATTTGTCTCAAATTGATTGTTATTTTACATTTTCAAGAAATCATTTAATATTTTTTCCATTAATGCTCTTCTTTTTTTTTTTTAATGCTCTTCTTAATGATGACAATTTTTTACTTTTAATATATTATTTGCGGTTGGTTATCTATAAAAAGTTAAATGGTAAATTAGACAATATTTTTTATAAAATCTAAACTACTAATCATTTTTCTAAATAGGTGCGTCAAAACATTAAACCAGAGGTAGTATTAAAAAATGTCATAAATTTAACAGCCAGATGCTTAGAAATTGGAGAAGGTGACATAATTTTGTTCAAATAAAAATGCTTTTGTTTTGAACGAGAACTGTTCTTTTGGTCGACCATCGGCACTGTCCATGGTAAAAAATAAAAATGCGTTCAAAATTACAAAATTTATTATCTGATAAGTTGAAGATAGTTGTAAAGAACAAAGACATGGTTTTTGATTCATTTCGAAGATACTTGAGTATGAGGAACCAAAGCTCCAAGATTCAAGTTTTATACGACCACTGTAAAAGCATCTTCTCTCCCTCTGGAATACCCTCTCCTTCTTCCCAAGCTTTGCACAAGCTTTCTTCAATTCTGGGTATGTCTCATATTATTTATTATTCTCAAAGTTCATGTTGCAATATTTAATTCATTTTAATGAATGGTTAATTAGAGAAATTGGGGTTATCGGTATTTGAAGTTGTGGGTATTTTTGGTGTTTTGTGGTTAAATTAAATTGGAGAGTTTGGTTGGTTTTGATTCTTCATATGAGGTTTGATATTACAATGTATGATTTGTTTTATATTACAATGTAAGAATCTGTGGAAATTTTGAAAAGAGCAGTGCTATATATATTACGAAAGATTTGTGCAAAAAATGCATGCGTCCTTTTGAGAATAGAAGAATGAAGTAAGACCAATATAAATAAAGAAATTATAACTGTAAAATCTGCTTACTTGAAATTGTAATATGGGTAATTTTACTTTTTTTTTTATTACTTGTGTTTTACCACTGGGATGTCTTCTGGGAATGTAGGTAATTTTACTTCACAGGTGCGCTCTCATTTACAAAAAATTTGCGAAAATTAAGAAGGATGTTATAAATAGTTTGTTTATGGAGAATTCACCCCTGGTGCTGAATTCTGATGTCACTCATTAGGAGCAAATTGTTCAATAAATAGAGAATGTGATACTGATAAACTGCTATCATTTGTCAAGTTTGAATTGTTTAGCAAAATAAACACCGACATTGTTTTATTTGTGAAGAGGTAAGGCATTTATTCTGATTATTAGGTTTTGTGTGTGTGTCCATATATATATATATATATATATATATATATATATATATATTCTTAGGCTTTGTGTGTGTGTGTATATATATATATATATATATATATATATATATATATATATATAAACACACACACACACATAATCTATTCGTAGCTTTTCTATTAAAATACAGACTGCTTTTCATACAATTTTTAACTTAAAAATGCACTGTTTTGAGTAATAGATCATTGATCTTTGTTACAATCCATGGTTCATGACTCGGCAGATACTATTCAACCGGTTGATGTTGAGCTTAAGGAACAAGCTGCAGATGATGATCGAGGGTTTGGATCTTTTGGTGTTAACCAACTAAGTAGAGTAGCTCGATGGGCTAAGCCAATAACATATGTGGACATTCACGATTGCAATCGTTTCACGGTGAGCTTTAACACTATATATATGTGTGTGTGTGTGTAAAAAAGACAGCTACTCATATGAGTAAAGTTGTATCAGCATGGTCTGTCTCTAAACTTGGATTTGTTTTCTTGCTTTGTGGTTATATATGCATTGTAGATGCATTGTAGATGCATTCAGTTCTTTCCACTTGGTGTACTGCAAGTTTCAGTGAACCGAATGGAAACAAATGCATGCATAAGCCATGGCCTTTTGAACATTTGCTATCATTATACTGTGGAATCTTTCCAAGACTGATTCAGCTTGTATGTTTAAATTGAAAGAGTGAAGATACCGTTGCTTTTCGCCCTTTACAAGCAGTATATGAACATCTTGGCTTGTTTGAACCTCTGCTTGTTAGACGTACTTTAAACATTTGTCTCGCATGTTCAAGTCAATTAATGGAAAAAAACACATGTTCAAATCGCCTTCTCTTCTTCAGAACACTACAAAAGTCAATTTTTATGTCTGTGTGTGCGTGCATTTGCATAGCATCAGTAAACTGTCTCTCCCTGATGCAAGCTTCACGTCAATGATAGATACTGATTTGGGCCTTGGGCCAATAGATGGGCTGAATAGGTTATTGTTGAGGGGGCTTGTTAGCTTGATGAGGAATGTAGTTTAAAAGGGGAAGGAAGGGCAAGTAGTAGGCATTATGTAGAATTTTCAGTTGGGAACCTTTGGGTTTAGGCACTTAGTGATTTATCTCTTCTCTGAGGAGCTCTTAGCTCTGGAGTTACAAGGATCTTTCTCTGTAATAATACACATTTTCCAAAAATAATACATTTTCCATTTATCTCAATTTCGGGCCTCTATCAGTCTATGCATGAGTATGTTCATTTATTATTTTTCAATATTTCTGTTATTACCTCATTGAAGATGTGTTTGAGTCAAATATAGCCAGATTTTTCATTGCGATCTTGTTATTCGATTAAGCATGATGTTTATATCCTAACAGCAATTAAAGTGATTTTCATGACATTCCAACGTAAGCAATGTCAACTTGTGCAGATGTGTGTATTTTGTTTTCCAACTTCGTCAGTTATTCCACTCCATGACCATCCCGGGATGACTGTATTTAGCAAACTTCTTTATGGCTCTATGCATGTGAAAGCTTATGACTGGGTTGAGCCTCCCTGCATTGTAGAAAGCAAGGGACCAGGACATACTCAAGGTTTGACTTTTATATTGTATTTACTAATGAGTTGACTTTCTTCTCTTTTAATTTTTTGGTTCCGTGTTTGTGTTAAGGTGAGATTGTTCTTGTTGATTTTTCATGTGAAGTCATTGTCCCATGATATTGCATGAGTGCATATTATCCTCTCTTCTTGATGTGTTATTTTACCAAAATGTGTTAAATTATATACTCTAGAATTTATATACACTAGAATTAGGTCTAATTGTTTAATAACCATCGTTCTTCCTTCATATGTCATCTGTTCCGCTATACATATGATTCCCTGTAGCACCGACACTTCGAGTTGAAGACATGTCCGGTGTCTGACACGTATCGTGTCGAACACCGACACTAACAGTTCAATTGCTTGTATTCAGGATTTGGCCACTTGAGTCATTGAGGACTTAAATTTACATTTATATTCAGGAAATCTACTGTTAACATTTGACAATGTGAAAAGTTATCATGTTTAATGGTTTATACACCATGCGCTTATGCATCCATATTTTGAAGCTACATGATGATTGAATTTATTGTTTCGTTTTAATTTGTCTTTGTTACAGTGAGACTAGCAAAGTTAGCAGTTGACAAGGTTTTGACAGCACCATGTGAGACATCAGTATTATATCCAAAGCATGGTGGAAACCTGCACTGTTTCACAGCAGTAACACCTTGCGCTATGCTGGATGTTCTTGCGCCACCTTACAACGAACCTGAAGGAAGGAAGTGTACTTTTTATCATGATTATCCTTATTCAACATTCTGTAAGTAACTGCTTAGAAATATCACTTGTTTTCTATACATAGCAGTCTTCTGATGCTGCTTAGGAAATTAGAATATTTCTATAGGGAGGAGTTGAATCGAGTATAAGATTTGTGAATGAGTGATTTTCTTGATGTTTTTGCTCTGCAGCTGCAGGAAATGGACCTATATGTGATGGTGAAGAGGATGAATATGCTTGGCTTGCAGAGGTAGAGCCTAGTGATCTTTATATGCAATCAGGAGTATATGCTGGTCCAGCTATTAAGCTTTAGCTCTGCTTCTTGGATTTAAAAGCAATTGGATTTGGATGTTACCTGTTGTGAAGTGTGGGTGATACTAATGTGGAGAGAGAAATATTTTACATCAGAGATTTTTGACACCTGCAACACTTGGTTAATCATGCTCATAATCGTGGTTAATGAAGTTTAGTGGATGGTTAATGGGTTACTTTGATACAAGTTTGAGCCAATTAACCAATATCTAAATTATTGAGAACGTGGTTAGTAGTGTGCAAATTCATTGTTAATTTAGCTTAGTTGATGGTTAATGAATTACATATTTATTTAATGATGATGTTGCGGATGAGTTAATGAGCTACACCATCCAGAACAAAATATAAATAAAAATTTCCATGTATTTGGTCTAAATTGTAACTAATATATAGATTTTTTTCCCCCTTATATTTTGTTATGGAGAAAGGACATATTTGTATAAACAATATGTATTCCTTTATATTGTTTGGGTTTGAGCACTCTTAGTGCTCTGTTAATGAATTTCTGCTTATCTAAAAAATTTAGATGTCGCAGATGATTTAGGACTTGGGAGGTACAAATAGCATAACTAATGCAGAAAATACTGGTCAGTGGTCACCCGTTTTGATCCTGGAGGTAGGTGAAAGAGGATCTAAAGTAATGATGCACACATATTCTTGTTGATTATGCTGCCTCTTTTTGCTGGATGCATATTTTGAGCAAAGAATTTGATTAATTTCTTGCACCTTTATAAGCATAATTATTTTATCGTATGTTTGCAGTCAAGATGAGACATCGTTTGTCCTTTAGATTCTACTTTCTTTCTTTTTTCGGTTTTGGTTATCAAGTTTTTCTATTTAATATAAATTCTAATAATCTTATGCATTAAAATTTTGATTGCTCAAGTACAAGTAACTTAATAAGTTAAATTACAAGATCCATACATTCATGAAATATAATAAACATTTATCTTTGTTGAAGTAATAGCAAGAATTTTTTTTAAAAAAAAGTATTAGAAAATCTTTAAACATTTTCTCTTTTAAGTATTGGGTGAAGAAAGTGTGTATGTGTTTTGAAAAAGAGGTGAATCCATCTTGCTTGGTAACAAACTAGAGTTGTGTTCACTAGAAATGAAAACAAGTACAAACAATGAACTACGATCACCAATGTCTAAACCTCTTCTATCCAAAGGAATGCTCACTATAGGATAACTCATCAAGCAATCTGTTTCTAAAAACTACAACTATGCAGCTTTATCACTGCATTAAGTTACATTTAACTACTTCCTCACATTACAATAGTGGTTTCACGCGTCCGTTGCTTATTCACTTGGCAATTATTTCAGTTGAAAACACACATTTAAAGTCAAACTTATCAGATCTTTTGAAAACCCCAGAAGGCTAGAGCTATATCAAAACTCAGGATTTTCCAATGTCCAGCTGTTTTCTTAATCAAACCAATGATAACAATGATTTTGAAGCAAACATATGTTTCTGACATCCATCGTCGTTTACTCTAAGGCGATCTGAAAGCTTCGCCAGCATATCGCACACTTCCAAGTTCCTCTTCAATCCGAAGAAGCTGAAAGACATTCAAGAAGGAAAATCTGAATTAGATCACTTCATTGCGTTCTAAAAACGTTTAAGAATGATGTCGTTTCATCTAAACAAAATTCACTTTGAAACTAAGTGTACTAAATAGAAAATGTTATGAGTCACCGATTCTAACTCTGCATGATTATACTCATTTTCTTGTTTTACTTGTACCAATCTTCTACCGTGCCAAGCCCAGATAAAGACGTAAATACAACTATGAAAGGATTTCTGAGTTATTTCAAAATATGCATGTTACCTTTAATCAAAGAAGAGTAAAAAATTTAACACATGACATCAATTACCTGATTATACTTTGCCAATCGCTCACTCCGGCAAGGAGCCCCAGTCTTTATCTATAGAACAGAACTTGGATATCAACATAAAGCAACAATATCTTGCACCAGACAAATTACAATAGATAAAAAGATAAATTGGCTAAAGAAAAAGATTAAGAATGTAGAACCTGTCCACTGGCCAGGCCAACAGAAAGATCAGCAATGAAGTTATCCTCCGTCTCACCACTCCGATGACTAACCATGACACCCCAACCAGCAGCCTTTGAATCAAGTGCAGCCTGAATAGATTCAGTTACTGTGCCAATCTGGTTAACCTGCAGTCAATGAATAACAGATAAAACAAAGGAAGCATTAGTTGAAATGTCTCCCTAGAAAATCCAGCTCCATGCAGCTGGTGTCTGATTAGTGTTGATTAAATGGCAAAGAAAAAAAGCTTAAGCATGATAAGCGAAGAAAGACTTGTTTGGGAATGCTAACCTTTAGTAGCAAACCATTGCAAGCCTTCTTCTGAATGGCTTCAGCTATTCTCGTTGGATTTGTAACTAACAAATCATCTCCTACAAGTTGAATATCAACTGAAGACAGTAGTGAGGACCATGAACTCCAGTCATCTTGATCAAACGGATCCTCAATTGACACAATGGGAAATTCTTTCACAAAGTCTTTATAAAGTTGACCAAGACTCTCGGCAGAGCGCACATGAGTTCCATCATTTGGTTGTTTCTTGAAGTTTAAATCATACTTCTTATCATTAGTGTAAAACTCTGAAGCTGCAACATCCATACCTATTTTAATCTGCACAATCGTGTTTTATTTCCTGATCAGTACAGGAGGATATTCAAATTGAGCAACAGCATATAATGATGAAAACCAGTCTACCTTTCCGGTATAACCAGCCTTCTCAATGGCATCAGTAAGTAAAACCAGTCCCTCCCTGTTATCCTGAACATTGGGAGCAAATCCCCCTTCGTCTCCAACATTACATGCATCTTGTCCGTATTTTGCCTTGATTATCCCCTTCAATACATGATATACTGTTCCACCAGATAACACCAAGTTAACTTATTGTCATAATAATAGATCATTGGTGATGGGATTGAAGAAACCCTACATAATCTATAATACGCTGTCAGGAATATTGGAGTATATATTAGCCATCAAATTATAAGCTTGATAGGTCGGTTGTAGTAGTTACAATTAGTTAATGTTTGTTATATAAGTTAACAGTTAGTTAGGGGGTTGAATTGGTTAGTTAGCAAATAACAATAAGGCATGTTGCCTATAAATAAGAAGGGAATGGGATAGAAATAATCATCTTGTCAATTGTATACACTAGAGGGCCATTTGGTTTAGGAGAGGGTTGGATCTTTTGAATATCCAGCAAACATTCATGTAATAGTCCTATTTCGTTCAATATATGAGTTGGTACCTATCAATTGGTATCAAAGCAATTCGATCTTCGGAACGTTCATGGTGCGCAAGAAGCAAGTTTCAACCTCCATGGATTCACGTATCTACGAATTGGAACGGCGATTTCAAGAATTAGAGGTTCGCAATCAGCGTCGCCTCGATCGACTCAATGAGCAAGCCACTCGCTTGGAGCAACTCATCGTCGCGATTCAGCTGGTGGTGCTCCCCAACAACAGCTGTGGAGTGCCCAAGATGGAGTGTTCCAGTGACACAAAACAGGCTCTTGATCAGTCCAATCTTATGAAGGATGGAATTGAAGAAACTGTTCTTGAAAAAGAACAATCTTCAAATCAGAATTCCAAGAATGTTAGTTTGGCACTGAATTCTACAACTACATCTTCAGCGGGAAGCAAGAAATCTGAGGTGAGAACTGAATACTGCAAGGTCCAAATATGGTCCAAGCAGAATGTTAGTTTGGCACTTAAGATGAGAGGCATCACGGTAAGGTGGAGAAGAAGTCGAGCAACCAAAGATTCAAGAATTGCTTCCAAGAAAACTACACACCAGAAAGAGATGTGGAATTGCAGCAACGAAATGGCTAGTTCGGAGTCCATGAGGGTTTCAACGGGTCTTGAGCCATCTTTGGGGCTATCGGAACCGAAACAGCATATCATGACTGAACGAACAAGGGATGAACCGACACCACCAGAACCTCGTGGTGCGTTGCCGGTGACCAGTGCTCGTGTGAGCAAAATTGTTCGCAGGGAAAAAAGTCAGAGAATGGGAAATAAACCGCCGCCGCCGCCAAAGCCACCGGATTGGAGCGATTCCGTGGGAGGAGAGGGAAACGCAAACACGAGTGGAGGAAATTGTGGAAAGAAGAAAATGTCATTGGTTCAACTACCATCACCACCAGAGTTGCCGGCCACCGCCGCAATTGCCAAGGGCTGGTTGGACTTGACGTCGTCGTCGTTAACGCAGCGAGAAGCACGCAATGTGCAAGATGAAGCCAGAAGGGTACAGTGGGAATTACACATAATGGGTCAGATCCGACGAAATGTGGATAATTGGGACTTGGGTCTTATTCTAAACCAAGTGGGTCAAGCCCAAAATGTTTCTGATAAGTGGAAGAAGGAAAACAAACAATGGATCTTATTGAACCCGACCCGAAACCCGTGCGAAGAAAATCAGAACGCGCAAGGAAGAAGCACTCTGCCGCCGCCGTTCTTGGTGTGTCCATCGTCACCGCTGTTGAAGCGTGCGTCGTTTCTTTGGGTGCAGCCGCCGAAGCAAGTATCACTGTTCTCACCGTCCACCGGTTCTCTCACGCTGACTATGGGGTGGCTTTTGATGAAACCACCATGGGTAAGTATAAGCTTTTATGGTTGCACTAATTTTTCTGAAAATGATGCAACTCTGGGAAAGAAACATGCAAGAAGAGTTTTGCGACACTGCACTTATCCTCTATTATCATATGGAGATTCGTTTAAGAGTGCAAGTCCAAATTCAATTGTTGTTCATAGAAAAAAAGGTGAACCATTGAATGAATTTGTGAAGAATGCTCTTCTAGAGTTGAAGGCTGCACAATTCCTGTTTGATAAAATGCATGTTAGGGACTCCACTGATAAAGACATGGTGGTATGGGGGCACACTGAGAACAATCCTTGTGGGGTTGCTAGTGAATTAGAGTGTGTATGGAAAGAACAAATTATCGATGCATATGATGTTTGGCAGTGGCTTCTTAACGTATTGACTCCTTTGTACTTGGATGATGCTTCTATCACAACATTGCTGGCAAAGATTGCCATGAGGTGTTACCTTTTAACTCATGTCAATGGGATGAAGATTTGTACTTGGGGTGTTATTTTGTACCTGAAGCATCAAATCCATATTGATTGTGGAAATTGGGTTCAAGGTCATAGTCGGTTACCAGGACAACTAGAACAGCCCACAATACTTCAAGGTTGCAGTGATGTTAATGGGTTAGTCATGCTTTCGATAAATGGGATAACAAGGATTTATGACAGGTGGCTGGGAAACACACACGTGGCAGCAGTTGACATACTTTCAAGTGAGTTTGTAATCCTATTAATATTAAGTTATTAACACAGTGGGCATCAAGTGCAGATTCTCCTACTTTAAGGTACTTTTGCATGCCTCTGTTGTTATTAAGTGGGGGTTTTGAGGATGTTACTTGCAACAAGGATACCAACTCTTGCAGAGCTTCTTATTGGTGTGTTGGTAAAAATGGCATTTTCCTTCACCTGCATGGTTGGAAGGCCATGGGATTTCAACGTTTAAACATCAGCAGGTGAGGGACTGATGACAGCAGGACAGCATGGCTATTTCCTTGGATACCAGGGGACTGCTCACCTTGAGGACAAGGTGAAGGTCCCCGAGGGGAGTATTGATAGGTCGGTTGTAGTAGTTACAATTAGTTAATGTTTGTTATATTAGTTAACAGTTAGTTAGGGGGTTGAATTGGTTAGTTAGCAAATAACAATAAGGCATGTTGCCTATAAATAAGAAGGGAATGGGATAGAAATAATCATCTTGTCAATTGTATACACTAGAGGGCCATTTGGCTTAGGAGAGGGTTGGATCTCTTGAATATCCAGCAAACATTCATGTAATAGTCCTATTTCGTTCAATATATGAGTTGGTACCTATCAAAGCTATATCCATACCTAGCTATAAGTAAAAGAAAATGGTATTATGATGAAAACTAATAACACAAATCACATTAATCCACAACCAACAAAATGTTTGAATAACTGACCAGTATGAAAGGCAACAAGTTGAAAACCAAATATGAGAAATGCACGAAAATGATGCATGATCACAGCCATTACTTAAGTGAGACATAGGTTCATTAGTCTCATGAGACACAGACTCATCAGATGTGCAGGCTCATGAGATGCACGAGTCTGATGAGCCTGCATCTCATGATACTCAAATACTCAACGTGGTTACAGTTTTAGAGTATTAGGTATCTGACCTTCACTGCCCATGCGGAATGCCTCGGCAAATGAAGTAGCTCCAACTGGCAATAACATAAATTCTTGCATAGCCAGATTATTTCCAGCATGACTTCCCCCATTTATAACATTAAAAGCTGGAACTGGCATAACAAGTTCCTTTGTTCCTGAAATCTCCTGGATGTGCTTGTACAAGGGCACTCTCTTTGCTCCAGCACCAGCTCTACACACACTCAGTGAAACCCCCAATATTGCATTGGCGCCTAGTTTTGACTTGTTAGGGGTTCCATCAATTTCCAGCATAATCGCATCCACATCAGCTTGATTCCTTGTTAAACACAAACCATAGATGTCAGCTGTACAGCACACAATGTCAAAAACAGAAAACCATACTTCGGTAAAGAGTACATAAAAATACAAAAATCCGCTTCTCTTTCTTCAAATTAATGTCAAAATGAATAATAATCCAAGGAAGAAATCACAGAAATAGTGTTCATTTAATGCAAAAAAATATCAAGAGCTAAGCATAACACTCAAAAACTGGCTACATAGACCTATCTTATATCAAGAGCTAAGCATAACACTCAAAAACTTCGGCTATTATTTCAAATCAACTTAATTATCTAAACGGAGCTGCTTCAACAGCTTCTCTACATATAGTATATTATATACTGCTGCAGCATGTCCATAGGTTGAAAACTAGTTTATTGCTTGATCATGGGGATCTAGTGTATGACACATGCCAGTTATTTTACAAAGGCTCAACACATTGAATTCTTTCAATTAACAAATTAGCTTCAAATGCAAGTGTGAAGTATCAACAGCAGAAAAGCTATAAACTCCCATAACAATCACGATACCTATAATATGATCGAGGGAGACAACCTTAACTTTTTGTATTTTAGCCAGTCAAGTCGTTTATCTATGGTTCCTGAATCAGCCCAATGTGTATACAATGCAAAATCTAGATGATATGGTTTTTCATATTAAGTAATAAAGTAAACAATCCCCTATGGTATTAGGAAATTACATTCTGATCACCCCTTATTTATTTTTACAAACACTTGATAATTTCCACAAGAAAAACATTCAAAATCATCCTTCTCTTCTCATTCCCTTCCCTTCCCTTCCAAACATAATTTCAACCACTCCACTAAACCATGAACTCAAAATACTCAGTCAACACCATTACCAAAGAACAAATACAGTCAACATCAACAAAATGCAACAGAAAAATGATTTACCGAACGTCGATACCAATAAGCTTTGGAGCTAAAAACTCATTGATATTCCTCACAGCATTAAGAACACCTTTCCCACCATAAACACTCTTATCCCCATCCCTAAGCTCCAACGCCTCGTAAATTCCGGTGGAGGCTCCGCTCGGCACAGCCGACCGATAAAGTTGATCAGTCACCAGATCCACCTCCACCGTTGGATTTCCTCTGCTGTCAACGATCTGCCTCGCCTTCACTGATTTCACAGTGGATTCTCGCGACGCCTTTGTAGTCGCTGCCGGCGCCGCCGTAGACGATCCCCGCACGGCGAGGGATCGCCGTGGCTTTTGAGTGTCGCGGAAAGGAACGGAGTGAGGAGTTGGTAATGGGCGAGATGTTATGAAGGAAGTAGATGGAGTTTGGAGAATGGTTTTTGTGGTGAGTTGAGTCAAAGCCATTGTTTGAAGCGTTTTTGTGTTGTGTTGTGTTTGGAGAATGTAAAGCTAGAGTGAGAAAGTGTTTATATTAAGTTGTGTTGGTGGGAAAGTCCGCCCTGGGGCGATGAAAAATTAACGCCTTTTCGAAGTTGTTGGAGACGGAGACAGACGACGAAACAATGGGGAGGGTTGGTGGAATGGTAGGTATGTTATGCATGCCTTGATTGCCTTCCCTTTCTTCAATTTTTTTTTGAAAATAACCTTTTTTTTAACTTATTTGTATTGTCACCAAAAAAAAACTTAGTATTTGTATTTAGACTTTATAAAGAGGAAATTCAATTGTTCCATAACAAAAAACAAATGTGAAGATCAATTTATTCAATTTATACTTTAAGAAAAATGAAAAGTATTTAGTTCGTATTCAATAATCTTTTTTCTTTTTTGATCAAAAATAATAATAATCTTTTTACTTTTGTCTCAACATACTCAATAATCTTAAATATGGCTCAAATTACTTTTTTTGGGATAATTATTTTAGAGAAATTTTAATTTTAATTTGGAAACTATTTTGACCCACACTTTTATTGTTCAAGAACTGAATTAGTACATTTTATTTTTAGAAACCAAATTACTCTTTTTATTTTTTGTTATTTGAATGATTTTTAAAAATATGTGAAAGTAATATAATTTAAATATTCTCAAGAAATTATTGTTCACATAATAGATAGTCAACTTTTAACATTTTTTTCCTATTTTTGTTGAAGGATTTTATGCGTAGATAGAACTGATAGGAGGAGCACCTCAGGATACTTGTTTAAGTTTTTGGGTGTTGTTGTAAATAAACAGCCACTAGCAACACTTTTAACATGTGAGGCAGAGTATATATGCTCAAGCTAGTGTACTGTCCTACTGAGCACATTGATAGAAGGTTCCACTTTCTAAGGGAGCAAGTCAACAAGGATATGCTCAAGCTAGTGTACTGTCCTACTGAGAATCAATTGGCTGATGTGATGACCAAACAAGTCAAGAGTGATATTATCATAGTGGAAGCAGGAATGCGAACGTAACTAAGGCGTAAGCGCCTGTGCAGAGCAGATAGTGAGCAACTAGGGCGCAAGCACCAGTAGAAGCGATCAAACGAACTCTGGAATAACAATAATTGAATGTGATTCATAGAGAGTGCAGAGAATCTAGGGTTCTGAATTCAATGAGGTATGAAGAATATTTTGATAATGATTGTTGCCTTTTTGTTCATTAATTACTGGCTATAAATAGGCCAATGATTATACAACAATTCCTAGGAATATTCCTATATGCTGACAACTATAGGGACAACTCACTAAAATCTAGAAAGATCCAATATAGGACAAAATAACATATAGAATGAAAAAGGACAACACTGCCTATGAAACGAAATCAACAACATGCAGTAAAATAGTAAAAAAAAGCAATTTTATTCAATTAACTGTGACCCTGGCACAATACCCCTGCCTGATAAACACCCTTGTCCTCAAGGGTGGAATTCTAGAAACTGTTGAAGCAAGTCATAGTAGTACTCCAAAGTGGCTTGTTCAATATGGAGATTCTTCTATTTCACTAAGACCTTAGTGGCTGGTAAACGACCTCTCTTCTCCCTTTTCCTCTAAAAAATGGATTTTGGCACTCCATTTTGTAGAACAGCAGCAGCAGTAATAAATTGATGAGTCACCACAGTGGGATTAGGACACAATTTGAGTTGAGAAACATAGAAGACATTATGCAAAGCAGCATTTGCAGCCAGCTCCAACTGATAAGAAACAACTCATATCTTATCATTGACTTTGTAACGATCATAGTACTTAGGAAGAAGCTTATGATAGGCATGATGTTTCAAAGAAGATTGCCTATAAGGTTGGAGCTTGAGATAGACAAAATCACCCACAGCAAAATTTATCACTTCTCCTTCTATAAGCTTGTTGACTCATTCTGTTTTGGGCCCTTACAAGAAGAAACTTGAGTAACTTGATGGTTTCTTCTCTAGCTGTCAGTGTCCTATCCACAGATGCAGAACTTGACTCCGTGGGAAGGTAAGGGGGTGAATGGGAGGTGCATGTCCATACACAGTTTCATAGGGGGTGGATTAAATAGATGAGCAAAAGTTGGTGTTGAAGTCAATAAATGTCACAAGGAAGGGGGGTTGGAATTGTGACCCTTTTTAAAATTTACCTGAAACAATATAACTATCTTCACAAGTATGATTAGATATTAAGATAGTGAGTGCTTTTAGTTAAGAAGGATGAGTGAAAACTGTTTTCTTAACTTTGATAGCAAGTAGAGAAGGTTTAGAATAAACTGTTTTCTCAACTATGTAACAGAGTTGAGAAGGATCAATAAGTTCTGTCTCCAACTCTTATTGTCAAATATTGAGTTTCTTAACAGTTGTGGCATGAGATTATGTGGAGTAAAGTAATATTGTTATATCCAAAACACCAAGAGACTTCCTAAATAACTTCTAGTTAAGGAAAGATGTGAGAAGGGTTGAAAACAGTGTTTTAATTAAAACAATTCTTAGCAGAGAAGGGTCAACAAGTTGTCTTCTCAGTTTTGATAAATCTTCTCCAAGAGAAGTGTTCCCCACTCCTCACTCCTTGTGAGTATTTCCACTATTTTCCAAATAGTTTACAACTTTTACAACCTCCCTAGGCTAAAAGTTCTCTTGGTAGTTTTCTTCACAGCTCTACCTATTGTTTACACTCCTAATAGGATCCTTCTGATCTATTAGATAGCTTTTATTATAGAAGAACTCACCTCTCAAGCCCTACAGCAACACATGCTACTTGAGAAGGTTCCCTACAAGTTTTCTGTTAAGTGTTTGGGTTTGTGGGATTTCTAGAGCTTGGTCGATTCAAATGGTGTTTTCAACAGGTACAACAACACAAGCAATAATACATACTCAGAGATCGAATGAATCCCTTCAGTTGTGTAGTAGTTGAGTATGGATGAGAGAAAACTTGATACTTGAGAAGGTTGGAAGATCATGCAGATCAACGATGGCCAAATGCGTTTATTTATCGTTGAAATTATGTGTAATAATCTCTGGTCCATGGAAAAGAGTCGTTGGAAAAAGATTATAGCCGTTTAAAGCCGTTGAGAGGCTGTATGTTTCAAGACAGCTGTGTTTCTGCTTTTCTGCAGAAGACAGCTGTTTCCAGTTTTCATGACTCTTCTCAACTCTGACTCTTCTTAACTTCGACAGTTTCTGGAGATGATGCTTCTCAAGTTGATGCTTTTCAAGTTGATACTTCTGATGAAGATATTTATGGGGTGACCCTTCTCAACTTGTCTGATCACATCATGGCCCTTCTGAACTTGACTCTTCTTGTCATGATGCTTCTCAACTTGACTCTTCTCGTTTGATGCTTCTCATCTCTATTCTTATGAGAGCCTTTCTCATGTTAGTTCTGTCATGATGCTTCTGAGGTTGATCCTTCTGGTTATTCTTCTCATGTTGCCACAGATTGAAATGATACTTCTCAAGATGATTTTTCTCAAGTTTACCCATTTGGTCTTGATCTTTGATCTTGTCAAGCGAAGCCTTCCTCTTTAAGACTTTGTGAGCAACATTGGTTTAAGTCTTCTCAAATATGATGCTTCTCATAAGCATATACCTTCTTGAGTTTTGGTTTATTATTCCTTTATGTATTGTTCACTCAAGAAGAAGCATTAGTAGCATATGAAATCAGATAACTTAAACTTCTCACATTTGAAGTTTGTTAATCATCAAAACTAATTAGGGATTTTGCCTCAACAGGTTTTGTAACACCCCGGAAATAATTTAATTAAAATAGTCGATTGAATTATTAAAATAATTTGGAGGCGGGATATAGATAAATTAAAAGGTTAATATTTTATATGCGTAGGAGGTGAAACGAGTAAAGGAGGTGGTGACGTAGAGAGCCCAGTGTTTACTGAGCCCTCAACTTAAACCCTGGGGGTTTAAGCCAAACCCTCATTCGCAGCAAGCAAAAGAAAAACGAAAGTGAGAGTGAGAGAGAGAGCACGCGGCGCAAAGAGGGAGAGAAGAGGAGGGTTTCGCGAAGAATTTCAAAAGGGGATCGTTCGTGTTGCTGTGGTTTTGTTCGTGTCTCGTTCGTCGTGTTCCGGAGCTTACGTTATTCGAGGTAAGGGTGGGCTTACCCTTGATAATGGGTTGATGATAATTATGTGTGGGTAGTCTAGGGCTTTGTTGAATTGTTCGTGTTGTTGCATATCGTGTTTTCGTTGAGATTGGTGCTTTGATGATTATTGCACGTTATTGTGATTTGTTTCGTTATTTGTTGTTGCGTGATTGTTGTATCACGATGATGGTGTTGTTATTGTTCGTGTTTTTGTTGTTGCTGTGCGTGGTTGATTGTTGTTGTCGCGTTGTCGAATTGTCGTTTTTGTTGTGGTGGTTGCGGTATCGTTGCCGTTAGGGTTTGGTGTTTGGCAATTTAGCGATTCTGGACACAGGTTCGGTTTTTCTAAAACTGGCGCTGTTTGGTTGATCCAAAAATTATGAGGTTGATTGTTTTTGAAAATAGACTTAACGCCGGTCGTTTTGGCACTGGGTTCGGTAAATTCGGAGTTGTATAGCTCGAGTTATAGGCGATACAAGTTAGGTTAAAATTCTGGAAACGGTTTGGGTATAGATTCGGTATTTCGGTGACTGGGAACGTTGTATTGACCGAACAATTATGTGGTTTATTTTTCTGGAAAATAGACTTAATGCTTGTTAATTTGGCACTGGTTTGGTTGCGTTTAGAGTTGTGTAGCTCGAGATATGAATTCCACAAGTTAGAGTAAGATTCTGGAAACAATCTGGACACAGGGTCAGTGTTTTGGTTACCACGTTTTCAAAGGAACTCCTTTTCGAACGAATCCAATTTCTTTGAAAACTAGACAAAATTTGCCCCAGTTTATGCACAAGTTTCATGCAATTTGATTGATTTTTGGTCACTTTGGAATTGCTTGAATTTGAAGGACAGAAACTGTCCTCTTTTGCAACTAGCCTGTGTGCTTTTCGAAAACTGTACCTATTGGACACTCTCCTTCAAAAACTGAACTTAGGGATGATAACCAGACCCATAGGGCTTTCCAACAAGTATTTATTTGTTGAAATCCGATGTCGTTTGCTATTTTAATTAATTCGCTGAAGTAGGTGCGATGTGCCTAGGCGCTGTGCGCTAGTCTTGTGCGTGGTGTGCGTGCGTTATGTCCGCGTTGTGGAGCCGTCTGGTGTTAATATTTCAGGTGCGGTGCTGGTATGCTCAGGAGAGTTTAGTGGTAGCTGTGATGCTACAACTTGGTGCTATTTTTGGTGAAATCATTTGTTTTGATTCTGGTGATATAGTATTTATTTTAAATACTTGTTATGGTGAGTTGGTGCATAATCATGGTGTCGCATTGTCATATGCATGTTTTGGTGATATAGGCTCTGCCTCTGGTGTTTATTGGTGATATGCCCGTCGTGGCTCATTTTGGTGATCGGTACCGCATGCATATGCCCACTGGAGGGGTTGCATATCATCCCATTGTCTATGAATGTTATAATTTTGGTGGTTCACTGTCAAATGGATTTTTCCTTTGGTTTCTGGTGCTGTGATATGGTGTAATTGTATTGTGTTGCTGTAGTTACCTGATGCTAGCATATTTTTATCATCTGCTTATTATCTCTGTTAGACTCACCCCTTCTGCTTGGAATGTTGCTCTCATGAGGCAACGCTGCAGGTGATCGCTAGTGCTCGTGGAGGAATTGCTAGGTTTTGCTTCCTCTCTCGTTTGGGTCTGTGTCAGCTCTGATATGTAGCACCGGGGAGTCGTTAGTTATCGTTTTGAACTATTATTTTAGTTATTGGAAATTGTTTTAATTTATTTTGGAGATGTCTTTAATTGTTAATTCTGGAGATGTTTAAACTGGTTAATATTTCCGCTGCTTGGTGATTTCTTTTATATAAATTATTTTGGAGATTTTCTTTTTTTTAAAATGGTGAAAAATGTAGCGCCCTTCGAGGTGACTCTGATAATTGTCTATTTAATTGTAATAGTAAAAGGGGGGGTGTTACATTAGTGGTATCAGAGCAGTTCGGTCTGTCCGGCCAAGTTGTCGAGTCGTTGAGTCGAGTAACACTTGAGTAATTGTTACTCGTTTGATTATAGTTTCTGTTGCTAGTGTTAGGATGAGATGGCAGGACGGAACGATGCTGCACTCGCTGCTGCTTTGCAGGCTGTGGCTCAAGCTGTGGAGAATAACCCAGGTGCTGCTGGTGATGCTGGGTCGCGCAGTTTGGCTACGTTTCAGAGGGAGAATCCTCCTACCTTTAAGGGCAAGTATAACCCTGATGGTGCTTTGGCGTGGCTGAAAGAGATAGAGAGAATCTTTCGTGTTATGGATTGCTCTGAGGCGCAGAAAGTCAGGTATGGTACTCATATGCTGGCAGAGGAGGCTGATGACTGGTGGTTGGAGGTGAGGCAGAGGTTGGCGACTGTGAATGAAGAGGTCACTTGGGCTGTGTTCAGCAGAGAATTTCTGAGAAAGTATTATCCTGAAGATGTCCGTGGGAAGAAAGAGATTGAGTTTCTGGAGCTGAAGCAGGGTAATATGTCGGTGACTGAGTATGCTGCCAAGTTCATTGAATTGGCGAAGTTCTATCCACATTATGGTGAGGCTGGTGCTGAATTCTCCAAATGCATCAAGTTTGAAAATGGGTTGCGGGCTGATATCAAGAAGGCGATAGGGTATCAGAAAATTCGGGTGTTCTCGGAGTTGATTGACAGCTGCAGAATCTTCGAGGAAGACAGTAATGCTCATTCTAGAGTCATGAGGGATAGGCAGAAGAATTTCTCGAGTCGTGGGAAGCCGTATGAGGTTCCAGCTGGTAAGGGCAATCAGAGAACTGCTGTGGGTAAGAGACCTAGTGGGGGAGATGCTGCTGCTAGTGTGGTATGTTACAAGTGTGGTAAACCCGGTCATAAGCGTCCTGACTGTCCAGGTGATGTGAAGAAGTGCTACAAGTGTGGTAAAGAGGGTCATATGGCGTCTAGCTGTGATCGAAAGGATGTGTTATGCTACAACTGTGGTGAGGGTGGTCATATCAGCACTCAGTGTCCTAAACCGAAGAAAGAAAGGTCCGTTGGGAAGGTGTTCGCTCTGGCGGGGTCAGATGCAGTGAATGAGATCAGAGGTACATGCTATATTAATAATTCTCCTCTTATTGCTATTATTGATACTGGTGCTACCCATTGTTTTATTGCTACTGCATGTGTTGAGAAATTAGATCTTGTTTTATCTTCTATGTTGAGGGAGATGGTTATCGATACTCCGGCTAAGGGTTCGGTGACTACCTCGGTTGTTTGTGCTAAATGCCCTTTATCGATATTCGGTAATGATTTTCTCGTTGACTTGATTTGTTTGCCGCTGAGCGGAATGGATGTTATTCTAGGTATGGACTGGTTAGTTGATAACCATGTTCATATCAACTGTCATGAAAGGTCTGTGAGTTTCTTTTCTCCTGAAGAAGAAGAGTCTGGTTTGTTGTCTGCTGGTCAGTTGCATAGGGTAATGAGGGAAGACGTCCAGTTGTTTTCATTAATGGCGTCATTGTCTGCTGAGAGCCAAGCGAAGGTTGATGAGTTGCAGGTGGTGCGAGAGTTTTCTGAGGTTTTTCCCGACGAGATTCCGGATGTACCACCAGAGAGAGAGGTTGAGTTTGCTATTGATCTGGTACCTGATACTAAACCTGTGTCTATGGCACCGTATAGAATGTCTGCATCTGAATTGTCAGAACTGAAGAAGCAACTCGAAGATCTGCTTGAAAAGAAATTTGTGAGGCCAAGTGTGTCGCCGTGGGGAGCTCCAGTGTTGTTAGTGAAAAAGAAAGATGGTAGTATGAGGTTGTGCGTAGACTATCGGCAGCTGAATAAGGTGACTATTAAGAACAAGTATCCGCTTTCGAGGATTGATGACTTAATGGATCAGTTGGTGGGTGCTCAGGTGTTCAGTAAAATAGATTTGAGATCGGGTTATCATCAGATCAAGGTGAAAGACGAAGACATTCAGAAGACAGCTTTCAGAACCCGTTATGGGCATTATGAGTATTCCGTGATGCCTTTCGGTGTGACTAATGCGCCGGGAGTGTTCATGGAGTACATGAATCGTATCTTTCGTGAGTATCTGGATCGGTTTGTGGTGGTATTCATTGACGACATCCTAATTTATTCTAAGTCAGAAGAGGAGCATGCAGAACATCTGAGATTGGTATTGGAAATTCTGAGGGACAGGAAATTATATGCGAAGCTGTCTAAGTGTGAGTTTTGGTTGAAGGAGGTTAGCTTTCTGGGTCATGTTATTTCGGGGAATGGAATTGCCGTGGATCCGTCTAAGGTTGATGCCGTGTTACAATGGGAGTCTCCGAAGTCAGTTACTGAGATTAGAAGTTTTCTGGGTCTGGCAGGTTACTATAGGAGGTTTATTGAAGGATTTTCGAAGATGGCACTTCCGTTGACTCAGTTGACTTGCAAGGGTAAAGCTTTCATCTGGGATGACTGTTGTGAAGAGAGCTTCAAAGAATTGAAGAAGAGGTTGACGACGTCTCCTGTTCTGACGTTGCCTAATCCGGAAGAGTCGTTTGTGGTGTATTGTGATGCTTCCAAGATGGGGTTGGGGGGTGTGCTTATGCAGAATGGTAAGGTAGTTGCCTATGCGTCGAGACAGTTGAGGACTCATGAGAAGAACTACCCTACCCATGATTTAGAACTTGCTGCAGTTGTGTTCGCGTTGAAAATTTGGAGACATTATCTGTATGGTTCGAGGTTTGAGGTGTTCAGTGATCATAAGGGTTTGCAGTATCTGTTTGATCAGAAAGAGTTGAATATGAGACAGCGCAGATGGTTGGAGTTGCTGAAAGACTATGACTTTAGCTTGAACTATCATCCGGGAAAGGCTAATGTGGTAGCTGACGCTTTAAGTCGAAAGACGTTGCATATGTCAGCAATGATGGTTAGAGAACTCGAATTAATTGAGCAGTTCAGGGATATGAGTTTGGTTTGTGAAGTGACGCCTCAGAGTGTCAGATTGGGGATGTTGAAGATTGATAATGAATTCATGGCTAGCATTCGAGAAGCTCAGAAGTTAGATGTTAAATTAGTTGACCTGATGGTTGGGATTGATCAATCCGAGAATACAGACTTTGAGTTGGATGCGCAGAATGTATTGAAGTACCGTGGGAGAATCTGCATTCCTGATGATGAGGAGATGAAAAGAGCAATTTTAGAAGAAGGTCATAGGAGTAAGTTGAGTATCCATCCGGGAGCTACAAAGATGTATCAGGATCTGAAGAAGATGTTTTGGTGGCCTGGTATGAAGCGTGATGTGGCGCAGTTTGTGTATTCCTGCTTGACTTGTCAGAAATCGAAGGTTGAGCATCAGAAGCCTGCTGGGTTGATGCAACCGTTGGAGATTCCGGAATGGAAGTGGGATAGTATTTCTATGGATTTCGTGATAGGGTTACCTAATACTGTGAGGGGACACGACTCGATTTGGGTGATTGTGGATAGATTGACGAAGTCTGCTCATTTTATTCCTATCAATATCACGTATCCGGTGTCGAGATTGGCAGAGATTTATATTCAGGTGATTGTGAAGTTGCATGGTGTTCCTTTGTGCATTGTGTCTGACAGAGATCCTAGGTTCACTTCTGATTTCTGGAAGAGTTTGCAAGAAGCGTTGGGTTCTAAATTGAGGTTGAGTTCAGCTTATCATCCTCAAACTGATGGGCAGACAGAGAGGACCATTCAGTCGTTGGAAGACTTGTTGAGATCTTGTGTTCTTGAGCAGGGAGGTGCGTGGGATACTCACCTTCCGTTGATCGAGTTTACTTACAACAATAGTTACCATTCTAGCATCGGGATGGCACCGTTCGAGGCATTGTATGGTCGGAGATGTAGGACTCCGTTGTGTTGGCATGAATCTGGGGAGAGTATTGTTCTTGGACCCGAGGTTGTTCGAGAGACTACTGAAAAGGTGAAATTGATCCGTGAGAAAATGAAAGCGTCGCAGAGTAGACAGAAGAGCTATCATGATAAGAGAAGGAAGGATTTAGAATTCCAAGCTGGTGATCATGTGTTTTTGAGAGTCACGCCTATGGCTGGTGTTGGGCGTGCATTGAAGACAAAGAAGTTGACTCCTCGTTTCATTGGACCGTATCAGATCACTGAGAGAATTGGTAATGTTGCTTATAGGGTGGCCTTGCCGCCTAATCTTTCGAATTTGCACGATGTATTTCATGTGTTGCAACTTCGGAAGTATATTTCGGATCCGTCCCATGTGATTCCGATGGATGATGTGCATGTGCGGGATAATCTCACTGTGGAGACAATGCCTGTGCGAATTGAAGATCGTGAAGTGAAGACTTTACGTGGCAAAGAGATAAACCTGGTGAAAGTGGTCTGGTTAGGAGCTGCTGGTGAAAGCATGACATGGGAGTTGGAGAGCAAGATGCGAGAGTCCTATCCGGAGCTGTTTGAATCAGGTATGTTTTCGAGGACGAAAGATTCTAAGTGGGGGAGGGTTGTAACACCCCGGAAATAATTTAATTAAAATAGTCGATTGAATTATTAAAATAATTTGGAGGCGGGATATAGATAAATTAAAAGGTTAATATTTTATATGCGTAGGAGGTGAAACGAGTAAAGGAGGTGGTGACGTAGAGAGCCCAGTGTTTACTGAGCCCTCAACTTAAACCCTGGGGGTTTAAGCCAAACCCTCATTCGCAGCAAGCAAAAGAAAAACGAAAGTGAGAGTGAGAGAGAGAGCACGCGGCGCAAAGAGGGATAGAAGAGGAGGGTTTCGCGAAGAATTTCAAAAGGGGATCGTTCGTGTTGCTGTGGTTTTGTTCGTGTCTCGTTCGTCGTGTTCCGGAGCTTACGTTATTCGAGGTAAGGGTGGGCTTAACCTTGATAATGGGTTGATGATAATTATGTGTGGGTAGTCTAGGGCTTTGTTGAATTGTTCGTGTTGTTGCATATCGTGTTTTCGTTGAGATTGGTGCTTTGATGATTATTGCACGTTATTGTGATTTGTTTCGTTATTTGTTGTTGCGTGATTGTTGTATCACGATGATGGTGTTGTTATTGTTCGTGTTTTTGTTGTTGCTGTGCGTGGTTGATTGTTGTTGTCGCGTTGTCGAATTGTCGTTTTTGTTGTGGTGGTTGCGGTATCGTTGCCGTTAGGGTTTGGTGTTTGGCAATTTAGCGATTCTGGACACAGGTTCGGTTTTTCTAAAACTGGCGCTGTTTGGTTGATCCAAAAATTATGAGGTTGATTGTTTTTGAAAATAGACTTAACGCCGGTCGTTTTGGCACTGGGTTCGGTAAATTCGGAGTTGTATAGCTCGAGTTATAGGCGATACAAGTTAGGTTAAAATTCTGGAAACGGTTTGGGTATAGATTCGGTATTTCGGTGACTGGGAACGTTGTATTGACCGAACAATTATGTGGTTTATTTTTCTGGAAAATAGACTTAATGCTTGTTAATTTGGCACTGGTTTGGTTGCGTTTAGAGTTGTGTAGCTCGAGATATGAATTCCACAAGTTAGAGTAAGATTCTGGAAACAATCTGGACACAGGGTCAGTGTTTTGGTTACCACGTTTTCAAAGGAACTCCTTTTCGAACGAATCCAATTTCTTTGAAAACTAGACAAAATTTGCCCCAGTTTATGTACAAGTTTCATGCAATTTGATTGAGTTTTGGTCACTTTGGAATTGCTTGAATTTGAAGGACAGAAACTGTCCTCTTTTGCAACTAGCCTGTGTGCTTTTCGAAAACTGTACCTATTGGACACTCTCCTTCAAAAACTGAACTTAGGGATGATAACCAGACCCATAGGGCTTTCCAACAAGTATTTATTTGTTGAAATCCGATGTCGTTTGCTATTTTAATTAATTCGCTGAAGTAGGTGCGATGTGCCTAGGCGCTGTGCGCTAGTCTTGTGCGTGGTGTGCGTGCGTTATGTCCGCGTTGTGGAGCCGTCTGGTGTTAATATTTCAGGTGCGGTGCTGGTATGCTCAGGAGAGTTTAGTGGTAGCTGTGATGCTACAACTTGGTGCTATTTTTGGTGAAATCATTTGTTTTGATTCTGGTGATATAGTATTTATTTTAAATACTTGTTATGGTGAGTTGGTGCATAATCATGGTGTCGCATTGTCATATGCATGTTTTGGTGATATAGGCTCTGCCTCTGGTGTTTATTGGTGATATGCCCGTCGTGGCTCATTTTGGTGATCGGTACCGCATGCATATGCCCACTGGAGGGGTTGCATATCATCCCATTGTCTATGAATGTTATAATTTTGGTGGTTCACTGTCAAATGGATTTTTCCTTTGGTTTCTGGTGCTGTGATATGGTGTAATTGTATTGTGTTGCTGTAGTTACCTGATGCTAGCATATTTTTATCATCTGCTTATTATCTCTGTTAGACTCACCCCTTCTGCTTGGAATGTTGCTCTCATGAGGCAACGCTGCAGGTGATCGCTAGTGCTCGTGGAGGAATTGCTAGGTTTTGCTTCCTCTCTCGTTTGGGTCTGTGTCAGCTCTGATATGTAGCACCGGGGAGTCGTTAGTTATCGTTTTGAACTATTATTTTAGTTATTGGAAATTGTTTTAATTTATTTTGGAGATGTCTTTAATTGTTAATTCTGGAGATGTTTAAACTGGTTAATATTTCCGCTGCTTGGTGATTTCTTTTATATAAATTATTTTGGAGATTTTCTTTTTTTTAAAATGGTGAAAAATGTAGCGCCCTTCGAGGTAACTCTGATAATTGTCTATTTAATTGTAATAGTAAAAGGGGGGGTGTTACAGGTTTTGTACCACCGTTTAGCAAGGCTAAGCCATTGAGACCATGAAGAGGGCTTAGAAGAGCACATACGCCTAAGGTATGTTTCCAAAGCCTTGTTGACAATCTCAGTTTGCTCATCTGGCTAAAGGTGGTAAGTTGTGGATTTGTGGAGATCCACGATCCACCCATTGTAATTTGAAGAACTCACTCCAGAATGTGCTCAAAAATATTGGATCTCTATCAGTTGTGATGTTGTTAGGCATGCCACGAAGCTTGAAAACATTATCCATAAACAACTTGGCAACCTCCAAAGCTGTGTAAGGGTGTCTAAGAGGCAAGAAATGAGCATACTTCCTCAATCTGTCGACCACCACTAGAATAACCTGTTTTCCATTAGAACTAGGAAAACCATCAATGAAATCAAGGCTAATATCTTGTCATATACGTGATGGAACAGATATAGGCTGCAAAAGACTAGGAGAAGTAGCTTGGTCATTTTTGTTACTCTGACAAATAGCACAGTTTCTGACATAGGATTGTATATCTTTGAGCATGCCTTTCCAAAAGAATAAAGAATTTATTCTAGAGGTAGTGATGTCCCTGCGAGAAAGGCCCCCAAGAGGAAAACCGTGCAGCCATTTTAAAATTAGATTCTTAAAGCTTGGATAGAACCAATAACCAATTTTCCTCTTCTTCTTAATTCATCACGAACCCAAGTAAACTGGGGGTGGCTAGCACGATTGACCTGCAACTCAGAAATGAGCTGCTACAGAGCTGGAACATTGGTCCAAGCAAGTTTGATCATAGAGAATAAATCTGGATGACCATTATCCAACAGCATAGGTAAGAGCTTAGCACCATGTTTTCTTGAAAGGGCATCATTAGCCACATTTGTCATACCTTCCGTATAATGAATATCAAAATCAAAGCCCATTAGCTTGGCAACCCAAACTTGCTAAAAGGGAGTGTTGAGCCTTTGCTCCAAGATATGCTTGATGCTCTTTTGATCAGTCTTGATTGTAAAAGGAACATAAGCTAAGTAAGTGCTCCGTTTCTGAATAGCATAGATAATTACCAACAATTCTCTCTCATAAATAGAAAGAGCTTGTTACTTAAGGCCCAAAGATTTGCTTATGTAACCAATTCAGTATTGATCCTGCATTAGAACAGCTCATATCCCCTTCCCTGAGGCATCAGTCTCCACAATAAACTTTTTAGAAAAATCTGGCAATTTGAGAACAAGAGCAGTAACAAGAGCATTTTTTAAGATAGAAAAAAGCTTGAATATATTCATCAGTCCAAGTGAACAAATCCTTCTTCAACATATCTATCAAAGGCTTAGCAATAGTACCAAAAGCTTTGACAAATCTTCTATAGTAACCAGCCAATCCCAAAAAGCCGCACAACTCCTTAATATTAGAAGGAATAGGCCAATTTCTAATTCCTTGTAACTTAGCAGGATCATTAGAAACACCCTCTTGGGTGATAAAGTGGCCCAAATATTCAACCTTGGGAGTTGTAAATTGACACTTTGCTTTGTTGAGGAATAAATGTTATTGTCTCACAGTATTAAAAACCAAAGATAGATGCTCCAAGCGATTTGAAATATTCTTACTAAAGAGAATAATGTCATCAAAGAAAATAATCACAAACTTTCTCAAAAATGGCCTGAAAATATGGTTCATAAGTGCCTGAAATGTGGCACGAGCATTGGTCAAGTCAAATGACATAACTAGGTATTCATAATGACCACAATGAGTTTTAAAAGTTGTTTTAAATTCCTCACCAATGTCGATTCTCACTTGGTGATACCCAGACCTTAAATCTAGTTTTGAAAAAATAACTGCTCCACCTAATTCATCCATCAAATCCTCAATTAGGGGAATAGGGAACCTGTCCTTAATGGTATTGGTATTTAATCTTCTAAAATCTACACATAGGAGCCAAGAATTATCTTTCTTTATTACCAATACAGTAGGTGAAGAGAAAAGACTAGTACTATGTTGAATTATGCCTTGTTCTAACATGTCTCGTACTAATTTATCCACAATATTCTTCTGAATAGCAGAATACCTATATGGTCTTAAATTAAAAGGTTCAATACCTTCTTTTAGTCGAATACGGTGATCAAACCCACGCCTGTGAGGAGGTAACTAAGTAGGCTCCTCAAATACATCAACATAAGAATCCAAGAGTGCCAAGACTTCTGGTGGAGGGACAACATTTGAAGTAGCTAGGATCAAAGAGCAAGATCCCACAGTTAACTGGGGAATGTCATTCTCAATACTCAGAAAACACAACTCTATCCCCTACTACGAAGCTTGAGAGAATGTTTTGTTGTTATTCAGTTTCAATGAAGGAATTTTGGCACCTCGCAGCAAAAATTTGCACCCTTGGGTTTTGAACTCCATTTGTAACTTGTCAAAGTCTCATAGAATAAGACCCAAAGACTTCAACCATTGAATTCCCAAAATTACACATAGCTCCCAAGTGGAAGAACAATCATATCAGCAATGAAAGTAACCTGCTGTAAGTCCCATCACAACCCTTTACACACATATGGAGCAACCAATTTGCCACGTCCAGCAGTAATAGGCAATGGAGTAACAGCTACAAGTTTGCAACCTAATTTCATAGTGATAACTCTTATTTATATAGAGTTATTTATATGTTCTAGACTTAAATCAATGTGAGTTTCTAAGTAATATTGTTGTTAAAGTAGTTAATATGTGTTGTTTAGAGTAAAAGAGAGTTAGGAGCTGATTTGTGATCAGTGCCCCGTATTGTATTTTAATGTGTTTGTTCAATGCTACAACACTAGATGCCCCAGCAATCAATGCCCCATCATTCGTGGCAGACTGAAATACTCCAGCATTACGAGTGGGAAATTACTCCAACCTTAAGTAACTTAATCATGAAGAAACCTCACTTAAGGGAGCCACCTTTTAGGGACACTTGTCAATTCACTATAAGACCTCTTTTCTTTATTTGTTGAAAGATCAAATCTACTTTTGAAGTACATGGATCCAAGTGAAACCAACTTCTTCTCCAAGTAAACTTAACAATCCAGAAAGTTCACCCATGAAGTCTATAAATACTCTTCATCTCCTCATTCACAAGTAGACCAGAATTTTATCACTTAAGAAATCATATTGGAGCTGGTTTTGTTGGAAGAGGAAGAACTTGACAACTTCTTCCTTCACCTTCATGCAACTACATTTTACGCAAGAAATGCTCCCTGCACAGTGCAAATAGAAGCAATGTTGCAGCATTACGAGGCTGATTTATGCAAAGGAGACTAAACTGTGTATCTTCTACTCTATTTCTTTTCCTTTGTGTTTTTCAGTAATATGAACATGTTATTTACATCAGTTTGTATGTTCTTAGTAGTGTTAAGCATGAGCTAAACTCTCATGTAGTTGGGATGCCATAAAACTTTGTAATGATCCTTTAACTAGTTTTATGTTATATATTGATGTTTTCATTTTAATTCTTTCATGAGAACTCTCTCAAATTCATTCTTTAGAATTGATCAGCTACAAGTGAATGCAAATTATAAATTCAGACATGTTTTATAATGAGAACTCAAGAACTAATGTGGGTAAGTGTTTAATAAAGGAAATTTTGTTATTTCCATGCTTAAACCTAGACATAGGATAGCATAGTCCATAGGGTGATACTGTGGGTACTTCATATACAAGGGTAAACTTATTTAGAGCTTAGACATAAGACTTGTAACGAAACTCTGACGATAGCGACTGAAAGGCACACATCAATTGCTACAGCATCCAATGATCCAATATCGTATATAACATAATGCTGTTGAAAGTGATTTACTTAGCAAAAAGCATTCCAACTATCTTTTTACTATCTTTACTTGATTATTTACATTTCTATTATTCACAATACTTGTTGACAACTTGTTATTGTTACTTGTTTTTTTCACTAGCTTAACTACTAAGTGAAATATAGAAATAAACTCAACAATCCTTGTTGGAACCATCTCTACTTACACTTTATTACTTGTTGCAACTGTGTATACTTGCACATCACCTTTTCGCATAAGAAATTGTGAGTATTAACACTGCCCAAGAGGATATGTAGTAGCTTCTTGTCATACATTCCTGTAACAAGCATTGTTTGATTGTTACTAGTTCCTGTCATAGCATGTAATGAAAGTAAGGGTGTATCAGGGGTTTGGGAGGTGTTTGGGGGTGGGTATAGGTTATGTGTCAGTAGGTTCAGCCTCTAGAGGTTCTTCCTCCTCTGATTCCAAGACCATTAGTTGGTTTGTTCTATGCTTGAGATGATGGCCAGGTGTTAATGGTTCATCACAAAACCAACAAAGTCCTTTGGCTTATCTATCAGCCATTTCAGCATTAGATAGTGTTCTATTGGTCTTAGCAAATAAGGTTTTTTGGATAGGGTTGTAATCTGAGGTAGATTGGGATTTGTGTTTCAGTGGAAAGGGTGGATTTGGTAGCTGAGGTGGAGGGTTTCCATGATGAGAATCTGTTGGCAGTTTTGGAAATGGTTTTGGATGAGGCATGTAGCTTACTAAATTAGTAGCAAGAGCAATAGAAGTAGGGTTAAATATTCTTACATGAATTTGCGTGTAATGTTCTAAACCAGCCAAAAATATACTAAGGGAATGTTCTGGAATGAGACTTACTTGAGTGAGAGCAAGCTAAAAAAATCCAAATACTCCTGCAAAGGAACCAGTTTGCTTGACTTGAACCAAGGCGCCCAAGGGGTTCTCATAAGCATCACCAAAATGAGTAGTAACATCAGCTATATCTTGCTGCCAATGTGGATAAATATCAAACTTTTGACTCATGTAGTTCAAATACCATTGCAAGGAAAGACTCTCCAAGTGGATGGAGGCCAGGCGCACTTTAGATGCATCAGGGGTATCGTCCAAGAGGAAAAGTTGTTCACATTTGTAAAGCCAATCTCGAACATTTTTGCCATATAAACGAGGGAACTCAACCTTGGATATAAGGGTGGAATAATGGTGAGGTGGTGGGGGTTGTGGTGGTGTCGGTCATGGTGGGTTAAGGTTAAAAACTAGAGAGGTTGGTGGTGGTGGTGGTGCAGTGGCAGCTTGCTAGATAGTACGTAAAATGTTTTCTATTTCAGCCATGCCATCTGTCATGCGTGTTTGGAGTTGGTCAAGACAGGCGCCTCCGTCGTCGTCACTCGTTGGTCAAGTTCTTGAACCACTTGGCTAAGTATCATGGTAGTAGAATTGAACTAAGTTGATACCAATTTTCATAGTGGAAGCAAGAATGCGAACGTAAAGCAGATAGTGAGCAACTAGGGCGCCGATAGAAGCTGTCACACAAACTCTGGAATCACAATGATTGAATGTGATTCGGAGAGAGAGTGCAGAGAATCTAGGGTTCTGAATTCAATTAGGTAAGAAGAATATTTTGATAATGATTGTTGCCTTTTTGTTCATTAATTGCTGCCTAACAATGATTATACAACAATTTCTAGGAATATTCCTATATGCTGACACCTATAGGGACATCTCACTGAAATCTAGAAAGATCCAATATATGACAAAATAACAGCTAGAATGCCTATGAAACGAAATCAGCAACATGCAGCAAAATAGTAAAAACAACAATTGAAGTAAAATAAGGAGAAAATAAGGAGTGCTATGGAGCCAGTGGCGGATCTTGAAAAAAAAACTAGGGAGGGCCGCTAAAATAAACTATTATAATATATTAATTAAACATGCAAATCATATTAAGCACAAAGTTGTTCATCAAAAAATTAAACTGTGTACCTTAAAGTAATGCTCTACGCGTCCCAAGTGACTTGAAATCTTTAATGGATATTCCGCTTTACCGGACAATGGATATTCTTCTAAACGGAATTGATATGAACCCCACTTTAGATGAGCTCTTCGTATTTCATCGACTATATTTGGTGGATATGTCCATATTGGAGAACGTTTTCCAGGATCACGTTCTAAAGAATTCAAAAAATCATTTGAGTTATTCAATTCTTCAATTCTTGGAACTTCAACGGGTTGAGGCGTAGAAGTTATCACTTCTTCAATTCTCGAAACTTCAGCAGCTTGAGGAGTAGAATTTATCACTTCAATTCTTGGAACTTTAACAGTTTCAGATGTAGAAGCTATCACTTGTTCATCTCTTTCATTCTCACAAGCTTTCCTCTTAAAATAATGATCAATTGTGCTATTCTTCATTTTTACAATCTAAAATCAACAAAAAATCAATCCAAGAATTGTTCTACTAATTAATTTAAAACCAAAATGTATAATGCAGACTATTTGATTCCAAATTGCTCCTAATGGTTTCACCTATTGAAATATAAAAATCTAGTAACTAATAATACTCACTAACAGATTAAATTCATCTAGAGCAATTTCAATTCTTTATCAAAAAGGTAGACAGTGGCCTTATTAAAATAACAAGTTATCCATCCTCAGTTAGTCAGTTAGCAGAATGCATCAATCAAATAACCATAGCAACAATAGGAACAACAATATCAACCATTACCAGAATGCATCAATCAAATAACATTAACACTTCACTTCATTAGAATTTGCAGGAACAACAGCAATATCATTTCATTTCTAATTCTACCAATCAATTTAAAATCAACAATAGCAATAAGATTGGGGATTTTGAATGCCCTAAATGTAATAACATCAATCTATAATCTATGTTAGAGACTTACAGTTACAGTTGACGAACGGTGAGACTGACGTAGAGGAACGGCGACGAGCAACGGCGAGGAACGGCGACGAGCAACGGCGACGAACGACAACTAGAAACAGCGATGAAACGTGAACCGGCAAAGAGCAACAGGGATGAATGATCAGGAACGGCGACAAACGACAACTGAAGAAGAGAGAACGTGATGAAGAAAGAGGAAGAAACGATGCTGGTCTACTGGTTTGGTTGTTCGTGCGTTTGAGAAAGAAAGGAAGAAGCAACGTGTGTGAGACGTTAAGAGGAGTAGGGATTTGATATTTGGATTGTCACTTTCTTAAAAATTAAGGGTATTTTAGTAACTCCCCCCTATATGAATTTTTTTTTTTTCAAGGGTGGGCCACGGCCCTGCTGGGCCCATGAGAAGGTCCGCCATTGTATGGAGCTGTATGCTTCCGAGCATTTGGTTTAATGGGGAAGTATTGAAGTATGTGTTGTGTTGTTGTCACAACACCAAGTGCTACGACGACTGGTGCTATAGCACCAGAGTTGATGCAGCACATTGTTGCTTATTTTTGTTAGTAGTTTTAAGCGTGTATTAGAGACCATGGTTAGGAATTAATGTAAACCAGATCAGTCTTAGAGCGAAACCATAGTTAAAGGTGCATTATAAAAGGCATCCGTGTAACTATTTTAACTAATCGAATAATAGAGTTCATTTCTCCATTTCTTGCTAAAACTCTCTCTCTCTCCCTCTCTCAAATTCTCCGATCTTCGTGCAACTTGCTCAACTCGAGCAAGTGATTTTACTGCAAATTGGCACTGCTGTGCGAACAGTAAGGACGACACATGTGAGAATACTTGATTATTATGAGAACATTTAATTACAATCGTTAGATCAAAATTAACGTCTCAGATTACATAATTAATAATAAGGTCTTGTGTGATTGCTTTCTTTTTAGATAAAGATCACAAGGGATATTAATGACTAATCTCAGCCGTTAATTTTGATTTAACGATTATAATTAAATGTTCTCACTTCTCATAATAACCAAGTGCTCTCACCCGAGTCAGTCTCTCTCTCTCTCTCTCTCTTACCCTTTCATAGTATAAATCCTCTCACTTGATACACCCCTATATATATATATATATATATATATATATATATATATATATAGGGGTGTATCAAGTGAGAGGATTTATACTATGAAAGGGTAAGAGGATTAAATCTGGAACGTATAACAATATATGGTGGGTTGTGATTAAAAAGTGAGTGGTTACCACATTGACTTTTGTTTTAATCTCAACAGCTAATCATTCAATCTATGGTTATGATTTACTCTCATCCTCTCTCATGATAAAAGTGTTCTCACTTATACGTTCCACACACACACAGATATATATAGGCTTAAATATATGTTTTGCCCTGCAAATATCACCAAAATGCAGTTATACCCATGTAAAAATAAAAACTTTAAAATTACCCTTGCAAATATAAATCGCTTACGGTTATGCCCCTCGGTCAGTTTCTCATCCAAAAAAATAATTTAAATAAGGTTTAAATATATGTTTTACCCCTGCAAATATCACCATAATCCAGTTATGCCCCTGCAAATATCACTATAATCCAGTTATGCCCCTGTCAAAATCTTTAATTTTTCTATTATGCTGATATTTGCAGGGGCATAACTAGATTATGGTGATATTTGCAGGGGCAGAACATATATCTAAACCTTATTTAAATTATTTTTTTGATAGGAAGCTGACCGAGGGGCATAACCGTAAGCGATTTATATTTGCAAGGGTAATTTTAAAGTTTTTATTTTTACAGGGGTATAACTGGATTATGGTGATATTTGTAGGGGTAGAATACATATATATATATATATATATATATATATATATATATATAGACACACACCATACTATAAAGAGAATATGGTTGTTAATGGTCACTTTTGGTCTCCACCCTTTCATTTTTATCTTAAGTCATATAATTGTCTTTTGGTGTCTTAATTTCTTGGGTTTATTTGGTGTATACCATCACTTTAATTTTGTTTACATCATCAACCAATAATAGTACATAGTATGAGTGGCTTTTAAGATAGTTAACATAAAGTCAAACTTAAGTTATGACGTGTCGTTTTGTAATTAGTCGATATCATAAAATATTTTGTACAATGTTGGTGTATATAAATCAAGGTTGCCAAAACCGAACTGGACCGGCCAGTTCAACCGGTTGAACTGGGAACCGGACCCCTATCCAGTCCAAATGAACCTGAGAACCGCCTGGGGAGAAAACCGAGAATTGAACCGGATAACCGACCAAAAACCGGGGAACCGTGCAAAAAACCGGATTTAGTTTATTTTCCTTAAAAAATGGTATACCATGTTGATTTTTGCAAAAAAAATGACAAATGATGTTGATTTTTGGTATATGAGATATTTTTTTATAATTAAATTGATGAAATAAATAAATAATTAAAAAACAAATGTGTACACTAATATTACTATGAGAGTATTTACATTATAGTATCTAACTATCTATGATTGTCGAATATTTATAGTTTTATTATGTCATACTATGATTTTTTTTTGTTTTTTTATCCTTTTTATATTGTAAAAAAATATATTAAATAATCTATTTAATTAATTCCGGTTCAACCCCGATTCAACCAGTTGAACCCAAGAACCCCTAAACCACTACCTCTTCCGATTCAATGTCCGGTCCGGTTTTGATTACCTTGATATAAATTAAGAGTTTATATACGGTCTATAGACTTTTACAACCATAATAAATAACAATTCATGTAAAAGTTGACATATAAGGTGATTACCAATTGACTAATTTCTTTTTAATAATGTGTCAAACTTATAAAAGAGTTAATTTTGTGAATTGCCAAAAGACTCGTACATGCGGATAAAAAAGGATTAAAGCAAAATCACCTATAATAACAATTTTTTCTTCACAAGCTCTTCTCAACAAAAAATGAAGAAATAACTATTTAAAATACATAACTAACACAGTACAAAAATGAAAAGATGGACACTTTGCGCCAGTAATAGATAGAGTTTAATTGCTGTGCAATGTGTGCATAAATTTTTTACACTCACAACCAATAACAATTTATGTTATTGGTGACATATAAGGTAGTTTTTTGTTAAATTACTTTTTTTTAATGACACGTGAACTTGTAATTGGTCAACACACCTAAAACATGTATACACCAGTAGTGCACCTAAATTAAATTCTAATAGATAATAGATATGCATACATTCAATAGCATTATTATTTGTTTTTGACAGAACATTTAACATGTTTTCTCTTTATACTAAGTATAAATTATTTTTCTTTTAAATATTAATTTCTTTATTTTCACTCATATTTATTGTAATAATTTTTTTTGAGGAAATTACTTAAAACAAATTTGAATATTTTTTCTCATGAATAATTAATCTCTTATTTGAAACTTTACCTAAATAAGTTAAAATGATTTAATGAGGAAGATTTTTTTATAGAAACAATTGGATTTAATTTATATACACAATTGTGTATAAGTGTTTTACACTTTTCCCAATTACATGTACAAGTTGACACATCATTAAAAAAAACTGGTCAATTGGTAACCACCTTATATGTCAATCATTCCATGAATTGTTAGTTGTTGTGGTTGTAAAAGCTTATACACTGTATGTGTACATAAATTAACTAACTTCTTTTTAATGACATGACAACTTGTAATTGGTAGATAGATATTGTATAATAAAGTCAAACCTTTAAATTAACAAACATATATGGTGGAGTAACTTTTAAGATAGTAATTAAGATAGCGTCAAACATTTTTTATGACACGTCGGTTCATGATTGGTCAACGTCGTAAATTTTTTTTGTATAAGAACGGTATATATAAATTAAATACTTTATCTTTATACAAAGTATAAATTAAGTTATTTCTTTATTTTCGATGAGTTTAATTTTAATACACATATTGTGTATAGGCATTTACAACTACACCAATCACAATACATGGAGTAGATGCTTAGTAATTGACTAATTGGTAGTTACCAATTGACCATTTTCCTTTAGAGATGTGTCAGTCTCTAGTTTGTAGATAGTGTAAAAAAACTTATACACCTATAGTGTATATAAATTAAATCTATTTTCTATTTGTCAAAAAAAGTATTTCTTTACTTTTTTTCATATTTATTGTAATAATTATTTTTGAAGAAATTACTTAAAACAAATTTTGAATCTTTTTTCTCATGAATAAAGAATCTCTTATTTGAAACATTACCTAAATAAGTTTAAATAATTTAAATGAGGAAGATTTTTTAAAGAAACAAAATCCTCTTTTTTTTCAAAAATAATCATAACATTAAAGAATTGGAGATCTACATATCATTCATGCATCCCATATATATTCTCAACTCCCTTAAACGACACAACACTCCACAATCCACAACACACCGTTACCACTCCCACTATAAAGCAGTTACATTCTTTCTCCGCTGCATTTCTTTCAAATCCTCATAAACGATACATTTCACATAACATCTCACATTATCTTCTCCAAATAATCAAAAATTATCATATCATCATTTCATATACATTCATCATCACAATTAAGCAAAAATGTTTCGTATAAGCAACACACTAGTCGGAATCCTAAATATACTAACCTTACTCCTTTCCCTCGCCGGCATGTGTGGTTCCGCTTACATCCACTTTCACCATGCCGATTGTCTAAAAGTCCTTCTCTACCCTCTCCTCTTTGGTTCCATCTTCATCTTCGTCGTCTCCATCCTCGGAATCTCGGGTTCTCTATGCCGTATCAACGCGGCTCTCTACACTTACCTTCTTTTTACGTTCTTTGTTATATTGGCTTTCATGTTGTTTACAGTTTTCGCGCTTTTCGTGACTAATAAAGAGGTTGGTGATAAAGTGTCGGGAAAAGGATTTGGGGAATATAGAGTTACGGATTTCTCACTTTGGTTGCAGCATTATGTTATTGATGATAGAAATTGGGAGGATATTAGAAGTTGTTTGGTTGATGTACGTGTTTGTCGTGATCTTACGGTTGTTGTTGATGCTGGTGGTGATCGGAGGAACAATGATTCTGTTGTTTTTAAACAATTCTCTACCACCCAGGTTAGTTATATATGGTTCTATTATTCCATTTCTTAATTTCTGATATTTATTTGTAACCCTAAAAATTTCTGATTTTTAGTTTAGTACTGTGAAAAATAAACGTCTCCATTTCGAAAATTTTAAAATCTTAATTGAGAGTTCCTTTGATTTGGATTTACTACGAAGGCTCTAATTAAGCCTATTGATGATCGGAGTGAGTAACGGTCATAATATGACGTTTTTTTCTTAGTTCTACCGTTTTTTTGTTGGAACAATTTGCAGTTTTTTTCTTAAAAAAATCTTTTTATTTGAATTTTAGTGGAAAGAGTGCGTATGTGTGAATCACTTACACACAAACAGACACCGACACGAACAGAACATGTAATAATTTGAAAAATGAAAGTAATTGAAGTGTCAATATCAATGTCTGACGCGTTTTAGACACCAACACATTTTCAAGAAGTGTCGATGCTACATAGTTGCATATACTGTTATCTTGTTAGAACTGAGAAGATTAACCATATGCATTTGGTTTTGTGTGAATATATAGTTTGGGTGCTGTATGCCCCCGGTGGAATGTGGATTCACAATGAAAAATGCAACATTTTGGGATGTTCCAAAAACAGGACCAGCATCGAACGATTCGGATTGCAACACATGGAAGAACAAAGAGAACACATTGTGTTACGATTGTAATGCATGCAAAGGAGGAGTATTAGCCAGCATCAGACATCAATGGAGATATCTCACTATATTCAACGTTTGTGTGCTTCTTCTTCTCACTAGTGTATATGTCTTAGGTTGCTATGCCATCAGGAACAATCGATCACACTATAAGCACCACTACCACAGACGCAGAGCCAGTCGTCCTTGATATATAGTATTTGAGTCTTGATTAATGGAATATCTTTGTCTTCAATTGTGACAGTACAGTTAATTTTTCTAGTTTAAAATTTCGGATTGAGACTGCACAATAACCATGTGATTAATTTTGTATGAAGACTTGCCAATAAAATTGTTTTTTATCATGTTATTTTTTATTTGATTTTAATAAGTGTAATTTTTCGTGGAAAAAACTTAGTTCTGATTGTGTTTTGTACATGTTATCTAATCACAACATAATATAAGGGCTATAATTGAAGATTATCTATTATCATTTATGGTGTGTTAGGTTCTCAAGAGAAATTGTGAAGATAGAAGTAGGTAAGAGAGATTATGAGGGGAGAGAGATTATGAGGGGAGAGAGATGTGAGAAATTGAGTAGACAAAATAAATTGTTGGGTATAATTAAGAGAAAGAAAAGAGAAATAGAATAATTTTGTGAATTAACTAAAACTCTGCTATATAAAAATAGGGTGTTTCTAGGGTGAGGCATGAAAGTCTCTCACTGGTGAACCACTAAAGTTAGTTGTAGAATATAGTGTAAAACTTCATCAATAATTGGGTTTTAATATCTGTTAATTCAATCTTAATCACTCATAATATATAACACAATATACTATGGTCAGTTTAGTGGTACACTAATGAGGGATTTAATTGATTTCTCACTCTTGAAGCCACCATAAAAATATATAATAATTATCAAGTAAAAATCTTTAATTAATTTAACTTTTGTTTTAAGGTGCTTCTAGGGTGAGAGATCAACTAAGTCTCTGATTGGTTGACCACTAAAATTGATCGTAGGATGTAATATAAAATCTTATCGATAATTGAGATTTAATAGTGGTTGATTAAATTTTATCCACTAGCATTTTACACAATACCCGACGGTTAATTTTAGTGGTTCATGAGAAACTTAATTGATTTCTTACTAAGAAGCCAATCTTTGTTTTAATTAATTAATGTGTTGTGCTAATTTTATTTTAAATAATCAATTTTTTCATTTATATTATATTTGATTAATTTAAGCATATATATATATATATATATATATATATATATATATATATGCTTCGTAGTTATTCTAGATATTATTGTTTGGTGTTACAAAATTATGGTATCAAGATCTCTGGTCGTCCTGGTAGACCTAAGAGGAACCAAAATGTTCAATCTGATGGTTATCAAAATGATCATCAACTCTTGAAACTTACGTGCCAGCCAACCTACACGCTTAAGTTCATCACCAGAGTTGTTACTGGTGTCAAGACTTTGAAACTTAATATCCTCATTGAACATAATTCAATGTGTACATATCTATCTATCTCACATGCACAAGGAATAAATAGCCCAAGTGTTTCTAAGAATGCAACAACAAATCCATTTAACAATTTGTAGACTAGAGGAAGAAGGAAACAGTGTCCAATCCCGAGAGAAAGTAAAACTTCAATAGAGGTTTTATTGTAAAACATATAAATGAGATACAAGAGGAGGGTGTTTATTCCCATTATTCTGTAATCTAATTGTAACAACAACAGAGAAACTAGTAACAATCTTACAGAAACTCCTAACAGAAACTAATCTCTCATTAATAATAACTATTATATTTTAGAACTTCGGTTATGTTCCACAAGTTGCTGCCGCAAAACCCTTCTCATAACTTTGTTTGATGCTGTCCTTGGAAGAGATGTCAGTGGTACTACTTGAGAGACCTACACAAACGAGCATATATTTATAACACTAAACTACTTTGATAATCCAAAACATGAACTTTATGAATAACATAAATTGATCAGTACCCTGAATAAAGGATTTAGTGTTTTCTGTAGAGCTGAATTAAAAGACATCTTCAACTTAAGTAAATCTTGTACTGTGATGTTTGAATTCTTCAATACAACAGCTATAACCAACTGCTCAGGCCCACCGCCGGAAGGTGGTATTCCTATTGCAGCCGTTTCCAGGATATTGCTATCTACTCCATTGCATATACGTTCAATCTCAACAGAACTCACCTATATGTCAGAGTGTTAGAGAATAAGTTCCACATTAGACAAAATAAAGACAAACCAAATGTATATAAGCTGGGACCCTAAGTCCAAAATGTATAGACTTTTTTGGACAATAAAGTAACTCTCACTTAATATACAAACCAATCCACTCTCTCAAATGGGCCAAATCCCAAATGCTAATATGGTATCAGAGCCATGGTTCTCTCCTTACATTTTTCTACCAGTTGTAGGTTATTACATTTTAGACAACAAAGTTGAGGACGACATAGTAACCTATATTCTCCAACATATACCTAACATTCTAAAGATATTACTAAGATATAGGCAAATTATGTTACCTTTATTCCTCCAAGGTTCATCGTATCATCTGCACGACCATGCGCATGATAGTATCCTCCAACAGTACGCTCAAATACATCTCCATGCCTCCGTAAAACCTGGCTAGAGAAGTCCAACTGTAAATATTCAGGTATACAAGATATTAAAAATAAGAATGGTATGCTTACCTTTCCATTCCAGAGAGGCATTCCTTTGAAATAGACACCATAATGATCAGCATTCAGCAGTACATTTGATGCCCCAAATATAAGGGGACCAAGAGCTAATTCACCTATTCCTGGAATATTTTCTGGCTGTAATAGTCAAGATTGAACATTAGTTCTAAATATTTAATCTAAGCATTAGTTTGTTCAAGAAAGAGAGGTCAAGTCGCAGAGATCATTTGAATTTTGATAAGTTGGTAGTACTCTAAATCAAAATTTCTTTAACCAAAACAATGCTCTGACTTTAAATTGTCTTTGTAATTGTAAAGATAAAGATAGTCAAAAAAGCTTGTCAAACTAAGAAGATCAAGCTTATCAAAAAAAAAACTAAGAAGGTCAAAACACCAGTTCCAAAGTTATAAGTATGCAAGAAGTAGAACTACATATGGTTCACTAACTAGCTCGTTATACACTGATAATTGTACAACTGTTGAATGAATAGCGCTTACGATAGGATTGCCATCATCACCAAGAATAAACAAACTGCAGCCCATAGCTGGTGTGCTGAAAGCAGCCAATGACTGCGCCTGTAATAATGATCCAGCAACAAATCCACCCCCAATCTCTGTACCGCCACAATATTCAATGATAGGCTTGTAATGTGCTCTTCCCATCAGCCAAAGGTATTCATCTACAGCAGATGCTTCTCCCGTGGAGCTAAAGCAACTAAATTCAAAAGAATAGTGCCAGTCAGATACTGCATAATCATAATTGGTATTCACGTTCATGTGGTACCTCAGTGTATTAGAATAGTAGATTAAATATTAAAAATAGTACTCACCGGATACCAGACCAATCACAACCGGATGTAGAATTTGCATTTCTCCAACTCCGTACAAGACTTGGAATCAAACCAAGCATTGTTACTTTAGCATCCTACACAAGGTAAAGTAGCACTCGGTAAGATTAAAAACATTTATGACACAACAATCATAATGACTGAATAACAAGGAGCACAACTATTGCAATGTATTTTGCTTATTAAACAAAAAACAATCTGGGGCAAGGAATACTTGAATGAATATTGGGCATTTGATCTTTTTCCTTTTGTTTTTTGTATCTCTAATCACTTAATTTTTTTTATAAAAAATTGTTTAATATATGCTTATGTTCAAACTTCAAACTACATCAGTGGCAAAGTGGTCATTCTAAATTGTTGTCATTATGCAATTGGGAATTAGGATCCCACCTGTAAATCTATTATGACAGATATGGGTAGAGGGGAGTGTTGTTGGTTTTACATTTCGTTAGTTGCGAAAAGGAGCATTGCTCTAGGGTCTTGCAGATTCATCTTCGTTAAAACATTTTCTTCCTTCAATAATACCCTGCTCCGTATTCTCTATTTTTCTGGCTTCTAACACTATATACAGATCTCATATGTGAAATGATAAATCAATAAGCGAAAACTATTAATAGAAAATAGACCATTTTTCAGTTTCTATCTCCTAGTGCAATGAAGAGAGAGAGAGAGAGAGAGAGAGAGAGAGGATGCATTTTTAGTTAAAGCTAATATCCCTTGTCTACTTGAGAAAACTGTTTGACTTGTTTGGATGAGTTCATTTAAATGAAAAAGCAAAACTGAAATACTAACAAGAAAAGATAAGACCTATTTGGTTTATGTTTTCATTTCTGTTCTCACTTTGAAACAGGAAACAAGTGAAAACAAGGTAACAGTTTTGTCATTTAAAATGAAAAGAGAAAGGTTTTTTTTTCAAACCATAACGGTTTTAGAGAAGAGATGAAAATTCAAACAGAAGGATGACTTTTTTACCTGTACAAACTTGGCAAAGCCAGGCCCAAGAGGGGATCCATTATACAAAGCCATTGAAGCTCCATTTAGCAATGATGCATAAACTAGCCATGGCCCCATCATCCATCCAAGATTAGTGGGCCAGGAAACTATATCACCTCTACGAATGTCCAAGTGGCACCATGCATCTGCAGCAGCTTTTAGAGGAGTAATATTGGTCCAGGGAACTGCCTTTGGATCACCTTTACAACAAAATTAGATGACAATGAGCTTTTGGCCAGCTTCACAAGGTGAATGAAGTCTATAAACTGAAACAATTTTTCTTGACCTTAAATTTCCTATATCAATATAAAATCTGTCAAAATATGTATACAAATTTTAACTTACCGGTTGTTCCAGAAGAAAAGAGAATGTTTATAAATGTTCCTATTGGTTGTTCTGTAGCTATAAATTCCTTGCCTCTGTGTGTTACATGACACCAAATGAGAATGAGAATTCCAAGAGAATATCATAAATGAAACAATTCATGCTAAAGAGCTTTCAAATCAGATATGAACATCATTACTTGTGAGAATGGTGAAAAGCTTAAAGGTATATCCCCTACCGATGTTTTCGGATAATTTGTTTCATAAATTGTATGTTTATAATAAATCAGAACTAAAGTGCATACCTGAGACTATTGACTCCCTCCAAGAAATCAAGCCATGAAAGGTCACCATTACGTAGTTTCATGCTTAATTCAGAGCCTCTGGCAGGGATAACTATTGCCATAGGTGACCGGGCATCCACAATTCTACTGCATTTGTGAAGAAAGTCACGAAGTAATATGAGACACCACATTACTGATAAACAAAGGAGACAACTCAACTGGGGATTTCCTACAAAATAGTTATAAAGGGTTTTCACCTGTAAAGGGGGAGGGTTTTGTCACCACGAAGTATGAGATCCTGTAAAATAAAAGACAGGACGTGGAGCAAAGAATCTATCAGCAATAAGTAAACAACTACAACAATGTAATTAGCCATAAAATGACACCTAACAATGCCAACAGTTGCTGACATATCAAGAAATAAACTAGAATTTTTAAATATGCCTCAATATTTTTATTTTTGGTAGGGAAGCAGGACAAGAAAGAACAGGGATTAAATAATCGATTATGTAAAGGACATGATACAAAATCCAAAGTTTTAATGACTATTTATGCTAAATTCCTAATCCTAAATAAATAATGGAAAAAATCCTGAAATATGATGAAACTTGCAAACCACTCCATAGATATCATTTAAGATTCCTAGACACAATTATGATATTATGAGAGATATTCTAGTTATGATACCCTCAAACTAAAGCTTACTAAGATTTTAGATTGCTAAAGATGAACATTACAGAAAAATATTAAAGTAGGCTCCATTTGTCTACAAAGGCAAATAGTGATGTTTAAGAAACCAAAGAGACCATGGTTGGAGAGAAAGCTCATCATGGTTCTAGGATGATCCTGAAGAGCTGGTTAGCATGTTGCATTGCCCAGGAAGAAGAGAATTCACTGGAGCAATGATTCGTGGAAAACTCTTGGCAAGTAATTATGAACAACAAGAACTAAAACTTGTGTAAATTCATCAAGGACAACATTTGGAGACCATTAGCATTGATTAACAACACAACTCATTCAAAATAATCACTAATTTTTAGAGAAGTCACCACTACCCTGATTCATCTTGTGAGAAAGAAGAAACCATCAGAATGATCAATTTGGAAGGAAAATAATAACATGACAATCACTTTCCAATTTACTCGAAATAATGTTAGCATTGGAAACTAACCAAACAGTAACAAAAACAATGACTAAACCAGAGATTACTACCACAAAGAATGGAGAAACCAAAATATATTGGGCTATTTCTTGGCATTCTTTGTTGTGGTTATTTCTAGTTTGTCATTAGTTTAACTATTTCATGGATCTTTCAAATGCTAGAATAGCATTGAGGTAGAGAAAGTAATAAAATTGGAAGTTGTTTGTCATGCTGCTTTCTTTATGCACTAATGAATCATATTAGCCATGACTTCTCTTCTGACCGACTCATTATTCATTTTGGTGATGACTTCTTTCTCATCGATGAATCATACTAGCGATAACTCATGTTAGTTATTACTTACATCAGCCAAATGCAGTCAAACTGAATCTCAAGTCCAAAACAGGAAGTACATTATATTATTTTCTCTTGGAGTTTTTTAGTTAAACGCCTCTTAGCTTGAGCAGGGCTATAAGAATATCGGAAAATATCTCATAATATCATTATTGTATCACAGAGTAAATAAAGTATCTTGGATGACCTCTTAGGAGTGATTCTCAACTTGCCAAATTGATCATATATCATTGTTTATTCTTTATTGAATAATACTAGTATAAATAAGGTTAGTGTCCAGAATTTTCGCTACATAACCAAATCAATATTGATTTCAAATTGTTTAATCTCTACTCTTTCTTTTACGTCTCTCCTACAAAAAATCTGTATAATTTCAACAGTAATAAAAAGAATTGGTTTCCTAAGTGAGGAAAAAAATCATCAAAATGTCTACAAAGACGAAAAAGTCAACAAAAGATATTAGGGATAAAACCTGAGTAAATATGGCTTTTGCATTTGATATTTTAAGCCTGCTTGATATTTCACGCGCTGCAAAACTATCAGCGATGGATACAACAACATAACCTGCAAGAATGATAGCGAGGTAGATAACCACAGATTTACAATTCATTGGCATATCAATCGCAATTGCAGATCCTTTCTCCAAACTCAGTGATTCAAGAGCATAGGCAACTAACCTATAAGTTAACAGAAGCAAACAGTGTCATTTTGCTTTTCTCAATACTTAATTAGAAAAGCTAAGTGTAGATTTATCATACAATGCAACATTTTAAGTTGAAAAGTACACCATGAATTCAAAAACTGGGGTATAAAGCTACTATCTAAATTTTCTGTCACAGTTTGGTTCAACTCAAAACCTTAAGATATATGTTATAAAGACTTTAAAATGTGTTTTGTGTGTGTGCATGGGCGTCCATGTCCCTCTCTCTTAGAAACGCAGAAAATTGCACTTTGTCCTTTGGATATGCAGACCTAGCCTGCCAAATCTTACATGTTGAACAACAAGTGGCTTTTAGGACATGATAGAGTTTGAAAAAATTTCAGGCATAAAGCCATCATTGATATTTTCTGGGACAATTGCTTCAAACCATAACCTTCCAATACACAAACCATAAAGTTGCACTGTATACTCTCGAAGACGGGACCTATCTGCCAAAAGGAATTATGACAATAGATTTTGCAGGAAGCTCAACAACTTGAGTTGGTCCTTAGTTGATTGATGACTTTGAAATGAAATTGACAAAAACTGATATTATATTTAATACTATAAATGGATCACAAAATCAGGAAGTAGAGCTACTGTTACAATGGCGAGGACAGGATAACTAAGCCGTCATGAAAATGGAAAACGTAAGGAAACAATAGAATATGAGAGCCTAAAATAACAGATCTAGCTCATTGGCCTAAGCCAGTGAGCCAGCCATTGATTCTCTAATTCTGCTATGGCTACCAACTATTCCATTGAACAGCTCAAGTCCACATCAAGTAAGAAGTATAAAAATCTAATAACAAATGGTTAGGCTATTTGCAGCATACCAAACCTCTTGACGCAATTCCTCAAATGTCACTCTTTGTAGAGGGAGATCATCGTCTAGTTCATCGCGCCATATTATTGCCGTGTCATTTAAACTTCTTTTGCCATTCAAATTCAAGCAATTTTGTGCTGGATTAATAGATGCTCCAGGAAGCCATTGACCGCTCGGGTGTGATGATGGACCGACCCCTGGGAGATCATCACATAGGATGCATTCAGGAGGTTTGGAAAACAATATTTGCATTTCATCCAGCACAGTTTTCCAATAAACCTGAAAATACAAAATAACAATGACAAACACTTCCAAGTGCCAAGTATAAGAAAAATAGAATATTAAAAACAAATATTAAGATTATGTTGGATGGACTTCACCTCAGGATTTGAGACTGAAAATTTCTGGAATTCAGAAAAGCTTGTAATTGGATCCTTATATGCTGAACCCAGAAACTCTTTACCCCTCTTCTCCAGCAACCGCCCAACATTTGTCAAAGCAGCACTTTCCCTGGTTACAAACAAAACAAAAGAATTTTGTGACCTTCTACTACACTATAACTTTAACTTCAATTAAGGCACCCATATTTCAAATATCCACTCTTAAACTAATACAAGTTCTACATAACTGAAGAAATTGAAGAATTAGTTACCGATCATGAAAGTACTATTACTATTACTATTAGTTACATTTATGCATATTGTTTCTGCCTTGATCATTAAGTTTTAATTTAATAATTAGCACTTGGATGAGATGGTAGGAGTCTCTTCCAGCTTAAGCAAGGTCTGGGTCCGAATCCAGCCTTGGGAATGTAGCAGTGTTAAATCTCTTGAGGGAGAGCTTTGCTGCCCATTGTAGTCCTACCCGACTCGAGGAATTAGTCTCTACAGTTACTCGCAGAGGATACCGGTTTATAAAAAAAAGACACCAAAAATCTCTCACACTTGTGCAACAAAGTTCAAAATTTCAAATAATTTAGTTTAATTCTTTCCCACCATAAACTAAACAAAATTAATTAATCACTAATAACCAAGAATTTCAGGTATTCAACTCCATGCAATTTGGACACCTAGAAAATCGTTATTCATTCAAATTCTTAGTTAATTCAGTTTACTGAGTTATTCATCTATTAATTATCACCTCATTTTTTGAGAGAGAGAGAGAGAGAGAGAGAGAGAGTATTTACGGGTCGGGTATCCAAGCGGGTGGGTCAGGACCGTAATCCCTGAAGCAACCATAGTAGAGCATCTGATGGAAGGAGAAGGGTAGTTGAGGGGTGAGGATGGTGCTGGTGATGTTCTGCCACGTGGTAGGTGTACCAACTCCATGAATTCCAATGATTTCTGTGAGGCGTTGGTGGAGAGTCGCAGCGTGTTCTTGCGCAATTCCAAGGGATTCAATATCGGATACAGTGATAGAAGAGAGCGATTTATAAGCCATATCTTCTACTCTTTTCTGTATCTGAAATCCAAAAGTAAGGAAACCATTATCAATTTACAGTGAGTATAGTAGTAATCTAAAATTCTAGCAATTTCATAGGATTTCTAGTAATATAATAACCTTTCAAAGTTGCTCTTATGCTTTGATAACTATGAGCCATTAAGATTGTATGTATTCACCATTTATAAAATGGTGGATAATAAAATAAGTATGGGCGACTCATCAAAAAATGAGCAATTATTCTTTTTTTTAATAAATTATGAACAATTATTTTTATGAAAATTCTCTCTATCCATTAAGTTTTCTTGGGTATGATACATTCTAGGTAAAATTAGGACAATATTTAAATTTATTTTAAAATAAATAAATACAAAAAGTATGGTGTCATTGAGTGATTGGCTCATTCTTATCTTATAAGACTCCGTTTAATGGTATTTTTTGGCTTATTCTAATCCATCGTATCAGGTAAGACCACAATGAACGGCAAAACTCTCCATCAGATTTAATACTGTTGCATGGCCAAAGCTAAATTTGAATTGGCCACGTGTTCGATATACACCTTATAAATAATGATATATATTATATGTTAATGATAAAAGTACACGTGTAACAACTATATTTCATTTTTTATGATAAAACTTCAATTATTTTTGTATTTTTTAATAATAATTTTGTTTTACTTCTTTTATCACCTATTATGATTCATAATATTTGAAACGTCATTTGAAGTATGGTTTGAGCTTATAGCTTATGGCGTTTGAGCTCTTAGCTTATAGCGTTTCATTTTTTCCTTTTATTTTGCTCTTATTATTTTAATTAAATTTATTATTTTGCTCTTAGCTTATAACGTCATTTTAAGCGTTAATTTCACATTTCTATTTATGTCACTTTATATTTATAAGCTAATTCAATCGCTAATTTTACAAACACTTTAAATTAAATATGCTTACTTATCCATTATCCACTCTTTTTTACCAAACAATGCCTCAATGAAGAAAATATTTTCTTATTACTAATGTGTGGTTTCTAACCCAACTTATATTTAGAATAAAATTTTAACTAACAAGAAATGATATGATAGAAACAAAATTAACTTATCATATTCTACTGAGTCAACAAACACCGGCCGGAGTGATTCAATATATGATAAGCTTATAATATCATGTTATTCACAGCTTTAAACGGCCTTATGGATTTGAGATTGGTATTAAATGGAACAATTGCTCTCATCACTTATGCTAACGACTGTCTGGCCTATTCTCACCCCTGACCGTCACAAGCCAACAACGGCAACCTTGCACAATCATAAAGTTCATTCTTCTGAAATTTTGGTGGTTAATTAAAAACCCCCCATATAATAAATAATAAATAAGTTAATTAAAAACTGAACATTTGGTTTTTTTGGTGTTTAGTTGGTTTGGCTCTGTTTAGGATAAAAGTCCAAACCAATAAAAATTGTTGGTTCGAGTTTTGCAGACGTGTTGTTGGTTTGGTTCATCGATTTAGCCATTTTAAAATTAAATTAAAAAACAGACACTTCACTTTTTTTTTGAAGCAAACTAACTCAAGCCATTTCATTAATTAAAAGTGTTGCAATACAATGAGGAATAGTAAGATGAGTATGGTGACGAGCAAAAGATTGAGCCGCCCTAGCAAGACTATAAGCAACACAATTGGCTTGTCTCAGAATAAAACTGAGAGTACAGTTATGTAAAAGAGAGAGAGAGAGAGAGAGAGAGAGAGAGAGGAGCGACATGAAGATATAATGACTCCAAGCTCCGTCGATAAGTGATGCTTCCCTTTGACTGCGTCCACGACCTACTTGCAATCTAGCTCAATATCTACATGAAGAAATCCCTGCTGAGATATCCACCGTAAGGCCTCCAATAAGCCAAGAGCCTCAATCTCCGGAGGTGATAGAAAGCCAACAATACAAACGGTTTTAGCAACAACAAAGGAACCAGAGTGATCCCGAATGCACATACCAAGGCCACAACGATTAACATCCTCAAACCAAGCACCGTCAACATTGCATTTTAGTGGCCCTATGGTCGGAGGCTGCCACTGAAGCAGCTGCTGGTCTGCGGCCTGCTGCTGGCGCTGCTGAGTAGTGTGCTGGTGTAGCCACTCTCCCAGTCAGTTCTGAGCCTCAAAGATACATGAAGCTATCGGTCTCCGAACGTTGTTCCAAACTAAATCATACTAAATCATCACGACGCCGCAACAAACACCAAAGAATACTAGCAAAATCAGATTTGCCCCCAGAATCAAATCTGTCCAGCAACAAGAAAAGGAGTTCGTTTGCGGTCTCGGCATCCAAAAAGGCATCTTCAATTGAATTCCACAAACCAGCCTCCCACCAAACATCTTGCGCATGAGAGCACCCAAAAACAAGTGCCATTCATTTTCCGGGTACGCGTCACAATAGGACATGAATCCGTACACGGAACTCTTCTCCTTTGAAGATTGCAACGCGTAGGTAGGCACCCACAAGCGATACGCCACAAGAAAATTTTTAGCTTATTTGGAACCTTTAGAGACCAAATTGTATTCCTATTTCCAGCAACCCGAAGATGAGAGGAATCAACAAGTCTTTCCATGGCGTGATAATAGGCCGACTTCACCGAGTACTCACCATTCCGGCTAAACTTCCAAATCATATGATCTTCATCAATAACAATGGACCTTGGCATATTAAGAATTTCCAAAGCATCAAAATGATTAAAACTTGCTTGGACAAGAGCTCTATTCCAATCACTTGTGGAGGGATCCAACAATTGTGAAACAAAACATAATTGAGTATCTAACGGCTTGGGAGTAGTAAGATACACAATAGAAGAACGACGAAGCAATGGGTCGTCCCAAATTCGGATATTAGAACCATTACCAACTCTCCATCTCATGCCTTTCTTAACAATTACCTGTGAAGCGTGGATGCTACGCCAAACAAAACTTGGGTTGTGGCCTAGAGAAACCCCCAAAAAATCCCCTATTGGGAAGTATTTAGCTTTGAAAACACGAGTTATTATACCATCATGATTAGAAAAAATTCTCCAACCTTGCTTCCCTAGCATTGCTAAATTAAAGATATGTAAATGGCAGAAACCCATACCTCCATGTTCCTTGCGCATTGCAAACTTGTCCTAGCTTAACCAATTAATGCCTCTACCTTGACTTCTATTCGAACCCCACCAAAAAGAATTAATCATGCGCTCCATTTCCTCCCCAAGAGACGTGGGAATGAGAAAAGTGCTCATGAAATAGGTGGGAATGGATTGAGCCACTGACTTCACAAAAACAATTCTACCCGCTTTTGAAAGGTGCTTGCCTGCCCAACCCTGATTTTTGCTCCAAACTTGATCCCGAAGGTAATTAAAGATGGCTTTCTTTTTTCTACCCCCGTAGAAGGTAGGCCCAAATATTTACCAGTACCCAAGCATTCAGTTGCACCAAGAAGATTAGACATGATTAAGCTAAAAAAGACTTCAGAATTTTGGAGATTAATAGCTTGTCCTGATGCCAGTTCATAAGTCTTAAGGATATCTCTCATGATTCTAGACTCCTTTTCAGTGGCCCTGAAAAGCAAGAAACAATCGTCAGCAAATAAAATATGTGTAAGGACTGGAGCGCCCCTACACACTTTGATACCATGCAAGTCTCTGCTCCCTTCAGCTGTTTTAATGAGTCTAGTAAGCCCTTCCGCACCAAGGATAAAAAGATAGGGAGACAAAGGATCTCCTTGTTTAAGACCCCCGTGAGGCTTGATAGGACCGACACTCTCATCATTTACAATAATTTGATAGTCCACTGTTTCTAAACACAACATCATCCAACGCACCCAACTATCATGGAAACCAAACTTAATTAAAACAGCCCGAAGATAGTCCCAACTCACTCTATCATAAGCTTTGCTGATGTCTATTTTAAAAGCAACTTCTCCCTCCTTACCCGCCACTTTACATTTCATGTGATGAATCGTCTCAATAGCGACCATTGCATTATCAAGAATAGAGCGATTCTCAACAAAGGCTGATTGCTCAAGGGAGATACATTTTGATAACAAAGGTTTCAATCTATTAGCAAGGACTTTTGAGAGAATTTTGTAGACTACATTACATAAAGAAGTGGGGCGCAAATCTCTTATAAAAGCTGGGTTATGTTTCTTTAGAATTAAAATGACATTAGTATCATTTAAGTGAGATGGAAAATACCCTTGATGTAGCCAACTCTGACTTGCAGGAAAAATCTCTTCACCACATAAGTGCCAGAATCGTTTGTAGAAGCCAGGATGCAAACCATCTGGACTGGGTGTGATCACACTTTACGGTTGCACACCCAAGTATAGGTTTGTCTCAAGTAATAAATTTCTCGAAAGTCCGAGTGTCGAACCACAGGGATATTTTGAAGGAAAAGGTATGTCAATCTAATTGTGAGGTTTGAAGTTTATATAAGACTAAGTACTAGAGCTTTGGGGTTCCACTTAAGGAAAATCATAGAATTGTTCTTGGCTATACTTGATAACTCAATTGAAATCCAACAATCAAGTGATTTCAATTGGAAGATAAAACATTAAGCACTTAGAAAACTTTGTAGCTTTTGAAAACTATCTTTTAGTTGTCTTAAAGAGTTTATGTTACCAATTGTTGTTATGTACAACTAAGCATTCATTGTGCCAAATATGTCTACAACAAATCAAAGCTTTCACAAAACAAAATCATTTTCATATCTCATTAAACAACTCAAAAGACTTAACATTGAAGATCATTTTAAAAGCCAAGAACAATATTACTACTTTACAAAAGCTTCATCCTTAGCTCTAGCTAAAGGTTTAGCTACTCATATTACCAAGAAAACAACTCTTAGATACTAAATATATGTTGCACTTCTGAAGCTAGAGGGTGTGAGGCCCCATGGCTTGCCAAAGCCCCCCTTTATATATGCTTGAAAAGTGAGAACACTTGAATACTTCAAGACAGTTTTGGACCCTCTCATTAATTTCAAGATAAGTCATCCTTTCTGTTGAAATCTTGATTATCTTCCTGAATATCAATTGTGGGTCATTGAGTCAGAGTTCCAGATCATGTTTTATCTTTCCAATTGGATTTTCCATGTGGAAGTTAAGGGCGAAATACTGCTCCTTGGTCAAAAGCTCATCTCAGTTTTGACAGCTTCTCATTCCCAAGTTCCCTGATTAAATTCACCATGAATTCGAAGTTTAATGCATTTGGGCCTTCAAGATAAAATGTGGGGCATTGTGTCTTCTTTCCAGATCATGTTTTATCTTTTAAATTGGAGTTTTCTTTGAATTATGGTAAATATAATGCCACAGTGTGTCCTGTGTAGTTTGAAATCTGGAGCATTGTCATAATGATCAAGTTGCATGTCATTTTCACCCTTGAATCCGATCTTTTCAGCACTTTGTTCCTAAATAAAAGTTATAGATACATGAGTTAGCTAACCTATACAACTGGAATTGGATCAATTGGACTTGTATTGCTTGAGATATGGGCCAAATACGAAAATGTGTTATGGGCCAAAACTCAACCAAACTTTGGACAGAATTGTTGTCTAGTATTATTGAGGTTCATTGGACTTCAAACTAGCAAAATTGGTTTCCTACACCCATTTATATCTTTAGTACATTGTCTTAGGTGTCCAAGAACATCAATATCACAATTTTTGAATGAGTGTAACTTAGGTTATGGCCCAAACATCAAGCAATACACATACTAATCATGTCCAATCATGCATATGCCTTCTATTAGTATAGAAAATTGGATATTAATAGTTAAATTAGATAAGGCTTAAATATGTATTCTGCCCCTGCAAATATCACCATAATCCAGTTATACCCCTGTAAAAATAAAAACTTTAAAATAACCTTGCAAATATAAATCGCTTACGGTTATGCCCCTCGGTCAGCTTTCCATCCAATTTTTTTTTTAAATAAGGTTTAAATATATGTTCTGCCCCTGCAAATATCACCATAATCCAGTTATGCCCCTGCAAATATCAGCATAATAGAAAAATTAAAGATTTTGACAGGGGCATAACTGGATTATAGTGATATTTGCAGGGGCATAACTGGATTATGGTGATATTTGCAGGGGTAAAACATATATTTAAACCTTATTTAAATTATTTTTTTGGATGAGAAACTGACCGAGGGGCATAACCGTAAGCGATTTATATATATTTGCAAGGGTAATTTTAAAGTTTTTATTTTTACAGGGGTATAACTGGATTATGGTGATATTTGCAGGGGCAAAACATATATTTAAACCATTAGATAATACCTAATTATGCATAAATAAGACACAAATACTATAATACCATAACTAAATAGCACATAAAGTTAATATAACATATGCATGTTTACACCCTAATCACACCCCCCAACTAGCTTATTACTAGTCCCTAGTGATAAAAGCGTGACACAAACTTTAGTTTTTCTGTTCATTTCATATTACCAATCCCTCCTTCTAATATATTCAACTCAACAAACTATTGTATTCCAAATCTATTCATTATCCACTATTATCTGGACAAATGGTTTAATAGTCTTCCTCTTTTGTGCTCAAGTAAAGTGACAAAAAGTTATGAGGCTCATATCATAAAAATACCACCTCAATGTTTTGCTAAGGCTAACAACTTTTAAAATTTGGCTTTTTATTAACACTCGTAATTCTCTTTTTTTTTTGTGTTGTGGGAAAATTAGAAGATCGTCTGGTTCCCTTAAGATTTTCTCCTAACCCATGTAGCGAGCTTTGGGCCAATAAATCCCAGACCAGTTGGCCTTAGGTATTAGGTGGCTGATCACCACTCGGGCTTAATTGCTCGAGTTAAGGAGTCTTCGAAATCAAACTTCCTTCAAACCCTTAAGCTTAAGTATTAAGTATTATACACACACACACACACACACACACATATCAATTTTTTTTTGTGCCCAATAATATAGCTGTAACCTTGCAAAACAATGAAATTAATAAAATTAGTCAATTTGCAACCCACAATCATTTGTCACTGTGTGTGTCTGAGATAAGGATGACTGAGAAGCAACTACTAGATAATACATGAATATAATATATGAAATATGTCAAGTTTGATTAATTGCACATGTTGAAGTTGAGTGATTCAGGTAAGCATAAAATTTTTCATTTTTGATGCGTCTCAAGGGTAGTTGTTTTACCCCTTACTCTGCCATCATTTTTTTTATTAGTACTCTAAATAATTTTTTTTTTTTTTTTACAAAACAAAATGGATATCTACTAATCCTCTCCCCCCAACTTAACTTACACATTGTCCCCAATGTTTCAAAGTAGGAGTTGTAAAAATTAGAAGATATTACCTGACACCATAGAAAACTTAAAAAAATAAACCTGAAACACAAATAAAAATCTGCACATGATTAAAGTGACAACCGCAAGTCTAAGTCAACCTTTTTCTTTTTATTGCGGTCCCTGAACCAGTCTAATTTAGAATTAGCATGGTTATGTTTAAACCCAAAGACCTGGAATTTCTCAATTAACCGTTCAGAGTCTGAATCTGAGAGGAAGACTTGACGTACTGCTTCGTTCATGAAACCTTGTTGCACTGCATGATCCAGAAAAGTTTGTAACCCATCATAATAACCATTAACATTTAATAGCCCAATAGGTTTTGAATGAATGGCTAGTGTTGACCAAAAGGCAATATGTAGGATATCATTAAATGTTCCGAGTCCAGCTGGCAAGGCTATGAATGCATCTGATTGTTCCAGCATTGTTGGTATCCTCTCTTGTTTGGATGAAATTTCTATTTCCTTACCTATGGTACTTCCAAGAAACTGCTTAAGAGTAGTGAGGACGATTGTTGTAATTCTAGTCCCTCCGAAGGATGCCACCAATGCCACGTTATCCATCAATCCATGTGTATAACCTTCGAATACCAGAATGATCTTGTTCTTGGCAATTGCACGACCAAGTTTATTTGCTGACTCTTGAAATTCCTTACTTTTTCTAGGCATAGACCCATTAAGAACACAAATGGAAGCTATTTTTGGAGATGATGATGTTGTCATTTTTAGACCTCTCTCAAGACTGAAAAATGATATGAGTTGTTTTCCAAGAACTAGATGCATTATATAAAGAGAAAATGTACCTAGCACGCTAGATGTACTATTTACAGAGAAAGTGTACCTAGCACGCTAGATGCACTATTTATTGAACAAAAAGCTTCAAAAGTAGTGTTCCCCACATGGGAGACAGTAGTTGTGATTGTGGCTCACAACTTCCTCTGGTTTTACGACCAGAAACGTCTTAAACGCCTTCTATGAGTCGAGGATAAGCTTCCCGTCCAATTTTCTTAAAAATTGGTAAACAGGGTCTTTTAAAGTCAGATTCCCAAGACTAAGTGCAGATTCTCTTCGGAATTGCCCCCACAAATCGATAATATGACCTTGCACCGTTCCACAAGAATGCGTCTCAAGAGTCAAATGAATATCATCCAAAGACTCCTTACTCAGCCCATTCTTAATGAAATCTATCTTGTCATATCGATTTTTGGAAGCCCAACCAATATTTCTACAACCAGTGTACATGTCCATCTTGCACATTTTCTGCAAACGTTCATTCTTTTAGCTCGACGTTTTTTAGAATATGTACTTTTACCCAACCCAGCAAAACTTGGAACCATTGAATCTCGAAACTCTCCACCAATTCTAACTTTTGCTTCTATCAACCAATGTAAATCAGCTGGGATTCCCTTAATCATTAGTAGCCTTAATCTTTCGCACAGAACATGGTAAATTTTTATCAAGTCATTTTGAACAAAGAAAGGAAAACGTTTGCTCAAAGAAGGAACAACCAAATCCATATTACCAAAATGCATGCAAATTTTTATTACATTCACAAAAGAGAGCAAAAATAATACAAACGTTTTATTAAAAAAAAAACTAATACATCAAAGAACGATATCTACAAACCAAGCCAATGCTAGAAATAGTGCAGTAAGTATTATCATCACTTCTTGGAAGGGAACTTCATCAGATTTGAAAAAGGCAACAATGATGTTGAAAATTGCGAAAATAGTGAGAATGATGAGAAAGCAGCGGTTCATTTTGTTAGAGTAGATGAGAAATTTTTGGTTTGGAAGATGTTGAAAGTGGGGAGTGGAATGAGGTTTTATAGAGAATTTTTTTTTTTGAAAAATAGTCGTTTATGGCCGTTGAAGGAGAGGCGAAAAAGTGATGAAAAATGGGTCTCGAACTCACCTAGCTCGATTAGTCTGCCACATAGTCAGCAGTATCCTGAAGCTCTCGTGTCGTTTCCAGTGGGTTCACAATCATAGCCACAAATGACTAGTACTTCTGTTGAGCAGCAATGGAATCACGCTCCACTTTGTCAGAATAGCCAGACATGTGTCCAAGGAACTGGCTTTGAAGACCTTGGCCAAGTGATGCTTGGGCAGCAATGGACTAGTAGTCCACCTCAGATGCCACCGCAGCCAAGGATTCAAGGTCTTCAGAAACAATGTGGCGACCAACTATTCCAACCCAGCCTAGGCCCTCGGGGTCCCAACTCTTGGATCCAAATTTAATAGCTGACACTCTCGGTATACAAGAAGCCTTACCCGGAGTGGGTGGACAGATTGGTACTTCTGCCTAGAGGAATTAAGACACTTGATTTTGCCACATTTTCCGGAGTTGATAGCAAGTCGACAATGGAACACATAGGCCGATTTACTACCCAATGTGGGGAAGGTAATCAAAACGAGTACCATAAACTGCGTCTCTTCCCGTTGTCATTGACTGGGACTGCGTTTACCTGGTACACTTCTCTTCCATCTAATTCTACACAGACCTAAGTAGACATGGAAATGTTCTTCCATGACAAATGTTATTGGCCACAGCTCGAAGTCACTGCTACCGCCACAGCTCGAAGTCACTGCTACCGATCTCATGAATCTACGACAGAAAGTGGACGAGGTGGTGACCGAGTTCATTGAAAGATTCAGAAAGACGGCCAGGAAGTGTTCAGTTCAATTCCCCAAATCACAACTCACTTCCATGGATATCGCTGGAACCCGCAATTGCAGGAGAGGCTTGTGGGCCAAGTCTGCCATGACCTTAGTAGCCTAGCATCCAGGGCTGTTTAGATAGAGCAAATCACACAGAAGAAAGAGAAGAAGAGGGATACTAGAGCATGTGAAAAAAAGAAGAAGAGGGATACTAGAGACCGAGGACCACATTTGTTGGCCTTAGTCGATGTTGAGGAAGATCCGACTATGATGATTCAGCCGAACCCACAACAGACATCATGGCAGGCGAGATAGTTAAGGGAAAGATATATTCATGTCCAGCTCTGAAACATGCTAAGGGCAAAGAGAAGAACGAGTCATTAAGCAAGACTAGATACTCATTTGACATCTCTAAGGCAGACCAAGTCATCAATGTTTACTTCTGTGGATTTTTCAAGAAGATTGACATCATGCATCTTTGGAATGTAGTTGGTGCATTACATAGCCCAAATGGAATCCTCCTAAAGGCAAAGGTACCATATGAGCATGTAAATGTTGTTTTCTATTGATTCTCAAGCATGATTTCAATTTGGTTATAGCTAGAGTAGCGATCCAAAAAGCAATAGAACTCTGCCAATCTATTTAGCATTTGGTCAATGAATGGTAAGGGAAAATGATATTTCTTTGTAGCCTTGTTGAGCTTTTTGTAATCCATACAAATCCTCTAACCAGTTACAGTTCTTGTGGGAATCAATTCATTTTTCTAATTAGCCACCATTGTCACCCCTCCTTTCTTAGGAACACACTGCACATGACTTACTCATGCACTATCAGATATAGGGTAAACAATGTCAGCATCAGGCCACTTGATTATCTCTTTCTTAACAACCTCCTTATGATAATAGCCTCCTTTTCCCACTACAACATTTTCACCCTACGGCAACGCCTAAACTTGCAACACCAAAAAAACCGTTGCCTTAGACATCAATGGCAACGGTTTTTTGACTCCGTTGCTGAATCATTTTTTTTTCAATTTTTTTTGTCAGCAACGGGTCAAAACCGTTGCTAAAAGGTCTACAGCAACGGTTTTTTTTGTTAAGCTATAGCCAACGACTTATAAACGTTGTCATAGGTCGTTTGAGCTTTATACCACTTTTTTTTCTAATAAAAAAATCATTAAAAAAATAATTCCTAAATGTTTTTGTGCCAAACCAAAAAATCAACACCACAAATTTAGTCTCACACAGAAAACAAAAAACTCACGCATTCGAGAACTCACCCTCCGCATCAAAATCTCAAACGCGAACTCACCCTCTGTTCCCTTCTCAAAAATTCATCTCCTCCCTCGCGCGAACTCACATCTCTAAGCGATTTCATCAGTTTTGTTTCTCTCATTCAGAAATTCGTCTCCTTCCTCCCTTTCATTCAGTTTTGTTTCTCTCTCCCTTACCCAGCGATCTAGATTTCAGGTTCCTCTCTCTCTCGTGTTAGTGTTTACGATGAATCAAGGTTTGTGTTTAGGGTTCTATTTTTGAGGGAATTTCGGATTCTAACTGAATATAGAGTTTAGGTAATATTTTTCGAACTAAAAGTAGAGTTTAGGGTTCGCAACTTCAGATTGGAACTGAAAGTAGAAATTGTTTTAGGGTTCTGGTTTCTCTCACTTCCTCCCTTTTCCTAATTGAGTCTTCAAAATCAAAGTTTAAGTAGAAATTGTTTTAGGGTTCGGTTGTTTATATTGTTTTTCCATTTGTTTATATAGTTGAAGAATGCTCCCATTTTTATATTTTTTTTCCAGAATTTGTTTTGGTAATGTTATCTTGTTCTCATTGTTTTTCCCTTTGTTTACATAGTGGCAGAATACTCTAGACAAGGAGCTTTTGATTATGTAGAGGTGGCGGTTAACTCAAGGAGCATTTGTTTATAATGTTATCATGTTGTTGTGCTAGCATATAAGGCGGCTACTATTCTTAGATTTCAAGGAAATTGGGTTTAGTTACATCTCGTAGGTTGTTGAATCTTAATAATGTATTTTTTCTTAGTTTGAATTATTGATTACTTATCTGGTGTGAATTGTAGTGCAGCTGATGTTACTTCTATTAAGTGTATAATAATACAAGTAGTAGTTCAATGATTCTGGTTTCATGCCTCCTCTGTGTGTGTTGTGTAATTTTATTTTAATTAATGGACATTGACTAAATGATATGGAATTTTCAGGGATTAGGTGCTGTTGTGGAAGCCTCGAGTCTTCTAAATTTCAATTTTCCAATCTCAGGTAGTGTGTCTTTGCTGCTTGTTTAAAAGTTATTGACCTTGACTTACGTTTTGTGTTGTACTTGTTCCTAATTATTGACCTTGAATATGTGCCTTACCTTAATCATGCCACTCTACTAGTGGTGGGTCTATAATTTAAATGTTTGTGCTATTTCTCTTCTGTATCTCATTTAACTGTGTTTATTATATTCGAGTTTCATTGCTTGGCTGTCAATAAGTGGACAAGGAATGGATGGAATTTGTAAGGGGTATACTTATTACAATATTTGTTCTTCAGGATTTGGCTGCCAAATTTTTTATCTACATTCACATGATTCGTTTTGCCTTTTCCTATTAGTTTCCTACAGTACATCTGTTTGCTTTTATGATGCTCGGTTCCTTGTTGTTGCTATCTTATATCCATGAGACATCAGGTTAGGGCCTAGTGCTATCTTTGAAACAACATAAACTTTGCATCATATGTTCTCACGTTGCCACGTGCTTCATCTTTTTATGGTTCAGCTCAGGTAAAACAATGCTGTCAGAGAACCTCTGAGGACAGCTCTTTGGTGTTTTTTTTATTCCTGTTCCCATTCCTTCTTTCTCAGTAATACAATTGTTATTATTATCGGATGTACTTCTAATTTATTTTGCTTGGCTTTAATTTGATTGTGCATGTTCTCTAATTCTTTATTCTCTATATCTGTAGCTTTATTTTGCTTTCCATGGGTGATTTTATTGTGCTGGTTGATTAACTTGTTTTTGGAATTATATGATATAATTATGGAACTTTACATTTTTCAATAATTATTGGCTCATCTAGTTTTCAGTCATGGGTCCTTCATCCACATGCTTGTGAATAGGTCCTTAATGATTACAAATGGTAGTGCTAGTGTAGTGGAAAGTTTTATTGGGTTGAACATATAAACATTTGTGTTTATTGGGTTGAACACATAAACAAATACTGATTCAGAACTTATGCCAACAGGTTACTTTGATTAAAAGCAGACGATAATATTGTTCGGTTCGAACAATCATGCAGCTAGTGTAAATTCATGGACTGCTAGAGTTGCCATTGATTACTATCGCTAAGATGCTTGGTTCACAAGTTGAATGGAAAAGTTGGTATAAGGTTTTCAAACTTGTATGAGTTTCCTGTTAAAGACTTGTCATTATTTCAACAAATGATATGTAGGAAAGGAAGTAACTATAGGATACGTTTAAGTAAGCTTTCGAGTTTTTTTATTGGTATTTATTTCAATTTATTTTCAATTGTAATCATAAGATTTTGCTCATGCATATGAATGAATCAGCCTTCTGAATCTATAATTTTTTTTATTTTTTACTGTCAACAGCAACGGTTTTGAAGCGTAGTCTATGATGTCGATAGGCAACGGTTTTAGGTTAGGCAACAGTAAAAAAACCGTTGTTAATGAAGGCAACGGTTTTGCACTGTTGTTTTAGGAAATTCCAGAAACCGTTGCCTTTTTCCTCTCAAATGCAACGGTTTTATGTACTCGTTGCCTTTGCATGCAAAAAACCGTTGCCTTAAGAATAGGCAACGCCTGCAGAAACAACGGTTTCAAAACCGTTGCCTAAAGAAATGACAACGGTTTTTTGACATTATCCAACGGTTTTTAAGCGTTGCCGTAGGGTTAAAATGTTGTAGTGTCCCTTCAATACTATTGTTTGAATTTTCATCAAGAATTATTCTATGCATGCAAATTGTGGGGCCAATCCCTTTGATATTAGAGATTTGCCACCCAATAGCTTTCTTATGCCTCTTTAAGGTAGTAATGAGATCATGCTCTTGGATTTTGGATAGGTCAGAATCTATGACCACTGGTAGATTATCATTTTCCCCTAAATAGGCATATTTCAAGTGCTTGGGCAGCTCCTTAAGTTCAAATAAAGGAGTATTCTCCATCGATAGAACATTTCTCTTGAGGTTTGAGTCTCCCAGCTCCAATGACTCATATTTTCTTGCTCATATCTTTTTGATAGCAACCTCATCTTGTAACACACCTTCTTCCACAAGTTCTTCTTTTTCAGACTCACCAAGAGCCTTGACCAAATGGTCACTATGTTTGTGGCAGTGTTTCTGCACCACAAAATCCCTGGATACCACAAAAAACACTCCTCGGTCCCATCACTAGAGTTGTGAATGGGCTGGGCTGGGCTCGGCCCGGCCCTTAGGGCCAAACAACATTTGTGGGTTGGGTCAGGTCGGCCCAATATTCTAATGGGCTGCATATTTTATGGACCAGCCCGACATCAGCCCATGAGCCAATGGGCCACAAACATAGTTTGGGAGTAGCATACTGTATACATAAGATAAAGACAATATTTTGGGAGTAGCATACTGTATACATAAGATAAATAAATGTGTTTTGGCTCTACAAATCCCCATGAATAATACATTGACGCTTTGTCCACCAGCCCATGGGTCAGCCCGACCCAGCCCATATATATGATCGGGCCAAAAAACTTAGCGTTGTTTTTGGGCCTCTATTTTTAGAGCCCGGACCAATCAAATAATCGGGCCACTAGGCCGGCCCGCTTGGCTGGGCCAAAATTGACAGCTCTACCCATCACCAGGAAACTTGAGAGCATTCATCACATTGAACTTGATTTCTTGGTCATCAACCCTCATGGTCAATTCTCCCTTCTGCACATCAATCAAAGTCTTCCCAGTAACTAAGAATGGCCTTCCAAGAATAATTGGCACCTCCTTACTTACATCAAAGTCAAGAATAACAAAATCTGTAGGAAAAACAAACTTGTCAACCTTAATAAGGACATCCTCTATTATCCCTTCAGGATAGGCAATGGACCTACTAGCAAACTGAAGGGTAACAACAGTGGGCCTAGAAACTCCAATACCAAGCTTTGTAAATATGGATTTGGGCATCAAATTGATCCTTGCACTCAAATCACATAGTGCAGGCCAATATAAGACTCCCTAATGGAACAAGGGATGGTAAAATTGCCAAGATCCTTCAATTTACTTGGAAGCTTACTCTGCATGATCATGATAACTCTGCTGTCATAGCTATTGTTTCAAAATCTCTCAATCTTCTTCTTTGGTCAGCACATCTTTCATAAACTTTGCATAGTTTGGCATTTGTTGAAGTGCCTCCACCAAAAGAGCATAGATGTGAAGTTGTTTCAGCACCTCTAGAAATTTATCAAATTGCTTGTCTTGATGAGCCTTCTTAAGCCTTTGAGGAAAGGGCGGGGGTGGCACGTCTTGAACAAGCTCAGGTGATGGTACTGGTGCAGCATCAACTATTACAGCATCTGTTTTATTCTTTTCTTTTTTTCATTTTTTTTTCAATCTTTTCATTTTCTTTTCTTTTCTTAACACCACCTGTATTAGTTGATGGCCTTGTCAAATCATTCCCAATTCTCCCAATATTGGATTTTGAATTTGAAGCTTCAATTGTTGAAGGTAAAGATCCACTAGGTCTCTAGGTAAGAGCAGTAGCTATTTGACCAATTTGATTCTCCAAGTTATTGATTGCAGCTCCCTGAGTTTGATATTGAGTCTTGGTTTCATTCATGAAAGCCTTAAGCATGGCCTCAAATATCCACTGCTGGTGCTGCTTGTTTTGGTTGAGCAGGGAATCCTAGTGGTGGTGTTGCTGGAGCTGGTGCTGCAGCAGGCATTGTTGTAGTATTGTTGCTCCATTTAAAATTGGGATGGTTCTTCCACCCAGGATTGTAGGTATTTAAATAAGGATTATTATTTTTGTTTTATCCCACATAGTTGACTAAAATAGGGTTGGCTGGGCATTCTTCATAGAGATCACTCCCCCACAATATACACAACCGGTTGTTCCTATAGGGGCTTGCTCAATGGCTGCTGCTGTAGCTTCTAGTTCAGCACCTGGTGCTGCAGCAGTAGGTGTTGTAGCACTGGGTGTGCAAAGATTCTTGATCATACTAGTAAGGGATGCCACTTGATCAGATAGAGTAGTAACTTCACTCATTTCATGTAACTCATCCACCTTCTTTTGAGCATCGACCCTTGTTGTGGGCCATTGGTAGCTATTTACAGTAATTGTGTCTATCAGATGGTATGCATCATTGTTAGTACCATTCAACAACACTCCTCCAAATGAAGCATCAAGCATGAGTCTAGTTTGAATGATAACAGGAAATCCATGGTGAAGGAATTTCCTAGGAATCTGTTTAAATCTTTCTCATGCTTCACACAATGATTTAAATTCAGTTTATCTAAAAAATGTAATCTCAGTCCCCATTCTAGAATTTTTGATGGCTGAAAAATATTTTGACATAAATTTTTCTGCCCTCGCATTCCAATATGTGATAGAGTTAGGCTGTAAGGAGTTTAACCATACCTTAGCTATATCTTTCAAGGAATAAGGGAATAACTTTGGTTTGAAAGCATCATTAGAAACACCAGGGAGTATGAAATTACTACAACCAAATTGTTTGAAGCATTTGATACATCATAGGTTTAAATTCAAAATGAGTTGTGGTGCCTTACTATGCCAGTTAGCATAGTTAGAGGGTCAAAAACAGCATAATTCCTGATAGGCATGTCCCCACCCTTTGCCATACCGACATTTTGGTCTATGAGTTGTTGCCTATGAAATGGCTTCTGGGTACCTTGTTCAGTTTTTGTTTCAGTAAAATCAGTTAATGGGTCAATTCCATATTGAGACCCATGTTAAGAACCATGATTAGAAGCCATGGCAGCCACTCTTCCTAATTCAATGAGCCCTGGATTAGAGTGAACCCTATGCAACCTTCTAAATAGTCTTTCTATTTCAGGATCCAACTCAAACTCAAACAATGTCTATGCATATGCTAGAGCACCTAATGTTGTAGCAACAGAAACAACACACCAAAGTTAGATAATAAAATCAATAACTTGCTAACTAATTAAACTGTCTATTAAACTATTCGATCCCTGTCAACAGCGCCAAAAACTTGTTGTGTAAAATAATGTACAAGTATACACAGTCCAACAAGCAGTATAGTAGTATGTAAAGATCGTTCCACGAGAACTGAAAGTCAATAAGTGCTTAATTTGGCTAACAAACTAGTGAAGCAAAATAAAATAAAAACAAGAAGTTTTTGACACCATTATTTAACAATAAAAGTAAAGGGTTGTGGAAATTAGATTAGAGAATAAGTTGGAATGTCTTTTCCCTATGTAAATTCATCTAAGTATATTAATGATGTATCTAATGCTGCAACATTGGGTGATGTAGCATCCAATGTGTACTTTTCATATACTTCCTCTAGGGTTTCGTTACAAGGGCTTATGTTTAAGTTCTAAATAAGTTCACCATTGGCTATTAAGAACCCACAACGTTTTACCCTATGGATTTTGCCTTTCTATGTCTAGGGTTTAAGCAAGGAGTGTTAAACACTCTCTATCCATAATATTCTTTGAGATTAATTTATAAACCTTTTTCGGAATTCATAAATGCTACTTATATTTAGCTAGCCATTTCTAAATCAAGTTGGAAATATTATTACGCAAAGGATAAAATGCTAAAACATAAAATACACTTAATTAAAAGGACTAAGATTTCATTACATAGATCAAAGCATCCCGACTAAGAGTGATTAGCTCATAATGAGCGAACAACACAAGAAGTACAACTCAAACATAAATGCTAAAGTCATAAAACCGAAAAATACAAGAGAAACATATACTAAGAAGAGGTAGATTGAAGATTGGCTCCAAGAACAGTGGCTTGGAGGTACAAACAGCGTCCCACAATTATGAAAATCTCCAAGTATGTCAGCTCCTACAATGCTGCAGTATTCTTCCCAGCATCAGTATCTCCACTTTGGTGTTTAAAGAGAGTTTGGTACAAAATGGAGGAAAATCTATATCTATACTTTTCTCCTTTAGACCCAACGTAGTAAATGAAGAGGAAGGGCCGCCATAAATAGAACTAGGATACATGATCCAAGAAAACCCTAAAAGAGAGTCTCCCTTTGTCCTATAGTGTGCCCAAAAATACATAGTGCCCATCAAAAAGGGGAATATTCTGAATTCTATGCGTTGGTCCCCACAAGTACATGCTGGTCCTCATATGCCAGCTCTCAGGCGCTAAAATCAGTGCCTCATGATTTCTCTCTCATCTGCCGCAGGAATGCAATGATGTGGCACACCGAATGCTGCAGCATAAAGAACATACACATAAAAGCACAAATGGGGCACCAAAGTGTCAAATGACTCCAAACGAAAAATAAACCTTCACTTCTAATGAATAACACAATTGACACTATTTAAACACATTCTAGAGAATTTAAAATTACTCAAGCTAAAAGAGCATCATTAACTCTTATAAATAAGAGCTACCAGCTTCTCAAACATCACGCCTTATGTTATTTGATTGTCAGAATCGGGTAAGGTAGCCCATTCGGCCTCCTCGGTAAAAACATCACATTCCAACTCCTCGATCTGTCCCTTAGTCCCTCAAAATTCCATAGGCAACACTCCTAGAGTTTCTATTATTGCCACTCATTAAAGACATAGTTCACGATAGAGTCACTGAATTGTTCCTTTACGGGATTAAGTAGGGCTATCAAAAAACAACTTGTTTCCAAGACCACTGGGCTGTCGACCAACTACATCGACTCTACCGTAGCATTAGAGTTTGTCGAGTTGGCAAGACTAAGAGTCACTTTGGGCTGTTGAGGACTATGAGAACCATATAGATAGTTCATAACGGCCTCATTGATTGGGCTATTGGTCATCTCAGCTACCCCAATCATGTTTTTGAACTCGACTTCCTCTTCTAAAATGGTGTCCAGTTTAGGTGTTTTGACTATGTCCTCTATCAGAATACTAGCCTCGACTGTTTTATGGAAAGCCTTTTCCAACGCTTTGGCTACAAAGGCTACGGTTAGCATTTTCAGAGTGCTTTTCTTCTTTAAAATTGACCTTGCCCTTTGCAACATCCTCTTCTTCATGCTGTCAGAGAGGCTATCTTGGGAGTTGGTTCTTTGAACACCTTATTTACTACCCATTGGTCCTGAGATACTGTCGAGGGTGGCTTCACCATCGTGGTAGCCTTTTAACTCTTTGTCATTTCTAACAGTAATCTCAAGGGAAGCCACACCTTGTCCCATTGTGACCTTTGCCACTCTCCTCTCTCCTTTCGGGATAGCTTCATCAATGAGTCTAGGCAAGGTAGTTGGCCTGATGTTTCCATCGACTGACAGGCCTTGCCCCCCTAGGCAGGAGGTGTTTGGGCCATAGTTTTGGTTCCTTCAATTGAGGTCTCTTACCTCCAAAACTCATCACGAACATGTGGAGGTTGCTTAACTCTTGGGCTAGTCTCTAGGCATAGAAAATTTTATGGATTGCTTCCTAGGTTGTGTTGGCCGAACTGCTTGTATTTTGTGGTGAAGATAGGCCATGCAGTCGAACATTGAGGAGCCATTCACAGGTGCCTCTAATTGATCAAATACTGATTGCCTATTATTTGCAATGACCTCGTGTTTTGGTATCCAAACCTACTGGTACTTCTTCTTACCCTTCCCCTTATCTGCTCCTAAGAAGGATATCATATTGATCTCGATTATTGGGAAGGAGTCATTGTCTACAGTCATTTTCGCTATGCCCTTATCGGCTAGCTTGAATCTCCCATCCTTGATAGCCTTTTGGATAGCCTTTTTGAAGACAACGCAATTGGTGTGGCTTGGTTGAAACAATTAGGCCACTTGCAATGTTTCTTTCGTTTTAACTCCTTCGGGAGACGCATCTTGTGACCATCAAGGAGTTGAATATGCTTATCTTTCAAGAAATAATCAAAGATCTAGTCTTCCTTAGAAATATCAAAGGAATATTCCACCTTGCCCTCTGAATTTTCTCTCTCTTTACCTTAACCTTTTGTAGGTTTCAAAGCAGGACAAATGTATACTTTACCCTTGACTATCTCGACGGTCATGATGTCTGTCTTGGGATCAACTGAGTTATCATAATCAGAGTCATCTCTTGCATCCACAATGGATACTAGAATGGGCCTCTACCTTGGTTATCCATTCTCTTTTCTTTTTCTTGTATGAACCATTGAATTTGAAGTTTTGAACAACCCTTGAGGCTAGGGTACTGAGGTCAGTACAGGCTTGGCTCACCAGTTTTTCTTCGAGCCGAGGTGCGCTCCAAAGATGGCTATGGAAGTGTATTGTGTCTTCGGGGAACTGTACAGTGCTTCTTTCGACCATCTTCCTGAATCTTTTTTATGAAATCGACTACTGGTTCATCAACCTTTTGTCTCAAGTTCATAAGATCAGTTATAGTAACTTCTGGTTGTGGCCGGTTGAATCTATCATGGAAGCACTTTTCCATGTCTGCCCAGATTTGAATATAGTTTGGTGGAAGGGAGGAATACCATGTGAAAGTGGTTTCTGTCAACGATAAAGAGAACAACTCTAACTTATGATACTCATAATAAGAGGGAGTCAGATCTGGTGGAGACATTAATTTGGTGCATTTGTACATTTGGCAAATCTTGATTGTTCAATCTTGATCAAATGGTTTATATATTTAAGAGTGATGCCTTCAAATTTCTCTTGGCGGCCTTGACATTTTGATTGCACGGGATCTGAATCCGATAAAGATGATGTTAGTTGGTCTACTTTTATAGGAGGAGGTGCTGAAAACAAAAAGGAGAGGTGCTTTTAACATTCCCCTTTGTGCATTTTTTTGGTCAATCGCCTTTGGTTCTATCTTTGACTTTATTTGTGGATCCGGATGTACTTCTTTCAACAACTTTATTTTACCAAAATATAGTTTGCTAGCTTGCTTAATCGTTGAGGTACATATGGATCTTCGGATCACCATTAAGGAATCTGCCGATGTTCTGTTGTTCATTACATTAATCTGACTGTGCAAACTTTCTCTAGTCTTTATCTATTGCATGTTTAGAAAAGGGGTTAAAAGAGAAAATCGGACAAAAAAGTTTAATCAAAGCGTTCAAAAAAAAGAGTCATATGCGTCATGCACATGGCTGGCTGATGGCTCACCTTTTTTAAGTGTTTAACTAAAAGCAGTTAAATTTATCAGAATTTATACTTGACAACACCACCCAAAAGCGCTCGGATCAGATGGTTTGAGTCTCTTTCAGGGTGTTGAGTCTAGGTTCAAATGCAGCCTTGAGAATGCAGGTCCACTAAAACTCGAGGGAGACTTTTCCTGCTCATTTGAGTCCTATACCCATCTCAAGGGATTATAGTCTCTACAATTATGCGCAGAGGATACCGGATTTACAACAAAAAATACTTGAACACCTATCAACCAAAAAAAAAGCTTCAACACCAATGCAGTTTAAAATTAAGGTTACTTATTACAAATAAAAAATTAAGGTTAATTCTATTTGATAAGTGAATAACTATAAATTGAAGTTAATTAATTCAATTCAATTGATACTAAACCAAGTTAATCATAATTTTGAATTGCATTAACCAAGTGTGGCAAGTGTCTGAAAACTTGAGTTTAGAAATAACTAAACTCTAATAAAATTAAATTAACCCATAAAATCCTACTTTACACTGCATGCAAACCAAACCATGCATCTGACCAATTAACAGAAAGTGTATATGTTTCCTTCTTTAACACTTTCCACGTTATTTTCCCACTCATTCAAACTCACACACCTTGTTAATTAAGGAAAGCAAAAATCATATAATTCTTAACCATCACTTCCCCTTTATATATACTTGCTCTAACATCAACATTTTTACTTTGATCATAAAAGTGTCACATTAATTATATCAATGCAATGGCAACAGGAGGATCTTCTTCAATATTACCGGAGCAGCAACAACAAGCAGGTGCAGGAGAAGGTGTACCAAGTTCTAGTGCTTGGCAATCATCAGGATCTATTGGTCCATTTTTTGCTGTGATTACTGTGCTAACAATTCTAGCTGCGCTTTCTTGTTATTTGAGTCGAATGTGGAATCGAAGGGAGTTAACCCCATTGGAGAGTATAAAAGGTAGAGGTTGTTTTGGATGGGTGAAGCGCCGGTGTCGCCGGTGTTTCACCTGCGGAGATGTTGAAGTTGGTGGTGTTGGAGCTAAGGTTATGGTTTGTAATGATGATGATAATGATTGTAAGGTCAAAGGTGATGTTGCTAATAATTAAAACTTGTCTCAAGTTAAGTTTGATGCTGCATGTGTACAATTAAAACTACCCCATGTTTTTTTTTCATCTTCTTAATATTACCGTTGCTAAATTTGGCTTGTCCCTTACAATAAATTGTTGTATTTTGTTCCTCCTTTTGCTGTTGATGCCGTTAAGGCTGACTGTTGCGGGACTTGGTTCCCTAGAGGAAACCGTCACAAAAATAACACCGTATATATACTAAGATGACAAGGCCCAAGACATGGTAGTTTGTTAATACACGAATGAATGAATCAACCTACGCGCTTTCCGTTCCTAGTCTTCTTCCCTCCTAAAAGAAAGCAAAGAATTGATGTTACCTCTGACCCCAAAACAAACTTATGATACTAAAATAAGCAAACCATCTCCTACCTTCTTTCTCTTCCTAATCATCTCTGTTGTTCTTTTCCATTTTCTTTCTGCAAAATTCCAATGATCATTTTTTGCACATTTGTCTATGGGAAACCTTGTTTCAACACATTCTCCCTCTAACATATTATCGTTAATTTAATTAGAGCATGTTTGGATTAACTTTTTGGAGAGTCAAAAGTAATTCGAGAGATACGGGTACCAAATTGTTTTTGGTATATTTGAGTATTCTCGAATAAAATTGATTCTGCCTCTATAATTGATTCTAACTTAAAGCTACGATTTATAGTAATTGCTTCCGAAAACATGTTGGAACTTGAAGTTGTTCAGCTGAACCAACTGCGAGAAATATTTGCGAAATTCGACATGGATTCAGATGGAAGCCTAACAATCTTAGAACTAGCAGCACTTCTTCGATCATTAGGGTTAAAGCCGACAGGCGACCAAATCCACGTGCTGTTATCAAACATGGATTCAAATGGCAATGGATATGTGGAGTTTGATGAATTGGTAGAAGCAATATTGCCAGACATGAGTACTGCAGAGACATTGGTGAATCAAGAGCTTCTCCTTGGGGTATTTAAGTCATTTGATCGTGATGGAAATGGATATATCTCAGCAGCTGAGTTGGCTGGTGCAATGTCTAAAATGGGTCAGCCTCTTACTTATAGAGAGCTTAGAGAGATGATCGTTGAAGCTGATATGGATGGTGATGGTGTCATTAGTTTTGCTGAGTTTGCCAATGTTATTGGCAGGTCTGCTTTTGAGTCCTTAGGCCTTGGCCTTGGCCTTGCATAGTCGTAACAAGATTTATTGCGTGTTTGCTTCTGCGTTACCAAAGGTCCTAACGCGCGTTTAGTTGGATGCTACAACTAGCAGCATTAGGTTCCACGTCCACTCGCTGAAACAAACATAACATTAGAGGTATGCATTAGAAAGAATATGTGTTTCAGACACGATTTGTGTATATCTGATCTTGATTGGACGACTGACTTTCAATTCAGACAAATTGGTTTTTAAATATGCAGTTGAATTGTGAGTTGTTTGATCTTGATCAGCTCACTTTGTAAGAATGTGAGTCCTCTGAGCTTGATTAGACGGCATGAGATGCGTAATTGTGTTAAACCTCAGCATTTTCTACCAAAGAGGGGAGCTAAGATTCTTTGACTCACATGTAAATTCTTTTATTCTTTTTTAGTTTCTTACTAATGTAAGAATATAGTGTGTTGCTAGAAATTCATTTGTTATATGATTTATAATTTGAATATGGTCTTGTATTGAAATGAAAAAAGGAATCAAATAACAATATTTGTCTTTTCCTAACAATATGTGATATGTATCGTATTGGACACCAATGCAAACACTTCAATTACTTGTACTTTTTAGATTAAAGCAGGTGTTTGCATGTCTGTGTTGTCTCTGGTGTTCATGTCTGTGTCTGTGCGTCATGAACCTCTGGTGTGGCGATCCTATATTTTTTGTGCTAGAAGAGAATTTATATTTTCTAACGTCAACTCTGTAGTATCGACACTTCTGGTTGAAGATGTGTATCGTGTCAGACACCAACACCGACACTTCACTTATTTGTATTTTTCAGATTAAAACAAGCGTATTTGTGTTGTGTTTGGTGTCCATGTCTGTGTCTGTGCTTCATAGGATGTGAACCCTGGTATGGTGGAGAAATTTCTGAGGAAGAACTTCTCCTTTTGGCCTTAGTTTATCTAGTCAGCAAACAACAGAAGACCTATATCTAGCTAGAATATAACATAACTACTCATATGTTCAAATCGAACATTTTTCTCATACTACTAAGAAAACAAAAACAAAAACTATAGTTTATCAATGGTTTGAAGTCTTGGAAGCTTCAAAACGAGCAGTGAAACCAACAGTAATATGTCTAAGTGATCTCTGTCTGACAACATAAACATATTCAGGATCAGTTGCTTGTCCATCACTTTCTATCCACTGTATCATTTGATGAAACATAGGGAAAAACCTCATTTGAATCGAAGCATAAGCAAAATAAGGAAGTAGTGAAGCAACAAGGACAAGAAGAGTGATGAGCCAATAAGATGGAGCTGGTGCACAAGCTTCAATTAAGACCTTATAAGAAGTGGTTGATAATGAAGGATCCATGGCTCCATATGCTAAGAGGAATATATACCAAAATAGAATTCCACCCCATATGAATACATGTTGTATGTATGTGAAGTGAGTTATGGATAATGCTAATTGGCAATTCACTACCCATACAACACATGTGTATAGGGTTGCACCAAGAATTTCTAGCCCTACTACTTCTCCTCCTTTGCGAAATGCTTGATTTTCTGTTGCTTTTATGCAGAAGAAGAATATTGATGTAGCTGTTAAGATTCCATTGAATGACCAACCTAGAATCCTTTTCCAGCTAAATAGGATGTTTTGTACACCTTCTTGGTATAATAATGGGAACTGAAAATTGAACACAGAAAGAAATATGTCATGAGATGAAGATAATTGTGTGGATTATGTTTCTGATGAGGAAACAAATATTCAAACATAATGTGTTTGAATTGACTTATCTACTAGCTTCGTGAGACTGTTTAAGGCCCCATTTGGATAAACAGTTAAATTAAATGCTTATGGCGTAAGCGCTTATCATATAAGGGCTTATGCATAAGCTATTTCTAAAATAAAAGATAAAATAATGTTAAACTATTTTTCGATAATCTATAAGCTATTTTCATAAGCTATCCCGGTGAGCTAATGGAAATTAGCTCAAGACAGCTTACATGTCATAAACAGTTTTCATATGCTCTCCCAAACGGTCTCTAAGAGAGCTTTATCGAAACAACTTATGTCATGTCCATAAGTTGTTTTAGCTTATTTCCATGATTTGACTTTGTTTTATCTTTTATTATAGAAATAAGTTGTTTACAACTTATTTCGATAATTTGACTTTGTTTTATCTTTTATTATAGAAATAGCTTATACATTAACACTTATATAATAAGTGCCTATAGCGTAAGCACTTAGTTAAGTTGTTTAACCAAATAGGTTACCATTGAATTTTTAAAGGGTTACCTTGAGGCATAATCTAGCAGAGACATCTTGGTCAAATACTCCTAAGGCAATAACAGGAAGGGAAGTGAAGAATACGTTGTATAGTGACAGGAACCAATCATTGTATGCAGCTTGCCCTGAGAATGAGGCATATATCTCATAGAAGAATAGAGTGAAGCCAAAGGCAATATTCTTGTAAAAGAAGTAGCAAATCTGCCAAAATTAAATAGAATTCAACATAGTTTCATTGATTCAAGTGATGTGAATTCAACATAAGTACAGATTCTATATGAATATATGCTACATGGATTAGCCTGTAATGTAATGTAATGTTTTTGAAGACTAGGATTGTTACCATTGATGAGATTCTTCTGTAACACCAATGTCCATGAACAAGAAGTAAGCGCTCTAGATACCGAAATTGAGCAATTGCAATATCACTAGACATAACTGCCTGAAAATTTAGTGAATAAAAGGGGAAATGAGAAATCATGAAATAAAAAGGATTACAAAAATTAAATGAAGGTGACAAAAACCAAAATAATTTTGGTTGTAAGCATTATATGTCAGCTTTACCTGCATTCCTTCGACGCCGCTGATACCAATTCCAATATCTGCTTCTTGGAGCATTCCAACATCATTTGCTCCATCACCAATTGCTAGAGTAGTACTACCTGTTTTAATCTTTACTAATCTAGTAACCTGCATAATTATAAAAAAGTGTCTTTAGAGACTGAACATGTTGAAGTCTGTAGTTTCATTTTGAGTAAGTTTACATTAGTAGGTCTAAGGCTCTGTTTAGCAATGCCAATCCGCTAGCTTATTTGCTATTAACTATCCGCTATCAGCTCATCCGTTATAAGTTAGTTTATCCGTTATCTGCTAGTTTTTTGGCAAACATAAGTGCGACAAAATGCACACCTTTGTTTTCATAACTGTTTTTTTGTTATATCACTTATCTTTCTATTATTACCCTTTAGAGTAATCACTATTTATAATTTACTTAAAATACATATCTAAACACAATAAAAAAGCAAAAAGAAATGAAAGTGATGAGAGATTATGAAGTTAAAAGGGAAACTTACAAATGCTTTCTGCTTGGGAGAGGAACGACAGCATATAACAGAAGCACAACCAACTGCAAGTTCAAGAAAGAAGTCCTTTACATCATCTTGTAGTGCATAAGTGAGAGACTTTCCATCAATTATCAGAGCTAATGCCTGAGAGCTTTCAATAGATGCAGCAAGTAATTCTTTTCCTTCCCTTAATTGACGAACAACGCTTGCCTTAACTGCCTGAGATTCAAATTTAACTTCCATCACAATCATAAATAAAATTTTTCTCTTATCACATCATGATATATAGTATGATTATAGGGTTTTACCACTGCAGCAGCAGACTTGTCCTCAAATTTCTCCAGTAATTTGATTTCCGGAGTGTCTGAACTAATTATAATTTGCTTCATTCCTTGTCTAAGTAAACTACAAGCAAACCTGAAAGCACAGAAAATTTTAAATCAGTGTTATGACATCATGTTTACTTTAAAATCAATTGATATAATTTGAACTTACTTACCCAATATTGATTGCTGTCTCCATTTTATCACCTGTCAAAACCCAAAGCTTTATTCCTGCTTGTGCTAGTTTGTCAATGCATTCAGGAACCTATATGACACAAACATATGCTTGACAACATAGCATAGAAAATTGTCTTATGTTCTTTTGGCAACAAAGGATGTGGCTATTTTCAAAGTATGCAATAAACACTATTAACATACCCCATTTTGAAGTTTGTCTTCAACTGCAGTAGCACCAAGAAGAATCAAATCCTTCTCAATCTTTTCTGATACTTCCTCCACAAACTGCTCCCGATCGGTACTTACTAAGTTCTTCGCTTCCATGAATTCTTTATTGAATTGATTGTACTCTTCCTCATCAAGTTCACGATATGCAATTATCAAGGTTCTCAAACCAGCATCAGCATATTCATTAATGTGCTGCCTAGTCTTCTCTTCAAACTCCCTTCCATTCTTTCCAAGTAGTTCAAACATCACACTGATTTTTACAAAGTCACAAAAAAGAACAATTTAAGTTTTGAATATTTGAAACTAATTGGAAATGATACACTTGTACTTGCATTGAACAAAGCAAAAGATTCAGATCAACTTGTATTCCTCTCAAAATGATTGCGAGCGAATGCATTTCAAAAGTTAAAGACATAATTTGCTTATTTCACAAATGAAACTAGTCATATCAAACACAGCATATAAACAAGGAATTAGTTAGCACTAGTACACGAAACTTTTGTGATGTAACACCGGTTCTATGAAACAGCCGGTGTTAAACACAAACTCGGTGGCATTTTTGCAAATAAAATGTAATATCTTGTTTAAAAGCAACAGATACAACACCAGATGTTAGTCAAATGCTCGGTGTGGATACGTTGCAGATTTAAAACCTTTAAAACGCTGAAATATTGTTCCACGCTGGTTGTTCTCTAATAACTGGCGTGGAGTTTGAAAGTTATGTACAAATTTACAAACCTATCGGCGCCTTTGCAAAGAAGTAATAGTTTCCCCTCCTCATCTCTTACAATAACAGACATTCGCTTTCTTGCACTACTAAACTCTAATATATTCAGAAGTTTATAGGACCTGCAAAATCAAAATCACACCTCATATTTCAATTGCAGCTAAACATTTAAAATATAGAAAATCAAGCCTACATATGCAAGAACATTTAAAATCCATACCTTCCAATGGTCTTGCCTGATATCGAATCGAATTCGCGCAGCGAAATAGTTGTTTGAGTCCTTTCATAAAACTCAAATCCAAGCTCTCTAGCTGCAATTACAAAAGCTGCCTCATCAGGTGACTCAGCCTCATATGAAACTTTGCCAGTTTCTTCATCAACTTCAGGTATTGCAGTATGACACACTGCCAATAACCTCAGAAATTTCCGAATTACATTTGCATTAGGTTCTTTAATCCAATTTCCGTTCATAATCCTTTCATCCATGAAGTTAAAACCTTTTATAAATGACTTTTCCTCAGAAATCTCTTCCGTGAATTCTTGATTTAGAGGCATTCCTTTTCTCCTAGCTAGAGCATTCTCAACTTCTGTAACGCCTCGTCCGTAGGCAACCCCAGCAATAGAACATTTGATAAATTCCATAGAATTACAAGTCAAAGTTCCTGTTTTATCTGAAAGTATAGTATCAACTTGACCAAGTTCTTCGTTCAAATTCGAGGTACGAGCATGCGCCGGCTGGTTAGTTTCTTCATAATACATGTGCAAATCCTTGTTGATGAATATACTTTGAAGCACTTTAACAATTTCAATAGAAACATACAAAGAAATTGGAATCAAGTAACTATACAACATTAGTGCAGTCAAAAACTGCAGTATTGCTGCAAAAATTGCCTTCTTTGGATTATAGTAAATTGTAGTATCATCTGGTCTTAAATACCATCTCTTCATTACTCTATTTTCAAGATCTTCCCTTGTTGAAATCCCAAAGAAAACAGAACCAATAAAAGAAATTAAAAACAATACAAAGAATAGATAGTAGATTATCTTATCCATTCTTTTCTCAACTTTACTTCTCTTAGATGGAGGATCTGTAGAATTCTGCATCACTTTTGTATCATGACCAGTAAAGAGTACTACACCATATATAAAATCTGTGTTTCTCAGCTTTGAGTCTCTGAGAAGTAGTTGCTGAGGTGCAAGAGGATATAGTTGATCTTCAAGTTCAATATTCCCTATGAAAGAGTATAGATATGCATTTGGATCTTCACATTTTATGATAGCCTTGAAACTTTGGAAGTTTGAGTCTTCTTGCAGCTTGGAAGTTTCTTCCCGTGCTTGTTTTAGTTTAAGATTTGTTTCGCCATCGAGATTCATGGTCTCGACATAGGAAATTGCGTCGTCGTAGCTTGATGAAAGTAAGATGAGATCAGCCGGGAAAAATTCATCTTTTTCTACCTTTACTATATCTCCAACTTTTAAATCTCTCCATTTAGAGTAGTCAAAAATACCACCTCCTTTGTGGATTTTAACCTTTCTGTTATTCATCTCAATATCCTGATGCAATAATAATACAATATTAATCATAATAGTTATCTCTTATGAAGAAAAAGTTGACTAGCACCAATGCAACACTACAGTTATCTCTCTGTTAAAAAACGTCAGCATATGCCAACAACAACATAAACAAAATAGTGTATCTGGACTGTGAGTATGTACATATTAATTAGAGGTGTGAATTTGGGCCCAGTCCAATAGGCCAGTTCAATGGCCTAGAGTTCTGGGTTAGGCTGGGCTCATAAAAAAGTTGCCCAGAAAGAACTGGAATATTTTGGCCCAGCCCAGTTGACCCATGGCCCAGATTGGGGCTTGCTTTTTTATAGTTATTAAACATTTTTTGTGTTTTCTTCTCTGTAGCACCGACACTTCTGATTGAAGACGTGTCCGCTGTCCAACACATGTCGTGTCGGACACCGACACTGTCACTTCAACTACTCTCATTTTTTAAATTAAATTTGGTCTCTATGTGCTAGTGTCCATGTTGTGACCGGTGTCCCTGTTTGTAACGGTGCTTCATAGGTTTTTTTTTTGTTAAAAATTAGACTGGGTCAGGCCAGCCCGTTAACCAAGTTTTTCTGGCTGGGCAATAAAAAAACACAAGCTAGTAGATAACTGGGCTGGCCCAGCCCACCCCACTTTTGCACTTTGACTCATTGGGCTGGGCGGTGCAGCCCAATTTGACACCTCTAATTATTCATAAAGGCTAGAGACTCAAAACCATCAAACTCTTGTTGCTGCATTGTTAAAAATAATTTTGGATAAACTTAGATAACAATTATTAACTTAAAATACAATTCAAAATATGAACTAAACTACCAACAACAACATTCAAATTGCATAAAGTTTAGATAACAGAACAGCATCTCAACCATACACAACCATTGAAGAACATTACCTGCCTCCACCTTCTCCAATCTTCAACAGCTTCCTTCCCCATTGTAGCAGCAACAACAACCACAAGAGGAACAACATTGCTAACCGCCGAGTAAGGCGAAACCGAAAAGAAAGACAAGATTGCACAAACAAGGAAGTAAAAATTTGCAACCCTTCTAAATTGCTCAAACAAAGACTTTGGGAGGAAACTAGCCATTGTATATTTAGTAGTTCTCACATAATTGTCACTATAATTCACAAAACTACCCTCAACACCACGTTCTGGTTCATTGCAATAAACTATTCTTGAAAAACCAGGACCTCCTATCAGTGAATGCTCACCTCTAAATGAAGCTTTTCCACAAGAAAATGCATGAATTTTCCTTAATTGGTTCCTCTTACTTCTACTACTACTACTACTACTACCACTACTCATCTTCTTCAACTATTACAAGTTACTCTAAAAGTTATGAATGTTTCAACTAGATTTGCAGATATTGAGGACAATAATAGTTAAGAGAAAGAAGGTAAGTAAGGTAGATATTGAAATAGAACCAACGAAATGGTACCAAACAAAAAGGGAAAAGAAAAACCAACAACAGAAAAGAGGACTTTATTTTTTTCTTTACGAAAGAAGTGATTACTGATCACACAAGGTGAGAAATACTAAGCTTTAGAAAAAGGAAATAAAAAAATGGACACGTCTAATAATAATGATGGAGCTAGAAAGAGACGTCGACATATGCATGTTATGCAAGATTTTTTTATATATTAATTTAGTATTTAGGAGAGAATCCATGTCATGCCAGAATTGGAGGGCAGAAAATATCACTGTTTAGTGAAATTGAGGTAAAAATACATACATTTCTTAATTGTGTGTCATATATTTGGCATTTCTGTGCATTAATAATCCAAAATTTTTAATGAACTCTCCATATCTATTAGAAAATGGAGAGGATGATGGACAAAAATAAACTTTCGAAACTATTTAAATAGTTTAACGGAATTAAATAGGAAAAAAAGAGTGGTAATTTAGGGACAAAAGTGATAATTTAGTCAAATTATTACTGAGATGGCGTGGAAGTATTGTTTCTTTGATTGAGTTAGAAGCTGAAACCAGTACTGATATGCCAATTTGACTTGTAGTTGAGTAGAAAGGAAAGACTTTAAACGTGCACATGGTCATGGCAATTGGTCTTCCATTCTAACACTCTCACTCAACAACAAGAAATTCGATAAATATCTTAACATTATCAATAAGTATTTGTCTTGTAGTATTACTATTTTTCAGTAAAAAATAGTAGTATTACTATTTTTTTTGGTTTAGAGGTAGTAAAGTTTGGGTTCAATTTGTTTCATCGCCAGGATCGAATCGGATACTAGCCGAGTCCGTCCCTTTACATGGAGTGCATTAACCACTTGCACCCAAACTTAGAGTTAAATAGTAGTATTGTAACATCCTAGATTTTATTCGACAATAAAATCCAAAATATTACATTTTGACCTTTTAGAGGTACACAATTAACATTTGGATTAACAAAATGGAATAAGCAAAATCCATAAACGACCCATATCATTCTGATAAACATCAATATACATATATGCTGAGACTTGACCATAAACCGGTCGAGTTAATCACAAGAGTCATTACCTCCATAATTAATCCAAATCATAAAATTGCATACAACTACTTTTTTTTTGATGAGAAAAAGGGTCGATGTGAGGAATATGGCAAACAACTGTGTTTCATTGATGAGAATGAGAGGTATTTGTACCTTGCTCAAGTTTGTTACAAACAGAAACTGATAACCAACTAACATATTTAAACTAACTAGTCAACTAACTAATGGTTGACCTTATTACAAAAGATACTCAACATACCCTCCCGTAAACTAGATGCTCATTACAAGTGTACAACTAGTTTACAAACATTAGTTATTTAGCAGCTGGAACACTGCATACTCCAAGTAGATTCGTCAGTCTAACAAATTTCTCCCTGTTGAGAGCTTTTATAAAAATGTCTGCAGCCTGATCTCTTGTTCCACAATGGTTCATCTTGATGCTTCCTTCCTTAACTAGATCCCTGAGTTAATGAAACCTAACTTCAATGTGTTTGCTCCTCCCATGGAGAATGGGATTATGAGCAAGTCTTATTGCTGAACTGTTGTCACACAAAAGTTCAACACTGTCTCCACTACACAGTTTCAGCTCCTTCATGATTTTTCTGAACCAAACAGCTTGGCAAGCAGCTGCACAAGCTGCCACGAACTCTGCTTCAGTAGTTGATAAAGTGACAATAGGTTGTTTTTTGGATGCCCAAGCAATTGCACCACTGCTGAGGAGGAAAACATACCCAGAGGTGCTCTTTCTATCCTCTAGGTCCCCAGCATAATCACTGTCAGTATATCCAACCAATTGCTCATTTCCTCATTTCCTCATTTCCTCCTTTCTTGTACATGACTCCAAGCTGTATGGTACCCTGTATGTATCTCAGTACTCGCTTGGCAGTGTTCAAATGCAGAGTTGTAGGATTACTCATGAACCTACTGAGCAAGTCAACAGTGTACATCAGATCTGGTCTGGTTGCTGTCATATAGATCAGACTTCCAATAAGCTGTTTGTAGGTGGTCTCATTAACCTTTTCACCCTTCTCATCTTTGTCTAACTTTGTGCCTGGAAGTATGGGAACCATGACAGAGTTGCAGTTGGACATATTAAACTTGGCTAGCACTTCCAGAGCATACTTCCTCTGGCAGATGTAGATTCCTTCATCTTCCTGAATGATTTCTATCCCAAAAAGTACTTCATTTTTCCCAAATCAGTCATGGAGAATTCTTTCTTCATGGACTTTCTGAATTCTTCAATCATACTGCCATCATTTCCAGTGTCTATCAAGTCATCAACATATATACTTACCATCAAAATTCCATTATTGTCACTGACTTTGTAGAACAGTTGATGGCAACCTCGGAGCCGTCGGTGACTATTTCAGTAGTCATGAAGGTGGGAGTGAAGGAGACACCACGATCGGGGATGGAAGACCGATCGATAAGTCGTGAAGACACCACAACCGGCTATGGAGGTTCCGGTTGATAAGTTGGGATGAGCGCCACGACAAGTCGATAAGCTCTAATAACGGCTCAGAGAACCATAGAGACACGTCTCTAAATTTTTATTCAAAATTCAACTTGTTTATTTCATAAAATGCACTACAATATATAGAGAACATCAGGCCCTATTGGCCCAAAAGAACCTCAGGCCCAATTGACTTAATAAAACCCTAGAAATTAAAATACACTAATAAATATCAAATCCTAATTTTAATGGAAATAACTAATTGCCATTAAAGCCATTGATTCTACTCCTAAAATAAAGAAGACAATTAAATGAAATTAAAGTCTTGGATATAATCCTAAAATAAAGTACTAAAAATGGAAATAAATTGCACAAATTTATTCTTTATGATATTGTACTAATATACTCTTCACGAGATTTTTCTTCAACTTTTCTACGTGTAGACCTTAGTTGCATGAGTTGAGAGGAATTCTCCAGCCAATGATAATGCAAGATAGCTACTTGGATTCAAAATTGGCATAAGCCATTAAGTCTTGTAGTCAATGAAATACTGATATCTTTATACGTTTCTTTCCACATGCTTAAGGCAATTAGGATCTCATCAATAGTGATTGCTCACTTCTACTTGGGGTGAATCCTTCTTGAATAAAATAGGACTCAATGCGACTAAACCATGCCCTTGAGGTTTGGTTTAGACCATATAGAGCCTTGTGGAGCCTATATACTTTGTTCTCACTCCCCTTCATAGTATATCCCTTCGGCTGCTCCACATATACTTCCTCACTCAGCTTTCCATACAAGAAAGCCGAATTAGCATCAAGTTGGTACAATGTTCACCCATTTGTGTTGCAGTAGCAATCATCAATCTAATTGTATCTAACCTGCTTACTGGAGCAAATACCTCTGTGTAGTCTATGCCTTGCTTTTGAGAGTATCCTTTGGCAACCAACCTTGCCTTATACTTATCCACTTCTCCTTGTTCATTGAGTTTAGTTTTGTAAACCCATTTAACTCCAATTTTCGTTGCTCCAGGTGGTAATTCAGTGAGTTCCCTAGTCTCATTTTTCACTATATAGATGCAATTTCCTCATCCATAGCTTGTCTCCATTTTTTTCTTTCGCTACTGTCTTATAGTACTCAGGATCAGTGCCTTCAATGCCTGCTATATTTACCTCTTCTTCTTCTTCTGACAAGCCTGCACCACTGTCATAATCTTGGAGCTATAATCTTGGAGCCTGCACCACTGTCACTACTATACTCTCCATCATTTGATCTCTGATTGCTTGCATCAGAGTTAGAGCTATGATGATCATCTGTATCTGCATTGCTATTTCGGGCATCACTGTCAGAGCCATCATCTGATTCCTCTTCACTTGTAGAATCTGACTCTTCTTCACTAGCATCACTTGCTTCACTCTCCTGTTCTTCCTCAAAGAGTATTTCTTCTTCTCCCTAATCTAACTCAGTTACATTCTCAGACTCAGTTTTTTCATCTCATTTTCATTGTTCATTTTCTTCAAACACCACATCTCTACTTATCGCTATTTTTTCTTCAAGAGGATTGTACATTCTGTACCCCTTTGATTCATCACTAGTGCCAAGAAAAATGCACTTACAGCTCTTATCTTCCAGCTTGGTTCTCTTTGCATCTGGTATATGGATGTTATGTAAAATAGGGTAGTGCAAGTGTACACTGTCCAACAAGTAGTAAAGTAGAAATAAGATTCGTTCGCACGAGGATTAATGCTCAAAGTGTGTTTAATTTGATTAACAAATTAGTGAGAGTAATAAAAGTAAAGACACAGTTTTTGGTATCATTCAAAACAGTAAAAGGTAAAGGGTATTAAAGATCAGAGATAAGAACAAGTTGAGATGCTATACTTCAGTAATTTCATTAAGATGCAATTAATGGTATGTTCAATGCTGCAACAATAGATGTATTCTTTCAAATACTTCACACTAGGGTTTTCTTACAAGAGTTTATGTCTAAACCCTAAATAAGTACGCCTTAGGCTGCTAGGGCACCCGCTGTGTTCACCTTATGGACTTTGCCCTCCTATGTCTACGGTTTAAGCAAAGAACATTAAAATGTCTTTTAATGAACACAATCCATATTATCTTGTGAGTTAAATTTACGAACCATTTCTGAATTCATAAATGCTACTCGAGATTAGTTGGCCATTCCTAATCCAAGATGGAAATATTATCATACACAAGATAAATGCTTAACATTAAACATACTTCATTAATAACATAATAAATTCGTTACATCAGATCCAGCATCTCAACTATGAGTATTTAGCTCATATTGAGCAAACAACACGTAAAAAATAACTTAAACAAAGTTGTTGAAGTCATACTACAAAATTAAGGTAAGAAATTATACTACTAATGTTGAACCGAAGAAGAACTCCAAGAAGAAGTAATGGAGATGCGAATCCAAAATCTACCAAGAATATGCAGCTCTAGTGATGCTGCAGCAACAGTTCCAGCACTAGTATCTTTTTGGTAACAATGAGGTAAGCTTTGCACGAAAATGGAGAAAGCTATGTCTATACCATCTCCTTTCGGCCAAGTGTAAGGAATGAAGAAGAAGGGTCGCCTTTTATAGCCAAGGGCACATGATCCTAGGTAGAAACCCTAAATGAGAGGCACATTTTGTCTTTACATGTGTCCAAGGGTACAATGTGCCCAAAAACAAGGGAATATTCTGCTGAGGCACACACTCACAGGTACAGTCCTTTCTGCCAGCTAGCACACGCCCTTTAATTCAGCGCCTTTCAACTTTCTCTCTCATCTTTCGCAATTTGGGATTGTTGCGACATCAGTTGCTGCAGCAACAAAATAAACATATCAAAGCACAAACGAGGCCCCAAAGTGCCAGTTAATACAAATTAATACAATTCCAGGGTTGCACTAAAGACTCTTCCTAAAACACAATATTTACAACAATAATCACTACATTGATTAAGAACTCACAATGGATAAAGCTTGAAAAGCAAGTAATAACTATCATAAATGAGAGTTATCACACCCCCAAACTTGAACCATTGTTTGTCCTCAAGAAATGACACTTGACAAAGACATCACAATAATAACAAGCAACTAGACAGTTGATTCACTCAACTGGCAATTAGACAGAATATCAAGTTGAGCATTAACTTTCAGATTGGTCACTCAATTTCAAGCCTTCTGATTAGCAAGTTCCCTAGACTACTCCTGCTCAAAACTGTGTGTGTGACACTTATCTCAGTTCAGACCATAGCAAGGTTCAAAATTTCACTTAGCTAAAACTAGAGAGGTTTTCTTTTGGGAATGCCAAAAAAAATTCAAAAAGAAGGGTAGACTAATATTTCAAGCGCAGAAAGGGGGGAGAAGCATGACAAAGGGCTTTGATATAGCAATCCAGAACTCTAGGCCAGTGCACTTATTACAATTTGACACAACAGTGCTGCAGCCACATAAACTAAAACAGATTCTATGAACATACATTCACTTGACACTACGATGCATTGCCCTTATTCTTTGATTTCTTTTTGATAACAGATTTTTTTTCTTCAGATGATGTTTGGGCAATTACAACATTTTACACTTAATTACAGAACTTGGTGCCTTATAACATAGCACATTACATTTGATCTTCATTTATAATCCTAAATTATAGCTCAAAGAACCCCCAAACTTAGTTTCTTATGCTACCCTAAATTTTTAGTAAAAATTTGGCAACTCCCTAGGTCTACCAACATCTACCTTAGTTTCAGATCATTTCTAACTTACCAAGTTCCTACCTGAGTTCATGTTAAAGTGTGGGAGCAAGAGCAATTTTAGTTCACTCACAGACAGGGCACTAATCACTCATTCCTCACCATTTCATCACTAAGTTTTGCTGAACTAGACATCTAAAATTTAAGTTTATTCAACTGACTAGCAAACAAGCTAATAGAGTACAATAGATTATATGTCCTCCACCCTACTTAAGACCCAGCAGTGTCCCCACTACTCATGCATACTAAAGGGAGGCCTATCTAATAAAACTGAAACTGAAAAACACAAAGACAACAACTAACACAACTGTTGAGTGCTATTACAGAACAAAAGCATTCAACAAGTTTGTTCCAGAGAAAGCAAATAAAAAACAGCAATTAACAAAACGAGAACTAAAAGAGTTTAAGGTGCAGGGGCTCTTGGTGGCACCTCCTCTCTTTGGCCTTGGCATATAAACCTTCTGTTTCTTGGGCTTAGGACTTGTGACAGCATCAGATGTTTCTGTTGCTGCAGCATTGGATTGCTACAGCATTGGCACTGTATCTGCAACAACAGTACTAGCATCAGAAACACCTGCCTTCTTTTGGGCAGTCACTGATGCAGCCACAAGTTCCAAGGCTTCTCTTGCAATTCTTTCTGCCTCAACTCTCTTTTACTCTTCAATTGCTGCAGCATCTTCAATATCCTTCACCACAGCAGCAATTGTGGCTTGGGTTTGCTCATCCTCCTTCTCAGTGACCCTTGCAGCATCAAGCTCTTACTCTTCCGGCACTTCCACAAGCTTCCTCTTCTTTGTCATACGCTTGGTTCTTAACTTCTTTGTGGGTGTAGCAGCAGCTTCAACTTCAGGAGCAGCAACATCAGTTGCTGCAGCAGTTGTAGCAGCATCATCTATAGACACTGATTTAGGTTCTTTTGCTTTTCCCCCTCACTAAGGGACTCTCCATCATCTGTTTCCAATAAATCTTCCACCTCTTCATTCATCTTCTTCTTTCCCTTCTTAATCTCTTTTCTTTTTCTCTTTTTTTCAACTCTACCTCTTCTTCAATATCTTCATTGGCTTCATCTTCAAACCGATTAGCATCAATGGCTTCATCATCAAGGACCCATTCTGGGAAGACATGTGATTCAATCCCTGAAAATTCCTTCAAGTTTGTAGTGAAAACAGCATTAAACTAGTCATGTTGCTTCTTCAAGAATTCCCAGATAGAACGTTGCTGCAGCATAAAATGTGGCAGCATGGTGGGATCACCAGATGCTGTAGCAGCCTTTGCTTTTGCTTTCAGCACTGTGGGAAATGTTGCAACAGGATATCCTTTCTTTTCTCCTTTGATTTCCACCCCTGCCTTGACACAAAGATCAGTGATGAGGCAAGGGAAGAACAAATAACCAACAGTCTTGCTTTGACAAACCAAAATCTCCCTACTTATCAGCCTGCCTATATCCACATCCTTCCCTCCTAAGATAGCATCCAACAACATCATTCTTTCTTTCTCCACATTGGTGGTGTTGGAGGTTGGCAACAAAGAATGCTTCACAAAATTAAACCAGACCATAGCATCGTGATTTAAACTGCTCCTTCTAACCTTGAACTCATTGGCACTAGATGGCTCCCATGGTGTACCAGGTATGGTGATGGCCTTCTTCACAGCATCCATCTCCTTCTTGCCCCAATTATTGAAATTCTTTGAAAAGGCCAGACCATGATAGCCCAACCCCAAGCATTCATTGATCACTTTGGAGTCAAATTTGATTAGCACTCCCCTGACTTCAGCAAAATATTGTGGCTTTCCATCCTTTTGTGGTGCTATTCCTGCGTAGAACTCCCTTATGACATCAGGGAAAAAGAATGATGGGTGCTGCACCAACTGGTCCCACCCTAATGCTTTCACAGTTGCTGTAAACGCATCAGGTGCATTTTGTAGCACGAATCCCCTTTCTGCTCAGAAGTTTATGTTTTGAAACTTTTCAGGATCATCCTCATCATGATTCTTCGTGTTCTTACGACGCGCCTAACTTGATTCACCACTCCCAATGGTTGATTGGCGTTTTCCAGAAGTCTTTGTTGCACTGACTTTGGTTCTTCCCATTGTGGTTACAATACGGGTTGAGTGACGGAATTTGAGAGAATTTGAGAGGGTGCGTTAATGGAGGTTTAGTGTTTAGGGATTTTCAGAATTCAATCGCATGCAAGGGTGAAAGTGGTGAGAGAATGGAAGAGAGTGGGTGGTTATAAAGGTGATGATGGGACAGTTTTGGAAAATTGGCACACTCATTCAATGAGATAGCCGTTGGCTTATGGGTGAGGTGTATGGTGGAGATTAAATGATGGGACGGTTGAATGAGTGATAAGACTACTCAATGACAATGCATCAGGACTTGGGAAAACTCAACTGCCATTTTTTTATTTTTTTCACAACTGTCACCTACTGCTGCAGCAACAATGGTGTAAGCAATGCTACAGCATCCACTGTTACTACACCCTCAAACTTAAGAACACCAAAATTTTAATTTCTTGCAAAACAAACACAGTAACAAACAACAACTAATTTTATTAGATAAAACTTTGTGTTGCCTCCCAGTAGCGCTTGGTTTAAGAGTCCTCAGCCAGACTTCCCTCTAAAGCTAGAGGTCTTTCAATTCTGTGGTGATTTAATTTGCTTCTCACCACAGGCCCTCCAAAGTATTGCTTTCACCCTTTGACCATTAACCTTGAATGTTGACTTGGTAGCTTCATCATAGAGATCTACCGCACCATGGGGGTACACCTTTACTAGTTTGAACAACAGCACTTGACTACCTTCCACTAGCTCCCTTTTCTGAATTTTCTTATCATGCCAAGCCGTGGTCTTTGCCTTATTCAATTCAGCACTTTCATAAGCAAAATGCCTCATTTCTTCCAGTTCATTCAATTGCAACAGCCTAGTTGCCCTTGCCTTTCCATGATCAAAATTTAGCTTTCATGATCAAAGGCAGGTGGCAAGCTTTGCCATAAACAATTCTGTATGGGGACATTCCCAAAGGAGTTTTGAAAGTAGTTCTGTAAGCCCACAATGCATCATCAAGATGATTATCCCACTCCTTTCTAGTAGGCCCTACCATTTTCACAAGAACTCTTTTGATCTCTCTGTTGGATAATTCTGCTTGACCACTAGTTTGGGGATGATAAACAGTTGCAATCTTGTGCTTTACCCCATACTTAGCCAAGAGGGTTTCATTCAATTTGTTGCAGAAATGAGATCCTTCATCACTAATAATAGCCCTAGGAGTACCAAACCTTGTAAAGATATTTCTATGCAAGAACTTGCTGACAGACTTAGCATCATTGTTAGGCAAAGCCACAGCTTCCACCCACTTTGACACATAATCTACAGCAACCAGGATGTAAGAACTGCCAAATGAAGGGGGAAAAGGTCCCATAAAATCCATACCCCAAACATCAAAGAGTTCAACCTCTAAGATGTTGGTTAATGGCATTTCATGCTTGTTTGAAATGTTCCCAGTTCTTTGGCAATTATCACATTTCTTAACCAACTCCTGAGCATCCTTGAAAATAGTAGGCCAATAGTAACCAGATTGCAGCACCTTTCCTGCTGTTATCATACCTCCAAAGTGTCCTCCATATGGTGCAGCATGGCATTGCTGCAGCACCAAGTCTGTTCTTCAACAGCCACACATCTTCTTAATAGTTTGGTCAGGGCACTTTTTGTAGAGGAAGGGTTCATCCCAGAAATATTGCTTGACAACATGAAAGAACCTCTTCTTCTGTTGATAATTCATGTCACATGGTACCACCTTGCTGACGAAAAAGTTGACAATGTCTGCATACCAAGGTGCTGCAGCATCAGATGTTGCCGCATCAATAGCTAGCAATTGTTCATCAGGAAAGCATTCATTGATTTCTCCACTATGATTACCTGCACTATCACCTTCCAGTCTAGACAAATGGTCAGCAACTTGGTTCTCCACCCCCTTTTTATCTTTAATTTCAAGATCAAATTCTTGAAGGAGGAGAACCCGTCTTATTAGCCTAGGTTTTGCATCTTTCTTAGCAATCAAATACTTAATGACAGAGTGATCTGTGAACACAGTTACTTTTGTGCCAACTAAGTATGATCTAAATTTATCAAATGCAAAAATCACAGCCAATAACTCTTTTTCAGTAGTTGTGTAATTCAATTGAGCATCTACAAGTGTTTTGCTAGCATAATAAATAGAATGAAAGACCTTGTCATACCTTTGGCCAAGGACATCACCTATGGCATAATCACTAGCATCACACATGAGCTCAAAAGGCTTGCTCCAATCTGGAGTCACAATCACTGGGGCAGTCACCAGAGCATTCTGCAATTTTTGAAATGCTGCAGCACAAGCTTCATCAAAGACAAAAGGAGTGTCATGCTGCAACAATTGACATAATGGTTTTGAAATCTTAGAGAAATCCTTGATGAATCTTCTATAAAACCCTGCATGCCCCAGAAAACTTCTAACACCTTTCACATTGGTTGGAGGATGCATCTTCTCAATAACCTCAACTTTAGCTTTGTCAACTTCAATCCCCTTCTTAGAAATCTTATGCCCCAACACAATACCTTCTTGAACCATGAAATGGCATTTTTCCCAATTCAAGAACAAGTTGGTTTCTTCACGTCTATCTAAAATTTCTTCCAAAATGTAAAGACAGAGTTGGAATGTCTCCCCAAAGACAGAGAAATCATCCATAAAGACTTCCATAGATTTTTCAATGAATTCAGAGAAGATTGACATCATACACCTTTGAAATGTTGCTGGTGCATTGCACAACCCAAATGGCATCCTCCTAAAAGCAAAAGTACCATAGGGACAAGTGAAAGTAGTTTTCTGCTGATCTTCAGGCACTATGGCTATTTGATTGTAACCAGAGTAGTCATCCAAAAAGCAATAGAACTCTTTACCAGCAAGTCTATCAAGCATTTGGTCTATGAATGGTAGAGGGAAATGATCTTTTCTTGTGGCTTTGTTGAGCTTCTTATAATCCATGCAAATCCTCCAACCAGTAACAGTTCTTGTAGGGATAAGCTCATTCTTCTCATTAGCAATCACTGTGACCCCTCCTTTCTTTGGAACACATTGCACAGGGCTCATCCATACACTGTCAGATATAGGATACACTATGCCAGCATCAAGCCACTTGATGATCTCCTTTTTTACAACATCCTTCATAATAGGATTTAGCCTCCTCTGCCCCTCAATGCAATTCTTAGCATCTTCATCAAGGATGATCCTATGCATGCAGATAGTAGGACTAATACCCTTTATGTCAGCCATTTGCCACCCAATTGCCTTCTTATGCCTCTTTAAGGTAGTAATGAGATCATGCTCTTGACTTTTTGAGAGGTCAGAAGCAATGATCACTGGTAGGGTATCATTTTCCCCTAAATAGGCATATTTGAGATGTTTGGGTAGCTCTTTAAGCTCAAGAACAGGAGGTTTCTCAATAGAGGGCACATTTCTTTTGAGGTGTGAATCTTCCAATTCTAAAGATTCATATTTCCTAGTCCATATCTCCTTCACAAAATCCTCATTATGTATCACCCTCTCTTCCACAAGTTCTTCTTTGTCAATTTCAGCAAGAGCTTTGACTAGATGATCATTCTGCTTATGGAAGTGTTTCTCAACCACAGAATCAAGAGAAACCACAAAGGAACACTCCTCAGTTCTTTGGTCAGGAAACTTGAGAGCATTCATCACATTGAATTTTATGTCCTGATCATTGACTCTCATAGTCAATTCTCCTTTTTGCACATCAATTAGAGTCTTGCTAGTAGCCAAGAAGGGTCTTCCAAGAATTATAGGTACCTCCTTATCTGCATCAAAATCTAAAATCACAAAGTCAACAGAAAATACAAATTTATCTACCTTTATCAGGACATCTTCAATGATTCCTTCTAGATATACAATAGATCTATCTGCAAGCTGAAGAGTAACAGTTGTAGGTCTAGCAACTCCTATACCCAGGTGAGTGAAAACTGATTCAGGCATCAAATTGATGCTTGCACCTAAATCACAAAAAGCTCTTCCAGTATAGGTGAGTGAACAAGGAATAGTGAGACTGCTTGGATCCTTCAACTTGCTTGGAAGCTTACTTTGCATGATCATACTACATTCTTCTGTCATAGAACATTGTCTCAAATTCTCCAAGTCTCCTCCTCTTAGTAAGCACATCCTTCATGAACTTTGCATAATTGGGCATTTGTTGAAGTGCTTCTACTAGAGGAACATTGATGTGAAGTTGTTTTAGCACCTCTAAAAATTTGCCAAATTATTTGTCTTGCTGAGGCTTCTTCAACCTTTGAGGAAAGGGAGGAGATGGAACAGCTTGATCAGCAACTGGGGATGGAACTGGTGCAGCATTAGATGCTGCAGCATCAACTGTGACAGCATCTGTTGCATTATTTTTCTCATTTTTTTATTTTTTTCTTTAGGTTTGGCACCATCACTAGGATCAGTAGATGGTCCATTCAAATCCTTCCCACTCCTTAAAGATATAGCCTTGCAAGTCTCCTTCCCTTTTGATGATGATGGTTCAGTAGTAGATGGCAAAGATCCACTAGGTCTTTGGGTGAGAGAAGTAGCTATTTGACCAATTTGATTTTCCAAGTTCTTGATTGCAGCTCCTTGAGTCTGATATTGAGTCTTTGTTTCATTCATGAAAGCCTTTAGCATGGCCTCCATCAAATTTTCAATTGCTGGTGCTGCTGCCTTGGGTTGAGCAGGGAATCCTGGTGGTGTTGCAGAAGATGTAGCAGGTGCTGCATTGTTACTCCATTTGAAATTAGGATGATTTTTCCACCCAGGACTATAGGTATTTGAATATGGATTATTGTTCTTATTGTATCCCACATAGTTAACTGAAATAGGGTTGGAAGGACACTCCTCATATAAGTGGCCTCCTCCACAGTACACACAACTAGCAGAACCCACAGGGACTTGTTCAATTGCTGCTACAGTAGGCTCTGGTGCAGATTCAGCTACTGCAGCAGGTGTTACTGCAGCACTGGTTGTATTCATGTTCTTGATCATATTGGTTAAGGATGCAACTTGAGCAGATAAAGCAGTAACCTCACTCACTTCATGCATACCAACAGCCTTCTTTTGAGCACGAACCCTGGCTGTTGGCCATTGATAACTGTTTGCAGCAATGGTTTCAATACGATCATAAGCATCTTGATAGGATCCATTCAACAAGACTCCCCCAAATGAAGCATCAAGCATCAGTCTAGTCTGAGGTTCCAATCCATTGTAAAATGTCTCCATTTGAACAACCACAGGCAACCCATTGTGAGGACATTTTCTCAGCAACTGTTTAAATCTTTCCCATGCTTCAAACAATGTTTAAATTTCAGTTTGTCTAAAAGATGTAATTTCAGTTCTCATCCTGACATTCTTGATAGGTGGAAAGTATTTAGTCATAAATTTTTCAGCCATCTCATTCCAAGTAGTGATAGAGTTAGGGTCTAAGGAATTCAACCAAACCTTAGCTCTATCCTTCAAGGAATATGGAAAAAGTTTAAGTTTAAAAGCATCATCAGTCACACCAGGGAGAATGAAATTACTACAAACTTCTACAAATTGTTTCAAATGCAAATGTGGGTCCTCAGTAGGTCCTCCACCAAATTGCCCAATTGTTTGAAGCATTTGAAACATCATAGGCTTAAATTCAAAATGAGTTGTGGCAAGTTCAGGCCTTACTATGCTAGTTTGCATAGTTTGAGGGTCAAAAATAGCATAATCCCTCATAGGTCTGTCCCTGTCATTAGCCATGCCTATGACTGTTTCATTCAAGACTTGTTGCACATGAAAGGTTGCCTAGGTTGCTCAGCTGCAATGATAGTTCCTGGACCATGGTTGGTGTTTCTTTCGGTGTTTTGGTTGCTAGGAGGTGGTGTTCCAGGTTGAGATCCTCCATGATGAGAAGGTGTTGGGGTAGCCATAGCAACAGCTCTACCTAATGAAATAAGTCCTGATTGATCTTGTTCCCTTCTCAATGCCCTAAACAATCTTTCTATTTCAGGATGCAATTGAAATTCTGGTGAACTGCGCCTGTGCATATGCTGCAGCACCAGATGCTGTAGCAATCTAATACTATAACAACAGAAATAGAGCACCAAAAATTAGAAACAAAAAGCACTAACTTGCTAATTAATTAAACAGTATAATGAACTAATTAATCCCCGGCAACGGCGCCAAAAACTTGTTGTGTAAAATAGGGTAGTGCAAGTGTACACTATCCAACAAGTAGTAAAGTAGAAATAAGATTCATTCCCATGAGGATTAATGCTTAAAGTGTGTTTAATTTGATTAACAAATTAGTGAGAGTAATAAAAGTAAAGACACAAGTTTTTGGTATCATTCAAAACAGTAAAAGGTAAAGGTTATTTAAGATCAGAGATGAGAACAAGTTGAAATGCTATACTTCAGTAATTTCATTAAGATGCAATTAATGGTATGTTCAATGTTGCAGTATTAGGTGCTGCAACAATAGATGTATTCTTTCAAATACTTCACACTAGGGTTTCCTTACAAGAGTTTATGTCTAAACCCTAAATAAGTATGCTTTAGGCTGCTAGGCGCAGTGTTCAGCTTATGGACTTTGCCCTCCTATGTCTAGGGTTTAAGCAAGGAACATTAAAATGTCTTTTAATGAACACAATCCATATTATCTTGTGAGTTAAATTTACAAACCATTTCTGAATTCATAAATACTACTTGAGATTAGTTGGCCATTCCTAATCTAAGATGGAAATATTATCATATACAAGATAAATGCTTAACATTAAACATACTTCATTAATAACATAATAAATTCATTACATCAGATCCAGCATCTCAACTATGAGTATTTAGCTCATATTGAGCAAACAACACGTAAGAAATAACTTAAACAAAGTTGTTGAAGTCATACTACAAAATCAAGGTAAGAAATTATACTACTAATGTTGTACCGAAGAAGAACTACAAGAAGAAGTAATGGAGATGCGAATCCAGCTCTTCAATGTAGAAATCTACCAAGAATATGCAGCTCTAGTGATGCTGCAGCAACAGTTCCAGCACAAGTATCTTTTTAGTAACAATGAGGTAAGCTTTGCACGAAAATGGAGAAAACTATGTCTATACCTTCTCCTTTCGGCCAAGTGTAAGGAATGAAGAAGAAGGGTCGCCTTTTATAGCCAAGGGCACATGATCCTATGTAGAAAACCTTAATGAGAGGCTCATTTTGTCCTTACATGTGTCCAAGGGTACAATGTGCCCAAAATACAGGGAATATTCCGCTGAGGCACACACTCACAGGTACAGTCCTTTTTGCCAGCTAGCATACACCCTTTAATTCAGCGCCTTTCAACTTTCTCTCTCATCTTTCGTAATTTGGGATTGTTGCGACATCAGGTGCTGCAGCAACAAAATAAACATATCAAAGCACAAAAGAGGCACCAAAGTGCCAATTAATACAATTCCAGGGTTGCACTAAAGACTCTTCCTAAAACTTAATATTTACAACAATAATCACTACTTTGCTTAAGAACTGACAATGAATAAAGCTTGAAAAGCAAGTAATAACTATCATAAATGAGAGTTATCAATGGACATGTCCTATACATCCAAAAACTCTCAGGTGTGACACAGAGGGCTTGAGTCCACTCCATGCTTCCTCTAGTGTCTTGTTCTTTACAGCCAAGGTAGGACACATGTTTAGTAAATACACTGTCCATCTCACATCCTCAGGCCAAAATCTCTTGGGGATATCTTTGCAGCTTAGAAGAGACCTCACCATGTTCATGATTGTCATGTTCTTCCTCTCCACTACCCCATTCTGTTGGGTGGTGTAAGCTGTGGTCAAATTCCTTTTTATACCAAAATCAGCACAAAATTGATTAAATTCAGTTGGCGAAAACTCACCACCTCTATCAGTCCTAAGACACTTAATCTTCAATTTTGTTTCTTTTTCAATCATGCTCTTAAAATGTTTGAAGTGAGTAAAAGCTTCTGACTTCTCATTCATAAAGTAAACCCATGTCTTTCTAGAGAAATCATCTATAAGACATAGAATATACCTTTTGTTGCTATTAGAGACAGGAGAGATAGGTCCACGTACATCAGCATGAATTAACTCCAATCTGGTTTTTGCCCTCCATTGACTCTTCTTTAGAATAGGATCTCTATGTTGTTTTCCCTTCATGCAAGTATCACACACCTTGCTGTCCTTTCTCAACTCTGGAAGCCCCTTTACCATTTCTTTCTTTTGAAGAACATTTAGCTCTTTGTTGCTGTGATGGCCAAGTCTACAATGTCACAAGTAGGTTAAGTCTTCACTGGAAGTATGAAAGCATGCAGGGTCCACCTTGTCTTTCTCTTGGATACTCTCTACAATCAGCTTATACATTCTGTTTGTGGACATCTTTGATTCCAAGATTAATCCCTTCTCATCATGGTAAATTCTGCAAGTATCTGTACCACCTTTGAATAGCATTGTGAGTCCTTTCTCTTGTAATTGTCCTATGCTCAAGAGGTTGTTCTTGAGCTCAGGAACATAGTATACATCTGATATCACATGTATTGCCCCATTCATTCTCACCATGGCACTGCCTTTGCCAGCAACTTCCAACTTCAGATCATTTCCTAATCTTACACTCTCGTGCCCGTCTTCCGCTTTTGATTACTGTGCTATAGTAGATACCTATATAGTTGTGGTTTATTGTGAGATCCGGATTTGGTTAGCTCAGCCCAAATGGGCTTCGCTCCAAAGGCCCAATAAGCACATTGTTGCAACCAATAGGGTGTGAATAACGGCGTGCATCAACGTGTTTATTGGGTCTTTGGAGCGAAGCCCATCTTTCGGACTAGGTTAGCTCAGTCCAAATGGGATTCATCCTAAAAGCACAATAAGCACATTGCTGCAAGTCGGTATGCACATCCACTTGATGTAAAGGCAAGATCGGCTAGGCAAGGTTGAAAAGTCCGGTCACACCTCATGTTGTTACGCGAGCTTCCAAGCGCCTTTCAATGTTTAACAGTGCCATTAACCTCTCTCTTATCCAATTCCACTACAATTTTTTCAAGAACATTCTCTAACAGGTGGATCGTGCTAAAACAAACAAATTTGTATATTCAACTAAGGCAAATTTCCCAAAAGTGTGTTAGGTCAATTCAATAGGTTTAAGATCACCAAGATTATGATGCATTTGAATTCTATTAAAATTTTAAAGGAACAAATCAAAGCAATACTAAGCCAATGCATTGATAAAAGAAAACTACAGAGATACTCATGAGAAAATAATAATCTGACAGGGTAATATTTCTCTTCTTTCTTACATATTAAATTTTTGATTAAAACTACAAATCTAATAATGAGAGTAATCAATTGCAACAATATCCTTCCATGGCTAATGTTATTAATGGATAGTCTTTATTAGCATTAAACTCTAATTGTACTATATATAATACTCTTAGAGGCTAATGAAAGGATCGAGACTTTATTCTCCAATCTCATATTATACTCTCTACTCTCCCATTATCATATTCATCGTATTCTAGCTAGATCCTCCCAAGGGAAATAGTTAGAAACACAAACACAGCATCACAATTTTTTTGGACCAAACCACCGCCACAAATTATCATTTAGTTTTTAGTGGAATGAGTAAATTCATAGGTTCCTTGTTATTCCCAAATTAATGAAAAATCGATGATATGACACAACCCACTATTGGAGGTATACTATCAAACGAACAAAGGGATAGGCATTTAGTTTGAACATAGGGAAAGGAAGAGGATCTTATATTTGGAGGCCATAAATTATATATGTTTATTATAAATAAATCATTTTTTTTGACAATATAAATAAATCATTTTAAAAAGTTAAAAATTATCTATATTGAATATGTAACTAATTGTCTTTATATATGCAGTGTAGTAGTATATGCAATGTTGTTAAAAGGTTTTCTCAATTAGTTTTCTTCATTCAACTTCACTAATTAATTGAATGAAGAAAGGTTCTCGTTAAAATTCACAAAATCCTTCCTTACGAAGAACCATGAAATGAAAACACTATTTATGAAAGAAGGAAATGACAAAGTAGATAAAACTGGAACATTGAATTTACTCGGTGAATTTGAATTGACCTTTTGTATTAGTGGAACATTAAATTTGTACATCCTTAAACGGATAGTCAAACTACCCCGTTAGTAAATGGGGCGGGAGCCGGTAGCGAGGTATCCGTGCCCGCGGGTACCCGGACCCGTAGCAAGGTATAGATTATTATCTACTTATATAGCTTTGTAAGGTATAGAAATGTTTTTAAAATAAAAGAAAAGACGTATTGGACCTTAACGTGGAAGTCCAACATATAGCCCATGAATTCTTTTAATTGTTTATATCTACTAGTTGAACCCCCTATGTTACTTCGCGCAACCCCCTTGCACATTTAATTCAAACGCCTCATCAACAAAGTCTTGGAAACCCATTCTCTTCTTCTCTATTCTTGTGCTCTCTTAATCGATCACAAAAAAATTATCAAACTTCACATCCCAATACAAAATCACCCATTGAATCCATTTATGGTGTCATTTTGGTCATCAGAAACAACAATTTTACCGTATTTTGTACTGAGTGTCGGTGATTCAGAAACCACGGTCCTCATTTGGAAAAATGGACATCATATTTGGATTTCGCTTGTCGAATCCTTCGAGAAAAATACTGCTTTTCTTATTTTGGTGAAGTTGAAAAAATGACTTGTTTTGCTCGTGATTACTACTTCCAGTCTCATTCATGGCCATCTTGACGAACAAAGACTTTCTTTGGACTCACCGAAAAGAATACTTTCACTCTAATATATTTGATTCACAAACCGAGATCGTTCAAAATGGGTCTCGTTCTTTGTCGTTGTTCACTGTTCTTCGTTACAGTTGAACCTTAAGAGGATTCACAGTTCCTTCATTCCTTTGACCTTGAAGAACATTCAAATCATTAAAGGATTCCCCTCTTGTTTCTAAGTCTTATTTGTGGTAAGCACACGTTCTTCATATTCAAGTCATTTCTTTTAGATTTATAAACCGGTTTATAAACCGTAAGAACCCATTTCTGACATATCTTCTGCTACCGATGTCAGAATCATGTGCCATTTAAAGCTACATGCTCGCAAAAATTTCCTTAACTCTATAAAAATAAGTTTTCACTCTTTTGTATTAGCTTTTGTGGTAAGTCCCTAAGACCAAGACTTTTTGTCATTTTAGTCCTTATGGGCAAAGATTAATACCGTACCTTTGTCCATTGGAAGATAGATGTACATTTCATGGGGTTCAATTGAACTCCTTGAAGAAACAATTTTGGTACTAGTACCTCTATATAATTGTTTTTTGAACCCACTGAAATTTTAAATATGTATTAGTACATTTAAATTTGCACCAAATTTTAAATAAATATGTCTTATTAATCTCTGTAAATGACAATTTATAAAGCTTTTGGAAGTAATTTTACCGATATCACATACTTTTGCGTAGGGGTGTTCGTGGTGCGGTTTGGTTCGGTTTTGAGACAAAAAGTGAACCGAACCGCAAGGTAAAATTACATGCGGTTTGGTTTGGTTCGGATGACTTCCTAAAATAAAATCGAACCAAACCAAACCAATGCGGTTTGGATTGGTTCGGTTGGTTCGGTTTTTTCCAAGACAAAACATAATTTAAAACGAAGTTAAATTAATTAACATAAGAAATGGCTAACATAAATCTTTAAGAAAAATCTACTCAAATATATGTAGTATATAAATTTCTCTCTTTTAATTCTTTTAAGATAGCTAAGACAATGTTTAAAAGAATTTGAATTAAATATTTTATTGTAATTTTTAAATATATCATAACAATATGGATTGTTTGTAAGTGAGTCAAAGAATTAATTGGATTTGGGCTAGTAAGTGAGTGAGAGTTGGGTTTTAGTTGCATTTGGGTTAGTAAGTTAGTAAGGAATGTTGTAATTCAACAAGCCTTAGTGTTACTTGCGTTTTGGTTTGGTTTGGTTCGGTTTATGAAATCAAAACCGCGAACCAAACCGAACCGCGCGGTGCAATGAAAAAAAGAACCAAACAAAACCGATCAAAAGCGGTTTTTTGCGGTTTTCGATTTGGTTTGGTTTGGTTTGCGGTTTTCTATTGGTTTGGTTCGGTTTTGAACACACCCCTGCTTTTGCGGACTACATCTTAATATTCTCATATACTTTAGGACTTAAATAGGAAAGGGTGTGTAAACTTAGAGACTAATTTGGCGATATGTACTCTTAAATAAATTTGGAAATAGATAACTTGATTCATTAGTTTTAGTAAATTAAGTGAGGATATAACAATCTTATGAACCAATATTTTTGATAATAAATATTTTTTGCACCCCTAACCGAGGGTCCTGGATCCGCCACTGCCTTTGTCCTTTGTTGCTGATGACTTTTGAGATCATCAAGGGACTAATTTAGAGAACATGGTAATCTAGGATGCGATTGACATAACTGGGATGTCCCATGATCCTTGTATTACGCTGACAATATATTTTTGTGTAAACCATTGTATGAGAAATGGATTCTAAATGCTTTTTTCTATAAATTGGTTACGTCCTTGTAAGAGCAACGATGTTGTTATAATGTGATTGCATTGATATGCTGTTATCGTTGTTATGATTGTTGATGCTGATGATAAGAGATCAATTCGATGAGATTGAGTCTTGCATTAAGGCCTCCGGCTAATCTCCCTAGAGAAGATATGATTGTTAGTGTGGTTGTAGTTGGGTAGTTATGAGTGATGAGTTCTAGGGTAGTAGACCTTACGTGACCTTTGTAAGAGTTGATGCTGAACTTATATAGTTAGATAACTCACAAGTTGAAAACTAAAGATGTACTCATGGTTTAAATTGTCTTTAGTTTAATGAACAAAGTTAAAATGTTGAATACAAGGTTTAATTAATGATATTGATGGTTAATTTCATGTTAAGAATGACTTATATAATGAGACTTATAATCATTTCTAGATGCAAATGAGGATGAGATTCGTTAAAATTCTAATCAAACGAAAGATAACATCGTAACTATAGTCAACTAAAGTTACAACAGAGAGATTGAACAAAAAAAACAAAATTGCAAGATAGAGTTTGTTGTTTGGGACCCGGAATAGAAGGGCAACGCGCGTGGAAAAGCGCGTATACGGGTGACCCTAAGGCATGACGGAAGCAAGAATTCGTTCTCGTTCGTTCGTTCTTATCCATCCACAGGGAAGAACGTAAAAAAGCAGCAGCATAGCATCATCACCATTCTTTTCTTTTCATAAATATAAATATGCAAACAACAACACCACCACCACCACCACCACCTATGTTCCTTCAATTCACTTGATTCATCTTTCTCTTCCTCTATTCAATTTCAATTCGTAAGTTCTCTTTCTCTTTCTCTCTCTTTTTTCTTCTTCTTTCTCGCCCCTCTTTTCAGATCTCGCGTTTTCAATTCGATTTTTTTTAGGGCACAAAATATGGAGCCCATGGATATCGTTGCAAAATCAAAGGAAGATGCTTCGCTTCCTAAAGGTATTTATTTCTTCTAATTTTTTTATCTTCGATTTTTTTTTAAATTGAGTAAATGTTGCTGAATAGGGTTATTGAGTAAAGGTACTTGATTTTTTTTTTTTGGCAGCAACAATGACCAAAATTATTAAAGAGATGTTGCCCCCTGATGTTCGTGTTGCCAGAGATACACAGGATTTGTTGATTGAATGTTGTGTAGGTTAGGTTTTACACCCTTTCTTTTTTGTGATTTTGTGACCATTTTTTTTTCATTTTTTATAAAAATTATCTGTTGTTAGCTAAATTCTTTTGGTTCTAGTGCTTTTTATGCTCCTCTTTTCGTTTGGTTTAGTAATCACTTGTTCATGACTTCATGGTTTGTGTTGGATATATTCCTGTAGCAAATGGCAGTTATATTAAGTGCACTATAATTGATGAACATGCAAATGCGAATATGTAATTTTAAATTAAGGGTAATTATGATATTTGTTTATGATTTTTCATTAGCTGCATCATTTGTTGATGACACGCCAGTTTTGGTTCAATAATGATAAAGGATGACCTAACTAGATCACATCATCTGTTCTGTATATGAAGTTGAATAGCATTTTTGGTTGTAAATATTTTGTTAAACTGTTACTGTTTTTTTAATTTTTATATTTGAACTTTGATGATCACATTGTTGCTTGTATTGTATATCTCTCAACTACTACGACATGAGCACGCCAAATATATGTTGTGTAGTTGGATTCAATTCTGGTGGCTGGTTAGTTGTTTGTAGTCATATTTTACTCTTCTTATCTTACTAAATGTTATTTTGTTGGTTGATCTATATCATTGTAGAGTTCATAAACCTTGTCTCATCAGAGTCCAATGAAGTATGTGCCAGAGAGGAAAGAAGGACGATTGCACCTGAACACGTATTGAAGGCATTAGGGGTATTCATTGGATGATTAAATCATTTTATTTCTTTTAAGTTTTCATGTAGATTCTTTCCAATTTACATTTGATTTCTTATGTGGTTCTTCTTGCAGATTTTGTGCTTTGATTTGTATTTTGAATTTTTGTTTCTATCCGACAAGTGTTTCATGCATGAATGAATATGTATCTCTCATTATGACGATCTTGTTATTATTGATTTCTCTTTAACGGCATTATAATTGGTTTTCATACTATTTAGAACATTAGGCAGTGGGTGGATTTCGTAGCTGATGGAGGCAGCACACGATTATATGATATGATAGATTTTGTTTATAATTGCAATATATGTTGCACCGTGCAATTTTATATTGGGTGATAGGATGTTTGCCCGAGAAACACCCTTATATAAAGGTTCTTCATGATGCAATTTAAGGAGTATGCTTGGAAAGGATTTATATTGATTAACAAACCATATTCCCTAGTTTGTATAGAACCGTATTTATGCTTAATAGTCCAAATCAAAACCAAAACCATAATGAATTATTTTCATTTATATCTCACTGAAACATGAGTACTGCTTTCCAAATCAATAAATGATTTTTTTAGTATGACCTCATTCTGCTGTCCTTTGTTGCTCACTATTTTCTTGCCCATCCTTAATGTTATCCTCTTCTTTGTGCTTCACAGACATTGAAATGTGTTGGCTCGTATGCTTTAAAACATGCCTGCTATGACACTTGTTTACTGATTTGCACATGTTTTTATCAGGTTCTTGGATTCGGTGATTACATTGAGGAGGTCTATGCAGCATATGAACAGCACAAATTGGAGACGATGGTAAGTGTTTATTGTGACTCATCTACATGTCAAATTACTTGAGTGATATAATACAACATAGCAGAATGATGGATGCCTTGTTGGCAAGGCAGCCTAGGGGTACAAAGCACCTGCCATACAGGATCTAGGATCTTGTAGGCAGTCTTATCTTGCATTACAAGAGGCTGATGCCGTGGCTCAAACATATGGCCTACAATAATTAGTGGATGCCTATGAGAATTGTTGTCGTACCTTGCATTAAAAGATACTGATTTCATGTCTCAAACCTGTGGCGTACTACATAATTAGGGGATGCCTATGAGAATTGGCGTCTTATTGGCGTTTTAGTGCTTACGTAGACTCCATTTGACAACCTTGCTGCTGGTAGCTTGGTAGAGTGACCCAGGAAATGTTAAAGAGCAGTGCTAGCAACACACTTTCTACACACTTCTCATTGGTTGAAATCCAAATGGATCCCACTAAACTACGTGCGTTCTGCGTAAGTTTTGAGAGACTCATGAATTTGAACGAATGAGTGTGTTGGAAAGAGTGTTAGAGACTGTGTTCCAAGCATTTCTTAGTGTTGCTATATCGGTTGGTATATGCATTGGAAACATCTTCAGTTTGTATGGTATGCTTTTTGAAATTGAATCATGGCCTGTGCTGTTTGATGGTGCTGGTCTGGGTTCCCATTCAAATTTTATAAGGACCCATAAAATGGTAATCTGCAATAAGCTCTCTTCCTCCTCTTCATTTGATGTTTTGAGTATGCTGTTTGGGAGCACAATACTTTCTTTGGCTGGTGAAATTTAAATCTCTTTGATTTATGAATGTCTGGCAGTTCGTATGGTCATTATGTGGTTATGAAGTTGTTAAATATTCCATTAAACTTCAAAGTAAATATATTACTGTTATGAATTAGACATTCCATTAAACTTCTAAGTAAACCACTGTTTCACACACATGCACAGGGTTCGAATTTTACCATTCCAATGCTCATTGTGGATGACTTTGGCAAAGAAAAACTATTTTCTGATGTATTTTGTTTCCTTCCAGCAGGATTCTATAAAAGGTGCAAAGTGGAGTGGTGGGGCTGAGATGACTGAGGAAGAAGCATTAGCTGAGCAGCAAAGGATGTTCGCGGAGGCGCGTGCTAGAATGAATGGAGAGGCCATTCCTTCTAATCAGCCAGATGCTGACCAAAGTTTAGACAGCTAACTTAGGGCCTTTATTTTCTTGATGATGCATAGGCAAGCTTCTCTGTCTCTTTACTTTAGCTCGATTTTGCACAAAACTCATTCACTAGTCTGCTGGCCTATGTGCATGTGCTCGCCTTTTGTGTTCTTTTAGTGATCCGCATTTGTAAGTTGATGTAATTAATGGAGTTCATTTAATCCCCCGTCTATCTAGAATTTATATGTAAATTATTTCATTTAGTTGTATCTTCTACTCTAGTAGCTCTTATCTTAATTTTGTCAATAGTAACTATTTGAGATTGTGACAATCTATTCCAATATATTACTATAACTCTAATTATAACTATAACAATATATGGAATCCATTAAGGTTTCGTGACAGCAATAGGTGTTCCGTAACAGTTCATCATTCATAATTTCATATCCCCAGTTCATAAATGTCTTTTCGGGACTAATCGTACTTGTGTCGACTATATTTGATTAATCTATTTTCAATGGAACGAATTTGTGGTAAGAATCTCAAATCTTTAGTATAAATATTATAATTATTATAATAACTATAATTATAGCTACAACTATAACAATATGTGGAATCCATCAAGGTTTCATAACAGTAATGGGTGTTCCATAACAGTTCATCATTCATATCCTCAGTTCATGAATGTCTTTTCGAGACTAATCGTACTCATGTCAACTATATTTGATTCATTTATTTTCATTGAAATGAATTCGTGGTAAGAATCTCAAAGCTTTAGTGTAAACAATGTAGACAATTCTGCAAATTCTTAGTATTGATGATTATTACCTTTGTACCAAAATATTAGGCTTACATGTATCTATACTAAATTTAGTCTAGCTACATGTATTTTATTAGGGCCTTATATTTTGGGACGGATGGAGTAATATTCCTTTCAATTGAAGCTTTGTCTCCCAACCTGTTACTTAAAAATATCTCGTGCTAATTGGTAAGCCAACTGCTTGGAAATTGCTGGAAGCATTTTCACTCGGATTTGAAAGCTCTCGTTATAGCATATCATATTGTTAAAGAAGAGAAGAAGTGAGCTTTCTTGTGCTCCGACTCTAACGAAATTATGCGTTTTCATATGTCTAGTTGGACTCAAAAATGATTTAAAACATGAGAGGATTTATTTTAACTAAAAAAGTTTGTAATTGGATTTCTAAATTTTTAAATAATTATAATTAGGCCTCCATACTTTATTTGGGTCTCTAAATTTAAATAAAGTATAGTTAGGTTCCGATATTTTAAATAATTTATAATTAGGTATTTAAGTTTTTTAATAATTTACAATCAGGACTTTGAATAGTAATTAAAAATTATTTAAAAGTTCAAAAACCTAATTAAAATTATTTAATTTTAACAATTAAGGATATCCAATTTTATAGTGTTGACACAAGTTTAGAGACGCACAAAGTTGGAACTGAAGAGTCTCTTATCTTCGGTTCCAACTTTTGCATTTAGCTTATAAACTTATTTAAAAGTTTCAAATAATTAATTAATTTGATAGTGATTAAACTTACTCTTTAAAAAATAAACTCTCAAGCTATTTTAGGTTTAAGTTACAAATATTTTGAAATAACTATAGGATATATTATTACTGTTTGTGGGACCAACAAAGAGATGTCTGTTCGTAGGTAGGTGCAATGTAGTGTCTGCAGCAAACATTTGCCACGAGAATTCAGTAACACCAAACCTGATGTCACCACCCCAAAACATTTCCACTACAAGACATTCATATTATGCAGAACATAAGGACTGCTAACAGGCATGCCGATCTTCAACAGTGATCATAGCTTTGTTTTTTGTTTGTTTTGCTTTTATTCTATTTTAGTGTCCAAGTCAAAAGAGTTAAACGCACATTCCCCTCTCCCTACCCCACAAGAAAGTGAAATCACATACACATTGTCTCCTTAGATTCCCTTCTTTTTTCTGTAGTAATTAGCATTGCACTCTATCCCAGTCTACCCTCTATTTCATTTCCAACATCTTTTCTTTTCTTTTTTTTCTACTAGTAATTAGCATTGCACTCTATCCCAGTCTATGTAGTTCCAACACTTCCGGTTGAAATTAAAACAGGTGTCTGCGTGTCTGTATCGTGTCCGGTGTTTGTATCTATGTCGGTGCTTCATAGATCCCAATCTACCCTCTATTTGATTTCTTACATCAACTTGTGGGGACTCTCTCTGTTGTTCTTTTGTCAGGATTCTCTTGCCCTCTCTCACTATATTACCAAATGGAAATGACTTGAATTACAAAGAAGAAAGAACAACCAATTAATAAAAAAGAATAAACTAGATTCTCTGTCTCTCTGTCTCTTCTTTTTCTCCTATCTATTCTTTAAGCAGCAGGCTCCTCTTTTGTTTTACTTTCTTTCTCAAATGAATACATTCATGGCTAGAAGCTCTCAAGAGATGTCTTCAAAGAGACACTTTCATTGGACAAACAAAGTTGGAACTGAAGATAGTGAACTTCCCATTCCTACTTCAGAATCATTCTCAACACTCATCAAGGAAGAGAAGAAAAAAGAGGGTGACAAGGTTGTTGCTCCTGAGGTTTCTGCTTTGGCTTCGGCTTCAGTTCCTTCAGCAGGAAATGCACAGGCAACAAGGAGGAAACTACAAGTGGTGGCGATCGCAAGGCTTCGGTCTGTTCTCACCGTGTTCGGCAAGAATCGCTTGAACACTAACTCGCCTTTCGGCCTTGGTTCTCGTGTTATTGGCACGCTCTTTGGATATAGACGTGGTCATGTACATTTTGCATTTCAGAAAGACCCAACTTCCCAACCAGCTTTTCTGATTGAGCTTGCAACACCAATTACTGGTTTGGTTAAAGAAATGGCATCTGGGTTGGTAAGAATTGCTTTGGAGTGCAACAAAGAGAAAGAAGCAGATAAGAAAGGTTTAAGGTTGTTGGAAGAGCCTATGTGGAGGGCATATTGCAATGGTAAGAGGTGTGGCTATGCTTCAAGAAGAGAATGTGGGACAAAGGATTGGGATATTCTTAAAGCTGTGGAACCAATTTCAATGGGTGCAGGTGTTTTGCCAGGTAATGATAGTGGAACAGAAGCAGGATCAGAAGGTGAAATCATGTATATGAGAGCAAAGTTTGAGAGAATTGTTGGGTCTAGAGACTCTGAAGCTTTTTATATGATGAATCCTGATAGCAATGGTGCTCCTGAACTCAGCATTTATTTGCTTAGAGTTTAATTAGCTTCTGTTTTCTCACCTTTGTTCTTTGTTGATTTTGGAATGTTGGGTTATTGGTATACTACTACTTGTTTAGCTCTTAGTCCTCTCTAGATTTTTCTTTGCTTTATTTGTTTTTCTTTTTTTTTTTTTAATTTTTTTATTTTCAGTTGGTGGTAGAAGGGATTTGGATTTAGTGCAGTTGGAGATGTGTTTGGAGTCGTTCAATTAAGATTGGACGGTTCCGAGCTTTGTTGATTGTTTGACTGCACACAAATTGGATCCGAGGTAGAAGAAGAGGGTTCATTGTTGTTGTTTTTCTTTGTTAGAATAGGGTAGTAGGCCAAGTCAGAAAGGGAGGGGTATAATGGGTAAACAATTCTTTATAGCGTGGTGGTGGTGGTAAGGTGGGTCATGAAAGGTGTATATGTCTAATTTTGCTTTTCTAATCCTTTAATAATGATGAAGGACGAAGGTTATTGCAAATCATAATGATTGTCTTCACAATATATTTGCTTGATGAACCTTTATCATGCCAACGTATTCAATTCCAATTGGTGAATTGCCTTCTAAGCACTTTTTATTTACCGTATCTCATTGGTGAGCAGTATCCATCGATTTTGCTGGTACCTAATCTATACTAGAGAACTTTGCTGGTCTTAATGATTCTTTCCTTCTAACGGAGTTTTTGCCACACTAAAATTCAAACTCAAGACATTCTGATGTGATCCGAGCTCAATTACCACTCCGATTAACCTGTATAACTTTGCACTTCACATTCAATTGATGATATGTTTAAAAAAAGTTTATTTACGGCTTATTTGAGCTTTTGGATGATATAAACATCTGTGAAAGTATTTAAGGATTAGAACTTCCAAAAATAATGAAGCTTCTGTAGGTTGTTTTCAGCTTTTAAGATAGCTTTTAAAAATACTTTATATATATATATATATATATATATATATATATATATATATATGAACAGTTCACTCTATTTTCACTTAAAAATAGAAATAGCTTATATATAAATGTTGGGAATAGTTATTAGCTCGTTGTTGCTCTCGGTTCTCTCAAACTTCCTAACAATAAATACTTTTATATTACAAAAAAATGTTCACTTAGACCACTTAACTAAGCTATTTACACAAATGCATTAAGTGCTGCTTCATGTGAGAATTAGGTCCTACTTGGAAGAATTTATTTTTGAGCTTATAAAAAACTACTTATAAAGATAAATAAATTTTTATGTTAATTTATAAGTTCTCAATAACGAAAGTTGTATCTTCATAAACTGTGTTTTAATTGCCTCTTTCACTGTTTAGTTTAAATCCCTTTTTGGTACTCTTTCCATTCCCACAAAAAATCAGTATATGGTCTAAAAGATAAGATTGCTCCAATCATTGCTTTTATAGCACAGTTTTGTTTGTGAAATGATCCCAATAAATTATTTTGAATCTTAATCATAGAAGTCATCGAAAGCAATGTGAAGAAATTGCATATACTACCTCCGTACCATTTTATAAATTGTTTTAGCAAAATCAATTTGTCTCAAATTAATTGTTGTTTTACATTTTCAAGAAAGCATCTAACATGTTTTTCCACTATTGCCCTTATTAATCATGACAACTTTTTACATTTAATAATTGATTCACGTTTATCTATGTAGAGAGATAAAGGGTTAAATGGTAATTTAGACAACACTTTTTATAAAATCTAGACTACCAATCATTTTTCTTAATATGTGTGCAACAACCTTAAACTGCATATAAAATGGGACGGAGGTAGTATCCAGTTACTGACAGCAGACCCCATATTTTCCTCCTTTTTTACGTTGTTTATACATTGGCCATTACTTTTATGCTATTGTTGACTGCTTTTCTTTTTGTTTGTCTAATTCATCGGTTTATGACTCATAGTAGTTTGTGCGGTTTGAGTTGAAACTTGGAGATGAATGGCTTAAAAAATAAGTTCCTTTTCCTTTATGTGCCTATTTTTGTTACAGTTGAGAACACCTTTTTTCCCTTTCCAATAGTTTTCTCGCTTTCAATTTTTACCATTTTCTAGCAACTTCAGAGTGTAGGTGAGAGGATAGGGTATATATGGCTTATAGCTAGGTACTCAAAAACAAATTCTCTAGATTTCTTTAACCGGAACCTAATTATTTTTTAAGGCTTAAATATATGTTTGACTCTTGCAAATATGATCATAATTCATTTATAAAAAAAATTAAAATGGTCCTTGCAAATATTAAGTGTTTCTTGTTTGATCCCTCAGTTAACTTTTCATCTAAAAAACTGACGTGGCTAACAGAGATGACGTGAGCATAACATCATCAATGATGCCACTGCCACGTCCTAACATCTCATTGGTTCTTTGTGCCATGTGGCACTGACACACCATGTCATTATCACATGTCATCATGGACACATAACAATAACATGTGCCACATCAGCAGCCAATAGATTGCTGCCACGTGGCATACCGTAAGTGAAATGTATTTATTGAAAGGTATTATATAAAAGCTTGGGAATCGAACCAAGCACGCTTTAGCTACCCTGCACACTCTCTAAAATACACGTAGGTCCGCCATTATATATATTTATCTTCTTCCAGGTAAAAAACACAAATATTTACGGGGGCTATTTTAAAACTTTTTTTCACAATGGCCTAAATGGATTATGGTCATATTTGCAGGGTGAAACATATATTTTAGCTTTTTTTAATCGTCTATCCATTATTATTGTTCTAAATGAAAGCTAATTGTTGGTGCGCCTAAAGTTTCTACTAATAAATACTATTATTAATTTATTATTTATTATTGCTCGAAATAGTGCATCAAATCATCAAGCCCACCACTGGAAAACATAGAAGAAGAAAAAAAACTAATGTGTCAGGGGTTCATTAAGGTTGTCCATAGGCTGTTATAAAGTTCAACTTTTACACAGGGTCAATTTGGTCTTACTACTTACTAGACAATCAGTTATTAGCTTCGTGGATAACTAATTGATTTCAACAAAACATGATTTCTGACCATCATATTGGCTACTTGTCATAATGGGCTTATGTTATAGGAGTAATTGATGAAGCATATCAGATTGTTTTATGATTTAGGATAGTTTGTACTATACTCACCTGGGTTAGCTAGGTGACTGCTCCACTAACTATGATGACCGTTTCACACTTTGTGCACATGATATCACACACAACTTTTGCACAAATTTTTCTTTAAATTAAGTGCTTTGGTTACTTCAAAAATTTGATGCATTTTTTAGCTCTCTCTCTCTCTCTCTCTCTCTCTCTCTCTCTCTCTCTCTCTCGTTTATTTCCATTACTTTTCAAATTTTGAGTGGTTGTAGTGCCATATTGAGCATGTATTTTTAGAACGGTTTTCTATAGTGCAGTATAATTCCAGTACAGTTTGTAATTGAGAAGTTTTATTTAAGGGATGTCATGGTTGATAGTCTGCTTGTACAATTTTGGGCAATACCGTGAAACGTTAAAGAAAGCGACTTAGTACCCGCCTCAACTCAGTAATATCTTGGGTGGCTGGAATTTATTTTTTAAAACAACTTATGTTTTCTTCAAAAACAACAATTTTAATATGTTTCGACTCTACAATGTCTACCGAAGAGATTACTAAATCTGGTTCTAGTGCTTTTGACTTCAACAAACCATTTTAGTTTGAGCGGTGTCTCCTCAAACAATGACAACAAAAGATGATGTTTTTCTTAACTATGACAAAAGCTGTCAATGTTTTAAAAGATGACATTCTAGTGCTTACTAAAATAGCTGAGCAAGAAGACAACGATAAGAAAGCTAAAGAAATATTCCTACAGATAGACATGATTATCTCTGCAAAAATTTTATTCTTACTGGAATTTCTCATGATCTATATGATTATTCCAGTGTTTGTAAGTCTGTTAGAGATTTTTGGGACGCTCTAAAAAATAAATATGATACTAAGGAAGAAGGGGCTAAAACACATGTTGTGAGACGCTACCTCAATTATAAGATGACCGATGACAAATCTGTTGAGACACAATTCCATGAGATTCAAAAAATAGCTCATGGAATCATCTTTGAAGGTATGGCGTCAGATGAGCAATTTCAAGTAGCTATTATAATAGACAAAATTCCCATGCTTGGAAGGATCTTAAAACCTTTTAAGGAACAAAACCAAAGAATTTTAACTAGAAAGCTTGATAACACACCTCCGAATTGAGGAAGAATCCCGCAAGCACGATCAGAAAGATGAAGTCTTGGTTGTTTTATACATCAGCAAGAAACCTACAAGTGGAGTTTTGAAGCCAACTGGCAAACCTTTCAAGAATCAGAACTGCAACAAGAATGGGAACCCTCCAAAGGCCTAAAATGCGAAGCCGCAACCACCACCTAGAAATGACTGGATTTCCATTCATTTGTTACAGCTGTGGGAGACCAGGTTATATGACACGTAAGAGTATGAACAAGCCAAATTCTACTCTGCGAACTAATCTGACTGAAGAGAACTTTATTGCTATGATTTTTGAGATCAACATTGTTGGTGGACCAGATGGTCTCCCACAATTGTGATTTCAAATTTGAGTAACTTAGGTTTAATTCCAAAGTTATCTTTAAAGGATTTAGAAAAATTGGATTTTTGTAGTCAAGCCAAAATAACCAAAAAACTTCACATAAATCAGTAGTTAGAGAACTTGAGCCTTTAGACTTAATACACTCTAATATGCGAACTTGACAGAACTTTAACCAAAAATGTAAAACGCTATTTTATATCTTTTATTGATGACTGTTTTGACTACACTGTAGTATACCCTATGAAAAATAAAACTGAAGTGCTTGACCTGGTTAAGATTTTTGTAACATAAATTGAATATTAATTCGGTAGAAAGATGACGAGATCTCATAGTGATAGAGGGGAAGAGTATGGTTCTCAAATGTTTAATGAATTCTATAAACTGCATGAAATTATACATGAAAGGACTACACCATGTTCACCAAAGATGAATGGTAAAACTAAAAGAAAGAATAGAACTTTTACTGAATTGATTGTAGCTATTATGCTTAATTATGGTGATGTATCTCATTGGTGGGGGGATTTTATTGACTGTTTGCTATGTTCTGAATAGAGTTCCTAAATCTAAAAATAAAATTTCTCCTTATGAGATCTTGAAGAAAAGACAACCCAACTTGTCTTATCTTCAAACTTGGAGTTTCCCGGCTTATGTCAGGTGAGACATCCCTTCTCGTCTCACCATAGTAACCCAAAAATTCCCTAATAAATTTGCGAATTTAAATAATCTTTAATGCACATATTCACACACAATTTGCACTATATATATATATATATATATATATATATATATATTCTTAAAGATTTTCTTTGAGTACACTTAGTTTTTCAAAAGGAAAGTTGGAGTAGTAGAATAGTTTTCAAAACATCATGACTCACATGATTTGTTTTCAAAACATAACAAACCTTCCCTATACTAACCGACTGACCACTTGCATAACTGTACATAAAGGGACCATGGCTCCCGACTCCTCCAAGCTCTAGAAATCTATCGGCTCATAGAAACTCAAAGTGTTACTCCTACTATCTACTGTGAGATCACTAGATTCTTGGGGAGGCGGTACTTCCAGAACTCTTTGGGAAAGTTGTCGTCGATATGCCCTACCATTCCCTACTCGACGTCTGGGAAGCTCTTCCAGAATATAGTCTTGGTGTGCTACTCCATGTGCCTCCTAGATGCGATGGAAAGGTAGCCTCCGTACTACATGTACATCTCCTGTCCATATCGTCTTAGAGAAACCTAGAAACATAGACATATGTTTCCCTCCCTCTGTAAATGGTTACTCATAGCTCTACGTTAACCTCCCAACCATCCCTACTATGATCGTCATATAGTATCTGAAGGTCGTACCACCTCTGGGGTAGTGGTACATATTCCTCAACTACGTCTCGAGGCATCCTCTTCTGGAAAATTTAATCCCCAAATATTTTGTGCAAAAATATATAAAAAAATAGGGCTAAGACACATGTATAAGTTAGAAGGTTGAGATGAGAGCAATAAACAACATATAAACATGTTAGAAAATACAATCAATCACATGTTTTTCCTATTGACTCCTTATGCATCCTTGTACTTTTCTTATTGTCTCTTTTAGACTCATCACTTCCTGAACTATACTTTATATCCTAATCACGTATCTTGATGATCAACTTGTGTCCTTTCTTGCTAATATTTCACTATCCTAAGTATGCTCCTAGACTCTAGACTTTGGCTATAATCATGATGCCATAAACGTTCCCAGAACACCCATCAGACAATCCTCGAAGGAGTCTTGATCGTATAAGTCCCACACCTACAATTGATTTGTGTAACCTATACTCTTACCGGCATGGCCAATAATACAATAATACAATGTTTTCTAAAAAAAAGTGGGGTTTACCTTGTATGCCCATACATACGACTAGGGGTGAGCAAAGGATGAGTTGGAACGGGTTGTACGCGTCCCTAACTTGACCTTAAATTTTTCTAGGGTGATTTTTTGACCCTAACCTGTCCTTATACCCGAACAAATTGGATGTTCTTCGGGATAAAGTAGGACCGAGTCTATTTAGGACGAGATCAGGTTGACCCGAATGACAATTGAAACAAAATTATAAAGTAATCACTCAAATACGACTAAAAGTTAGAAGTGAAAATTTGAATTTTTTAGTATTTTACAATGTACTCAAATTCAAAACAACTTTTACAATGGTATTTTACAACAAGGTTTCTACTAAAAAACATAGATTTCAAATTGAACATTTTATTTATAATAGTCTCATTAACAATGTAATAAAGTTAACAATTAGTGGTAATGAGTGACTAAGGTACGGGATGGGACAGGTTATACCTAATCCTAACCTGTCTCTAAATTTTGGCCGGGTCAATTCTTTAGACCCTAACCCATTCTTAGATCCAAACAAACCTGGTGTTTTGCGGGTTGATAGGGACGAAGACGAGACTGATCTTAGGGTTGGGATGGGTCTTGCTCACCCCTACATACGATTGTGGACCTTGCAAAACAAATGCAGTCTACATGGATCCTAACAATGATCATTTACTTAGACCAAATAATTCAACCTCAAATCATACCTCTAATTTCTTTGATAATATCCTTCTATATGCATCTTCTACGAATGTAACCTCGAATAAACAGATTTTCATAACTAATAAAGTCCCAAATGCTCATAGTGACATCTTGAGCAATCAATGAAACAAAAACAACTAAATAACAACATCTAAATTCTTCCTCGGCGAACTAAACTTCACTTAACTTTACTCTGAAGAGTAGTCAAATGATCTTTAATGTCACTCTATAAACATTAAATGACTGTGTAAATCTGGTCGTCTGGATGTTATATGGTATCTTTTCCCACCTGGAGTAAGACTAATAGGTTTCCTTCAACAAAACCCTAGCTTGTTTTGTACGCCCTCGAACAAAACCTTAAGAACTTGCAAGAACAACCTAGAGAGAGAAGGAGAGAAATGTGTGATTTCACCCTTTGAACTCAACCTACCATACAAGTAAAAAATGACCATGACATAGTGTTGCACCCCGAAAAATCTGGTTTGGATCCTTCTTCGTACAACGGGAAAAACAATGAAGCCGCCACCAATATTTTAATTTAGGAAAAAAACATTGGAAAAATCCTTTTAGGCGATTGGTCTTTTGAAAACGAGAGATATAGGTTCGGGGGTCGGTTATGTGTGGGGAAGGTATTAGCACCCCACACATCCTTTCTACCGAAAGAGAACCTTTAATTTAGTGTGTGGTTTTTGACTGTTGATTTGAAACGCTTTGTTCTACTTCTTTTCTTCTTTTTTTATTTAAGAAAATGTTTTTGAAAACTGGGGAAAGAAGAATCTTTTTGTTATTATTTTTTTAAAAGGGTGCTTGACGGGAGGTGAACCCGCTCCTACGTATCCTCCGGTGCGATGAGGAATTCAAAGCTACGTAGTTCTAGTTTTGTTTTGAAAAGGCTCTTTTGTTTTTAGCTTTTTAGTTTTTAGGTGTTTTTTGAAATAAGACTCGAGTGTTCACTAATACCAAGCAAGCAATGGCTTCGAGTGGTTTTCATTACTAACTCGAAAGAAAATGAGTTGAAACCGATAATCAAACAAGCAATGGCTTCGAGTGATTATAAGTAACAACGTTTTTATTTTATCTTTTTGCAAATGAGGCGAGCATCGGTGATAATCATCTAGCAAAGGCTTAGGACAATTACCACTAATGACTCGTGTTGTTTTTGGAATTGAATTGGGTTCGCATGTGTTTGAGGTTTGGGAGCTTTCATGATAATCAAACAAGCAAAGGCTTCGAGTGACTACCACTAATAACTCCTCATTAGTGATCAAACAAGCAAAGGCTTCGAGTGGCCACTAATGACTTTGTTTATGAAAAACTTAGGGTTTAAGCTTGGAAAAGGAATTGGTTTTGATTTGTTAAAGACATAGTTTAGAAAAGAAGTTTGAAAGCAATTTGATTTCGGAAAAGAGTTTTGGAAAACTAGTAGAACATTTTCAATCAAGTTCCAAGTCAATAACCAAAATGCAAATTGCTAAACTACAATTCATGCAATGATCTAAACTAGTAACCATTTTCATGTCAAGTTGTTTAGAAAAGAAAACAATGAATGCAAGAAAGTTCATAGATGCAAGCATAGCACATTCATTGAGATCATGTTATCAAGCAAGCAACAACATAGACACAATTTGCAACTTACCCTTTCATGTTGAAAACATCTCATTACAACATTTGAATACACAATGCATGAATAGGCAAAGATGAAACTAGACTACACATATCATGTCACAATACATAGATAGGCAAAGAATGAACCCAAGTTGAACATTTTGGCAAAAATGCATGAATAGGCAAGAGAATGAACCTAGATTGCACATCTTATTGAAGATGCTAGGCAAGATGAACCTAAATTGAACATTTTTTGCAAAATGCATGAATAGGCAAGTGAATGAACCTAAATTGAACATCTTATTGAAGATGCATGAATAGGCAAGTGAATGAACCTAACTAGGCATTTATGACACAACATGTGAGTAGGCAAGGAAGTTACAAAGCACAAGTGAATTCAAACATTTAATGAATCACTTGCAAAATCCTAGGGATTTCACATCAACATTTGACATAAGCAACAATGTGGTATCATTTTGATGGCATCAACATTTAGCATATTTCTACAATCAACCACATGAAAGGAATAAGTTGGAAAGGGCATTTGCCTCAAGTAAGATCATTAGCAAGCCATGAAAAATCAATTTGACATTTTATTTAGCAAGCATATGCAATTAAGGTGTTGAATCCCTTTAGGTAATCTTTAACACTTGAGATATGCACAAGTGCATAAGCGTCAAATCCTCTTACCAAATCATCAACACAAACATGATTTTCAAAGCAAGCAACAAAAACAAGCACAAACCCTAATTATCTCATGAAATGCGACACCAACATAGAGCTAAAACCTCATTTTATTCTTTGAAAGCAACAAAATCATGCAAGCAAGTGACATAGATCAAACTTTTTGGCAAGGATTCACATGATTAAGCAAAGGAATGCACTAAAATCACACAAACTCTAATTTTTCTACAATATACGAAATGAAACATAAGCCCAAATCACAATTTTATTCATGAAAATGCAAGCACAAAATGAAAATAGCACAAACACACAATTTATTCCAAGAGAGAGATGCATTTCAAGCATCCAAACCTCCCAAAGTGTTTGTCAAAATGCTTGAAACACATCTCTCATTCAACAACAACAATTATATCAACATTTCAACATAAAATAGAGCACTAAAATGCAAAGAAATGCTTGATATGCAAAAATAGATTGATGATCTACATTTTTGACGCTAAAATTTTGATAATGCTAAGATTGAGAGTATACCTCAACTCCAAGCTAGAATAGCGAAAGAAATAATGTGAATGAACACTAAACCACTTGAATCAACCCTCTAATCTTCAATCTTGAGCTTGATTCTTGAGATTTGAAGATGGATCTTTGAAGAGAATGCAAGGATGATGAAGGATTTAGGACTAGAATGTTGATTTGAAGTGAAAAAGTGAAGAAATGAGGTGAGGGAATGAAGAGGGGTATTCGGCCAAGAAGGGAGAAGAGGAGAGGCTAGGTTTTTGAGTGTGAATTGTGTGCCAAAACTTGTGAGAGGTGAGGATATGAGGGTATATATAATGTGCAATTAGGTTTAGGGGCATTTAGGTCATTGTGTACCTCATCTCATTCTAGGATTGCATTTTAATTTTGAATCAAGGGTGAGGATTGAAACACACCTTGATGAGGGGCAAAAAAATGCAAAATGAGAGGGAAATGAGGGGTAGATATTCAGCCAAGCAATGAGAGTGGTGCCCAAGTTTTGCAAGTTGGCAATTGTACTATTGTACTATCCATGAACCTTCCAATTATCCTCTCAATTTTGATTATTCCTTTCAAGATAATTATACATAAATCTAACCATTTTGAGCCATATACAAGGTATCTTGAAGAATATGCCATTTTTGCAAATGAGAGATGACCAAAATTGCCAACAAAAATCCTATCATATCATTTTTGGGAATATTCCTTGCTTTCTTGAATTAATTTGAACTTGATTTTTTTTACTACACATATAAAATATGCGCACAATTTGAAAAATGATTTTCTTTATTTTTTTATTTTTTTTTGTTCAAAATAATACAATTTCATTAAATAAATTTCCAAAAATTAATTAATTGGATTTTCAACTAGCAAAAATTTATTAAATTGAAATTGACCAAACAATGCCTCTTTTAAATGCCCCAAAATTCCTTAATTTCTCAAAAATGATTTTGAAAACCTTAGAATGCTTGGGTAAATACCCTAAACCCTTTCTCAAATAATGCATCACTCACAAAATTATTTATTTTTGCTGAAAATTAGGGTTTTGAAACTAGGCGGACAAAATTAGGGTATGACACATAGCGATTGTGCACCTCTTCATTACTTCAATTTCGTGCGTCTCATTACATCATGTTGCCCTAGTCTATATAGGTCTGCCAGTCTATTACTCGCTTAGCGAGTCCTAGTCTCGTGTAGAAAGGAGGTGCTTTCACCACCTCACCAGAACATGCCACATGTCACTTTTGTCTGCAGGAGCTGAAGAGTAGCTCTCGCTTAGCGACCAACATTCGCTCAACGACTCTCAGTTTTTCTAGAAATCCTAATTCTCACTAACACACTTAACAATATCTATTTAACATACGAAATGAAAATACCTTTTATTAGAATATAATTTTTATAACAAGGCATTAAAGTTTGGGATGTTACATAAGGATCTCAGATCCCAAAAGAGTTAAACCTACTAGTAAAGCCTATGAATGTTTATTTATTAAGTAATCAGTAAACAAGAAAGCATATAGGGGCCACCATAACTAGTCACATTTTAGGGCCAAGGAGCATTGAAGACATCGAACAAGGTGAAATAGGATCTCGAAGAGGTAAGATAGCAAGAGTTGCTAAAGATTATGGACTTGATAATACCATCTATACATTAGCGGAGGATCCAGCCAACCTGCAATAAACTTTGTCTTCTTTGGATGCATACGATGAGATATAGTCTCTAGAGTCTAACAATACCTAACATTTAGTAGACTTGCCTCCTGGTTGCAAATCGACAGGTTGTAAATGGATTTTGAAAAAGAAACTGAAACCCGATGGAATTGTTGACCAATATAAGGCTCGCGTTGTAGCCAAAGGTTTTAGGAAAAGAGAATATATATATTTGACACATTTTCATCATTTACAAGAATTACATTCATTAGGGTACTAATATCGCTTGCTGCTATTCATTGGAGTACTAATATCGCTTCCCATATATAGTTAAGGGAACAATTATTAACTTTTAAAAATGAAAAGTCAAAGTAATAGTCTAAAATCGTTCCCAGAAGCGCATATTCAATGGCAACAGTTATAAGTTGTTGCCTAATCCACCTTTAGACAACAGTTTATACATGTTGGTAAAATAAGTGTTGCCAGAAGCACTAAATGTTGCAGTGTCATAATTTGGTGGTATACCAAATGAATGTCAAAACTGCTTTTTAAAATTGTGAATTGGAAGAATATATATATATATATATATATATATATATATGTGTGTGTGTGTGTGTGTGTGTGTGTGTGTGTGTGGAACAACCTGAATGTTTTGGGATTCATGGACCAGAAAACAAGGTCTATAAGTTAGATAAATCTTTGTATGGTCTTAAACAAGCTCCTAAACAATGGTAAGAAAAGTTTGATAATTTGATTATATCGAATAGATTTAAAGTGAATGAAAGCAACAAATGTATTTATTACATCTGAAAATGACATGTGCGCTATCATATGTGTCTATGTAGACGACTCGTATTTTGTTCAAACATTCGTGTTGTAAGTATTGTGAAATCATATTTGTGCAACAACTTTGACATGAAAGATCTCAGAGAAGCAAGTGTAATCTTTCGCATTAAGATTACTATGTTAGAAAAGGGAATTTCTTTGGATCAATCCCACTATGTTTAGAAGATATTAAAGAAATACAATTACTTTGACTATAAACCCGCTTGCTCATTATATGATCCAAGTGTCAAACAATTCAAAAACACAAAACACTGGTGAATGCATTAGACAAACTGAATATGCGAGCATCATTGGTAGCCTTAGGTATACCACTGATTGTACTAGACCTGACATTGCCTAGGTCGTGCGACTATTGTGTAGGTTTACCAATCGACCTAGTAATAAGCATTGGCATGCTAGAGAGTCGTGATATACCTCAAAAGGACCATGAACCTTGGATTACATTATTAAAGATTTCTCATTGTCCATATATAATAGGTATTGTGATGCTGTCAATAGCTAGTGAAGAAGCAAGTTGGTTGAGGTGCTTGCTAGTTGAGATTCTTTTATGGGAAAAACCGATGCCAGTTGTGTTGATCCACTATGATAGTACCACGACTATTGCAAAAATAGAGAATCGTTATTACAATGGTAAAAGACGAAACATGTGTTGTAAGCACAACATTGTTAGTGAGTTTCTCTCAAAAGGAGCTGTGCGAGTGGATCATGTACGCATTCATCAAAATTTAGATGGCCCTTTGACGAAAGTATTACCCAAAGACAAATTCCAAAACACGTATAAAGGGACGAGACTACTGCCTTCAGAGCAATGAGTTACTCATGATCATAACCCAACTTAAAAGACTGGAGATCCCAAGAATTAAGTTCTATGAGTAAAAACAAGTTGTGATCTGATATGAGATGAGTATGCTATTATAAAACAAGAAGCATGATTCCTGAAGAAATGAAAGGATGCAGTAATTAAAAATCTTAATTATATATATACTCAATATGGAGTGGAATGCCTAGCTACAAGAGTGCTCTTGATAGACTTCTCTCTGTGAGTTGAAGTGAGCCCTCGTCCTATGGAATTTTTTGGGAGAATTCTGAGAGTGTTCACTATACAGATGTGCAAAGCCATCAAAGCACGAGCTTTTTTAAGAATACACTTATGGAAAATTTGTGTGTGGTTTTTATATTAGAGATTGAGTTCAAGAATACAAGTCATTGTTACTGAATCTAAATCTTACTCACTATGCAAAGGCTCAAGCTGGAAGACACTCTAGTTATGCACAATCTTATAGAAGCGTTTGACGCTATTTTAAAAACCATTTTTAAATTCAAGTAGGGGATTTTTGGAACTTGCGGACCTTTCTGGACTTATGGTGGATTAAAAACATTGGGAAGTCAAACATTGTAAATCGTGGACACAATATTAGTGTTTATAAAGGTGAATGTAGGAACCTAGGGGTGTGCCCCAAGGGCAGGGTCGGTCTTGAGATTTTGGGTACCCTGTGCGAACTAATAACATGGTGCTCTTGTAACTATTTGAACATCATTCGCCTTGCGTTGTTGTTTGAGTTAATAGTCAGTTTGGTTTTTCAAATTTTAGAAAAGTCCAGTTTAGTTCCTGACATTAACAATATTCCTAACTATCTCGTGACATTTTCAAAGCTTATTTTGTTAGTCCCTCATATTCTCGATGTCACATTTGATCCATGACTTTTACAACTTAATATCAATTAAAACCTGATTTTTAGAACTAATTAGTATCAGTTTGGTCCGACTCTCACAACTTAGTATCAATTTGGACTCTGTTTTTGGTTGTTTTTCTATATTCATGTGGACCAAACTGATACTAAGTTGTAAAAGTGAGTGACCAAATTAAAATTAAGTTGTAATAAGTCGGGGACTAAACGTGACGTCATTAATATGAGAGACTAAACTAAATAATGTTTGGAAATGTCAGAGACTCATTAGTGATATTGTTAACGTCAAGGATTAAACTGAACTTTTCTAAAATTCGAGGGACCAATTTGGCTATTAACCTATTTTGTTGAAAATTATTAATGATTCGTTCATAATCACGGTTCGTAAAAAAAATCATTAGAAATCAAAGTGAGACTATTTAATCTATTCTGCGTCATAGTAGATTGCAAATAAAATTTTAACAACTTCAGTTTATATAAACTTCTTTTTAGTAATAATCGTAAATATTATTCTATACGTCTGATTGCATTAGAAAAATGACTAATTACCTTCAAAGAATTCAATATTATATAACTTCATTTTGATTCGACTATAGAGAATCTCTCTCTGATGACTTTCAATTCTTCAAATGGAATTTCATCTTCAAGATAATAAGAATCGTTAGGTATGTTTCGAGAAGATTGCAATATGATAAAGCCACGTATTAATCCATAAAAATAAGTGGCGGCCAACTCATCCAAATGACCACTCATTGAACAATCTTAACGGCTGTTATCAATTAAAACCAGTTGACACACATTGGACGGCTCAGATACATGCATACGGTTTATGCGTAGGAAGAGAACGCGTAATAACATAATGAACATAATTAATGGTGATTGGCCGAGTTATATGGTCAACAATATTATTGGCATTTATTTTTTGTTCCAACCCCATTTCATTTCGAGATTTTGAATTGCAAATTTCAAGCTTCCAAGTCCTTCTTCCTTCCTCTGGTCTTCTTTTATCTCCCATGGATCATTTCTTCATCTATTCAACTCTTCAACTTCATCGTATTTCTTCATCTCTTCAACTTTATATTCTCCTTCCATTCCTTTTTATCTCTCTTTCCTCAATTCCTTAATTTGCATTTTGAATTGAATCTCTCTCTCTCCCTCTCTCTTTATCTCCATCGATTCTCTTTCTCTCTTTATCTCCATCAAATCTTCTCATTCTTTTTCATTTTTCTGATTTTGTTTTTTGAAGAACATAACACTTGGCCTCTGGGTGTAAAAATTGATGATTAGCTTTAGGGTTTCTTAGACATTCTAATTATTCTGTATTGTTCTCCTATTCTTTTGGTTAATAATTTTCCTTTTCACAAATTCACATTAATCCTTATGTTAATTTCTGACTACATGTTTTTTTTTTGTAGATTTTGATGGATGTTATTATCACTGAGAGAGAAAATAGAAGATGATGGAGAGAGAAAGGAAGAGAAGGAGCGGGAAGAAGAAAGAAAGAGGCTGGGAAACCTCTAACAAGCACGAAGAGCAGGAGATCATGGCCGAGATGGTGCCACCGGCCTACCTGCATAGGGCCTCTTGCCCTTTGGTTCTACACTTTCTCTCTTTCCCCTCTTGATTTGAGTTGATTGTTTGTCCTTAAGATTTTATGGGGGTTTATTTTTTATTGAAAATAAACTATAAATCATGGCTGGCACATCAAGATATTGAGTTTCACAAAGGATTTGAGATTTTATTAACAATTTCACATATACATTATTTAAAGTGCAAGGTAAATAACTGGCTCATTAGTTGTGTGTGATTTCAGTGTTAGAAGGATTAGTTTTTGCTAGATAGTGAAAAAGGATGACTCTTTATATTGTTTATGTTGTTGTGTTTGTTTGATCCTTGGTTGTGCGATTTCGTTTAGACTCCCTTTCTATTCTTCATTCAATTTCATTTTTCTCATTGTTTAGATTTTCTTTGTTAACTTCTCTCCTCTCCCATTGTCTTCACAAATGCTCCTGTTCGATGTTTTTACGGAGAAGAGAACGAACTATCTTGGGAGAAGGTAAGGGTTTTCATTTTTATCTTCTGTATATTTGTTTAAACCAATGCCTTCTGAATCAAAAACATCCAGAACCTCTCTTACTCCTTCCCGAAGATCATCAAGGATCAGAACAAGTTCTTGGAAAATAATGAAAGGACCTAGTTCTAAAATGGATGAACCCATCGTTGTTAACGATACTGAATCAGAAACAACATTGTCAGTTATGATGGCAAGCTCCAAACGATCTTCTGCACAAAAACAAAGCTCCAGTGATCTCTCACAACCTTCTTCTAAGAAATCAAAGATTAGTGTCAAACAAAGTGCTATCAAGAGCAAAGAAAAGATGGTTGAAGAAGAACACTACAAGAATAACTTGCATTACTGGCTGCACATTTCTGGCGGAATCAGTCAGCCAGTAAGATTTCTGGCGAAATTTGGTGATTTCTGGCCGATTTAGTCTGCCAGTACGTTTCTGGTGGATTCTATAACATTTCTGGCAGATTAAATCCGCCAGTAAGCATTATCGTATTGCGCGTTTGACCAGCATTTGAATTTCCGCCAGTAATTGCAGTTACTGTGCATCCGTCAGTAATGACATTTACTGGCCAACTGGAATCCGCGAGTAGTTGCAGTTACTGGCGGATTTAATCCGCCACTACATGCATCCGTCAGTAATGACATTTACTGGCCAACTGGAATCCGTCAGTAATGACATTTACTGGCCAACTGGAATCCGCCAGTAATGACGTTTACTGGCCACAAGATCCGCCAGAAATGATCACACCTCGTTTACCGTGTTTGACTGAATTGATCCGCCAGTAATGACATTTACTGGCTGAATTGTTTATCCGCCAGTAATATCCTGTATCCATCAGTAATGTCACGTTTCAGCCAGTAAAATGTACAACCCGCCAGTAACTACAATCCACCACTTGTTCCGCCAGTAATAGATCCGTCAGTATTAGTCTTTTCCGCCAGTAATGTCACGTTTCATTTTTCTCAAACTTCTTAAACTTTTCTTCTCTTTGTTTTCACTACTCTTCTCTTCATTTCTCTTTCATTTTTCTCAAACTTCTTAAACTTCTCTTCTTAAACTTCTTAAATTTCTCTTCTCTCTTTCATTTTTCTCAAACTTCTTAAACTTCTCTTATCTCTTTCATTTTTCTCAAACTTCTTAAACTTCTTAAATTTCTCTTCTCTCTTTCATTTTTCTCAAACTTCTTAAACTTCTCTTATCTCTTTCATTTTTCTCAAACTTCTTAAACTTCTATCTCTCTTTCATTTTTCTCAAACTTCTTAAACTTCTTAAATTTCTCTTCTCTCTTTCATTTTTCTCAAACTTCTTAAACTTAACTTCTCTTTCATTTTTCTCAAACTTCTTAAACTTCTCTTCTCTCTTTCATTTTTCTCAAACTTCTTAAACTTCTCTTCTCTTTCATTTTTCTCAAACTTCTTAAACTTCTTAAATTTCTCTTCTCTCTTTTATTTTTCTCAAACTTCTTAAACTTCTCCTCTCTTTCATTTTTCTTAAACTTGTTAAACTTCTCTTCTCTCTTTCATTTTTCTCAAACTTCTTAAACTTCTCTTCTTAAACTTCTTAAGTTTCTCTTCTCTCTTTCATTTTTCTCAAACTTCTCAAACTTCTCTTCTCTCTTTCATTTTTCTCAAACTTCTTAAACTTCTCTTCTTAAACTTCTTAAATTTCTCTTTCTCTTTCATTTCTCTTTCATTTTAATTTATATTTGTTATGGATATTTTAATTAGCATTTTGTTTAATGAAATTTATGAAAATTTTATCATTATTAAAAATTATTCGATTATTGTTTTATTTTTTGAATTAAATAAACAAATTAAAAAATAGCTTTTAAAAAAACAAATAAAAATATATAAATAATATTAATTTTTTAGCCAGTAAAAAAACGATTTGTATTAAAATATTTTCAAAAAATGAATTAAAAAAGAATTAAAAATGAATTGTTTTTTTATTTGCATTTTAAAATACTTTTTTTAAAAAAAAATACATTACTGGCGGATTTTTGTGCTTACTGACGGATTTTTAGCCAGTAATTACTGGCTGATTTACTGACGGATTGTCAGCCAGTAATTACTGGCGGATTTTACTGACAGATTTTCAGCCAGTAATTACTGGCAGAAATTCGGCCAGTAATTCCGTCAGTAATTACTGGCTGAAAATCCGCCAGTAATTACTGGCTGAAAATCTGCCAGTAAATCCGCCAGTAATTACTGGCTGAAAATCCGTCAGTAACTGTTACCTGCGGCTGATTTTCTGACGGATTTCTGGCGGACTAATTCTGCCAGTAATGTGCAATTTCTGGCCGATTTTAACCATTACTGGGGGATTGTGTCAGCCAGTAATGCACGAATTTCTTGTGGTGGAAACAACACAGAAAAAGGAAAAAGGTAAAACTATGTTGGACGAGATGCTTGAAGAAATTCAACCTTCTCAAGTGTATGACCGTGAGAAATGGCAGAAAAGAGGAATTTTGTCTGCAAGAGTTTACTTGCTAGGAGAAATGAAGAATGCTGGCTGGGATTTATTCCCTCACATTGCAAGACAAGGATGGGGAAATCTCTTGTCCCAAGAAGAGTTCATTTACCCTGACATGGTAAGAGAGTTTTATGGAAGCCTGAATGTGGGCAATAACAAAACAAGCTTCACAACTCAGGTGAAAGGTACAACCATGGTGATCACCCCCCAAGGTACTGGCCAGTGCTCTGGACATACCATGCTCTGGTATAAGTGTGTATGGTGATAACTAGTATGATGAGCTAAATGTCAAACATGAGGTTGTTCTGAAAGAACTAATGAAGAACCAAAAGAACAACTTGGTCTCATTTTTTAAAAAAAAATATATATAAATAATATTAATTTTTTAGCCAGTAAAAAAACGATTTGTATTAAAATATTTTCAAAAAACGAATTAAAAAAGAATTAAAAACGAATTGTTTTTTTATTTGCATTTTAAAATACTTTTTTTAAAAAAAAAATACATTACTGGCGGATTTTTGTTGCTTACTGACGGATTTTCAGCCAGTAATTACTGGCTGATTTACTGACGGATTGTCAGCCAGTAATTACTGGCGAATTTTACTGACAGATTTTCAGCCAGTAATTACTGGCAGAAATTCGGCCAGTAATTCCACTACATCATGGTGGCTCACTCTCTGGTTCCAAGGGCAAGAAGTTTTGAAAGACTCAAACCTACTGATCTGCTCTTAGTCTATCACATGTACAAGAGGTATGTGATAAACTTGCCCTACATCATTTTCCACTACATGATTGATATAGTGAAAACCCTTGAGCAAACCACAGGAATTTGATATTCCATCTTCACAAGAAATCCCTCAGATGCCCCACCAAGCCACCACACAAGAACCTTCTAGAGAGAATCTTGCAGATCAACCTTCTCCAGCAGTGCCTGCAACTGAGGAACCTGCTGTTGTTGCTGAAATGCAACTTTCTGATGATGAAAATGCCACTCAACTATCTCCTGATTGACCATTAGCTCCATATGGTTCCTCCTACGGGGAGCAAGAGTCCTCAGAAGAAACACCAGGTGATCAAGCTCACGGGGAGCTAGATATGAATCAACCTCCTCACATGGAAGAAGAAGAACCATTTGAGCCACTGTCTCCTATCTCACAAGCTGTAAATGATACTGTTCAAGACTCAATTGATATCCTAACACCAGTGAATCTCCATGAAACAAACTCTGAATTCCTTGCCTCCATAGCATTAGCTGAAATGCTAAACACTCCTGCCCCATCAACCACTCCAGTTCACCATGACATCCAAGGATCAACTGGACCATTTGTGAATCCTTTCTCACAATCGCAAGAAAATCCCAAGGCATCTCCTAGCAACACTCTAGCCTCAGAGAACATTAACAAGTTTCTGGTGTCTCAAACACCAATCTATGGCTCTTCTGTTCCTAGGATGCCTGATGCTTCTAGTCCCTCCAAACTCCCTTCTGATATGCCTGCCAAATTTGGATCAATTGGATCCTTCTGTCAGAACTTAAATACTCTTGCTTCCTCCTCTAAGAAGGCACCCCAAAGCAGCAAGCCCTCTACTGATAACGAAGAATCAATGGCTTATGGGGGAAAAGAAGGATCTAATGGAAGCCATGAGGAAGATGAAAGCTCAACATGAGAAACAAATAAAGAAAATGAGAGCTCAGCAGAACCATCTCCTCAAAAGCATTGGAATCTTGCAGAAAGAGAATAGGATTGAAGCCCAAAGGAACTTTGCTTACCAGTAGTGGATACTGCAGAATGTTGTTCCTCTTATTGCTCCACATATGGCAGTACCTGACCTTCCATTTCCTCAACCCTTTGAAGATATACCTGAGCCTGCAGCCTCTTCAAACTCTTCAGATGATTCTTCTCCTACAAAGTAGCAGCCTAATTTCCTTTCTTCCTCCTTTTTTTTGTTGTTGACAAAAGGGGGAGAATAGAGATTAAGTTGTAGTATTAGCTACTTAGTTAGATAGTGAATTTGGGGTTCGTAATATGACAATTCAACTACTCTTTTGTGATATTTTGCTATGTGCATGACTTGTGGCAACTGTTTATCACAACACATGTTATGTTTTTAATTTATGCTGTTAAGTATGCATGATTATCAAACTCCTGTGCTCAAAATGTTTCACATGATATATGATAATCATCTTTTGTAATGATCAAATTGAGTTACATACTAATATAACTGTGAAAGAAGTCACATAAACATTTATGTTTTAAATTTCCTGTCTGTTAATGTGTATGATTGATTATCAAGATTTCTGTACTTTGAATGTTTGACATGAATATAATAATCATCATTTTGCTATGTTTAAATTGTTCTACAAGTTTTAAAAATTCTTATTAAAATATGTGTTCCAAAGAATGTGATCAACATGCTTGAAGTTGTCTATGTTTAAAATAGAAGACTCAAAACTTACTCAAAGTTTGTCATCAACAAGAAGGGGGAGAATGTTGGAATAAGAATCTCATTCTAAGTTTTGATGATAACAAACTACATAAGATTTAGGTTTTCTAATGAAGTGTGATCTAACATGTTTGCTAAGTAATAAGAACAGGCTTCCTAACATAGCAAAATAAGGCTCTACCTTGATTCAACAAGTTGTTAAAATGTAAAGGTAGAAAAAGCCTTGAGAAGGTTAAAATAAGTCAACAGAAGGTTTGATCAAATCTACAGAAGGTTGACCAAAAGTCAACAGAAGGTTTGACCAGAAGTCAAAAGAAGGTTGACTCACAAACACCTTAGAAGCATAAGTTCATGTATGAAAAAGGTTGATGTGTAAGAGGAATGAATGTTGAGAAGGTTGCTGGAAACCGTATCAAATTCAATCCAAACACATTAACTCAACTTGAATGCTCTTCACCTGGATTAAATGATGATATCTTGTAATAAATGTGTTGGAAAGTCTCAAGAAATAAAGAGGAAATGCTTGATTATTCGTTTTCCACATTTTGAGTGTTTGTCATCCTAGGAAGCTTGAGAAGGTTCCTTTAAATCAGTTCCAAATTGGCCAACAGTAGCAACTCAAGTCATAACCGTGTACTAGGATACTTGGAGAGTACATATCCAGCTCAAGAAAGTTCAGATGGTCAGATAAAGCATAAAGCAACTCTTGAGAAGGTTCAAAAGTTGTCAACTTTTGTACCTTACTTCAAGTTACTCCTATGGACCATTGGAATTTCCAAATGGCTCTCTTCAAGTTTCTAGCGGCTATATTCATCTTTCTTGGCTATTTAAAGAGTTCATTCTGAAGTTCCAAAGCATGAGGGTAAATTGCAACCTACACAAAGTCAAGCTTTTCAAAGTAATCAACCTTCTCATCCCACACTCAAAGCTTCTTCAAGTTCAGATCTGGGATCTCTTTCTTGAATGTGTGCTAGCTTGTTAGAATCATTGTTTACAATATATCTATCTTTATTTCAAGCTCATAATCATCCCAAACCAAACCCCTTATTGTAAACATCATTGTGTAAGCATCTCATCAAACTACCTAGAGAGAGGTGAGTGTTGGTGGTGATATTACTTGATTGAGGAAACTCTTAGATAACTAGAAGATAGTTTCTAAGAGGTGGAAAACAGCAAGGTGTTGCTGTGTAAGAGTGTGCTAGGCTTTTGTGTGTGATGAAAAGCTAGTATTGTGAAAGTCTTTTGAATGTGATCAAAAGCAAGTGTAAAAGCTATTTGGAGGATAGTGGAAATACTCACTTCGAAGTGAGGAGAGGAAGTAGGCTATATTGGGTGAACCTCTATAACTCCTCTGTGTTCTTTAAACTGCTTTCCTTAACTATTTTCGAAATGGACTTACACTTAAGATTGTTTTCAAGCCAAGAGAAGGTTGAATTCATCAACCTTCTCAAGACAGTTTTTGAACCAATACTTGGTCCTTCAACCTACTTATCACTGTTTGAAAACCACCACTCTTGCATAGTATATATTTATATTACTGTCACTATGAGTCTTCAACAAAATTCGTGGTTTTTTCGATTTGGCTCTATGGTGCCCGTGCCTTACTCTGTGGTGTAGCATGTCTAGCGGTGACGGTTCGGTTGAACTTTGGGTTCACTGCCTTACAGTGAAAGTACGGAGAGACGCTGTGAATGTTTAAGCTTCTCCTGGTTGTTTCATTAGCATTAGATTTTTATTATGTTTTAATTAAGTTAGTTCTCTAGGATCTCTATGTCCCAGGTGCTGCTCTTGTGCTTACTGTAATTTGTTTAGGAGTTTCAGCTCTACCTGGTTAAGTTGTGTCCATTATTGGACCTTCAGGTGCTTATCTGTAAGCTAGTTGCTTACATTTTTTGTAATGTTTCTGTGGCCTTTGCCTGTTGTTAATGAAATATTGCATGATTGGCCAAAAAAAAGAGAACTAACTCAACTCGATTACTTGAATCATCCCTAATATTGTGGGTTAAGCTGGATTAAATTGTGAGTTGAGTTGAATTAAAGTGTACCCGTACCCATCCCCATATTTGAATAGATAGAAAGTTCGGTCTAAGAACGTGAGCATAGACTCGGTACATGGCCAACTAAGCAAACCCATTTCTAAATCCTTAATATCTTTTATATCTTTATTGTGGGAACAACACACCATGACGCACAATATTATACTCCCTCCGTTTCAAAATAATGGTCACTTTAGCAAAAAAAAATTGTTCCAAAATGAATGTCGTTTTCGATTTCCAATGCAATATTAATTAATTCTTTCCAATTGTACCCTTTATGTACACTACTTCCAAAATACTACTTCTACTTTGCATTAATGATAGTGAAAAATACACCAATAGTTGATAAGGATAATTTAGTAAAATATCTATTCTCTTTCTTCTAATCATTGCATTTCTTAATATGTGTGTAAAAACCTTAAACGACAATTATTTTGATACGGAGGGAGTATTGGTTAGTATATTACAAAAAGATAAAACAATGATCATATGTGTGCTTTCAGTCAGATTTGAGCTTTTTTTCTTTTAAACTAAGGTATCATTCTCAGCGACTGTGAAGACTAATCATTTGAAAATTCATTTAAGGGGTTGATCTCTCCCAACAAATATTTTCTCATACGCACTGGTCAGGAATCGAACCCAGGACCAAATGATTAAAAGACTCAAATATCTATCACTTGTGTCAGGTCACGTTAGTATCCCTATAGAATATTTAACCTAAATCTTTACACACCCTCCAAATATCTAACAAGGTCTTAAAAAAATTTAGGTTCACCAATAAAAATTTATGTCTTTAACAGACTTCAACTCAGTATTTAAAAGGCTCTGCCTATTACTTGCGTTAGGCCTACATGACTGTTGAGCTCAGCCCCATATTTAATAGTCCGATAATTGTAAACCTTTTTTATTTGTTTGTTAGACAGATGGAAGATAGTTAGACAATTGTTATATTTATGAAGAGTATTTGGTTGAGCATTACCACTGTATTGGTACCATCTCTATATCAAAGCAAGTGTAAGCATGTAGCATGTTCTTCTGGGCATTTTTCATAGGGGGGGAATTTAAGAAAAATCGGAGGGCTAACCCAAACTAAAGTGAGCCAACCAACCAGACAACAACCAATATAAATCGTTGACCAAAAAACAACCAATATAAATCACATTTTCCGGCTTTGACAACTCTACAATGTCCCACTATTTCCTTTTTAATATACATTTCATCTAAAATATTTTCCATTTTAAGGCAATTACTTGATTTGCATAGCTAAATAGGAATAAAATGGAGGGAGGTGGTGAGCGAAGCAATAAAAGAGCACCCTCTTGTCTGCTACTGACTAAGCCTAAAAAACTGCCATCCTATATAATTCAATTGCACAAGCTGATACTTGAAGATGGAAGGAGGAGGAGCACGCCGAGCTGCAATCATCTCTTCATATTGCGCCACCAGTTCAAGCCCAGTGAGAATTTGAGAAGTTAACAACTAACAAGGTCTTAAAAAAAATACCAGACCTTGGGCTCCTGTCCTTGAACTTCTTCCACTCTTTCATAGATCACTTCCATATATTTCCCTTTTGTCGAGCAAACCCTGGCTGAAAAATGTAATGAACATATATGTAAGGCTAAGAAAACAGGTGAGGCCCCAACACCAAGACAAACTAGAAAGATTAATAAGCTCGTGGTGCTTTTTTTTATTAGGGTAAAGAGAAGAATTTCTACAATGCAACTAACAACCATTATATCTAATTGGACCTTAGAAGAGACATCACATCTATTTATATGCTAATAATGTTTATCATACATGGAGATGGATGTAAAAAAATTTAGGGAGTAAGGAGAAAAAAACACTGGACCTGAAGAAGCATGGATGGATGTGCAGAAGGTTCAGGAATTACATGGCTTCTAGTTTTTCTCCCATTTAGTGCAGTAACCGATGGGCTGTTAGCAGCAGTTATGTCCCAAAAGCTTCGTTTCTTGGCAGTTGACAGCGGTGATCGAAAACGGTGGCTTGGACTCTTCCACTCACCTGTGTTTTCCTCCTTTGGCCGTATGCTAGACCTGGTTACCATTCTCTTCCCGACTTCCCCTGCTGCTGCTACTTTTTTCCCACCCGTTTGTGATAGCTCACGAATAACTTCATCTTTCTGCTTAAGCTGCAAGCTGTGATCCTTTTTCATTCTTTCTATCTCTGCCTCCAGAGCTTTTACTTTTTGTTGAAGCGTTCTGACAGTGACAGCTATCTCCTCTCCCTTGTTCTTGGTCTCTGGAGTGAAATAAGCTGCAGCATAGAAACTGGATCTTGTCCTTCGTCTTTCATTTGGTTGGGCAGAAGTTGGAGGAGTGGAAAGAAAGGATGTAGCTGAAGTTGGTGTTGGGGAGGAATATGCAGCCAAGGACTGTGCTTGGAGTTTCAAAAGCTTCTGTTGTTTTCGTGCTAACTGTGTTCGCAATTCACGATTCTCCTTTTGTAGCTCAAGCACCAGCTTGGCCTGGTCTGTTTCTGTCTCAGGTACAGGCAGTAGATCCTCATTTGCATCAGCTGTCTGCATCCATATACAACAGATTTCATTAGCTTGTAGGGCCATTGGGTTGACATATTTAACACCGAATGAAAATTGACACATGTACAAAATTGTACTAGCAAAAGCAATGGTGGGGGGGAAAATATGCTTGTTATCACTTCAGAATCCGAAATACTAATATGTCGATGACTTTTGACAAAACATTTAGAATATAATATTATGTCAGTGAAAGCTTGAAAGAGTGAGAGGATTTAAATTTCAACCTTTGTTCGTATCTCCTTGGCTCTATCAGCCCAATGAAGGGTGTTTTGAGTTTCACCAAATGAGAGGTTACTAGGGCTTATGTTTGCAATCATGACAGTGTTGCAAGTTCCTCCTAAAGAATCCTTGAGAAGCTGAGTGAGTTTTGAATTTCGGTATGGTATATGCTTCTTGCCCTCTACAAGAGCATTGATGCAGCTGCTTAGTGCAAGAAGAGACCGGTTTATATTGGCACCCTCAAGAGATCTAACTGTTCTTTGATCTGTGGCAAGAGCTCTCTCTGATCCTGCTAGATCAATCAATGAGAGCTTGCCCATTCTGTTAATAATGTTCATTGCAGCATCTCTAACTCGATATTGAACCACAACCTAGATGTAACAAAATAAGGTAAATTAAGGTCATGTCGCAATCACAGCATTTAAAGGAATGGTGCATTTTTTCCCGTAAAAAAACCTTCAAAGTTTACCTGCAAAATAGCATGGGAACGTGAAGATGTTTCATTTGCACGAGTTGGTTCTGTAGTTCTGTTCTGATTTCCTTGTTGAAGCAATGCCATCACCTAAAGCAGCCGGAGAAAAGGAAAAACAAAAATTCTATGAGAGTTCAAACAGCAATCTAACTTCCAATCTACCAAAATGGATCAAAATATTACTTCATCAGTGGAATAAGCTCTGTATTGTGTAAGACCTGCTGCTATAATCCCCTGTAGCATAATTAGAAAATGTACAATCAGGTATCTTATAGATTTATTTAAAGGGATGTCATGCAATGAAAACAAGAGTTTTTTTTATTAAACAAACAGGATACCAGAATTAGCTTATTTAAGGAACTAATCTCTTCTCAATCCATAAATTCATATGTTCTATCATATGTTTCGTGCATATTTTTTTAAAGTGCTTCACTTAATAGGCTATTAAAGTAAATTTCTAGTTATAAAATATTCATGACCTGCAAGATTAAAAATATTCTTACAGCACGTATAGGTGGCCTATATAAATATGCAAGTAAACATGAGCTCAAGGTTTTAAATTGCAAATGCTGTGGTGTTGCAGCAGTTGCTTCTGCATCATGTGATGCAGCCCAAGCTTTAAACCATGCATGAGCTTGGAATGCTTATCAAAACTGTCATATATTTGCAAGTTGATGCACTGGCATCAAGCAACAAACATGAATAAACCATTCAAATGATTTCAGAGGAATTAATCAAAGATTAAAGGGTGCAATAGCATCTAGCCACATGCACCACGACGTCTGTCACTCAGCAGTTACGAATGCTCAGTAGCTAATCTCTTGAATATTTCTGAAATTTGATTAGATTGCACATAAGATAAGAAAGTGGACCTGTTTATCTTCTCTTAAAACTAGAGGTCTTCCAGGTGAAAGCAAATCTCTGACAGTTTCATTATAAACCTCTAGATAGGACAGATGAACCGCGTGGTTTCCATCACAACTTCTTGTCCTGATTTTACTGAAGAGATCCTTAATTGCCAACACCATCACCCCCGGGTTCTCCACTGTACCAAGCATTGTGTAAGTTTTTCCTGCTCCAGTAGCACCATAACAGAAAACTGTCCCATTCCTCCCTTGCAGAACTGCTTCCACAAGTTCTGAGGTTCTGAAAATGCAAAATCAATGTACATTTCCATCAAATATAAATGTATGCTTAAGCAATAAGATTTTGAATGCACGCGAATCTTAAGAGTGTGTTCGATTTCACCGCAGACTTGAGAGTTCAAAATTGATTGTGAAATGTGATTTGCCAACTGAGCTACCTATTTGGGATAAGAAATTGAATCCAATCTTTTGTTTACAAGAAATGATAAAACACAGCTTTTTCATTGTGTTGGAGATTTACACTAAATTTGACACCAAGCTTGCTTTTAGAGTAAAAATATTAAGAGAATAACTCGTGCAGTAGCTGATACTGATAGTCTATAGTCAAGTTATTGTATTGTCTATCTTGTACATAATAGAATGTGCAGACTCACTTTGTTATCTTTGAAGTAGCTTCTGTTATTCTAGTCAGCTAAACAGTTATTTCAGTTCAGTACTATATAAACCTGGATTTGCTTCAAAAAAAAAAATACTATATAAACCTGGATTGTGTACAGTTGTAATCATCAATTCATTTCTAAATCTTACCGAACCAATCTCGAGCATTCTCTCTTACCTCTTTCACTCTCTCATTTCTGCATTTAACATATTTCTAGAACTCTAAAAAATATCCAAATTTAAATCACTTAACTTCAAATACTCACCCACACACACACCAAACATGGAAAAGTTCTACACTAGCACTGCTCTCTTTTCCATATACCTAAATTGGAGGATAAACAAATGCGGCATCGAATATTAGTCTCCCTCTTCCCTACTCGATCTCTAAAGTAAATCAAAATAATAAATAAGCCCTAAATTTTGTGAAATTTATACAATCCATCCTTAAAAATTTCATAAGTGAGAAATTAAACATTATTAACCATAACTTTCAGTTGTTCAATAACACGTAGATTTTGAAACCTAAAATTCGTGGTTAATCATGTTTAACCTAATATATCCATCAACCAAATTGATCACTCTAGTTGCGTGAACTGCATTAACCATTAAATAAGACAATAATTTATACAAGTAATTTCATAAGGAAACTAACCACATATATTTCACAAATTTGAGAGAATATTTATTATTTTCAAACAATTGACAAAATTAGGGATCTTTGAAAAGAAATGAAAAGAAACTTCACTCACGTAGTGGAATAAACTTCTTGTTGAGTAGATGAATCAGGAAACGAAGCATCAAACAAGAAATGGCGTCCACGAATCCTCTTCAACCTCAAGTAATCATTAACAGTAGCAAACTCCGTCAAATAAATTTCACGGCGATTAACGATCCTAACACAACACCTAGAACCCGCTTCCTTTTCCTTCTTCGCCATCGGTCTCATTCTCACAAACACATTAATCCTATTCCCAATCTTCTCCATTTCCGTAGGGGCATTTGAGACATTTCGATCATACACAGGTAACGAGTTTTCTTTCTGTTCTTGAAGCTTCAAAGAAGGATTCTTGGGAAAGTGATTTTGCTTCTGTTGCTCGTATAAGAGTGTAAGTGCTTTTAACTTGTCTTTTAAACATTGATGTTGTGGTGGCTCTTGTTGTTGATTTTGCTTGTTCTTTGTGTGAGATCGAGTTGAAACTGGCATTGTAAGATTTCTTGCGATTTCTATCTGAATGAATCTCAAAGGGATTTCTTCTTCGCTGCGCGGTTCAATTGTTTATGTGTAACGTTTAGATGTGTGGCCCAAACAGTAAAGGGAATAGGGTCGGTCCCATTCAGGTTTTATTTCTTTATTTACTGTAACCTTTTTTTATTAAACTTATTTTTCGGTTATTAATATTCTTTCCTTTTTCTTGTTTGAATCATTGAATGCTAGGTCCCGTTTGACTTCAAGGATAAGAAAGTAAGGATAGAATAAGTTTTTGTTTCGGAAGATTGTTGACTACGCACGGAGTGCTCTAGAAGCAAATTTCATTGGGCACCACTCAGTTTATCATTATGGGAATCGAAATTATAAGCATTAAGTCAACTCTCGTATCTTAGATAGCTCAAAACTGTAGGCATTAAGTCAACCCCCGAATCACAAAGTTTTAATTCTTTCTTGGCAAAATACCATCTGAGGTCCCTTAACTTATTTTCAGTTTTCGATTAGGTCCCTTAAGTTTTAAGTGTAACGAATAAGTTCCTTAACTTTTAAAATAGTTGCACTGTTATCCTTTTTTGTAACTTCTGTTAAACACCGTTACAAAAATATATATGTGGCTGTTAAGTTGTCTAGTTGGCTGCTATTTGTGCTTATGTGGCAATTTAATTTTCTGATTCATTATTTTTAATTAATTTTAATTAAAAAAAACAAAATGTAAACATGTCTCTCTCTCAGTTCGTCTTCTCCCATTCTGACAGATTTGTTTCAATTTTTCACCATTCTTGTTTCTGGAAAACCAATTCTAGAAAATCCATTTTTCAATTCGTTTTCCCCAATTCTGAAAAACCCAAATTCGTTTCTGGAAAACCTAAATTCATTTTCAATTTGTTTTTGGAAAACCGAAACTCAACGTCATGTCAATACTAAGTTAGATATAATGGAATTTACAGTATCATCACATGCTTAGAGATAAAAATGGTGTTTCCAGTACTTGATTTTCAAACAAGCAAGCACACTGGTAGACACGGAAAAAGCTTCGAAATTCAAAACCAAATAGAAATAAAGTGGTAAATATATGAATAAAATAATGCATATCTATTTTGGATTTCTGGATTAGGGATTTCGATTTGGGATTTCATCTTCGTTTTACAGCAATACTTGTAATTTCAATTTGGGATCTCTGGATCAGGGTTTAGGAGAAGATGAACATAGAAGAAGATGGAATCTGTAAAAAACAAAGAACATTGAAGAACATGAACTGTGTTCGCTGAAGATGAACCAGAATTTTTAATTAAAATTATTTATTTTGACTAAAAAATTAATTTTTAAATAAAAAATCCAAGCTGGAATAAGCCACGTCAACACCGCTTGCCACTTTAATTTTTTTGTAATGGAATTTAGCGGAAGTTACAAAAAAGGATAACAGTGCAACGATTTTAAAAGTTAAGGGACTTATTCGTTACGCTTAAAACATAAGGGACCTAATTAAAATCTGAAAATAAGTTAAGGGACCTCGGTTGGTATTGAACTAGGCAAAATACGATAAATTATCCTATCAAGTCTGTGTAGGTAAACAAAAGTCTGTGTAGGTAATATTCTATTTTAAAGGGGGAGCTGCTGGATTTATAGGAACAAACAAAATAATATAAAAAATTATTTTCAAATATATTGTTATAAAATTTAAATTTTAATACAATACAATACAAAAGTATTTAAAAAATAATATTTAATATATAATATAAAAATTACACAAAATCATAAACTCATTTTAAAATAACTAACACTCCTAGCTCAGTGGTTCAGGCTCCTCCTGGGACGTGGTGGGGGTCGATCCGGTTTGCTCCCGAGTTCGATTCCCGCCTACGTCAAATAGGGTGTTGGCCAGCGAAATGACTCGCCCAAGTAGCGAGCGCAGATTAGTCCTTCGTTGACAGCGTTGGAACACTATGTGGGTCGCTCGCGAGAGTCCGATACCAAAAAAAATAAACTCATTTTAAAAATACCGAAAACAAGGATAAATTTTGTTAATTTCTGCAATACAAAAATAAAATTATAAATAAATTACTTTTAAATATAATAAAATGAAAATGAAAATATAAATATAAATATAAATTAATATCTTTAGTTATAAGAAATTATCAATTTAAATTGAGAAAATAATTTTTTCTTGGTTTAATTATGTATTTAGTCCCTGCTAATGTTCCCGTTTTTCAATTTAGTCCCTGCAATTTTTTTTTTAAATACGTCCCTGCAAATTTTTTTTTTTTTGAATATGCCCTTCCGAAAGTTGGAATTTTAAATATGTCCCTGCAAAATAACTTTTTTTTAAATATGTCCCTGCAAAACAACATTTTTTTTGAAATACGTCCCAACAAAAAAAAATTGTGATATTTTGCAGGGATGTATTTAAAAAAAGGTTATTTTGTAGGGACGTATTTAAAAAAAAGCTATTTTGCAGGGACGTATTTAAAAAGTTTATTTTGTAGGAACGTATTTTAAAAAAAAGTTTTTTGCAGGGACGTATTTAAAAATAAAAAAATTGCAGGGACTAAATCGAAAAACAGGGACATTTGCAGGGACAAATACACATTTAAACCTTTTTTCTTTCTTTTTTTTTGACCAAAGCAAACTTAACTCATTTCATTGATAATAATGTGAGAAATACAATTTGGAATCAAATAATGATAGGAGCTAGAAGCCTAGCATACAATCTTGATACTCTCGCAAGAGCGTAAGCAACAAGATTCGGTTGCCTCCGAACAAAGCTAATTCTATAGCTTGAAAGTTAAGAAAATAAATTAATACAATGATAAATCATAACGCCAAAATCTGTAATGTTGGATGTTGCTCTGGTTAATCCGTTAATGCAATCCATCTCTATAATCATTGACTCCAAGTCGTTTAAGTCATCATAAACTCAATCCATCTCTATTAATTCAAATTGTGTCTCTATAATCATTGACTCCTTCAACCAATTTAGCGCTTGCAACAATCCCATCGCTTTTTCTATTAAATAAGAAAGTCGTATTTTAAATTATATATGAAAATAATTTGTTAGGGACTAACTGTGCTGGCAACAGTTAAATGGATAGAGGGACTAATGGTTAAATGGATGGAGGGACTAACGTGTCTCGACTTGCTTCATGTAGTGCTAAAATTTCTTCACGATTAAATGATGTGGCTGTTATGGTCTGTTTTACAGACCTCCATGAAATGGCTGTATCACCAGATAAATAACCTGCATCTTGCTAATAGATTGACAACAAATGATATATCGGGATGTGTATAATTAGCAAGGTACATTAGAGCCCCAAATGCACTAAGATATAGTACTTCAGGACCAAGTACTTCAGGACCAAGTACTTCTTCATCCTTGTCTCGAGGTCTAAATGGATCTTTGTTCACATCTAGAGATCTTACAACCATTGGTGTACACAATGGATGTGATTTGACCATGTAAAATCGCTTTAGAACTTTTGCTATATAAGTTTCTTAATGTACAAGAATTCCATTCTTTAAGTGCTCAATTTGTAATCCTAAGCAAAAAAATTTCCTTCCTAAGTCCTTCAGAGATGCTCGAATATTGTGTTTTTTTTCTTTCAGTTCTTCAAGAACTATATCACGAGACTAAGCATTAAAAAAATGCTTTGAACAATCCTGTAGGGATTCTTGAATATTAAGTTTTATCTCTTCATTGAGTTCTTTGTGTAATCCTTATAGGATGCTTGAATCATGAATTCTTCTAGAATTCATCAAGAATAGACAAACAAACATGATAGTTGTCCTTATGCAATCCAACAGGGATGCTTGAATGTTGAATTCTTCAGGAATTAATCAAAAATAGACAAATCTGATAATTGTCTTTATGCAATCCAACAAGAATGCTTGAATGTTGAATTCTTCGGGAATTCTTTGCAAAATAGCATCAAAATTGATTAAGTCATCATTTAGGTTAGAGAATCTTTCTGATAACGTGTTATAAAATGGACTAAAACTAGAGTAAGAAGAAGAACAAGAAAATGAGACAATGAGAGAAGAAGATATAACACTTGTATTTTACTCTTGAAGGTATACACTACAATGTCATATGAGTCCTATTTATAGGCTCAAGTTTTGTAACCTATCATTTGCATTTAACATATACAACGATGAGAAATAAAGAATAATGTCTAGGAGTTACAATTGCACCATACATCCACTTTATTCACAATACGATGTGCTTTATTTTCGTGGAACCTTTATTCACACCAACACATAATTTCTCACCAGTTGGTTGCTTAATTTTCTCATGATTGAGTATTTCAAAATTCTTTGGCTTCTTGTTTCCAGTCGAACAAATTCTTGATTTTTCATTTGATTTCAGTTTCTGAACCTGAAATAAGTTTTTTTCAACAACTTCTTGCTACCAACTTTAGTAGAAGACAATTTTTCAGGCCCTTTGGATCCTTTCACAGTGCTCTTGCTAGATGAATTATCAAAGCCAACACTGTTATATATGACCTCTTAAAGGAGTCCCAAGTTCATCAAGATTCTCATGATTTGTAGTTCATTAAATCTAATTACTTTTACATAGAGGGTGACAACGACAAATTGAAAAACAAAAACATAACACTTGCAAGGCCATCGTAGGTTAAAGTCTAGGCAACAACATAAATCTCACAGACGGGCTCACACTCATCCTCCAGAAACTTAATCTTGTGGTGACCCGAATGACCTAGCTATCCTCCTAGTATCATTTGTAGTGTAAGGGGGTGAAATACGCGTACACAAATTTGCAACATGATGCTTACACAAGTTACACATAATATGATACAATCACATGCAATAATTTAATAAATAATAGGCTAAATTATAGTTTTGGTCCCCCTGTTTTTAAAAATTCAGACATTTAGTCCCTCTATTTTAAAACTCAGACATTAAATCCCCCTATTTTGAAAAATTCAGACATTTAGTCCAAAGAAAGATTTTTCAATTTTTTATTTCTGATTTGGAATTCTGTCAAAAAAAAAGCTGACTTTGCTCTCATTAAATGACGTGGCGCTTTATGCTGGCATCACATGTGGCTGCCACGTCATTTAATGATCCACGTGTACATGCTGCATCATATTAAAATAATTAATAAAAATTTAAAACAGTAAATTAAAAACAAAATTAAATCAAAGCTGATGATTCTTCAATTAAAACATTCTTCAATGCTTCAGTTAAAAGTTAAAACCAGCGACGACAACACATCACCACATTCAATCTAAATCCCAATTCTTCAATTAAAACCCAGCGACAACATATCAAATTGAACTCTTGCATGTCAAAAAAAACATTCATTCTAAATCTAAATTCTAATAAACCATTCAAAATTCATCACTAAATCAAAAAACACGGCGACATCTTTCTGTAAAAAAACCCAGCGACGTCTCTTCTTCAACAACTAGTAAGAGCAAATCTTTGGGAGATCTATGCAGACACGCATAACCAGTAAACGATTCACGTGCTTTGCTCTTCTTTCCCTCTTTATCTCTGCAACTCCACCATTTCTATAAAACCTAAAATCCAAAATTTCACTCCACTCACAAACCCAGAATTAGTATTGAAGAACCGATTTTGCATTTCCAGGAAGAAGGGAACCGATTTCACTCGACTCGCAAACCCAAAAGTGATCTAACAACATCTTCCTTCTTTGACGATTTGTGATTCTGTGCGTTCTCGTATCTCAAACCTGGACGATTTCACCTTCGTATCTAGAAGATTCGATCTCAGATCTTCCTTCCTCGCCAAAACAGTTGCAGAATCGATTTCACAAACTCAGATCTTAGACCTTAGATCTCAGATTCGATTTCTCCCTCTCTTCTTTTTGAGAATCTGAGTTTGTTGAAGATGGGGATTTGAGATTCTGTTGTTGAAAAAAGGGAATGATATTATGTTGTTGAAGAAGAGGAATTTTTTTGATACAATTGAAAAAAGAGGAACTTTTTTTTGAAGAAGAGGACTTTGAGATTTTGTTGAAATTCTGGAAGTGTTGTTGTTGATGCTGGGCGAAGAACAATAACAATTGATTTTAATTTTTTTTTAATTTATGTTGATTTTAATTTAATTTGTTATTTATCTTAAGTTTTAATATTTTATTATTAATTTAATGACATAGCATGTATATGTGGATCATTAAATGACGTGGCAGCCACATGTGATGCCAACATCAGGCGCCACGTCATTTAATGAGAGCCACATCAGCGGTTTTTTTTGACAGAATTCCAACTCAACAAAAAAAAATTGAAAAACCCCTCTTTGGACTAAATGTCTGAATTTTTCAAAATAGGGGGACTAAATGTTTGAGTTTTAAAATAGGGGGATCAAATGTCTGAATTTTTAAAAACAGGGGGACCAAAACTATAATTTAGCCTAAATAATATACAAGCATAGTTCGTTCAAGTGACTCACATCAAATCAAGATTAATCAACTTAATCACACCTAATAAAATAATCCTGTAGAATATGAATAACATTCTCGGGAAGTCAATTATTGACGGTTAGTCAAAAAATTAGATATCACACTTATCTTGTAATCCATCAACAAAGTTAGTCAGCTAACTAAATAATAACATACTTAACCTACTCCATAGAGATCTCTTTATCATCTTGAGCATAAGACCGTTTCAACTGCCATAACATGATTATTTGCATTAACAAGATCGGGGGCGGTTCCTCTCACATGGGGTAGTGATTGCTACCCCAAAAAAAGTAAATAGCAAACACCCTTATATCCCCTTATTCAAGTATGCTAGCCCATTGGTAAAAAGGAAAAGGATGTTACCCAAAGTATTATTAAAGTATTAAGTAAATAGCAAAGTTGCCGAAAACATGAGCATTAGAGTGTTGAGCGCCTTTCTTTATATATACCTAGTAATTTAACTAATATTAACCTAGTAATTTAAATTATTATATATTATTTATGGTGGTTTAAGTAAGGGATCAACTAAGTTCACTAGTGAACTATTAAAATTGACCTAGGATATAGGATAAAATTTTCTCAACGATTAAAATTTAGTATAGGTTGATTTAATCTTAACCACTCTTAACATTTTATATTATAATCAACGGTTAATGGTACACCAGTGAAGGATTTTGTTGATTTCTCACCCTTTATATTACGGTTAATTAAAATGTTTTTGTTCCTATAATATTCGGGTTTTTTTTGTTTTAGTCTCTCAAAATATTTTCACATACTTTTAGTTTTTTTATCTGTTTTAGTAGTTGCTCATGACTTTTAATAGTGCTTTAAAAGGTATAAAAATGCTATAAAAAGTCATTAAGTTCTATTAAAATTCATAAGCGACTAAATTTGATGAAAAAACTTAAAAGGACCAACAATAAGTGATACTTTTTTTATTAGGGACTAAAATAAAAAAACACAAACAAATTCGGAAGACCAAAAATAGGTGAAGTTCCTTTATATATATAAAAAATAGTTTTATATTTCGCCACCGCATAAAAAACATACTAGCTCCGCCACTGGACAAGATGTCCAATCTATACTCCAATCCAACGCTGCATCTTATTATAGACAGTCCTGAACAGTCAGGCTCACCGTGTTAGGTAATACTATTTCACCCCGCCAGAGATGCTATCGCTGACTATTGGTTGGAGTTCGAAACACAAATGCTCCCTAGAAGGTCTGTAGTCGACCCAACCGAACCTATCATCAGTTTTACATACTTGATAGTACTATAAGAAACATCCTGTATTAGCTCTTTAGTAAAATCAGTCCCCAAAATCTATAGAACAACTTATGAGATTACACCTTAACTTATCAATATCTTCCTAAGTTATGTCAATAAGTAAAATACACAACCAATATTCTCAATCAATTTAAAGATGTACTTATTTGGACATATTTACATAGAACTTCAAATTCAGAATCACACACAAATATCATAAGTTTCTACTGATGCTTTGTCAAAAAATAAATAAGTTTCTACTGAAGGAGTATAATAATTTACTTATATACAAAAACATATTACTAATCCAAGTCATAACACTCTTGCAAACATAATCACTAATCACACACAGCATCTAATGATAACTAGATAATATATATACAAACAACACATAATTTGTGCCTATCAACTTACTATTAGTATTTCCGCTTACCTTGACTTTTTTTTTTCTTCCAAAATAGCTTGTTGGACACTTTCTTCAATTTCCTCAACACCTATATTACTCGTCAAAACAACTGTCTTAACACACTATACTCATAAATATATCATAACTAAATTTTTTTTACTCAAATTCTACTTAATACTTGTGTGTTTCAAAATGCAAAGAAACGTTTGTTTTTAAAGAAAAACCCCTTTTATTATAGACATACTTTCCATTCACAAATTTTAGGTGCATTGAGAATATATAATAACTAGAGTGAGAATTTTTGAATCAAAGTCTAAGTGTTCATAAAGACATTTACATTTTAGCTAAAAAAAAGTAATCCTAAATATTTAATATTTAATCTAATACATCGCCTAATTAATCAAGTTTTTGAATAGGTATTCTATTTCATTTTAAAATAATGCCATAAGTACTCTATCTAAACTATATTCTAACATAGAAGTAAAGATATAATAAAGGCTAAATACCTGTTTTGGTCCTTTATTTTTGGGCGAAGTTTCACTTTCGTCCTTTATCTTTTTTTGTTCCGTTTTAGTCCTTTATGTTTTATTTTTGTTTCGGTTTCGTCCCTACCGTTAGTACTATTTGTTTCATTTTCGTCCTCTGCTTTTTTGTTTGGTTTAATTTTGGTCCCTCTCAGGTTTTAATTTGTTTCGTTTTGGTCCCTCACTTTCTTGCACAATGAAACATAAAGGACTAAAACGGAACAAAAAAAGATAAATGACGAAAATGAAACTTCGCCCAAACATAAAGGACCAAAACAGGTATTTAGCCTATAATAAAATACTCTAAAACTAGAAGACCGCCAACGTAAAAATGAAAAAAGGTTTGTGTAAGAGTTTGCTTTCTATTTTTTTTGTTTCGCCGTGAATGTGATTTTGAAAAAATTTAAAGAGGGAGAAAAAAAGTAAACTAAGCAAAATCTCAATATCAGCTAGTGTAGAAAATACGAGAGGGAGTGAAAAGAAAAATAAAATATTTGAAAGTTGTCTAGATTAATCCCCAAAACTGTCCGATGTGGGTTTCTTGTTTTGAAGAATAAGGGAAAAAATATAATAAAGAAAGAAAGACAACAGAAAAGAAGTAAAAGCTAGGAAAGAGAGGCTAGAGTAGGCATGGCAAAATGGTGGGTTGGGGCGGGCTTTTCATCCCCCGTCCCCGCCTCTATTTCTATCGAGGTTGGGTTTCGCATCTCTCATATCCGTTTATTCGAAGACGAATTCTCTGCGAGTACCCGTTTTCGCCACAAATTTATAAGAATTTTTTTTATGACAATTAATAAAATAAAATTATAATTATAATAATTATACAATGATAAGGAATATCTTCTAGTTAAACTTGAGCCGAAGCACTCAAGGTCTAGAAATATAAGTTAAGCTTGAGCCAAAGCACTCAAGGTCTAGAAATAAAAGTTAGTGCAGAAAAGACATTTAGCATCAGTTGTTTAAGACATTTAGCATCGGTTATTCGACGATGCTAAAAGTGAGACATTTAGCATCAGTTATTTAACAAACATTTAGCATCAGTTGTATAGGATAACCGATGCTAAATGTCTCTTACAAGTACATTTAGCATCAGTTGTATAGAATACCTGATGCTAAATGTCTCTTACAAGTATATTTAGGATCGGTTATATAGAATATCCTATGTTAAATATCTCTTACAAACACATTTAGCATCTCGATGCTAAATGTCCCTTACAAGTACATTTAGCATCGGTTGTATAAAATACTCGATGCTAAACGTCTCTAAAATTGACATTTAACATCGGTTGTTTAAACAACCGATGCTTGACATTTAAAATTGGTTTTTTAAACAACCGATGCTAAATGTCTATTTTTTTTGAAAAAGTTAATTGGTACTATTAATAGATATCAATTAACCAATTTATAATATCTTGATATACAAAATTATTTCCAAACAGCAACACATAATAAATTCATAAAAATTCTTTAAATTCCATTGAAAAAATGCCACATAAAAACTATCAGTGGAATTCCAATTTGTTTCAGTAAGATCTATATGCAATCATTTGTTTGGTCTATACATTATCTACCAATTACTTTCTTGAGTTGGCCTATTCTTTAAATCTCTACTAGCTGTAGCAAGTCAAAGCAGACAACTTCCCTATGAATTGAGGTTTAATTTTTACCAAAATCCACTTTGTCAGTTGTGGTTGGAAGATCAGGATCAAATGTTGCTTGTCTTTTCTTATCCTTCTTGCTTTCAACTATTGCTTCTAGTTCCAAGTCAGACGTGCAAAAATAGGAGTTAGAACTCGTTATAAGCAATAGATTGATCAAAGATTCCCTCATCCACCAACAGATTGTAAAAGTCCTATAAGCAACAAACAAAAGATTACAAGACTTAGGAGTTAAGAGCTGCTAGGCTAATGCAATGTGCTATGGTTTTATTACTTTAAATAAATGTTGACTGAAAATTACAACAAGGATGTTGCTATATCAACAAAATGGCTCCAGTGATTATGTAAAAGTGGCTTCCATCTATAGAAATCAAAATTTCCAAAAATACTCTTATAATTAGAAATTGTGATGTGAAAAAGGAAGAGGAGAGGGACTAGCTGGTTGAAAATATTGCTACTGCAATCGCTGGTTCCTGGCTAACTAGGCCTATTTTCTGTCTAATCCATTTCAGTTGAAATTCTTTGAGGTTGATACCATCAATGAGAACCTCACCAGATTGTCGATCTACCAGAGTTCAAGATCAGTCTTTGGTTTTATTTTCTCTTTATCTGCACTCATCTTCAGAAGGATAATAAACTCTTCAGAAGAAGTTCCTGAAATATTATTAGAATCCAAATCAACTTTTATGTGGCACTTACAATCAAAATTTTGGTATATATATTTGTTTTGAGTTGCATCTTATCAAAAGGCGTACTGGACTGGACACACATATATTTGTTTCTCAATTCTAATTCTTTATTCAAGTATTCTTTTTGCATCAGAATTGTTCGGTACCGGAGTACAAGTAGTTACCTCGGATGAATGCGCGCTGCGAGGACGGAAGGATGACTTTGGGTGGTTGAAACTGGACCTCGTATTGGACGAGGTGTGCTTCCCCCGCGCCTCGATGCCTAAGTCAGCAAGGGAAGTGAAAAGGTAATAGAGACGGGAATGGAAAGCGTACCTGGAAATGGTGAGCGAGTCCCATATTTATAGAGCAGGGTGCCGTGCCCGCACCGTTGGATCAGATGAGCGGGTTTGGTCCGTTGGATGCGGATCCGGGCGTGGCGAAAGGCCGCAATGGGTTGGGCCCAAATGCCATAAGTTTGGCCCAGTCCGGAACAAGAATAAGTTCAAGATGTTACATAAATGAGCTGAAACATAAGAGGATAAACTATCTGCACTAGCATAATTAGATATCTAAGAGCACACTGCAGAAAAACTTTCCTCTATCTGAATTCAAGTATTTGATTTAATTGGCAAAGATGGCCAAATTCTGTCACAAAAAGTATTTGATTTAATTGCAAGGAAGGTGAAAATGTCAAGGGACACTAATACCACAATCTCAAGTTGTTAAACACAGAGATATGAATCCTTCCTCGTGAGTAGGAGCAGCAAGAATTCAACTCTTGAGTCCGTCTTGACCCTTTGACCAAAGATGGTTTGATAGGTACAAAAGCTTGCTTAAGTTGTAAGGTGTACACGCATGTCCATTGATGGTTATCTTCTGTAACATAGTATGTAAAAATAAATTGTTGTATGTTGCTAGACTAAAAAACCAACACCCAATTTCACACCACAAAAAAAAAAAACCAGCTCCTGATGAGCAACGATGTAGGCTCTCCGTCTCCTGGCTGCAATGACCAGGGCCAAGGCCACCTTTTCTATCTTCTGGTACCGGGACTCGGCTCGTTGTAGCAGTTTGCTCACAAAATATACTGGTCTTTGTCCTTCTTCAGTTTCTCTTATGAGCACCGCGCTCACGGTCTCCTCGGCTACGGCAAGGTAGAGGTAAAGTGTTTCGCCTCGATCGGCCTTAGCAGTATTGGGGGCTTCGAGAGTATTCTCTTGAGCTCGGCGAGGGCGCTCTCGCATTCAGGCGTCCACTGGAACTCCACGCCTTTCTTCAAGACTTTGAAAAAGCGGAGGGAACGATTGGCCGCCCTGGAGATGAATCTGGAGAGGGCTGCGATCATGCCTGTTAACTTTTGCACTTCCTTTTTAGTGGTTGGGGGGCGCATGTCGGCCATGGCCCAACATTTATCCGGGTTCGCCTCAATCCCCCTTTCGGTTAAACAAAACCCAAGGAACTTCCCGCCTCGGACACCAAAGGTGCACTTTTCGGAATTGAACTTGAGGTTGTTCTTTCTGGCTTCGTCAAATATTTCTTGGAGATCGGCTAGGTGGCCATCGTCGGCTTTGCTTTTCACGATCATGTCGTCGAGGTAGACCTCCACGACCCGGCCGATTTGTTTGCGAAAAAAGACCTTGTTCATCATCCGTTGATAGGTGGCCCCAGCGTTTTTTAGTCCAAAGGGGATCACCCTGTAGCAGTAATTCCCTTGGTCCGTCATGAAGGCTGTTTTCTCCTATTCCATAGGGTTCATCGCAATCTGGTTATAGACGGAGTAGGCGTCTAGGAAGGAGAGAAGCCAGAACTCGGAAGCGCTGTCGATTAGCCTGTCAATGCTGGGGACGGGAAAGGCGTTGTTAGGGCATGCTTTGTTGAGATCGGTGTAGTCAACACACATTCTCCATTTTCCGTTGCTCTTTTTGACCAGTACCACGTTGGACAACCAAGTGGTGTATTTCACTTCTTTGATGAAGCCCGCCGCAAGGAGGTCGACCACCGCTTTTGCCGCCGCTTGGGCCTTCTCATCGCTTTGGGTTCGGCGCCGCTGTGCCACACACTTAGCATTGGGATTGACTGCCAAGTGATGACATGCTACTTCAAGGGGAATTCCAAGCATTTCGGAGGCAGACCACGCGAACAGGTCGGCATTTCACCGCAGACAAGCGACTAGGTTTTCTCTGAGGGCCTCCCCGAGGTCGGCGCCCACTTTGACGGTCTTTGTCGGATCGCTCCCCAGGGGGATTTCGATGAACTCGCCTTGGGGCTAGGGGCGCTTGATTCTCAGTTTCAGCTCCCTGGCTAAGTCTTCGTCGTCCTCATCTTCAGAGCTGTTTGGGTTGTATCGGGCATCGACCTCGGTGAGGTGTACTGGGGCGGCGGTTGTCGGCAGTTTGGGGAGCTCTTGCAGTCGGCGTTGGATGCCTTTCAAGGCGAGGTACTGGCATCTCTCCGCGACGTTGATGTCGGCTAGGATGGTCACGATGCTCCCTGACAGTCTGTGAAACTTCATCTTCAAATGTTGGCCAAAGCCGGTCTTCCGACGACGCAGTGGTAGGTGGTGACGAGCGGTATCACCAGAAAAGTGGTTCTGATGGTCCGGGCAAGTTTCTTCCTCCCATAGGTTACCATGATGTCCACGTAGCCTAGAGGGCGGGCCCACTCCTCGCCCAGTCCGGATAAGTCAGTTCCGTGGTAGGGGTGCAAGTCTGCGAGGGATAGGCCGAGCTTCGGGAGGAGGTCTTGGAACATGATGTCTGCCGAACTCCCTTGATCGACTAGGACCCGTTTCACCTCGACATCGAGCATGTGGGCCGAGATAATGAGGGGAATGAATTCGTTCGGCTCGCCTAGGAGGTAGTCTTCGTCCGAGAAGAAGAGTGGCTTGCTGAGTGAAGCCGAGGTCGGGGCTGGATTGGAGGTCAAGCTGGCTATTTCTCTCCATTTACGCTTCAAAGACTTTTTGGTTTCCGTGGTAAAAACCGATGAGCCACCCGAGATCATGCCTACGAAGTGGTTTCTCCCACTGTGGTCGCCAATGTTCGGTACCGGAGTACAAGTAGTTACCTCGGATGAATGCGCGCTGCGAGGACGGAAGGATGACTTCGGGTGGTTGAAACTGGACCTCGTATTGGATGAGGTGTGCTTCCCCCGCGCCTCGGGTGGGATACCTGCAAGCACTCTGATGCCTAAGTCAGCAAGGGAAGTGAAGAGGTAATAGAGACGGGAATGGAAAACGTACTTGGAAATGGTGAGCGAGTCCCATATTTATAGAGCAGGGTGCCTTGCCCGCACCGTTGGATCAGATGAACGGGTTTGGTCCGTTGGATGTGGATCCGGGCGTGGCGAAAGGCAGCAATGGGTTGGGCCCAAATGCCATAAGTTTGCCCCAGTCTGGAACAAGAATAAGTTCAAGATGTTACATAAATGAGCTGAAACATAAGAGGATAAACTATCTGCACTAGCATAATTAGATATCTAAGAGCACACTGCAGAAAAAATTTCCTCTATCTGAATTCAAGTATTTGATTTAATTGGCAAAGATGGCCAAATTCTGTCACAAAAAGTATTTGATTTAATTGCAAGGAAGGTGAAAATGTCAAGGGACACTAATACCACAAACTCAAGTTGTTAAACACAGAGATATGAATCCTTCCTCGTGAGTAGGAGCAGCAAGAATTCAACTCTTGAGTCCGTCTTGACCCTTTGACCAAAGATGGTTTGATAGGTACAAAAGCTTGCTTAAGTTGTAAGGTGTACACGCATGTCCATTGATGGTTATCTTCTGTAACATAGTATGTAAAAATAAATTGTTGTATGTTGCTAGACTAAAAAACCAACACCCAATTTCACACCACAAAAAAAAAAAACCAGCAACACACATCAGATCTGAATCAAATCCAAAAGCTAAACACATGAAAAGCATAACTTTTACCAAATAAAGCAAAACCCCAGATCCAAACAAAAAAACAAAAAACAGATCTAGATCAAGAAATAAAACAAACCTTGCTCTTGGTAAGAGAGTCATTAACATTAATAGCTTGCATCTAATATACAAGAAGCCAAGTTATAATCAGCAACCTGTACAACCTGCTACAACAGGTCAATGTAAGCTAACTGTTAGTAAACTGGAATAGGATAATACAAGTCACAAACCTGCTACAACAGGTCAAGACAACACAGATCAGAAAATCACTTTACCTTCTACTGGAAGTCACAACCGGTTTAGTAAAGTGAAACAATCTAGGGTTAGTTAAAGTCAGTTCAATTAGTTTGAATGGTTTGCGGTTGTTGTTAATTCAGTTACAATCTTGAGAAATTGTATAACTGAATCTGTAGCTCAGCTTGTGTATAAGAGCATATATTGTAAATACAGTTTTCAGATTATCAATGAATACAATTTGATTGAACTACTCGTTTATGGTATCTATCGCCGGCACTGATCCAAAATCCATCGCTTTCGCATCGTTCTCAAGCTTCGTCAATGGCGGAAGAAACGCCCAAACAAGCTCTCACAAACACTGAAACCTACAACAACAATGTGTTCTCGTTGAGCTCCAATCTCTCGAGTCATCCTCATGGTTTCACGACAGCGCCAAAACTCTCGATCAAGCTAGAAGACAAGAACTTCTTGCTTTGGAATTAGCAAGTTGAGGGTATCATCACCTCGTACAAATTACATCGCTTTCTGGTAAATCCCCAAATTCCTCAGCAATATGCTTCAGAGGAAGATCGCGTTGCGCTCAGGATCACCGATGAATACGAAAAATGGTTGGTCCAAGACCAATTATTTACATGGCTCCTTTCCACTCTCAGCGAAGCTGTTATACCTCGTGTTCTCACATGAAAACATTCCCATCAAGTTTGGGATCAGATTCACCAACACTATTACTCTCACCTCATAGCTTGCATTCGTCAGTTGAGGTCAGAATTGAAGAACACCAAGAAAGGGGAATGCTCCATTTCAAAATATCTAATGCGTATTCACACCCTTGCCGATTCTCTGCTATCAATTGGTGAGAACATCTCTGATCAAGTCAAAATAGATGTTGTTCTTGATGGTCTACCAGAGGAGTACAACCCCTTCGTGATGATGATCTATGGGAGGTCGGACACCAGCTCTCTTTCTGACATTGAAGCTCTTCTCCTCGTTCAAGAAGCGCAATTTGAGAAGCACAGACAAAAACTATCAAATGCTTCGGTAAGTGCCAATCTTGCTCACGCCTCCTACAATTCTTGCACCAACTCTGGTAATTTCTGTGGTCGTGGTCGTAACAATAGAGGTTGTTGCCATGGTCGATCCAATGGCAACCCTCCTGCACGTCAACCCACCTCTGGCTCAAGACCCACTTGCCAACTCTGTGGCAAATATGGACACACTGCTGTTGATTGTTGGCATCGGTATGATGAGTCTTTTGAAGGTAGCACTTCATTGCCAAAGCAGCCCAAGAATGAAGCAGGCACCAAGAATGAAAGAACCACTCAGAATGCTCCTGCTCGGCCTCATGTGAGCTATGCTGCCACCGGTGAGGAACTCTCTACTAGCTCTTGAAGAGGATTGGTACAAAGACACAGGTGCGTCTCACCATGTCACCCCTCACATACACAATCTTGAAACTAGCACACCCTATAGAGGCTCCACTAAGGTCTCTATGGGCATTGGTCACCAAGTGCCAATCAAAGCCATTGGCACCAGTAGCTTTGCATCACCATTTAACCCTAATATTGTTTTCAAACTCAGTAAATTGCTACATGTTCCATCCATATCCTAAAAGTTGCTATCCGTGTCTAGATTCTCTAAAGATAACAAGGTCTATTTTGAATTTCATTCCAATTTTTGCCTTGTGAAACCTTAGGTAACTAAGCAAGTTCTTCTCAAAGGCATAAAAGGTTGTGATGGACTCTAGTTCTAGTAATGCTGTCAAAAACTACAATTTATGGCATTATAGGTTAGGACATGCTATTGCACATGCTGTTAACTCAGTTCTGAAACTGTATGACATTACTATTCCTAATAAAATTGATCTTTCTTTGTGTAAGTCTTGTTGTGTTGGTAAATCTCATAGGCTCTATGCCCCTGCATCTACCACTGAACACACACATGCCTTTGAATTGATACATTATGATCTATGGGGGCCTTCCCCTTCACCAGCTAAATCTGGTTACAGTTATTATATTGCCTTTGTTGATGCATTTACTAAGTTTACCTGGTTATATTTTTTAAAGAATTAATCTGATGCTTTGTTGGCTTTCACCAAGTTTCAAGCTATGATTCACACACAACACAATTCTGTCATTAAGGCTGTTCAAACAGATTTTGGGGGTGAATTCAGGCCCTTCACTAACCTCCTCACTACCCAAGGTATTCTCCATCGTCTAACTTGCCCTCACACCTCACACCAGAATGGAATAGTTGAGAGAAAACATAGGCAAATTGTTGAGATGGGCTTAACTCTTCTATCCCATGCTTCCATACCTAAATCCTATTGGGATCGTGCCTTCACCACAGCTACGCACTTAATAAAAAGATTACCTACCTCAAGCCATACTTCATTTATCTCACCATATGAAGCCTTGTACCACAAAACACCTGACTATAAGTCCCTCAAAGTCTTTGGTTGCACCTGTTATCCTTACCTTCGCCCATATAATACACATATACTTGAATTTAGAAGTGCTGAGTGTGTAAACTTAGGCTTGTCCCCACAACATAAAGGTTACAAATGCTTGAGTTCTGAAGGCAGAATCTATATAACAAAAGATGTCCTATTTGATGAATCAAAGTTTCCCTATCCTCACCTTTTCAATACCACTACTCCTACTGATCCCAACCCTACTCACTCTTCTGATTCTACTTCACTCATTGTTTTACCACCCTTACAAACCCAACAACCATTACTTGCCACAAATGACACCAATCAACTACCACAATCCCCTCCCACCACATCTCAGGCTCCTACGAATCGACCACCTGTATCACAAAACACTGTGCCTCATCCAACTGAACCTACACCCATTTCTACATTTGATCCTACTATTGATACTACTTCAACACATCCTATGGTTACCAGGTCAAGAACTAGTAAGCTAAAACCAAAGGTTTTAATGACTTTAGCTGAGCCTACTTCAGTCAAACAGGCCCTGAATGATCCTCTCTAGACTGATGCAATGAAACTAGAATATGATACTTTGGTTAAAAATGGTACTTGGACTCTCACTTCTCTGCCACCCCAAAGGCAAGCCATTGGCTGCAAATGAGTGTTTCGAGTCAAGTAGAACCCTGATGGCTCTCTAAACAAGTGCAAAGCACGTTTGGTAGCCAAGGGATTTCATCAGATCCATGGTAAAGACTATAGGGAGACTTTTTCCCCAGTGGTGAAGCCTGCTACAATCAGAATTATTATGACTTTCGCTCTCACTCACAAATGGGAAATGCAACAAATTGATATTAACAATGCAATTATCAACAGGCACCTCACTGAAGAGATATATATGAAGCAGCCACCTAGCTTCACAAGCACTGACAAGAGCCAGTTTTGCAAGTTGAACAGGGCGCTTTATGGACTCAACACCCCTAGAGCCTGGTATGAGCACTTAACTCAGGTTCTTCTACAGTTTGGGTTCAAATCCAGCAAATGTGACCCTTCTCTTTTTGTCTATGCACACTAAGGAGTCACTCTTTATGCTCTTGTGTATGTTGATGGTATAATCATCACTGGTTCCTCAAGCAAGCTCATTTCTGATCTGATTCACAAGCTCAACCATCACTTTGCTCTCAAAGAGCTTGGTAAGCCTGACTATTTTCTTGGCATTGAAGTCAAAACTCTTGTTGATGGATCACTACTCTTAACTCAAACTAAGTACATTCTGGATTTGCTGCAAAGGGTCAACATGCTTGAGTGTAATGAAATGCCCACACCAATGCTTGCCAATTTGAAACTGAGCAAGCAAGGAACTAACACTCTTAGGGATCCTTTCCAGTATAGATCAGTAGTTGGTGCCCTTCAATACATCACCTTGACAAGGCCTGAAATAGCCTTCACTGTGAACAAATTATGCCAATTCTTGGCAACTCCACTTGAATCTCACTGACATGCTGTCAAAAGACTGTTAAGGTATCTGAATGGATCATTGTATCATTGTTTGCATTTGCAGCCTGCCTCCCCAGACAACAAATTATCTCTGAGAATTTACTATGATACTGATTGGGGTAGTGACATAGATGATAGGCGCTCAACAACTGGTTCATGCATGTTTTTGGGGCCTAATCTGATATCCTGGGCAGCTAAGAAGCAAACTCTAGTTGCACGGTCTAGTGTAGAAGCAGAATACAGGGGTATTACTCAAGCCACAGTTGAACTCCTGTGGATCCAATCATTGTTGACTGAACTAAAGGTCCCTCATCAGCTTCCCCATTGCTCTGTGGCAACCTGTCAGCTGTATTGCTAACTCATAACCCAATCCTCCATTCAAGAACAAAACATATTGAAATGGATCTGCACTTTGTCAGGGAAAAGGTTGCAGCCAAGACTCTGATGATCCAACATGTCCCTGCTGCAGCACAACTAGCTGACATTCTAACCAATCCCCTTGGTACATCAGCATTTCTCACTCTTAGGAACAAACTCAAGGTTAAATCCCTCCCTTAGCTTGACGGGGGAGTAATAGACAAGAAACCAAGTTATAATCAGCAACATGTATAATCTGCTACAACATGTCATTGTAAGCTAACTGTTAGTAAACTAGAATCAGATAATACAAGTCACAAACCTTCTACAACAGGTGAAGACAACATAGATCAGAAACCAAGTTATAATCAGCAACATGTATAATCTGCTACAACATGTCATTGTAAGCTAACTGTTAGTAAACTAGAATCAGATAATACAAGTCACAAACCTTCTACAACAGGTCAAGACAACATAGATCAGAAAATCCTTATACCTGCTACTGGAAGTCACAACCGGTTTAGTCAAGTGAAACAATCTAGGGTTAGTTAAAGGCAGTTCAATTAGTTAGAATCGTTTGTGGTTGTTGTTAATTCAGTTAGAATATTGAGAAATTGTATAACTGAATATGTAGCTCAGCTTGTGTATAAGAGCATATAGATTCATATATTGTAAATACAATTTTCAGAATATCAATGAATACAATTTGATTGAACTACTCGTTTAGCACCGAGAGTAGTTTTCAGTACACCACCAATAATCTTGAAGAGTTTCACCTTTCCAAGCGAACACGGCGGCGCTATCACGAGCAATAGAGACAGCAGCATGATCTTGAGTTGAAAAGATGTTACAAGAACACCAAAGAACTTCAGCACCGAGAGCAGTTAGGGTTTTGGTTTAAACAACGGTTTAAATTGTCATGTGAAGAGATCTAGTGATTCTTGCACCTTTTATGAGATTATTTTATTTTATGTCATTTACTCTTTTACCTTTTATGGTTGTATTTAGCTTGGCCTAGTGCCTCATTTTAATAATCAATCAACCGATTCTAATTATTGGAATTCCAATTTTCCGTCTCATTGTGAAGGACCGAATTCTTGCAACATTGCTAGGGTTTTGATTTGAGAGCGAGAGAGTGGAGAACGCGAGAGATTCAGAGAAGTTGAGAGCGAGAGATTCAGAGAATGAGAGATTTGAGAACACGAGAGGGTTCGCGAGGATGTGTAAAATAAAAGGGGACTTTTAGCATCAGTTGTTTTAACAACCGATGCTAAATGTGTGTGAAATGCACATTTAACATCGGTTGTTTAAAACACCGATTTTAAAATTCTAACACCAATACTTTTAACATCGGTTGTTTAAACAACCGATGTTAAAAGTAGGCGCTAGAATGCATAACTTCCATATAATTGTAAAATTGCCACCGCATCTACATTTAGCATCGGGTGTTCAAACAACCTATGCTAAATGGTGCTTTTTAAAGTCAAATTTGCACTAGTTACGATTATTCTTCAAACAAAAAATCAACTATTGATAAATTAAAATGTAAACCACAATTAAGACTTAGATGAACTAAACAAAAACCTGATTGTCAAATTTTTCATGTGCTCGTTTTAGTGTGTTATTTGTTTGCTTGATTTCAGATGAGCATTCTTTCGATGGAAAATGTTAGTGTTTGATAGACTTTTTGTTATAACTGTTATTGGTGGGAGTCAAACTCCCTTCGTCCTTATCACTTCTCTCCTTAATTGATCTTCTTACTCTAACCATCAAGCAAACCTTATGATCAGTACCTTGAGGTCGGCTGTAGAAAGTGGTCCTCTGATGCTGTAGAAAGTGGTCGACCTGATGCTGTTGAGGTAGGTCTGGACGCGCGGGGGGTGTACCTACAAGGACACTCCGACGCCCAAGTCAGCTAGGTCGAGCACTATAATATCGAGTGAGAATTAGAATAGATTGTGTACCTGGCATCTTGGTGGTTAGTGCTATTTATAGTGACTGAGAGATTCGAGAGAGCCGTCAGATTCGAGTGGAGTGATCCGGATCGTTGATTCTGGAGGCCCATCAATCCGTTGGGCTGATCCACTAATGGGTTGGGCCTGACAACTAGCCCAGTCCAGAACAGTTGCCCCCCAAGCCAAGGTCGATCATCGAGTGGGCGTAGGCTTGATGTGCCGTCTTGATAGTCGTGCCCCCCCAGTTATCACTTAGTAAATTTTTGGTGTTCGGGATAACAAAGTAGGGGGTGTGCTTAGTGCGTTCCACCAGACCATCATGTTGTTTCGAATGTTTCTAACACCTTGGGCATATAAGTATATGTATAGGAGAGGTCTTCCCCATTCACTTGTCAGATACTTTATTTCTTCCACAATTCCTCTGAGGTCTTTCGCGTACGGGCGGTCAAAATTTTCGGGCGGCCACTCTTCTCCCAAGCGCACGCGGGCGACCTGGATTGAGAGCAACCACGTTTTGGATCGAGGACTCCCCTCTCTTGCGTGTTGGGCTACCGGAGTTTGTTGGAGCGTCCACGGTCACTTCTCTCTTAGGGGCACGCAGGCGGCAAGGATTTGTGGACGGCCACTCCTTTCTCTCCCAGGCGAACTGAATACATCAAAGGTGAGTATATTCCCATCTTGGGCGGACGTCACGCGTGTAGGCGCCCCAGCTTGGGCGGCCTCATCACGTGTTGGGCCAAGCTGCTAAGCTTTCCTGCGTGTTCTTCACACGTGTGGGCGCCCCACCTTGGGCGACCCGCTAGGGTTTGTGCGCGTTTCTCATGCACGTGGGCGCCCCACCTAGGGCGACTCCTTCTCTCTTTTTCCTTTTGCGTTATTCTATCTTGATGTAGTGGTGACTTACAATATTTCTTGACGCTTTGGTCTTCTAGGTGGTGCTCTTTGACTTTCTGAGGTTTTGGTGGTTTGATCTTCACGACCGCTTGATCTGTATTTCAAGGTATGAGACCTCGATAATTCGTAATATGTCGGTTAGTTTCTGACCTGTTGTGATTTTTATGACTTTTGATTTCTTCTTTGAATTGGTGTGATTTGATCACTTGGTCTTTCTGCTCTGAGGTCGACCGGAACTCTTCTGAGATCAACCACTGCTCGCGTGGTGTTATTCATCAAAGAGGGCGCCCCTCCCTGACCAAACGTAAGTTTTCTACCTCGCTTTCTGTCTTATCTTTAAATTTGCGTCTTTGTTCTCTTTTTGATTAGAGCGAGGAGAGGGTGTTAGGCCCGGGGTTGACCTTGTTGCCCCCTTCCACGAATCATCATCTAGGATGGTCCTAACTTCTCTGCCCCCTCCTTGCAGGGTGACTCTATTCTGGCGCGCACGAAGCAGACTACCCGTCAGGCTGGTCGTCCCCCCGTAAGTCTAGCTGAGCACGCCAGCCGTCCTGCGGAACGTAAGGTCATGAACGAATCAACCCCCCTGGTCGCTCGGGACCTGCTGTTGGGGGTAGATCGTCTTCGTCTTCTTCTAATCGCTCATCTAGCAACAAGGGACCGCCCTCTCATTCTGAGGTTCATTCTTCTCCAAGTTCTTTGTTAGATGCTGAAGATATTCCTGATCAAACTGATCTAGCAGTGGTCCCTATTGAAGAGGATAATTGGGGTGGTGAGAACGAAGAGGACTGTTCTTGGGTGTCCACTAAGATACTCAACACTCCGTCCATCGTGGCATGTGGGGATGAATCAGAGAAACGACTTGTCAGACTGGTTGGGCAAACAGGTCAGCGGTGGCTCGTTAAAGGCCTTGAAGCTGGCGAACATGCTGCTACCGTGCCTTCTACACTGAAGGTTATAATGTTCACCATTGCCTTGAGGGACATTCGAATTAGGCCTCCTTTCACTTACTTTCAAAGGATGATTCTTCGATATCTATCAGTCGCCCCCTCACAACTTCACCTCAACGCTTCGGCGTTTCTCAAAGTCTTTGAGTGGTTGATGATCGTCCTGGATCGAGAAGCCAGTCAGGACCTTTTCTTCAAGCTCTTCGAATTGAGCAGGACTCACGAGTTTAACATTGACCCTAGGCAATGGGAGCAGGTTAGTGTCAAGAAGCGGCAGGATGCCCCTCGATTCTTCAAACCATTTTGTGACTCAGCAAAATGATGGAGGATGCCCTATGCGTGGGTCGTCCCTATTTGTGATGATGCTTGCAAATCTCTTGCTTCATGGGACGACCATGACGAAATGACTGGCAAGAAGTTCCCTATAGGTTGGGCGTATGCCCATTATGAGCGTCTACCGATGACCTATCGGACGACCGGGGATCTCGGGGAGTACGACGAGAAGAGTCTCCGTCTCTTAAAGAGCATGGCTTCTTGGCTCCCAGAGCGTCAATTTGAGTGTGGTCGTCTAGCTCGAGCGAAGACTCTTGGTGATTTTAGAAACATTCTTGGGGTGGCTTGGTCGTCGAATTCTTGGTCGACCGTTCCTCAAGGTTGCCCTTAGTTCTTTTGGGCTCGCCCTCTTTTTATGTTCCTTGTTGTGTTCTTTTCTTGAAATTATATGCTTCTGAGTGTTTCTTTCTTCTTTTACAGATACGATGGCAGGGAATGAGTCATCTTATACTCGGTTACTCGCCATGGCTGGGAAAGGACCTGCTGAGGGTTCGACCTCTGTTCCTCCTTCCATCCCACAGAATCCAAGCAACAGCTCCCAAGCAGCTTCGGAGAATCCAAACCCTGTGGCTGATCTAGGGGGTCATCGCACCAAAGCTAGGAAGAAGCGTGCTCAAGCTGCCGAGGCTGTAGGGAAAGCAGTTGGTCTTCCAGAAGGTGAGTCTGATCGATCGAAGAGGTCCAAGCACGGGACAGAGCATCTAGGCAAGCCCACCCCACTTTGGATAGAGAAGTTGGTTGCTGCTGGTTATGAGGATCCCCTCGAGGCCTGCGCCGATATCTGTCATGAGGCCTCGGAGAAGTTGAAGCGACTTCTAGGTAGTGTGTCTAATACTAGTTGCTTCTTTTCATTGTTTTTGATACATCGTTGCTAATTTCCCTTTCCCTTTCAGGTCTGAAAAAGGAGAGGGATGAGGCTCTAGCCAAAGTCGGGAGGACAAGCGAGCTTGAGAAAGCTTTGGAGGAAGCTAAAGGGAACATCAAGTCCTTGGACCGTAGCTTAAGGTCATCCGAGGAGGCGAGAAAACTGTCTCAGGGGAGGTCTGATAAGAAGATTGAAGAGCTTGAGGGGTCGGTCTCAAAGCTTAAAGGTGAGGTTGAAGACTTGACTTTGACGATGAGGAGCTTGCAGTGAACGTCCGTTATCTTGCCGATGATGCGCTTGCGGCTTCTAAGGAATAGTTTGACAATGCCCTTGACCAGGTTCAATTTTGTAATCCTGGGTTGATGATAGTTAAGTCTGTTGTGCACGTTTCCCATGTTGTCTTGGGCGATCAGATCGTGAAGCCTCTGGGCGAACAGGATGGGACGAGCTTGAAAATCTACAAGCGACCTAAGCCATGAAGCCTCTCTCCCGTGATCTGAAATCATCCTCTTGCTTTACTATCTATTGTCGTACCTTGTTACTTTGATGCACTTTCGTTTTTGGATTTGGGCTAACTTTGTAGCAACCTAAACTTTGATCGTTCATGCTTTTGAGGTTTTGTTACACGTTTTATCTTTCTAAGTTCATTTGCTCTTTCATCTTTATACGTTCGATGCTCTGTATCTTTGGGTTGCCCATGCCTCCAAGGTCGTTCCACACCCGAGGTCTCCCCAGCAAGTGTGGCCGTCCCTGGCAAGCATGGTCGCTCCTTTTGAGCTGGTCCTCCCAAAGGATGGGCGCCCGCATTGCTGATCGTTCGTGCACGAAGTGGTCGTCTTTATTTGTTTAAATCGTTTTTAACCGTTCGGGTCTCGACCCTATCCCTTAGGCAGCTTACCAAGTTTCAACTTGGACTTAGCTCGTCCTAAGGGGTGCGACCAATCTTAGGTCGCTTCGTTTATACTTAAGTTCGTTTAAGTGCCTTTGGGCAATTTGCCAAGTCCCTACTTGGATTTAACTCGCCCTCGGGGGTGCGGCCAATCTTAGGTCACTTCGTTTGTACTTAAATTCGTTTCAGTGCCCTTGGGCAGTTTACCAAGTTTCTACTCGGATTTAACTCTCCCTTGGTGGTGCGGCCAATCTTAGGTCGCTTCGTTTGTACTTAAATTCGTTTAAGTGCCCTTGGGCAGTTTACCAAGTTTCTACTCGGATATAACTCGCCCTCGGGGGTGCGGGCAATCTTAGGTCGCTTCGTTTGTACTTAAATTCGTTTAAGTGTTGCATCATAACGCGCATCTTATCGAGCGTGGTTCGAATTTAACTTGCGTGGCAGGTCGAACTTTTGAGGTTCTTGATCGGCCGTTCGTAATGAAAGAGATATAAACATATATATAAAAGAAAATGCCTTGTCTTATTTAACAGTCGGGCGGACCTCGATAAAAAACCCTGTGGGAAAAAGAGTGTTCCGCCCGGTTATTCTTTCCATCCATGACATTCTTTCAGTTCTTACAAGGCTTTCTTGCCTTTGTCTTTCAAACTTAAGAGGAATGCTCGCTTTGCTGATAACAGGTCAGCTTGAACGGTGGCAATCTCCCCATCCTTCTTGTAGAACTTCATTTTTAGGTGAACTGTGGACGGTATGGCCTCTAACCGTGCTAGGGTTGGTCGCCTGATGATGCACTGGTAGATCGATTTACACGGTAACACTATTAAATCTCATTTGACTGTTCGGCACAGGGGTTTCTCCACAGTGTCGTCTCCAAAGGTGACCATTAACTCAATTCGTCCGATCGGTGTGGTGGATGCTCCATTAAACCCAAGCAGAACCGTTCCCCTGTACGGCCTCAGGTCTTCTTTTGATATCTTCAGAACGTCTAGAAGATCTTCAAAAATGATGTCGGCGAAGCTTCCTTGGTTGATCAATATTCGTCTGACCTCCATGTTGGCCATGACAGCAACCACCACGAGTGGTACTTCATTGTTGGGTGTCCCATCGATGAGGTCCCCGTCCCCGAACGAAATGGGTGGTCTTTTCGAGGGGACCCTTGGGGCGGACGTTGATGCGACGCTCATGATCTGGTCCCATCTTCTTTTCATTGACTTGTTAGTTGAAGCGTCAGTGGGGATGCCTCCAGTGATCACCATGGAAACTTGCCTTCCCTTTGATTTTCTAGTATCCGGGATATCATCGTCCTCGTCCTCATCTTCTTCTCTAGCTTTGGCCACTTCGTCAGCCGGTGCCTTTCCTTTCCTAGGTGATCGACGTGCTTGCTTGTCGTCCCGCCCATCAGTTTGGTTCTTCTTTACTTACAGAGTCAGCTTCCCCCTTCAGATTAATGCCTCAACATCGTCTTTGAGTGCCATGCAATCGTTCGTGTCATGCCCGAGACTTTTGTGGTAACGACAGTATTTCATGGACGGGCGCTGCCCCTCCTTAAGAACGAGGGGTTCTGGTCGCCTGATATCCCTGAATTCAGTGTTTGCGCATTCGCAGAGGATGTTTGCATAGGAAGTGTTCAATTTGGTACGCTCTGCGAACCTTCTGGCTTTGGGATCTCTTAGTGGTCCACCATAATCTCTCCTTGGTCTCTGGTCTCGCTCATCGCGAGGATGCCGATTGGTCCCAGCCTCAGCGGCTTCGATGGCCATCGTTGTTTCTTCATAGTTGATGAACCTCTACGCGCTGCGGAGGAAGGTTTCTAAATCCCTAGGCTTGTGTAGGCCGACTTCGACCTGAAATTGGCTGTTTTTGAGAAGTCCGATCCTCAAGAAGAACAGTCGTTGGTTATCGTCCAAATTCCTGACTTGGTCGGCCTCCTCGTTGAATCGTTCCACATACCTCCGGAGGGACTCATTCGGCTCTTGTCTGATTGCAAACAGAACGTCCTCATCCTTGGGCTTCACCCTTGAGGTTGTGAAGCGGGCGGTGAACACCCTTGCCAACTGCTCCAATGAGGAGATGGTGTTAGGTCGTAACTCAGTGAGCCACTCTAAGGCCAACCCGTCTAAGGTTAAGGGAAAGATTTTGCACTTAACAGGTCCGGGTGCTCCTCTATACTTCATCATCAGGTGGAAGTGTCTTAGGTGGGCGTCTAGATCTTTCACACCGTTGTACATCTTGAGGTCTGACGGGGGTTTCTCCAAAGAGCGCAGGATTCAGAATTCATCTATCTCACTGGTGAGCGGCCCCAGGCTCATGTCACCTCTAACATAACAATGTGGTCGGTCTTCGGGATGTCGCCCCTGATTGCAACGTGGTTCTATAGTAGAATAGTTCCTCGAATAGTTGCGCGGGTACCTCTCGTGTGATCAGCTACGAGATCGAGCAGGCGAGCCAAACGAATCGTAGGAGGATTCCTAGTGTGAAGACTCATCTGGCCAGTAGGTATAGTCAAATGTGGCTGTCGTCCTAGGTGGGGTGTGTCCCCCCTCCTCGTCCCCTTCGACGGGGTGGAGATCTGTGGATGAGCTGCATGCGGGGAGGTGAACGATGCCTCCTGGATGGGTTGGCCCGTGGGATGGGTGACCCATTGTTGCGACAGCATGGCTCAAGCGCTGTGTTTGCTCGTCTGGGAGCCATTAGCTCCTCCATCTGGGTGAGGCGGTCACCTTGGCGAGCGATCAGCTGATCTCGATCACGGAGCAAGTCATGGAGCTGCTAAGCCAGGTTTGCTGGAAGGGTGATGTCAACCTGCTGGGTCGTGCCTGGTTGGGCACTAGGGGCAACGATCTCAGCGTTGGTCGTTGTTCCTTCTAGTGCTAGGGGTGGCCGGACTGGTATCTCAGCCACGCTTTGCAGGCGGGTCGACCGTGGTCTACCTCGAGGTGCCTTTGGAGGCATTGGGAATGTTGGTGGGATAGTCTGCTCCCACTGTGGTCGTCACTGATCAGTACCTTGAGGTCGGCTGTAGAGCTGGTCAAGGGACTGGTCCTCTGATGCTGTAGAAAGTGGTCGACCTGATGCTGTTGAGGTAGGTCTGGACGCACCGGGGGGGGGGGGGTGGGTACTTGTAAGGACACTCCAACGCCAAAGTCAGCTAGGTCGAGCACTATAATATCGAGTGAGAATTAGAATAGATTGTGTACCTGGCATCTTGGTGCTTAGTGCTATTTATAGTGGCTGAGAGATTCGAGAGAGCCGTCGGATTCGAGTGGAGTGATCCGGATCGTTGATTCTGGAGGCCCATCAATCCGTTAGGCTGATCCACTAATGGGTTGGACCTGACGACTCGCCCAGTCCAGAACACCTTATATCTCTTTAACCAAAGGCCTGCAATATGGGTGCAGTGGAGAACATTTTCAAGTTTCCTATTGCAAACAACTTGGTATGCGTGTCCCATTAACTTGCGAAATGTGATAAAATTGAAGGAAAAAAATTCATAAACGTACAACCATTTCCACAAAATAAGAACTAGGAGATTACCCCAACAAGAAGGGGTAATCTAAACTAACAAATGCAATAACTAAACTAACAGGTGCAACCAAGGTAATCAAAACCGGACCGGAGGATGAACCAGAAGAGGTAGCGGTTCGGGGTTCTTTGGGTTCAACCAGTTGAATCGGGGGTTCAACCGTAATTAATTAAATATATTATTTAATATTTTTATTAAATATATAAAGTATAAAAAACAATAAAAAAAACCATAATACTCATAATTTCATACCATAAAAATTAAAGTAGGCATAATTTAAGTTCAACAAATGTCTTAAAGACCATAATAATACAACATATTCATTATTCAAGTCCTTATTTAATAAAACAATACACCTAAAACCAAAGCAAATGTCTTGAAGAACTACTCATAAAATTACTTAAAACAACTACTCATAAAATTCATTGAGGTTGCCTCCATCAAATTCAAATATGTTGGGAATGGCATCATGATCTTCATCATTAGTTCCACTTCCACCATCATCAAGTGGAAACTCCGTGGTGTCTACTTCTTCATCACCTAGTTACATAACAAAGACAAAATAAATTGTTGGGGTCTATGATTATAACTTAAATACAATTACAAACACATATTCAATGTTACTAAATATTACCTTCATTATTTGACAATATATCACCAACCGGCCTTGCATTAGCATTATAAAAAGCATTTTCAATCTCATCAATATCAAGCACCCAAAAATCAATGTCATCAATGGATTCATAATCAATGGGATCATAACTTGTCTTTGTGGGTATAAACCTATTCTTCAAACGCAAGTTATAAGCAACATAAACAAGATCATTCAGTCTTTGGTGTTCAAGCCTGTTTCTCCTCTTCGTATGGATGCGTTCAAAGACACTCCAATTTCTTTCACACCCCGAAGAAGAAGAAGTTTGACTAAGAAGTCGCATTGCTAACTTTTGCAAAGTTGGAGCACTACCCCCATAATATCTCCACCATTCATCTACAAAAAACATATTGAATTACATAAAATAAGAAATACACCTAACTATCTAAGTTAAATTAATTTTAAAAAATATAGTGGTGCGCACCAGGTTGCATTGACTTCCTTAACGCGAAAGCACTTTCTTTACCGAAGCTTCCTTCACGACGGCGATACACTTGCATCTCTAGCATAGCTTTGGCCATGTCAGGACATATAGCTTTTACTTCAAGCATTTCAACAACTGATTCCACAACTCTACTCTTCTCTTTGTATGAATCATCATAAAAGACAGCAGGATTTAGGTAGTAAGCAGTAGCATGAAGATTGCGCTTTAGGTGTTTATCCCATCGAGCACTAATAATTTCGGTGTATTTCTTATACAAAGGCTTCCTATTCCTAAACATTTCCTTGATTGCTTTCTTTGCCCTATACATTCCGTCATAAACATAACCCATTGAAGGTTTTGCATCTCCTTCTACAATTTTTAGTAATTTAATGACTGGCCCCATAAGCTTTGCAATCATGTAACAGTCATTCCAAAATTTGCTATCCAAAACAATAGCACTAACAGTTTGTGCCGTTGTAGTCTTGGCTAACTTATGACTAGTAAAATGTTTGTCTACAATCAAAGCTTGCAAATCATTCTTATGTTCATAAATACATTTTAAAGTAATGAAAGTAGTAGCAAACCGAGTTACCCCTGGACGCACAATTTCTTGCCACCCTTCTCTTTTCCTCAACCAAGAAAGAAAAACCATATGATTGTATACAAATCTAGTTATTGTTGAAGCCTTGGCAGCAAGGTCAGCAACATGGGACATGCTACAAATATCTTTCAACAACAGGTTCAAGCAGTGAGCCGCACAAGGAGACCAGAAAATAGATTCATACTTGTCATGTATCAATTTCCCAGCAGCTACATAATTGGCTGCATTGTCTGTCACTATATGAACAACATTTGCAGGTCCAACCCATTCAATAACTTCAGAAAACATAGCACACAATGTCTTGGCATCTTTGACAACATCCGATTAACATAGCACACAATGTCTTGGCATCACATGAGAATAATCAAACATATTTAATTAACACACAATTGTATTAACTTGTAAAATCATACAAATTACAACAGAAATCACAAATAATTAACACCTATTTACTTATTCAAATAATTAAATCTGTACCTATTCATACAAACAAATTATGAACAATTTTTAAGTGGAAAACAGAATTTTCATGAACAAAAATAATATTATTAACAAATCACAAACAACTAGAGTAACAAAACACAAACAAATCAAAAAAGCTTTAACGTTGAGTATGAAAAAATCAAACATTTTATAGTATGAAGTATGAACAGATCAAGTCATCAAACAAATCATATGAGAAATACAAACAAATCGCAAAACAGATTTATTATGAACAAATCATATGAAGTTATACTATATATGAACATTTGCACTTACTTGAGGAGGAGTAGAAGACATTTTGGAATGATGCAAAGCAGAGCAAGCAGATCACGGCGGACTGAGAAGTGAGAACGACGGCGACCTGAGAGGTGAACGACGGCGGCTTGTTGTTGTTGGAGCAGATCCGTTTTGGTCTCTTGGAGGCTAGGGTTCAGAGAGAGTGAGAGGGTTTCTAATTCAGGCCCTTTCTTTCTGTTTCTGCGTTCTGTTTCGTTTGGGGAAGGAAAAAAAAAATTAAAAAAAAAAGGCTAAACGACGTCGTTTCGTCCCAAAAAAAAAAACAAGTGGTCCTTTTCAACCGCCCTCAATCGTTGAACCGCCGGTTCTTGCCGGTTTTCCTAGTTCCAGGGCGGTTTTCCTGTTCGTTTGCCGGTTTTTGGGTAATCCGGTTTTGCTGTCCAAACGGACCAGACAGGGGTCTGGTTCCCGGTTGAACCGGCTGGTCTGGTCCGATTTTGATTACCTTGGGTGCAACAAACATGTGAATAGTCTAGAAAATATAGAATAATACAATATAATATAGTATTTCCAAATAAAATCCTAAAATCTCAATGACAACTTTTTTAGTTAAAATTGTACTCATGGAAATGGTTTATGGGTAAGACTAAGTTAAATTATTTTCTTTTCTATGAATGATGTATAGACATCTTGAAGTGTATCTCATGAAAATAGGAGTTTTAGTTATAGATAATGTTATATTTTCTTATCACTGGTTTGGTGGAGTGGCAGTTATATCTTAAAATGGAAATGTGTTGAGCCACATTCCACTAGGCGCTTGTGTGGATGATGCTAGGTAAAAGGTGTCTGAAAATCTTCTTACTTGTATTAAAAGTAAAAATAAAACAATTTGCCTTCTCAAATTGAGGAGATTCGTTTTGGGCTTTGATTCAGCTTTTGCAGATGATAGGACTGGTAGGAGTGGTGGTTTGACAATTTTTTGGAAGCAACCGTTTGACTGTCGGGTATTGAGCTATTCTTCGAATTTTATTAATGTGGAGGTGTCAGTGGTTGGTTCACCTACTTGGAGATTTACAGGTTTCTATGGGTATCCTGAGAGTGGTAGAAGAAGAGAGTATTGGGATATGTTGCGTAATCTTTCTCATGATGTTGATCTCCCGTGGTGTGTTATGGGATACTTCAACGACATTCTTTCTAATGAGGATAAGCATAGTCGTGCAGTGAGAGCCCCGTGGCTCATTCGAGGTTTTCAGGAAGCAGTACAAGACAACAGCCTCCATGATCTTCCTATGGAGGGTTATCAATTTACTTGGACTAAACTTCTGAGAACACCTGATAGCAAGGACGAGAGACTCGATCGTGCATTAGTGACTCAAAGCTGGTTAGATTTTTTCCCTTCTTATCGCTTTATTAATGGGATTTCAAATAAATTTGATCATTCACCTATCTGGCTGAGACTGTGTGACCGGGAGAGGAGGAGGTATAATCGTGGGTTTAGATTTGAAAATTCATAGTTGGAAGAGCCGGAATTACCTTTATTGGTGGAGGAGAGTTGGAAAGGGCTGGAAGATATACTTTCATGGAAAAAATCAAACAGTGTACGAATGCAGTAGATGAATGGGGGAAAACACTTAGAAGCCGGTATCGAGAAGCTATAAATGGTTGTAGGAGGGATGTGGAGGATTTGAGGGGGCAGGTTGGTGACGAGGCCGAGAGGGAGTTTCAGACAAAAAAGGAGAGGTTGGGTGTGTTGCTTATGTAGGAGGAGATGTTTTGGAAACAAAGAGCTAAGGTGTATTGGTTGAGGGATGGGGATATGATTATGATAACTAATCTAAGTAGGGGTAATTGGGAGGTTGTTACTGTTCAAGTGGAGTTAGGGGAGGTGGTGTCTAATTACTTTAAGGAGCTTGGGGGGGGGGGGGGGGGGGGGGGGGGGTAGGGTCGTATGAAGGTGTTATTAGACATGTGACTTGCAAGTTGAATAATGAAGACAATTTGGAGTTGCTCAAACCACTTGAGATTGAGGAGTTTAAAAATGCTTTATTATCTATGCACTCGGATAAAGCTCCAGGCCCGGATGGGTTGAACCCAACATTTTTTAAACGCTTTTGGAATCTTTGTGGGGTTGAGTTGTATCATACGGGGAAGAGTTGGTTGGAAGTTGGCGAGTTTCCTCCAAGTTTAAGTGATGCTACTATTGTTTTAATTCTAAAGGTTGACAATCCTAATTCCATGAAAGATTTGAGACCCATATCTCTTTGTAATGTCATCTATAAAATTATTTCCAAGGTCCTTGCTAATCAAATGAAGCCTTTGCTCCACAAGTGCATTTCTAGTGAACAATCAGCGTTTGTGGAGGATAGATCAATTCTAGACAATGTTCTTGTGGCCATTGAGACTCTACATTATCTCAAGTGTAAACCGAGGGGAAATAAGGGGGAGATGGCACTTAAAATTGACATAAGTAAAGCTTATGATAGAGTTGATTGGGGTTTCTTGAAGGTGATGTTGAGAAAGCTGGGTTTTGATGAGAGATTGGTAAATTGGATGGCTATGTGTGTAGAAACGGTGTGCTACTCAGTAATGGTTAATGGTGAAAAAATTGAACCTATCACTCCGGGGAGGGGGTTGAGGCAGGGTGACCCACTGTCACCTTATCTCTTTATTTTATGTGCGGAGGGTCTTACTACCTTACTTAAAAAATCTGAACTGAGTGGTGACTTACATGGTGTGAAAGTGTGTAGGGGGTCACCTTCCCTCACACACTTACTCTTTGCTGATGATTGTTTCTTATTTTGCAAGGCCGATGAAAATGATACTAGACACTTACAGGAAGTTCTCAAAACTTATGAGGAGGCTTCGGGACAAGCAATTAACATGTCCAAATCTGAAATTTTCTTTAGCAGGAACACTACACAAGAGATGTGGGATCATATCACAGGGGTGTTCGGTGTTACGGAATGTATTGGTACGGGCAAGTATCTCGGTTTGCCTTCTATGATTGGTAGGAATAAGAAGCAATTTTTTTCCTACTTAAGAGACAGAATGTTGAAGAGAGTACAACAGTGGTCAGGCAAACATCTACCTAAAGCAGGAAGAGAGGTCCTAGTAAAATTAGTGGCTCAGTCAATCCCTACATACTGCATGAGTGTGTTTATGCTCCCAACCTCTTTAGGGGAGGAGCTTGAAAGCATGATTAACTCTTTTTGGTGGGAAAGTAATCAACATTCTAGGAAAGGACTTCATTGGTTGAATTGGGAAAAACTTACAATGAGGAAGGAGCATGGAGGCATGGGTTTCCGACATTTCCATGGGTTCAATTTAGCTTTGCTAGGGAAGCAGGCATGGAAAATTATGACTCACGCAGATACTATAGTTGGCCGCGTCTTCAAAGCCAAATACTTTCCGGATAGTGATTTTATGGGGGCTCGCTTGGGCCATAATCCCAGCTATGTGTGGCGTAGTATCTACTCTTCCCAGGTTGTAGTTAATTTGAGTGCTCGATGGAGATTGGGTAATGGAAATAATGTCTCAGTGTGGAAGGACCCTTGGCTTAAGGGTAAGAAAGTTGCTTTCATTTGCTCTCCAATAGTTGGGGGTGCGGAAAACTTAAGAGTTGGGGATCTTTGGCGTGATACTAAGGATGGGTGGAATGAGGAATTGGTTGACTCTCTATTTTCTAGACATGTGGCTACTATTATTAAGAAGATGGCTATTCACAATTTGAGCGAGGATGATAAACTTATTTGGTGGAGAAGTCGTAATGGTTTGTATTCGGTTAGGTCCGCTTACTTTGGGATAATGGAAGATTTGATTGATAGTTGTCATCTACAGGTCCCGGGTAATTGGATGCTTATTTGGAGGTTAAAGATTTTTTCAAGGGTGAAAATCCTTCTTTGGAGAATTGCTAGGGGCAGTTTACCAAGTCGTTGTAATTTAGCACGTCGTCATATACCGTGTGGAGAGGAGTGCCCGTTATGTGATATTGACAAAGAAAAAGATTTACACCTTTTTTTCAAATGTGTGCAGGCTGACTCTCTATGTAATTCTACTACTTTTGCCACTGCTGTCCAATAGAATCGATGCGCAGCAGACGTGGAAAAAACCAGCAGCAGGAGAGCTTAAATGCAATATTGATGCTGCGATTTTTGAGCAACATAATAAATATGGCATCGGTATGTATATTAGAGACGAAAATGGTAGCTTTTTTTGGAAGGAAAAACTATGTGGTTTGAAGCAATGGGATTATGGCAAGCTCTAATTTGGTTGCAGGACTTGAGCTTGTTTGCGTTAATCATTGAGTCGGATTGTCTCTCAATGGTTAATGCAGTACACAAAGCAACGTCTAACAATTCGGATTTTGGTCTTATTATTTCCCGTTGTATTAATTTTATTTCTCATAATTCTAGCTATAGGATTAGCTATGTTAGGAGGCAAGTGAATCTTGTTGCTCACTCTATGGCACGGGCATCAAGACTCTATGCTAGCTCCGAAATTCATTATAGTGCTCCTACGTGTGTAACAAACATTATTGATCTTGAAATGATATAAGTTTATTCCGGGAAAAAAAAAATATACTCCCTCATGCCTTAAATAGAAACAAAAAAAAAATCTATTTACTTGAACCAGAAACACTTTTTTACTTATATTTAAGGCTAGGGGGATTATATTAACTTAATCGGTATCATATTAGTTTGTGAATTTTAACCTTTGTGCTGGTGATTTATGGCATGTGCTTGCTTTGACATATGCTGACACCTCCCTTTGTGACTAAGTCACTAAGATATACTCCTCATGGAAACGAGGTTATTATTCATTGATTATCTTGTTTACTAAAGTTGTGTTAGGTTTTCCATTAACAATAAAAGATTTTGGTTGAAAATGAATTGAACATAATTGATTTATATATTGAATACATTTACAAAAGGGAAATTATGATTGATTTATATTAGAATAGTTTGGATCATATATATACATATATATATATATATATATACACACACACACTAGGTTTTTGTGTACCCTTACACCACCTCAATAGGTGGTACTCAATGCACAAAAACTTTAAATAACATATTATTATTAGCAACCAAACTCAAATCCACCGAACGAACACGCCAACCAATCCCCATCTCCTTCTACTCCTGCTCTTGCTTAATGTCTGGTTGAGGAGGAGGAGGATTAATCTCCACTCCCACTTTTCCCGCATTCGGCGGCTGGGGGAAGTTGGTGACAACCTTGTCACCCCTTAATCTCACAGCGGCCTCATCATAAGTGATGGCAGCTTCCTCCGCCGTATGAAAGCTCCTGAGCCGAAGCCGTCTTTGGGTTCTCTCGTCATGGATCTCAGCACACCAGTGGCTCCACTTCCGCAGACGGATGTCTCAGTACTTCTTCACTGGGGGAGTAGATGAAGAAGAAGAAGGCTTCATGTTTATGAGAGTTGAAGGAGTAATAAGGGGTGGGTTTAGTAATTAGGGTTGTAGTGAGTGTATGCCTCTAGGAGTAGCCAATTAATAGATGAAATTGAAGGAAACGGCTGCGGGAAAAGTGTGCAATGCACAAGGTTCTTACACCAAGGTGGGACGCACAATCTGTATAAGGAAACTTGTTTTTTTCTAACATCAGCCTTGAATATGGTCTGGAATTGGGGAACTTTCATCCTGAGGAAACCGTACTACTTTTAAGGTATTTTTTCTTTTATTCTTTTTACTTTATTTCTTTTTCCTTTATTGTTCTATAGAAATCTTTCTTCGAGATTAAGATTTGATTGTTGAGTCATGCCTCTAGTCTCTAGATTATACATTGAATTACAACTGGATTGGATGGTGTGAAAAAACAAATGTCACTTATTTAATATTACCTTGCAACATAACACTTGTCTTCCATGCCTCACCATGAAACATAAATTGCCCAGATATAATCTTTCTTAATCTTCTCCATTATAATCTTTCTTCAATAGCTTAGTTGTTTCAGGCTTTCTAGATTACCAATTTAACATGCACAACTCACATTCATTTCTAGTTTTTCACATAAATGAATATTGTTGTCCAAAACAGAACTGAAAACGCATGCACAATAAGATGACTTTGCTGGCCAACTCCTTTGGTTTTTCTGTGTGTCTGGTTCTATTTCTGCAAGAAATTTAATCGAGTAACTTATGTTTTCTGAATGTATATCTTTCACTAATGCTTTATCTTACATCAACTTCACTTCTAACAAAGAAACAATCCAGAATCTGGCCTGGAATTGGGGAACTCACCCCTCTTTCTTCTCCTTCAAATGCATCATCATCCCAGTTACACGCTTTCTACTTTATCAATTAAACATGTGTACGTCTTCACATTCATTTCTAGTTTTTCATCTAAATGGACACTTTTTTACTTATGTTTAAGGCTATATTAACTTAATCAGTATCATATTAGTTTGTGAATTTTAACCATTGTGCTGGTGATTTATGGCATGTGCTTGCTTGGACATATGCTAACCCCTCCCTTTGTGACTAAGTCACTAAGATAAACTCCTCATGGAAACGAGGTTATTATTCATTGATTATCTTTTTTACTAAAGTTGTGTTAGGTTTTCCATTGACAAAAAAAGATTTTGGTTGAAAATGAGTTGAACATAATTGATTTATATATTGAATACATTTACAAAAGGGAAATTATGATTGATTTATATTAGAATAGTTTGGATCATATATATATATATATATATATATATATATATATATATATATATATGTATAAAAGGGTAAAATATGTGTTTAATCCCTACAAAATTGGGTGATTCTAAGTTTAGTCACAACATTAATGAAATAGGCTTTTTGGTCCCTAACTTATTTTGCGTTTTCATTATTAGTCCATGACGTTAAATGATGCTGATAGGGCTAATGGAATGCTGACGTGTCATTTACAAGTGGTTTTTTATGATGTGGCTTTTATTTTTTATTTTTCTATTTTATTAACCAATGTACCCCAAAACCCGACCCAACCAACTTGTCTTCAACCTTCAGCATGATCCATTGCAACCGTTCCTGGCCACAGTAGTGGCTCTTTTGATGGTGTTCGGTACCGGAGTACGGGATGTGTCCTTGAGCTGGAGTGCTCCGCGAGTAAGAGAAATTGACTTCAGATGGTTGAGCTTGGACCTCGGATTGGCCGAGGTAATCTTCTCTCGCACCTCGGCTGGGGTACCTGCAAGCACTCCGATGCCTAAGTAAGCAAGGGAAGAGAAGAGGTGTTTTTGAGAGAAATGAATGCGTACCTGGAAATGGTGAACGGATCATGTATTCATAGACCTCGGTGTCGTACCCGCACCGTTGGATTGGGGGATAGGTCCCGACCGTTAGATGTGGGTCACGCACGGATACGGGCGCGATGGAGTACGGTAATGGGCCAGCCCCAAGTTCCATGGAGGTTTGGCCAAGTCCAGAACAGTGGGCCCCCAAGTCGAGGTCAGAAAGCAATCGAGTTCGGTCTCGGCTTGATGTGAGTTTCATCAAAGGTAGGGCAATGATTGCAGGGGTCATAATTACGGTTCAGTCTCCCATGTCAGAATTCGAAGAGGTGCATTGATTAGACGTGTCGGTTCGTTTCCCGTGCCCCTATGGTATTTAAGCTTAGCGTGAGCTCTTTATTCTTTACTTGTTATCTTCGAGCGAGTTGAGATTTCTCTCTGTGCGAGGTCAATCTTGATTCCTTCCGGCAACCGTTTCGACCTGAGAGTTTAACACCGAGATCAAGAATTCTTCCCGATGTCAGATGTTGAAATGCCAAGCTCATCCGCGGAAGATCAGAGAATTTTAGCCCAGAAAGGTCTCCAGAAGAATCTATCTCCGAGGTTTGGGATTATAACACACCTGGGCCTGACGCTGCGGAGTATTTATACAACCTGATTTCGTATAACTGGGTTTCTTCTAAAGTGGTAGATGCCAGATCGAAGCTGAATGATGACGACCTTGCCGATCTGGAGAATTATGTGGTCGAGCCTTCGGACCAAAAATGGAGGTTGGAAAACCCGGGGCAACTTCTTGCTTGTACCAAGCTGCCCAAGAAGGAGGTCGAGTATTTCTTCTACAAGAGGTGTCTGGACACTATGGGGATCCGGGTTCCTCTGTCCGAGTTCCAGCAAGGCGTGCTGGATTATCTACTGGTGGCCCCTTCTCAATTGGTCCCCAACGCTTGGGGGTATGTCAAGGCCTTCGAAGATGTGATGGTCTACCTGGGCCGAACTCCGTCTGTCAGGGTCTTTTTCTGTGTCTTCGACGTGTTCCGTCAGCCTGACAAGAAAGACCCCACCCGCCATGCTCATGTCTGCCTCCGGGGGGTTCGATATCGGGCTTACTTCACTCCGGTGAATGACTCCAACAAAGGTTTCAAGAAATTCTTCTTCTATGTCCGCGATGCAAACAGGAAGGCAAAGCAGGCTATTGCTGATTATGAGGGGTCGGAGTTGGTGACGCCCCATTTTTCTTTGTCCTGGGACGGGAATAATTACGACCACCTCAACAAAGCCTTTTCGGTGGATCCGAAGTCCCTTTGGGGTGAAAAAGCTGATAGTTATAAACTCCTTCAGAAATGGGGTGACAAGCTTTTGAAGGCCGGGCTAAGGTTTCGTTGTGCTGATATTATCAAAGCCGGAGCCAAGTCCGCAGCTGATCTGAAGTCAATGTTAGGTAACACGGAATTCCGTAGTAAGTCTGTTTACTGGTTTCCTTACCCTGGTGTCTTAGCCACTTTTTGTCTTTTTCTTGCATATGCGTTGGCTGCTTGTCCCGTTCCTGACCCTGACGCCAGGGTTCCACTCAAAGCGTGCTCTTCAAGGCGGAGGACGGGTACAAGTGATTCGAGAAGGAAGCGGGTTGCTTCAAACACAGATGCCCCATCTCCTTCCAAAAGATAAAAAACCCTTGGTGCTAAGGAATTCGTTTTGCCTGCTGAGTTTGAAGCCGAGGTCCCTTCCGATACCAACCTGGAAGCTTGTGTCAGGGCAGCTGAGACCGCCCTCAAGTTGTTTTGAGGAACTTGAAGAGTTGAAGTCGGATCCAGAAGTCTTGAAGCTCTCGCGGAGACTGGGGAAGGCTGAAGACATCAACTGTGAGCTGGAGGGGGACCTCCAAGACCGGGCCGACAAGCTGGAGTACTGCCGGGACGTGAGAATACCAGAGCTTATAAAAGAGAACTCTTAAGAGTGTGGATTGGGCCTAACTCAACCTCACAAAACCGGCTTGTAAGGTGAGGGATGCCTCCCACTTATAAACTCTTTTTCAGGCCATATCACATTCAATGTGAGACTCTTAACACACCCCCTCACGCCCAAGACCGGACAACTGGTGCGTGGATAATAATGGTGGGTGGCCCGATAGCGAGTAGCCCAATGGATCTTGGATTGGCTCTGATACCATATTAAGAGTGTAGATTGGGCCTAACTCAACCTCACAAAACCGGCTTGTAAGGTGAGGGATGCCTCCCACTTATAAACTCTTTTTCAGGTCATATCACATTCAATGTGGGACTCTTAACAAGAACCTCATTCTCCGAGCTACCATAAGTTCTCTTGCCTCGGCTGAAGAGCAAATTGCCAGCCTTGAGACTCAGCTGCTGTTGGGCCAAGACGAGGCAAAAGAAGCAGGGAAGATTTAGACGTCGCTGGCAGAGGTTAAACCAGAGGAGATTCGAGCTCAGGCGGAGGCTGCTGCTCTTTGGGCCGAGGTTGAAAAACTCAAAGGCGAATGACGTGCTGTTGAGGCCAGGGTGGAGAGTTCGGCGGTACTCGGTTGTAACAGATGTAAAAATCTTCTGGCTGTGGTGAGCCCAGACATGCCAATGGATTTGTCGGTTCCTCAACATGAAGTCTTTGAAGGGAATCTGGTTAGACCGGTGCCTGGTGCCTCTTTGGATGATGTGAGGTGCTCTTCTTCGGCTCTGAGGTGGAGGTGTCTGAATGACCGTGTAGCGACCAAAAAATCCGAAGGAGGGATCCTTTGAGGTGTCAGATGAAGCCGCCATCAAGGTTTAGGTTTAAAGGGGCAAACATTGAGAAATCCCCCTATGAAGGTCTATACGAACAGAATATGGGCCCGGGAGTCGGTTATGCGCAGGGAAGGTATTAGCACCCTACTAGTCGGTTATGAGCGGAAATGGTTTTATTAGTGCAATTGACAGAGGTTGGCCGCCCTCTGCTCCTACGTATCTCCTGGTAGAGAATCAAATCACACGTAGTTCTTGGTAGAAAATATTTGTGTGTTGGGTGTTTTTTATTTATGAGCAATAATTTTGATGAGTAACCAAAGGGATGTTACGGGTGTAAATAAAAGGGGTGCAAGTTGGAAATTCTATTTCTTAGTAAACTGATTTCCTTTTTTGTTTTTAAATAAAAGAAAAATTAATAATTAAGAAAGAAAAAAAAAGTCGCGGATTAGAATGAATAAAGGATTTCAAATCATAGGAGCTGACGACGTGGTAGGAGGTCAACTGGTTATTACCATCCCTATTAATTATCGTCCTTTGTTGATAATAAAAAATATGATGATATAAAATTATAGAAATAATAATAATAATAATAATAATAATAATAAAAGGGAGGCTATATAAAAGGGAATGAAAGAGGAAGTTAACCCTAATTTCACTCCTTAGCCGCAACCGTTACTGGATATGAGAGAGAGAGAGAGTTTCAAGTTAGGAAAAGAGAGGAAAATTAGGAGATGCTTCGCGAGAGAGAAATGAGAAGTTGATTTCAACGAAAAAGGACAAGAGAGGAAATGACGACCGGAGGGAGGACCGTGGTGGCGGTGCCGGCGTCAATGACGGAGAGAGAGGGACGGTGATGATCGCTTCGATGAGAGAGAAACGAACGACTCCGGAGTGGACGAAGACGACCGGTGAAGACGACTGGAGCGGTGCTTTTGGGGGCTTCGACGGCGACGTTACGACGGCGACAAGGTGGTGACTTGCGGGGGCGCAAAGGGGATGACGACGACGGTGAGACAAGAGGTTCGTGGTGGCCGGTGGTGACGGCGACGGAGGCGAAGACGCAGTGGTGCGAACGTTGTTGGGGATTTCGCGTCGGAGTTGCAGCGACGTTGACAGCTCCGGTGGGTGACGAAGACGGCAGCATTTCGCGACGGCTACGGAGGGGCGAAGATGACAGAAGACGTATGGTGGTTACGGCGACAACAACACTGTGTGCTTGGCCTAAAAAAAATTCTGTTTCTGCATATTTCTGGTCCTCCCCTAATCTGATCTATGTTTGATCATAGTATGAGCTTTGTTTTTGGTTGGTTCTTTTTGTGATTTTTAGTCCCTAATTTCATCTCTTCTCCATCCTGTTTCTATCCCTATACTATTAATTCTATTTTATTGTGTGAAGTCTATTTCTAATTTAAATTTTGTACAATCTGCTCCATGGTTGGATTTGCCTCCAGTTTGATTTTTTTTTTGGTATTGGTGAGGGCTAGAAAGCCCAAAAGAAAAGATGACACTGAAATAACTCTAGGAGTAGAAACTCCTTTAAAATCTGCTAGTCAGAAGGGGCTTACAATAGTTGGAGGAGACTCATACAAAGATAGAATAACATGAGAACAACCAATGGACGCCATAACATCAGCCCAACTATTTGCCTCTCTATAACAATGCGATATGCGGACCTGCCATCAAGAGACAAGAGATCTCGGATACGGTTGACAATAGCAGCACCCACTACACTCACCGAACCAGAGTTGGACAATTGGTTCATAACAGTCAAAGAATCAATCTGAACATCAATCTTGGAGAACCCTCGGTCTTTAGCGATTATAAGACCATCCAAAACACCCCATAACTCAGCAATGTAGGCAGAACAAGTACCCAGAGTCCAAGCGTAACCACAAATCCAACGCCCAACATCGTCTCGAAGAACACCACCACTACCCGCAACTCGGTGCACTCCCTTCACAGCCCCATTCGAATTTAGATGAGTCCAACCTTGCTCTGGAGGGAGCCATCTAATATGAAAGGTTGAAAAGGAACGAGTATTAAGAACGCTATTAGTCCATGAGGCTTCCTTATAGTCCCTACATGTACGAGTTACAACTCTCCAGGGATCAATGGGACGGGTAAAGGAAGGATCAAAAGTTTCCTTATTTCGCCAAGTCCATAAGTGGCAAGTCGTAGCCCAAATAGAAGACCAATCAAGGGAAGAAACCATACCAACATTTGTTTGGAGATTAAACAAGATCCACTGATGTAGTCTTGATTGAAGAAATCATCCCTAGCATTCAGTCCTACTTTATTACTGCCTCCTCTCTGATTTTATTACTGCCTCTAATTTGATTTCAATCCTATTTTATTCTTATGTACAATCAGATTAACTAGTAAAAAGTAAATAAGCTATTATGACAAACAAATATAACGTAGTAGGGGGAACCAACCTGCGTTCCAACTTCTGAGTATTCTCGCTGCTTATTTTGCGGGTTACCGCTACTGCTCTTGCATTTCTGCTTATGATTGCTTCTGACTGAACTCTAATTACTCCTCAGAAATGGAACCAGCCCTTTATTACTTTTTGTTGATTAGGGTTCTGATTTGAACCACTAATTCTTTGGTTATTTTTTCCTGATATTTTGTGAGATTTCTGTGTATTACCCTTGTCCATTGTTGTCTGAATTAGCCTCCTTTTATAGGCAAATATTAGGTTTTCGGTATTGAATTTCATGATTCTGATAATATTTTCCTTCCTTTTTCAGGTTCTGGACCTTTGAGGGGCCTTGCTCAGCAAGCAAGAACAGGCCCAACAGCTGATGCTCAAATGATGTGTTTTTTTTTTCATTTTTGTATTTTTTCTTAATTTTTGGTAATTTTTAGATTACCTTTTTGGACTTTTGGACAATTGGACACATTTGTAATATTATTTTGATTTTATTTAATATACATGTATTTTTATGCTATGTTTCTTCTTTAACTAGATGAATAACTAAGTTGGGCTAAACCCAATAATGAGAAAGAAACTACAACCGAACTCAATTGAGTAAAGTACCAAGCATAGGCCCAAAACTTGAATTATATTGACACGTGTTAATTAAGCCGAGACCTGCAAACTACTTACTATGTACAATCGTGCTCGAAACATATTTACAAGCTAAAACAAAAATTGTAATGATAAAATAAGAGGGCGGACAAAATTGGGGTATAACAGACCGTCCTTTCCTGGTTTATTATAATATTTTGTGTATGTAAATATTGGCCAGTGGCCCTCCTCTTGTAATATTTTGTAGCATTAATGAAAGTTCATTTTGTTTTGAACCATCTTTCTACTGGTTTATTTTTGTTTGCAAGTGATTATGATGGTGAGGCGAGAGTGGCCGAGATTAGGATTACCTGCGTATCCTTTCTTGAACTGTTGAGTCCTTCTTGATGGTCCCTGACGGAGCGCGGAGCTCGGATATCAGGGAAGTCTTCGTCCCCTGATCGAGCGCGAAGCTCGGAGATTAGGGGATTCTTTATCCTCTGATGGAGCGCGGAGCTCAGAGATCAGGGAGTCTTTATCCCCTGATGGAGCGCGGAGCTCGGAGATAAGGGGAGTCTTTCGCCTCTGACCAAGCGCGGAGCTCGGAGATCAGAGGTCCCTTCGGCCCCTGATGGAGCCCAGAGCTCGTAGATCAGGGGAGTCTTTCGCCTCTGACGGAGCTCGGAGATCAGAGGGAAGGACTTTTGGTCGAAGCCGCTGGGGACTTCTTCCTTAGGTCTCTGATGGAGCATTTGAGTTCGGAGATCAGAGGGAAGGCTGCTCGCTCGAGGCGAGATTAAGGGTCGCTGTGGACTTGAGCCGTTGTGGGCCTGTGTGTGTTTCTCGACTGAGCATTTAAGCTCGGAGTCGGGAAGGACATGTGCGTCTCTGCATGGGCCTCGCCTCGTACCCTTATCCGTCGAGTGGCCAGCTCGGGTCGGACTCGGGTAAGAGGGACGTTGCCGGGTAACCTGCGTGTTAGTATGCACATAGCAGTAAAAATAGAAATTGAAGGCATAGTTCTGCAATCTTTTCTTATTGAAGACAATTCGAATACATTTTAATGCTCATTCTTTTTTCCTGCCGTCTTCAATTCTTCGTTGGGCCCGTCGCCCTTTTTATTCTTTCTTATTTTCTGGCTTGGTTTCTGTAAGAGCCTTCTGTTTTTCAGCTTGTCGTTCTGACTTGAGGTAGAGGTACTCGCACCTTTTTGCCCCGTTGAAGTCCACAGGGATCGTGACCACCTCGTCTTGCTCTGAGAAGAACTTCATCTTGAGATGGACAGTGGAGGCAACGACCCCGAGCTTCCCCAACGTCGGTCGACCGACGATGCAATGGTACGGGGAGGGGAAAAGGTAGCTCTAGGAACCTTGTCTTTTTCTTTTTTGAATGTTTGTCTTCTTCGTAGGTTACCCTCAGCTTCAGATTGCCCAGAGGCCGGGTCCTGAAACCATTAAACCCCACCAGGTCGGATCCCTCGTATTCAGATAAGTCACCCTCAGAGATTTTTAACTTTGGGTGCAGCTCGTTGAACTGTATATCTACCGAGCTCCCTTGGTCAACCATGATCCTCTTTACATCGACCCTGGCCAACGGGATTTCCTCGTTGGACTTGCCTCGGAGGAGGTCAGCATCGGTGAAGGATAGCGGCGGTCTGCCTGTCTTGATCAAAGGAGAGGCCGGAGCACTTCCGACGTTGAGTATCTCCTGCCAGTGCCGCTTTATGGAGCGTTTAGTCCTTCTGACTTCCATGGAGTAGCCCCCCATGATGACCATAGCTACGGGTCGCTGCCTTTGGGACCTCGGCGCGTCTTCTGCCGAGTCGCTGCTGTCTGCGAGAGATTTGGTCACCTCGTTGACCGCGGCCTTCGACTTCCGTGGCGATTGCTTGGGAGACCTTTCCCTCTTCTTATCATCCGACCTCAGGTACTGCTTTAGTTTTCCCTTCTAGATCAGGTCTTCTATATCGTCCTTTAACACCCTACAGGCCTTGGTGTCATGGCCGCTGCTCTTGTGGTACCTGCAATATGCCTTTTTGTTCGTGTTCCCGCGCTGGGGGATCGGAGTCGGCCATTTCATGTCTCGGAACTCGGTGTTGGCACATTCTGCCAGAATCCTTTCCCTGGTGGCGTTGAGGTCGAAATACTCAGCATATCTTCCGCGCCACTCCTTTGTGCCGAAACCAGAGTCCTTCTTGTTCTCAGTATCTTTTCCTTTACCCGACGCCGGACCTGTGTTGGAAGTGTCTGCGGCGTCGGCTTCCTCATAGTCGATGTAATGCTGTGCTCGCCTCAGGAATTCATCAAGGGTTCTTGGCTTGTGTAGTCCGACACTGATCTGGAAGAGGCTACCCTTTCGGAGGCCGTGCCTCATGACCAAGACCCCGATGTCATCGGAGAGTTGATGTACATCGTCAGCGATCTGGTTGTATCGCTTTATGTAGTTCCTTAGGGATTCCTTTTCCCCTTGGCGGATCCCTTGCAGCACGTCTTCCGACTTGGGTTTCACCCTCGACGTTGTGAAGCAGGATGAGAATAGCTTCGTGAACTGTTTCTAGCCCGAGATTGGTGCTGAAGGGAGTTCCCAGTACAACTTTAGGGCACACTTACTCAGGGATAGAGGAAAAAGCTTGCATCGGATGTGGTCCGAGGCGTCACGGAAGTCGAGCATCAAATCGAAGGTGTCCACATGTTCGTCGGGGTCACCCCTGCTGTCGTAGACATTTAGCCGGGGAGGCTTTTCAAGGGACTTCAGGATACGACAGTTGGCGATCTCCGAGATGAAAGGACTGGCCCGGGATCTTCCGTCCTTCTTCTTTGATTTACCTTTATGAGTTCCCTTTTTGCGGGGAGATGGATATCGGGAGGAGGAGGAGGAGTTGGACGAAGGGTTGTCCGAGCTGCCAGAAGACTCTGACCTCGGCGGCGATGGTGGAGTAGGGGGTTTGCCGCGTCGCTTTTCCCTGCGCACTGGTGCAGGAGAGGTGTCACTTGGGATGTCTTCTAGGGGAGGTGATGCCCGACGTCTTCGAGAAACTGCGGTCCGTGGTGGAGACTGGGGGAGTCGGTCCCAGGGTTGAGGTTGGGCCGCGGTAGCTCAGGCGATGGCGGCCATCTCCCGCTGCATTAACCCTTGGCTGCGTCGCTCCAGCACGTCGAGGAGTTGACTGACAGCTTGGAGTTGTGTCGGAATGGCATGGATCTGCGAAGCCGGAGCAGGTGGTGGAAGCCGGCCAGAGTTGGGAATTGCCGGGACTTCCTCAAGTACGGTCTGAACGTGACCTTCTGGGGTAGCCTGGGGCTGGACCCCGGGGTTCGCACTCTGCGCCCGAGATTGAGATCTGGTAGGTGGTCGTCCTCGCGGAGGCTTGATTATGTGAGTTCGGAGATGAGTGGATATGCCCCCACTGCGGTCGCCAATGTTCGGTATCGGAGTACGCGATGTGTCCTTGAGCTGGAGTGCTCCACGAGTAAGGGAAATTGACTTCGGATGGTTGAGCTTGGACCTCGGATTGGCCGAGGTAATCTTCTCCCTTGTCTCGGGTGGGGTACCTTCAAGCACTCCGATGCCTAAGTCAGCAAGGGAAGAGAAGAGGTATTTTTGAGAGAAATGAGTGCGTATATGTAAATGGTGAATGGATCATGTACTTATAGACCTCGGTGCCGTACCTGCACCGTTGGATTGGGGGAATAGATCCCGACCGTTAGATGTGGGTCAGACACGGATACGGGGTGATGGAGTACGATAATGGGCCAGGCCCAAGTTCCAGGGAGATTTGGCTCAGTCCGAACAGATGGCGCATTCATCAATTCATTCATTCAACGTTAATTAATTAATCAATGATTCTCTCTCTGAGCCTCAAGAGCTTTCACCTTAACCCCAAAACCTTGCTTCCTCTTTCACTTCTGCACAATCCCCAATTACAAGAAAAACACCTTCCATTCACAATATGACGCCGTTTGATTCAAAGAATCCAAATCTGCGTAGGTACAAAGGATCTGAATCTGTGATGTAGCCTTACGATTCTTCGGCTGGTTGAGAAAGAACCAGAGTTCAAAGGATCCAAATCTGCGTTGGTTGCGATCCTCGAGATTTTCGCTCAAAATGGTTTCATAAGTTTGGATAACGGAGAAGGTGAGCGGCGTTAGAATCGACAATGTCGTTTTGGAAATTTTGGTTAGCGGTTGTGGTGACTCACATTATGATTCTAAGATATCAATTAAACTTCTTGATTTGTTGCTTTTGGTTTTCGTGAAAAAATCTGTGCTTGAGAAATATTTGTATTTCTTAATAGATCTTTAACAGAGAGCTATGGTTTTTTTATTGTTTCTTCTCAGTGATGATTTAGGGAAGAAGAAGAAAACTAATTTTTATTTTTAAAAAATTAAATAAAATTTTATAAAACAGAGAAAATGAATAAAAAATCCACATGGATAATGTTATGGATAAGACCCATATTTTGTTATTATAAACTAGGTCTATTATCAAAGAGGCCCACATCAAAAGCAAATCCAAACATCAATGGCCAAGATCAAATAGCCTGATCCAATGGTCCTAATTCTCTAGGTCAAACTCCACCAAATTCTATAAATACTCATTCAATGCCTCATTAATGGTAAGCAATCTCTCTCATTGATACACATGTAATTGACTACCTCCCCGACTTGAGCGTCAGGGTGTCTTTGCAGGTACCACACTCCACATCGGGTTGGACTATTGCAGATCAAATACTTTACCTACCAACCATCTCGGAGCTTCATCCAAGATCGGAGATACGGTACTGATCATTGGCGACCACAGTGGAAGGATCTTATACTTTAGTTCCTCTCCCATTTCCTTGATCGGCAATGACATGTCAACTTCGCCCGAGAACTCAAAGCGTTATCATAGGACCATCTATGGGACCGGTCTTGGAGTCTGTCTTGCAGCAGGTCGTACCAGAAGGCACTCCAGAAGGATTTGTGGAGAACCTTCCGAACTCATCCCAGGCCCGGAACCCGTCAAGGGCTCTGGTCCCCGGAAGCTCGGTAAAAACCCTCTTCCACCTCCTCCCCATTCAGCTCATCCAAATGATGAACCGCCAAGCAGAGGCAAACCAGCAACGAAGTGTCTGATTCACCATGCTAGAAGCCGAGGTAGCTGAGTTTCGGGCTCGAAATATCCCGGACCAGTCCGACAAGTCCCGTGAAAGAAGGAATATTGCTCGAAGGCGTCACCGATCTCCACCTCGGCGAAAGCATTATCACAGATCGCCACCTCGCCGGCTGAGGGGGAATGGTTCACGTTCACCTCTAAGTCAGGCCGAATACGAGGACAATCAGGAACACTCTCTGCCAGTCCACTCATCCTTGGCCTCCTCTTCTCCAAGACGACGTTCTCGGAGTTGCGAGAAGTCACCAAGGGAAGAACGACATCGTCAACGATCAAGAAAGTCCCCCGATCCATATAGGTACCTCCGATCTCCACCCCGTGACAAAACAACCAGGCGTAAAGGACCTTTCACTGAAAGGATCGACTACTTTCCAATACTGAGACACCACGAAAAACCTCCTGAGGGATTGAAGTTGCACGATGGGATGGGCGATCCCGATTGACATTTAGACTACTTTGATACCGTGATGCAATATCGAAAAGTACCAATGGAAATGAAGTGTCGTATCTTCCCTCTAACTCTAGAGAAGATAGCCTCGGATTGGTTCAGGACCTTAAAACCCAACTCCGTATCCTCTTGGGACCAATTGGGAAAGCTCTTCTCAGCTCAGTTCGGTCACTCTAAAAGCAAACCCAAGCACAAGAAAGTTTTGGCTCTGTAGTGCAGGGTGATAACGAGCCACTAAGAGATTACATAGAAAGGTTTAACAAAGAAGCTTCCCAAGTTAGGGACTTAAGCGACGAATTTTGACTTTACTTCATATCGGTCGGTCTACGTGAAGGGAGTTTGTTTCAGACCCACTTTGGAACATTCGAACCTTAGACTTTGCAGAAGTTCCTCCAAAAGACTCAGTGCTTAATCGATCACGAGGAAGGCCTCAGAGCCGGAAGAACAGTCACCCAGGGGGTCCATCTAAACCTCGCAATGAGAAGGACAACCGAAATGATAATCGGGGAAATCGGGATTCCCGACCTCGAAATAGTCACCAGTTTTATACCGATCTTAACGAGGCACAGGCCAAAATATTAGGCGATTGTATGAACATAGAATTCAGTAAAGTAAAGTTTCCCAACCCTCTCCCTCATAGACCAGGGCAGTGATCCAACAAGTACTGCAGGTATCCCCGCAGTAGTGGTCATGACACTAACCATTGCAACGCCTTAAAAGACGACATCGAAGATATGATCAAAAGAGGAAAGTTGACCAACTATGTGAAAAAGCCCGGACAGCAAGGAGTTGAGGTTAAAGAAGAGGAGGAAGATCCCAAGGAAAAACGGAAACAAAGAGCTGAAAACTCTGAAGATGAGCCGGATTTCAGAAAATCCAAAGGTCGAACTGTGATTATGACGATCTTGGGAGGACTCGACCACGAAGAATCGGGAAAAACCATTAAAAGAAAATGAAGGAACTTCTGAACGTAGCTTCAACCTCGGCGACTCTGATTTCACTGGGTCGTCCCCCTTTGGCTTTTGGCGATGAATGTAACGCCCTAAAATAATTTAATCATTTATTTAATTGAATTATTTAAGGCTTACAATAATTTATTAAGTTAAATTAATAATCCGATATTTTAATTTATTCAGGAGGTGTTATGAGTAATTAATGGAGTGGGAATAGGAGGCCCATGATCCATTAGCTAGGCCCAAGAGTCTAATTATCTAGTCTAGGGGTTATGAGATGGTGCTCATTTGAAACAAATCAAAGAAAGAAAGAAAGAAGTGAGATAGAGAGAGAGAGAGAGAAAACGCGAAGAAAGAGGGAGAGGAGGAGAAGAAGAGCTCGCAATTTTCAAGGAGAAGGGAAGAGGAGCTTGCTTGCTTGCTTTTGCTTTGGGGTTTTGTGGAGAGTGCTTGTCTTCACCAAAATTCAAGGTAAGGGTGGGTTTTCTTCATTTATAATGGGATTGTATGATGGTTATTATGTGGGGTTTTAGGATTTAAGTTGTTGTGAATTAATTGATTTGGTGATTGAATGAGTGATGATGTTGTTGATTTCATTTTGATGAAATTTGGTATGCTTGGTGTTTTGTTGGAATAATTGATGAAATTAATGTTGCTTGTAAGGTGTTTGATGAAATGATTCAATAATTTTGAATGTAAATATATGGTGCTTGTATGGTGTTTGATGATATGCTTGAAAGAGTCATGAACAATGATGTTGAAATTTGGTGGTGGAGTGTTGGGTGTCTCGGTGTTATGCCTGTGTGCTGGCGCAGTGTGCTGTCAGTGTTGCCTGTGTGCTGGGGCAGTGTGCTGCCAGTGTTGCCTGTGTGCTGGCGCAGTGTGCTGCCAGTGTTGCCTGTGTGCTGGCGCAGTGTGCTGCCAGTGTTGCCTGTGTGCTGGCGCAGTGTGCTGCCAGTGTTGCCTGTGTGTGCTGGCGCAGTGTGCTGCCAGTGTTGCCCAGTGTTGCCTGTGTGCTGTGTGCAGTGTTGCCCAGTGTTGCCTGTGTGCTGTGTTGCCCAGTGTTGCCTGTGTACTGAGTGCAGTGTTGCCCAGTGTTGCCTGTGTGCTGTGTGCAGTGTTGCCCAGTGTTGCATGTGTGCTGTGTGCAGTGTTGCCCAGTGTTGCCTGTGTGCTATGTGCAGTGTTGCCCAGTGTTGCTTGTGTGCTGTGTGCAGTGTTGCCCAGTGTTGCCTGTGTGCTGTGTGCAGTGTTGCCCAGTGTTGCCTGTGTGCTGCGGGGCGCCAACTCCGGTGACTGTCCCGTGTCTTGGACTTATAAAGTAGTCTATATTTTTGGTGTTGGTGTGTCCGGCGAGTTTGGTGTTAGCCATAGAGCTATGATTGGTGATGTACTTGGTGAATTTAAATACGGTGACAGGTGATGGGTCTATGACCACTTATGGTGATGGTGATTTTAATGACGGTGATGAATCTAATGATTATTGGTGATGTTGTATTATACATATAATACTATGATTGTGGATTGTTGTTGGTGCATTGTTCATGGAGTCGCATACTTCATATGCATTTACCGGTGATGTAGGCTTCGGCCTTATGATTAATTATAGGTGATGATGCCCGAATGGTAATTATTGGTGATGATGGTACCACATGCATATGCCCGTTGGTGTGGGTTGCACCTCATGCATATACTCATGCAATTGGTGATGTTCCTTGATGCTTATGAATTGATGTTGTATAATGATGTTGTACGTTCGTAGTGTTGTGAGGCGGTGTTTACGGTTGCCTTTACTCTAACATATTGCTTATCATACATGCTATTATATTTGTTAGAGACTCACCCCTTCTGCTTTATATGTTGCTTCTTATGTCGGCAACGTGCAGGTGATCCCGAGTGAAGGTTCTTCTACCTTCCTTAGTCTGGTCTGTGTCGTTTGCTCTGATACGTAGCACCTGGGGGGGGGGGGGGGGGGGGCGATCATTAGTTTTGTTGTTGTTTTATCTGTTGATTTCAAACTATTTATTTGGGATGTATGAATTATATTATGAGACTTGTCTTTATTCCGCTGCGATGGTGATTATAATAACTGTGGTGTAGTCGAACAGGTGTTTTGAGGGTTCGTCCCGATCGATGTGCTATGTATCACATTTCTCTATTTTGATGAATTTTAAATATGGTTATTTGTTGTATGGTGTAAATGTAGCACTCCCTTGTGGGTGTATCGAAAAGGTTTTTGAAAACTCTGATTTTTATATTACTTTGGACGTGTTAGAAAGGGGGTGTTACAATGAAGATCTGTTAGACGGGAAGCCCAACAAACATGTACTACTTCTGATCACCGTCGTAATAGAAAATAAAGAAGTAAGAAGGATCTTGGTTGATCAAGGTAGCTCGTCGGACATCCTTTTTGTCGACCTTTTCGAAAGGATGGGGATCGACAAAGAAGATCTCATTCCTTACAGAGGAACGACTTTATCTGGTTTCAATGGATCCTGAACCAAGCCGCTTGGCCACTTGGAGTTGATGGTCACTTACGGTGATGAACCGATGATCAGGATCATCAAAACAAAGTTCCTCGTTTTACCTTGCCCATCAATCTACAACTGCATCATTGGAAGAACGACTCTAGGAAGGCTCGTAGCGGTGACTTCCACCACCCATCAGAAAATGAAATTCCATTCCCTCTACAACAAAGTTATCACTTTGAATGCCGACTTGGAGTCTACCCAGAGGTGTTTCTTTTTACACATGAAGACTGAAAAGAAGGCGATAGAGGAGGAAGGGGTCCCCCCTCCTAACGGCCGGAATAATAAAAAATCCAAGGTGAACAGTCGAGATGGCGATGTGAACGTAACCGATTTGGATGCAAGATACGATCCAGAGAGCTCGAAAGAGGAGGATGATGATGACTTAGCAAGAGAACTGAAAAGAAGATTGAAAAGACCCCAACCCGACAGAGAATTTGAAGAAATCCAACTAGGTGATGATCCGACAAAAACCGTTAGGATCGGTGCCGACCTAACGGAAGAAGTCAAAGTTGAGCTCGCCCAATGTCTAAAGGATCATGCCGACCTTTTCGCATGGTCGGCTGTAGACATGCCTGGAATTCCTCCGGAGGTCGCATCCCACCAGCTCGCTGACAATCCCGACGCCAAGTGGGTCGCCCAAAGAAAAAGGGTTCAAAGCGGGGGAAAAGCGGCTGTTGCTGCCAAAGCTGTTGAAGATTTAATTAACGCAAACTTTGTATCGGAAGTCAAGTATACAACTTGGCTCTCCAATCCTGTACTCGTTAAGAAAAGTAATGGAAAATGGCGAATGTGCGTTGATTATACCGATCTTAATAAGGCCTGTCCTAAGGACGCCTTCCCTGTGCCAAACATTGATCGCCTCGTTGATAATGCCTCAAGTTTTCGTTTACTGTCTTTTATGGATGCATACTCTGGTTATAATCAAGTTGCGATGCACCCACCCGACCAAGAAAAAACAGCTTTTATGACCGACCGCGGTATCTTTGCTTATCGGGTTATGCCCGTCGGTCTAAAAAATGCCGGAGGCACCTAACAAAGAATGATGAACAAAGTCTTTCAGAAGCAGATCGGTCTGACAGTTGAAGTCTATCTCGAAGATATGATCGCAAAAAGTAAAAAGGAGAATGTCAACGTAGCCGACCTTAAGGAAATCTTTTCGGAAATAAGGAAAAATAGCATGAGGTTAAACCTGGACAAATGTCGAGCTGTTACCAAGATGCAGACACCAAGCACCAAAAAAGAGGTCCAAAAGCTCAACGGTATGATCGTGGCTTTGTCCCTTTTTTTTCTCTAATGCGGCTTTCAAGTCACTCCCATTGTTTAAATTGCTAAAAAAGAAGGAAGACGAAGAGTTCAAATGGACCACCGAGCAAGATGAGGCCCTCATCCAACTAAAAAAGGTGCTCTCTAAACCTCCAATCCTCGCCCGTCCATATAAAGGGGAAACTCTGTACTTATACTTAGCATTTGTTGAGGAAGCATTAGGCGTCGTTCTTGTCTGAGATTTAGAAATTGGGCAGAGCCCGGTCTACTTTGTAAGCAAAGCTTTGCAAGGACCTGAGAGCCGATATCAGAAAATTGAGAAAATCGCATTTGCTCTAATCGTAGCCCATCAGGAGGTGGTACGAACCAACTATTCCATACGACAAATATTGCATAGACCCAACCTCGCAGGCAGCATGATAAAATGGGCAGTTGAGCTGTTCGAGTTTGGGATCAAATATGAATCCCGAACGGACATGAAAGCGCAAGTTCTGGCGGACTTCGTAGTAGAAATAACCCCTGCTGACCCCGAGAACGACGTGTGGATCCTGCACGTAGATGGGTCCTCAAACCCCAAAGGTAGTGCAATCGGTTTGATGCTAGAAAGGCCGGACGACGTCGTCATAGAAGTATCCCTAACCTGCATTTTCCAAACTTCAAATAATCAGGTTGAATACGAAGCTTGCATAGCCGGTTTACGCTTGGCAATTGACCTCCAAGTCACTCAGGTCAACTTGTACATCGACTCATTATTAGTGGTCTCGCAGATCGGGAAATCCTATACCATTAAAGATTTAATCTTGCAGAAATACTTAACTCGGATCCGAGAGCTACTAGATCATTTCAAAACAGCAGAGGTCAAACATGTTCCCAGGACCGAAAATCAAAGGGCGGATGTCTTATCCGAGCTCGCCAGCACTAAGGTTCTTGTTAATCAGCAGTCTATCATTCAGGAGACGCTCCAAAAAGCCAGCGTTCACCTTGAGCACAAATTTAGCTTGCCCATATGTGCAATTGAAGAGAGGCAGAGTTGGATAACGCCAATTCTGGAGTACATTGAGTCAGGCACCGAGCCTCCGGACTCCAATGAAGCAAGGATCATCAGGAGAAAAGCCTCGGCTTTCTCCGTGATAGCTCGGCTTTACAGGAGAAGCCTCTCTTCACCTTTGTCGAAATGCGTCGAAGGAGAAGAGGCGGACTACGTCTTAGCTGAAATCCATGAAGGTATTTGTGGACAACACCAGGGAGCTCGATCTTTAGCTCGCAAAGCCTTGCACGCAGGTTATTATTGGCCGACCATGGAAGGAGATGCTAAGAATTACGTAAAAAGAAGCAAAATATGCCAGTTCCATGCCAACGTCCATATAGCCCCACCTACCGAGCTTACCAGCTTATCTTCTGCTTGGCCATTTGCGTGGTGGGGGATAGATCTGCTAGGTCCATTTTCGACTGCACCAGGTAAGGTTGAATACCTAATCGTAGCAATTGATTATTTCAGTAAATGGATAGAAGCCGAACCACTGGCCACCATCAGTGCAAAAATCTGCATTAAATTCTTCAGGAAAAACATCATGAGCAGGTTCGGGATCCCCGAAGTGGTCATAATCGACAACGGATCTCAATTCGCAGACAAAGGATTTAGGAAACTAATGTCCGACCTTAAGATCAAGCATCGCTTTACCTCTGTAGAGCACCCACAAACCAACGGACAAGTCGAAGAAGCTAACAAAGTAATCCTCAATGGCTTAAAGAGATGACTTGACGACGCTAAGGGAAATTGGGTAGAAGAGCTACCTCATGTCGTGTGGGCTTACAGAACCACCCCTCAAAGCTCGACGGGAGAAACACCATTCCGTCTTTCCTATGGTAGCGAGGCAGTCATTCCTATGGAGATAGGCGAACTAAGCTGGAGAACGGCTAATCCAAAATCTCAGAGACAATGACCAGTTCTTAAGGGAAGATCTCGACGTCATTGACAGAGTCCGATACAAGGCCTCGTTCCGAGAAGCCGTCATTAAACAGGGAGTGGCAACAAGATACAACACCAAGGTCATCCCTAGAGACTTTGAAGTCGGCGATCTGGTACTCCGAAGAGCCGATGTTGGCCTAAAAAATGCAGCTCAAGGGAAGCCTAAGGGTAACTTGTAACGGTGCCTTTGAGTTAGAAACCTTGGAAGGAAAAACAATTCTTCGGACCTGGAATGCCAGGAAGCTCAAAAGTTACTACAGTTAAGTCAAAGGGCTACGCCTAAGGGTAACTTGTAAACCGATCTTCTGTAAAGATCTCCATTTTCAATATAACCGACTTCATAAACTTCACTCTAAAAAGAGCTTTCCTTCTTCAGAAGAGACGATCTGGGACCGATCGTAAGATCTCCCAGAGTAACCGAGGTTGTCGCAACCCTTAGGGACGAGTTAAATCCGGACCGAGTTCCGGTAAACTGTTCCAAAGGGACGTTAAGGTCTTTTAGGATGTAAATCCTCAAAACGACCATTGGCCAATGTTGCCAAGAACCCGAAAAGACGAGTTCGATCTGGGTAGCTAGGTCGAACTTAACAATCTGTTCCTCCTCAACCTCGTGATCCACGTTTAAAACATCTTTGTCCAAAAGCAGCGTAGGATGGAGAAGGGCAACCTGCTTCAATGCATTATCAAAGCCATCCCCGGCCATCTCCAAAGCAAGATCGGCAGCTCTCTTCGCATTTTTCTGGCTTTCAGCGAAAGCGGCTCGAGTCTTAGCATGCTCGGCTTCCAGAGCAGCATTCCGACCTTCAGGATTCGAGCTAGACTCGGACTTGGCTTCTTCGGTTTTCTTCAAAGCATTTTCCAACTCGGCCACCCGATCCTCTAGCCTTTGAGCCTTCTCCTTGGATTCTCTCTTAGCAACTTCCAATTCTTCCACCTGACCTTCCAACTCTTTGATCCGAGCTGCACCTTCATCAGCTCGTCTCTTAACCGAGTTTCGTGCAGTCTCAAGGAGGTCCCTTTCCTGCTTCAAAGTGGTAAGATCAGATTTGGCTTTGGCCAAGAGCTTGTTCTTCTCCTCCAAGCTCTTCAAAGTATTAAACTGCTTGGTCTTTTCAGCATTCACCGACTCTGAAATCAAGCAAAAACAAATAAATTCACAAGTAAACAAGACAGTCAAAGGGGTATTGAATGAGCCTGAGAGAGTCATGTTACCTTCCGACCAACGTTGCTGGTCCTCCCGCTGGATTTTATTAACCTCGGCCAAATGCACAAATAGTTGCACCGAGGCACCGACGGGATCAACGCAGTACTCTTCCCAATTCTTCTTCAAGAAATTAACATCGACCGGGACAGTGCCGGTCTTGTGTTTTGAAGTTTTGTGTTTCTTGGATGACTTAGGATCGTTCCCATGGTCCGGCCTTCTTTTCTTGTCCACGGTTTGGGTAGCAGGAGGAGCTTTCTGAGTGGATGTCCCCTCGTTCATTGGCTTTTTCCTCCTCTGTTCAAGGTCGGCACCTTGAATCTCCAAATCCTCATCAGTGATAACAGGAAGGGGAGAAGCAGGAATGGGAATCTCATGTTCTGGGGTTCGATTTGGGACTCCCTGAGCGTCCAGCTAGGCATCCACTGCTCCGACTTTCTGCATCGCCATCTGTTTCAGAAAGGCTATCTTTGCGCTCGCCATCGTATCTGAAAAAAGGAAAACGAGCTAGATAACTTGCAATACATAAAAGATTTTAAACACAACTTAAATAATCCTACCTAGAACTCTCATCACTTGCGATTTTGTGGCTGCTCTAACGATACGATCTGTGGGGAAACCCCGGAACTTCGGGTTCGTAAAAGGTACCCGAGCTGATATGTCAATTAAGAGGGTTTTTGGTCAGCTTATCTGCATCGCATAGTTGGGACTCGCCAATATGCTAGGCACCAGAGGGACGATTATAATGACTGAGGCTCCAGCCTATCGGGAACTTGGTCGACTCCAAGGTCTGCCTATTTGCACCAAACCGGCCTATGTAGTCGATTGCTTTGTCATTAACAGGCTCCACAAAATAGAGGAGCTCTTTCAACCTTCCCCTCAGCGAGTTGGTATACGCACGAAAAACTTTCAAGTTTCTTTTCGAGCGAAGACTCACGTGCTCACGAGTTTTTCTGTCGGTGTTTTTCTCATTGTTTCTGTTAACCTCAAATAAATGAGAAAATACATTAGCCGATACCGGCCTTTCCAGAGCAAGGCACACCAGCTCGAAAGCTCGGAGAAATGCCCACGCGTTTGGGTGAATTTAAGAAGGGGCCAAGTCCAACCTCGCCAGAACTGTCTGTTGGAGACTAGTGAATGGAGGACGAATGTACATATCCAACACTACGACATCGTACATCACGAACTTTAAATCTCCAGGCCAAGTGGCCGCGTGCTCATCTGCTTTCATCCCTTCAACGTTCTAAACACGACCTCGGATTGATAGCTTCTCAACAGTTGTGTTCATATCCTCGCCACGCTCGTACAGTGATCTCGTTTGCAGAACGGACTCCGCAACCTAAGAGCAAGGTCGTGGAACATTCACGTCATACAACATGGGAAGGTCGACCCTTCTTGGGCCGCTGCTAGAATAACCATCTGTTAAAGCTCCAGATTTCTCACCTTCCTCATCGGTTTCACCATCGTCTTGTCGATGATCACTTTCCTCCAAAGTCTGTTCCCCTTTATCAACCTCATCCTCATGACGACTTTCTTCTCCGGTTTCAGAATCGGACTCGGAACTCGATCCCGTATTTTTTAACTATTGGGTCCTTGAGCTTCCTTGCTTCTCCCTAGATTGAACTTCTTCAGTTGAGTCCGATTCTATCATCACAAAGTCGACTTGGGGCTCTTTGTCGGAAACATCCAGCACTTCCACATTCTCCTAAACCCCGCCATCAGGCTCATTTGTTGCATCGAGCGGAGAGTGTTGTTCGACCTCTAATTCATCTTCGACCTGATCACTCGTAGGAGCCGACTCTGGGTGATCTTGAACTTCTAGAATGACAGGCGCAGGGTTTTGACGATGATCTCACGAGTCTCCGGAAGCCATTAGTTTTGCGTATTGTGGACTTTTTTAGGTAAATATCCTTCGGGTTTGTTTGGTTCTCGCCAGATCGGACCTCCATGAATGGGGGCATGGTAATGTCAGGGATAGCAACTTAATGGGTCCATGGCGAGGTTGAAACCCAACCTGACGACCCCCACCCTGTGAAAACTAAAAAGACACGGGAAGTCTGACGGTAAAATGAAAAAAGAAAAATGCGAATAAATCTAACTTCGTTTCGCAGAAGCTTGACTTTGCAACCTGGCCTTACAAACTCTGACTACTTGAATCCACTGAAATGGCGCGACTCTCGCCACGATCTTCTAGCTCGCCAAAAGAAGCTCGGAAACCAAGATCGGTAATCAGAGCAAATTAAAAAACAGCGAGAAATGAAGGAGACTGAACCCGTATGTATAGTGGGCCGAAGGTCATGGATTGGGCCTGAGTCGAATCGTCACGTCCAATCAATGACCTTAAACACACGCACGAATAACAAAACATCACCATCAATAGCCGCCATTGGAAAACATGTCTTGTCAGCTGCATTTAATGCCTGACACGAAAAACAAAGCGCCACTTTTCGCAACGGTAAACTGTCGAGTTCCTCACATCGGCATCGGAACCTCGGAACGAAAGCGAACCCGGGTCGACATGCATCAAACTCCACTAAACTCTATAACTCTATAAATAGTCATTCAATGCCTCATTAATGGTAAGCAATCTCTCTCATTGATACACCTGTGATTGACTACCTCCTTGACTTGAGGGTTGGAGTGTCTTTGCAGGTACCACACCCCACCTCGGGTCGGACTATTGCAGATCAAAGACTTTACCTACCAACTATCTCGAAGCTTCATCCAAGATTGGAGATACGGTACAGAACAGATAAAAAAAGCCACTTGTAAATGACACGTCATCATTCCGTTAGCCCAGTTCGCATTATTTAACGGCAGGGACCAATAATGGAAACGGTAAAATAATTTGGGGACTAAAACACCTTTTCCGTTAATGTAGGGACTAAAAACATATTTAACCCTTTATCTTATAATGTTTAGTATTTGGTAAAACTATATGTTATTTGATTTGGCGTGGAATTGTGTGTTTTAAATAATTATGTATTGAAATGTTAAAATTTAGATGGGAAATTAATTATTGAATGAGGATTCGAAACCTTATTCCCCAAGCTTAAGGTAGCATTTTGCAAACACGAGTAAATTGCAAAAATGATACTATGTGTTAGGTGCCTAGCATTCTTGATTCACCATAGCATGCATGGTCAATACACAATAGGACTATTTTATGCACCATTAACTCCCTTTATATCCAGTTGAAGCAAACAAAGCTTCATAAAAACATCAAAACATATTTTTTCTTTGAAAGAAAGGAGAGAAATGTCGAGAAAGAAAATGAAGAGAAATGTTGAGAGCAAGCTAAAAAGTTTCTGTTTGGTACCTAGACTTCGGATACGACTGAGTCCGGGGGTACAAGTTGATGTGCTTCTAAAGAACTTGAGATGGACTTCGAATGTATGAAGATCAGTCTCGGGTAGACCAAGGTGCTTGCACGCGCACGTCGGGTGGGGGGTACCTGCAAAACTCCGACGCTCAAGTCAGTAAGTAGAATAGAAGAGGTGTGCGAGGAATAAGAAGATAATGAGAACATACCTGGAAACGGAGGGTTGTACCTCTATTTATAGACAGAAGTGTCGTACCTGGAGCGTCAGATTCTGGCGTTTTGAATCTTGACTGTTGGATGCGGATGCTTGACAGTGGGGTGAGTGCCGGGTCATTTCAGATGCGGAATTGGGCCAGGCCTAAGCCTTGTGATGCTTTGGCTCAGTCCGGAACAGTTTCCCTCATTTTTCTGGAACAAATACCTTCACAACCAGAACTCAAAAATTGATGAGGATTCTTCCTCCACTTTGCTTCATTTCAAAAATTGATTCCTTGTGAGAGCTGAGTGATCTGAAATTGTGTGCTTTTCCGACCACCGTGCCGAGTTCATGTCCGTCGCGCAGCGCCGTGTGTTCTGGGATTTCCGATAGTGCGAGATCATCACCCACCATTTGAGTACAACACTCAAGTAGATCTCAGGAGATTTTCTGCAATCGAGGTTAGTGTTTTCTTTTGCACAATTTTAGATGTTTCGAGTTATGATACCTTCGTCCGCGGCCGATGTCACCGCTTCGGCGACTGTCGCTGCTTTGTGCCTCGTGGGAGGAGATGGACCAGTCTTGGGCTTTCCGAGGCCGAGATTAATACCGCTCTAGATTTAGATAGTGATGGTGCCGCCCTCCCCTTGCAGATAAATGGTTCGATCAAAGAGCGAGGAGACACTACATTTTGTACCTCCTGGAAAGCCTATCTTGAAGAGGTCGACCGAAGGCCACCTGGTGCCGGCTCCTAAGGGATCCCTGTCGCTGGTTTCTTCTACGTATGCTAACTCATCTGCCAAGTCGAGTGCTTTGGTTTCGACCAGAGAGATGATTTCCAAATAGACGTCCGAGGGTACAGTGGAAGAGAATCCCGAGGTTAATTCACGGAGCCGGAAACTCGTAGTTGTAATAGAGGAACACGAGGAAACAGTTGAGGAGGTCTACGACTGGGTTTCTACCAAGATTTACAACATTCATCCGAGGCTGAAGCCGGACAAGCCCGTATCTTTTTTCGAGCAGTATATCGCCGCAACCGCCGATCAAAGCTGGAAATTACTGGGAGTCGACGACATTCCAGTGTGCCCTAAACATCACGGCCTCGACTTCTTCTTTAAGGGGCTGCATTAGAGACCATGGGGGCTCGGATCCCTTTTAGTGAATTTCAGAAGGACGTCTTACGTTTTCTACACGTGGCCCTCTCACACTTGTTGCTGAATTGCTGGGGATTCGTGCATGGCTTTGAGCTGGTCATGGAGCACCTCCGCAGGGTACCTTCAGCTAAAGTCTTCTTTTGTCTCTTTAAGGTGTTTCATTGGTCGGAGCCGGGATCAGCTAGGACGAGGCAAGGCCACATTGGCTTTCGCGGTCATTTAGAGCGCTCCTATTTCACGTTGGCCAATGATTCGAATAATAATTTCAAGTCGACATTCTTCTTCGTAATGGCCTCTAATAATGCAGCGAAGTGGTCGATTGTAGATTTCGAAGGCAAAAAGATGTCTAAGGAACATTTCCATCTGTCTTGGACTCAGGAGCATTTTTGTTCGAGGTGGAGAAATAATAGAGATTAAATCCTACGCCGGGAAGCCGTGGTTGCTGAGAGGGGACGATGCGGCTTCTTACAAGATGATCGATCGGTGGGGGAAGGATTTGGCCAAGAAAGGCCTGAAGTTCCAATGTGGCTCAATGGTTGAGGCCCTGGCCGATTCCGAGGCCAAGCTGAAGAGTTATTTTAATACCTGTACCTGTCTCGCATTGAATCTCCTTTTTCATATTTTGTCACAGACCGAGTCGGTCTCGGGAATACTTTGATGTTGGTCGTGATCAAGTTTGTTACTTTGCAGGTAAAATGGATGATCTTGACGTTATTCTGAATGAGTTCACTATCGACATGTTTGTGAATGTGAATATGCTGGACAAGACTTTCGAGAAGAAGAAGAAGGCGGGGACGGCGTCTGATGCTGCTCCCAATGTCAGTGCCACCATCTCTCAGTCTTCCAGGGAGAGGCAATCTTCAGACAAACTTCCAAAATCGGCTCCGGGGTCGGCTTCTAAAAGTGGTCCAAAATGAGGCCAGGATGAGGTTGCCAAGGTCGCCAAGGGCAGCACCACCCCTGCCGTCCACAAAAAACAAAATAATTGAAAAGAAGAGTGAGGAGAAAGAAGACATCACCTTGGAGTGTGCTAAGGTTGCCAAGTTCGGCGCAACCACCTTCAAGAAGCTGGAGGAAACTATTGCTGAAAAATCTAGTGCCCGACTCCGAGGTAAGATTTCCGAATTCGAAGCTCTCAATAGATTTATCGATGGCGAGTTGATTCGCACATCCCGTCAATTGAAAATTCACCGAGATCGTAATTTGGTAGAAATATCCGAGGAGAACCGGAGCTTGAAGGCCAAGCTGGAAAAGTTGTCCGAGGTGCAGAAAAGACTGAACGAGGCCCATGATAAGGCCAAGGAGCAGGCCAAGAAGATAGAGAAGCTGTCTGCGTTGGACGCCGACATGAAGAGGGTGAAAGAGGAGCTGGAGAAAGCCAAGGAGGAGAGAAAGGCCGAGGTGCTGAAGAAGGACGAAGAGATGAATAAGCTGAAGGAAGAGCAGGTCGTCCTTAAAAATAAGATTGCCTCCGGGGCCGTGGTTGGGTTTCAGCACTGCTTGGATATGGTGGTCTTGTTCGACCCCAAGGTTCGGGTAGATCTGCTGAAACTCAATCACAAGGCAGTGGCCGGAGATCAAGTCATCTACGAACTGACTTTAGCTTCTTCCCCGGGTGCTGCAAAGATCGGGGAGCCATCTGCTTCCGGGAATGACAAGGCTGCTGCCGGGGTCGAGGAGGCCCAGAGCTTGGAAAATTTAGATTAGGTTACTCCTGCTTTTATTTTATGAATATTATTGATGGTTGGTCTCGGGCATGTTTGGGGCCAACCCTGGTTTGTAAAAACAATGGCACCGTCCTTTTCCGGTTAACAATTTTCACTTCATTAATTTGTCATGCTCTGATTGCCTTTAAAACACTTTAACTGTTGAAATTTGTCTTGTTGGGATGCCGAGATAGCGTATTAGAAATTTTATCTTGTTTGAATGCCGAGATAGTGTATTAGATAGCCGACACCGAGATGGGAAAGCCGCTGCGGGCCCTCTGAGCTCCATATATGGGAAAGCCGCCCTGGGATCCCCGGTCTTCAAAGATGGGAAGGTCGCTGTGGGCCCCCTCTCCACGATCTTCACCCGGAGGTTGCTGTGGACCCTTGTCTTCAGCCTTTGATGGAGCGTTGAGCTCGGAGATCGGAGGGGAGGTGGGCTCGCAAGAAGCGAAATTGGGATACCTTCGGTCTCTGATGGAGCTTGTCAGCTCGGGGATCAGAGATAAGGTTTGCTCGCACGAGGCAAAATTGGGATGAAGTCGATGTGGACTTCCTTCTCGGACTCTCTGCCGGCGCTGTGAGCTCGGGAATCAGAGACTGTTGGAGCCGTTGTGGGCTATTATAACTTGAGATATATAATACGATTGGAAAACCAGTTGATCTAGATAGATGGCCGAGCTCGGATTGGAGAGACCTGAGTAGAAATCTGGTTGAGCCAGATAGGGACCCAAGCTCAACCACCAGAGATCTGAGCAGAGATCTGGATTTAATAGAAGAGGTTTGAGCAGATGGGACGAAGGTCCGAGATGATAAGATGAAGATCCGAGATATAAGACGAAGATCTGAGATAATAAGACGAAGATATGAAATAGGACGAAGGTCCAAGATAATAAGACAAACTGTGGGAACCCTTGGCGCTCTTGCGAGGAAAGTGTTCCCACACCATTTCGGAAACGAACCAGACCTGGAGGAAAACGAGATAATAATAAACGAATTAGTTTTAGAGGAAGTCATGACTTACCTTGGCATAAAGGGTTAAGTCGGACGATAGTCCGAGGCCGTCTCTGTTGAGAATAATCTGGAGAATAGCAGTGAGAAAGATCGGAAGGTAGAGATTTGAGAAAGTTCGGAAGCAAATGATTGTGCTCCCACTGTGGTCGCCATTTTTCAGTACCTAGACTTCGGATACGACTAAGTCCGGAGTACAAGTTGATGTGCTTCTGAAGAATTGGAGATGGACTTCAGATGTATGAAGATCAGTCTCGGGTAGTCCGAGGTTGCTTGCACGCACAGGTCGGGTGGGGGTACCTGCAAACACTCCGACGCTCAAGTCAGTAAGTAGAATAGAAGATACTTGGAAACGGAGGGTTGTACCTCTATTTATAGACAGAAGTGTCGTACTTAGAGCGTCAGATTCGGGCGTTTTGAATCTTGAGCGTTGGATGCGGATGCTTGACTGTGGGGTGAGTGCCGGGTCATTTCAGATGCAGAATTGTGCCAGGCCTACGCCTTGTGATGCTTTGGCCCAGTCCGGAATAGTTTCCCTCATTTTCTGGAACAAATACCTTCACAACCAGAACTCAAATCAACCTTAAAACACCTCTCAAACCAACCCCAAAACATAACCATCTCGTGTTATTGTGGTAAGGTAAATATTTGATTTTGCATTGCTTATGTTTTTGGTTAAACAAGTTAAGTGACAGGTTTCTTTTCTACTATGCAACACAGTATGCTGCAAAAAAGAAGTTTGGTGGATATACATAGATTAAACCACCACATCAAAGTGCTAACAATTTCATTTACATGCCTCCAAGTAAATGTCATAGTGAAGTTTTGGGAACTAAGAGACTTGACTCTAGCATTATCTAATAGATCCAATCTTAGGTATCTACACTAGGAGAAGTTAATGTTTCAAAATAATGATATTTTTAAAAACCCAATGTACAATTCACTAATTGTTTTTACAAATATACCTTTTATTTTAATTTAGTCCTTTAGAATCCCAAATAATGGATTAATTGTCTCAAGTCTCTTTTAATCTTACATTAATTATCTCGCAACAGCTATAAATAGGGTATTTTAGTACTTAGCTGTAACATCCCAGACTGTTTTGAGAACTGTCGACACCCCCACAAACCACCACGTGTCTTTTCAGCATGCGTTGTCCTCACTTGCATGCTTTCTAGGAAACATCCCAGAAGGTCACTCATCCCACTACTACTCCAAGTCGAGCACGGTTAACTATGGAGTACTTATGGGAAGGGCTACCGAAAAGAAAATGCATCTTGTTGGTATATGTAGTCTAAATCAATTCTTTTAAGCCTTCCTTCAACTCTACAATCCCATACCTACACAGCCTCAGGATCCCTCTCACTCCAGTGCGTATTCGATTCATTCACGCGCCCCTTCGCTTTGAAGCTGCCAGGAGCTGCTCTTTGCCATGCCACCTTTTTGGGCACCGACGATCACTCCCCGCCCTCGTCAGCCACAAATGTCACATTAGCTATCACAAATTAATGCCTAACAATTAATGCTTAGAAACAACAAATCAAATTAATAAAATTAAATTATTCTCTTTTTTGGGAGAGGTCAGCCCCTTAAATTGATCTCTATTACCTCGAAGGGTTAGTCTCTACCGTTGTATGTGGAGGATATATTGGTTTTAAAAAAATTCTCTCTCTCTAAAAAAATTACCTTCTTGTTTTTACACATTTATAACTAATTTGTTTAGAGAATAGAAATTTAGAATTAATGATTTCATTATTAAAACTAAAATGGAAAATAAATATGTATCGTAGAATTTATGTAATGTTTAAAAGTTTGTTAAGAAACAAATACTAAATTTTACTATAACATTTTCCTTAAAATGAAGCAATATGTATTGAATGAGCGTAATCTATAAAAATAAGTAATTTATTTTAGCATCTAATTTTTTCTAAAACAGTTTTTTTACTAGTCTAACATGATTTTATTATTTAATCTAAATCAAGTAAATTATTAAAAGATACATTGAATATGTGGCAATAAAAATTCTAACTTTAATTTTAGAGAGAGAGGGACAATTGATAGACAACAAAAAATTATAACTTTATTTTATTAATTGTTACAATTTGATTGATTGTTTGTAAGTATTAAATGTTAGGTGTGTACTTATATAAGAATTTCTTATTGACTATAATTTTGAAGAAACAATTTATGAGTTTATTATTTTATTTTTTACTCAAACTTCTGCAGATAGCTAGCTATGGAGGCTACTGATGAAAACAACACCAATGAGGGTAATTCCAAGAAATTGTTTTATCCTCAACATGCACCTCGATTATCTTACGAGTAAGTAAATTGTGTTCATGACTTTCAATTCTTCGAGTTTTTTTAAAACCTAAGAACAAACACTCACCAGAGAACCGTAAACATTCTCAAAGAAATATACGTTAGGTTTATCGAATAATATATTCTTGCAATTTGGTGATAGAAAACATGACTTTTAATCTAAAATTCGGGATATCAGGAAATGAAATAATCGTGTCTTTGGACAATTGAAATTTTTCCGTAAAATGTTCATGACGGTTTCAAACCTATTTCACAGATATTTTACTTACACGTAATTAGTAATGATTTATTTATTAACAAATAATGCATTATCTCGGTATTGGCTTCACCTGATATTGTTGAACTTTTTCTGAGCAAATCAACATCATACTGAACTAAAGTGCTTTTGGCAACCGTTGGATGGAGATGAGTAACAGCTCACTTTTGAAGTAGTACTCTCTATCCTAATAACTTTATGCATCATGAAAATGACAACTTTTAAGAAAATATCGTAACTGATGTCAATAAAATGAAACTGAATTCGCTAACGGAAATTTTTGAATGATGATATGATAAAGACTAAAGTGAAAGTACCGTTGATGAATGAACATATGTCATGCAACAAACATGTCAGACAAGAAGATTGTCTATGATGCCTAGATTTTAGAGGAAAAACTTAGGTGTTGTTTCATTGGTGTGGTTGGTGATGTTTTTCCAATCACATCATGACACAAAATGATTCATTATCTTTTAATTATTTTTTAAAAAACTAATATGCGTGTCATGGTGTGATTGGAAAACAGCACCAACCACACCTTTGGAACTGCACCTATGTATTGTCCTTGATTTTAATAATATCTTCTTATTTTCTGCATATATGAACACATATTAGGCCCGGATTCTTCTAGTCCTAGAGTAACCCCCCTGTGCTACTTCATTTTTCAAACTCACCCAATTGAATCAGAAATTCCTCTATGAACATCTTTTCATTCTGAAATATAAATCAGTTATTCCCATTTCAACTTGAAAGAAGGAGATGAGGAGTGCTTCATCATCCAACAATTTGGACAAGGTATATGACCTGAAAAACTTTTGCTTATATATTCCTTGTATGTTGATTGTATTCAGGTATTTAGCAGAGATTCTTTTATTTTTAGTATTTTATTTTGTTTTTTTAACAATGTCCCTTTTTATGAAAAAAACATTCTATCAAAGGAAAAGTTTTTGCAGATTAGTTCTTCTAACTGAGAATTTATAAAGTAGTCCAAAGATGAGTGATTCTTCATGAGAAAAAGCAAACAAGGTATATGGCCAAAAAATTTTGGCTATATAATTCATATATGTATATAACAAATGCTTCTCTATCTTTAGTATTTAATTTATTGTTTTAACAATTCTCTCTTCATTCTTGATGTGTTTTTTCCCTTATGAGAGTTTTCCATCAGAAGGTTTTAATGAGACTCCATAACCCTTACTTTTGCTAAAAAAAATTCTCTTCTTTTATTTGTGGTAAATTAAGCAAATAATGTTTATGATGCATGGTAAATCAACACAAAGAGGAATGACAATTCTATTTTTTAATGCACCTAAATTAATTTCTAGTCAAAGAAAGAAGTTTAGAATGACCAAAATATTAAAAATTTGGAATATCAGTTTATATGCTCATGGTGCAAGTTCAGTAATTTAATAGTAGATGGAACTTATAATAATTAAGAAGTGAGACGTAGACGGTAAGAATTATTTGATTTGTACATGCAAATTTTAATACGTTCGTTACTCAGATTCGGCAAAGTCAGAAATCATAGCATTTCGACACTTGCTATCTATTTTGGTTGTTGTCTTGTGAATTTTTCATGTGTTAAAATGTTATGATTTATGTTTTTCTCGTATCAAAGTAATGAACATGCTCAAGCAAAGAAAAATAATTGTTGCAATTAGCTCTCATTTTATTACTTTTATATTGATCATCAACTTCTAGTAAGCTTTACAACCTGTGTACATATCATCTTATATTTTGACATGGAATGAGCCATTCTATTTTTTGTACGTTGGCCTATGATTTAGAGGATATTTATTTGTGAATTCTTGCTTTATGTGTATGGATTTTCTTCCGCCTCAATGGTAAAAGACAACAAAAATTGGGGACAAAGTGAGTTTAATTTGCTCATATTGATGCATCAAAATGCAATGCAACATATTTGCAACCACAAACTCTCCAACATTTAAGCAAGACAAACAACTTTAGGGGGCATGGAAAATTAAAACAAAAGCAAAAAAGAAATTTATAAGATATAAAAGGAATATTATTTTGTTTATATTTGTAACTTACTGTATAAGCTTTTGATGAGACGCCTCACTTTGTAGGATGAGCAAGTGGATGCAGCTTTCAAGCCATGGTGGCTTGATAATTTTCTGTGCATAACTTTCTTTGACCCATGTACAACTCATGCTTTACCTAAGAATGAGTTGGACAAATACTGTGTAGATTGCAATCTATCATTTTGCAAACATTGTGCGTCTCCAGGTACTCATCACGAGCACCAAATACTTAAAATCTATAAACACAATTACAAAGAGGCTGTGCTCCTTTCTTCTATGAGAAATCACATTGACTGCTCACAGATTCAGGTAAAGTATCATACCTTGACCAGAAGGCTCTAACTAATTTTATCGTTTAATACTGAAATCCTGTACAAGTGGTTACTTTCTAGTTTTAGCTTAAGTGGTTATTGCTGGTACTTTTTTTATACTAGGCAAATGTTAATGCTTAAAAGAAAAGAAAGTGTAGATGTTCTTATATTGGCTACATGGGTCACGTCACTATCATCCATTGAGGGTATATTGCAACAAGTAGAAAAGGAAAGAGTATTATAAGAAATAAGGGGGGAAACAGTTGGGGAAGTCCGATACTAGTGGACACCACTATGCTAGATCCTAACAAATAGGATACATGGCAGTAAGGAAGGGAAAGAAGAGTACTAGAAGTAGTTGTAACTTTTTTTTTTTGACAAGAAGTAGTTGTAACTTAAAATCGTCTTTTGGGGATAATTTCCATCCCCACCATTTTGTTGTTCCCTGATTCTCGTGTTTGGACATTAACAAATCAATACCAGGTCGTTTGATGATAGTCTCAAAAGAATAGAGGCTCAAAATTTAATTACATGATGGAATGACTTGGCTTCCATGTTGTGTTATCTTCTGTTGATTAGACAACCTAGGTGAACTAAAAAACTAAGAGACCTCCATAATCCTTCTTATATTCTGTTAATGCTTAAGAAATTGAAAATTGGGTTCAACTAAATTTATTTCTATGTTTTTATTTAATCTGACACCTCTTTTATTGCAGCCCTATCGATGCAATAAACAACTTGTTATTACACTAAAGCCTCTCCCACACTGTGGTTCAAAAGGAAAGAACGAGGCATTATCATGTGCAATCTGTAGTAGAAAGTTGGTTGAGCCTGATTTATATCGCTACTGCTCCATTTCTTGCAAGGTAGTGAAACTTGCCTTTACTCCATATTCCATTAAACTTAAATTTGTAGTTATTATTTTTTAACTTTTCAATCTAAACTCTACTAGGTCGAAGCTGTTTTAAGGAAGCCTAATGATTCTGACTCTTCCATCATCTCCACTAAGAGTCTTCATAAGGAGAAAGGGGAGGAAACTACTGAACCACCTAAGCGGCGTAACAAACGAAAGGGAACGCCTTGTAGAGCACCTTTATTCTAAAATCATATTAGCAACATTGTAATGGAAGTCTTAAATATCTTGAATTTTTGTCTTTGTGTGGCTCCTTCCTCCTGAATCTTGATTTTCGTGTGGTACTACATTGGGTTAATTTGTATCACATTCTAACAAAGTTGTTGTTGTTGTTGATGTGTTTTTCCTTCTTTGCTAGGAGGATTATCAATTCATAATTTGTTTTCTTTAAAAATGCTAGGGTAGCCCAAGTGTGTTGGGGAAACAAACATGGTGATTATCTTGTGTGTCACATAGTATATATACTTTAGGAACTGATATGAAGACGACCTAATTGTCTAAGGAGTGATGACTCAAATGATGATTCATCTGAGTATAATATTTGTTGAGTGTCTAAATGAGATGTGTGGACTTCTAGTGCTTAATTTTCATATTTTTTGAAAATGAAATATAGGTCTAGAAGAAGATATAAAGATGTCTTGTTCTAGTAACATGTCTTGTTGTTGTGGTAAGGTAAATATTTGTTTTTTGCATTGCTTATGTTTTTGGTTAAGCAAGTTAAGTGGCAAATTTCTTTTCTACTATGCAACACAGTAGGCTGCCAAAAAGAAGTTTGGTGGATAGACATAGATTAAACCACCACATCAAAGTGTCTAACAATTTCATTTACATGCCTCCAAGTAAATGTCACAGTGAAGTTTTGGGAACTAAGAGACTTGACTCTAGCATTCTCTGATAGATCCAAACTCAGGTATCTACACTAGGTGTTTATGTTTCAAAATAATGATATTTTTAAAAACCCATTGTACAATTCACCAATTGTTTTTACAAATTTACTTTTTATTTTAATTTAGTCCTTTAGAATCCTAAATAATGGATAATTGTCTCAAGACTCTTTTAATTTTACATTAATTATCTCGCGATAGCTATAAATGGGGTATTTTAGTACTTAGTTATCACAAATTAATTCCTAACAATTAATGCTTAGAAAAAACCATTCAAATTATTAAATAAATAAAATTAAATTATTCTCTTTTTTGGGAGAGGTCAACCCCCTAAATTGATCTCTATTACCTCGAAGGGTTTGTCTCTACCGTTGTATGTGGAGGATATATTGGTTTAAAAAAATTCTCTCTCTCTAAAAAAATTACCTTGTTATTTTTACACATTTATAACTAATTTGTTTAGAGTATAGCAATTTATAATTAATGATTTCATTATTAAAACTAAAAGGGAAAATAAAAATGTATCGTAGAATTTATGTAATATTTAAAAGTTTGTTAAGAAACAAATACTAAATTTTACTATAACCTTTTCCTTAAAAATATTATAGGCTTTATATCGAATTTAAAATTGTTCCGGAATGGGCCGAAGCCCATTCCAGCGATTTTACCTGGACCGGCCCAGCCATAAAGGGGCAAAGGAGCATAGAGATGGATCAACGGTCCCGAGTGGTCCGTAAGAACAGATCCAATGCTCGAGGATCACCCACCAACACTATAAAAGCATAAAAGGCGTCAGTTGTCAGGTACACGCTATTCATTGAGATCTATACTCTGCTCGTTCGCTTCTGACTAGGGTATTGGAGTGTCTTCGCAGGTACACCCGCCCCCTAAAGTGGAGCTCGGAGCACGACCAGAAGAACATAAGAGATCTGATACCTGTGGAACAGCGATCAAGCACTCCAGGGGTCAAATCATTTGGCGACCACAGTGGGAGCCCGCGCGCTTCCCACCAATCCCGAAGATGCCCCCGAAGGCACCCCGAGGTCGACCAAAGGCCACGGCTCGTTTACAAAGTGTTGCAGAGATCCCAACTCGACCACCCCCAGCAGGTGTTGAAGGCAACAACACCGTCCCTGCACTGCCGGTCACTGTAGAGCTTCCTGCCGACTTGGTCCAAGAGCTGCGAGAACTACTGCACGACCGGAACCAGGCTCTGAATCGCAATAACGACCGTCTCACGCAATTAGAAGATCAGATTGCCTCAAGACGAGCACACACGGCCCCAGAGCAGCACCCTCATCATGAGGGCACTTCGGCCGTGCGAGCACGCCCTTCAAGGCCTCATCGATCGCCTCCGCGAAGGCAGCTGGTCCATCGATCTCCAACCCCGAGGAGGGGACGAGGAGGAGTGGCCACCCCACCAAGAAAGACCCCGTCCACATCTGATTATACTTACTGGCCCGGGGAATCATCAAACGAAGGTTCCTCTCGGGGTTCGACCAGTTCACCTACTCGTTCTCGAAGCCGATCTAACGAGCGATACTCATATCGGTTGAAAGATTATTCCAACGACCACGGTCGTGGTGCTAGCTATCCAGAAAAGCGACTGTGCCGTCAAAATAAGAGGGATACCAGCCTTGGACCATACACAAGAGAAATAGATGAGTTTCGCATCCCACGCTCGTTGGAAAAGCCTTCGACCGACCTTAAGATGTACAACGGCATGAAAGATCCGGACGCCCATTTAAAGCACTTTGATATTATGATGAAATATCGTGGAGCGCCCGGACCTGTAAAATGCAAAATCTTCCCCCTTACTCTAGAAGGATCGGCATTGGAATAGTTCACTGAGCTAAAGCCCAACACCATTTCATCTTGGGAGCAGATGGCTAGGGTATTCACCGCCCGCTTTACGACCTCCAGGATCAAACCAAAGTCTCAGGACGTTTTGATCGCCATCAAACAAGGCTTGCATGAGTCTTTGAGAAGTTATGTCGAAAGATTCAATCGAGAAGCCGATCAAGTCAAAAACTTGGACGATAAACAGAGGTTATTCTTCTTGAGAACGGGCCTCTTGAGAGGAAGTCGCTTCGAAGTGGAGGTGGGACTCCACATTCCCATGGACCTAGAAACGTTCCTAAGGCGCTCCCAAAGGTTGATGAATTATGAGGAGAGAACGACCGCTCTTGAAGCTGTTGAGGCGGGCATGATCCAACACTCGCGATCAGAAAAAGATATAAAGGCAAAAGAAGAGTGCGCCAATAACCGTCCGACCAGGGAAAGTAGGATCAAGAGATTCGCTGAACGCACTAAGATAAATACCTCGTACGCGAACATTATAGCGGAGTGTGCCAACGCAGAATTTAGAGATGTCAAACCACCGGAACCCCTCGTGCTCAAAGACGGGCAGCGTCCCTCGAAAAAATACTGTAGGTATCACAAGAGTAACGGGCATGACACTAACAACTGCATGGCTCTTAAAGATGATATGGAAGCTCTAATCAGAAGAGGGAAGTTGACTCAGTACGTAAAAAGAGATCATGCGGAAGCACGAGAAGAGCGGTAGGTTACCCGTTCACCTAGATGGAGAAAAGCAGAAGCAGATGAGGCGATCAAAGTCGTAGAAGAGGACGACGATGAAGAAAATAGTATAGGCGCTAGGAAGTCAAAGGGAAGACCGGTCGCTATGGTCGTATCTGGAGGAATTCCCACAGATGCCTCGACTAACAGATCAATCAAGAGAAGATGGGACGAGATCATGAGCGTCGCCTCGACCTCCAGTCCACGACCGCCATCCGTGCGACCAACCATCTCCTTTGGGGACGAGGACCTCATCGACGGAACGCCCAACTACGAAGTACCTTTGGTGATCGTCGCAGTAATGGCGAACGTGGAAGTTAGGCGAATATTAGTGGAGCAAGGTAGTTCAACAGATATAATATTCGAAGACCTGTTGGACGCATTAAAGATTTCAAAAGACGACCTAAGGCCATACAGAGGAACAGTTCTCACCGGGTTCAATGGTGCCTCGAAAACTCCTATAGGACGGTTAAAGCTGATGGTGACCTTTGGGGATGATACTGAAGAAAATTTCCCCTTCAGGACGGTCAGAGCGGATTTCATCGTTTTGCCGTGCAAATCGGTCTATCAGTGTATCATTGGGCGGCCAACCCTTGCCCGTTTAGAAGCAGTGCCGTCAACCGTCCATCTGAAGATGAAGTTCTACACCAAGTCTGGGGCGGTCGCAACTGTCCCAGCTGACTTACTGTTTGCAAAGCGAGCATTCCTCCTGGGACTAAAGGAAAAAGGTAAAAAAGTAGCGAGGGAAATAGAAGCAACAATGAAAAGCAGTGGACAGGTAAATTTGGCAGATCTTGATGCACGTTATGACCCAGAGAGTGAGGAAGAAGAAGGAGACGACCTTTTGACCAAAGAATTGAAGAACAAAATCAAGCGACCAGAGCCAGATGGAGAATTCTGTCACGTACAACTAGGGGATGACCCAAAGAAAACAATCAAGATTGGAAAGAATCTCTCCCCCAAGACTCAGGATGAACTCGTCTAGTGCCTAAAAGACCACGAGGATCTGTTTGCCTGGAGCGCGGCAGACATGCTCGGAATTCCCCCTCAAGTGGCATGCCATCACTTAGCGGTCAACCCAGGAGCCAAGTGGGTTGCTCAAAAGAGGAGAGTTCAGAAAGAAGAGAAGGCGCGAGCAGCGTCCCAGGCCGTTGAGGATTTGCTCGACGCAGGCTTCATAAAAGAAATAAAATACACCACATGGCTGTCGAATGTCTTCCTGGTTAAGAAGGCAAATGGCAAATGGAGAATGTACGTAGACTATAATGACCTCAACCGAGCATGCCCGAAGGATGCTTTCCCTGTCCCCAGTGTTGATCGACTGGTCGATAATGCAAGTGGATACAAGATCTTGTCCTTCCTGGACGCCTATTCTGGGTACAATCAAATTGCCATGCATCCACCAAATCAGGAGAAGACCTCATTCATGATGGACAGGGGAAATTTCTGTTATAGAGTTATGCCTTTTTGGCTGAAGAACGCTGGAGCGACCTACCAGCGCATAATGAACAAAGTTTTTCACGATCAGATAGGGAAGATGGTAGAAGTATACCTGGCTGATATGATTATCAAAAGCAAGCAAGATCAAACACACATAGACGACTTGAGAGAAGTGTTCAAAGTAGCCAGAAAAAATTCGTTGAGATTCAACCCAGAAAAGTGTACCTTTGGGGTAAGGACGAGCAAATTTCTTGGATTCTACCTCACCGAAAGAGGGATTGAAGCTAACCCAGACAAATGTCGAGCAGTGACTGAGATGAAGCCGCCGACGACCAAGAAAGAAATACAGAAACTAAATGGCATGATTGCCGCTCTCTCACGATTTGTGTCCAAAGTTGCGAACAAATCCTTACCTTTATTCAGGCTGTTGAAGAAAGAAATTGCGTTCGTTTGGACGCCCGAATGCGGCCAAGCCCTCGAACAACTTAAGGCGACCTTGGCAGAACCACCGATTTTGACCACTCCTAAGCCCGGGGAAACGCTCTATCTTTACTTATCCGTTACAGATGAGGCTTTGGCCGCTGTTTTGGTACGAGAAGAAGGAACAAAGCAAAACCCGGTCTACTTCGTTAGTAAGGTACTGCAGGGGCCAGAACTTAGATATCAAAAAATTGAGAAGTTGGCTTTAGCTCTGGTCGTGTCCGCTCGAAGGTTAAGGCCATATTTTGTAGCCCACCAGGTGGCTCTGCAAACCGACCAACTGATTAGACAGATCCTTCATAGATCTGATCTAGCGTGAAGAATGATCAAGTGGGCTGTAGAATTATCCAAATTTGGAATCAGATACGAACCTAGGTTGACCGTTAAAGGACAAGTCTTGGCCGACTTTATTGCAGAATTGACTACAGGAGCGGAGGACCCGGTCCACGACTTATGGACGCTGCATGTTGATGGGTAGTCCAACGGCAAGGGCAGTGGAGCTGGCTTGATCCTTGAGAATGAGCAAGGAACGACTATCGAGGTCTCCTTGGCTTTCTCTTTTCCAACATCCAATAATCAGGCTGAATACGAGGCCTGTTTGGCTGAATTGTTGCTCGCTCTTGAATTCAATGTGAATAAGGTAGAACTTCGATCAGACTCGTTGTTAGCAGTATCTCAGATCAAAGACGTCTTTTCGGCCAAAGACGAGATCCTCCAGAAATACCTCCCAAAAGTCAAGGAGTTGATGCAGAAATTCGAATACGCCGAAGTCAGGCACGTCCCCAGAGCAGAGAACGCTAGGGCGGACATCTTATCCAAGCTCGCAAGTACGAAGAACCCTAGCAACCACAGAAGTGTGATACAAAAAGTTCTATCTCAACCAAGCGTAAGACTGGAGGCCACATTGGGAGCAGATGTGTGTAAGATTGACTCAGCTCGAACTTGGATCGACCCCATTTTTAACTACATAAAGAATGGGGAAGAACCTGTGGACCCTAAAGAAGCTGCGCTCGTTCGAAAACGAGCAACGTCCTACTCGATCATAAACGAACTACTCTATAGAAGGGGATTCACTATGCCCTTGCTCAAATGCCTACTTCCAACAGAAGCAAACTACGTACTAAAGGAGATTCACGAAGGCATCTGTGGGAATCATATGGGTTCGCGGGCGCTGGCAAAAAAGGCATTAAGGGCGGGCTATTATTGGCCAACCATGGATGCGGACGCAAGAGACCTAGTAAAGAAATGTGACAAGTGCCAGAGGCATGCCGACGTTCACATTGCACCTCCAACCGAGCTCAATAGCTTGACCGTCCCATGGCCATTCTCATGGTGGTGTATTGACTTGTTAGGACCTTTCTCACTTGCCCCTGGTCAGCTGAAGTTTTTGATCGTTGCGATTGACTACTTCACCAAGTGGATCGAGGCCGAGCCACTAGCTACGATTACTTCAAGGAATTGCCTCAAGTTCGTCAGAAAGAACATCTTGGTGCGGTTTGGGATCCCCTAGGTCGTTGTATCGAACAACGGCACCCAGTTCACCGACCGAAACTTTCAAGAAGCCTTAGGGGTAAAACAGCGTTTTACGTCAGTCGAACACCCGCAAACGAACGGGCAGGCAGAAGCAGCCAGCAGAGTCATCCTGAGGGGCCTCAAAAGAAGACTAGATGAAGCTAAAGGGAAATGGGCAGAAGAGCTCCCTTCAGTGTTATGTGCGTACAGAACAACCCCACACTCGACCACTGGAGAAGCCCCCTTCAAACTGGTCTATGGAACGGACGCGCTGATCCCTATCGAAATGGGAGAACTAAGCTGGAGAACGAGCAATCCTATGACGCCGTCAGAAAACGAACAGGCGACCAAAGAGGAACTCGATCTAGTAGAAGAGCTACGGAGTAAGGCTGCCCTCAGGGAAGCGTTAGTAAAACAGGCAATGGCCACAAGACACAACGCCAAAGTCATTCCTAGAGCCTTCGAAAAAGGGCAGATCGTCCTAAGAAGGGCAGATATTGGCCGAAGAAATGCCGGTCAAGGAAAGCTTGCCCCGAATTGGGAAGGTCCTTACCAAGTGGCGGCCAAGACGAGCAAAGGGGCGTACATCTTGCAGAATGTAGACGGAGGCATCATTCCAAACACTTGGAATGCAACAAATCTTAGAAGATATTTCACCTGATAGTTTGTAAAAATATCATGTTATCACTTGAACAATGAATAAAAAGCAAACGAGCGGGACACTCTTTTTCCCTACGGGGTTTTTTATCGAGGCCCGCTCACCCGTCATTTGAATGGCGAAGGTATTTCTTAATTTGATTCTGTTTAAAAGATGTTGATCGACCCGATATCCAATTACCTCTTGAGCGAGTTAAGTTCAAACCGAGTTTGATAAACTGCTTAGGAGGAAACTTAAGCGATCTTAACCAATTACCTCTTAAGCGAGTTAAGTTCAAACCGAGTTTGATAAACTGCTTAGGAGGAAACTTAAGCGATCTTAAGTACGAACACAGCCGGTAAACGAGCTAAATCTCAAGTAGAAACTTGGTAAGCTGTTTACAGGGATCCCTATGAAGATCGGCCCAACGAGGGCTGAAACAGTATTATAAAGCCCGTAAACCGCGAGCAAGGTAAATCAAAACTTAGAAAAAGTAAAGATAGTTAACATTAAAGTCTGCCCGGAGAAAGCCGGGCTCCAAAAAGCTTACAAGAAAAAATGCGATCATAGAGGCACGCGAGTTCCATAAAGATTACAAGAAAACATGAAGTACACTTGTTGAAAATACAAAAAAGGGTGAGTCACTCAAGACGGCTGTAGATAACTGTTTCTTCTTGAATGACGCTCCCATGCTCATCTTTCTCCGCAAGACGAACGATTTGGCCGTTCCTCAAAAAATGATCGTTGCTCACGATCTCAGGGTTAATCTCCAGAGAAGGATAGCAATATTGGATCTGAGCAACAGCCTCATAAAAGCGCCCTTTGGCGATTGAAATAGTCATGTCCTCCAAGGCCTCTAGCTCGCCCTTGGCCTGACCCCGTTCGTCCTCGACGGTCTTCAATGTCTCCTTCAGACCGACCACCTGCTCCTCCAGCTGATTCACCTTGGTAGACTGCTCGGTCAAACCGGCAGTAGCGGTGGCAAGTTTGGCTTCAGCGTCTACCTTGGCTGTTATGGCCGCGTCTCGTTCTGCAGTAACCGACCCAAGTGCGTTCTTTGTCGGTAGATGGGCGACCTCAGCATCCTCAAGCTTTTTCTTGGTACTCTCGAGTTCTGCCCGCAAATCTGTAATATGACCAAGAGCAGACTTATACTTGTCAGTTTTATCCAAGAGGTCACCCTCCAACCATAAGTTTCTATGGAGTAAGCGCATACCTGCTTGACGGCTAGCTTCCTCATATTTATAACGAGCAAGCTTATGAGAAGCAGCTTGAGCAATTTCTGCAACGAACAGCAGAGGGTCTGCTCGAAGGCGTTCCAAATCTACATCTTTAAGATCGTCCAAATCCAAGAACGACCTCCTCGGTGTTTCTCTTCTTTTTTGGGGAGGGTCAAGGTCAATAGCAACGGCGTCCACAGAATTCTGAGCCCGATCTCTCTTCTTGGAAGTGGAGTTCGTTCCCTGTTCGCAAACAGGAGGTCTATGATCGCCCTCAGCGTAGAGAGGTTGAGAAGGAGAAGCAAAGGTCACCCTCTTCTGCTTCCTTGACTTTGTCTTGGCCAAAAGGGCTTCAAATCCTATGCCCGACATTTCAGCTGAAAAAAGAGAAAAGGTTAGAGACAAGACGAAGTAAAAACGATCAAAGCTAACAAACAAAAGGAAAAGTAAAAGCACACCAAGTTTATTTTCAGCTTGCTTAAACGTCCTAAGACTAGCAAATTTGTTGCAAGGAATAACCCCTTCGGGCAGCCAAGTAACTAGGATCTCTAGCATTAAGATGCTCTCAATATCGTAATCGCTCAGCCTCTTCTGATGCCTATAGTGGATGGTGTCGCGGTCATAGTGTGAGTGCGACCAACCCAGAGGGAACTTCATCTAAGTAATATGACCTACAGCGTCCATAGTTCCCACCATCTCCTTAGCACGATCATTGATTGGAACGACCCTGAGGAAAGCATGCCTCCAAGGTTTGGCCGATTTGCAGAAAGGTTTGAAGAGTCTGACCGTACCCTTTCGCCCTTTCAAAGAAACTTGTTCCCATCGCCTGGGATCACTCTTCATCTCCACGGTACGACTAACATCGAATAGGGAGAAGAAAAGACGGCAATTCACTTCCCGGTCAAGGGCGGCCATTATTATCTCGAAGAATTTCACAAGCGCCCAAGCGTTGAAGTGAAGTTGTGAGAGGGCGACCCCAAGGGTTCTCAGAACGCGTCTCTGGAAGAAGGTGAAGGGAGGTCGCACCCTCAAATCTCGGAGAACATTGGTATACATGATAAATTTCAGGGAGGTCGGGATCATGGCAGCATGCTCGTGAGCCGGCACACCCTCAGCAAGCCAATCCTGGTCACCATAACCAATTAGCTTAGTAAAGAGCGGCAACATCTCATCACCTGGTGGGAAGACCGAATGCTCATTGGTTATAGCGGAATAAATCCACGAGCGCTCATCATCGAGCTTACCCCTCCAATCGTGCTCTTCAGGCAACACCTCATTAGTCGGAACGGGAGGAGGCGCATGGTTCACTCGAAGAGATTGAACATTGTCGACAGTGTTCGACGAGCGACCAGACGATGATGACGTAGAGAGATTGGTGGAAGAGAAAGTCTCGGATGGAAGACCACTCGCGCTAGTGTCCCTAGAGCGAGCAGCACACTCAGCCATCTTTGCAGATTGACGGTCGGATATCCTCGCAGTCTTCTTTGTTCGCGCCACTGTCCCTTCAAGGAGAGGGAAGTCAGGCTCACCCTAAACGATGATTTGCAGAAGGTGGCGACAAGGTCGACCCCGAGCCTGACACCCCCTCCTCGCTCTACGCAACGAAGAATCGAACAAACTAAAGAAAAACGAGCAAAAAGCGCATACCTGGAGTAGGAGAAAAGTTCGGACTCAATGTAGAAATCTCCTTAATGAGCAAAATCAAGCGACCGGACGAGTGAGATCGCCTGAGTTGGAAGTCGTGCACGGGCGAGCACCTGGCCAGAATAGAACAGTAAACTATTGTTCGTCTCGAGAGCAAAAGTATGGCCGTTTTCAGAGCTTCAGGATAAAGAATGAAGAATGAGGAGAAGGGGGAAGCATATTTATAAGGTTTAGGGAGCAAACAAGCGAAACGTCATGATCTTTCACTTGCGCACGTCTTGAAAAACCTAACTGTCATCATAACCAGGCGCCGCCTTTTCGAATTTCGAGGCACCATTAACGATCCATGAAAGGACGTAAAATGTCGCTTCATGAAGATGCCACGTGTCGCACAATCGGAGCATGATCTATCACTATCTCGAACAAACGACCAAACAACCTCCTGTCTTAAAGGAGCGAGCATCTGTACGGTCAAGATTCAAGCCTACGCCCGCTCAACGAACGACATTGGCTTGGGGGGCAACTGTTCCGGAATGGGCCGAAGCCCATTCCAGCGATTTTACCTAGACCGGCCCAGCCATAAAGGGGCAAAGGAGTAGAGAGCTGGATCAACGGTCCCGAGTGGTCCGTACGAACAGATCCAACGCTCGAAGATCACCCACCAACACTATAAAAGCATTAAAGGCGTCAGTTGTCAGGTACACACTATTCATTGAGATCTATACTCTGCCCGTTCGCTCCTGACTTGGGCGTTGGAGTGTCTTCGCAGGTACACCCGCCCCCTGAAGTGGAGCTCAGAGCACGACCAGAAGAACATAAGAGATCTGATACCTGTGGAACAGCGATCAAGCACTCCAGGGGTCAGATCAAAAATGAAGCAGTATGTATTGAATGAGTGTAATCTATAAAAATAAGTAATTTAATATAAATCAAGTAAATTATTAAAGGATACATTAATTATATGGAAATAAAAAATCTAACTTTAATTTTAGAGAGAGAGGGAGAATTGATAGACAACAAAAAATTATAACTTTATTTTATTAATTGTTACAGATTGATTGGTTGTTTGTAAGCATTAAATGTTAGGTGTGTACTTATATAAGAAATTCTTATTCACTATAATTTTGAAGAAACAATTTATGAGTTTATTATTTTACTTTTTACTCTAAAAGTTTTGCAGATAGCTCTAGAGGCTACTAATGAAAACAACACCAATGAGGGTAATTCCAAGAGATTGTTTCTCCTCAACATGGAACTCGATTATCTTACGAGTAAGTAAATTGTGTTCATGACTTTCAATTCTTCGAGTTTTTTTAAAACCTAAGAACAAACACTCACAAGAGAACCGTAAACATTCTCAAACAAATATACGTTAGGTTTATCGAATAATATATTCTTGCAATTTGGTGATAGAAAACATGACTTTTAATCTAAAATTTGGGATATCAGGAAATGAAATAATCGTGTCTTTGGACAATTGAAATTTTTCCGTAAAATGTTCATGACGGTTTCAAACCTATTCCACAGTATTTTACTTACAAGTAATTAATAATGATTTATTTATTAACAAATAATGCATTATCTCGGTATTGCTTCACCTGATATTGTTGAACTTTTTATGAGCAAATCAACATCATACTGAACTAAAGTGCTTTTGGCAACCGTTGGATGGAGATGAGTAACAGCTCACTTTTGAAGTAGTACTCTCTATCCTAATAACTTTATGCATCATGAAAATGACAACTTCTAAGAAAATATCGTAGCTGATGTCAATAAAATGAAACTGAATTCGCTAACGGAAATTTTTGAATGATGATATGATAAAGACTAAAGTGAAAGTACCGTTGATGAATGAACACATGTCATGCAACAAACATGTTAGACAAGAAGATTGTCTATGATGCCTAGATTTTAGAGGAAAAACTTAGGTGTTGTTTCATTGGTGTGGTTGGTGATGTTTTTCCAATCACATCATGACACAAAATGATTCATTATCTTTTAATTATTTTTTAAAAAACTAATATGCGTGTCATGGTGTGATTGGAAAACAGCACCAACCACACCTTTGGAACTGCACCTGTGTATTGTCCTTGATTTTAATAATATCTTCTTATTTTCTGCATATATGAACACATATTAGGTCCGGAATCTTCTAGTCCTAGAGTAACCCCCCTGTGCTAGTTCATTTTTCAAACTCACCCAATTGAATCAGAAATTCCTCTATGAACATCTTTTCATTCTGAAATATAAATCAGTTATTCCCATTTCAACTTGAAAGAAGGAGATGATGAGTGCTTCTTCATCCAAAAATTTGGACAAGGTATATGACCTGAAAAACTTTTGCTTATATATTCCTTGTATGTTGATTGTATTCAGGTATTTAGCAGAGATTCTTTTATTTTTAGTATTTTATTTTGTTTTTTTAACAATGTCCCTTGTTATGAAAAAAACATTCTATCAAAGGAAAAGTTTTTCCAGATTAGTTCTTCTAACTGAGAATTTATAAAGCAGTCCAAAGATGAGTGATTCTTCATGAGAAAAAGCAAACAAGGTATATGGCCAAAAAGTTTTGGCTATATAATTCGTATATGTATAAACAAATGCTTCTCTATCTTTAGTATTTAATTTATTGTTTTAACAATTCTCTCTTCATTCTTGATGTGTTTGTTCCCTTATGAGAGTTTTCCATCAGAAGGTTTTAATGAGACTCTATAACCTGTACTTTTGCTAAAAAAAATTCTCTTCTTTTATTTGTGGTAAATTAAGCAAATAATGTTTATGATGCATGGTAAATCAACACAAAGAGGAATGACAGTTCTATTTTTTAATGCACCTAAATTAATTTCTAGTCAAAGAAAGAAGTTTAGAATGACCAAAATATTAAAAATTTGGAATATCAGTTTATATGCTCATGGTGCAAGTTCAGTAATTTAATAGTAGATAGAAGTTATAATAATTAAGAAGTGAGACGTAGACGGTAAGAATTATTTGATTTGTACATGCAAATTTTAATACGGTCGTTACTCAGATTCGGCAAAGTCAGAAATCATAGCATTTCGACACTTGCTATCTATTTTGGTTGTTGTCTTGTGAATTTTTCAAGTGTTAAAATGTTATGATTTATGTTTTTCTCGTATCAAAGTAATGAACATGCTCAAGCAAAGAAAAATAATTGTTGCAATTAGCTCTCATTTTATTACTTTTATATTGATCATCAACTTCTAGTAAGCTTTACAACCTGTGTACATATCATCTTATATTTTGACATGGAATGAGCCATTCTATTTTTTGTACGTTGGCCTATGATTTAGAGGATATTTATTTGTGAATTCTTGCTTTATGTGTATGGATTTTCTTCCGCCTCAATGGTAAAAGACAACACAAATTGGGGACAAAGTGAGTTTAATTTGCTCATATTGATGCATCAAAAAGCAATGCAACATATTTGCAACCACAAACTCTCCAACATTTAAGCAAGAAAAACAACTTTAGGGGGCATGGAAAATTAAAACAAAAGCAAAAAAGAAATTTATAAGATATAAAAGGAATATTATTGGTTTATATTTGTAACTTACTGTATAAGCTTTTGATGAGACGCCTCACTTTGTAGGATGAGCAAGTGGATGCAGCTTTCAAGCCATGGTGGCTTGATAATTTTCTGTGCATAACTTTCTTTGACCCATGTGCAACTCATGCTTTATCTAAGAATGAGTTGGACAAATACTGTGTAGATTGCAATCTGTCATTTTGCAAACATTGTGCGTCTCCAGGTACTCATCACGAGCACCAAATACTTAAAATCTATAAACACAGTTACAAAGAGGCTTGCCCCTTTCTTCTATGAGAAATCACATTGACTGCTCACAGATTCAGGTAAAGTATCATACCTTGACCAGAAGGCTCTAACTAATTTTTTCGTTTAATACTGAAATCCTGTACAGCAGAGCAGGCATTTTTTTTATTATGGGATATTACTTGCTAGTTTTAGCTTAAGTGGTTATTGCTGGTACTTTTTTTTACTAGGCAAATGTTAATGCTTAAAAGAAAAGAAAGTGTAGATGTTCTTATATTGGCTACATGGGTCACGTCACTATCATCCATTGAGGGTATATTGCAACAAGTAGAAAAGGAAAGAGTATTATAAGAAGTAAGGGGGGAAACAGTTGGGGAAGTCCGATACTAGTGGACACGATTTTACTATGCTAGATCCTAACAAATAGGATACATGGCAGTAAGGAAGGGAAATAAGAGTACTAGAAGTAGTAGAGAATATGAGGGAAGGGATGGGGATGTGAGGAATTAGACAATTCTTTGGCTATTATGGGGTGGTAATTGCCAAATGGCAACGAGTTTTCTTTCTCTAAATTATTTTGTATAGCAACAAGTTTTTTTAAGAAATATGACTTATTTAAGGAAATTGCATCTTTTTCACCAAAGAGAGAAGTTGATCATAGGGCAGAAGAGATTTTTTTTATGAGTAATTTCTATATTTTCATACACTTCTCTTTCGTGATCAAGGATAGTTCTTTGAACTTTCCTATCATTTCTGTAGTCAATTCTAGTTCCTATCAATCTTATAAATAAAATCTTCTTCGGTAAGTTTAGATTAGGTTCTAAGTCTCAAATTTCTCAAAGCTCCAACACATAACTTCATTTTAAGTATCCACTTCCATAGACTTTTAAGGACTTAAGTACTGAATACTTGTCTCATTTGAGAATCTCCCGTAGGTTATATTGTATTTCAAATAATACATTGCTTGATGTCACTAAATCTCTCGCTAGTTGTCAGGATGTTCTTATACTTAGAAGCTAGAATGTTCTTATAGTTAGAACTTATTCTATAAAAAAAGAGTGTTCTTATAGTTGTAACTTAATATCGTCTTTTGAGGATAATTTCCATCCCCACCATTTTGTTGTTCCCTGATTCTCGTGTTTGGACATTAACAAATCAATACCAGGTCATTTGATGATAGTCTCAAAAGAATAGAGGTTCAAAATTAAATTACATGATGGAATGACACGGCTTCCTTGTTGTGTTATCTTCTGTCATTTAGACAACCCAGGTGAACTAAAAAACTAAGAGACCTCCGTAATCCTTCTTATATTCTGTTAATGCTTAAGAAATTGAAAATTGGGTTCAACTAAATTTATTTCTATGTTTTTATTTAATTTGACACCTCTTTTATTGCAGCCCTATCGATGCAATAAACAACTTGTTATTACACTAAAGCCTCTTCCACACTGTGGTTCAAAAGGAAAGAACGAGGCATTATCATGTGCAATCTGTAGTAGAAAGTTGGTTGAGCCTGATTTATATCGCTACTGCTCCATTTGTTGCAAGGTAGTGAAACTTCCCTTTACTCCATATTCCATTAAACTGAAATTTGTAGTTATTATTTTTTAACTTTTCAATCTAAACTCTACTAGGTCGAAGCTGTTTCAAGGAAGCCTAATGATTCTGACTCTTCCATCATCTCCACTAAGAGTCTTCATCAGGAGAAAGGGGAGAAAACTACTGAACCACCTAAGCGGCGTAACAAACGAAAGGGAACGCCTTGTAGAGCACCTTTATTCTAAAATCATATTAGCAACATTGTAATGGAAGTCTTAAATATCTTGAATTTTTGTCTTTGTGTGGCTCCTTCCTCCGGAATCTTGATTTTCGTGTGGTACTACATTGGGTTATTTTGGATCACATTCTAACAAAGTTGTTGTTGTTGTTGATGTGTTTTTTCTTCTTTGCTAGGAGGATTATCAATTCATAATTTGTTTTCTTTAAAAATGCTAGGGTAGCCCAAGTGTGTTGGGGAAACAAACATGGTGATTATCTTGTGTGTCACATAGTATATATACTTTAGGAACTGATATGAAGACGACCTAATTGTCTAAGGAGTGATGACTAAAATGATGATTCATCTGAGTATAATATGTGTTGAGTGTCTAAATGAGATGTGTGGACTTCTAGTGCTTAATTTTCATTTTTTTTGAAAATGAAATATAGGTCTAGAAGAAGATATAAAGATGTCTTGTTCTAGTAACATGTCTTGTTGTTGTGGTAAGGTAAATATTTGATTTTGCATTGCTTATGTTTTTGGTTAAGCAAGTTAAGTAGCAAATTTCTTTTCTACTATGCAACACAGTAGGCTGCCAAAAAGAAGTTTGGTGGATAGACATAGAACCACCACATCAAAGTGTCTAACAATTTCATTTACATGCCTCCAAGTAAATGTCACAGTGAAGTTTTGGGAACTAAGAGACTTGACTCTAGCATTCTCTGATAGATCCAAACTCAGGTATCTACACTAGGTGTTTATGTTTCAAAATAATGATATTTTTAATAACCCATTGTACAATTCACCAATTGTTTTTGTAAATTTACCTTTTATTTTAATTTAGTCCTTTAGAATCCTAAATAATGGATAATTGTCTCAAGACTCTTTAATTTTACATTAATTATCTCACGACAGCTATAAATGGGGTATTTTAGTACTTAGTTATCACAAATTAATTCCTAACAATTAATGCTTAGAAACAACCAATCAAATTATTAAATTAATAAAATTAAATTATTCTCTTTTTTGGGAGAGGTCAGCCCCTTAAATTGATCTCTATTACCTCGAAGGGTTAGTCTCTACCGTTGTATGTGGAGGATATATTGGTTTAAAAAAATTCTCTCTCTCTAAAAAAATTACCTTGTTATTTTTACACATTTATAACTAATTTGTTTAGAGTATAGCAATTTATAATTAATGATTTCGTTATTCAAACTAAAAGGGAAAATAAAAATGTATCGTAGAATTTATGTAATGTTTAAAAGTTTGTTAAGAAACAAATACTAAATTTTCCTATAACCTTTTCCTTAAAAATATTATAGGCTTTATGTCGAATTTAAAATGAAGCAGTATGTATTGAATGAGTGTAATCTATAAAAATAAGTAATTTAATATAAATCAAGTAAATTATTAAAGTATACATTAATTATATGCAAATAAAAAATCTAACTTTAATTTTAGAGAGAGGGAGAATTGATAGACAACAAAAAATTATAACTTTATTTTATTAATTGTTACAACTTGATTGATTGTTTGTAAGCATTAAATGTTAGGTGTGTACTTATATAAGAAATTCTTATTCACTATAATTTTGAAGAAACAATTTATGAGTTTATTATTTTACTTTTTACTCTAAAAGTTTTGCAGATAGCTCTGGAGGCTACTAATGAAAACAACACCAATGAGGGTAATTCCAAGAGATTGTTTCTCCTCAACATGCAACTCGATTATCTTACGAGTAAGTAAATTGTGTTCATGACTTTCAATTCTTCGAGTTTTTATAAAACCTAAGAACAAACACTTACAAGAGAAGCGTAAACATTCTCAAACAAATATATGTTAGGTTTATCGAATAATATATTCTTGCAATTTGGTGATAGAAAACATGACTTTTAATCTAAAATTCGGGATATCAGGAAATGAAATAATCGTGTCTTTGGACAATTGAAATTTTTCCGTAAAATGTTCATGACGGTTTCAAACCTATTCCACAGTATTTTACTTACAAGTAATTAATAATGATTTATTTATTAATTACTTCCGTAAAATGTTCACGACGGTCTCATCTCCCCATCTCTTCTTCTTCATTTCCCAGATCTGCTCATGTTTCCCCCTTCTTCTACTTTTCTGGATTTTTCTGGATTTTTCTCTTTCTCAGATCTGCTCTTTCTACTTTAATATAATTTTTATTTTCTTTTTTGTAATTTTTACTTTAACATTATTTTATTTTAAATTGAAATAAATATATTAATAAAAAATGTGAGTTAGCATGCCACGTGGACGCGACATCAATTAAAATGTCCATGTGGCGTGTCCAGTCATGACTTCCTTCAGCCTTGTTAGCAATAATTAACGTCAGAGACTAATATTGAAAACGGCAAAATAAGTTGGAGACCAAAACACATATTTCGATAATATAAGGATTAAACTTAGAATGACCCAATTTTGAAGGGACTAAAAACATATTTTACCCTATATATAAATACTATGTTTTTGTCTACCCTTACACCACCTCAATAGGTGGTACTCAATACACAAAAACTTTAAATAACATATTATTATTAACAACCAAACTCAAATCCACCGAACGAACACGCCAACCAATCCCCATTTCCTTCTACTCCTGCTCTTGCTTAATGTCTGGTTGATGAGGAGGAGGATTAATCTCCACTCCCACTTCTGCTGCCCTATCAAAGCTCCCGAGCCAAAGCCATCTTTGGGTTCTCCCGTCATGGATCTCAGCAGACCAGCGGCCCCACTTCCACAGACGGACACCCCGATACTTCTTCACTGGGGAGTAGATGAAGCAGATAAAGAAGGCTTCATGTTTATGAGAGTTGAAGGAGTATTAAGGGGTGGCTTTAGTAATTAGGGTTGTAGTGAGTGTATGCATCTTGGAGTAGCCAATTTATAGATGAAATTGAAGGAAACTAGTTTTTTTTAACATCAGCCTTGAATATGGCCTGGAATTGGGGAACTTTCATCCTGAGGAAACCATACCACTTTTAATGTATTTTTTCTTTTTTTTGCCCTTTATTTTTTATTCCTTTATTGTCTATAGAAATCTTTCTTCGAGATTAAGGTTTGATTGTTGAGTCACGCCTCTAGTCTCTAGGTTATACATTGAATTACAATTGGATTGGATGGTGTGAAAAAACAAATGCCACTTATTTAATATTACCTTGCAACATAACACTTGTCTTCCATGCCTCACCATGAAACATAAATTGCCCAGATAATATTCATCCAATATCTGTTTTGAAAGGGTAGTGCCCACATACAACGTTAGTACTTGAAATTGTTACCTTGTCACTGACTCCAATGTTTTACCTTACATCAGCCTTGCTTGCTGACAATCAACTAATCTTGAATCAGGCCTGGAATTGAGGAAGTACGCAAGCCCACTTTCATCGCCTTCAATAAATCATTTCAGTGCCAAATAAACCACACAACTTAGAAGATATCAATTCCCAATTCCTTTCATCTCACAGGGTATGTTTGCTTCTTTTTTAATCTTCTCCATTAATTATAATCTTTCTTCAATAGCTTAGTTGTTTCAGGCTTTCTGTAGATTACCAATTTAACATGCACAACTCACATTCATTTCTAGTTTTTCACATAAATGAATATTGTTGTCCAAAACAAAACAAAAAATGCATGCACAATAAGATGACTTTGCCAGCCAACTCCTTTGGTTTTTCTCTTTTTTTTGTTTGTCTGGTTCTATTTCTGCAAGAAATTTAGTCGAATAACTTATGTTTTTTGAATGTATGTCTTTCATTAATGCTTTATCTTACAACAGATTCACTTTCTGACAAAGAAACGATCCAGAATTTGGCCTGGAATTGGGGAACTCACCCCTCTTTCTTCTCCTTCAAATGCATCATCATCCCGATTACATGCTGTCTACTTTATCAATTAAACATGTGCACCTCTTCACATTCATTTCTAGTTTTTCATCTAAATGGAAAAATTTTTTTACTTATATTTAAGGCTAGGGGGAGTATGTTAACTTAATCGGTATCATATTAGTTTGTGAATTTTAACCTTTGTGCTGGTGATTTATGGCATGTGCTTGCTCTGACATATGCTAACCCCTCCCTTTGTGACTAAGTCACTAAGATATACTCCTCATGGAAACGAGGTTATTATTCTTTGATTATCTTGTTTACTAAAGTTGTGCTAGGTTTTCCAATGACAAAAAATGATTTTGGTTGAAAATGAGTTGAACATAATTGATTTATATGTTAATTATGATTGATTTATATTAGAATAGTTCGGATCATATATATATATATATATATATATATATATATACATATATGTTCGTGCCCAAACTCAAGTGAAAGAGAAAGATGTACCTCACGGAGATAGATGGCTTATCCAGGTTGGTGAGGTCCTCCATCCGAGGTGGAGCTGTCGGAGGTGGATCTTCGTCCGAGGTGGAGCTGTCCGAGGTGGAGCTGTCCGAGGTGGATCTTTGTCCGAGGTGGAACTAACCGAGGCCAACCTCCAAGTGGCTGAGGTCAACTTCCAAGTGGCTGAGGCCTATTTATAGGCGCTAGGATGGAGTAAGGAGTGCTTTAGTACACAAGGAAGAGGCGAGATCTAAGCCGTTCAACTAGGCCGTGCGATCTCCACCGTTCTTGAAGCATGGCACACAGATTGCCAATGATGTGAGTTCTTTCGCGTGTTTGGACCACCAAGTTGGGCCCAAAATCTGGATTGGGCTTGAGCCCAGTTTGGAACAGTAGCCCCCCAAGTCGAGGTCGGACGGAAAAGGCAAGGGCGGCCTCGGCTTGAGATGTCATGTGTCAAGTAGATGATAGTAGGATGCATGAGAGAAACAGAAATAGAGATACCTGAAGTGAGGCTTGGGCGTTTGGCATTGATCTCCGGGATCGCTTTGGATCCATCTGGCTCTTGACTGAGCATTGAAGCTCAGTGTTAAGAGGGTCCGAAGCCGCAAGGACTCCTTCCTCGGTCCCTAATGGAGCTGAGCTCATAGATCAGGGAGGAGGCACAATCGCACGGGGCGAAAGAGGGGCGAAGCCGCAAGAACTTCTTCCTTCGGCCTCTGATGGAGTTCCAAACTCTGACATCAAAGGGAAGGCATAGGGCCACTGTGGACCTAGTCGCGCTCCGTGACTGAGCATTTAAGCTCGGAGTCAGGGAGGACGGAGTCGCTGTGGAGTTAGGCGCCCTCCATGACTGAGCATTTAAGCTTGGAGTCAGGGAGGATGGAGTCGCTGTGGACTTTGGTGCGCTCCATGACTGAGCATTTAAGCTTGGAGTCAAGGAGGACGTGTGTGTCGCTCTTTGACGGCCTCGCCTCGTACCGTTGTCCGCCGAGTGGCCAGCTCGGTGTCGGACTCGGGAAAGAGGGGCGTTGTAAAGAAATGAGAGCTAGTGTCGCCGAGGATCCTGCATATTAGGAAGACAGGAATATTCTAAACAGTAATTTTAAAGTGGCTGGGTGTGAAACCTGACCGAAAAGAATAGACTGAGGTCGGGGCTGATCTGGAACCCGGTAGAAGCTGTGAGGCCAAGGTTTATTAGAAACCTGGCAGAACATAATAAGCTGAGGCCGGGGTGATCTGGAGCCCGGCAGAAGATAATAATCTGGCTGAACATAATAAGCTGAGGCCGGGGTTGATCTGGAGCCCGACAAAAGATAATAATCTGAGGCCAAGGTTGATTAGAAACCTGGCTAAAGATAATAAGCTGAGGCTGGGGGTTGATCTGGAGCCCGACAGAAGATAATAATCTGAGGCCAAGGTTGATCAGAAACCTGGCTGAAGATAATAAGCTGAGGCCAGGGTTGATCTGGAGCCCGACTGATGATAATAAGCTGAGGTCGGGGTTGATCTGGAGCCCGGCAGAAGATAATAATCTGAGGCCAAGGTTTATTAGAAACCTAGCTAAAGATAATAAGCTGAGGTCGGGGGTTGATCTGGAGCGCTGCAGAAGATAATAATCTGAGGCCAAGGTTGATTAGAAACCTGACTGAAGATAATAAGCTGAGGCCAGGGTTGATTTGGAGCCCGGCAGACGATAATAATCTGAGGCCAAGGTTGATTAGAAACCTAGCTGAAGATAATAAGCTGAGGCCGGGGTTGATCTGGAGCCCGGCTGAAGATAATAATCTGAGGCCAAGGTTGATTAGAAACCTGGCTGATGATAATAAGTTGAGGCTGGGGTTGATCTGGAGCCCGGCAGACGATAATAATCTGAGGCCGAGGTTGATTAGAAACCTGGCTGAAGATAATAAGCTAAGGCCGGGGTTGATCTGGAGACCGAGTTGATCTAGAGCCCGGCTGAAGATAATAAGCAGAGGTCGGGGTTGATCTAAAGCCCGGCTGAAGATAATAATCTGAAGATATTTAGCTGAGGCCGAGGTTGATCTGGAGCCCGGTTGAGGATGATAAGATGAGGCCGTGGTTGACTTCGACTTAAACATCCAAACTTGACTTGAAAGAGGTCGGACTTGAAAGCTGGCATCTGAGTTTCACCGTTGTGTATGAGAAGAGAGCAAAGAAGCTCCCACTGTGGTCACCATTGTTTATGCCCGAACTCAAGAGAGAGAGAAAGATGTACCTCACGGTGGTAGATGGCTTATCCGGGTTGGTGAGGTCCTCCATCCGAGGTAGATCTTTGTCCGAGGTGGAGTAGTCCGAGGTGGATCTACCTCCGAGGTTGATCTGTCCGAGGTGGGGCTATCCGAGGTGGATCTTTATCCGCGGTGGAGCTGGCTGAGGCCAACCTTCAAGTGCCCGAGGTCAACCTTTCAGCCAATGTTGAGGTCAGCGGTGGTGGTACCTGCAAAGAGACTCTAACGTTCAAGTTAGAGAGGGAAGTGATAGTCAGTAAAAGTTAGGAGAAAATGAATTGTGTACCTTTTGCATGGGGTGGAGGCCTATTTATAGGCGCTAGGATGGAGTAAGGACTGCTTTGGTGCACAAGGAAGAGGAGAGATCTAGGCATGGCACACAGATTGCCAATGATGTGAGTTCCTTGGCGTGTTTGGACCACCAAGTTGGGCCCAAAATCTGGATTGGGCTTAAGCTTAGTCCGGAACAGTATATATATGTATATATATATATATAGTAGGTTTTTGTCTACCCTTACACCACCTCAATAGGTGGTACTCAATACACAAACTTTAAATAACATATTATTATTAGCAACAAAACTCAAATCCACCGAACGAACACGCCAACCAATTCCCATATCTGGCAACTCCTACTGTTGCTTAATGTCTGGTTGAGGAGGAGGAGGATTAATCTCCACTCCCACTTCTGCCGCATTCGACGGCTGGGGGAAGTTGGTGACAGCCTTGTCACCCCTCAATGCCACAATGGCCTCATCATAAGCGATGCGGCTTCCTCCGCCGTATCAAAGTTCCCGAGCCAAAGCCGTCTTTGGGTTCTCCCATCATGGATCTCAGCACACCAGCGGCCCCACATCCGCAGACGGACGCCCCGGTACTTCTTCACTGAGAAGTAGAAGAAGAAGAAGAAGAAGAAGAAGAAGAAGAAGAAGAAGAAGAAGAAGAAGAAGAAGAAGAAGGCTTCATGTTTGTGAGAGTTGAAGGAGTAATAAGGGGTGGGTATAGTAATTAGGGTTGTAATGAGTGTATGCCTCTAGGAGTAGCCAATTTATAGATGAAATTGAAGGAAACAGCTGCGAGAAAAGTGTGCAATGCACAAGGTTGTTACAGCAAGGTGGGATGCACAATCTGCATAAGGAAACTTGTTTTTTTTTCTAACATCAGCCTTGAATATGGCCTGGAATTGGGGAACTTTCTTCCTGAGGAAACCATACCACTTTTAAGGTATTTTTTCTTTTATTTTTTTTCCTTTAATTCTTATTCCTTTATTGTTCTATAGAATTGTTTCTTCGAGATTAAGATTTGATTGCTGAGTCATGCCTCTAGTCTCTAGATTATACGTTGAATTACAATTGGATTTGATGGTGTGAAAAAACCCATGCCACTTATTTAATATTGCCCTGCAACCTAACACTTGTCTTCCATGCCTCGCCATGAAACATAAATTGCGCAGATAATATTCAACCATTATTTGTTTTCAAACGGTTGTGCCCACTCACAAGGTTAGTACTTGGGGAACTCACCCCTCTTTCTTCTCCTTCAAATGCATCATCATCCCAATTATCGTCTCAATTACGCGCTTTCTACTTTATCAATTAAACATGTGCACTTCTTCACATTCATTTCTAGATTTTCATTTAAATGGACACTTTTTTTACTTATATTTAAGGCTAGGGGAAGTGTATTAACTTAATCGGTATCATATTAGTTTGTGAAATTTAGCCTTTGTGCTGGTGTTTTATGGCATGTGCTTGCTTTGACATATGCTAACCCCTCCATTTGTGACTAGGTCACTAAGATATACTCCTCATGGAAACGAGGTTATTATTCTTTGATTATCTTGTTTACTAAAGTTGTGTTGGTTTTCCATTGACAAAAAATGATTTTGGTTGAAAATGAGTTGAACATAATTGATTTATATATTGAATACATTTACAACAGGGAATTTATGACTGATTTATATTAGAATAGTTTGGGTCTTATATACCCTTACACCACCTCAATAGGTGGTACTCAATACACAAAAACTTTAAATTACATATTATTATTAACAACCAAACTCAAATCCACCGAACGAACACTCTAACAAATCCCCAACTCCTTTTACTCCTGCTCTTGCTTAATGTCTGGTTGAGGAGGAGGAGGCGGAGGAGGATTTATCTCCACTCCCACTTCTGCCGCATTCGGCGGCTGGGGGAAGTTGGTGACAGCCTTGTCAGCCCTCAATCTCACAGCGGCCTCATCATAAGTTATGGCAGCTTCCTCCGCCGTATCAAAGCTCCCGAGCCAAAGCCGTCGTTGGGCTCTCTCGTCATGGATCTCAGCACCCCAACGACCCCTCTTCCGCAGACGCCCGGTAATTCTTCACTGGGGGAGTAGATGAAGAAGAAGAAGAAGAAGGCTTCATGTTTATGAGAGTTGAAGGAGTAATAAGAGGTGGGTTTAGTAATTAGGGTTGTAGTGAGTGTATGTCTCTAGGAGTAGCCAATTTATAGATGAAATTGAAGGAAACGGTTGCGGGAAAAGTGTGCAATGCACAAGGTTCTTACACCAAGGTGCGACGCATAGTCTGTATAAGAAAACTTGTTTTTTTTCTAACATCGGCCATGAATATGGCCTGGAATTGGGGAACTTTAATCCTGAGGAAACCATACCACTTTTAAGGTATTTTTTTCTTCTATTTTTTTTCCTTTATTTCTTATTCCTTTATTGTTCTATAGAAATCTTTCTTCGAGATTAAGATTTGATTGTTGAGTCATTTCTCTAGTCTCTAGATTATACATTGAATTACAATTGGATTGGATGGTGTGAAAAAACAAATGCCACTTATTTAATATTACCTTGCAACATAACACTTGTTTTCCATGCCTCACCATGAAACATAAATTGCCTAGATAATATTCAACCATTATTCGTTTTGAAACGGTTGTGCCCACTCACAAGGTTAGCACTTGAAATTGTTACGTTGTCACTGACTCCAATGTTTTACGTTACATCAACCTTGCTTGCTGACAATCAACTAATCCTGAATCAGGCCTGGAATTGAGGAAGTACGCAACCCCTCTTTCATCTCCTTCAGAGCATCATTTCAGTGCCAAATAAACGACACAACTTAGAAGATATCAACTCCCATTTCCACACAACTTAGAAGATATCAGTTCCCAATTCCTTTAATCTCACAGGGTATGTTTGCTTCTTTTCTAATCTTCTCCATTATAATCTTTCTTCTATAGCTTAGTTGTTCCAGGCTTTCTAGATTACCAATTTAATATGCACAACTCACACTAATTTCTAGTTTTTCACCCAAAAGGATATTGTAGTCCAAAACAAAACTGAAAACGCATGCATAATAAGATGACTTTGCCAGCCAGCTCCTTTGGTTTTTCTGTTTTTTTGTGTGTCTGGTTTTATTTCTGCAAGAAATTTAGTCGAGTAACTTATGTTTTCTGAATGTATATATTTCACTAAAGCTTTATCTTACATAAGCTTCACTTTCTGACAAAGAAACGATCCAGAATCTGGCCTGGAATTGGGGAACTCACCCCTCTTTCTTCTCCTTCAAAAGCATCATCATCCCAATTACACGCTTTCTACTTTATGTCTTTATCAATTAAACATGTGCACTTCTTCACATTCATTTCTAGTTTTTCATCTAAATGGATATCAATTTCTAAAATGAAACTAAAATTGCTTTTGCAAGCAAACTTCTTTGTTTTTCTGCTTTTTTCTCTTTGTAGCTACAAGAAACTTTGTTAGTAACTTATGTATATCATCTGAATTTGTTGCTGTAAGGTTACGTGAAGAAAATCTGTGAAAATGGCAACGCCAAGGAGGAGTGAGAGGTTGAGGTTGAAGAGAGACAGGATTAGTGACCTGCCTATTGCAATTCTGCTTTTTATTGTCTAAAAGGTTGAAGAACCTTTGGATATCCCTCCCTGATCTGAAGTTACATACAAGTGAGTTTGAAAAGCCTTGGTTTTTTTACTAATGGTGTGTCTGCCATTGTGTCATCTCGTAGTCGTAGTGGCAATTATCCCTTACGTAGCCATGATTTCAATCGTCATGGTTATTTTCAACCTCGCGTTTTCACTGATCTTATAAATCATATTGTCTCTTGCGGTATCCAGCAATTGAACGTAGTTGTCCCATACAACGTTGATTTTCCCCGTTGTGTCTTCTCATGTCATTCTTTGACTTCTCTTTATATTTCTGTTTCAACATATGATACCACAAGAAGAACCATACTCCCTCTGCAACTTGATCTTACAGCGTTACGAAGTTTGCACCTTGTGGATATTGCAATTTGTACTAATCACAATGGTCATGCTAAACCCTTCTCAACCTGTCTTAAGTTGAACAATTTTTACATTGATAATTGTGACTTGGTCTATCCAAGCTCTCTCTCCACAAAGGTGGAAGGAATCCTCAATATAACCAATGCTACACTGATCGGTTTGGCCATCGATGATATCGCTACTCTAAGTTACAAGAATTGGATAGCTATCTATGTCATATATATCCACCCCTAGGTTACATTCTTTTGTGGTAAACGATTCACCTTTTCAGGCACCGGCTATACCGATATGGCTGAAGATTGAGCTTCAATCTTCCTCACTCACATAAACTCAAGACACTCGCCTCAAGATGTGTTCCGGTAACACAAGTATTTCTCTCAGTGAAATGTTTTTTATGTTCTTTCTTTCACTCATTGTCTACTATCGAAAACACGGATGATATTCTGTTACTAATTTAAGCAAGGCTGAAATTATCTTCGAACTGCTCCAAATTATTTTCTCAAGGTGCAGAGCATCAGTATTGTAATATTTTAGAAATTTCAATAACACGGTTTTTGACCATAGTGATGTCTTAGTTTTGTTTAGCACACTTGTTTTTATGGAGTACTCAAGTTGTTACCACCATAATTGGAAAAGGTGATTTGCCGGCTACATTCTTAATGTAAATTTCTATAATCGATTTGGTACTTTTCTCTCCTCTTTTCTTGTCAAATTGCACTTGGACAAGTTTTGAACATGTTGTTTTTATAATCCTTTTCCAACATATGTTTCGTAGGATTTTGCAGAGAGATAAATTAGAAATGTAAGATACTGTTACTAAAACAATTTATTATATATGATAGAGAGTTAATTTAAATGTGTTTCTGATATTGTCTTTGACTGCACTTAGCTAAGAAACTGATTATAGGATTGCTATACAATGTTGTCGATAGCAGATTGTCAAAATCCCGCCATAATTGGTCGCGTCCAAACTCCATATTGCAGATGGCTCCGCCATACGGTACAAAAATGAAAAAGCAGATTGCTCAATAATTAAGACTAAACTTCAGGAACTACTTGAATAATTAAAAGACAACGAGTGGAAAGTTTTTGGTACGAATAGAGTTATGCGCTATTGATGATCAACCAAAATAGTCGGATCAATTTTCTGGACCAATTTCTATTTTTGCTGAAATTTCTAAGACTAACGTTGTAATAGTCGGATCAAAAAGAGACATAGGCAGAATTTGTCTTTGGACGAATATTGTAGCTTACTATTTTCTAGATCGGTTTATTTTCTTTTCCCGAAATGTCATCTTTTGGGTCTTGGACACCAATGGTTTGAACTTACAAATTAGCGATATAATTAAGGGGTAAATATGTTTTGGCCCCTATAAAATTTGAAAAATTTGTTTTTAGTCCTTAATTATAAAAAAATTTACTCACTTTTAGTTCTCACATTTTCTTGTTTCAATGATTTTAGTCTCTCATGACTTTTAATAGCGCTTAGAAGCGCTATTAGGATGCCCAATAAAGCACAATTAAAAGGCAAGAGGGGGTAAACACATTGACTTGGGGTAAATGTAGGGACAAAAAGTGAGTGAAATATTTTATAGAGAATAAACAAAATTTTTAAATTTTATAAGGACCAAAAACATATTTAACCATAAATAATTAAATAAGTAAAATTGAAGAATTAAAGAAAAAAATAGAGACTAATTGGACACTTAAATTAACAGACAAAGTTAGAATCTCTTAAATGGTGTCGAGCTCCATACCGTCGTGGTCGGTGATTACGATGTGGACGACGTGGAGCTGGGTTTTCTTCCTCAATGGGGGTAGGGGAAGGTGGTGGTATTGCTGCACAACCTCATTTTAGGATGAGTTGCCAAGTTGATGAACTAGCACCGGTCAGGTTGGGGTATGACGATTTGCCAAATAACTACAACGACCCTAGAACACATTGTTTAGCATCACCAAACCGGTTATTAAGGAACAAACTTTGCGCATTTGAGTAGTTAAAAAAGTTTTTGAACACTAAATTACCTCAAAATACACTGTTTAGCATCGCACATTACGTACATTGTCACGAAATTATTTTTTTTTCACCAAATCGGTTATTGAGGAACAAACTTTGTGTATTTGAACAGTTAATTTTTTTCGTACGCTAAAGTACCTCAAAACACACTGTTTAACATCACATTTTACGTATTTTGTTACAAAATTATTATTTTTCACCACTATTGAGAAACGAACTTCACGTATTTGAACATTTAATTTTTTTTGACTCTAAAGTACCTCAAGACACACTACTAATTACCTTAAAAAAAGAAGTTGCGAAAGTTTGGAAGGAAATGGTGAAAATGAATACTCTCAAACAATATTTATTATTATTAATATACTATATTATTAAACTAATATTATTAAACTAATCTCAATTTTGCGGAGTCTATTGTCTCTAATTTCAATTTCACACAGCGCGTTTCAAATTTATTATTAATATTTTTTTTTATGGGAAAATTTATTCTTAGTATTAAGTATATTAAAGACATCCAAACATTCTGACCCTGTATAAAGTTGACCACAATGCAGCTAAAAATAATAATAATAATAATACAATATCTTGTATGACCACTTTTGAAAATACCACAAACATGTGTAACGACAGGCACGACAGGTAATATCATCAACCATTGATTTTTCTTTAACCCAAATCGACAGTTTTAAACCCACTTTCCCATGGGACACAAATACCTCCATTTTCCCATGCTAAGCGCTACCCTTTCTATTGGTCTCTATTGTCATGTGCCTCTCCTAAAACGATTCACCATGTATTTTCCTTTCCTTTTTTTTTTTGATGATAATAAGGGCCAAAGGCCCAGAGACAGTATTTTCCTTTCCTTTGTGAGCTACCCTTTCACCAACGATGTCCCTGTCCCTTTCCGGGAGTACTACTATCGTTGTGATCAAACGTGTCCAGAATCCTAACAAATCAAGAACACACAAATTGCGGAATAACTGCACAGCGCTACAGCACTGGAAGCAACAGACTGTTAGTAACAAGAGAAAATAATTAAAGAAAGAGATAAAGGATAGAGAAATTGATCACCCAAGATTGGTGACCCAGTTTGGAGTAAATTCTCTCACTCTGGGGGACAAAATCCGACTTGAAGATTTCCACTCTCCTAATCAAGAGTTACACCACATGATACATTCAAGGAACATAGGCAATGCTCTCCATGAACCTAATCACCCAGGTGTTTCCCACTCACTAATCTCTCGGACTTTCACTCACAAGTGTTTCCCAATTCTCTTTTCTGAAATGTGATAATGATCTTATCATTAAGATGATCCATAACCCCCCCAAGGCAGAGCTTTATATACTAGCCCGTAACTACCCCAACCCACAAAGTTGTTACATCAGTTTAGCTAACTAATTAAAACTGAACCAAACAGAAAAGGTTACAACAACCTAAAACAAAAATAACTGTCCTTACAGAAAAAAAACAGATTCACGCAGTGATGCTGCAGGCGATGTTATAGCACTTGACAGTAGGCATGGCAATAAGGCGGGGCGGGGCGGGGGCGGATTTCACATTCCCTATCCCCATCCCCGAATCCCATATAGTTTTCCGTTCCCCTACCCAAATCCAACAGAGATGAGTTAATGATCCCCATATCCAACGAGTTTGGGGATCCCCGCCCCAACCCCGTCCCCGCAGTGGAATCAATTTTTTAAATAAAAAAAATAGTTTTTACCTGTCCCAAATCCGAACCCGGCCCAAACCCAAAATTTATCCCACACCCGAACCCGCCCCAAACCTATCCCCCACTTGTTTCATGTGGAGGGTTTCTAATATAAGAGGGGTAATATTGTAACTTTGTACATTCGGGGCGGGTTCTGGGCCGGGTTCGAGGTGGGGACCTATGTCCCATTACCCACCCCGTCCCCGTATTTTGATATTTGGGAAAACCCAAATCCAAACTTAAACCCAGTCAAAGTAGGAGAAACCTGTCAAACAGAGGCAGGTTCGGGTTGGTACCCATGGGTACGAGTTCTGTTGCCATGCCTACCTGACATGGTCCAGGTAGAATGCATATGATGCTGTAGCACCATAACCCAATAATTCTCCACCTTGGTGAAAAGCGTCCCCTCATAACAAAGTCGTCAAAGTCAGGATTCCTTCATGTCCAAAATCATAAATCAACATCTATATTGAGCAAATCCAAGCAATGCTTGAACTTCCTAACTCTGACAGGTTTAGTGAGCATGTTAGCAAGGTTTTCATTAGTGTGAACCTTCTGAATTTTCACTTCTCCACTGTCCACCATGTCTTTGATGAAGTGCAGTTGTATCTCAATATGTTTGGTTCTTTCATGGTACATTGGGTTCTTGCATAAGTGGATAGCACTTTGACTATCACTATGCACACACACATATTCTTATTTAAAGCCTAATTCATTTACCAAATTCAGCAACGATATTGCTTCCTTTACAGCATCAGTTAAGGCAACAAATTCAGCCTCTGTGGTTGAGAGAGACACAATGTGCTGTAATGATGCCTACTGATAGTGTTCACAAAAAATGTGAAAACATACCCTGAGATAGACCTCCTTTTGTCTATGTCTCCTGCATAATCTGAGTCTGCATACCTTTGCACTGGCTGATCAGTATCCTTGCCTCTGGTATACACTAACCCATGGGATTGAGTCCCTTTCAAGTACCTAAGAACCCATTTAACAGCTTGCCAATGTGAGACGACCTTCGTCCTCATCATAGTAACCCTTGACACTTAACTTCTTAATCTCAAAAATGAATTAATTTAAAACTTAAAATACTTATATAACTGAACATGCATCACATAAACAAAGACATAATGTTAAGAGTTTTACAAAATATGTAGCAATACTAAACCACTCATAAGCACGTTGAATCAATTTATTTTCTTGTCTTCGATCCTTTATTAATATCTTATTTTCTAGAGTCTATCTATGAGTATGTCATTACTATATGTTGACTCTGGCCATATGTTGTTGCCAATAATATTCCCACCACTACAAGAAAACAGGATTTTCCGGCGACCAAAATCCGCCGGAAATGACCAAAATCCGCCGAAAATTTGTACTTTCCGGCAGATTTTGGGCGCCGGAAAAACCCTCGTCGCAAACGGTTTCCGGCGGATTTTTCCGCCAGAAATTTCCGGCGGATCTGGATCCCTCGCAAAATCCACGGAAATTTCCGAGGCTAAATCCGCCGGAAAATCCGCCGGAAATTTCCGGCGGAAAAATCCGCCACAAACTGCCTAAAATCCGCCAAAAATATCCGCCGGAAACCGCATCATATCCGCCGCAAAATCCATTTTTTTTAAAAAATAAAAATAAAAATCCGCCGGAAATCGCCTAATATCCGCCGGAAAATCCGTTTTTTTTTTTAAATAATAATAAATCCGCCGGAAACCACCTCATATCCGCCGGAAATTTAATATATATTTTTTTAAAAAAAATAAATTTAATGATAAATAAATGTTTTAAAAACTGAATTTTTTTTTTTTTTAAAAACAGAAAATTTAATAATTAAAAAATCTTTTTTTTTATAATACGAATTAAAAACAGAATATTTAATAATTAAAAATTGTTTAAAATTTTTTAAAAGAAGAAAATTTAATAATAAAAAACTGTTTTGAAAATAGAAAATTACATTTTTATTAAATAATGTTATTTTTAAAAATACGATTTAAATATAATTAATTTTTTTATAATAATTATTTTAAAAATAATTAATTTGTATTTTTAAATAATAAGAATTAAATAATAATAAATATAAATATTAATAAAAATATAATATTTAATAAATTATTAAATAATTTGTTAAATAATATATTTATTAAATAATATTATAATTGAAAAAAATTAATAATCAAATTAAAATGACAAATTAAATATACGATTAAAAATCAATACCTGGTCGATATAATATCCAAAAAAAGCGCAAACTTAAATATCCCAACAAAGTACGCGAATATTCATATTCAACACAAAATATAACTTAAATATCCAAACAACAAAATAACATAAGAGTAAGCTACTGGGGTGGGGGCTGGTGTGGAAGCTGGTCTGAATCCTCGCTCGTGTAATAGCTGGCTGTGGCGTCACCTGAGGCGTCATCAGTAGCTGCAAGAAAAGCACCAATGGAGTCGATAGTATTCAAATCGATACTTGAGTTGTATATCCTCGCTCATCAACTTTTAGCGTTGCCGAACACAAATTCTTAAAGTATTGACTAATTTCAATGAGCGGATTCAAAACATGTGTCGGCAACGAACTAAAAGCGATAGGAAGTAAACACTCCATGAATACATGACAATCATGGCTCTTCATCCCATGCAACCTCCCATGATCCACATCCGCACATCTAGATAAATTGGAAGAATAACCATCTGGCATTTTCAACTCTTTTATCCACCGATAAACTGCTTTCGCTTGTTCGGTAGATAAAGTATAATTGGCTTTAGGTTTCAATGTCCTAGTACCTTGCTCAACCAACAACAAATCCTTCCGTCGACAATAATGATCTATGTCCCTCCTAGCTTTCTCATTATCTTTCGTTTTACCTTTAACATTCATGACAGTGTTAAATATGTTGTCAAAAAAATTCTTCTCTATATGCATCACATCGAGATTGTGCCTCAATAGATTATCTTTCCAGTAGGGAAGTTCCCAAAAAATACTTTTTTTTGTCCAATTGTGCCATTGTCCATAGCCTTCTGGACGAGACACAACACCCGCTACAACTTCCACAGGAGGAATATCCTTAACACTGTCCCAAACTTCTTCAGGTGTCAAAATACGAGGAGGTCCATCTGTTTCAACATTTCCTTTGATAAATGCATACTTCTGCTTTCGAAATGGGTGATCCATAGGTAAGAACCTACGGTGCGAGTCAAACCACGAAGTCTTTCCTCCGTATTTAAGAGTAAAAGCCTTTGTGTCAACCATGCAAGTCGGACATGCCATTTTACCATGTGTCCCCCAACCAGATAACATTCCATATGCAGGGAAGTCATTAATCGTCCACATCAAAGCCGCCCTCATCACAAAATTCTGTTTGCGTGCTGCGTCATAAGTTAAAACACCATTCCAAAGTCTTTTTAGATCATCAACCAATGGTTGCAAATATACATCAATTCCAGCTGTTGGATTACTCGGCCCTGGAATAATTGCATTTAAAAACATGTATGGTTTAGACATACACATTTCTGGAGGAAGGTTGTATGGGGTAACAATAACCGGCCAACACGAGTACGGTGTTGCCGAGGCTTGAATATATGGTGTGAATCCATCAGAGCATAAACCAAGTCGAACATTCCGTGGATCACCGGCAAAATCTGGATGAACACGATCAAAATGCTTCCAAGCCTCACCGTCAGATGGGTGACGTAATTCACCAGAGTTACTTCTATTTTGATGGTGCCATGTCATTTTACCTGCGGTCTCCATTGAAGTAAACATCCTCTGTAGCCTTGGTATGAGCGGCAAATAGAACATTGCTTTTCGTGGAACCAATTTGCCTCCACTCATCCCTCTTCTGCTGGCACGATAGCGTGGCTCTCCACAAATCTTGCATTCCGACAACTCTCCATCATTTATGCCAAACTCATTGTTATAATAGAGCATGCAACCAGAGACACAGCAATCAATTCTTTTAGATTTCAAACCAAGTTTCGATACTAATCTTTTAGCATCATAATAACTTTGCGGCAAAAGTCCTTTAACAGGAGTTGCATCCAACATCATTTTGGTCATATACTCCATGCATAACTCAGCAACATTAAACTGCGACTTAAGACCCAACAACCGAACACACATTGATAATTTAGAGTCTTTAGCTCCTTCAAATAATGGATTATTTGTTTCATTCAAGTACATGTAAAATCTTTGAGCTTCCTCATTTGGAACTTCTTCAGCATCATATTCCGGCTCTTCATAATCCAAGTTTACTCCAACCGCATCAGATATCATTCCTTGATAAACTTCTAAAGGTTGAATAATTTCGCCTCTAGATGTCGTAGCCGCTGGATAATTATTTGCTATGGGAGCTACTACATTAACCGGAACGTTAACTGCACGAATAACCCCTGCTGCTACTTCACCATGACGACTCCATATAAAATAATTTGGCCTAAACCCATTATTGTACAAATCCATTCTGATTTCATCATCATTTTTTATAAATTGAAATGAACATTTCAAGCACGGACATCTAATTCCGCCTTGTTGCGCAAATTCTTCATGCTGCTTGGCGCAAAATATAAACTCTTCAACCCCTTGTACAAAGCGCCGCTTTAAACCAGCTCATCCAGGAAACAACCGATCGTACATCCAACTACGATCCATGTTTTCGAGAACTACGTACATAGTTCAATAAAAATTAATGTTATATATTATATTCCTATATATTTATTACATATACATGCACATATATATACTTATACACATATTTACATACACTAACAATGTTAACATTAATTAAATTACTAGTTACTAGGTTTTAAACGTACACTAGCAATTATTCAACCATAATTAAATTACATGTTCTTTTATTCTTATATAGATTAAGAACTCTATATATTAGTATTACTAATTGTAAATTACTATCTTTTAAACAAAATATCAAATTTTGGGTTATTAATAAATAAAATGTAATTCTTGTCAAAAATAAATAAATAAAATGTAATTATTCAAAGTAAATGTAATTATATATTAGTGAATATATATATATATATATATATATATTGATATACAATTTAATAAAGTAAATATAATATTTAATATTTTTATCTAAAAATGAATAAAAAATAGAAGAAATAATATTATTCGCATTTAGATAATAAATATTACATTAATTATTTAAAAATTATTTTTATTTTTATTTAAAAATAAATATAATAAATTACTTAAATTAATTTAGAAATGAATAATAAAGTAAATATAAATAAATTACTTCGATTTTTTATTTATTTCATTTTATTTCGTATTAAAGTTAAAATAAATAAATTAAATATACAAACAGAAATTCAAATTACAAAATATATTACTTTAATTTCATTTACTTTCAATTTAAAAAATAAATTAACATAAACATTAGTTATTAAATTTATTTTCGTATTACCTTATTGAAATTTATTAAACAAAAACTAAAATTATTTTAAAAATATATTACTTTAATTTCGTAATTATATATTAACTAATTTATATATTAATATATTAATATATTAACAAATTAACTAATTTATATATTAACTAATTATTATAAAGTTTTATATTTAACTATTGAAGAAAATCTAATCTAACTAATAATATATCAAATAACTATCTAATAATATATCAAATATTAAATTGATATCTAACCGGTTGTGAAGAGAAGACTCTGGCTTGATGCTATTCCAAACTCCTTTCAACCGAAATCAAAACGAACCAAACTCAACTCCTAAACAAACAATACAAGAAATAATAACTATACCGTTATTGAAAACACGATGGTAAAACTCAAACAAAGAGAAGAAGAGAGAAATCTATCAAAGAGAGGAAGAAATCATACCTTAGATAGAAGAAATCTATCAAAGAAAGGAAGAGATTTTGTAGAGAGAAGAAGAGAGAAATTTGAGAAGTGAAGAAGTGAAGAAATGATGGATGAATTTCGTGGAAATATATAGAGGGAGATGGGCAACGGTTCAAATTTCAAAATCCCCCCCAAATACACGTTTGCAGCGGATAAGGGGTTTGTGGCGAATCCTATTGCGAGGGAACGAGGGGATTTGCGGCGGATTTGTAAGCCGTTGGGATTTGTGGCGGAAATGGTGGACTTTGTGGCGGATCTAGTCAACACTGGGATTTGCGGCGGATTGACCAGCATTTGTGGCGGAATTCAAATTTCCCTCGGAAATGAACTTTGCGGCGGATTGGTGGATTTTGCGGCGGATTTTGAATTTGAATTTCCCCCCTTTTTCAAAAATCCGCCGGAAATGGATTTTGTGGCGGATTCCAATTTTTTTTTTAATTTTTTTTTTAAATTCGAAAATATCCGCCGGAAACGCTAAAATTTCCGCCGGAAAGTTTGTGTCTATTGAAAATCCGCCACAAATGCCACCAAATCCGCCGCAAATGTTCCGTCGAGAAATATCCGCCGCAAATTGCTCAAATCCGCCGGAAACTTTCCGGCAGATATTAATCCGCCGGAAAGTGTTGGACAGAAAATCCAACATTTCTTGTAGTGCACATCCATTCAGAACGCCATCTGACTGTCACCGCGGAGTCCAGATGTTATAAGTTGTTCCCTGCCCAAAAACATATCAGAGTAATCTAAACCTAATCCCCATCAGGCGCCTTAAAATTATAGATATGTCCTACTAAGGAGTAGGCCCGATACTTGACCTCATTTGTCCCATACCACACGGTTGTGGATTTACAACACATGTGCAGTCTATATGGTTCTGTTTGATTGCATCTTAACCCATATACCTTACTTATCTTGTTAATCAGTACCTCGTACTATCTCTTGCACTACGGTTAAGTATTTATTTCACTTTATATATTTTCCACTCTTGGTTCACTTCCACACCTAAGTTCATTATGCAATCTTAGCTTTATTACTATTATGAAATAAAATCATGTTTCTCAACATAACTATATCAATATGATATTTCAACAATTTCACAAATAATCATGAATAGAACAAAAGCATAGCATTTAAACAATCAATAGAAATCAATCACAATATCTCAAGAAATTGATCAATCACTCGATCAATCAAATAATAATATAAAACTTTCCTATGTGTTAACTGTTCCTCGACGCGCGGCCTAAACTTCATTTAACCTTAACTCCGATGAGTAGTTAAATGATCTTTAGGTATCGCTGACCTTTTTAACTCTAGTAGAGTTTGGGTCACTCAACACATATTTAAATTAAAATTTTACGCTAATTATCCCAACGAATACAATATCTTGCCCCCACCTAAAATACAACACGAACGTAATTACTGCACTGCTAATGCTGACGCGTACTTAATTACTACCACAACTACGTACACAGAATATGGTGAAATACCAAAAGAAAAAAGTGGTGGAATTTTGTCAAAAAAAAAGTGGTGGAATATAGTTTTCACAATGGCCGAGAGTTTCAAGAATAAATGGAAGGATATGTTTGTTTTTGAGTGATGCATAGGAAGCAAAGTTGAGCTTGGTATTTATAGGAGAGTCTCCATCTCCCATGCCTCGCTCATTAAGCATGAGGTGTATAACACTCTTTATTGGTGTCGTGAGTTGACGAGCTTAAGGATTACTCATGTTAATTATAGTGATCCTTGTCATGGTACAATAAAAGGATTGGTTGACACCTCTTGGTTGTGCATGGATAAGAAAAAATGTGACTATTCAAATGCCCCTAACTCAATTTATATGTATATTCAAACATGAGGTGTAAATTTACTTACCTTATAAGGAATGCATAGGCAGCTATACAAATGGATGTGATATGAGTGCCTCGGTCTTTAATACCTTGTTTTAGAAAGCAACGTAAATGTATATATTAGATGTATATACATATAAATTGAAGCTTACATCAGATGCATGTATATACGTAATATAAAAACTAGATAATAATCTTATATAACTAAGTTTCCCAAAGTATAAACTATTCTAATTTAATAATATTAGTCATATTAGTCTATTTAACTCATCAAAATATATATATATATATATATATATATATATATATATATATCTTAACTAATTAGAAAAAAATTGGATGTTACACATAAGTTTCTTTTTAAGCCCTAAAACACATAATTAAAATAAAATAAATTCTAAAACATTTCCTAATAACTATTTATAAAAAATGGGGTGTTACAAAATGTTGCCTTCCAGGATTTCCCATGAATCTACTAGTGATGCTAACAACATGAGAAATATCAGGCCTAGAACATACCATAGCATACATTATGCTACCTATGACATTAGCATAAGGTACTTGATTCATTTCAGTCTTCTCTTCTTGAGTAACTGGACATTGAGCTGATGAAAGTGTAAAGTGTTGAGCTAATGGAACACTAGTAGACATAGCATCACTCATGTTGAACCTCTTTACCACTTCCCTAGATAATCCCTTTGAGACAGAACCAATTTGTTCTTCTCCTTGCACCTTAATCTCCATTCCCAGTATCTTCCTTGCAACTCCCAGATCCTTCATCTCAAATTGCTCCTTTGGCAATTTTTTCAAAGAATCAATCTGTAACATGCTTTTGCAAGCTAGAAGCATGTCATTAACATAGAGTAAAAGATACACATAGAGATCATTTGATAGCCTCTTATAATAAGCACAACATCCAGATTTACATTTAAGAAAGTTGTGTTTTATCATAAAAGAATCAAACTTAATATACCATTGCCTTGGTGACTGCTTCAGGCCATAAAGAGACTTCTTCAAGTGACACATCCAATTCTCATTTCCTTCAACTTCAAAACATGTAGGTGTCTGCATGTAGATGGTTTCATGAAGATCTCCATGTAGGAAAGTTGTCTTAACATCCATCTGCTCCAATTCCATATTGTAATGAGCAACCATGAATAATAAGACCCTAATAGATGAGTTCTTTACAACTTCAGAGAATATTTCATCATAGTCCCCCCCCCCCCCGTGATTGAACTTTTTAGCAACCAATCTTGCTTTAAATCTAGCTTATTCAACCCCAGGAATTCCTTCCTTCTTCTTAAAGATCCATTTGCTTCCAATGATCTTTGTCTTCTTAGGTTTAGCAACCAAAGACCAAGTGTTATTCTTTTCAAGAGAAGCTAGTTCCTCTGTCATGGCCAACATCCAAATCTGTCTATCTTTTCTGCTATTTACTTCAGCAAATGTTTTTGGCTCCTTATTTGTTATGTCTTCAGCTCTATTGAAAGCATAACTAAACATATCTGCAGAAAACCCATATATATCTTGTAGGTCGCCTAATGTTCCTTCTATCCCCGTTCCTTGCTAAAAGATAATCATCCTCTTTCGTATGCTTATTATCAACAAGGTTTGCTTCCTCATTGATTTGATCAATGTCTTGTTCTGTAGGTTGAGTTTAATGATTTTCTTGCTGAATGTGCTCCAGCTTAAAACCAAAACTATCAAGCTCTTTCTGATTAGTAGCTTCATCTTCTGCTCTCTTATAGGACTTTTAAAATTCTATTTCACTGAATTTTACATCTTTGTTAATGATTCGTCTTTTGCTCCCTGTGCATCATACTTCGTAGCCTTTGACTCCTTCCGGATAACCTACAAAATAACATTTTCTTGCCCTTGGAACCAACTTGCCTTCATTAACATGATAATAGGCAATACATTCAAAATTTTCAAGTGGGGATAGCTATTTATCTTGACATTCCTTGCCTCTTGGGGAGTTTTTAGATTTATTGTTGTTGAAGGACTCATGTTAATGAGATACCATGTTGTGTGGCCAACTTCTGCCCAAAACTTTACCTGCATACCAGAGTTAGATAACATACACCTCATTCTTTCAGCTAGGCCATTTTATTGAGGGGTATTCCTAACACTTTTATGCCTAATTATGCGATGATATTTACAATAGCTAGTGAATTCCTCGCTACAAAACTCTAAGCCATTATGAGTTCTTAAAGTTTTGATTTTCCTTTCAGTTTTGGTTTCTATCATGATTTTCCAATCCTTAAAAGCCCTAAAAGCTTCATCTTTCAAGAAAATAAATCCAAACCTTCCTACTGAAATCATCTAAGAAAGTAATAAAATACTTATTACCTCCATGTGAAGTCACCCTTGCCAGTCCCCATAGATCACTATGGAAATAATCAAGAACTCCCTTTGTGGAAAGATTGGCCTTGGAGAACTTCACCCTATGCATTTTCCCTAGAATCACAAAAAGGTATATCTTCAACATTGTCTTCACCAAGGACTCCCTTTGTAGTTTGTGCCAAGAATTTGCATTCCCCTTTGACTAACATGACCCAGCCTCTGGTGCCATAACACTTCAGTGCTACAACATTATGATGGTGTAGCAGCACACCCTGTGACAACACTACCTTTCAAAATGTAGATTCCATGTTTCCTTTAACTCTCCACACAACTGTCGACCCTTTCATGACCTTGGGGCACCATCATGAGACTCAAAAGAACACCCATTTTCCTTTAACATGCCTAGAGATATTGAATTCCTTTTTAATTTAGGAACATATCTCACTCCTGTTAGAACCCTTTGTGTACCATCTTCATATCTCAACATTATGGAACCAATTCTCATTACCTTGCATGCTGTGTTGTTACCCATAATGAACCATTCTTTCTTAGGGGTCATGGGATATGAACACCCTATATCTTGAACCCATTCATCTTCATTGAGACATGATGTTGCCATTAAAACATCAGCACATAGGTAACTATCTGTGACAATAGAAGTACTTACCACATCTTCTTCACCTTTCTTCTTAGATTTTAGCTCTGGGCAATCTTTGCGGAAATGACCCATCTTATCACATTGATAACACTTCTTCTTGGATTTATCTTTATCTTTAGACTTGTTTTACCCTTATTTTTCTATTTGAATTGCTTTTATTTTGTACCCTTTTTCTCAAAGTTACCCTTAACAAGTAGCCCTTCACTACTTTGCTCTTCTTTAATCTCATGTTTCCTTTTCATATTCTTTGACATCAATGCGGACTGAACATCTTCAAGTGATAAAGATTATTTGCCATATAAGAGAGTGTCACAAAATCTTTCATACTAGGCAAAGAATTTACCAAAAGAACTGCTTGATCCTCATCCTCAATCTTGATGTCAGTATTTTCAAGATCTAGGATGACCTTATGGAACTCATCAATGTGATCCTCCATTGATTTTCCAGGTTGCATGTTGAAAGCGAATGCCCTTTGTTTCAAATAGAGATAGTTTGCAACAGATTTTGTCATATAAAGACTCTCCAACTTGAGCCTAATTGCTCCTGGAGTTGTTTCTTTAGTGACTTCTCTAAGATGCTTGTCACTCGCACTGAGAATAAGAGCTCTATGAGCCTTTTCCTTGCCTCTGCCTTCTCCTCTGCAGTGATTCTCGAAGGTAACTCATTCTCACCATTTAATGCACCAACTAATCCTTGTTGTGCAGGCATAGCCTTCATCTTGATGCGCCACAAACCGAAGTCGTTCTTTCCATTGAACTTGTCCACTTCATATTTCGTTGACACCATGATTCCAAGACCGATTCAACCTTGCTACTAATACTAATTGTTGTGATCAAACGTGTCAAGAATCTTGAGAAATCAGGAATCAACAAATTGCAGAATAACTGCAAGGTGCTGCAGCACAGGAAGCAACAACACTATTAATAACAAGATATATGAAATCTAATAAAATAATTAAAGAAAGAGATAAACGATAGAGAAAATGAACACCCAAGATTGGTAACCCAGTTTGGAGTAAATTCTCCTACTTTGGGGGACAAAATTCGACTTGAAGATTTCCACTATCTTGATCAAAAGTGACATCACATGATACATTCAAAGCACTTAGGCAATGCTCTCCACGAACCTAATCACCCAGGTGTTTCCCACTCACTGATCTCTTGGATTTTCACTCACAAGTGTTTCCCAATTCTATTTTCTGAAATGTGATAACGATCTTATGATTAAGATGATCCGTAAAACCCCCTAAGGTGGAGCTCTATATACTAGCTCGTAACTACCCCAACCCACAAAGTTGTTGCATAAGTTTAACTAACTAACTAACTAATTAAAACTAAACCAAATAGAAAAGGGTACAGCAGTCAAAAACAGAAATAACTGTAATAACAAAAAAATAACAAATCCATGCAGTGGTACTGCAAGCGATACTATAGCACCTGATAAGGTCTAGGCAGAATACATATGACGTTGTAGGACCATAACCCAACAAACATAATTAAGCAAAACCCTATAATAGTCTCTATTAGAGGGACTAAAACATAACTAAGCAAAAAGTTATATATTATTCGAATTAAATACAAAGAAAAGTACTTTTGTAGTGATGAAAAACAAAACCCCTATATATTTGCGAAAATAAAAAAATAACATATTTAAAAACTATAGTTTTAAAGTACTTACAAAATTTGATAATTTTATTTTTTCGAAAATTAATAATGAAAATTTAAAGATTTTATTTTTTTTATACAACAACTTTGCTCTTTATTTGTCTTTTTAGAATTAATTAGGTTTACTTTGGAGGCATTGAATAAATATATTATTTTATGTGAGTTTTTTTAAAAAATTATATATTTTTTATTTTAAAATATTACAAAATTAGATAACATAAAAACTTAACCTAACACTAGTCCCTCCCCTCGTGAACTCCTTTATAAATATGTTGTTGTTCTCATGAGTATGAAAAATACTAGCAAGAATTGTGTCGTATCCCAAAAACTGAATGAGTCTCTTTTCTTTCTCGATCTCTATTATATATTCCATTTGTTGAGTTTGTTAGCAGTTGTTAGCCTGTAATTTCGACAGGCTTCATTAAAGATGATCAACATGACCTGACTTATATTTCGACGAAGACCAAATTATTTCGACAGAGAAAATGGTCATGCGCAAGGTAAACTCGACAAGCTTACGGGGAAGCAAAAGCAAGAGAGAGGAAAATGGACGCAAGCCTTCGACAGACGGAAAACAGAGCAGTTATGCGCTGAAGACTAGCAGTTGGTCGAAGCGTGATAGAGCGGTTCTGGTCGAAAGTAGGAGTAGCAGTTATTATTTTTCAAATCTCTAGGCGGTTGCTTAGTTCAGTTTTTCCCCCTCTTTTCCTTTGTATAAATAACTGTTTCTGAGAAGAAACAGAGGTCGCAAAATCACAATACAGAACCCGATTCCTGAAACTCTAACTTCCAAGCCAGAGCGAAAAACGAGTGGAAGAATCGCTGTACGTGATCGTGTACCACTTTTATGATTCGATGCAATTTACGTGTCTGTTCTTTACAATTCCTGCACCATTTACTGCTTCTTTTCTTTTCAATTCTGTTAATCATTTGCAAATCGTCCCTTTTTCTACATTTTCTGAAACAAAAACTATGAGCAATTCAAAGGCAATTGCTTTGAGATTTTTCTAGTTTGATCTCACAAACCTTCTAATAAAACTAGTGATTGTTTGCTAAAAACACCAGCAAACAAATTGGCACGCCCGGTGGGACTTTGCCTTTGATTTTGTTCATTTTCGTACTCTCTTATTTGTATTCGCTGTTGTATGCACTTAAGAAGTGGTAAAATGGTTCGTTCTAGTACGAATAATGCGTCTAGTTCCAACCCTGTGGTTTCACAAGGGCAAGGGACAACAATGGATTCTGCAAGCATTAGCGCAGGACCATCATCGTCGATAACCGTTCCTTCATTATCAATGACTAATGTTGGTTCAACGTAGTCAGAAATGGCATCTTTGCCAATGTCTTTGCCGTTAAGTGCAGGGCTTCATAGCCCTTACATGGCAATGGGAAACGGTTTAGACCCACGTTTGAATAACGTGCATCTACCCCCATTTCCTTTGGGAATGTATGGCATGCCTACTGGAATGCCACATATTTCGACCTTTTCCCCTACACATGTCTCTTCTGAGAGCGTATTTGGTCGAAATCCCCCAGCATTAACCAATACGTCTTTGTTGGCCTTAAGACAGCAAGTGGACGAGAGTAATCACGATATGGTTAATATGCTTACCCAACAAATTGGTACAGTTTTCAATCCATTGATTCAAAATACCAATAACAGTTACCAAATGTTGGCAAATCAGATGAGTAGGATTGCAGACTTCTTTGGGGCTCCAGCGGTTAATAATAGGCAAGTTCCTATTATTGCGGGTAATGCGTCGTCAGTTAACCCCCAAGAAGCAGTTGCAGTCGAAGCGTCAACAACTGTAGGCGAACTACAAGGGGCAGTAAACCACGTCCCTGAAGTAGTTTTGGTAAATAGACACCAAAACGCTGATGAAGTTGTTCGACAAGTGCAACAACACAATGTTGGCGCAGAAAACAATATAACTACTTTAGTCGAAACTATTTTGGCGCAAAATGGCCTTAACATAGGTTTACAAAGGCCTAACTTTGTATCACCATTATGTGAATACGTATTACAAACTGAGTTACCAAGGGGATGGAAAGTTCCCAAGTTTACTAAGTTTGGTGGTGATACAAATGAGTCCACAATCGAACACATTGCTCGTTTCTTGACTGAGGCTGGGGACTTAGCACAAAATGAGAATTTGAAGATGAAATATTTTCCAAATTCTCTAACTAAAAATGCTTTCACTTGGTTCACGACTTTACCCCCTGGTTCTATGTTCACATGGGGGCAATTAGAAAAGGCATTCCATGCACAGTTTTACATGGGCCAGTCGAAAATTAGTCTTAAAGAATTGGCTAGTGTTCGGCGCAAAATGCCTGAAACTATTGATGATTCCTTAAACAGATTTAGGCTGTTGAAATCTCGTTGCTTCACACAAGTCCCTGAACATGAGCTTGTCGAAATGGCTGCTGGTGGCCTTGATTACTCAATTAGAAAGAAATTAGACACATCTCATTTGCGAGATATGGCTCATTTGGCTGATAGAGTTCGACAAGTTGAAAGGCTTAGAGAGGAAAAATCTAGGTCGAATAGGTATCATAAAAAAGAAAAAGTGGCATATGTCGAAGAAGAATTTGACGTTACATATAGTAATGTCGAAGAAGAGGAGATAGACGTGGCTGAACTTAAGCCTGGTCCTCCTTATACCTGTAAATTATTAAGGCCTGCGAATGGGAATAACCCTGTAGAGCCTAAGAATGATAGATTTATGCCTAAAACTTATACTTTTGATGTTACTAAATGTGATGAAATTTTTGATCTTTTAGTAACTGATGGTCAAATATTAGTGCCTAAAGGCCTTAAAATACCAACTCTTGACCAAAGAAAGAAAAAGGGTTATTGTAAGTTCCATAATTTTTTGGGACATAACACTGACCGTTGTGTGCTCTTCAGGGATATTGTGCAAAAAGCAATTGACGAAGGAAGACTCAAATTTGCTGATAAGAAAATGAAAGCTCCTATGCAGATTGATGTTGATCCATTGCCTAAGGCTGAAGCTATGTACTCTGAACCTATCGAAGCTGATGTAGGCATGGTGGATGCTCAGATGGCAGACCCTCCTAAGTGTGTCAAGACTGCCACCGAAAAATTAAAAGGTTTTATGTATGCTGAAGGTAAGAAACAGGAGGTGACCCTAAAAGAATATGATGGGAAGATACATGCTGTGTATCCAAAGGCTAAGGAAGAATTGATAGATTTCCTCAATCGGTGTAAGTGGAATAACTCTGAAGTTATGCTTTGCCCAAGGTGCAGTGCTGTCTTCGATAAAGAAGCAGCTAAAGCTGTCGAAGGTTATCAGGATCAACAACAACGTAAAAGAAAATGGCTTGATAACAGGCCGAAATTTGACTTTGCAAAAGGAGATCTTCCTGGCTATAAGGCTAATGTGTCAACAAAGCCTTCAACAAGCAAACGACAATTTGCTAATGAGAAGTCCTCAGCGAAAGGGTATTTGAAGCTGTCAACAAATAAATCCTTTGTCCCAAGTGCTAGTGCTCCTGTTGAAGCGTGGGTGTACAATAATCAACGTGCTAAAGCTGTCAAGCCAGGTACTGATGCTGTTAAGTTTAATTATAAGAATAACTATAAGGGTAAGAACCCTATGACTAGAACACAGTGGCGTCGTTACCAAAGACAACAGAAGAAGAAGGCACACTTTGACATTAACAAGGTCCCAAGTCATTTGGCTAACAATCAAGTTCCACGCAGCATGATAGTGGCGAAGAGTGAGGTTCACAAAACTGAAGTTGCCACAAAGAGGAATGCTGATGTTGCTAGTCATGTGTGTGCAGCAAATAAGGCCAAAGGCAAGGCTGTGGTAACAGAAAAGCCAAGAAGGCCTGCTCTTGAAAGAATATTTCCTCCATTATCAACAGTGAAAGAAAAGAATGCTGATTTCGACATGGATGAAGACATGGAGTCGGATTTTGATGATTCTGAAGATGATTTCGACGTTGTTTGCAATGTGGTGTCAATACTGCCTCTTGAGTACGATGTTATCACAGTACCAAATGACGTTGAAGAGGATTTTACAAAGGATATGGCTCATCATAAGCCAATGTGTTACTATGTGATGAACAATGGTTGTGTCGAAGACCAAATGGCTACCTTCGAGAAGCCAAATATGAGTATGCAAAACCACTTGAAACCCCTGTATGTCCAAGCCAAAGTCAATGGTGTTGGAATTAACAAAGTGTTAGTGGATGGTGGAGCTGCAGTGAATTTAATGCCACATGGTCTTTTGAAGAAGATTGGTAAGTTCGATACTGACCTCAGGCCACATAACATTGTCTTAAGCAACTATGAAGGCAAAACTGGCCATTCTTTGGGGGCCATTGAGGTGGACTTAATCGTTGGTTCCATAAAGAGGACTACATTGTTCTTAGTGATAGCCTCTAAAGCGAATTTTAATTTGCTCCTTGGTAGAGAGTGGATCCATGGAGTTGGTGCTGTCCCTTCAACTTTGCATCAACGTTTAGTAATGTGGAAGGAAGATGGTTTGGTAGAGTATGTTGAAGCCGATCAGAGCTACTTCCGTGCTGATGTGACCAAGTTACCAAGGAAAACTTTGAGAAACAAATGGCGAAGATTGCGCCATGTTCATCTTCTAATGAGGCATATGTTCCTGCGGATAATGTTTTTGCCTCAGTTCATCTTGACCCAAATTATGGTTTTGTTTGGGAAAGAGAAATAATGGGAGATGATAGTGTCTATCCTGATGGTGTTTTTCGACCAACGGGGTGGAACACTGGTTCTTGAAAGTGTTCTTATGTCAGTGCCCAATGCATGGGACAAAATTACGGCTTATATGGCCGAAAACAAGTTTAAAGCGGCTATAGAGGCCGAAATTATTCAACAAACAATGGCTGTCGAAGCCAGTGAGTTACATGAAGAAAATGGCATAGTCATAGATGAAAGACTTGACTGCATTTATGATGATGATCCGTTAGGTTTTGAAAAGGATCCTAGAGATTCGGCAAAGCATATGCAAGCTCAAGACCCGTTAGAAGAAGTTGATTTGGGAAATGGCTCAATAAAACGGCCAACTTATATTAGTGCGAATATTGATGCTTCTCTAAAAACCCAAGTCATCACATTGCTAAGGGAGTTCAAAGACTGCTTTGCTTGGGATTACGACGAGATGCCTGGGTTAAGTCGAGAAGTAGTGGAAATGCAATTACCAATTCGACCAGGGAAGAAACCAGTGAAGCAAGTGCCAAGAAGATTTGCTCCTCAAGTGTTGGCTAAGATCAAAGAGGAAATCGAAAGGCTATTCAGAAACAAATTCATCAGAACTGCCAGGTGATTTCTTGGGTTTTATAGTGCACAAAAAAGGCATTGAAATCAATCAAAATAAGACTAAGGAAATTATGGAAACGAAGGCCCCTTCGACCAAAAAAGAGCTTCAGTCGTTGCTGGGAAAAATCAATTTCCTTCGAAGATTTATATCAAATCTAAGTGGCAAAACACAAGTTTTTTCGCCATTGTTAAGACTGAAGAAGGAAGAAGAGTTCAAATGGGAACCAATGCATCAAGCAGCCTTCGACGAAATCAAGTCTTATTTGATGAAACCACCAATTTTGTTGCCTGTTATTAAACACAAAGTGCTCAAATTGTATATAGCAGCTTCTGATAGAACAATAGGTAGCATGTTAGCCCAAGAGGATGATAGTGGTGTCGAAAGAGCCATTTATTACCTCAGTAGGGTCTTAAATGATGCCGAAACGAGGTACGCTCCTATAGAAAAGTTGTGCCTTTATTTGTATTTCTCGTGTACAAAGTTAAAGCAATATATAAAACCAGCTGATGTTTCTGTTTATTCGCATTTTGATGTTATTAAGCATATGTTGTCGAAACCAATAATGCATAGCCGAATTGGTAAATGGGCTTTGGCTTTGTCAGAATACAACTTAACTTATCAACCTCTAAAATCAATTAAAGGACAAGTGGTTGCTGATTTTATAGTAGACCATTCTGTTGTCGAAGAAACATTAAGTTTTGTAGACGTATATCCTTGGAGGTTGTACTTTGATGGCTCAAGCCATAAACATGGAGTTGGGATTGGTATTTTAATAATATCTCCTACTAACATTCCAACGAATTATAAGTTTAAAATTCGAGATGTTTGTTCCAATAATGAAGCTGAGTATGAGGCTTTAATAGTAGGCCTTGAAATTTTACTTGAGCTGGGGGCAAGTCATGTCGAAATAAAAGGTGACTCTGAGTTGGTTGTCAAACAATTGACAAGAGAGTACAAATGCATTAAAGAGCACCTTATTAGATACTTTGTTGTTGCCAATGCTTTGTTAAAAAGATTTGAGTCTGTTCACTTAGAACATTTACCACGAATTGATAATCAAGTGGCAAATGAATTGGCACAAATTGCTTCAGGCTATAAAGTTTCAAGACAAAGCCTGGAAGAGTTAATTGAAATAAAGGATAAGATCATTTCTAATGACTATTCTTCGTCAATATTGTCGGCACCAACAACTGGGGGGGCAACAGATGCGAACGCAAACGAGGAACTAGTCGTTGTCGAAAAACGTCAATTTTTTGGTGACTTTGACTTAGCAGAAATTTTTGCTCTTGACAATATGACCAATAATGATTGGCGAAGGCCTATTGCAGAATATTTGCAAAATCCCACAAGAAATACCAATAAAAAGGTAAAATACAGAGCTTTGAGCTATGTGATAATTGGAAACGAATTGTTTAAAAAGACTCCTGAAGGAGTACTATTAAAATGTCTTAGTGAAAATGAGGCATATTTAGCAGTTTCCGATACACATAGTGGAGCATGTGGTTCACACCAAGTAGGCCACAAAATGAAGTGGTTATTATTTCGACAAGGAATGTATTGGCCAACTATGCTGAAAGATTGCATAGAATTTGCTAAGGGATGCCAAGAGTGTCAAAAGCATGCTGGGATACAACATGTACCTGCAAATGAATTGCATGCCATAGTCAAACCTTGGCCATTTAGAGGTTGGGCTCTAGATGTGATTGGAGAGATAAAGCCAACTTCGTCGAAGGGCCATAGATATATCCTTGTGGGAATTGATTACTTCACCAAATGGGTTGAAGCTATACCTTTAGCCAATGTTGATCAAGAAGCAGTGATAAGGTTTATTCAAAATCATATCATTTATAGGTTTGGAATTCCAGAAACCATTACTACAGATCAAGGATCAGTTTTCACTGGTAGAAAAATGGTAGAGTTTGCTTCTGAAATTGGTTTTAAGTTATTAACTTCAACACCATATTATGCGCAAGCCAATGGTCAAGCAGAAGCTGCCAATAAAGTTATTATTAATTTGATTAAAAAGCATGTTGGGCAGAAACTCAAAAATTGGCATAATACCCTTGATCAAGCATTATGGGCTTGTCGAAATTCACCCAAAGAATCTATCAACACTACTCCTTATAGGCTAACATTTGGACACGATGCAGTGTTGCCTGTTGAAATTTGTCTACAATCAACAAGAATTCAAAGACAGTGGGAGATTCCCTCTGATTATTATTGGAATATGATGCTTGATGAATTGGTTGATTTAGACGAAGAAAGGTTATTAGCTTTAGATATGCTTATTCGACAGAAAGAGAGGGTAGCTAAAACTTATAACAAAAAGGTTAAGTCTAAAACCTTTGATTCAGGTGATCTAGTGTGGAAGGTCCTATTGCCTATGGATAAAAAAGATAGAGTCTTTGGTAAATGGTCCCCAAGTTGGGAAGGACCATTTAAAATTTTACAAGTTTATTCAAACGGCGCATATGAGGTCGAAGAGATTCGCGCTGATGAAAGAATTTTGCGTATAAATGGCAAATACTTGAAAAAGTATAAGCCAACGTTACAAGAAGTTAAAATAACGCTGGAATAAATATAAAGAAAGCGTAAAAACATGGCATTTAAGTTGCCAAAACATTGTCGAAAGCACAGAATAAAAATTGCTCGAGAATAAAATGGAAGAAATTTCATTATAATGTTGCCAAGTTACATGTGCCAAAGGAGGCATTTGTGAATTACATAGTGCCGAAAAGGTAAATAAACTAGGCATAAATAAAACGCTGAATTGCAGTTGGTCTTTTACGACCAAGTAACTTCTCTTTTGGGTGGTCTTCTTCGACCACGTTGACACTTCCCGTCGTTTAGGGGGTCATTCTTTCGTCTGCGCGTTAGGCTTGTAAGCCTTTCAACAAGGCGTTTCCTTGCTTGGTAAACCTCAGGAAGCCCTTCAGAGAGGAGATATTGATGTCCCCAAGGAAGACAGTCATCATCAAGGCAAAACACCTGATGAATCTTCCTGCTCCCACTTTGAGTCTCCCGCATAAACTCAGAAAGTTGCAAGATCAAGTGACATGGAGAAAAAAGGAGCAAAGCTATAATTCGCAGAGATCAAAAACCATCACTTTGAACCTCCAGGCAACCTCACTGCAATTATGAGAGATGAGGTTACGCGGAAGACTCAAAGCAAAGGGAATGATCCTGGAACGGGAAAGGAAAAAGAGGAAAATCATGGAGTGGTGAAGATGAGAAACAAAACTCTTCTATTTATAAGGAGAAGTATGAAAGAGCGTCAGTTGGTTACGAGTTTGGCGTTCTGAGAAGTGGGGCATCACTTTAATTACGGCGTTATTTACGTAACAGAAAATGGTGGAACCATTCAATGTTAGAACAGAGAATCAGTAAACATAGTCAAAGGCCGAAATTACAGGCTGTTCAAGTTTAAGGCTTGAATATGGAAACAACACTTAACAGTGGTGACATCAGGTATACAGCTATTTTATTCAAGTGCAAAGTTATTTCGATGGTGAATTCAAAAATGTCTTTCTCTTCTTCCTCCTCAAGTTCAGTCGAAAAAGACATTTTTGGGGGGCAATTTGTTAGCCTGTAATTTCGACAGGCTTCATTAAAGATGATCAACATGACCTGACTTATATTTCGACGAAGACCAAATTATTTCGACAGAGAAAATGGTCATGCGCAAGGTAAACTCGACAAGCTTACGGGGAAGCAAAAGCAAGAGAGAGGAAAATGGACGCAAGCCTTCGACAGACGGAAAACAGAGCAGTTATGCGCTGAAGACTAGCAGTTGGTCGAAGCGTGATAGAGCGGTTCTGGTCGAAAGTAGGAGTAGCAGTTATTATTTTTCAAATCTCTAGGCGGTTGCTTAGTTCAGTTTTTCCCCCTCTTTTCCTTTGTATAAATAACTGTTTCTGAGAAGAAACAGAGGTCGCAAAATCACAATACAGAACCCGATTCCTGAAACTCTAACTTCCAAGCCAGAGCGAAAAACGAGTGGAAGAATCGCTGTACGTGATCGTGTACCACTTTTATGATTCGATGCAATTTACGTGTCTGTTCTTTACAATTCCTGCACCATTTACTGCTTCTTTTCTTTTCAATTCTGTTAATCATTTGCAAATCGTCCCTTTTTCTACATTTTCTGAAACAAAAACTATGAGCAATTCAAAGGCAATTGCTTTGAGATTTTTCTAGTTTGATCTCACAAACCTTCTAATAAAACTAGTGATTGTTTGCTAAAAACACCAGCAAACAGCAGTATTCTCATTCATATGTAAGAAATGTTCTCACATGTCTATGATTGAATTTGTTAGGATGATAAGTTAGGGTTTGGCATATCAACCGCGGCTTCATCGTGCCCAAATTGATCAAAACTTTATATACATCTAATCCAGGTGATTCGTTGTGTTTTTTCATTATATATATATATATATATATTAACTTCTTCTCTTCTGTTTATTTATATATTGTTTTCTCTGCACTAGGTCCATGAGTGAGGGAATAATATCTGGTTTGTCAACTATCATTAAAAAAAATATAATTTATTAGCATACTATTATAAATTCTTAAATGCCGCCCCCCCCCACCCCCCCCCCCCCCCCCCCCCCCCCCCCCCCCCCCCCATATATATATATATATATATATAATTGATTAAAGACATTTTTTACCAAAAATGTGTGAGGAGTCATGATTATAGTGCTTTAATGTATCAATATTATAAACATTTATGTTTTTATCTTTTGACGTTAGTACGATACATCGTTTCATATTTTACGGTTATTAATATTGTCATTTGTGCCTTATGGTTAATAATAGTAATTATGTATTTGTACTATGTAATATATATTTGTTTGAATACATATTACATAATGATTATTCAAGATATTATGAATTAGTCGGGGAAAAATATCTTAAATTTTTAATGGCGTGCCTAAATAAAGGGTGTCAAAAATAAGTCACTGACAATAGAAAAATATGTCAACAGAGTATGAATAATAACTGATTCGTTGCTAACAGAATTAAATTAGGTTGAACCCATTGACATTGTGACTCGAAACCAATAAGATTTGGATGTGTATAGCGTTTTTTTGTCAGAGAATGTGTATGGCTATTTGTTTTAGGAAACATATGTGTATGGCTTGATTCATATATTTTTGACAAAAAGAATATGTATATTATCCAAAAAAAATATATCGAATAATTGTAGACTAATTAATCAACGACGTTGATTTGTTCCATATTCTATTTTCATAATAGCAGGTGTCTTTATTAGGGTATATTTTTGCAAAAACTCTATGGTGGAAATTGACTGAAATGTTAAAGTTTTATGAGCATATCCAACGGTGAACTCATTGCAGGTAGGGATGGCAATGGGGCGGGGCGGGACCGGAGAGTACTTCCCCGCTCCCCGCCTCATATTGTCCCCCATCCCCATCCTCATTCCCCGCTTCGGGGAGTTTTCCTCCCCATCCCCATGAATATAATAAAATTGAATAAATGTATAAAAGTAAGACTAAAAGACAAAAGTTTAACATTAAATATAAAAGGAATATAAAATTTAGTCTCAATTTGATATTTTAATATTTAAAAAGTATAAAGGTAAGAATAAAAATCTAAAAATTACCACAATTTATATTTTATTAATATTTTTGGTTAAAATCACATATTAAAAGGCTAAAAAATCTATTACTTAGAATATAATATATAGATAAGAACATTTATGTAATATATTCGGGGGCGGGGGATATGGACCCCGTCCCCATCCCCGAATTGATTACGGGGGGATTTTCTCCCCCATCCCCGCCCCATGGGGAAACCCCCCCCCCCCCCCCCCCCCCCCAGGGCCCCAAACGGGGCAATCCCTGCGGGGATCCCCACTTGCGGGTAGAAATTGTCACCCCTAATTGGGGGTTCTTAAAGTAAACTCCACAATGCGACCTATGTTTTAAGCAATCGAACAAATTTTTATTCCAATTGCAAACCCACGAAAACATAAATTGGACCTAATAATTTATCTCACATAATTATTTTCTTATTCATTTTATTTTTCTATGAACTTAATTTATTAATTAATTTATTTTTAAGATATATTTATTTACATTCTTTTTAACCAAAACAAAATATGATATATTAAAACCATATAACGGGATGAATTTGGCTATTTGTTACTAAAACTTTGTTGATGTGGATGGAGTTAATATTATTATTATTATAATTACTAGGATTATCGTAATAATTATAGCAAATCACTTAATTCTTATTATAATCTTTATTATACTAAACCGTAAATGTGTCCAGTCAACGTCCACGTAGATAATACACAAAAAAATATCTCATATTTTCGAAATGTCCACGTCGGATTTTGTTCCATGCGTTGCGTTCACATCATCCACACAGATTAATCCAACTGCAGTGACTACAGGGATTTAAATCACAACGCCAGTCATACTGATCAACGACCACAATTTGATTAAACTGCGGCTAAGAGATCAAGGCACAGGATTAACAATGTATATGAATGAAGGCCACATTAAAACAAAACGGACAATTCAATTAAAAAAAACAGATCGCTTGAATGCAGGGAATATGCTGGCCTGATTTTAATTCAATTTAGTCAAAGGTTATAAATAGTTTCAAGTTAGCATTTAAATATCAAAACCAAATTAACGATTCATTTAATTATAACATTAATGAGAGATTGTTCAATACAGCTGGAAACGTGAAATTGAAAGAAAAAAAACACCAGCTACGACCCACAAATTTCGTTGAACCGAAATCAATTAGCCATAACTCTCCTTCCAATTCCTCTGTTCTTCTTCTTCAACAAAAACCCTTATCTTTCTATTTTCATCTTCTTCTCCAAATTCAAAAACAACTCTCCATTCATCCCCACCTCTATCTTCTATCGATTTCTATCTTCTTCACCACCGTTCCATTTGTTTTTCCCCGTTCCCTATTTCTCTTCAATTTTTAATCGTATTCCTTCCTACTACTTCGTAGATGCAACTGAAACCCTATCGTTTTCTTACTTCTCAATTTGTTTTTCGCGTCTTTTGGGTTTTAATGTTTTCTTTAGATTAGATGTCGTTCTTTTTTCTGCTTATCCTCGTAGTTCTGACCTGATTTTTTTCCTGTTAATTATACATCTGGGTTTCAGATATGATGTACAACAAAAGGTGAAACAGGAACATTTCACCTTTGTTGATTCATCAATTGAGTGTGACAATTTAAATTGCAGGTACTAAAAGTATTTGCAATTCTCGTATTTTTTTCTATGCAGAGTCCATGAATTAGGTGTTTTAACATACTATATTAAGTGTCTTGGATAGTAATTCGTTTTGATTTTCGTTTCATGCAGTATACCAATAAAGGAAGGTAAAAGTGAGACTAAGTTTGGAGAATTAAAGCTTGCTGGCCTTTAGATAAACACGAAGTGCTTACCATAAATCAATAGAGACGTTGAAGTATTTTAAGTGGATTTCCTAGATGTCTTACGTGTTTGCATATTTTTTTATGATTTTCATGCTGCATTTTGTTATCATTAATTGATTTTAATTTCTGACTGGTAACCAATCCTATTTTTTGTGGTTTGCTTTTCTATTTACCTTATGCTCTTATCTTTTGGCTCTTTATTCCACGTTGATCATGCATTACTATGGTTCTTTATGTATGATTTTTTTCTTATAGATGGATGATGTTCCTACTCTTGATAAGGATCAATATGTGGAGGAGTGTCATTTAAAGTTTCATACTATCATTTCGAGAACTCTCATCTTTTAAATCAAAGAATCGTTTTCATTGATTGCTTTGTTAAAAATGGGATCAATTTGATTCTGTTAAATTAATTTTAGGTTTAAATATGTATTTAGTCCCTGCAAATGTCCCTGTTTTTCGATTTAGTCCCTGCAATTTTTTTTTAAATACGTCCCAGCAAAATAACTTTTTTTGGAATATGCCCTTTCGAAAGTTGGAATTTTAAATACGTCACTGCAAAATAACTTTTTTTTAAATACGTCCCTGCAAAATAATCTTTTTTTTAAATACGTCCCAACAAAAAAAATTGTGATATTTTGCAGGGACGTATTTTAAAAAAAAGGTTATTTTGTAGGAACGTATTTAAAAAAAAGCTATTTTGCAGGGACGTATTTAAAAAAAATTATTTTGTAGGGACATATTTAAAAAAAAAGTCATTTTGCAAGGACGTATTTAAAAAAAAATTGCAAGGACTAAATCGAAAAAACAGGGACATTTGCAGGGACTAAATACATATTTAAACTTTAATTTTATGTATGCTAATTTCCATTTGTTCCTCTCTTAATGTAAATTTTTTCCCAGCATCAATATCTGGATTCATCTATGAGTGCTTATTATACTTGAAGTTTAAAGGCTTTTTTTCAAACCAACTATATTTGAGACTTTGAAGTAGTACTATTATAGTGTGAGACTTTGCAGTCATGTCTTGTTGTTTTTGAGTTTCAGAAAATAATTTCAGAAAATCAATCCTCCGAAGATATTACTGGGTTGAGTCGCGGACTAGGTCGCTCTCTTTAAGACGTTTCTTGGCACTGCTCAAAATTGTGCAGGCAGACTATCAACCCAGTCAAAACTGGATACGAAATATCACTGCAGACCACTCTTAAACATGGCTCGTAGGCCATTCTTTAAAGTAGAAGAGAAGAAAAATCGAGAGGGGAGAGAGAGCTTGAGGTATGATTTAACGTCAAACGGTGTAAAGAGTCAAGTGAGGGAGGGGCCTATTTATAGGCTTCAAAACTGACTTGGTGCGCAAGAGACGCGGATAAGAACGGCTCTGTTCAACGAATCTGTACGCAATGGTTAGTTCATCATATCCGGACGGTTCAAGGAATCTGGACACGTAATGCACCAAAAAATAAAATAATAATTAATTATTTTCACAAAAATGTATTTACACCTCACAAGCCAAGCCCAAGCCCGGCCCTGCGAAGCCTGCCGGACGGCGGCGCGCACGCGTGTGTGGTGGTCAGATGGTGTGCGTGCTTTTCCATTTACAAAACTGGGTACCCTTTGGGCCCTAATCCAAAGGTGTGAAGTCTCCACTTATAAGCACTCTTCAAGTGCCTAGTCCAAGCAATGTGGGACTTTTTAATTCACCACCAATGTTCCAACAATCCCCCACTTGAATTTAAAAGGAAGTTTCAGAAGTAGCGTCAAACGCCTCCATAAGATTGTGCATAAGCAGAGGTGTCATACGACTTGAACCTTTGCGTAGCGGTTAAGATTTAGATTCAACAAGAGTGACTCGTAGTCTTGAACTCTATCTCTAATCGTCAAAACCACACACAACCTTTTCCTTAGGTGTATTCTCAAAAGCCCGTGTGTTTATGGCCCTGCACGTCTATCCCAGTTTAGTGAACGCTCTAGGAAATTCTGCCAACAATTCCATAGGAGGCGGCCCCACTTCCACGTTCACAAAGGTGAGTCTATCAAGAGTACTCCTGTAGCTAGGTACTCCACTTTACATAGAGTATAGATCTCATTAAGAGTTTCCATTATCTCAACCTTACATCTTCAGGAATCATTAAGAGTTTCTAATATATAGCCGCTAGTAGCTTTGGAATCATCAGATAGAGTATTCCAATTCGCATCACTGTACCCTTCAAGTACAGCTGGAAATCTCTGATAATGTAATCCAAGATTCATGGTCCTTTTCAGGAATCTCATGACTCTTTCAATAGCATGCCAATGCTCTATACTAGGTCGACTAGTAAACCTGCACAACAATCCCACAACATAGGCAATGTTGGGTCTAGTACAATCAGTGGCATACCTTAAACTGCCAATGATGCTCGCATATTCCGTTTGTCTTACACTGTCACCAGTATTCTTAAAGAGCTTGACACTCGGATCATATGGTGTACATGCAGGTTTGCAATCAAAGTAATTGTATTTCTTTATGATCTTCTCAATGTAATGAGATTGATCCAAAGAAATTCCCTTCTCGGACCTAGTGATCTTAATACCAAGTATCACACTGGCTTCTCCGAGGTCTTTCATATCAAAGTTGTTGCACAACAATGATTTCACTTTATCAATAGCATGAATGTTTGATCCAAATATGAGTAGGTCGTCTACATAGAGACATATGATAGTGCAAATGTCATTCTCGGTTTTGTAATAAATGCATTTGTCACTTTCATTCACTTTAAACCCATTCGATATGATCAAATTATCAAACTTCTCGTGCCATTGTTTAGGAGCTTATTTTAGACCATACAGAGATTTATCCAACTTACAGACCTTGTATTCCTGCCCATGGATCACAAAACCTTTAGGTTGCTCCATATAGATTTCTTCTTCTAAATCGCCATTTAAAAAGGCAGTTTTTACATCCATTTGGTGTACTTCTAAGTTATAAATAGCGGCCATCAAAATTAGTACCCTTATAGATGTAATTCTTGTAACAGGTGAATATGTGTCGAAGAAATCTATATTCTCTCTTTGTCTAAAACCTTTGGCTACAAGGCGAGCCTTGTACTTATCAACAGCGCCATCAGGTTTTAGTTTCTTCTTCAAGATCCATTTACAACCAATGGGTTTGCAACCAGGAGGCAAGTCCACTAAGTGCCATGTCTTGTTAAACTCTAGAGAATCCATCTCATCATTTATGGCTTCTTGCCACAAATCAGCATCCAATGACGACAGAGCTTCTTGAAGGCTAGCAGGATCCTCCTCTAATGTATAGACCGTATAGTAGGGTCCATAGTATTTAGAAGCACGTGCTTTCTTACCTCTTTGAGGTTCTATTCCCCTTTCTACGTTGTTTTCAACGCTCCTAAGCACAGAAACTTGAGCAGTTCCGATGCCCCCACTATTTCTTGATTTAAAAGGGAATCTACTTTCATAGAAGTCAACATCATTTGACTCTATGATCACTTTCGCATTAAGGTCATAAACCTGTATGTTTTGCTATTTACTGCATAACCAATGAATACACATTCATAGGCTCTACTGGCGAGTTTAACTCTTTTTGGGATTATTACATAAGCCAAGTTATCCCAAATTCAAAAATAAGACAAGATGGGCTGTCTTTTCTTCAAGATCTCCGAAGGAAATTTTTTATTTCATTAGATTCGGCGAATCTATTCATAACTTAGCCAACAGCTTACAAAAATTTTCCACAACAGAGATCAAGTCCTAGAATTCAGCAAAATAGCAAATCAATAAAGATTTTATTTTTCTTTCTGCTTTACCATTCATTTCAGAAAAAATATGGTGCAGTCGTTTCATGTATAATTCCATTAAATTAATGAGAGTCATACTCCGTTCCTTAATCGCTATAAAAACTCTTAACCTTTCTACTTAATTGATTTTCAAAAATCTGTAATGGAAAACTTTGAATATGTCAAGCACTTCACTTTTATTTTTCCCAAAGTATACTACAATGTAGTCAAAACAATTATAAATAAAAGTGATAAACTATCGTTTTCCATTTCTGGTTAACGTTCTATCTTATTCGCATATATCTGAGTGAGTCAAAACTAATACTCAGATTTCCTTACTGATTTATGCGAAGTCTTGAAAATTCTTGCTTGACCTCAAAAATCACAATTTTTTTCTTAAGTCATTTGAAAAAAAATAACTTTTGAAAAATGGTATTTGGCTCTTATTGAAAAGAATGCATTTGTTTACACGTCAAAGTCAATCATGTTTAAAAAAAATATCATTGTTTAAAATAAAGTTCCGATAGACGAAGTAAACAATGCTTTAAAAAAATTATATAGTGTAGGAAACTTCCGATAGATGAAGTAAACAATGCTTTAAAAAAATATCATTATTTAAAATAAAGTTTTAACCAGACTCAACATCATTTTCTTATTTTCAGCAACCTGTATGTTCAAAACATACTCAATAACCATCCACCAACCTTCGCATTCACCAACAATGTTGATTTCAAAAATTATAGCAACAAATTGCTATCCAATCAGGTTAGCCTGCGAGGCAGAGCTTAGCCTGTTCATACACTTGCGTGTCGTATGACCTGGTCTCTCGCAATTGAAATAATTAAATGGAGGAGCAGTGTCATTTCTAGATGGGGGTCCCATTCTAGTTGCTGTTCCTTTGAGCCTGATTACTGTTTTAATTTTTGAAAGGTTTTCTCAAAATTATATTGCAATCAATATTGCAATATATCGTAAAAGGTATAACTTCTCAAAAATAATGTTATTGCTAAAAAGCAATTATATGATTTAAAATACGGAAACAATATGAATTAAGAAAATTTATTTTTGTCGAGTAGGTTCCCAGGAAAGAGATGTGGTCACAACGGACACGCTTAAGTACCAAGTCTTTCCTAGCCAGAACTTTTCCCAGACAATATGAATTAAAAAAATTCATTCTTATAGAGATGATTATTCTCCTTCCGTAGAATTAAGAATAATATATATAGAGATAATCATTCTCTTTCTATAAGACCGTATAGAGAAAATTATTCTCTTTCCATCGATAAATAGTATAGAGAAAATTATTCTCTTTCCAATGATAATAAATTATATAGAGAAAACAATTCTCTTTCTATAGAGAAAATAATTCTCTTTCCATTAATAAGTTGTATAGAGAAATTAATTCTCTTTCTCTTGGAATATTTCTTTAGCTATTTTATCTCTTCCTTTCTAATCAACTGTTTCAGTGAGCACATGAATGTCATCTTTTAAATGTTGGCAACATTTTTCATATTTAATAAAAATTTATTTTCTTGCCATTGACATTCTTGAAAATGAAACGATTTGTTGAAACTAGAAACAGCAGAATCAGAGCCAGTAATGTCTTCGGTAGTCATGGCTAAATTACGAAACGTCTTAAAATTGTTGTTTTTGAGTTTCAGAAAATAATTTCAGAAAATCAATCCACCGAAGATATTACTGGGTTGAGTCGCGGACTAGGTCGCTCTCTTTAAGACATTTCGTGGCACTGCTCAAAATTGTGCAGGCAGACTATCAACCACGACGTCCCTAGGATAAAACAGCCTAGTCAAAACTGTTACGAAATATCACTGCACAGTGAAATTTTGCTCAAGAAATACACCTCAATATGGTTAAAAAAACCACTCTGAATATTATTCGCAGACCACTCTTGAATATGGCTCGTAGGCCATTCTTTAAAGTAGAAGAGAAGAAAAATCGAGAGAGGAGAGAGAGCTTGAGGTATGATTTAACGTCAAGCGGTGTAAAGAGTCAAGTGAGGGAGGGGCCTATTTATAAGGCTTCAAAACTGACTTGGTGCACAAGTTTTAGAGGATAAGACCGGAGTGCTTGCACTCCAAGCTATAACGGATAGGAACAGACGCGGATAAGAACGGCTCTGTTCAACGAATCTGTACGCAATGGTTAGTTCAATCGTATCCGGATGGTTCAACGAATCTGGACACGTAACGCACCAAAAAATAAAATAATAATTAATTATTTTCACAAAAATGTATTTACACCTCACAAGCCAAGCCCAAGCCCGGCGGAGCCTACCGGACGGCGGCGCGCACGAGTGTGTGGTGGCCAGATGGTGTGCGTACTTTTCCATTTACAAAACTGGGTACCCTTTGGGCCCTAATCCAAAGGTGTGAAGTCTCCATTTATAAGCACTCTTCAAGTGCCTAGTCCAAGCAATGTGGGACTTTTTAATTCACCACCAATGTTCTAACATTTCTCTTTTCTTTCCTTTTGATGTTGCTCCCTTGATAATTTTCAAATGCACATTTTAATAGTATTAGTTTCCTTCATCGTGTTTAACATGAATCAGTCATGATTCTTCAAAATTCATGCACCTATATTTGTGGAAATACATGTGGGAATTGGGATCATAAATGCCTTACTCACCAGCGTTTTCATTTGGTGGCTATTCTCGGTTAAAAGGGCTGTAAATATTAGTTTTTTTCAAAGCATCTGGTTTTTGGCTCACTTTAAACTAGAACGATTCATTCTTTGTGCAAACATAAATAGTCCCCTCCCCTAAGTTTGAATTAAACACCAGAAGCTATCCAATTTCAATTTGGTTATTTTTTGAATTTATGTTATTATTAGCTCTTCATCAATGCTTCTAAAATGCTTTCTTACTATATGGCTAAAGAAACATGCAAAAGATTCTACTGTAGTTTTTCCTAACATTTGTTTAATTGCCAATTAGATAGGGCAATATTAGGAAAAAAGCACTCCCTGCTAAAAATGTAGTGATTCTGTGTAAAAAATGCATTAATTTTATGAAAATGTAGTGATTCTGTTCTGTGTTTAAATGTAGAGATTTGAGAGAAAATGTTGTAACTCTATGAAAATATGTGGTTGTTAGCTTCTGTAGTATTGTATGGGCTTCTTGACAATACCTGAATTATCCAATTAAAAATAGGTACTAATCTGTTATCTGCAAGTTTTACATTCATTCACAGAGGAGAGAAGCATATTGCTCTATAAAGGTATGCCTACTGAGATGCTTCCTTGGGAAATTTTAGGGGCTGCAAATCAAAAGCTAAAGAGTGTGGGCTGAAATGTTCTTTTGAGTGGTTCTGTTTATGGAAAGCAACTCCAACCATTTTGGATGTTTTGTTTACCTCTTTGACTTACTACAATTGTCTATGTTCTTCATTGTTAATATGTATGTTTCTCAATTGATTCTCCCACCGTCTATTATCAGTTAGGCTTTTAAGACTCAAGTCTACATATTATTTATCCATTTTGTAATGTTTGTGCTTTTCATTATGTCCACTTGCTTCCAGAATTAGAGATTTCCTTTAAGTTTACTACTTGATTGGTAGGAAATGGTTGTCTAATGCATGATTTTTTGTAGTGGGTTATATTTATAAAGTTAGTTTAATTTTTCTCTATTTATGAATCTTCTTTGAGTCCATACTTTTTAATAGTGGATTATATTGATAACCTTCGTATAGTTATTCTTCTGTTTATCTCTCACCTTCCGATTCTAGCACTTGGATTATTGATTGATATAGATTTTTGTTGTTGCCTTATGGCTTATTGAATATGTTCAGTTTGATTCACTCCATTTTTCCTCCCAATAATTGAACACATGCATCAATGGAACTTATTGTTATGTGCATCATATATTTAATACTGCTGCTATTTCAATTATACATTTATACATTGATTCTTTATGTGAACAAAAATTGTGCTTTTTCTTTACAGATTTCACATTAGAAGAATAACCAGTTTAAATACCTTTGTATTGCTGTCATTCTCTTTTATTTTTTGCTTAAAAAGCTGATATCGGGAACCAAAACTTCAAGCATATTTAAGGTAATTGCATTGTTTAAACTTCACTCCATGTGATAATGTGTCTTCGCCCGAGGATAATGTGTCATCAACCATCAGCTATTCAGATTGAATACCCTAACAATGAAGATGTCCAGCAAGCTCTTGAGAACAACTCTTCCAATGGTCAAGTTTTTGAAGATGGGCTAACTCCTCATAACCCAATTATTATGTAATAGCTAACATTTCTAGAATTGTTGTCCCTTTTCTTTGGTTTCTAGCCTTTGGAATCTACTAAGAACATTTTAATTGTTAGACTTTTTCTTTAATTTCTACTAAGCTAATTTTAATATTATATTGATTATGTAGTCCCTAAACTTTGACCCCTTTTTCTGCTAATTTTTTTAGTATCCGTTTATTTAATTGGTTCTCAAATAAAATGATTCTCCCATACGAACTATCAGATGCGTAATTTGGTATATATGCATTAATTTTGAAATTGTTACAACAATTCGTTTCAAGTATTTAGTTATATGCTCAATGATGGCTGTATGGTCTCTGTCCCTTAGGTACATTAAAATATTTTAAATTAAGTCGAATATATAATTCTAACCTAACTAAGCAAATTTCGAATTGATATTTGAGGAGAACTAAAAGATATGAAATGACATAACTTATAACATAGCAGTAAAAGTATATATATAATGTCATAACGACTAACATTGAATCAATATTTACTTATGTCTGTATGGACGTACTTCCTAATATACTACTTTAATACTTTTATTAAATAAAACTCATTATCTGTTATTCAAAAATATGACTAATTTGTAACATTGCAGCCTTTTTTTCATGTAGTTACTTAACTTATTATCAAATAAGTCATATCTTTTTTCTTCTCATAGGTAGTGTGAATATTATTTATACTAGCGGAAGACGGGCGCTCCCGCGCCCGTCTTCCGCTTTTGATTATTGGTCTACAGTAGACACTTATGTAGTACTGGTTTATTGTGAGTTCCGGATTGATTTAGCTCAGTCCAAATGGGCTTCTCTCCAAAAGTCCAATAAAGACATTGCAGCACGTCATTATTCACACCCTATTGATGTATAGGCCAAGATCGGCTTGGTGAGGTCGAAAGGTCATATCACACCTCATGTCTTCACATGTGGTTCCAAGTGCCTTTCGACCTCGCCGAGCCGATCTTGGCCTTTATATCAAGAGTGTGTGCATAGCGACTTGCAGCAGTGTCTTTATTGGGCCTTTGGAGAGAAGCCCATTTGGACTGAGCTAAATCAATCCGGAACTCACAATAAACCAGTACTACATAAGTGTCTACTGTAGACCAATAATCAAAAGCGGAAGACGGGCGCTCAGGAAAAGGTAAATCGTGTTTGAAATTATAAACAAATTACTTGTCTACAGTAGATACTTACATAATAAATGTTCCTATTTCATTTATAACACCATCAACAATGTGGTCATTGGACCTTTGTAGCGAATCACATTTGGACTAAGCTAACCCAATCCTAAATACACATTAAGCTACAACTATGTAAGTATCGAATGTCGTGCAGTAATAAAAGCGGAAGAGGGGCATAAAAGTAAATTTTCTATAACTCGACGAAAAATGTCTTATAATCTTGTCCTTCTCCAATAAACAAAAGGTCCTGTAGGCTGAAATATTTACTCCTTACTCCTTTAGAAAACAACTTCTTCTTCCTAAGTGGCGTTGCTACCATATGTGCATATCCAGTAATTCCACCTGTGGGGATCATGTGAGCATTAGAATATCAGTTAGTTTTTAACGGACAAAACTTTAAGGCATAATTGGATAATCAAATATTGATCAATTGTTGTTAGAACTTAAGAAATATTAAAATACATATGGAGACATAAGATTTCAATGCAACATCCAATTATACATATAGCACTTGACAACCTTATTCTAAATGTGCATGCCATGGAAAATAAGATAAAGATAATAAATAAATTACTTCAAACATATATGTGATTCTTCATAGTAAATATAGCATAACAATTTCATGCAACTATCTCAATACACCTCTAAATATAGATGGCAATATATTAGTTTCATTCAACAGTCAACTTCCTCTCTCAATACGTGGCAAACTTAAATGCTTTTACACTTTGCAAGAGTCACTGGGAGCAACCGACGTAACCTGCTTCACCGTTCAACATTAAAAAATTCACATTAGACTCACTAAAAGTGAGTGTGGTTGAGAAAGAAAATTATGAATTAAAAAATTTAAGGAGTGGATCTGGAAACCGGTAAGAATAGTTAAAGAAAAAAGAATATGGTATGAATTTCTGAAGGAAGCGACTTCTTCTTGTTAAGGAAACGAAACTTTTCTTACAGAACTTAAGCGACTTCTTCTTGTTCCAACGGTTAAATATTTGGCTTTGAATAAAGTCGGTATTTATCATTTTCCTCCGGCCATTAGAACCTGTCACAAATAAAAATCAAAGAAGGATTGAAAAAAAGCAAAAACAAATAAAAAAGAGAAAATAACAAACTTCGAACAACTTGATTATACACCCCCAACGTGAAAAAACAAAAGTAGAAGACATTACAGAACAAAAAAAGATAACAAAGAGGGATGGGAGATATCGAGATCCATAGAGAAGTGAGGGAAGTTAAAGGAATGGTTTCAACTGGCCATTATCCAATTACTTTGTCTCTCTAAATATAGGTAACCGTATAAGCCAATTTGCACGGGTGAAAAATGAGAAACCTGAAATCGTGTATGGAGTGGAGTGTCTTTGGTGTGTTCGGTAATTCTATACGTGAGAGTACATAAATGGAAAAAGGATAACTTGCTCCTGGATGTTGAAGTTGAGAAAGTAACAACTACCTGAGTTATGGTGTCTGAAGAGATGCAAGTATGAGCAGTTAGATTTATGGTAACTGCTATAGTAAGGGTATAAGTGGAAAGGAAAAAGTGGACACCAAAAAACAGTTTTTTTAGTGAACTCTCTTTATCTATTAGTATAGATTAGTATAGATAAGCTACAATGAAGAGTAAATATATAATATCTCTAAACAAAACAATACTATTCATATTTTTAATTTACAACCTTAGGTGGGAATTGGTAAAGAAAAATATTGAATAAAATAGCCTTATGAAATTATTAATTATTTAAGCTCTATATTTTATAATTTTATCTATACTCATTTTAATTATATTATATATGTTTAATCTCCTTACTTATGTATATTAATATTTATCAATAATTTAAATAAAGCTTTTAATATAAACAAAAATATAATTATAACAGCTTTGCTAACATTTTTAATGAAAATGTATCAAATTGTTCCTTTTTGGATAAATTTGTTAGAAAACTTTGGTCCTTATTAAACAAAACTTTATTTTCTTGAGAAATAAAAAGAATATTTTAGGATAATTTTTAAGGAAATTATAGTCGATAATAGAGACTAATATTAACCACATATGAGGTATGTTGAAAAGTTATTATTCACCTATTTTTTCCAATTTTTTTTGTTGTGTTGTTGATTGTAAATATATTTCGTAAACAATAAATTTTAGGCATGATGAAGTGTATGTTAATGTCTACGTTTTAAAACTATCATATTTAAGTAAAATAAATGTTACTTATTCATTGCTAGATTTATATTGATTATTAGTTAATTCATTTTCATAATCTTTTCACATTCAACGTCATTATAAATTGAAATGCAGTTGATAGTCCATTACATAGATGACCTGGCAAATTTTGCTATCCTCTATAACTACTAATTTTTGTAAACAAATATTGAATTAAACTCCAAAATGTTTCTCATTTTTAATCTAATACTAATGTTTACTTATAATTTCCAAATGATTTGCGCTCTTTATTCATTAGTTTTAGCGTCTTTATCCGAATTCATTTTCCATTCTTCAATTATTTCACGCTTTCTTTTCTTTTTTGGGTAAATGTATTCCATGTGTTTTAAAAAGAACTTCATAGAGTAACATATAAATTTTTTTGTCAAAACTTCTCCCCTCACCATCCAAAATTGTCTCCTATAAATTAACATTTCTTGATATAACTGACTAAAACTCTACCTCTTCTACTCTAATTCTATTAACTCATGAGTTAATTGTCAATTAAAGAAATAATTCATATCAATGTGAAACCACTCCATTTCAAAAGAATTTTAAAAGTCAATAATTATTTCTTATTTGAAAAATATGATAATTTTGATTAAAAAGGGAAATGCATGTGTATTGTAATAATTTGAATTCATCTAAACTATTATAATTCGTAAATATTTATTCACTTAATTTCGATTTTTACCAATTCAAATAATAATATAATTTTTTTCTAAATAAATATATAATTTCAATAAATACGTTGAGAAAAAGTAGTAATAATTAATATAAAAAGAAACCAATAAATAGTAATTAATATAAAAAAATAAAATTGATTTTAGAATTAATAAATAATTGATAGCATAAGTATCATGAATTTGAAATGAATAGTAATTAATATAAAAAGAATTTGCTTAATATTTATTTGTTTATGAAAAATTAAGATCAATGTATAATTTATCTAAAAATTATATTAAATATAAAATAGATAAAGATAATGAGAAGCGTTAAGATTAAAATGTTGTTTATGTGTAAACTATAAATAAATATTAGATTAGATAAAAAATAATGATAACCGTTATATATTTGTATAATAAATCACATTCATGGTAACCAAAGAAACAACAGAAATTATAAGTAGATGAATGAATATATTCCTACACAAACAGAATAATGAGATAATAATATATTATGTCAACCATTATATATGCTCCCCTTATTTTAATACTTGAAAAAACTTAAAAATTATAAATACTATGTATTAAGTCATATTTTAAGCAATTTTTTCAAAATGTTTTGAAATTAATGCAATATCATTATGCAGATTTATTTGTTGATAGAATATTCAAGGTGTTAGATACCTAATATTTAAAACCACCAATATAACTTTTTTTACTGAATAGAATGGAATACTGATAAAATGCGATATATATCAAGGTGTTTCATTAGTAAGTTTTTTATGGATGATACAACATAATTATATATATATATATATATATATATATAATGTAAATAATATTTGAAATCAAATTATAGATTAATAATATATAGAAGGAAATTTCATTTTTTTTCCTCAATTCATGCATCATATACATAATTGGATATTAAATATATAGTGGATAGCAACTCTTCATAATTAAGAATTAACTTTTGTCAAAAATATTGTTCCAAATGAATTGGCCTTATTATAGTAACATAAATTATTTTTGTAAAACCTTTGGTATTGACCTCGTAAGTTTATGTGATGAGTTGTAGGCTTCATAGTATCATCTTGATAACATAACATCTTAATTTAATAGTGCACTCAAAGTAATAAGACCACTTATTGTAAAAAAAAAAAAAACTTAGCTAATAAAACAGAATAACGTAAGGCACATTATTGTAATAAAGCCTTTGTTCACTATCCAGGGGAAAAACACTCCATAAGTTATAGTTAATGGGTGAGAATTATGTATAAAAGTGAAATTAAGGAGAACCTGTTGTATACGTAGGGATGTGAGAAAAATTTTTAAGCTATTGTTGAAAGGAACAACTCTTACCTGCAGACAAAAAAAAAGAACAACTCCTTACCTTAGTCAAGTATGCAAGTATGTGTGTTTGAGATAGAGGATTGTCTTCTAAGGATTTCAACTTTAATCTCAAGAGTCAGACAAAGCCACGTTTATTATTATAGTTTATTTTGGGGTAACTCTAAGTCTTCCTTTTCATTTTTACTTTGGTAACCGAAATTAAATAGAGATATAGGAATGAATTAAATTCAAAACTGGCCAAATTTAATTAAATATTAGAGCCGTCAAATAAAAACTCTAAAACTCAAAGAATTCTCCAAAACTCTATAATTTGCATTAAGGGGTGAGATGTGGTGCATGCGATAGTAGTAAGATCACTACAATTAAATTTTAAAAGATGAGAGTAAATAAAATATGAAACTGAAAAGTTAGAAGCGCGCACATGACATAAGAAACAAATGAAATTTAGAATACGTAAGAATCAACTATTAATCAAATAAATTGTTCAAGAAGCATTGTTTAAGAGGAAATTATCTTCTTAGTTCATAATTAAAAAAACGACCACTACTACAAATCTATCTATATCTTTATAAACTACTAAAGGAAACATTTTTGGAGCCTCCACAATGCTCCACATCATTTTTATCCAAGATAATTTATATTTATAATTTAAATAGAAGACTTTAATTGTAACTCTTAATTAAATATAGCTAAAACACATAATTACTCACTAACTTATTAAATGATAATTTAGTGGAATATTATGCTTGGATAAATTATTAAATAATTTAGTGAAGAAAGCTCTAATGGAGCCTTCCGAATACTCCTCATTTTTTTATCTACATTTATATTTAATTATAAATTATAATTTTAATTAATATATTCTTTAGATTTAGCAATAGTGTCATTCTAAGAGTTAGTTACCGTGTTAATTAGTTTGGGTCTATTAGTTTAAGTTTTATTTTAATAGTGCTCTTTTTAATAATTCTCTCATACTTTATTTAAGTTTTGTTTGATTTGTATTACCCTTTTATGAGGAATGTGATGAATCATTTTTTTTGGATTGATTAAGTTTCATAACGTAAGCTATAGGATCATGTACCTATGAATTAGTTTGGTTTTATTAGTTTATTTTATTTTGATAGTTTTCCTTTTAGTAGTTCTTTTTTACTCTATTTTTTAAAATAAAGAGTGTTAATTATAAATTACTTAATGAAATTTAATTTGAAGAGAAGAATTTTATATATATATATATATATATATATATATATATATATATATATATATATATAAATTAATAAAGGAAGCTCTAATAGAGCCTCTAGAATACTTCCCATTATTATATTCATCTTTTTTTTTGACGGACAAGATTATAATCATCTATGGTTATATTTATTTATATTTTTTATATGTATAATAGGCTTAAACTTCTATTTCTATGACAATCTGTTAGACTTTAATGAAAATTTTATGAGAGATCGAAACTGTTACATTATTAAGAGATGGTTTACCTTCCATATATATAATTATTATTATTATTAATTGTTATAAATTTATGGCTGAAAGTTTTGATGTATACTCGCCTTTTGAATTTTAAGCAAAAGTTGACTAATATGTATTTTCAACGACATCTCAGGTTTTGATAGAACTACATCAAAATTATTTTAGCTATTTATTTATTATGGAGTGAATGTCTTTTGCAATCCTATTAATTAATTTTTTATAATTTTGTAGTTGTAAATTTAAATGAAAGGACTTTCCAATTACATAACGGAAGTCTTAACTCAAGAAAATAAAGCATACACTTTAATACTTATTCATATTTATACATCTCAATACCTTCCATTTTTGTGAGCCATCAACATTCTTCCATATTTCCTTTATTGTTTTCGTGATCTCATGAGTGTTTTTTTCCTTCAAGAATTTTCAGTTTTTATGGCTCCATTTTCTTGGCTTATTCATCACTATATGTTCTATACATAATATGATAAATTTCTATTAGTTTTTTAGTGCATCATTTGATATATACTTACTAATATTTCAACGTGTGTGTCTTCTTTGTTAAGAGCATTGAAAATCACTTCGACTCTTAGGCATGCAAGAGATGTTTAGAGAAAATATAGGTCAAGGCTATGTGAAAAACCTTGCATTTTGGATTGAAGGAGACACGCACCAGGAAGTTAAAATCTTAATAAAAGAAGGATTCTAAAGGTGAGATATTTGAGAAGAAATTCTGGTAGTTTGGTGGTACCATTTGAAAAAATTTCCCTATCAATTTATTAGTGAAGTCATTGACGTTTATATGGGAATCAGGTGATCATGTTTTTGCAAAACATGTTTTGATTCATTTGAGATCTCCTCCAATAAAACAATGCTATAGCGTACGAACAATAATCCAAAGGGAATATAGTTTTGGCATTTTTCGAGGGTTGGGCGTGAAAAATTCAATTGTTTCAAAACTTGTTACTATATAGGAAAACATTTTGCAAGATCAATTTACTAATTTGTGAGATGTATACATAGATTTTAGGCTAAATTATAGTTTTAGTCCCCCTATTTTCAAAAATTCGGACATTTGGTCCCCCTATTTTAAAACTCAGACATTTAGTCCCCATGTTATAAAAATTTCAACAAATTTAGTCCAAAGAGGGCTTTTTCAATATTTCTTGCTGAGTTGGTCTTCTGTCAAAAAAAAATGCTGATGTGACTCTCATTAAATGATGTGGCAACTGACTTAACTTGCACACATCATTTAATGATACCACATGTATATTCCACCTCATTACTTAATAATTATATTAATTAAATTAAACAAAATATTAAAAAAAACAAAATCAGAATTATCATCACTCAATGGAGAAATCATCGTTAGCATCATCATCAAGTTAATATCAATATACATTTCCAGATTCAACGATTTAACTCAAAAACAAAAAGAAAGGAGATGAAAAAAATTGAAAGTCTATCATCAAAAACTTATATACAGTACAATTTACAAGGAATCATTGGAAAGAATCCAAATCATATTGTTGCAATTTTTTCAGATTGATCTACACACCCAATCTCCGTCTTCCCTACTTCACTACCAATCTCCATCTCTCCCTTCCGTCATTCTTCTTCTCTGAACAATGGAGATGAAAGGCCTTTCAATGAAGAAACAACCAGATCTGAGAACATTCTCCTCTCTCTCTGATTCCCAAATCCAAATCGAAGCTCTCTCTCCCTGCCCCCATTTCATCGAAGCCACCAGACCCAAAAATGGTTGTCTTTGTAGATCTAGAACCCACCGTCATCAACAAAAGTTTCGAAACCCACACACAAACCTTCAAACACCTTTAATCATGCAATCGAACCAGAACCGAAATAGGCATTACCAGACCTAACATCGGAGATGATACCTTGTTTTGAATGTTTTAAAGATTGGGGAACAAGCTTTTAGATGATACCAGTAACACCCCAATATTTCTAACATGTAGATATACTAGAATGCACAACTTGAATACATCAGAGGACATAATCTCTGTTAAGGTATTGAACATACTAAAATTTTTCGATGGTAATACAACCAAATCCACCTGTCTTAAACTTCATCGGTCAGTAACTTAGAATACAACCATACCTACTTGTTCAATATCCAAAAGCAGAGAAGCGGAAACAGGTTTATACAACTCATATAAATATAAGTTACATAACCCTAACATAAAGTAAAAGGGAAACTTAAACAGAATAAAGACAACAAGTCTTCAACATCATCAAGCACATGTCATCTAATCGTGCCATTTTGATTTCTTCTTCCCCTGTTTCTCTGTAAAAAAAACAACAATTGATAGGGTGAGATAACACATCTCAGTGAGTTTTACCGTGACCCCTAATTACGCTCACGGTTTAAATACAATGTTCCTCTATAAATGAATTGCAAAAACATCTGGTAATTCAATAAAAGAACTACAATAAAATTTTATTAGTTCTAGCACATCACCAACAACCCAAGGAAGCTTGAGTAAACCCCAACATCAGGCCAATAAGTGTACAACTCTTAAAGGCAAAATCATAATAAACATCAGGGGGCCTAGGATAAGGGCTCATGACTTCCCTCTCCTAGTATGCTAACATCTGAAGGTCGTCACCTCAATTCGATATAATCTATATATCATACCCGCATTGGGCCGTCAATCTCATATGATATAATTTATATATCATATCCTTTACAAAAGTAGAACATAAAGTTCCGTTTTGATTTGAAAAACATAAGTTCTCACACGTGGCTAGACTCGGTTTTTCGAAACATTGATAAGTTCCAAAACATTTCTGAAAAATCAAGTTTGAACATGTTAAATTCTTGTTTTTATAAAGTAAATATCATCCCAATTGGTTGAGAAAAGGTTTAGAAGTGATTTGGAACAAAAAGGAGCGACGAAACGACAAAACGGCATTTTGAACCCGAGAGCAACGCACGGTCTGTGCCCCTGGGGCGCACGGTCCGTTCTACCTGTAAAAAAATTTGTGTAAGTTTCTGTCTACGGGACGCACGGTCCGTGCCTCTGAGGCGCACGGTCCGTGCTACCTGTACAGAAACAGCATTTTAACTCCGTTTCGTCCGTTTCGCGACTCCGATCGATTCCAAACCGAAACCCGAACCAATTCCAACTGAAAAACAGAAAATTTCACAACACATTCCAGTCCAAACAATCACAATCAAACCAAACTTCACATCCCAATCAAAGTATAATTGGAAAATTAAACCGTAAACGATGTTTTTCTAAAATTCGGTTTTTGACACTAAAACCCTTTCGGAACCAAAGCAACAATCGATTCCAGAATCTCAACACAATCAATTTAAAGTGTAAATTCCCTAAACGTGAGTAAAACTCACCGGTTTGACGAAATATCGAGAATTCACGTCGTCACACCAAAAACAATCTACCGTAACTACTCGAACAATCCCCGTAAATGATCAAATCGCTTCCAAACTGAAATTATAGCTTCTCCTTTGAAATTAACAACCCCAAACACTTCCAATAAGCCTTCCAAATCAAGCTTTGAGCTCTTTAGAACTTTGGGATAGCATCCAATGTGCCAAAACTTCAATTTTTGACAAAAATCTATCCATGGTTTCCAATACAACCACAAACACAACAAGATTTCAACTTAATCAAGATAAAACTCTCTAGGGTTTGAAAAGGGGAAAGGAGAAATAGAAGGAATTAGCTTTTCAAACTTGCATCAATGAAAAGGAAATCAAAAATGGAAGAGAATGGACTATGGAAGTCTTACCTACAAGAAGAACTTGAACTTGGGTCTCCACCTCTTCTCCTCCTTCTTCACGTTTTCTTTCTCTTCTCTCTCTCTATTCTTCTTTCTTCCTTTGCTTCTATATCTTAAGAATGAAGAAATAATCCCATTTAACGGTTTTTAATGAGGACAATGACCAAAATACCCCTTAGTTCCAATTTTCACTTAAACTCTCTTTTTAACCCAATTTCTCTCCAAATTACCACATAGTTCATATACTAAGGCATTTTAATCTTGTGACTTAGCCAATATATAATGCTTTCTCGACTATCCCATATTCGTATCTTGATTTATGTTTCACTTCGAATAATAAATCACTCGTTAATTCCTTAATTCGAAATTAACGAAACTAGGGATGTTACAATCACCCCAACTTTTAAAATTTTGTCCTCAAAATTGAAAAGACATACCTTAATGGAATAGATATGGATATCGAGTCCGCATGTCTTCTTCCAATTCCCATGTAGCTTCATCAGCAGAAAAACCATCCCAAACAACTTTAACTATGGGAATTGTCCTTGTCTGCAATGTCCTTTCACCGTGTTCCAAGATATATTTAGGATACGGATGGAAAGAGAGATCCGGTCGGAGGTCAATTTGTTCAAAATCCAATGGATGGTCCGGATCGGGAATATACTTTCTCAACTGAGATACATGAAAAACATCATGAAGATTTGATAGAGATGGTGGTAAAGCAAGACGATACGCAACTGGCCCAATACGCTCGATAATTTGAAATGGTCCAATATACCGAGGACTGAGCTTTTTGGCTCGCAAGGCTCTACCAGTACCTATAGTTGGAGAAACTCTCAAAAATACATGATCACCAACATCAAATTCCAAAGGTCTCTTTCTTTTATCAGCATAGCTCTTCTGCCGACTCTGAGCAGCTTTCATCTTGTCTTGAATCTGCCGTATCTTCTCAGTGGTTTCATGAATCATATCAGGTCCCAATAATCTACTTTCACCTTCTTCCCACCAACACAATGGAGTTCTACATTTCCTCCCATATAATGCTTCAAATGGTTCAATTCCTATACTGGAATGATAACTATTATTATAGGCGAATTCAACTAATGGAAGATGATCCTCCCATTTCTTTATGCTATCCAAAACACATGCCCGAAGCATATCCTCAAGAGTTTGAATAGTCCTCTCCGTTTGACCATCCGTTTGTGGGTGATAGGCTGTACTAACAAATACATTAGTTCCCAAAGCATCATTTAATGCTTTCCAAAATCTAGAAGTAAACTTTGGATCACGATCTGAAACAATACTTGTGGGAACTCCATGTAATATGATTATGTTTTTCACATACTCGTCCGCCAACTTAGAAACTTTGAAATTAGATCGAATGGAAATAAAATGAGCAGACTTAGTCAAACGATCCACGACAACCCAAATGGAATCATTACCAGCTTGCGATCTCGGCAATCCCATAACAAAATCCATTGAGATGTCTTCCCACTTCCATACCGGTACATTTAAAGGCTGCAACTGACCCGCCGGTTTCCGGTGTTCTTCTTTAACTCTTTGACAAGTCAAGCAATGTGAAACAAATTCAGCAATATCCCCCTTCATTCCAGGCCACCAATACATTTGCTTCAAATCTCTGTACATCATGGTAGAACCAGGATGTATAGAATATTTACTTCGATGAGCCTCCTCTAAGATCTGCTTTTTGATGTCATCATCATTAGGTATACAAATTCTACCGTGATAACAAATAATGCCATCACTGTCTTCGATATAATTTGGTAATCCTTTCTGAGATTGTAACTCTACATCAACCTCTTGAGCTGCACATATCAAATTTCTCAACGCACTAGAGATTCGAATGTGCCTCAATACCAATCGATCTTTCTTTCTTGCCACTTTTAAATCCAAATCTCTAAAAGATTCCAATAAAGCCATTTCGGGAATCATAAACTCCGCAGTATGAATAGACTTTCTACTCAAAGCATCTGCCACAATATTGGCTTTTCCAGGATGGTACTTCAATTCAAAATCATAATCTTTCAATAATTCTACCCATCTCCTTCGTCTGTTATTAAGCTCTTTCTGATCAAACAAATATTTTAGACTCTTGTGATCACTGAAGACTTCGAAACGAGAACCATAAAGGTAATGTCTCCAAATCTTCAACGCATACACAATCGCCGCTAACTCCAAATCATGAGTTGGATAGTTTTCTTCATGCGGTTTCAACTGCCTGGAAGCATAAGCTACCACTTGTTGATTCTACATAAGAACACATCCTAAACCCTTCCCTGAGGCATCACAGTAAATTTCAAATCCCAAAGACGGATATGGAAGAATCAAGATGGGAGCAGAAGTAAGTCGAGACTTCAACTCTAAGAAACATTCCTCACAATCATCATCCCATAAAAACAGGTATCCCTTGCGAGTTAACCGAGTAAGAGGAAGAACTAACTGTGAGAATCCTTGAATGAATCTTCGATAATAGCCAGCAAGTCCCAAGAAACTTCTGACTTCAGTCACTGATGTTGGGCGTTCCCAATTTAATACAGCTTCAACCTTACTAGGATCAACTGCCACTCCGGCCTGAGAAATTACATGACCCAGAAACTTTACTTCAGACATCCAAAAGTCACATTTCGACGGCTTAGCATATAGCTTCTTTTCTCGGAGTACATTCAAGACAATACGGAGATGTTGAACATGCTCCTCAACAGTTTTTGAGTACACCAAGATATCATCTATAAATACCACCACAAACTGATCTAAGTAGGTATGAAAAACTCGATTCATGTAATCCATGAATACCGCTGGAGCGTTCGTTAATCCGAAGGGCATCACTACAAACTCGTAATGTCCATACCTAGTACGGAAAGGTGTCTTCGGAATATCAGAAGCTCGAACTCTTATTTGATGATACCCTGACCTTAGATCAATTTTGGAGAACACAGCCGCGCCTCGAAGTTGATCAAGAAGATCATCAATTCTTGGCAATGGATATTTATTCTTGATCGTCACTTTATTCAACTAACGATAATCAATGCACAATCGCATGCTTCCATCTTTCTTTCTGACTAACAATACCGGAGCACCCCATGGAGAAGCACTCGGCCGAATAAACCTTTTAGAGATCAATTCTTCAAGTTGAGATTTCAGTTCCTTTAATTCTAAAGGAGACATCCTATAAGGCGCTATAGATATTGGCCCAGTACCCGGAACCAATTCTATAGAGAATTCTACCTCTTGGTCAGGAGGTAAGGAGGAAACTTCATCAGGAAATACATCTAAAAATTCCTTAACAACCTGAACAGAAGAAAGATCCAAACCAGTTTCGGTAGAAGTGGATAACATAATGACATAAGCTTCGGCACCTTGAAATAAAGAATGGTTGGCTGAAGTGAAAGAAATAACAACTTCAGATGCAGGTTGAGACAAATCCACAGCTTCCGAAGAAAATCCAATGGTGCGATTAAAACAATCGATGGTCACATGATTAGCTGCCATCCAAATCATACCCAGAACAATATCCATTCCTCTCATAGGCAAGCAAATAAAATCAACCACAAAATTTCTGCTTCCTATGGCGAGCAAACAATTTAAACATAAAGATTGGGTTCTAACACAACCCTTGGCAGCAGTCAAGATAGAAATCGGTTCAGACAACGGTGACAAAGTTAATCCTAACCTTTCTACACATGCTTCAGAGATAAAACAATGAGTGGCATCAGAATCATACAATATATTAACAGATTTATGAAAAAGAGAACCTGTACCCCTCAAAAGATTATCCTCTGGCCTGATGGTTTGGGCATCCAAAGTATTAATCCTTCCTTGTTTGAAAGCATTTTGATTTTCCATGAAAGCTCTTCTAATGGGACATTCGTTTGCATAGTGACCTTCCTCCTTGCAATAATAACATAGATTCTTTCGCAGTAGGCATTCACCCCGATGACGTTTTCCACAATGAGAACAGTTATTGATGCCTGAGGAATCAGTTGACTGTACCTGTTTGCCTTTATTGTTGTTGTTCCCCTTGAACTACTTGTTTTGATTAGAGGATTCAGCTACCTTCTTCTTACCATTCCAGAATTCCTTTTTCTCAGCATACAGTTTCTTAAGATCTTCTTCAGCGGAGTGAGCTTGTTGCACAAGGGCCGGATAATTAGTCAAAGTAAAAGAACTTAGTCCTTGATTGACATCACCTCTAAGACCTTCCTTGAACATATTCATTTTCCAAACATCATCAGGAGCATATCTTCCTAATTCATAGAACTGAGACAATCTCTCAAATTTGGCAGCATACTCTCCAACAGACATATCACCTTGCTTTAGATTAGTAAATTCTGTTTGTTTACGCAGTTTTTGTGCTGAAGGGAAGAATTGATTCAGAAGTCGCTCCTTGAAATTGTACCAATTAAGAGGAGTTCCTTGGATTAGCATCATTGCACGAGTATTAGTCCACCAAGTATGTGCATCCTCATCTAGTGCAGTGGCAACACAAATTACTTTTTCTTCCTCACCACACTGTAAGGTAGTGAAAATCCTCTCCATAGCATCCACCCAGTAGTGTGCCTGCATAGGTTCAGATCCTCCTTTAAAGATTTGCGGATTCATCTTTTGGAATCGAAAATAGATCCTGTTAGGATCTTCCAGAGGTGGTTGCACATTAGGCTGAGGCTGAGGTACTTGATGCATCTGCTGCATTTGAGCTATCTGATCCATCTGCTGCTGTTGCATTTGCATCATGTCATTCATCATCTTTTGTTGCGTTTCTATAACATTCTGCATCCACACATAGTGGGGATCAATTGGTACCTCACCTCTTCCTCTACCCCTTCCAGCCATAATTCTACAAAATATGCACAAAGTATTAAGTTGATCAAGCTCAATATCAAATAGCATATAAATAAGAATCACAACTAAAAGAAGTAAAGATTCCTAATATCTAGGTCCAACAAAAGGGAACCGCTCTGATACCAAAATGTAACACCCCAATATTTCTAACATGTAGATATACTATAATGCACAACTTGAATACATCAGAGGACATAATCTCTGTTAAGGTATTGAACATACTAAAATTTTTCGATGGTAATACAATCAAATCCACCTGTCTTAAACTTCATCGGTCAGTAACTTAGAATACAACCATACCTATTTGTTCAATAAAAGCAGAAAAGCGGAAAAAGGTTTATACAACTCATATAAATATAAGTTACATAAACAGCATTTTAACTCATATAAATATAACTCCATAAACAGAATTGTGTTGAAATTCTAGAATCGATTGCTGTTTTGGTTTCGAAATGGTTTTAGAGTCAAAAACCGAATTTTAAAAAAACATCGTTTACGGTTTAATTTTCCAATTATACTTTGATTGTGATGTGAAGTTTGGTTTGATTGTGATTGTTTGGACTGGAATATGTTGTGAAATCTTCTGTTTTTTAGTTGGAATTGGTTTGGGTTTCGGTTTGGAATCGATCGGAATCGCGAAACGGACGAAACGGAGTTAAAATACTGTTTCTGTACAGGTAGCACGGACCGTCCGCCTCAGAGGCACGGACCGTGCGTCCCGTAGACAGAAACCCACAAATTTTTTTTACAGGTAGCACGGACCGTGCGCCCCAGGGGCACGGACCATGCGTTGCTCTCGGGTTCAAAATGCTGTTTTGTCTTTTTGTCGCTCCTTTTTGTTCCAAATCACTTCTAAACCTTTTCTCAACCAATTGGGATGATATTTACTTTATAAAAACATGATTTTAACATGTTCAAACTTGGTTTTTAGGAAATGTTTTGGAACTTATCAATATTTCGAAAAACTGAGGCTAGCCACGTGTGAGAACATATGTTTTTCAAATCAAAACGGAACTTCATGTTCTACTATTGTAGTGGACATGATATATAAATTATATCGTATGTGATTGACGGCCCAATGCGGGTATTAAATAAGATTGACGGCCCAATGCGGGTGTGATATATAAATTATATCGAATTGAGGTGACGACCTCCAGATGTTAGCATACTAAGAGAGGGAAGTCATGAGCCCTTATCTTAGGCCACCTGAGGTTTATTAACTTTGCCTTTAAGAGTTGTACACTTATCGGCCAGATGTTGGGGTTCACTCAAGCTTCCTTGGGTTGTTGGTGATGTGCTAGAATTAATGAGGCTTTATTGTAATTCTTTTATTGAATTACCAGATGTTTTTGCAATTCATTGGTAGAATTGCCAGATGGTTTTGTGATTCATATTGAATTACCAATTAAAGAGGAACTTTGTACTTAAACCGTGAGCGTAATTAGGGGTTCACTTAAGCTTTCGGAGTTGGTGACTTGCAAAAGATTAAAATGTAATATAGAAATTCATCACTTAAGCTACTTTGGGTGGTTGGTGATGTGATAAAAGATGAAATGGACTATTTTGTAATTTATATTGAATTACGAATTAAAAGGGTTTTCATAATTGAACCGAGTGAATGTTAGGGGTCGCGGTAGAACTCACTGAGATATGTTATCTCACCCTATCATTTGTTGTTTTACAGAGAAACAAGGGAAAAGAAGAAGGTTAAGGGATGCGAGTAGGTGTCATGCAAGAAGAGGAGATTGAAGATTTAATCCTTCAGTCTCTGATTATGTTATTCCCCGTCGTCTTTGTAGTCGATATATGACTTGAGATAATTGAGTTATGTAATCGTTTCCGCTTTTTCCTTATTATGAGTAGGAAAGTTACTCTGATGTTTACTAAATTGTATATTCTTAGTATTTCTATTGATTAGAGATATTAGGGTGTTACAATTGTCATCATGACAGTTTTTCCCTTTGTAATTCACTAGCCATTCCTATTCCTAATTATAAATAAATAGTTGTTCTTAGGACAAACCACATTCATTCTCTCTACCTCTTTTTTGAAGTTGCTTCTCTTTGGCCAAATTACAACAAAAATGGGGTCTTCCTTCTTGAAATGCATGTGTCCACTTTCAATTTTATTTGTCTCTCTTTTTCACTCTCGATAATTTATATCTTTATTTATGTTTCATCTAATATTACAAATGTGGTTGTTAATTTCATGCTGAAATTTTATTTGTTTCAAGAAAAACAATTATATTTCATGGTATGTCTTTGCATCAGATTGATAAAAAAAAATGTAAGCCAACAGAAAATTACTCCCAGTTTTTCAAGTTGTAGTGCAGCCCAATGAAGAATCAGGTAATATGCAAGAAAAGGAAGAAAAGGAAATTATGAGAGATCTAAATGAGTGAAAAAATAGATTCCACTTCTTGAAATTTAAAGTATTTCTTTCATAAAAGTTGATAGCATCTGACATTTATTTTTCGTGTAGGTCTATATTTAATTTTAGATTATTGATGCTTTTATTCTTTTTGACAAATACTACCTCTTAAATTGTTATGAGCATCAAATATAGTTAGTTATATTTGATGAACTTGACGTCACCATGTTTTGGTGTCAAAGATCTTATATGCATCATATTATTATCCACCAAAATATGATTTCTAAGTGAATATCTTATCAAACGATAATCCGCTAAAACAAATTGTGGATAACATAAATGAAAATTTGTTGAATGAAAAATATTCCAAGGAAAGATCGAGCAACTCTCCCTCCATCAAATGACATTGTTGACGAGATCATTATCTATATCTATATTACTATAATGTAAATATAAAACTATATCATTCATGCATATTATTGTACAATATGAATGAAAGATGAACTCTAAAATAACTTTTATAATGTAAATAAAAGAACATATATATTAATTTTTCTTTAAGTTCTATATAATTATGTTTGTTTCTATTCATAAACATTTTCTAATTTTTTGTATGCATATTGTGCTTACTTATTTATTTTTTCAATCCTTTATTTAAATAAAAGTGTACTCCTTTGAAAATATAAAAATGTTGCTTTTGATGTATCGTTGTACTAATTTTAAAGTCGAATAAAACTTTTGTACAATATAAATAAACAATGAATTAGATAATTATGTCAATTATATGCAAGTTATTATAAACTAGATAGCATAAGTATTGGCTAATTTGGTCTATTGTAATAGAGAAGTGGTGAATAATTCATCTCCATAACTAAATTACATAGAGTTGTATCAAAAAAATTACATAGAGTCCCCTTCTATTTTTAAAATGAACATTCAACCTCCTATGCTATGAGAAAAGTACATAGACAAACCCTTTATTTTTAAAGTTAATTAACATTCACCACCCTTATTTGTTGAGAAATTTTAACTCACATCCCCCATGTTTTTGTTTAAGAGACACACACACACCCCAAATTAATTCTCTCCATAATCACATAATAAAAGGGAGCTATGTGTAACCTGGGAAGGTAAATGTGTTATTTAGCTAAAATTGAGGAGAGGTGAGTGTAATTTCCCCTATTCTAAAACATTAATGTGAAAATGGTGAATTTTCTAAACTCCTTGAATTTCTATTTGCTTCTATTAGTATCACATCAATATTTTTAGTCCTAATAATATTTAATAATCTTATCTAAAACAAAACTAATGTATATGAAATTATTATCCCTTATTTAACATCTTAATAATGTATATGAATATTATCTTAATATATTGTATGAAATTATATTCTTTTAACCCAACACCTATATTTAAATTATATTTTAAAGATATTTTAAAAAAATTGTACAAACCCGTACAACACACGGGGTTATCTCCTAGTCTACTACTATTGTAAAACTGCTCCTGCAACTTTTAATTATACATTTATGATAGAACTTTAAGTGTCCTTTACAATTGGTCAAAAAGTAGCAAATCTCCTTTACAATATAATATATATATATATATATGTATAGAGAGAGAGAGAGAGAGAGAGAGAGAGAGACAATATTCACAATAGCATCTCAATTACAGTTTTCACTATACAATCAATAAATTTACGATTAATAGTGAAGCAGTTCCCCGTCAAAATCTAAGTGTCTATATGTACAAAGAATTAATTTTCAGTACCATCTAAGCAAAAAGGTTAATTTGAAAATCTTATCTAATCCATGGAAGAAAATCACCATCGACGAAGAATAGTTTCTAGATGAAGGAGTAAAATATGCCACTTGTTTATGAATTGGGACATCTAATTTGAGAAGAACTCTTGCAGTTCAGCTTGGTCAATATGATGATTACATTAAACTTGAAACCTATAACAAACTAAATACCTAATCAACAATCGATAAAAGCTTACGAATAAAAGACAAAGTTACACAAAAAAATTTAGAACTCCAACTATTACAATAGCTTTCTTAAAGCCTGAATATTAGTGATCTAAAAGCCTAAAAGTTAGCATAAGTGATGTAAAACCAAACAAAAGTGGTGTAAAAAATGAAAAGATAAGTGGAGACCTCTCTTCTTAGGTATTTATAGTATTTTTGAAGGAACACTTAAAGAGAAGGAAAATGAAAAGACCGTAACTTATCTCTATTAAAAAACAACTATAATAATTAGTGCTAATTATAATAATTATTTAGAGACACCAAAAGGCAACCTAAATTAAAATATTAAGTAATGAATTAAGAGTAATTAGAGAATTTTTTTAAAATAAAAATTAAAAAGGGATAAAGCTTAAAATTCAAGAGTCAAGCTAGCACATATCTATATATACATATATATGTTATTAAGTATAAATTTTGTAAGAAAATTAGATGAATAGGGAGCACATAAATTTTGTATGAAAATTAGGTACAAATGAAAGATAAAAACCTTTTTTAATAATTATAAGAATACAAAAATTAGGTGAATAAATTTACTCTACTAAAGTTCACAATATAGAAATAGGAATTCGGATTTTGAGTGAGGAAAAAAATGAAGTCTGTAGAAAATAAAGTATTTGCATTTAATAATTTAAAAATTGAAGTTAACATCTTTTGAATCTTTATAGATTTTTGTAAATAATAAATAAATATATTAGTCTGAGTATTAATGTAATATTTTTTTATTTTGAAAAATAAATTAAAAATATATTGTGATATTTAATAATTGTTAATAAAGTGAGATTTAATATTAAAATTTGAATGTCATAAATGTTTAATGGACATTAATTATTAATAAAAGAAGAATGATATTTATATTGAAAAATAAAGGAATCAAACAAATTATATTGAATTGAATAGAAAATGTCATGGGTAAGAAAAATGAAATGAAATGAAAAGATAAGGTCGTATTTAATAATTATTGTTAAAGTGACATTTCATTTTAAATATTGGATCACATATAGGTGGAGTGGACATTAATTAATTGAAAAAGAATGTTAAGATTTAAGTTGGGAAGTAAATGAAGATGATGTGGAGCTTCCTAGAGGCTCAAAAAAAGCTTACTTTAGTAATTTATATAGATTTATAGATGGGTGTGTGTGTTCATAAGAGGGAAAATTGAAAAAATTCAAAACTGGTTAAAAGATTTGGAATTTTGAAATCAATTTGTTAACAAATTTTGAATTTTGAAAAAACATTGATAATTAAATCAACCAAACTAAAGTAATAAAGTAATTGAAAACGTTACATTCTAATAATAAACGTTACATGATATAAAGATAATAAAGTAAATGAAAACGTTATATGTATTTATCTTTGTTGAAAACGTCTTCAACGTTACAGTTGAAGTGACTAAGTTACACAAGAAACAGGCGGATTGAATTGTGTACCCTTTTAAAATTTTGTACCTGAAATCTTCTCAAACAAATGATTCTCAAGATGAACTTGGAATTAGTAAGATAAGGGTTAGTTTCTTTTAGCAAAACAGTCAACGTATAAAATACTTGATGAATGATAAAGATAGACCTTGAAGTAGTAATAGAGAGGTTTGATTAAAATTGATTTGGTTACGAAAAGTTTAGGTATCAGTTTGAAAACAGTCTTGTGAAGGTTGATTGAATTAACCTTCACTAGGTTTTAAATACGTTCACAAGTACTAAGCAATTAAGATAGATAGTAAGGAAAGCATGTAAATGACACAGGGGATTTATACAGGTTCACCCAACAATGGCTACTTCCTGTCCCCACTTCTCAAGTGAGTATTTCCACTATCTTTCAAGTATCACTTACACTTGCTTTTGTTCACCAACAAAAGACTTCAAACAACGCTTGCTGATGATCAACACACACCAGCAACGTGCTCTCTTTACACAGCTACACCAAGCTGTTCCTACTAGAAAACTCTCCTAGTTTCCTAAAGGATTCCTCTATCAAGTAGATTCTAACCAACACTCACCTCTCTCTAGGTAGTTTGATAGAATATGCTCACTGGATAGCTTTTTACAATCAAAGGTTTGGGTTTGGGATATACAATAGCTCGAATAATAAAACACACTAAGTACTTGCAAGCTAACACACACTCTATAGAAAATCCCAGGCTTTGTGAAACTTGATTGTGGGATAAGTAGGATGGAAGAACTTTGTGAAGCTTTAGTTGTGTAGGTTCCAATTCACTCTCATGGTTTGCAACTTCGTATTCCAGCCTTTAAATAGTCCATTGATCTGAATATAGCCGTTGGAAACTTGAATAGAGCCTTTTGAAGATGTCCACTGGTCCATAGGTTTATCTGGTTAAACGGTTCCAAGGAAAGCAGCTTTTGAAGCTTTACAAGCTGACAGTTGTACTTCCTGTTAACTTTTCAACCTTCACAAGCTGACACAGTTGCTTTATATTCAGAACTCTGGCTTTACATTAGCTAGCTTGTACTTTCACAGCAGCTTTACAGCTGTACCATGAAGCTTCACAACATTCAGCCTTAAACATACCTTTTTGACCTAGGAATAATCATTGAGTTCCTCCTTCATTTATTGTGAGTTTCCAACAGCAAAAACTTCTCTGATTTCAATAAATGTGAGCTAACATGTTTGTCTTGCTGAGAAGCTTGATGATGATGATCTTCATGAATTGTTTTTGAACTTGTTCTTTATCTTCATCTTCAACCTTCACAATTCTGGATCTTCAAGATAAATGTGGGGCCACGCTCTTTTACAATTCTGGTCAATGTTGCGTTGACTTGGTCAACCCTTTTGTTGACTTTTTGCGTTGACTTTTGGTCAACCTTCACAATTGACTTTTGGTCAACCTTCACAGAGATCAACCTTCACATGACCTTAACCTTCACATCTTTCAACCTTCACAACTCTTTTCTACCTTCATTTTTCTATGATCTTTTTAGCACAAGGTAGTCTGATATTTTGCTATCTTTAATGACTTGTTCTTCATACTTGAAATAAACTTGTTAGATAACATTAGCAAGAAAACTTAATACCTTACTAAGTTTGTATCATCAAAGCATGATAGGAGATTTTCATTCCAACAACAGTTTAATAATAAAGTATATTCATAGTTATATAATCAATACATATTTTATAACGTTTTCAATTTAGTAGGATTATTTAATCAGTATTGTTATATATTTATTTTAATAGCAAAGTATTATTATTTATTTAGAACGTTTATTAAATTAGTAGTCATATTTATAATGTCTTTAAAATTGAACTCGAACATTTAAATGTTTCCCGTTACAATCGATACATTTTTTCAAATTGTAACGTATTTTTAAAATTTCTAACGGAACTTTTTTAATTATGTAGTTACAATATATTTCAACATTACAAAAAGTTCAAATACATTAAATGTGTAAAACATATTAAATAATCAATTAGTATAAAATGTTTTGGTTTATATATTTCATCAAGACCAAAAAATAGTAAATAATCAATTACTAAAAGATCATAGGTACAAATTATACGTTTAATTCATTTCCTCGCTTTTTACTTAATTTTTCGATTTCATTATCACATGAATATATTGACCAAAACATCACATTTTGTTTGTCAACATCCAATTCTTATTGTGTTTTCGATTCAATTAGTGCAGTTTCACATTTTTTTTTATAACTGGACTGAATTCGTTCACGATATCATTTCCACTTAAGGTACACATTATATCACCCTAAACGGTAGATAAATAATTGCAGGAGAAAGAGATAAAACTCACATGAAGGATTTAAAAGAACCGTATTCACAATATATCTGATCTAACGTGAAAATTTTGACACTGCAATATATATATATATATATATATATGTATACGTGTTATGTCGTTCTATTATATTACTGCAGTAGCTTATATTTTCTCATGCAGACTTATAATGAAAAAGAGGACAACAAAAAGTTGAAACAATGGGAACACATGCAACCACCAATGGGGGAAATGGTTAGTGATTATCATGCTTTTATTTTCGTTAGATAAGTTGCTTAACGGTAGTTCTGTTCTAGTTGGATTCATCAGTCTAAACAAACATAGATGTAATAAAATAACATTTGATATGGTGATTTACATTACATGAGTGACAAAAAAATTGAACATCTATATAAATATTATGGAAAAGCTAATTGAAAACATGTCAAATCATGATCTAATAGTAATAAGATGAATTTCAGAAACACCCATTTATTCCATGAGCTACCAAACTCGACCAAATTTCACAAACACTCGATTTGAATCTTCAAACCCTTATATTCAACTTGTAACTCAATAATGCAGCTCATATGTGATTCAACCCAACACCCAACGTTCACATGTAATAGTATTCAACTCTTTCAACATGAAATTTCCAAATGGTGAAGAAGAACTCTCCAAGAAACATGAAACATTTTGTGATGAACAAATGATGCTTAGTGAAGATGAAGTGATGGTGTGGAGAGTGACTCAACCCATCACCCAACCTTGGATATTTATACCCTTTTTTTTGGAGAGTTACAACTAAAAAATAAACATTTTTTTTTCCAATTAAATCTCATAAATCTTTTGGAACGTTACACATTTAAAAACGTTTTTCTTATTTATTCCAATTGCAACAACTAACAAATTAATAAAATAATATAAATATATTAAATAATTAAATTATAGGTGAGGTGGAATTAGCATTTATTGCCAAAATTCTATTTGTGTGACACTTGTTAAAATATTTAATGAGATCATTTGCAATTGTTATTTATATAGATTTATAATTGTTATATTTTGTAACGTAAAATTCAGCCTTGTTAGGTCTCTTCATCATTTAAGTGTGTATAAAATGATATTAAAATTGTTCAACATGGTAACTTATATATCAAAATTATAATTCCCCAAAGTTTGGAGACTAAATATTACAAATATTATGCTTGTTTTGTTTATAATATACTAATAATCACATATATATTCCACCTGAATTTATGGAAAAGAAAAAACTCAATACCAATTTCTAATTCAAATGTTCATTATTGTAGTTGAGCTTCATGTGGATACCTTATTTTTAACCTCGATATAACAACGTTACATAAATAATTACATATTTCACAGTGTAGGTGCATAGTTCATTGCATGGATTTAAACAAACGACTCAAATGACCAAATCTTTGTATCTGTGTTACCCACATACATATTATTAAACATCTTAAAATACTTCTCATCGTAAAACAAACATAAACAAAGAGTTATTGAGGATTTATCCCAAAAACTTATTACAACCAATGTGGTAGCCCACAATTGACTAAAGATAGAAACTGAAATCAAAAAACAAAAAAAACCATTATTCTGAATAATGCAACTAAACATTATCATCATATGTAGTAGCAATGGAATCATCTGCAACTACATTTGAAATTTCCAACCCTTCATCTGATGCAACACACTCCTTCATTTCCCCGGAAAGATATTTCACCTTGAACTTGTTTATCAAACTCGCATCAGTAGAAACACGCTTGACACGATAAGACCTCTCATATCGGGAGTCGTTCTCACGTGAAAATTCAACTTTAAACAATATAGTTTGATCAATCAAATCAGAAATTTCATTTGGCAAACTCGATCCAGATGAATTCTGAATTAATACGAGATATCATTAATAATTTGGCAAAATACCATTCAAGGTCCCTTAACTTATTTTCAGTTTTCGGTTAGGTCCCTTATGTTTTAAGTGTAACGACTAGGTCCCTTAACTTCTAAAATCATTGTAACATTACCCTTTTTTGTAACATCTGTTTGTCTCCGTTACAAAAATGTATATGTGGCCGTTAAGTGTCTACGTGTCAATTATTTATGCTTACATGGCAGCTGATTCATTATTATTTTAATTGATTTTAATTAAAAATAAAACAAAAAGGTTTCCTATTCATCTTCTTCAAACACTCCCATCACAAACCCAGATCTTCGAAAATGAAAAACGAAACGAACGAAAAAATGAACTGATTATGTTGAAATCGTTGGTCGGCTCTGTGTTTGGAAACAATTTGGTTTGAACGATATGTAAAACGATTTGAGTATGAAAAGAATTTTTAGATTTGGGTTTTTGTTACAAAAAATGATTTGCGGTTTGGTTTTGTAAACAACAAATTACAATCGATAGATGAGTCTAGAGGGATAAATTTTCAAATAACCAAAATACAGAAGAAAAGATTGAGATTGGGCAATATGAGGTTTCAGATTGTTGATGAAATTAGGTATTAGGTATTAAGTTACCCCCTTTTATAGAAATCTGAAATTAGGATTCAGATTTTTGTGGAAATGCAATTCCACTTACCCTCTTTTAATTAAAGAAGGAGAATGCAATTCCATCAATTGGTAGGTGATGCAATGCCATCGATTTCAGTAGGTTCATGAAGGAAATGCAATTCCATTGACAGCCACGAATTAGGGAAGATGATGATGTGTATTTTCAGTTTTAATAAAAAATTAATTTTTAAATAAAATCCAAGTTGGAACTGTGACATGTCAATTTTTTGTAAGCCACGTCAGCAGGGTACGCCACTTAAGCTTTTTTTGTAATGGAGTCAAACGGAAGTTATAAAAACAGGTAATGTTGCAATGATTTTAAAAGTTAAGGGACCTATTCGTTACACTCAAAACATAAGGGACCTAATCGAAAACTAAAAATAAGTTAAGGGACCTCGGATGGTATTTTGCCTAATAATTTATATACTTAATATTTAATAAATATGTATACGAAACATATTGTGGATAATGATAATGCCCAAAATAGAAAAGTCAAATAGGCTGCTAACCATTTGCATGGATTCAATTAGTTCTGCACATGTCTTGTTTGTCAGAGCAGTTGCCTGATTATCGAACAGGACAAAATTAGCCGACCTAGTGTTATCAACAACACGTAACTGTAGACGGTATCTGTGTGAACAGTGAACAGTGAGCTTTCAATAATTTGTTCCACATAAGGATATATTTTGGATATTATATTTATATGACTTATTTGTGCAAAAATTTACCTCTGAACAACATTGACAACATGACGATTGCATTTTTCACAAAAATACATGTTGGAGTCTGGATACACCTTTTTGTTGCAGCGACATGCAGTGTACCACAATTGCTCTTCATCAATAACACTCTCTATATTGCAACATATAACAAACACAGCCTCCTAAAATAATCATATGAAAGTGAACCAAAATTATATATATATATATATATATATATATATGTATGTATGTATGTGTGTGTGTGTTTATTATTTTCAAAATAATGAATAAAAAATTCTTCTTATAATTATAACTAAAATTTAATACAATTGTATAATTGCACAACGCTTAAATGATATATATTACCTCTTTATGCTCCTTGAGAGACTCAATAGTAACCATTTGAGTTAGATTCAGAAAATCATCATCCACTTGAACATTGGGCAATTCTTGAAGCTGATTCAATCGATGGGGGGTGCTTCAGGATTTTCAGCAACCCTAACCAAACATTTTTTTCACACGATTATACAAACATATAAATGTTACTGGTTTAAGGTTGAATACTAATTAATTTATTACATCACACATAAATCTAAATATATGTATATATATTCATATAACCATATTTAACCCTTTTATAAAAATAATATAGAACCTCTTACTTAATGCATCAGCAGTTTTTCCCCCAGGGTTAAACAAAACCTTTGAAGCGTTGATTGAATTTTGGAGAGAGGGTTTGCTTGTATATCAACAGAACGCTTTAGCAATGTTATCCAAAAAATAAAATATGTTAATATGCTAAGTGGAATTTTGACTAAAAAATTCACGAAAAATTTATCAAAAGAAAAAAACACATACCATTAAAATCCTTACACTTCATAAACAGGACAGCAACAATAGCATTAGCAGCATCTCCGGAAGCAACAAATGCATTAAGTTCATCGACATATGATCCAAATAGAGATATTTGGAACAAAACTATCACAATACAACTATAAATGATAATAAAAAATGAAATGATGCGCACCCATTGTTATCTAATTCTATTGTCACGACCTTTGACTTTGTACCATTTTTGTCATACTCCCTTTCTTTTCTGATTCCCATCAGCACACCTATAAGATCTATATGCAGGTATACGTAACACATACAGGCATTGAATATAATGTATATGTAAATTGAAATTATATCGCGATCAACAATTTATTTACTAACCAATTAAGTAGTCAGTGTTGAAATCACTTTTGAACACATCAGCAGGAGAAGTATAGTTTTCTGGCACCATGTTCATTTGAACATTACTAACCCTTTGGACCCTTGTATTATACTGAAAATTAATTTTGAACTTGTGAGCCATTGTACGGTATGCACCAACATTAGCAACAACATCAAATTTTATGATGTGTAAAACATCCCCTTCATTCAAGTCTGCCTCAAACTTGTAGATAAGTGACTTCCTAACTGTTGCATGTATCTTGTTCCCCTGCAAAACATATGAAATACATAAAAAATGAAGGATAAAAAACACACATCAAAATCCATGAAATATATAATTTAATTGTTATACTAATATTTTTTTCGAAACTAACATTTCCATGAAGTAGAATTTCAAAATGAGCAAGATGATATGTTAATTGGAAAAAAATTAAAAAACATTTGTGTGATGATGTGAAGAATCACGGATAAAATGAATAATATTTACCTCTTTATCAACCAAAACGATTTCAACAGAAAATGGAAGCCTGTTATTGTTTAGATCGGGGACTTCCCATTTCCTAGTGATGCCCACAAGTTGGTTGCATTTGTTATTTCTGGCATTGATGTCTGATATCATGTTATACTTGGGAGGCATCTTGTAAAATGAGAAAGGATTGATAAACAATTTAGTTTTGGATTGGATATAGAGGAGGTTCTCAATTGGCTAATATGAATGTGGTTAGCGGAGAATGGTTGATTGTAACCATCTTATTTATAGATGGGGTGAGACTCATCATATGAGGGAAATTTTAAAAATAATAGGTATACTAAAATTTTTGAAATATTTTATTTATTACACATTATCACACTTTATTACTCATTACACATACGTTACAATTGGAAAAACGTGAATTGATTTTAGTTTATATCAAATAAACCCGTTACATGATATCCATTAAAATAAAACCATAACAAATGATAACGTTATAAATTCAATTTTCTAATTTATGTTACGTTACACATCTTATTGGTATGATGAAGTTCAATATTAAAACTAAATCCTCATGAATTATATTTTGTAACCGTCATATTTATTAGATATATTAAATACCATATATTGTAACTGAAAAAGTTCAATAAAATTAATGTAAATTATTTGCTTAAGAGACTTTTTGAAAATATAATAATTTTTAATTATGGTTTTGTTGTAACCTTCTTAATTATTAGATATATTAAAGACCATACATTGTAACTGAAATAGTTATATGACATTATTGTATATTATTCGATTAAGGGACTTTTTGAAAATATGATAATTGTTATTTATGGTTTTGTTCAAATTTTGTAACTATCACAAATATTAAATATATTATTGTCCATATACTTTGTAACTAACATAAATATATTATTTTCCGTTTATAGCCCATATAACTGATAAATTATGTTTCGGTTTTAAATACTTTAAGTTAGCGAATAATTTACAGGGCAATAAAAGCAGCAGGCATTACACATTCTGCATTATAAGGGACTTTTTGAAAATACAATAATTTTGTAAGTGACAATTGTTAAATAAAATTATTGTATATTATTTGATTAATGGACTTTTTGAAAATATAATTATCACATATTTATGTTTTTTGTTGTAACCTCCCTAATTATTAGTTATATTAAAGACCATATATTGTAACTGACATAGTTATATGAAATTAATGTAAATTATTTGATTAATGGACGTTTTGAAAATATGAAAATTTTAATTTATGGTTTTGTTAAAATTTTGTAACTATCATAAATATTAAATATATTAATGTCCATATGTTATAACTACATAGTTATTAGAAAAATAAATTATAATAAATACCTAAGGGTCGTTTTGAAAGTATAATAATCATTTTATTATTATACTTTAAGTTACGTTACGTTACGTATAACTGATAAATTATGTTTAGGTTTTTAATACTTTAAGTTAGCGAATAATTTATATGGCAAGGAAAGCAGCAGGTATTCACGATGTGGTGACAATAGATTTGGAAATGTTGGCTATTTCATTGTTATGTGTAATGAAATAGATCAAATTACACTACCCTTATAATGCAGAATGTAAGTTTAGCCCCCATAGACCAAATTGCAATTATGTTTTTAAATTTACTTACACCAAGTTTACAAATACTTACAATTATCAATTGCAATTTACCAATTCCAAAATTAACTAAATCTGAATATCCAAAACACGTGTAAGAAACTTGTAAAGCAAGATTGACGCTTGTACTGAGTCCTACGATACGTTCTAATCGTTGATTGGCAATTGAGTGTATTGCTATGGACAACATAAAAAATAATATGAAAACCGAGTAAATATTGTTCCTATGAATAATAGGAAATGATAACAATCAGTCTTTAGGTTATGGCTTATATAATATATAAGCCACTTACCATATGTAAAAGAATTTTTCAAATCAACTATTTGAACGTGAAATTTCCAAATGCGGATTTACATACCGTTACATATGGTTAATTACAAAATATGATGTATAATAGGATTGAACAAAATTCATATGCTGTAGAAAACCTAATTGACAACATGTCATATAACTATCTAATAGCAAGAAGATGAAGTTATACAAAAACCCATATATCTCCTAAAAGGCATAAAATTCACCTTCTTCAACACGATATATCCAAATTATTAAGAATAAGCCTCCATGAAAAGTGACAATATCCATGAAAAACAAATGGATTCCTTTTGAAGATGAGGCCGGTGATGGTGTGGAGACTGAATCAAACCATCACCTAAACTTGCCTATCTATAGCTCAACAACAACAGACACCATTTACTTACAATATGCATAATATATTTCAACATTCATTTACAATATGAGGATTTACATACCATTACATAAAACCTAATTGACAACATGTCATAAAACTATCTAATAGCAAGAAGATGAAGTTATACAAAAACCCATATATCGCCTAAAAGGAATACTATTCACCTTCTTCAACACGATATATCCATATTATTAAGAAGAAACCTCCATGAAAAGTGACAATATCCATGAAACACAAATGGATAGTTTTTGAAGATGAGGTGATGGTGTGGAGAGTGAATCAAACCATCACCTAAACTTGGCTATTTATAGCCATATTTTCATGGAGAATTGTGAATTAAAAAAAACGTTTTTTATTAATGTCATTTAATTGTATAAATACAAAATTGAACGTTACACAATGTAATTAAGAATTGTGTGATATAATATTTTAATTTTCATATAATTATTTTATATTATTATTATTATTTATATTATTTAGATGGAGTATTAATTGCCAAATGGCAATATGATTGACACGTGTTAGATTAATAAATGAGATTATTCTCATTTGTTATTTATATAGATATAGATTATGAGTTTCGGTCTTTTCTTTTGTAATAATTAAGTTTCTTTTACTCAAAAAAAAATATTACAATTATGTTTAAGTTTCTCTAGCTCATTACGTGTATTCTAATTTTATTGTGAACTGCAAATCTCTTTATACTATATAATAATTATGGATACATAACTTACAATGATTACTATCAAGTAAGATTCCATTTGTTCTTTTTTGTTATAATATCACATTATCGTTAATGGGTCATTTGTTGTTAGGTCCAATCCATTTGTGAAGTTGATCATTTTAAAAGGCCCATACTTCGTACAACTCTGGCTACTCATTGGACACCCCCTAAATGCGTGAAAAGACTGAAATACCCTTAATGAAACGCGTGATTTTTTTTGTTGGAGTTACCGAGGGTTCGGCGCACAGTCCATCGAACCGGTTCAGACGGTTCAACATTGAGTGTGTTATTTTCAGACACACCCCCCCTAAAAATGTTTTTGCTAGGTTCAGAGCACGGTCGTCCAAACCAGTTCGGACCACGGTCGTCTGAATGGACTCCACCGTCCATTATCATCAACGGCTCAGATTCCACCGTCCATTATCATCAATGGCTTAAAATCAGTCAAAAAAGTAGTCAAAAAGGCAGTCAAATGTGTCATAAAAACGAGTGGATGATATTGACATTGGAAATTGTGCCCAACGGTTAGAAATTCAGTGGTTTTGATCATTCAAAATCGACGGATCTCGTTCAATCACACCTATTATAAGTAGGTGCTCACTCTTCACTGAGTTTCACACAAACACCTTACCCATTTCTGATTCATCTTCTCTGCTTCTTCACAAATACCCTAACCCCACCCGCTGAAATGGAAGACCTAATGGAATGACAGTTGTGCCCAAACCAGAGATCAGATGATAAATTCCTAATTGTCCTGCATCACTGTGGAACGGTCACTAACAGACACGATGGCGTATTTTTTCGTTCTCGCAATCCCATCTTCTGTAGGTTAGATAAGAATATAACATTCAGGCAGTTGAAGGAAAAGGCGGAGAGGAAGGTTCGCCAAGAAGGAGAGTGGCGTAAAGACATAAGTCATTTACGTTACCGCAAGTGCAATTGTGGAGAGGACGGGACTCTCCGCTATTCAGCTATGGAGATCCGGAGTGACCATGATGTTCGCGCAATGATGGATCATCATGCTAATGTTCCGATGGGACATCATATCCTGGAGCTATTTTTCGAAACAACGCGCACTCCGGAAGAGGTCATTTATCTTCTGGAATAGGGACTTCCCAAATAATCGCTAGTTTCTTAGTTGCTTCATTATGTTGTTTTTTATAGTTTTGATGTCATTCGTGTTTGATGTACGATTACACTTTTCTAATAATAAACTTGTTTAATTTAAACTGTAAACCGAAATATACATTACTCATTACTCATTAAACATAAAAGTGCATACAATTATTGAAACAACGATATAACAGTTTGTAAATTATAAATTCCTAATGACAGAAATTGTTGGTTCATCACTACTCCCATCATCACCACTGCCATCATCACCACTCCCACCATAGTCGGCAAGGAATGTCCGGTAATCTAAATCAGTTGAGTCAGAACCCCACATCATCTTCCTCGGGAATAATTCTGACCACATTGAATTGTCTGTCCTGAGTATATGTTATTGAGACTTCAACACTGTCAACATCCCCATATAAGTTGCAGATGGCGTCCGTATAAGTTAAAATGTTGCTGCGCCTGTTGATAAAACCACCAATAATGTTGCCGACATCCAGAAAGAAGTAACAGTCGCGAGGCAATTTGTTGCCTAACAGTTCAAAAACATTATCTGGAAGGCAAACCTTCCCAACATTTCGTTTGGTCACGGTTACGAATTGTACCATAGCTGCAAAAACAAAAACAATGGGTTCGGGGTTTATCAGTATGGTTCGGTTCATGCTTATCCGAATCGGTTCGGACCACGGTCGTCCGAACCTTTTCGTTGATAACGTTATGTAATAGGTTCGGTGGCTTAACGTCCGAACCGTGTTAATTTTCCAGAAAAAAATGTAACTAACGAAGAAGAGAGGGAGATAATCATATCTTTCTTGATGCACGAAGGAGATGAAGGAGATGAATTACGAAATGGAGGAGAGGAAGAGAGGGAGAGATGGATTGATATGGGTTTAGGGTGAGGGGGTGTGTGTGAGAGGAGAGGAGAGTTATAAAATTTAGGATTTTTGGAATATTGGATGGTGGGGGGTGTCTACAGAGTAGCCAGGGGTTGTACGAAGTATTGGCCTTTTAAAAACCCCATTGCAATAAAAAATAGATATGCATTAGCCCAAATATTTTAATCCAGCTCACAAAACCTATATTACAAAAAATAGAAAAAATAAAATTTAAAATTATAAAGTAGAGAAAACCTAAATTACAAAAAAAAAAAAAAAAAAAAGTAGGCTAAATTGCAGTTTTTGCCCTTTATCTTTGGGGTTGGTGTCACTTTGGCACTTTATCTTTTTTTTTTCTCGTTTTCGCTCCTCATGTTTTTTTTTGTGTGTCATTTTGGTCTCTGCTGTTAATTTTTTCTAACGGACGTCACGCTGGCAGTTAACTGCTGACGTGGCGTCTAAAATGTCAGAGCTGACTTGGACCTGATTTGGTGATGTGGCACATAAGGGACCAAATTGAAACTTAAAAAGAACATAGGGGACCAAATTGAAACTGAAAAATAAAATTAACAAAAACAAAAAACACCTTCATCTTCTTCCTCCAAACACTACCTCTATCTTCATCTTCTCCGGCGAGCCACCACCACGACTACCAAAAATCAATAACTCTTCCAATCTTAATCCCTAACCTCTCTCCCTCAAACCCAAAACCCCCAATTTCGTAAACTTAATCCCTAACCCCAAACTCCCAATTTTTGATTCAATACTGTTATGCAATAACTTTTGGTTAACATCCTCCACCATCTTCTTAGGTAAGAAAGAATAGAAACACAAAGGTTATAATAATATAATAAGAATAAAATGATTCAAAACATAGATCCTGAAAATCAAATATAAAAATACAATAGCTACATTTACTGAACCAACCAAATGCAGGTAATGAAACGGTGGATGGTTACAGTTGCAGAAGATTGAACTTAAATGCCTCCAACATTCCCAAAATCCCAATGTATAACAATGATAATAAAGCTGTATGAAGAGTTGAACGGAGAAATAAAATGAAGAAGGAGAAGAAGAAATCCCGTTGACCATCGATGAACCAAACTATAGAAAGAAGCAAACAAAAAATGGAATGGCTGGCTCAGAGAACAGACTAGAGATTTTAAGAGTGACGGGATGAAAGGGATGATTGCCAAATCGTTCAAAAATGGGGGGTTTAAAGTTAGAGATTAAATTTGAGAAATTGGGGGTTTTGAGTTTGAGGCAGAGAGGTTAAGGATTAAGAGTGGAGGAGATATTGATTTTTGGGGGTGGTGGTGGTGGTGGTGGTGGCTCGCCGGAGAATATGAAGATGGAGGTGGTGTTTGGAGGAAGAAGATGAAGGTGTTTTTTGTTTTTGTTAATTTTATTTTTCAGTTTCAATTTGGTCCCCTATGTTCTTTTTAAGTTTCAAATTGGTCTCTTATGTGCCACATCACCAAATCAGGTCCAAGTCAGCTCTGACATTTAAGACGCCACGTCAGCAGTTAACTGCCAGCGTGGCGTCCGTTAAAAAAATTAACAGCAGAACCAAAATGACACACAAAAAAAATATGAGGAGCGAAAACGAAGAAAAAAAAGATAAAGGGCCAAAGTGACACTAACCCCAAAGATAAAGGGTCAAAACTGCAATTTAACCAAAAAATAATTACTAGTGTTCTTCTCGGCAAAAAAAATGTGATTTCAAAAAAAAAAATTCTTCTTTTACCTCTTCTATTAATCTTGTATACATTTGTTTTTATTTTAATTTCATATTTGATTTTCTCATCTTTTCTCTTGCTTTGTTTTCATTCTCCAAGGAAGCATGAGAGATTTTTCGCTCTTCTATAAAATAGAAGCTTTACTGAGTCACTTGCTCATTGTGTGCACCTTATTTGCCCATATCAGTACTCTTTTTTTCACTTTCACTCTCGAATATGACACATGGTTTATTGTTTTTGCTATGTGTGGTGTATGGTTGACTTATATTCTCTATGTGAAGTTCAAAATTATTAAATTAAATATCGTGCATCATTCATATGATACATCTCAAATCAAGCTATATTGTTATAGTGCTTCTTAATCATACAATTTAATACGATTCAGGGTTCTTGTTCTGTACTGTACTTCCGACCTTGATGATTGGTCCGAGGTAGTTAGTAGATGAAGTCTTTGATCTATGATGCTCCGGTCGACGTGGGGGCGTTGTACCTGCAATGACACTCTGACGCCCAAGTCAAGGAGATAGTCAAGCAGAGTATTAAATGAATAGATTGCTTACCATTAATGAGCAGTGAATGTGGTATTTATAGGCTTTGAATAGTATTTGACCTAATGATCCTGAACCGTTGGATTTGCTGGTTGCATCTGGATCGTTGAGATGTGGACTTGTTTTTGGAGATGGGCTGTTAAACAATGGGCCTCTAGGGGGTGTCAATAGTAACAGGCCAATTACCATAACAGTTGCCCCCTAAGTCTGGTCGTCTGATAAGCGATCTTGACTTTTATAACAGCGCGGTCGATCTTGGTCATATTGATTCACACGAGGTTAGCAGACGTCGACGTCTCCGAGCTTCATATGTCACGACGTTAAGACTTAGGCGTCTTCTAGGAAGTCAGAGGGGCTCGTAAAGACAAAGCTTTGCGACACGTGTCACACATTAAATGCTTCTAACAGGGCGCGTCCTTTCTTAACTGCAAATGATGGTGATGCCTCGTTTGGCGTGCGCAGTTTAATGCCTGCTGATTGGACCTGTCGCTTCGTTTTTGAGGCCCAGCTTCTTGGCCCACTATAAATAGGGAGCCAGATCTTTCGTTGTGTTTGTTACGAAACTCAACTGCTCTGACTGACGATCTTCGAGAGTGACATTAGGGTGTAAGTAGAAAGTGGCGAGGGTCGGTTTGTTCCAGTGGATTTCAATCGTCCGAGATCACAAAGCCAGACTTCCGCTCGATCCTAATCCCTTCATACGTCGTTTACGAGGTTAGTTTTATCCAAACTTTTTCTCCTCATTTTGCTTTATATAGAAGGTCAGATTTCCCTTGGTCCTCTTAACCTCCCTCAGAGTGGGGGCCGTCAGGTCGGGTTCCGACTTGCTCGCGAACCCATTTGTGGCGTTTAACCCTGACACCTCGTCCCCCATTTCTGCAGGTTTGATCGGGGAAGGACCAAGCAAACTCGTAGGCAGATTTCAGTAAAACCTCATAAACTTGCAAAGAAAATGGCTTCCGGAGATGGAGTTCCTGATGGGGTCCATCAAGACGACAATCCCGTTGTGTCCGACGTCCAAGAACAAATCGCATCTACAGCTCCTGACAAGCAAGATCATACGGACTCGGCACCGACGAGCGAGCAAGCAGATGAAGACTTCGACGTCGAGAATCGCACCCTGAGTGATAAAACCAACGAACCAATGGATGAAATTTCCAGAGAACAAGACGGGGAAATGGAGGTTGGCGACGATCATGAGAATGACGAAGGGGAGGATGAAGAAGGTGAGGTCGGTGACGAAGATGATGAGAACAGCGAAGTTGAAGAGGATGGCGATGATGACGAAAGTGGTGGTAGTGAGGATGATGGGAACCAGGAAGACGACTTGCCCGTTGTTGGGGAGTCAGAAAAATTTGAGGTCGTCGCGCTTCTCTCAGATTCCGAGGAAGAAATTCAGTCCGGGGAAAAGCAGGGGAGTTCCAAAACTTGTGATTCGGAGGATACTGAATCTGAAACCAATGATGAATCCGACGATGAATCTAACGACACAAATGGTCGAGGTGACGAGGAGGTCGAGCAAGGAAGACAAAATGTTGATCGCCAAGAAAGTAGTCGATCTTCATTAGCTTCAGCAGATGGGTATTCCAGTACCGGTCCTGGGGTTCTCGATGTTCCAGCAAGAGAAATGCGTCCTTATGATTGGGTTTTGTCTTCGGTTTTGAAAACTGAGTCGCTTTTCCGATCTTTTCACAATCTATCCCCAGTCATGAAGAAGATAAGCGTCGCTCGGACAGAATCTGGAAAGTTGAAGGAATGAAAGATGGCGAGCATGTGGCCACCTGGGCAGGGGAGTTTAAATTCACCATGTATAATGTGACGATTCGGAATACGAACATCCGACCTCCATTCACCTCCCTTCAACAAACCGTATTGGCGAGATTAGACGTCGCCCCTTCCCAGTTGCACCCTAATGCGTGGGCATTTCTCTGGGCTTTCGAACTTTTGTGCATTCACTTGGAGAGACCAGCGTCGCCCATTCTTTTCTTTCATTTGTTCGAGCTTAATAGGAATACCGGTGGGGATAAATCTGGGCGTGAGCACGTGAGCCTTCGTTCACGACGAGGTTGCAAGATCTTCAGGGCTTACACAGATTCATTGAGAGGTGATTGGAAGAAATTCTTCTACTAGGTCGAGCCTGTGAATGACAAAGCCATCGACTGTGTCGGAAAATTTGGTGCTGATGGTCGAACTGTGGAGTCTACCAAATTACCTATTGGCTGGAGCAACGGGCACTTTCACCGATCTACTCATTCCTATGCAGTTGATGAAAAGAAGTTGGATGCTGAAGATCGTTTAACTAAGAAGATTTTGACCTATATCTCAAAACAGATCCCTTTCAAGAAACCAAAGTACCGGAGTATCCCAACCGATCTTATTGTTAAGGCCGCAAAAAGGCGCGAAGTGCAAAAAGTTTTAGGTGGGGGATGGGGTCGACAGATTATTGGGGTATCCCAATGATCTTATTTTGCCTTTATTTTCTGTCTTTATTTTGCAAGTTGATTAACTCGTCTTTTCCCACCTTTGCAGATACTATGGCTTCAAAAAGACTCGCAAAGCTGAAGGAGTTGGCGATGAGGCAAGTTGATGCCGTCGTTGATGTTGATGGGGACGACTCTCAAATTTCGCCGCAAGTCGACCTCCTCAACATCGTTCCTGAGGCCGTCCCCATCAAAATCGTCCAGCAGGGCGATCTGAATGTTGCTCCTGACGGCGATCGATAAAAGAAAGTGCCGACCTCTGCCACCACTTCTCCTCAGAAGAAAGCTGCTGATACTACCACGTCAGAAAAGAGGAAACGATCTGATCCTGTCGAGGCTAGGAAGGATTCCAAAAAACCCAAAGAGTCCAAGAAATCGAAGCACAAAGTCAAGGCCGTTCCCTTGTGTGAAAAGTTCTTGGAGCAGAATTTCAAGGAATGGCGCGTCGATCCTATTGCAGCCTCTACTTAGATTTTCTTAAATTTGGCTGACGTCCATAAAATCCAAAAGGAGAAATACAAAAAACGTGCTCAAGGTAGGCTCGCAACTTTGTCAAATTTATTGCCTCGTAATTTTCTTTAAACTAAGTCATTTCTGTGAATATCTATTCTTTCAGAGTTGGTGGATGCTGAGAAGGGAAAAACCTTTGAGGCTTTGCAGGAGCTGGCATCAAAGACTACCGCTTTGGCCCGAGCAAACTTCGACCTGGAGAATCTGAGAAAAAACAAGAACAATCTTGAAGATTCTAGAAAGTCCGCCCTTAGCAAAGCTGATAATGCTGAGGCTAGGGTCAAAGAGCTAGAAGGTCAAATCAAGGTGTCGGAGGAATCCGAAGCTGAGGCCAAAAAGAGGGTGACGAGTCTTGAAGGTCAGGTGGTTGAGCACCAGAATAAGTTGTCCACAACTGAGGGAAAAACGGAGTCAAGTTCCGGTCCCGATGTTCAGATCGCTTCCTTACGAACTCAACTTGTAAAAACTCAAGTCGCCCTTAAGGAAAGTCAGAAAGAGTCGCAAGAAGCTGCCGAAGAGGCAATTGGGCTTTACATGGACGATTTCAAGGAGGCTCTTAAGCAGGCTGCTTTGGTCCACCCTTCTCTTCATTTTGACCACAATATCATCAATGCCGACCATGAGGTGGAGGAAGACAGGATCGTCAAGACGAATTTGAAGACGAAAGTGAAGACCGTGATTTTTCCTCTCTCCGATGTCTGATGCATGAGGCAGTAAAATTTTGCAGAAGTTTTGAGTATATACATCGCCGCACGATCTTGCATAGACCCAGAACTTCGTTCGGTTTTCTTTTTGAAAATAGGAGTATGATTTTCCGAACTTGAGGACTCGGTCGTATCCGAGATGGTTTGTAATGAATTTTAACTTCGTATTTTGTTTTAAGTTTTTATCGTCGTATGCTAGTTTGATATTCAACATCGCATTTAATGTCGTTTCATCATCGATCGCGTGTTTATGAATGCCTTAAATTTGCAAGTCATGTACGTCGTCCTAAGGGCAGTTTACCAAGACTCGGCTCAGATTTAACTCGCCCTTTTGGGGTCTTGGAAACTGAGGCCAATGGTTGTTCTAGGAACCTCGGTTCCTGAAAACCAACTCTCGTTAAAACGGTTTACCAAGACTCGGCTCGGATTTAACCCGTCTTAAAGAGTCGCGACCTGATATGGTCGCTGGGGAGATCACAAGATCGGTCCCGAATAACCTCTCCCGTGAGAGGGAGTTCGGTTGGATCAGTTTTATTTGAATAAACTAAGAGATGTGATGAACATCGGCCTGAACGCCGCTTTGATTGCATGAGTTAATCATTACATAAGGTTGGCACACCAAAATATGGCGTCCTCAATCACAGGTTTTCAAACATAGTAATTTTTTAGTTTAGTTGCATTCCAAGTTCTTTCAATTTTCCTTCCACTGAGGGTCTCAAGTATGAAAGCTCCATTGCCGGTCTTGGATTTCACACGGTAAGGTCCTTCTCAGTTTTGCGCTAGTTTTCCTTGGGCCGCGTTTTTAAGACCGACGTCCGCTCTTCGGAGCACTAAATCTCCAACCTCAAAGTCTCTAGGGACGACTTTAGCGTTATAACGGGTCGCCACTCCCTGCTTGATAATGGCTTCCCTGAATGAGGCTCGTCCTCGGATTTCGTCGATTAGATCGAGCTCTTCCCTTAGGGCTTAAGTGTTTTCCTCCTGAGGTTTGGGGTGTGACGTCCTCCAGCTGAGTTCACCAACCTCGATGGGTATGACCGCTTCGCTGCCATAGGAGAGCTGGAATGGCGTTTCTCCTGTCGAGCTTTGAAGGGTCGTCCTATATCCCCAAAGGACGTATGGCAATTCTTCAACCCAATTTCCTTTAGCATCGTCGAGACGTTTCTTCAAGCCATTGAGGAGGACCTTGTTTGCTGCTTCGATGTTCGACCGAAGTGAAACGGTGTTTGATTTTAAGGTCAGACATTAACTTTCTGAATCCCGCATCGGTGAACTGAGTTCCATTGTCCGTTATAACAACCTCGGGGATCCCGAATCTACTCATGATGTTCTTTTTGAAAAACTTGATGCATTTTTTTGCCGTGATAGTAGCCAGAGGTTCTGCTTCTATCCACTTGCTCATATAGTCAATCGCCACTATAAGGTACTTGATCTGTCCGGGAGCTACCGAGAACGGCCCTAGGAGATCTATCCCCCACCATGCAAATGGCCAAGTGGAAGACAAGGTCGTCAGATCATTGGGGGGACCGACGTGGACATGAGCATGGATTTGGCACTTCCTGCATTTCTTTACGTAGTTCTTAGCATCGGCGTCCATGGTCGGCCAGTAATAGCCAGACCTGAGTGCCTTCCGAGCTAAAGAGCGAGCTCCCAGGTGTTGGCCGCAAATTCCCTCATGAATTTCCTTCAGGACATAATCTGCTTCTTCTCCCCCAACACATTTCAGTAATGGGGAGGAAAGGTTTCTTCTATATAAGGTCCCATCGATTACTGAAATTGCCAAGGCTCTCCTTCTGACGAGCTTAGCTTCCTTTTCGTTGGGAGGTTCCAACTCTGGCTTTCTTCAAGTATGCAAATGGTCAAGGTAAATTCAGGATCGAGGGATACACTAGCCTGGCGAAGTGTTTCTTGAATGATAGTCCTATGATTTTCAGGGGCTTTTGTACTAGCGAGCTTGGAGAGGATGTCCGGCCTTTGATTTTCCAACCTAGGTAGTGCTTTACCTCTGTTTTTTGAAATTTGGATAGCAATTCCCGGACTCTAGCCAAGTACTTCTGCAGGGTCGGATCCTTTGTCTCATACTTGTCACTGATTTGAGAAACCACCAAGAGAGAATCAGTGTGCAGACTTACCCGAGGGACACGTAGGTCGATCGCCAACCGGAGTCCGGCTATGCAGGCCTCATATTCAGCTTGGTTGTTTGAGGTTTGAAAGTTGAAGGTCAAAGATACCTCGATGATGACACCATCCGGGCTTTCCAACATAATGCCTGGGCCACTCCCCTTTGGGTTAGAGGAACCATCAACATGTAGGATCCAAATTTCATTCTCAGGATCGGCTGGTGTCATCTCGGCCACGAAATCTGCCAAAACCTGAGCTTTCATGGCGACACGGGTCTCGTATCTGATTCCAAATTCTGATAGCTCTACCGCCCATTTGATCATGCGGCCTGCCAGGTCGGGTCGGAGTAAGATCTGTCTGATCGGATAGTCGGTCGGGTCTTCTATTAATCTTGTATACATTTGTTTTTATTTTAATTTGATATTTGATTTTCTCATCTTTTCTCTTGCTTTGTTTTCATTCTCCAAGGAAGCATGAGAGATTTTTCGCTCTTCTATAAAATAGAAGCTTTACTGAGTCACTTGCTCATTGTGTGCATCTTATTTGCCCATATCAGTACTCTTTTTTTCACTTTCACTCTCGAATATGACACATGGCTTATTGTTTTTGCTATGTGTGGTGTATGGTTGACTTATATTCTCTATGTTAAGTTCAAAATTATTAAATTAAATATCGTGCATCATTCATATGATACATCTCAAATCAAGCTATATTGTTATAGTGCTTCTTAATTGTTCTGGAGTGGGCCGAAGCCCACTATCCAGTGCTTTGGCGCTAGATCGGCCCAACCATGGGGTAGAAAGCAAAGAACCGCATCAACGGCCCTGATCTGTCCGTACGTCCATCCAACGGCCGAGCACGACCCACGCTCACTATTTAAGCATTCATTGCGTCAGTTGTCAGGTACACACTGTTCATCAATACCTATATTTTTGCTCGTCCTTCCCTGACTTGGGCGTCGGAGTGTTATCGCAGGTACACCCGCCCGCTGGAGCAGGGCTAGCTGAACGACCAAGGCATACAGAGATCTAAAACCTGGAAAACAGTAAGCAAGGACATCTAAGGCACAGATCAATTGGCGACCACAGTGGGAGCCCGCGCGCTTTCCACCATTCGTACGGATGCCACCAAAGGCAGCTCGGGGCCGACCAAGGGCCACCGCTCGTCTACAAAGTGTGGCTGAAATCCCCATTCGACCACCTCCGGCAGGTGTTGAAGGCATCAGCGCCACCCCCGCACAACAGGTTACCGTGGAACTCCCCGCCGACCTGGTCCAAGAACTCCGAGAACTACTGCGCGACCGTAATCAGGCTCTGAATCGCAATGATGACCGCCTCACATACCTAGAAGATCAGATCGCCTCAAGGAGAGCGCACACTGCACCAGAGCAGCGACCTCACCATGAGGGAGCTTCAACCGTACGGGCATGCCCTTCACGGGCCCATCGATCGCCTCCGCGAAGGCAGCTGGTCCATCGATCTCCACCCCAGAGGAGGGGACGAGGAGGAGCGACCACCCCACCAAGAAAGACCCCATCCACGACTGATTATACTTACTGGCCCGAAGAATCGTCGCACGAAGGTTCCTCCCACGGTTCGACCGTTTCTCCCGCCTGTTCTCGAAGCCGATCTATCGAACGATGCTCGTATCGATCGAAAGCTTACGCCAAACACTACGGTCAAGATAGACGGGACGCCGGACTTGGACCGTATACTAGAGAGATAGACGAGTTCCGCATCCCGCGCTCTTTGCAGAAGCCTCCAACCGACCTTAAGATGTACAACGGCATGAAAGATCCGGACGCTCATTTAAAGCACTTTGATATTATGATGAAGTATCGTGGAGCGCCCGGGCCGGTCAAATGCAAGATCTTTCCCCTTACTTTAGAGGGGTCAGCGTTGGATTGGTTCACCGAGCTTAAACCCAATACCATTTCATCCTGGGAACAGATGGCAAGGGTGTTCACCGCTCGGTTTACAACTTCTAGAGTCAAACCAAAGTCCCAAGATGTTCTGATCGCCATCAGACAGGGTCCGGAGGAGTCTTTGAGGAGTTATGTGGAAAGGTTCAACCGAGAAGCCGACCAAGTCAGGAACTTAGACGACAACCAGAGGTTGTTCTTCCTAAGGACAGGACTCTTAAGAGGAACTCGTTTTGAAGTAGAAGTGGGACTCCACGTTCCCAGAGACCTGGAGACGTTCCTCCGGCGGTCTCAAAGGTTCATGAATTACGAAGAAAGAACGACCGCCATAGAAGCCGCCGAAGCGGGCATGAGTCAGCGCCCGCGACCAGAAAAAGGTCAAAGAGTTGATGAAGAAATTCGAGCATGCTGAAGTCAAGCACGTCCCAAGGTCGGAAAACGCTAGGGCGGACATCTTGTCCAAACTAGCGAGCACCAAGAAAAATGGTAACCATAGAAGCGTAATACAAAAAGTCCTATCTCAACCAAGTGTGGGGATAGATACGGCCTTAGGAGCAGAGATATGTACGATCGAATCAATGCCGTCCTGGATCGACCCCATCTTTAACTACATAAAGAACGGGGAGGAGTCCAGCGACCCAAAAGAAGCTGCTCTCGTTCGCAGGCGAGCATCGTCGTACTCAATAATTAACGAGCAACTCTACAGAAGAGGATTCACCATGCCCCTGCTCAAGTGCCTCCTCCCAGCAGAAGCGGCCTATGTGTTAAAGGAGATTCATGAAGGAATCTGCGGGAACCACTTGGGTTCACGAGCTTTGGCAAAGAAGGCTTTAAGAGCGGGCTACTTCTGGCCCACAATGGAGGCAGATGCGAAAGACCTAGTCAAGAAATGTGACAAGTGCCAGAGGCACGCAGATACCCACGTTGCACCTCCAACCGAGCTCAACTGTTTGACTTCTCCATGGCCGTTTTCATGGTGGGGAATCGACCTGTTAGGACCCTTTTCCCTCGCCCCTGGTCAGTTTAAATTTCTGATCGTCGCAGTGGACTACTTCACAAAATGGATCGAGGCCGAGCCCTTAGCCAAAATCACTTCGAAGAATTGCCTAAAGTTCGTCAAAAGAAACATCTTGGTACGGTTTGGGATTCCCGAAGTGATCGTCTCAGACAACGGCACACAATTCACGGACCGACATTTCCAAAAAACTCTAGTCGAACTAGGCGTAAAACAACGTTTTACGTCGGTCGAACACCCGCAAACAAACGGGCAGGCGGAGGCGGCCAACAGAGTCATCCTAAGGGGGCTAAAGAGAAGACTGGATGAAGCCAAGGGAAGGTGGGCAGAAGAGCTTCCCTCTGTGCTATGGGCGTATAGAACCACGCCACACTCAACCACGGGAGAGCCCCCCTTCAGGATGGTCTATGGGACGGACGCACTGATCCCTGTGGAAATGGGAGAGTTGACTTGGAGAACGGCTAATCCTCTACAGCCGTCCGAAAACGAGCAGGCAACGAGAGAAGAGCTTGACCTAGTGGAAGAACTGCGGCACAAAGCAGCGCTCAAAGAGGCGTTGGTCAAACAGAACATGGCCACAAGACACAACGCCAAGGTCGTTCCTAGGTCGTTTGAAGTGGGACAGCTCGTCCTAAGAAAGGCAGATATCGGTCAGAAGAATGCTGGCCAGGGCAAGCTAGCCCCAACTTGGGAAGGACCCTACAGAGTAGCTGCCAAGACGGGCAAAGGAGCATATATCTTAAAGACCATGAGTGGAGGGATGATTGCAAACACTTGGAATGCAACAAACCTTAGAAGATATTTCACTTGATGCCATGTAATATATGAAAGAATGTCATGTTTCCAGTTGAATGATGAATAAAAATCAAAACGGGCGGGACACTCTTTTTCCCTACGGGGTTTTTTATTGAGGCCCGCTCGTCCGTCGATAGAACGACGAGAAATTTCTTAAATTCTTGATTGTGGTAATTGATCCATCCAATAACGAACAAACCCGATGGCGAGTTAAGTTCAAACCGAGTTTGATAAACTGCCAAGGGTCGAACTTAAGCGACCTTAAGTCTGAATTCGCTTGCAAACGAGCTAAATCTAAAGTAGAAACTTGGTAAGCTGTTTGCAGGTAGCTTCGCGAACTTAGACCGACCCATACGAACGTGAAGAATTCAATAGATAGATAAAGCAGAAATCTAAATAAACGATTATGACAAAGAAGTTTAAATATTAAAAGTGCCCGGAGAAAACCGGGCTATTAGGTGATTACAAGTAAAGGACGGCCACGAGACCCCCAAAGCAAAAAACGATACATTCTTGAAAAGGAAGACAGATAATCAAAGTACAAACGGACGAGTACAAAGGGAGTAGCTCATTCAGGGCGACGGTAGACGATCGTCTCCTCTTGGATAACGTTCCCATCATCGTCTTTCTCCGCGAGGCGAACGATTTGCCCGTTTTTCAGGAAGTGGTCGTTGTTTACTATCTCTGTATTAATCTCCAGCGATGGGTAACAATACCGAATCTGAGCTACGGCCTCTTCGAAGCGCCCGCTAGCAATAGAGATGGTCATGTCTTCCAGGGCCTCCAAGTCGCCCCTCGCCTGATCACGCTCGCCTTCGACGGCCTTCAGACTCTCCTCAAGACCGACCACCCGCTCCTCCAGCTGTATAACCTTGGTAGACTGCTCGGCCAAACCAGCAGTAGCGGTGGCAAGTTTTACCTCAGCATCTACCTTGGCTGTCATGACCGCATCACGCTCGGCAGTAACTGCGCCAAGTGCGTCCTTCGTGGGTTGGAGGGCGACCTCAGCATCCTCTAGTTTCTTTTTGGTGCTCTCGAGCTCTGCTCGCAAATCTGTAATATGTCCAAGAGCGGACTTATACTTGTCAGTTTTATCCAAAAGATCACCCTCCAACCACAAGTTTCTGTGAAGTAAGCGCATACCTGCTTGGCGGCCAGCCTCTTCAGATTTGTAACGAGCAAGCTTTTGAGAAGCTGCTTGGGCAATTTCGGCTACGAAGAGGAGGGGATCGGCCTTCAAACGTTCAAAATCCACATCCTTGAGATCGTCCAAATCTAAAGACGACCTCCTTGATGCCTCTCTTCTTTTTTGAGGATGATCAAGGTCGATCGGAATAGCGTCCAGAGGACCTTGAGCCCGATCTCTCTTTTTGGAAGATAAGTTTGTTCCTTGATCGCCCCCAGTAGGTCTATGATCGCCTTCAGCGCGAGATGGCTGGGACGAAGAGGCAAAGGACACCTTCTTCTGCTTCCTTGACTTTGTCTTCGCCAAAAGAGCTTCAAAACCGATGCCCGTCATTTCAGCTGAAAAAGCAAAAAGATGAATTAGGAGGCAGGGCAAATAAAGCACAATTAAAGTAAAAACGAAAATAAAGGCACACCAAGTTTGTTTTCGGCTTGCTCGGATGTCCGGAGACAAGCGAATTTATTGCAGGGGATGACTCCTTCTGGCAGCCAAGTAACCAAGGTCTCTAACATCTGAATACTCTCAAGATCATAGTCGCTCAGCCTCCTTTGATGCCGATAATGGATTGTGTCGCGATCGTAGTGTGAGGGCGACCAACCTAGAGGAAACTTCATTGAGGAAACGCGACCTTCGTCATCCACGGTTCCCACCATTGCCTTAGCACGATCATTAACAGGAACGACCCAGAGGAAAGCGTGCCTCCAAGTTTTTACCGATTCGCAGAATGGCTTGAAGAGCCTGATCGTGTTCTTCCGTCCCTTCAAGGAAACTTGCTCCCATCGCCTGGGTTCGCTCCTCATCTCCACTGTGCGACTAACGTCAAACAATGAGAAGAAAAGACGACAATTTACCTCCCGATCAAGAGCGGCCATTATTACCTCGAACGACTTAACCAGCGCCCAAGCATTAAAGTGAAGTTGAGAAGGGGCAACACCAAGAGTCCTTAAGACACGCCTCTGGAAAAATGTAAAAGGAGGTCGCACCCTCAAATCGCGGAGGACGTTGGAATACATGATAAATTTTAAAGAATTCGGGATTACGGCAGCATGCTCGTCAGGTCTTACGCCCTCCGCTCGCCATTCCTGATCACCGTAACCTATTAACTTGGTGAAGAGAGGCAGCACCTCATCACCAGGTGGGAAGACAGAACGTTCGTTGATTATAGCGGAGGATATCCAGGAGCGGTCGACATCAACCCTACCCCTCCAATCGTGCTCTTCGGGCAGTACCTCGTTGACTGGAACCGGAGGGGGCGAAGGATTCACTCGGGGAGACTGGACGGTATCAACCGTGTTTGACGAGCGTCCGGAAGACGATGAAGAAGAAAAATCGGTAGAAGAAAATGTCTCAGATGGGAACCCGCTCGAGCCGACATCTCCGGAGTGAGCATGCTCAGCCATACTCGCAGGTTGACGACCAGAAATTCTCGCAGTTTTCTTTGTTCGCGCCACTGCGTTGACCTGTGAGGAGAAGGAAAGTCAGGCTCACCCTAACGATGAGTTGCCGAAGGGGGCGACAAGGTCGACCCCGAGCCTGACGCCCCCTCCTCGCCCTATACAAGCAAAGCTAGCCAAAATAAACAAGACGAAAAGGGCATACCTGGCGTGGGAGAGAAGTTCGGTCTAGGGGTAGTATACTCCTTGATGAATAAAATCAATCGACCAGAAGAATAAGACCGCCTGAGCTGAAACTCATGCACGGGTAGGCACCTGGCCAGAATAAAGAAGCAAGCTTTTTGATCGGTCTAAGAGTTTGTGACCGTTTTTTGAGCTCCGACAATAAAAGTGGAAATTGAGAAGGAGTGGGGGCAACATATTTATAAGGATTGGAAAGCAAGCAAGCCAAACGACACGACCCCTCACTTGCACACGCCTTGAAAACCAGACCGCCATCATGACAAAGCGCCACCTTTTTCAGAATTCGAGGCACCATTAATGAACCCTAGGGAAAATCGAAACGTCATTTCCTGACAGAAGCCACGTATCATGCGAGCGTAAGCGAAGCCCACCGCGAATCAGAAACGATCATCGGACCAGTCTCACGCTCGGAGACGCGGGCATAGAAACGATCATCGGACCAGTCTCACGCTCGGAGACGCGGGCATAGAAACGATCATAAAACAAGCCTACGCCCGCCACACGAGCGACCTTGGCTTGGGGGGCAACTGTTCTGGAGTGGGCCGAAGCCCACTATCCAGTGCTTTGGCGCTAGATCGGCCCAACCATGGGGCAGAAAGCAAAGAACCGCATCAACGGCCCTGATCTGTCCGTACGTCCATCCAACGGCCGAGCACGACCCACGCTCACTATTTAAGCATTCATTGCGTCAGTTGTCAGGTACACACTGTTCATCAATACCTATATTTTTGCTCGTCCTTCCCTGACTTGGGCGTCGGAGTGTTATCGCAGGTACACCCGCCCGCTGGAGCAGGGCTAGCTGAACGACCAAGGCATACAGAGATCTAAGACCTGGAAAACAGTAAGCAAGGACATCTAAGGCACAGATCATTAATCATACAATTTAATACGATTCAGGGTTCTGAAATTAGCTTGACGATTCACAATTTGTTAGATATTTTTCTATAGGGTTTTTTCATACTAAAGAAATCACTATGCCAAATCCAATACAGACAATTTGTACTAGATGGGGCAGTGATCTGCTTTCTTATGGTTCATACTCTCATATTAGTGTGCAATCATCTGGTGGTGATTATGATACACTATTCATGGTGTTTTGTTGAGTGGCTTGAGAGAAGATTCACGGATTTACCAGAACCATGTTCATCCAAATTATCCTAGGAAGTCCCTTCCGAAGAATAATGGACCAAGCAATGATATACTGACTCATTTATTCCTAAGGAGACATCAGTTAATGTGTATCATGTGAGTGTTATACTATCTTGATTTGAAATCTTGTGCTATAGAGGCCCTCCACAAAAAGATTACTTGGTTTGAGCATGTCTTTTATGTTGTATTGTAGACTAAATAAACCATTGATTTGCTTTAAGAAATATGAAGGTGTACGTGACCAGAGAGATTTAGCCGGTCACATTCATAGGTCAATAATGTAACCAAAGGAAATGTATTCATTTGATGTTTGAAGACAAGAGATATAGAAGTTCATGGGAGGGGCAAAAGATTACAATATACCCATTGTATCATCTGTTTTAATTTCCTGCTTATATTTGTACCGTAATAATTCTTACTTAAATTCCTTCATTGGTTACATATATCTATAGAAGGTTTGTGTGTTTAGTGGAATTGCTTCATGCCTTTATTTTGCAACTTTTTTTGCTCAAACATCATTAATAGAATGGACACCCATCAAATAGACTTATAATAAAAGCGGAATCCAGTAAAATTTCCAAAGGATCCTAATGATCCAATGCCAAAAATGCTTCCCTAAGACAAATTCCAATCAATTCCAATTATAAACAATTCAATTTAGTGCTTCACAAAGCATAGGAACTTATGGGTGCTCTTGTATTTATTTAAATACAATAATTAAAAATGCTTCACAAAGCATAGGATCTTATGACTGCTCTTGTATTTATTTAAATACAATAACAAGTTTACCTATTGCGAAGATTTAAGGACAATTGAGTTTTAGTGAAGATTGTACCAGAATGAGGAACACCAGTGCAGAAAATCAAAGTTGTACCAATTGATCCTTGAACTCCTATTGTGATGTACAAACTTTTCTATCGTAATCTCGCATGAATGGAGGTGTAGGTGAGTAGTGAGGGTTTTCTCTTTCAATCCTTACCTAAATTTAACCAAACAAGTGTCTAAACGGTAGTGAATTTTGTTTCTTTTACAATGGTTCAAGAACAAGATTAATCTACTAAGCATACCTGGAGATATACCCAAATTACTCCATAGGAGTCCAATACAGTTCAAACACATCCAGTAGCAACTTATTAGTAAGATTTAAGTACTCTCAGTTCTAAACCAAAAATAATAAATCGTACATCTAAACTGAATAGAATCACATCTATATTCCATTGGCACAAGTTTGATAGCATCAGTAGGAAATTTTGCAGCTGACATATCTAATTAAATACTTAACCAAACTTCAAAAGCTAAGTCTCTATTATGAAGAAATTTTTTCCATTTTCTGTGGCTTCAAGTTTCAGATTGATACTGTTGGGGAGTCTGGGGGAGCACCGGGAGTAACACCGAACTAAAGACCTGGACCCCAAAGAGACCTGGACACCACATCTCCACCTAAAACCTTAAGGCGTCGGGTATATAGATCACATCTGTTATATATCCTTCATATAATTCATTTCTAGTCAATGTGGAACTAACCATTCACACTTGATTCTCAACAGATACAATAAGTATTCATTTAGTTATGGCCAGAACAAAGTGACTATGTCAATTCTGCCACGACTCCCAAGTTGTAACTAGTGAGTACTTTTTATTCTCTAGCACTTAACGAAATCAGATCATTCTTGTGTGATTTATGAAGGGTTTCATGTCTATTTTCCATAGAAACATAAACAGACTACAGATAAGGCCTACGAAGAAAGTTATGCTCAAAATACTAGAAGCTGTGCATTACAGGTTTAGAGACAGATTCACTACCATCAATCTTTTGGCTTTTTAAGATCATTATTCATCCATAAAACATGCAAATAACAGCCATTCAACACTTACCAAAATTCAAATAGAGGTAACTGAGAATAAATGCATACAAACTCTAATAGACATGGCAACAAGAAGATAATTTGATGAAGGAAGAAATGGAGAACCCAAATCTGTTTTGCATAATTTTCCAGCAACATGTTTCTTTCTTCAAGCCTCCTATGCATTCGAATTTGGCTCCCAACCTAGCTTCAATCTTCCTCTCCTCTTGTTCCTCTAACCCAAGTGTTGTTCCTAAGACTCCAATCCAACCATGACATGCAAGCTGATTTCTTAATGTTCCTAAAGTTCAAGATTTTGTTTTGATAGGTTTTTGGTGATGACTTGGGACTTTGCATTTCTGATTTTTAGTAGATGAAGGGGGATGATACTTGAATGAAAGATTGAGATGATAAAAAGAATCAGCAATGGGAGTGAGTTTTTCTCTCCTTCCTTCTCTAACTCTCTCACCCAAACTCTCTCTTCGAGTCTTCTCTCTATTCAACTTTTATATATATATATATATATATATATATATATATATATATATATATATATATATATATATATATTTCAATTCTTACCCTCAATGCCTTTCAGCTGAAGATGACATATTAGGGAGAACAGTACGTATGATGTTTTGTTTTGCAATTTCTAATTAATTGCAAAATGGTCCCTTATACTTCTTCCGTCCCATTTTGTTTGTTGTTTTAGCAAAATAATTTGCCCCAAATTGATTGTTGTTTTAGTTTTTCCGTGAAACTTTTAATATTATCTTTCACTTATACCCCTATTAATTATGACAACTTTTTACATCTAATATAAATGATTCACATTTTTCTATGTAGAAAGGTAAAAAGTTAAATGGTAAATTAGACAACACTTTTTAAAAAAATCTAGACTTCTAATCATCTTTTCTTTTATACATAAAAGTAGAATACGGAGTCCGCCAAAAAGTTGGTATTTAGGCGGGAAAAGTCCTCCAAAATGGAGGGTAATTTGATCATTTAAATTTTCTACATAATAATTGTCTATCACGCTTACATTTATTGCAGAACGACCCTATCCCAATGCACGCTTTAATTGTTTACATTTTGCTTTCCAATGTAAAATTAAATTACAACTATTCCAGTTTTTACTTCTCAAACAAGCTTTTATTGCGGCTCTACTTCCAAATTTCAATCCATTTAATTCCCCATTGTTAAAAAGACACAACTACATTAATTACATTAATTGTAGAATGACCCTATACAATTTCCAATACAAGCTTTAATTGCGGTCCTTTCGCTTCCCATTATAATCTTTAATAACAATCGTTGTTATCGAGTACTATATTACTAATATTTATAAAATTTGGTCAATTAAAATTTTGTCGATATAATTGTCTGCCACATTGCATTTATTGCTGAACAACCTTAATATATTTCCAATGCAAGCTTTAGTGGTGATCCTTTCGATTCACATTGCAGTCTTTAATTGCAACTACACAACTTCTTTCCCTTTGGAAGTTTAAACTTCGTTCTTAGTTTTAGAGGCATCCATCCGCATTCAACTGATGACATCAAATTCGAAAATTGCAGCATTAAACTGCGGGGAATATTAACAGGCGTGTAACATTAAGATTGATTAAGATGAAGAGGCAACAAAGGTGGAGGGAGAAAGGCAGAAGCATTGTAAAAAATACCAAGGTACTATGCGACCAATCCCACGTGTGATTCCACATGACCATGGGTGCAAGTACCGTCTCTTGATTTAACCATGCTTTACAGAGTTCACAGAAATGGCTTCAAGATATACTCAAATTTCTAACATACAGTCAGGCAAGATTGATTGAAGGCTTAAGGTTCATATCATGCATACACGGAGGGTTCCTGAATTCAAAAATCAAAGTGTCGTATTCAGTATTGACATGTTATTGCTTGATGAGAAGGTAATGTCAGTACCTTTATTTTTTTAAATATGTATAGTATGTTAATACATAGTCTAAATTTTTTAAGTCATCACATTTTATTTCAAGGGGAACAAGATTGAATTTATGTTGTGGGAAAGGTTTGCAGAGGAGATGGATCAATATCATATAGATAATGATGTTGAGAGTTCTGTCATTCTAATTCTTCAACTTTGTAGAAGTCGATCCTTGAATGATATGTTTTTTTCATAACGATATTTGGTTTAGATGTATGCATGTTTGATTGTCTTTTGTTTAATGTATAGATTCAAAAAAATTTAATTGACTGAGAGAGCAACTGGGAATAGCATGTGCCTACAATGGAACTAAAGTTTTTATCAATCTTGACTTACCTGAAGTTGTTGAATACAAGGAGCAGTAATCATCTAACTTGATATTTTTCATATTGTGCACCATGGACGAGGGAGAAATCATTTGCAGTCATTTCGGAGACGAGGACGGCGACCATGTCCACGGGCGGGCAGGAGCAGCGAAGGAAAACTTCTCATGACAGGTATCAGGACAGAGAAAAGTTTGGGGGACGGGGATGGGATCTACCATACTCCTGAGGGGACAAAGGCAAGGTGATTTCCCATAATGGGAATCAAGAGCGAGGACAAAGAAAAGTTTGTGGGATTGGGATAAGGACCACGTGGGGACAGAGGCGGGGGAGTAAAACTCCATATGACATAGATTGGGGGCAGGGGCGAGGACGGAGAAAAGTTTGGAGTGATTGGACAGGAGCGGGGGAGAGTACTCCTCGCCATTAATATATGTCAAATAACTTTTTAACGTATAACTAAGCGACAACCATTGTTAGCTATATCAATTGTTATTTATTTTATACAATTGTATCTTATATAAAAATAAAGCAAGTAACAATTATATATTTTTTGTAGTCTTCTGATATTATTGTGTAGTTCTCCTGTAATCATTTGCCGATGAATCATGTTATATACAATTTTCGGAAAATACCAAAACTACAATTGTTTTGCCAAACATCGTATAATTTTTTGAAGAAAAAATAATTTTATTGTCCACAAATTTTTCATCGTGCATCGTAGGGCAACAGTCTAGTTTTTCTTAAAAGGTGTGTCAAAACCTTAAATTGCAAACAAAGTGGGACGGAGGGAGTAATTAGGTATATAAAATCCTAATCTCATTTGTAATTCTCATTTAAATCCTTATATTTCAATTCAATTATAGCTGGTTTATTTTAAACACAACCAACAAGGGTTGCTCCGAGTGGTAACTAGCCTCAGAACCAACTCAAAGGTCTCGAGTTCGAATCTTGAGTGTGGCAAAAATTGGGAGGTGAAAACCACACGAACCGGTAAAGTCGGATACACGTGGCTAATTGGCAAAACCAGTGGATACCGCGCACCAGTAACACGGTAACCCAAAAAAAGCAGACAACTCCACATAAATTAAAGACTTGAAACAGCGATAGAAGTACCTGCAAAACAATAAACGTTAGTGAAAATCAACCGAAGGGGTCTAACGACGCGCCCTTAAGGATTTATCCGCCTCTACAGCGCAAATCCCCTGAGGGTACAATCGGTCTCGTCTGAAGTCACTGATAATGACTCAGGTATCCGAACTGGCAAGAATTTAGTGTATAGGAGGCAGGAGATGAACCCGGGAATTTAGAGAAGAAGAAGAGTATTTTGTTGTTGTTTTTGCGTTAACCGACTTGCTCTCTATTACGAAGTCAGTCAAAGGAGAGCCTATAATCACTCAGTTTGTTACGCTAAAATCGTGGAAAGTTGAGAGTGCTCAACAAGTAACGAATCTGGACGCATTTAAGTTAAACGAACGTGGACAATACTTGGAGCTCAAATAAATAGCCATTAGTGAAATATTTAATATTAATATTCAATAAAAAGTAATTCTGATTAATCAAAATAACTTAAAATAATCATTTTCGGATAGGCTCATGTAAGTCCGAATATATATATATATATATATATAATAATATATCGGTAAATAAAAATTTGGTATGTCCAAAGCCAAACAAGGGACTTCCCCACTTTTAAAATATCTCTTAAGATCAATAAAATCACAACTTTTTCAAGTAAGGAGGGAAATGTGGGTCAGTGTGTCAAGCTGACTTGGCTACGGTAGAGATTCTCCAATTTAACTGAAGACTAATTATATTTTGAAAGAGAAGTACACTATTGAGCTTACATACTACAACTGATTAATGGCTTCTTGATGACCAACAAATCCAATAATCGAAATCATTTCATGTGGTTGGAGTTGCTAAGGGGCCTCGACAGTCCAGGTAGGTACACTTGGAGACCAACTTGCTTGCACATTTGTACACAGAGATGTGTAGTACATCCCCGATGCGTGGTCTATGGGGGGCTCCACACAACTCCTACAGTGTTTGGCGTAGTTAAACATGCCATTCACCACACCGTTTATGGAGTGTCTGCTTGAGTTTCCATTGGCAAAATGGTAAATCTCTTACTGTATGTAAAGTTTATTTGATGTAACTACAAGAATAGTTATTTAACGGTGAAATAAATTTTCACAGGTGGACCGGTGGAGGACTAAATTTCCAGGATGATGTAATATAATCGACTGTATCTAAATGGGAAAGAAATTATTCTGAATGTAGACGGTAGTAGTCTCGGAAACCCAGGTATATCGGGCTTTGGACGTTTAATTCGCAATTCGGTGGGTGCTTGGTTCAGTGGTTTTGTTGGAAATATTGGTTACTCAAACGTTCTCCATGCTGAACTGTTGGCGTTATATCATGGATTAATTATGACTTGGGATTCCGGGTTCAAGGAGCTAATTTGCTACTCGGATTCGAAGTCGGCTATTAAGTTGATCTCCGGACCGGTTAATGATTGGCATCACTACGCAGCAATAATCTATAATATTAAGGAGCTTTCATCCAGGGATTGGCAAGTTCAGGTTATCCAGACCTTAAGAGAGGGCAATGGTTGCGCCGATTACCTAGCGAAGTTGGGTGCTGGTGGTAATGAAGCGTTTCGTTCTCTTGCGATGCCTCATGCAGGGATTCTTCAACTCCTCGTAGCTGATGCTAGTTGGACTATTTTTCTAAGATAATTTGCTTTCCTGTTTCCTTTTTTCTTTTTGCTTTATCCTCTTGTACAAAAAAAAAACAAAAAATATAAGTTTATTTAAACAATTTTCAATAGAATAAGTATACCCGTGCATAGCACGGGTCAAACACTCTAGTTAAAAAAAAAAAAGGGCCCAGGCTAAAAAACCCTACTAAAATAGTTTAAAAGGAAAAAGAGTTGAAATGATGTTTTAAAAAAACACAAGTGATATCCAAAAGCTGAAGTGAGGGGACTAGGGTTTAACGAGCGAGCAGCGGCTAAATACTGTCAACTCAACTCACAAGCAGAGAGGGCAGTTTCGTTGCTCTTTGGATTGAAGGAACAAAAAACCGCAGCAGCAACCACCATAATTATGGCCGAAGAAGAACACCACCTCCACACCTCGCCGGAGTTCGACGACCAAATCAACAACAACAACAAGAAGAAGAAGCTCCGCAAGAGGAAAAGATCTCGTAAAACAGAACAACAAGTAGAAAAACAACAAGAGGAGGAAAACGATGAACAAACTGAACAAGAAGAACACGTTGATGATGATAGAGAAGAGCAAGAAGAAGAAGCAGCAGAAGAAGGGGAAGAGAAAGTCGAGAACGCCGCTTCTGGAATTATGAGCAGTGAGTCTTTTACGTCTTTGGGATTATCTCAACCTACTTCTAAGTCTATTATGGATATGGGTTTTAATCGCATGACTCAGGTACCATTTTTTTTTGCTCTTTTTTTGTTTTAATAATTATGAAATTTGTGAGTGGAGTTTTTAATTTAAGTGAATGAATGAATGGTGAAAAATGCAGATTCAAGCGAAAGCGATTCCACCGCTTTTGATGGGAAAAGATGTTCTTGGTGCTGCAAGAACTGGTGCTGGAAAAACACTTGCATTTTTAATTCCAGCTGTGGAATTGTTGTACAATGTTCAGTTCACACCCCGGAATGGAACTGGTGTTGTTGTCATTTGCCCTACTAGAGAACTTGCCATTCAGGTATACAAATCTTGTTCCACATGCATATTTCCTTAATTTATTTTAAGGTAAATAGTCATTTTAGTCACTGAATGGGTGAGGTGTTGTCCATACAATCCCCGAATGTGTTGTTGATATTTCAAATGCATCATTGCATCTATTAGTGTGACTTCTAGGATTAAACTGATTAATGGAAGAAACGTTTGAGGATTAAACCGACTAACGAAATATACATTTAAAGATCAAATTGATTACAAAACGGTACATCTGGAGATGATTCTGCAATATTGATACTTTCAAGAACTATAGTGACAATGTCACACACATTTAAGGACTAAAATTGCTGCTTATCCTCTATGTTATGTTACATAGTTATTGCACCTTTTATGATTTTTTTTTATCATTTAATTCTTATTTGATTGATTTTGCAACTTCCTTTTTCAGACACATGCTGTGGCAAAGGAGCTACTCAAGTATCATTCCCAAACTCTTGGATTGGTTATTGGTGGTTCGGGTAGAAAGGGAGAAGCTGAGCGCATTGTTAAAGGGGTAAATCTGTTGGTTGCAACGCCTGGTCGTCTTCTTGACCACCTTCAGAACACAAAAGGATTCATATATAAGAACTTGAAGGTAAGTGATGGATTTACTTCTTTATAATATGATCTTGTATGGTTTCTAATATTGACAAACAATGGGGATGTTTATTATTCATTACTTTTATATATTGTGATGATTTTATAAGTTATTGCAATTAATTGGGGCATTTGTGGCATGTATGAACTAATAGTATGTACAAGGGTCTTGCTATAAGTTTGGCTTTAGCACATCCTTTTAGTTCAAGATTTCAAGTCCTCGCTGTACATGCAGTGGCTGAGTTATACATACAAATAAAAAATAGCTATATAATCTGCCTCTGCATACATGGTTTTATTGTTTGGTTGTAATAGTGGTTAAAACCCAAAGGCTTCATTGTTGTTGCACACTTGTATCTTCTAAGATTATTCGTGTATCCTTACTGTTGCTGCATAGCCATGTTGCCTTTTTGGTTTGTTCGATGTTTAGCGGGAAATATAAATAAATAAGCATATAGTAGGGAAGCTAGCTGTTCTTCTAAGCAAGCATCTGAGTTCAATACTGAAATATTATAACTTATGGTATCGTAGGCTTTTCTTTTTTCCATTTTGGAGTGTAGTTCTTGATTTTATTGGTTTTAGATATCTCATCTCATATTATTACATGAGTATTTAAGTTAATGTTCTATCTGTCATTTATTTCAAGCTCTTGCGTCATTTTGCAGTGTCTCATGATTGATGAAGCGGACAGGATATTGGAAGCAAACTTTGAGGATGAAATGAAGCAGATAATTAGTATACTTCCAAAGGTATTGGGACTTTTGGAATGTGGTTCTCTGTTTTCCTTCCCTTCTCCCATTTTGGTATGCAACGTGGTTATGGAATTTTAATGAAGTCATGAGATTGCATTATCTCTAACCACTTTTCCCATGTCTGGATGAGATTATATAACTGGTAATCACCATGAAAAATACTTAAACAAGTATATCATATAGGTTTAAGGGTTTGTGCAGAGCTTTTTAGGCTTGGACATTGTTGCTATACCTCCCATATAACCTTTCCCATCTTCTTCTGAGTGCATATTAATTGTAGCTTTTAGTTTATATCTAGTTTTTTGGTTTTAGCTAATTTTATGACCATGGCTAATGAATCTGCTTCTCATTTAACAGAACAGGCAAACAGCTTTGTTTTCAGCGACACAAACGAAGAAGGTTTGTTAATTTGTATCTTTCAGCATGCTCCTTACCCTGAAACAAATCCTAATTTGTTCTCTCCACTCAATTTTAAGTTGTCTACTTCTTCCCCTGGATATACTTAAAGTTAATGCTTGATAATGCATGCCATATCGAATGCAAGCAAATTGCTTACTTATTGTCCGTCCTTTTGAATACTTTTTCCCTGCTCAATTACAGGTTGAGGATCTTGCCCGCTTATCTTTTCAGACAACTCCTATCTATGTTGATGTAGATGATGGAAGGAAAAAGGTGACCGCCTGCTCACTGCTATCACGATCTTTGAGATTTGTTTTCTAGCTCTATCATAGTATCTGACAAGATCCTCATTGATGTAGGTCACAGTTGAAGGATTGCAGCAGGGCTATGTTGTTGTTCCGTGTGCCAAGCGTTTTGTTGTTCTCTATTCATTCTTGAGGAGATATCAATCAAAAAAAGTGATGGTGTTTTTCTCTTCATGCAACTCTGTCAAATTCCATACAGATCTTCTCAAGTGTGCTGGATTGGAATGCTTCAATATTCATGGAAAACAAAAGCAGAGTGCCAGGACAACCACCTTCTTCAGCTTCTGCAAAGCAGAGAAGGGTATCTTGCTCTGTACTGATGTTGCTGCTCGTGGACTTGACATACCTGATGTGGTATGTTAGTTTTTCTTATTAAGATGTATGAATATTTTTGACCTGTAATGCAATTCAGTAATTCAGTTGCGTCAGACTCTGAGTGCTTTTGCCAGTTTTTTTTTATAAGCAATGCTTTTGCCAGTTGAAACTTGAAACTTGCATCAATACAATATCTTTTTTGAAAGATAAAAAATTAGCAAGGTGGGGACTTTATAAGGAGAACGAGAGAAGGGGAGTTCTTTTCTGCAGCACTCTAGGATAATGCAGCACCTGATGCTATAATTTTTTTTATTAAGATCAATGGGAACCCTGGTTGGGGTAGGGAAGAAATGAACAAAGTAGAGTAACTCTACAAGAAATTGTGAGCCCCACCTCTCTTACCCACTCCATGCATTACAACCGAATGCTCCTTATTCCCTCAGTATATTCTTCTGACAGTTACGTCAGGGGGACAATTTCCCATGCCTGCCTATGTCAATTACCCGTAACTATCAATAAATAACATTTCTGTGCCAAATTGGTTGCAGGCCTTTCTTACCTCTCCGCTCCTGTTTATTTCCCTTAGTGGGGGGCCTATACCCAATGTTAACCTCTCCGCTCCTCCCCTCCCCTCAAGCACATGTTTGTTTTCACTGTGGGTATATGTTCGAACACACATCAGGTTCAAGGCTACAACCTAAAGCATCTACCTGTACCGACTACTGATATGGACATAGTAGATAAACGTTGGATCTCAAGCTATGTAGTCAATTGCGGCTGTTGCGGCCGCGCGGGGCGGTGCGCCGGTCAGGTGCGACGCAAACAGTGGTGGCGGTGCAGTTTAATGATGCGGGAGTCGCGGCGGCTATTGCGGAGAGGATTGCGGGTCATCGCGGGTCTGGAGCGGGTCGAAGAGGAAGGGGTGCGCTGATTTCGCAAACCCTAATTTTTTTTGTTTCGAAAAGACCCAATTACCCTCAGAATTTTAACCGTTTACTCATTTTTTAAAAGTTTTTTGTCTTTTAACCGTGGGTTAATTCCAGAGAGGCAGGTTTTAATGAGATTAAATGAGGTTTTAATGAGATTAAATGAGATTATATTAAAAGCTTTTTTGTCTTTTTTGTTCCATATATTCTCTTCTACAAAATAGAGATAGACTTCTTCATCTTCTTTTTTTGTCAAGACTTCTTCATCTTCTAATATAAAACAGACTTCTTCATCTTCTAATATAAAACAGAGACTGCACTCACTGCTTCTCCATCTTCTCTCTATTATCTCTACACTCATCTTCTCCGTATTCACTTTGATGATTAATTATGAATGTGTTTATTTTTGAGCATTCTAATTTTTTTTATGTGTATGGTATAAATTGGGTATATTGTTTCCCTAGACTTCGGCGTAGCGGTCATCCCGCTACCCGCTACACCGCAATAGCCTTTTAGGGGCGGCTGCTCCGCTTCGCTATTTGCTATTAACTACCTAGATCTCGAGAGACTATTATTGAGCTACATCATTAACAGGGATTAGAGTCTTGCACACTTTTCTCCTCTCAACCGGAAATGTTGTATGTGAAAGTGCTCCTACCTCTTAGACATATCTACTTCAAGCATTCCCCAAAATTACTAGTTGACACTGTGAATAGCTAGCAGCTTGGCAGTCTAATCGAATGGCGACTAGTCTTCAGGTGTTTATAGATGAGTGAATTTTTATTAATCAGCAAACCTTCTAAAATGGGCTTTGTTTGTCCAGAAGTTGTTAGCTAGACAAAAGTTGGGGTTCTATTTATACTCAGTTATTTTCTGTCAATTTGAAACAATGTTATCTATGTCGGATGGTGGATGGCCAGAATTCTGCCATATAAACATGGGGTTGTGACCTATGGCACTGCCAAGATGGGTGGCACTTTACAAATTGCCTATTCGGCCGGCACAAAATTTGCCATGCCACTCTGCCGCCATCACTGCTGTTTAACAACACTGATTTGATATCATTGAAGATCATGCAAAACATTTTGTCACTTTTCTCCTTTTCTGCTTTGTAGGACTGGATTGTGCAGTTTGATCCACCTGATGAACCAAAGGTGCGTCCTATTCTTCTTTGATGGTCACTATCGTGGTCAATTTGTTTCTTTACATTCTTATACATCAATAGTCGAGACACAATATAACATGTGCTATTGTACTACTTCCAGGAATATATCCATAGGGTTGGTAGAACCGCTCGAGGGGAAGGTGGAAAAGGAAATGCTTTACTTTTCCTGATTCCTGAAGAATTGCAATTTCTTCGCTATTTGAAGGTCAGATTCTTTCTCTTCTTTATAGAAGGGACATAGTTAACTAGATGCTTCTAATGTAAGCACTTGGTTTAGCTTAAAAGTTCCATATCAATTACTTGAGGAAACCTTGTGCTTGTCATGCATTTGTCTATAAATGGCAAGGCAGTCATTGTTGTCCTGTTGGAAGTGTATGATATTAGGCAGTGAAATGAAAGCATAATGTATTATTGATTGAAAGATTATTCTTTAGCTATCTTGAAACATATTTTATTTTTAAACTTCGTTTCAGGCAGCCAAGATTCCTGTGAAAGAGTATCAATTTGATAATAAGAAGCTTGCGAACGTACAATCTCAACTGGTATATTCCTCCTTCCCGAGTGGTAATTAAAAGATTATTTAATACAGAACCAATTGCAGCTCATCTTACGCATCATCTGAATTGTGCAGGAAAAGTTGGTGGCTGGCATTTATCATTTGAACTCTTTGGCTAAAGATGCTTATAGATCATATATATTGGCATATAATTCACATTCTATGAAAGAAATATTCAATGTTCACTGCCTTGATTTACAGGTACAACTTCCTCAATACATTTTTACCTTAACGTTATTTTTATGATATCATGAACTGTGTCTGTATGGGATATCAATAACTATGAAATAGACAGATATAAGTCTAAATTGATCTAAGTCTGACGTTGTGACATAAATCAACTGCCACTTGGACTTCGCACATTTTCCTTTTAAACAAACTCCAGAATATCAAACAAACTCCAGAATAAGGGTAGGCTGTAACTATTGGATATAAGTAATGATATAAGAATAAATTACTGACACAAATAATTAAGATGGCAACATAGGGATATTGTGTTTGAATTCTTTGTTAAAAGCTTCATTGTATGTTAGAGATAGTAGTTACGTGGATAAAATTGTAAATTCTAGGATTGAATTTAAAACAAAGAGAGTGGTGAGAAGTCATTAATAATCTCCGTTCCCCAAACCATTCTTCTTTCCTTCTCTCTTCATTCTTTCTCATAATTCAGTTCCATTCATCCCCAACATTTTCTCACAATTTCGATTTGTATAATATTGACTACAATTACTATATGATATATGTTACTTTACTTGTGCAGGCTGTTGCTACTTCCTTCTGTTTTTCAAATCCGCCAAAGATAAATCTCAACATAGACAGCAGTGCTGCAAAGCACAAGAAATTACGCAAAGTGGAAGGAAGAAGACGTTGATTCATCAACAACAATCCTTGTAGGAAGAAAAATGCAGATGGTATAAAGTTTTGGTAGGATTCCCCTTTTATATAGTGAGATGGATTTTGTAACTTTCTCAAACGTTAAGTTATTAAACGGATTAAAAGTTCTCAGCAGAAATGCGATATGCACATTTTTGAACTAACATTGTTCCAAATGATGATTTGTTTACCATCTTACATTTATAATTTGTAAGAATATTTTTTGGTTGTGAGTTCTATCATTAAACTGCGAATGCAGCTTTATAATTGCAATAGTCAATTGAGCCACATTAATCTCTCATAATAATTGGGCCATACTTCGTCCAACCCCCCTTACTCGGTGGACACCCCCAAACCTTTAATATTCCCAAAATACCCTCACGGAGAAAAGCCCCCCACACTGCATTTTAACTGGTTTGGCGCACGATTGGCCGAACCAGTTCGGACGTGGTGCCACCGAACCAGTAAAAAAGGGGGTGTCTGTGTGTTTGTTTCTGGTTCGGTGGAACCACGTCCGAACCAGTTCGGACGACCGTGCGCCGAACTATCATTGGATCACATGACTCATTAATGGCATTTTGATCTTTTCAAGCGTGTTAGGGGTTGGACGAAGTATTGGCGTAATAATTAAGCTTATAAAAGATGCGAAGCTAAGTTTATTAGCTAAGTTTATTTGAGAGATAGCTCATCTTATAGAGTTGCGAGTTTTTGTCTCGAAATGCATTCCCCTCCATTAACATACTCATGGACAATGCTAAACGTCATAGAGGGGTAGTGATCCTCTCAATTTCTAAAATGAAATTGACTGTCAATTCTTTAAGTGTTAGGTAAATTAATGCCAAATTTATGACACAGTTAAGAACTGTAAGCATCTATAACTCAAAACCTTAGTAATAGACATCACAATTTCTTTCTAGAAATGGAATTTCTTTTTAGAAATGGAGATGATCTAAGGTGGTGTCACTGTCAGATTCCCAAATAAGGTTTAAGCATAAAAAAATAATTCTTTTATTAAACAACCAATCATGGTGTCAATCTCCTAACACTTATTATATTTTAGAACAAGGATCTCATCTACAAGATCAAACATCAACTGAGTTCCTAAGAGCTGGTTACTACCAATCACAGTAAGAGCAGAATTTTTTCCTTCTGCAAATGATAAGCAAATTGTGTCTTTTTCTGGTGTGAAGAGTAACTGGTTCTTGTTCAACTTGCAGGACACAAAATTTTCACCTCTAATATCTCCATTTTCAAAGTAAAGTTCAACACTTGGATAGACATTTGAAGAATCATCTTTGTAACAAAATTCCAACCCTTCATATCCTGGTTTCTTTGTAAGGTTATGATCTGTTCTTCGTATCTCTGATCTGAAAACACTAAATGCATCGCTTGGTAAATATGTTAGAATTGTTCCTATATCTATAATAACACCACCATCATAGTTTAAACCATAACCCCAAACACTAGATTGAATATCTAACATAAAGCCATTAATCCCTATACCCACAAATTGCAAAAAATAATAGTAAGGGTATCCACTATTCTCTGATAAGGGAATCATAATAGAACTATTGTTGTCAACACCTTTTTGATGTATTGAAGGTGGGGTGTCATAAAATTCTAGAGATGAGGGGTTTTCAGATCCTTGACTTACAAGACAAAAAGAAAAGGCTTTTGCATTGAGTTGACTTTGTACTGAAAGTTGACTGCGTCCTAGACCTAAGACACCTGCGAATTGAGTCTTAAATGAACCTTCATACGAATCTCCACATCCAATGACGAAATTATTAACCTCGTGGTTAGAACTCTCAAAATAGAGTGTATCAGTCACTATCACACCAAAGGAGCGAGATGATTCTCTTCCATGTTTCACGTTGTATCTGCAGGTCCATGATCCGGTGCAGTTTCCGAAAGCCTCCCTCATCATTGGGATCAAGCACGTGTCAGAGTAACAACCAAGTTCTTTGAATGTGCTTGATGCCCGAGGATTGAAGGGAGCGCGCTGCATCGGGTAACAATTGTTACAAGGATCACATTGAGACCATGTGATGGGGCTCCCTATGTCCAATGCAACAAATATAATTTGTACCGGAGTACCTATCCACAAGAATATTGCATGGGAATCCTCTATAGGGTATATATCTGTTGTGGCTCCTCTAAAGGCCATTACAGTGTCATTGAGCATTCCCCTATGATATAGTGGGATGTTGATGATTGATGCAGAATGAGAAAGTGAAATGCTTAGTAAAATCCACCAAAATTTCACCAGAATCTGCATTTTGGAAATATAACGTAGTTTTCTTTTGAGGGTTTCTTAATTCTTACTTTTAACGTAGATTTGCATTATAGATCGAAGAGTTATTTGATGAGAGTGGGGCTTAATTTGGTAGCTCATTTCCTATGCATGCAGCATGGTTCATACCAAAGAGTTCACAATAAGTTAGTGAATGTTTAGACCAAAGCGTCACATCTTTTCCACTTACACACTTTCAGAGGTGTACACTTTTTTTTGGTATATAAAAAGAAAACTACTAATTTAATTTGTGCTTGTTTGTGTGTATTTATTCCCCTTTTGTTGTGTTCTTATATTGATATAATTGAGTTTTAATTTAGACTGGACTGTGTTAGACATCATATCATAATAAACCACACTTACTAACCAAACCTTTTTCTTTCTCTAATATAGATCTTTATATTTTTTCAAGGTTAAAATATTGATAAGAACCATTTACCCTCGATTAATAATATATTTTATATACCGAAGGGTTGAGACATAATATACTTAGCATAAACTAATTATGTGATGGTGGTTATTTCGTTTCCATAAACAAAGGATTATGTATAAAAAATAGTGATATCAAGTCAGCAAAAGAATAAAGCCTCCTGTAATTAGCCGTTAAAATAAATTAGTTGTGGTATTCAAGTTGGTTAACAGTTAGTTAAGTCTGATAAGTTGACTTTAGTTTTGTATTGACTTGCATATAGATTATAAAAGTAAGTTGTACTATTAATTTGTAACTATTGCAATGTAACAGAATTCAGTTGAATTGAATTGATTCAATATTCATCTTCTTTCTTCTCCTTTGTTGCTGCAATCTCCACATTCTTTACCAATCCAAAATCCATGGAAGTTCATTGAATTAACACGGTATCAGTCGCAAATTCGTTTCCGCTTAATCAATTTCGTCAACCTTGCAAATCGATTCGTTCTAATCTCTGATTTTTTCCTTTGTTGACTCCAATCCTTCAAGTTTCCCCTTGAATTCTCGCATCAATGGCTGACATCGGTGCTGATCCCTATTATCTCCATCCATCTGACAACCCCGGTGCGGTGTTGGTATCTCAGATTCTCACTGAATCCGGAAGCAACGATATGACCACCTCTTGGATTCTCAATTCCATAGCAAAGGAGCTCCACAATAGTGTTCTCTATGCTGATTCCGTCGCAGAAATTTGGAACGAGCTTCACCATCGTTTTCAACAAAGCAATGGACCACGCATCTTTGAATTGAAGAAAGAGGTCCTCAATTGCACTTAAGGCTCACTTTCTGTAAGTGCTTATTTTAGTAAATTCAAAGGTCTCTGGGATGCTTTGGCTGCACACGACTCTTGCACAAATTGCACTTGTGGTGGCTCTTACTTAAGGAAACAACAAGTCATGATCTTTCTTATGGGATTGACTGATGCATTCAACAATGTTAGAGGCCAAATCTTGCTTCAAGAACCTCTTCCTGATATCAGTCGTGTTTACTCCCTAGTTCTTCAAGATGAGAAGCAAAGAGAACTCTGCTCTGCACCTTCTGAGCAACCTGCACATGTTGCCTTTCCTGTGAACAACAACAACAAGAGTGGCAAGAAGGATCGTCCTCAATGCTCACACTGTGGTCTTCTTGGGCACACCAAAGACAAGTGTTTTAAAATCCATGGTTATCCACCCGGTTTCAAGAAATCAAAGGTCGCTGGAAACCAACCTAGTGTTCTCCAAGTCACTGCTGGCTCTGGTTCATCAAATGAACCACAAATAGATCATCATCAATATCAACAATTGATCAACTACATGCAGGCTCAAATGGCCAAGGCTTCCACAAATGCTTCTGAGTCCAAGGACTCATCAGGTGATGTTATGTTACATTTCCTTCATTTTTCTTGCTCCTTGAGCACTCTTCTTTATGAATTTTCTTTCTTGCATTCTGATTATTGGATCATAGACTCTGGTGCTACTGCACACATCTGTACTTCTTTGGATTCTTTTATTTCATACACTCACATGAAGAACACTTTTGTCACACTTCCAAATAATCAAAAAGTGCCTGTCATAGCTTCTGGTTCAGTAAAACTACCCTCTGGTTTAGTGCTTCATAATGTGCTATCATACCTGCTTTTCACATCAATATCATTTCTGTTGGCACATTGAATCAAGATCCAAATTATCATATCTCATTTTCTGATAATGCATTCTTGATTCAGGAAACTCACCACCAAAGGGTGATTGGCAGGAGTAACTACCATTATGGTCTCTATTTTCATGTTACAAATACTGATTGTATTTCTGCTTCTCAGCAAACACATAGTCTCAATCATATTTCTTTAGATTCTGTCCATTTATGGCACTATAGACTAGGACATTTATCTGATTCTGTCTTACATTTGTTGTCCAATAAACTGCCTTCTCTTGGCAAAAATAAATGTAATACTAGTTCTTGTTCCATTTGTCCATTATCAAAAATGCATCGTTTGCCTTTTCATTCCAATAACAATTACTCTGACTCAGCATTTGATCTCATTCATTGTGATGTTTGGGGGCCTTTCCACCAACCAACACATGATGGAAAACAATATTTTTTAACCATTGTTGATGACTGTACAAGATTCACTTGGTTGCATCTCATCAAATCAAAATCTGAGGCACCTCATCTTATCAAATGTTTCTTTAAATTTGTCAACACTCAATTTGGTAAGAAAATCAAAGCTTTTAGATCTGACAATGCAAAATAGCTAGCTCTCAACAGTTTTTTGCAAGATGAAGGCACTTTGCACCAGTTGTCCTGTCCACACAAACCCCAACAGAACTCTGTGGTGGAAAGGAAGCACCAGCATCTTCTAAATGTTGCAAGATCACTCTACTTTCAATCCAAGGTACCTCTTGAATTCTGGGGAGAATGTGTCTCCACTGCAACTCACTTAATCAACAGAATACCATCTCCTTCTCTAAAAGATCTGTCTCCTTTTGAATTACTCTATGAGAAGGAACCTGATTACTCAATGATGAGAACTTGGCTGCTTAGCTTTTGCATCCACAATACCTTCGCAGAGACACAAATTTTCCCCCAGAGCTACTCCATGTGTCTTCATGGGCTATCCCATTGGAACAAAAGGTTACAAGTTGTTTGATCCCAAATCACAAAAGTTTTTGGTCTCCAGAGATGTCACCTTTTGTGAGACTACATTTCCCTATCATGCAATCACCTCTGTCTCACTCTCTCAGGATCTCTTCCCTGACACTCTAATTCCAAACACTCACATTCCTGACAACATCACCTCTACAAATGAATCCACAGAAATGCCTGTCATACCTCTCCCTGTTGCTGAGCCTGATCCACTAACAACTGATACAGTGCCTGATGATTTACCAATTCCTCCACCAGAAAATCAACAACCTGCTGAGCCTAGAAGATCAAGCAGGCCACATAGACCACCTACACATCTACAGCTTTATGACTGCAACTCTGTCTCTCACCCCATTCAAACCTTCCTCACATACAATAACCTCTCTAATGCCTGCAGAAACTTCATTTTAAATGTTTCATCAGTTTTTGAGCCACAACATTTTCACCAAGCCATCAAATATCCTGCGTGGCAGAAGGCCATGGCTGAAGAACTTGTTGCTCTTGAGGCCAACAACACTTGGGACATTGTTCCTCTCCCCAGTGGTAAAAGAGCAATTGGTTGTAAGTGGGTGTATAGAGTGAAATTGACATCAGTTAGAATACTACTGTGTCTAGCTTCTCAACTAAATTGGCACTTGCTTCAAATGGACATTAATAATGCTTTTCTCAATGGAGAACTCAATGAAGAAGTTTACATGAACCTTCCTCTTGGCTATCCAAGTCAGGGGGAGAATAAGGTATGCAAACTCAATAAATCTCTTTATGGACTTAGACAAGCCTCGAGGCAATGGTTCCATAAATTCAGTTCCACCATCATTGGTTTGGGGTTTCAGAAGTGCTCAACAGATCATTCATTATTTACAAAAGGATCTGGAGCCACCTTTATAGCTTTGCTTGTGTACGTTGATGACATAGTGGTTGTTGGTCCCAACAAGACTCTAGTTGCTGGAGTTCAAAAATTACTTGAAAATCATTTCAGATTGAAGGTAATTGGAGACTTGAAATACTTCCTATGCTTGGAGATAGCAAGGTCTAGCAAAGGGATCCACTTGTCTCAAAGGAAATACACTCTGCAGTAGTTGCTTGACACAGGATTCACATCTGCAAAACCAGTAGCAGTACTTATGGATGATGGCACACAATTGAATGAGTTGGAAGGTGAGCCTCTTGAGGATAGCTCTCAATACAGAAGGTTGTCACTTTTGCAGTAAATAAACTGAGCCAGTTCATGACCAAACCAAGAACACCCCATTTACAAGCTGCACACCATTTGTTGCAATACTTGAAGGGGACTGTAGGTCTTGGAATAATTTTTCCAGTAAATTCTAGTTTGAAACTCACTGCATACGTGGATGCTGATTGGGGAAGCTGTCAAGTTAGTAGAAAGTCCACTACAGGTTACTGTGTCTACCTTGGAGAATCAATGATTGCATGGAAGTCTAAGAAACAAGCCACTACAAGAATAAGTGGATTTACTGGCCATGCCTTTCCGGCGGATTTAGTCCCACGAAAATTTTCCGGCGGATTTTTATTCCCCGGTAACTTTTCGGCGGATTTATACTAATTTCCGGCGAATTTATTCACCAAAAAAAAATTATTAAAAAAAATAAAAAAAATCCGCCGGTACCATCATTTCCGGCGGATTTACGAAAAAAGCGGGAAAATTAAATTTCGAAATCCGCCGGAAATTACATAGGATCCGCCGGAAACTCCATGACCAATGGTATCCGCCGGAAAGTCGTATTTGCGGGGGATCCGGATCTGCCGGATATCTCAAATCCGCTGGTAATTCGTATTTGCGGCGGATTTTAACTTTTTGACCAAAATCCGCTGGAAAACTACTAAATCCGCCGGAAATGCCACTAAATCCGCCGGAAGTTCCATGACCAATTGGATCCGCCGGAAATGCGTATTTGCGGGGGATCCGGATCCGCCGGAAATCCCAAATCCGCCGGTAATACGTATTTGCGCCGGAAATACCACTAAATCCGCCGGAAATACTTCTACCAATAGGATCCGCCGGAAATCCGCCTTTGTGGGGGATCCTAATCCGCCGGAAAAACCACAAAATCCGCCGGAAATACCACGACCAATAGAATCCGCCGGAAACCCGAATTTTTGTGGGATCCAAATCCGCCGGAAACGATAAAATCCGTCGGTAATACAATTTTTGGCGGATTTCAAATTTCTATATATATTCACATCTTCACTTCACAACTTCTTCACTTCTTCAAATCCGAAATTTCTCTCTACAAAATCTCTTGCTCTTTAACACATTTCTTCAATATAAGGTATCTTTATAACATGATGATTTAATAGTTTTAGTTTATGTATTGTTTAGTTACTAACTGTGGTGTTGTTTGCGTTTGGTTCGTTGTCTATTTTGTTCGAAGGAGGGTGGGATTAGCATCAAGCCAGAGTCTTCTCTTCACTCCAGGTTAGTTATCGAAGTTAAAAGTCGTTATATATGATGTTATTTGTTATAATATATTAGTTATATATTAATTAATATTAGTTAGCAAATACGAAATAATATATTTGTTAATTTATTTTTAATTTTGAATTTTTATAATAATTTTAAATAAATAAATAATAAAGAATAAATAAATACGAAAAAAATTAAAGTTAATGTATTTATTAATTTAGTTTTTAATTTCTGTTTATATTTTTAATTTATGTTATTATTTTAAATTTTTTTAATACAAAAAAATAAAACTAATTTTTAATTTATTTGAATATTTCCTTTTATATAAATGCGAAATAAAAATAAAAACGAAATAAAAATAAAATTAATTTTTAATTACTGTTATTAGTTTTTTTATAAATGCGAATTATTATTAATTTCAGTTTTTAATTAATTTTTAGATAAATAGGAAATATATGTATTATTCACTTAATATATCAATACAACATATATTTGAAAAGAAATATTTGATTGTTTATTTCATTTTCATTTCTATAATTACATGTAGAAAAAGTGTTATTTATGTTGTTAGTTAAAATGGGTAATATATATGTATTAATAGATC